>CM030366.1:13619058-14960308 GCA_017893485.1 Hemerocallis citrina | reverse complement strand
GAAAATCACGTAATAAATATAACACATGGTGGGCAGCCACTAGAAATCACCCATATCGGGTTTAATCCATCCCAAGCCTAAAGCTTGTTAATTGAACCATCTTTATAACTCAATTGCTCATTTACTAAATGAGCAAGTTGCTCATATCCCTTTTACCCTATATATATATATATATATATATATATATATATATATATAGAGAGAGAGAGAGAGAGAGAGAGAGAGAGAGAGAGAGATAATTAAATAAATAAATGAGTTGTTTTGGAGGGGATTTTGAATTTGAGTTTTAGGGGGGAAATGTGTTTTGTGAGGTTAGATCTGGGCCTTTGATTTTGGGGAGACTGAAGATGAGCCAGTTGATAGCTTTCTTTGTGTTTTATTATATAGATATATATGAGTTAAGAGTACATAATTTACATTAACTCTAAAAAGTAGTAGTTAACAAATCATACACCTTTCATTTGTTTTAAGATAGGAGCAACTCAAACTTTCAAAAAGGTGAAAAGCAGGTAGTAAATATAATACATGGTGAGCCTAGGTAAATGTATCGCCAAAAAAGTGCTAATTACTACTTTTTGGAGTTAATTAAAGCAATGTAATTATATATACACACACACACACACACACACACACACACACTGGTATGTGTCACTTTTGATATACCCTAGAGTTGAAACCCATCTCTAAAAAGTGGTAGTTAACATATTGTACACCTTTCATTTTCTTTAAGATAGGAGTCAGTCAAATTTTCACAAGGTGAACAATAGGTAGTGCATATAATACATGGGGGGTCTAGGTAAATGTGTGGTCAGAAAAAAGCTAACTATTACTTTTTTGAGTTAATGGAACCTATGTAGTCAATCTCTCTCGCTATCTATCTATATATCTATCTATTTATCTCTCTCTCTATATATTAAAGGTATTCTAATAAATTAGGATTGTAATTAACAACAGTTTAGTTCGCGGCCCCGCCTAAATAATAAACCTCAAACCTAAAAGGCTCGGAGGGAAGTCTATTCGACGCATAGTCTACCCCAAATAACCTTTCCAACCCTCTTTAGTGTTGAGATTGACCTACCTGAAGCCCAAAGCCTTCCCATTACAGTAATATGTTCCCATAGCATGTTTTGAAATTATTACCGACCCTCACATAATATACCCTTGGGTTGCAATCCGTACTCATCAACTAGATTGGGTACACATAGCGGGTTTCATCCATCCCCCAACCTTGGTGTATCCCTTAACAAGCCTAAAGCTTGTTAATTGAACCCTCTTTATATATATATATATATATATATATATATATATATATATATATATATATATATATGGGAAAAAGGGGTATGAGCAACTTGCTCATTTAGTAAATAAGCAATTGATGATGTGGCATACATGTGATTGGAAAAGCCTTAAAAGGGTTAGTTGTCCAATGTATCACATGCATGCCACATAATCAATTGCTCATTTACTAAATGAGCAAGTTGCTCATATCCCTTTTACTCTCTCTCTCTATATATATATATGAGAAATGCTCCATTGAAAACGGGTCTAGTTTTCACGGGTTGGAAAACACCAATCTGAGCCGTTGGATCGCTCATGATCGTGATCAGCGGCTCAGATCGAACTCCCAATAACCCGTTTCAATTGATCAGCGGAGGGTTATTTTGGGAATTTCATCCCAAATAACTCTTCGCTGAACAGATTCTAAAAAAATTGATATAACCTAGGACGTTGTTGGGAACAACGGCCTAGGTAATAAAAAATTGAACTATAGGCCGTTGTTTGGAACAACGGCCTTGTTCTAAATTTTTATAACCTAGGCCGTTGTTCCCAACAACGGCCTAGGCTATAAAATTTCTATAAAACTTCCATAAAATTTTATAGCCCGGCCGTTGTTGGGAACAACGGCCTAGGTTATAAAAATTTAGAACAAGGTCGTTGTTCCAAACAACGGCCTATAATTCAATTTTTTATAACCTAGGCCGTTGTTCCCAACAACGGCCTAGGTTATATTCATTTTTTCAGAGCGAATCAGGCGAAGAGTTATTTGGGACGAAATTCCCAAAATAACCCTCCGCCAGTTGAGTGATATTGGGTGATGGGCGGAGGCGATCTGAGCCGCTGATCACGATCAAAAGTGATCCAACGGCTCAGATTGGTGTTTTCCAACCTGTGAAAACAAATCCGTTTTCAATGGAGCATTTCCCTATATATATATATATATATAAAGAGAGAGAGAGAGAGAGACCTTCCATTGTGCACTTGCCTCCGCGTGCACTCCTTGTGCCCTCGGCCTTTAGGCCTTCGTATCGATCATCTAAATCGTTTACATTGATCTACACGTCTAAATTAGTCTAAATATGTAAAATCAAGTCATTTGAAATTCATTATCCATCCATCACGTCATTATAAAAAAACGTTATTCAGCCATACTAATTTGTAACACTTCGATACATGGGCGAATGAAGTTTAAATGACTTGATTTTACATATGTAGACTAATTTAGACGTATAGATCAATGTGAACGGATCGGATCGTCGATATGAAGCCAAAAGGCCGAGTGCATGCGGAGTGCACACAGAGGCGAGTGCACAACGGAAGGGGACTATATATATATATATGAGTTAAAATACATAATTTACATTCACACTAAAACGTAGTAGTTAACACATCATACACCTTTCATTTGATTTAAGATAGGAGTTGTCAAATTTTCACAAGGTGAAGTGGTAATTAACATACTGTACACCTTTCATTTTCTTTAACATAGGAGTCGGTCAAATTTTCACAAGGTGAAAAATAGGTAATGAAAATAATACATGGTGGGTTTAGGTAAATGCGTCGTCCGAAAAGTGTTAACTATTACTTTTTTGAGTTAATGGAATCTATGTAGTCAATCTCTCTCTCTCTCTCTCTCTCTCTCTCTCTATATATATATATATATATATATATATATGGGACAAAGGGGTATGAGCAACTTGCTCATTTAGTAAATAAGCAATTGATGATGTGGCATACATGTGATTGGAATATCCTTAAAAGGGTTAGTTGTCCAATGTATCACATGCATGCCACGTAATCAATTGCTCATTTACTAAATGAGCAAGTTGCTCATATCCCTTTCACCCTATATATATAAATATATATATATATATATATATAAGAGAGAGAGAGAGAGAGAGAGAGAGAGAGAGAGAGAAACAAGGGCTTCAGGCTTAATATAACCTAAGTTGTTGTTCCCAACTTAGGTTATAATCTAAACCGTTGTTGGATTTGCATTTCCGTTTGCACAAAACCGTTTGCAATAGAGCATTGCCATGTATATATATATATATATATATATATATATATATATATATATATATATATGAGAAATCTTTCATTGCAAACGTACTATAGCATTTACAAACGTGCAAACCACTTAACCCGTCATTGACAACGACGGGCTAAGTTATACTAAACCCGTTGTTTAAAAACAACGGGTTCATTTTTAATATGCCTTAACCCGTCATTGGCAATGAGGGGTTAAGTGGTTTGAACGTTTGCAAACGCTACAGTAGCGTTTGCAATGGAAGATTGCTATCTATATAATAAAACACAAAGAAAGCTATCAAGTGGCTCTCCTTCCATCCCCCCAAAACCAAAGACCCAGATCTAACCTCACAAAACACATTCCCCCCCCCCTCCAAAGTTTCCTCCCAAAACTCAAATTCAAATCCCCCCAAAACAACTCCTTTATTTATTCAATTATCTCTCTCTCTCTCTCTCTCTCTCTATATATATATATATATATATATACTTATGGAAACATGGACTTTTATACCCCAATTTAAAATATGGACATTTATTTACAACTAATTATTGTCATACTATTCAAACTTGAGCTTTATAATTGTTGATTTACTGTTTACGTGGCTTTTCATATGCTGTATCGTTCTGAAGACGTGCCATAGGCACGTGCCCACGGGCAAATCTAGTATATATATAAGGATTGTAATTAACAATAGTTTAATACGTGGCCAGTAAAAAACCACGACTCCCCGCCTAAATAAAAACCTCAAACCTAAAAGGCTCGGAGGGAAGTCTATTTGACGCATAGTATACACAAAATAACCTCTCCAACCCTCTTTAGAGTGTTGAGATTGACCTACCCGAAGCCCAAAGCCTTCCTATTACGGTAATACCTGCCCATAGCAGGTTTTGAACGTATTACCTGTAGCGCCCCCCGAGTTCCACACAGCTCAAGCTCGCGACACTTACCCAGAATCTTTACTTCAATGAGTACACAACACAGAAATCACAGGAGATTAAAAACTTACATTACACAAGAAAACTATATCCTCTACTTGGATGCTTTCCGCAGCTCGAGTCCTCTGCTCCACGATCAGCAATCCTGCAATGAGCAAAATGTGGACACGTCAGTTGAATACAACTGACGCAATGCGGATGAAACCCGTAATCTCCAAAATCCTCACCAATCAAATTTGATGCAGAAGAAAAATGTGAAAATCAAACCACAAGTATTGGTGTATGCCATGATCTAGATTCTAATGCACAACTCATATGCACACCATGCTCCTAATCTAATGCAAACTTGGTTTGGAAACGTATGCATCCCATACTACATACTCCCCAAATCGAGATCGTATTCTCCAGATGATAGGGTTCAATCCCTCGCCATGCATCATACTCTTGTACTCTTTCCTGTTTCTAACATTCATCTAGTGACTGGTAGAGTCTGCAGTACATGCGGTCCATTCCCGCTCCTGCAGTCGGATCATGGTCCTTCTCCACTCCGAACGGCGGTGATCACTCTGTTCGTTCAGATCATGGTCCTTCTCCACTCTGACAGGATCGTGGTCCCTCTCCATTTTCGGTCAGGCCGCTGATCATCAGCTCTGCAGGAATCATGGTTCTTCTCCACTCCTACCCCTACCAAAGTTATCATGAACATAGGACGAATCGATAGGGCCATCCCTACTCTGCCAAAAGACTTAGAGTTACACTCTTACTCCTTGTTCATATTGATAACCCAGAATAAAGACAGAAACTTAAGAGTCCATCTCCTAAGTTCTGACAGGACTTGTGACTTACGTCTGCAACCCGTTCTTATCAATAAATTCCAGAAATTAACAGTCGAGACGACGCCGCACGTGTCCCAGATGAGACGACGCCGCACGTGTCCCCTTGACAGGTGAGTACACGCCCAACTAGTGTCTGTCCTTACCAATCATCCTAAATTAATTTCTTAATTCACCAACTTACCCGATTCTAATTGCTTTATTATCACAATTTTTATTTTCTAAGTTAATTAAATTGTGCTCCTAGTTTCTACTTTCATCCTTTAGCAAGTTTACATAACTAATTTAACTTAATTCACTAACTAGGTTCTAAGTGAATCCAACCTAGTTGAATCTCAACAAGTCTTATCTTGATTTAATTTGGGTTCAACTTAGCTTTCAAATCATGCTAGGGGTCGGCCCAACATGCACCACACTAGTGCACTCAATGTGCACAAAACACTACCATATGTAAATAATCAAGTATGCATACCCGCATACACATGCATACGGTATTCCATCAATCACCGCATTCATGCCTACAATCTCTTCTATACTACCAATAGTTCTTTACTTTACTACAATCTACTTTACTTATCATGAACTTTTTAATTAGCTAAGCATGCAACTACAAGTGGCTTTTCTATCTTTCTACCATTACCATACTATCATAATTTAATTAGCTAAGTATCCGACTATGGCTTTTTACCATTATCTACTTACTACCATTACTTAAAGTGACTACTAACTCTACTCTGAATTACTACTTCTACCATGCATTACTAACTAACAAGTAGTTTATACCATCATGAACGAGTAGTTTCCTATTCTACAAGCTAACTAAACAATTATATTAACTAGGCATACACTTTCCACAATTCTTCTATTTAAGTTTTTTTTTGTTATATGAGCTTTAGCATTTACGAGTGATCTTTCCTATTAATCATACAACATCATTCTATATAATTTTGTCTACTAACATACAATCATCATTCTATATAATTTATATCTACATAAAATCTCATGTATTAATTCCATATAGAGCTTACTATAATTAATCATGCATGTAACATCTTCATCAATTCTACCCTACTAGCATATATAATTTCTACTAATGTCTCTTTCCTAATTACAACTTTTTATTTCACATAATCACTTCAACCTATTATGCATAATCAAACAACGAATTAAAACATGATTGGGAGTAAACATACACTTTCCTTGCTATGTTTACTCTATATAAACTAAAGTATTTAATACTTTCAACCAACAACATCTTAACAAGAAAAACTTCTAACATAACATCACTACTTCAATTCAACAATTTTAACAACACAACTTCTATATAATAAGTCATAAAAGTAATCAAAAGAAAAAGGAAAATATCCACTTTGATTTGTTTGCAAGCTTCAAGTTGCTATCTTCTCCTCCTGGCACCTTTAGTCTTCTTGCTCCAATAGTAGTAGTATAGTAGTAGTAGTAGTAAAGTAGTAGAAGTAGTAGTAAGTAGAAGTAGTAGTAAGCAGTAGTAGTAGTAGTAATAGTAGCAAGCAGTAGTAGTAGAAGTAGCAAGCAGTAAGCAGTAGCAGTAGTAGTGAAATAGCAAGCAGTGGTAGTAGTAGTAAAAGTAGTAGTAGATGTAGGTAGCAATAGTAGCAATAGTCAGCAGCAGTAGTGGTAGAAGTAGTATTAAGCAGTAGGGGTAGTAGTAGTAATAGCAGGTAGTAGTAGTAGAAGTAGCATATATATATAGAAAAAGGGGGGGTGGGGGGGGGGGGGGGGGGGAAGGGTTGCTATTGCTACAGGCTGCAAAGAGAGAAAAAGAGAGAGAGGTAGTGAAGTGTAGAAAATTCTAGGTATGCTTAGGTGTCCCCCCTTTTGCATTTAACCCCCTAGGTTTTTAATAATTGCACATAGGCCCTTCTAGGTCAACACATAACCCCCCTTGGTCAAAAATTGTAGGCTTAGTCTTAGGTCAAACATTGTAGGCCATGGTGTCTTATATGCATATATATATATATATATAGGGTAAAAGGGATATGAGCAACTTGCTCATTTAGTAAATGAGCAAGTGATTATGTGGCATGCATGTGTACATTGGACAACTAACCCTTTTAAGAATTTTCCAATCACATGCATGCCACATCATCAATTGCTTATTTACTAAATGAGCTAACTTGCTCATACCCCTTTTCCCATATATATATATATATATATATATATATATATATATATATATATATATATAGTATTGTGTAGTGTATGCATATATATTTATGTAGTGTGTATATTTATAACATGACAATGGTAAATACAATGTGATGATATATGCAATGATATTGTTCATGACAAAAATTTATTAATAAATAATTAATGAATACATAAAAGAATTGTTAATTTTGGGGGTATTACATTACCGACCCTCACATAATATACCCTTGAGTTGAAGTCCATTCACATCAAACAGATTGGGTACACACAGCGGGTTTCATCCATCTCCCGACCTTGGTGTATCCCTTAACAAGCCTAAAGCTTGTTAATTGAAGCCTCTTTATAACTCATATGTGTGTGTGTGTATATAAATATATATATATATATATATATATATATATATATATATATATATGAGTTAGAGTACATAGTTTATATTAACACTAAAAAGTAGTAGTCAACACATCATACACATTTCTTTGATTTAAGATAGGAGTAGCTCAAATTTTCAAAAGGTAAAAAGTAAATAGTAAATATAATACATGGTGGACCTAGGTGAATGTGTGGCTAATAAAGTGTTAATTACAACTTTTTGGAGTTAAATGGAAACTATATATATATATATATATATATATATATATATATATATATATATATATATTGATGAGGACATCGGTTCAAGACGGTTTGGGCGCTTCGATCAGCGCTGGCATGACAATTTTATTAGCCTAATTATTTTTCATTTCAGCACTTTGTTGTTTTGGCATATATAATAGTTTGACTATTTGCACCCTTTATTTTCTACATTTTGGATATTTGTATTGGGATTTTGTTTTGAACATATACATAGGCCTTTAGTTTATGTGAGACATTGAGAAATTATTAGGGTTTGTAAGAAACCCTAAACTACACGCTAAATCTCCAAAATCATTTATCCAAACCCCAAACCCCATCATCGGCCGCCACCCCCTTCCTCTTCATCTCTTCTTCAACCCGACGCCAACTCCACCCTCTCTCTCACCCGAGCGCCCCCAACCTCCGATCAGCCACCCTCCTTCATCATTTTCACTGCATCTTCCCCGAGCACCTAAAGCCAGCACCTTCACCTCCTTCCGACTGTCTCCTCTCCAATTTCTCCACACCTTCACACCCGACCACCGACTGGCCTGCCTCCAAACTACCACCGGGCTCTTCCATCTCTAGCACCACCTTCAGCTGCCTCGCGCCCCGCCGCTTGTTGCCGCCTGCACCTCCACCATCTTGACAGCCACCAAACGCCAGCCTCTTTACTGTCATCTCCCTCACCACCGCAAGCAGCAACTCACCCCATTCACTCACGAAACCCTTATCCCCAAATCCCTTTCACACCCGAAACTCTAATTCACAACTCCCCAATTCAAATCCTAACCCTAATCTTCAGATCAAGAGGCTGATTTGCGGAGGAGTACAATGCTGGTGACTGCGACGATTAGCATCTTCTTCCTCTTCATCCGTGGCAACACGTTCATCGAACCCCGGTAATTTCTTTCTATTCTCCATTATTTGTAATATTGCTTATCATCCCTAAAATATTATCTAAATTTATTGTCGTCCACAAATATTGAGTGTGTGCTTCGAATATATATATATATATATATATATATATATATATATATATATATATATATATATATATATATATATATATATATATGGGCAATGCTCCATTGCAAACGAGTATGTAAACCACTGAAGTTGTTCTTCCCAACAATGACTTAGGTTATAAACCTAAGTCGTCGTTGTTAGGAACAACGACTTAGGTTATATTAAGCCTGAAGCCATTGTTCCCAAACAACAGCTTCAGTGGTTTGCAATGGAGATAGGAGCCGGTGAATTTTTCAAAAGGTAAAAAGTTGGTAGTGAATAAAATACATGGTGGACCTAGGTAAATGCATGGCTAAAAAAAGTGTAAATACTACCTTTTGGAGTTAATGATAACTATGTAATCCATCTCTCTCAATATGTATATATATAGGAAAGGGTAGCTCATATCTGTAGGAGAAAAACTCTCATATAAAGTAGTTATACTCATATTATGAGGCTTTATATTGACGATCCAAATATTCATTAAATTTATAACATCATAAAACACATGTACACAAAAAATCAAGTTATTCAGAGGCTTTTTTTCCATGAATCGCAGTGCCAAGTTGCTATACTGTTGAAAAACCGTTCATTTTGTAACAACTTCAAGTACTGGTAAACGGTCCCTAAACAATTTGGTATTTTATAGGAGTACATACTATGACAAAGAAAGAAAAAAATGAACGGTGTCGAACATCGATAGGGAGTATCATAAAATAATTATAAGCACTTTGTAGGAGAAAATTGCTTCCTATATGTATGAGGCTCCTCATATATATATATATATATATATATATATATATATATATATATATACATATACTTGGTATGTATCTCGTTTGATGGTTATTAAAGGTATTCTCGGAAATCCAGATTGTAATTAACAACAATTTAATTCACGACCACTGGAAATCACGAACTCCCCGCCTAAATAATAAACCTCAAACCCAAAAGACTCGAGGGAAGTCTATATGACGCATAGTCTGCCCCAAATAATCTTTCCAATCCTCTTTAAGGTGTTCAGACTGACCTACCCAAGGCCCAAAGCATTCTCATTACGATAATACGTGGCCATAGCTGGTTTTAAACGTATTACCGACCCTCACATAACATACCCTTGAGTTGAAATCCATACTCATCAGCCAGATTGGGTACCTATAGCAGGTTTCATCTATCCTCGACCCTTGTGTATCCCTTAACAAGCCCAAAGCTTGTTAATTGAACCCCTTTACAGCTCATATATATATATATATATATAATTGGTATGTCTTATTTGATGGTTGTTAAAGTTATTCTCGGAAATCCTGACTGTAATTAATAGCAGTTTAACTTGCGGTTACTAGAAATCACGAACTCCCTGTCTAAATAATAAACCTCCAACCTAAAAGGCTCGGAGGGATGTCTATTCGACACATAGTCTGCCCCAAATAACCTTTGCAACCTCTCGAGTGTTGAACCTATTTGGGACCAACATTTGGCAAGCTAAATTATCTTACGGTTACTAGCCTGAATATTACATATTTTGTGACTATAGCCAGTTAGTTTATGATAGCCCCTCATATTACTCATTGGAATACGGTGTGCAAAATTCTTCAATATTTGAGAAGTGCTCCAGGTCAAGGACTTGACTTACATAGATGGAGGATATTATAGGATACATTCCCATAATACATGATCATAGCGGTTTTTGAACGTATTACTGACCTTCACATAACATGCCCTTGAATTAAAATCCATACACAGTGGCCGGATTGGGTACCCATAGTGAGTTTCATCCATCCTCAACCTTGGTGGATCCCTTAATAGGCCCAAAGCTTTTGAAACCTTTATATATATATATATATATATATAGTCCCCTTCCGTTGGGCACTTGCCATGGTGTTCACTCCTTGTGCACTTGGCCTTCGAGCCATCGCATGGATAATCCAAACCATTCACATTGATCTATACATCTAAATTACTCTAAATATGTAAAATCAAGCCTTTTGAAATTCATTTGCCTATACATAGAAGTGTTACAAAAATGTATATAATGACATGATGGATGAAAAAATGAATTTCAAATTACGTGATTTTACATATTTAGTCTAATTTAGACGTGTAGATCAATGTGAATGGTTTGGATCAACCATGTGATGGCCCGAAGGCCGAGTGCACACCATGGCGACTGCACAACGGAAGGGGACTACATATATATAACAGTGATCCCCTATGATCTAGTCTTATACCATACTTTAGGATCCGAATATGAAGACCGTCCGATTAAATTCATCGGGAAGCAGAAAAAACCAAAAAAACTCAAAAACTAACCGGAGGAGAATCTGAAGAAGGCGGTAGCAATCAGTGGCAGTGGTGGGGCGGTGGTGGGGCGGTGGCGGTGGCGGTGGCAGTGGTGCGGTGGCAGTGGTTTGGTGATGGGGATGGTGATGGCGATGGGGAGGGGGAGGGGGACGAGCATGAGGAGGAACGGTGGAGGTGGTAGTGGTGGCGGAGGTGGTGGTGGGATTGGGATTGGCGACGGAGATGGGGATGGGTTGGTGGCAGTGGTGGTGGAGGTGCTGATTGTGGAAGGTTTAGAGGTGATGGAGGGATTGGGATTAGGATTGAGAGAGAAAGAGGAGATGATGAGATGATGGTTTTTTGGTTCTCAGGAAGTGGACCGAACCGGTCTAGTTTTTATAGTTTATTACAGCAGGGTTGTCAATTTTTGTCGAGTTTTGTAGTTTGGATAACATGGAGCGACAGTCATTAATCACATCTTGTCCTCATGTTCTAGTGTATTGTATGCCATGGCAGATTCTCTGTCCTTGTCGACATTTTTTGCTTCACTATGGTGTGTGTGGATATGCCAACCTCCACAGGTTTCTCGTGTTGTTGGATTCACGAAGCTCATGTGTAGCTAGCACTGTCACAACAAAACTATGACCCAAAACTGACTCAGACCTGACCCAGACCCATCATTCAACCGAAAAAGACCCAGTTTATTGCAGGTCGGGTCGGGGTCCTAAAATAAGACTCGATGAAATTTTCAAGTCGGGTCTGAGTCTGCTCAAAATGGACCCGACAAAGACTCGTACTAAAAAAATACTACAAGTGTTTCAAAAAAGGACCTGAGTTGAAACTTATTTTTAATAAATAAAATCTATATACAGGAGGAGGGCATATTAGAGGTTCAGATATCATTTTCTCCACTACGGTCGAGAACTAGGGTTACCGACTTACAACGCCGCCCTCTATCTCTTCCTCGATTCCACCGTTCATCCTACTACCACTCCTCCATTCAGTCTTTAGCAGGAACGCCACTCCACCGTTTTCTTTTTTAACGCAATTCCAATTCTCGATTCAAGGTTCGATTTTTATCCCTTTTCTAGAATCTAGGGTTTCAGATTTAGATCTTATGTTATTTTGCTTGATTAATTTTATTAGATTCTATAATTTTTGGCGATTGAACTTAGGGTTATTGCTTGATTAATTTGTATTAGAAAGTTATGGATTGTATGGGTTGGAATTGATTAGCTGCGCTTTTCATAAGGTAATCTACCAATGGTAGAAAGTTAAATGAAAGGAGTTTGTGTTTTCATTTTTTTTTCTTGGCCTTTAAAGTTAAGTGGATGGTTGATGTAAATCGAAATTTTAATTGCATGATTGAGATAAGTGGTACAGTATACACTCAACAAAATTTTATCACTACTACTACTAATCAATTTATATATACACAATAATGTGGTGGCTAAACCTATTCACATTTAATTTCCGTAACATATATGTAGTAATATAGTGTGTAGTAATATAGTGTTTATAATTTATGAGGATTTCAATTATGATTATTTGCGAAGTCTATCAAGATTTGCTTGATTACTAGTGGCTTTATAATTCAAGCTAGTTTATTAACTAATTGAATGTTCATTATTAGTCATACGTATAATTGAGTTCATCCTATTTAAGTAGGGTACTTTTTTATTTCCACTTTGATGCTCATAGCCGAGGAAAGCATTAATCAAATAGGTAGAGGTCAAGCTGATGTTTCAATTCAAATGGAGGTCCAAATGGAGGACACTCAGACAAGTGTGGTTGTTGATGATGAGAGCATCGAATCAAGGAACAAGAGGTACTGTGATGGAGCTAGTAGACTAATTTTTCTTGCAAGAAAAGTATTTTGGTATGTAATATAATTTCTTTGAGGAAATATTTTGGTTTGTATGGTTATATTCTATCGTGAGGGGGTTTATTTTGGTTTCAAATGATGGTACAGATGTTGGTGAATGAGGTGAGAATGTACTTAATGGGGATAAAATTCTGTGTATTAATATATGTGATGATGAAGATTTATTCTATCAGGATGTGATTGTGTGTTCCATATTCTGAATGCATAACCCTTGCTACTTCTAATATCTAGCAAGGTGTGCATGCGTGTTAAATGAGGATATTTTGGCTGTTTTTTGTCTTGTTCATTTTGTTGATTATGTTGTACTTTCTTGAATTTTTTGATAGTCTTTTCCAGTTTTTACATGTATCTTCTGCATCTTGCTAACATTTTGAAAGACCCGTTCAAGACCTGGACCAGAACCGGGCTAGGGAAAAAAAGGGGTCCGGGTATTACCCAGAACCGATATACGAACGGGTAACATATTTTTTACAGGACCCGGGCTCGGACTCGGACCCGGTTCTAACAGGTAGGGTGTGTTAGGATTGTGTCTTGTATACTCGTTGTTCAGATTAGAAGAAGGTAAGATGAAGAACGGAGGTCGAAGCGTCCAAGTGAGTAGAAGGTGAAACAGCAGCAGCAAGGGTGTAGGCTAGTTGCGGTCGACCGGTCTGGGTGACAATCGACCGCACCCCCCGACCGCACCCCGACCGCTATTTGTACTGGAAAGTCGGAGAGCGGTACGGTCGACCGCCTGCGGCGCTGATTCGTTTTTTGGGCCTCGATTTGTTTGGTCGTTTCAGCCCAATCTTCAACTCCAAGTTAGATCGTGCGGCTCCTATTCAGTTACTTCTTTTCCAGGTTTTATCGGACGACTGAGGATCAAGATTAGACCTAGGTTTTCTCTCTATTCTTCTATATATATTATAAACTCCTCCAATATGAGCGGGAGTACTTCATAGATTCTTTTCTCCATTGCAAAGAGATACTCGAGAGAGAGATAATTCTTGGTGGGTGAGTTTAATTCCTTGTGTCAAGTGAATCAGTAACTCTTTGTAATCTCTCCTAGTTGAATATCAGATCTCCCTATATTTTTTTCCGGATTAAGCAAAAGCTAACCGGGATAAGTCATCGTTGTTGTGTTTGTGTTAGTTGGTGGATCTACTTGCTTGCTCAATTTATTCGTCTCATCTACTTTGAATTTCTCATTGCTCTAATTAGTTCCACTGCGACCAGAGGGCGTTTGTTGACGCCCCAATCCCAACAACTGGTATCAGAGCTTCAGGATGCCGAGTCCTTGGTTAAAATGACAGGCCACAGTATTCTGAAGATCAAGCAGTTTGATGGTAAAATCAATTTCAATCTTTGGAAGACTGACATGTATGATGTTCTTGTTCAAGAGCGGTTGCAGTCAGCAGTAAAGAAGAAGGAAAAGCCAACTGATATGAAGGATGACGTTTGGGAAGATATTCGTGAAAGAGCCATAAGTCTGATCCGACTACCCTTGGCGGACGAGGTCAAATGCAGATTTCTTGAAGAAACTGACGCAGCGAGTCTGTGGGAAAGACTCATAACTGACTACTCTGGTTCGTCGTTATTAGATTGGATGCATTGGAAGCGGAAGTTGTTCCGTTTATCTATGAAGGAAGGTACCGATCCCCAAGACCACATTACAGAGTTCAATAAGGTATTATCTGAACTTAAGGCGATCAGCGCAGATGTGCGTGAGGAAGATAAAGCTTTCAACCTGATATATTCACTGCCAGATTCGTACGAGCTTTTGATCACGACCATGCTACACGGTAGATCTGCCAAGGAGAGTATTTCGGTAGATGGTGTAATCAAAGCATTGAAGGAAAATCAACTTAGAAAAGAGTCCCATAAATCTTCGTCGTCTATTCCTACAAGTTGTCTAGTAGTGGATGGTCCTTCGGGGGGAGACAAAGTGCTTTGCAAAAGGATTCGATCCGTTGCCGATATTGCAAGAGACCAGGGCATATCAAGAAAGACTGTTGAAAATTGCAGAATCAGGAGAGCGCAAAGAACGGGAGTTTAGCCAATGTGGTTAGTGCCTTTGATTCAGGCGATTCGTGTCTTCTTGTTTCAAATTCTTTAGAAGTGGATTGTAGTTGGTTTTTTAACTCAGGGAGTTCTCATATTTGCTCGGAGAGGGAGTTGTTTTCTACTTATAAGTCTACTACGAGGCGTTGTGTGACAACGGAAACTGGAAAGATTTGTGAAGTAGTGGGTGAGGAGACAGTTGAGTTGAAGATGCCAGGTCTACACATGTTCACTTTAAGGGATGTTTTGCATATTCCTTTGCTGAAACAGAATCTGATTTCCTTGGGAACTCTTGATGCATGGGGTTGCAGGTACATAGCTCAAGGTGGAGTTCTGTCTATTTTTCAAGGTCATCGTAAGGTAATTAGAGGTATGAGAATGGTTGGGCCAAGCCAAAACAATCTCTACAAGCTTTGGGGAATTCAAAATACTTGTGCAAGTGTTGCTCCTTTTTCCGATATTCCCGCAAGCTCAGCTAATTTGCCGCAACTAGATTCATCGAGACGAGACCACGACATTCGAATATCGTCGAGATATGGAGAAAGCCTAAGGATAGGTGGAGTTTGTGCGGAGTTTGGCAACTTCGTGAGTACATCTACGGAGGTGGGCCTTTGAGGGGCTGCACTGGATTCAGTGAGATTGGGAAGAGATCATTTCAACTACAAGAAGCTATTGTTCTATGTTTTCTTTGCAAGTAAAATTTGTTAAGAGTTTGGAGATGAGTAACACATCATCTGATAGCACTCGTATGCAATCCAAGGTAGAGTTTGTTAGGATTGTGTCTTGTATACTCGTTGTTCAGATTAGAAGAAGGTAAGATGAAGAACGGAGGTCGAAGGGTCCAAGTGAGTAGAAGGAGAAACAGCAGCAGCAAGGGTGCAGGCTAGTTGCGGTCGACCGGTCTGGGTGACAGTCGACCGCACCCCCCGACCGCACCCCCGACCGCTATTTGTACTGGGAAGTCAGAGAGCGGTACGGTCGACCGGTCTTGGTGGACGGTCGACCACCCGCAGCGCTGATTCGTTTTTTGGCCTCGATTTGTTAAGTCGTTTCAGCCCAATCTTCAACTCCAAGTTAGATCGTGCGGCTCCTATTCAGCTACTTATTTTCCAGGTTTTATCGGACGACTGAGGATCAAGATTAGACCTAGGTTTTCTCTCTATTCTTCTACATATATTGTAAACTCCTCCAATGTGAGCGGGAGTACTTCATAGATTCTTTTCTCCACTGCAAAGAGATGCTCGAGAGAGAGATAGTTCTTGGTGGGTGAGTTTAATTCCTTGTGTCAAGTGAATCAGTAACTCCTTATAATCTCTTCTAGTTGAATATCAGATCTCCCTATATTTCCCCCCGGATTAAGCAAAAGCTAACCGAGATAAGTCATAGTTTGGTAGATCTACTTGCTTGCTCAATTTATTCATCTCGTCTACTTCGACTTCCTCATTGCTCTAATTAGTTCCGCTGCGACCAGAGGGCGTTTGTTGACGCCCCAATCCCAACAGGGTGTGGGTCCAATATTTGGACCTACTGAGGAGTGGGTTCGGGTCCAGGTAGTGCACGACCCGACCCAACCCGATGTGTAGCGTAACTCCCTCCACTGCAAATTGAGTAGCCAACTCCACAAGTTGTATTGAATTATAGCAGACTACCTTACCGAGGAACGCAGCTAAGAAACTTCAATAGGAGATAGTTCACACAGTTTGATGTGTTGTTTTGTCTGGTTTAAAGCTCCAACCTGGACATTCCCTTGTTTCTCTTATATACATTAGGCTTCTTGCCATTACTAATATATAAAAAAACTTAAGGATATCACAGGGAAACTCATTTGAAGTAGCAATACCAACACATCCTTCAACACAGCTTTCACTTCTTTCTTTAACTTTATAGTCATTAAATTCTCATTTTTTTTCAGAAATAGTGGCACGCTTATGTTTTCACTTCTTTTTCACACTTTTCTCAAAAGACAAATCCAACTCATCACCCAAAATAACATATTCAACTCCAGTAAACTGCTGGACTCCTTCCACAAAGCATATTAATAACCAAAAGAGATATAAGGATCAAGACTTTATCTCTTTTATCAATATATCACCTTCTTCATAATGTGGAATTCTCTTAGTGCAGTGATCCAATTTACCGATATCTTAGTTTATCGAGAACTTATAATTCCATAATGTATAAGATTTTTAGCTTCCCAGGGTCTATTGCAGACTTGCAGTATACACCCCGAGGATATTAACCCATTAAAAGCATTAAAAAAAAGAAATCATATTTAGGGCCTCATAATTAAAATCTACCCAGTCTCATCATGGACGCAAGGTTAGCAACCTTCCTTAAACTTGTCAGCACATCCCCACACATTCCCTTGACATAAATTGATGTTCAGCATATACAAAAGCTCGAACCAAAACTCTACAAATATCCTGAGAAAACTACTAGAATGATGACTATACATTATCTCTACCACACTTCAAAAATGCAGTAGCAGGAAGGGCTCTCTGGTACTCATTTATCATTCATATTTGACACCTCAAAGTATCGGTAGGCAAGATCCCAACATAATACAGCAGGTGCATCTTGATTTCTGTTGATATTTCTTGATGTACACCCTTTGAGGAAAACATCACTGAAGTCCTAATTGGGCTAAGTCACAATCAGTTGCAGTGAATTAGTTGACAGAGCCATGCTGACGGAAATTCCCTAGAGGAATACCAGTTGGCTGCCAACAGTCAACTAGCATTTTCTCTTGAAAGAAAAGTTGTACTTCCGTATGAAAGTTTGACTCATCTTGAGGTTAACTCACTAAAATGGATATGTGAAGACAGTCTGGGATGAGCCTCAGTACTCTTCTGCAAGGCCCTACAAAGAGCAGTGTAAAAAGTTTGACCAGAAAGAGTGGCGTATCATAATGATCCAGCACATGGAGGTTAACTGCTCTAATGAGTAGGCACAAAGCTGATGCAGAAGTCAGGCATTCCTAACAATTTCGACGAACCTCAGCTTAATAATTGAGGTACTTTTGGGAATTTTCTTTGAGTACTACTTGGTTATTTTAATCTATCTAATTGACGGGAACTTTTTATCTTGGAAGGCAAGTTATTTTGCCACCTAAGTTACTTCAATATACATTTTCTTCTAAAAGTATTTGAAAGATTTTCCTAAGGTAAGTTATAGATATTTATTAGAATGTCAGTAGATATTTTAGATTTAATGGATCTTATGTGGCTAGATATATATTTTATATGTGGGTATGATTTTTATTTGATATGTGGGATGATAGTCTTTCTTTATGCCCAAGTTATGTAAGTCTATTTGTAGACCACTTTGTTTTTCTCATTATATATTCGATATCTCAATTTCTCAAGGATCAATAATATCAGTAATACTGTCTTTGATACAATATTTTATTCTACAACAATATTAAAGCCTTTTTTATGCTTATGTTTGTCATAATTGCTTTAAAAAGAACTAAAAAAAATTACTCTGACCAAATTGCCATGTGGTGATATCACTAACTGCACACAAGACAAACTTATCAGAAGGTTTACGGTGGTACCTGAGCAATGTGTTTAGCAGATATGAGATCGACCATAACAAAAGTTGCGTGCCACCCTTGCTTGAGACCGAAGATTTCAATCAGGCCATCATCTACATGGGCCTCTACAAAGCCTCTCTAAAAGCACATACAAGACGAAAATGTTAGAATGGTATTTTTATAAGGGAAAGGTTGAGGAACATAAGAACATGATACTTCTCTTCTTTCCACATATTCTTGTTCACAAATTACACTCAACAAACCATTGAAGGAAAGAAATTCATAATTTATTGGACAACAGAAAGTTAGCAAATGAATTCATATTGTTGGCAAAAGATTCAAACGCTGCTTTTGCAAATGGCCTTAAAATTTTGCCAACTCAAATCGCATCAACCTTTTATTTATATTACTATAACTCCTTTATAATTTCTATTATTTGTGATATTACTAATGAAGTTGTCATAGTACTTCCAACGAAACAAAATATATTCACTTGAATTAAAGGAATTTCAAACGGTCACTACAGATGAACCAGATCAGCCGTGCTACAGTTATTAATCATCTTGATTCCGAATTCCTACTATTATGTCCTATAAAGCAAATGTTTCCCAGAATGCTTTCAATCAAGAGCTTCCCATTTAAATCTTTCCTTCTTTAATATGTAGCTCAGGAAGGCAAGCTGATGTAAAACTAACCCTAAATAGAGAATTTCCAAGAATCTTAAAAGATTAATTTTACCAACATGTAATGCAGATCAAAGTTAGAATTTTTAAACAGTTAATCGGTTTGATGGATTTTCAAGAACTGAATCACGTTTAACAATCCCGATTAATAATTCAATTCTAACAATCAATAATTAAATCACTAAGTGTTCTTAGCAAGTACAAGATCCAATATTGATTCGTACTCTAATCAAGCAAGTGGAATACTCAATCTCAATTGTTTTTGTGGACGACAGACAAATAAAATAATATAATAGAGATGATAATTGATAAAGCAGTATAACACAAATATTTGAGAATTGGAAAGAGTATACCGAGGGTTCGAAGAACTCAGCGTAGATCTCGGAAGAGCACAACAATCAAAGAGACAGCAATGACAGCAACAACCTCAAGAGCAAGGGCAACAAAAGCACGGGCTGGCGGATCTGAGCTGGCGGGTCTGGGTGCGGCGTCGACTGTGGCGATGCAGGGCAGCGTCGGGATGGCGCGCTTGGGTGTCGACGGGAAGAGGTGGGGTTTTGGCCTGGGGCGTTGGATCGACGGGAGGGGAGGAGGACAGGGGTTTCGATCGGGATGTTGGTCGGGTGAGGGAGACGAAGATGAGAGGACGGCTCGGGGGTAATGGCGACGAGATTTTGGAAGTCGGGATCTTTAGGGATGGGGAGGTCGCGAGAGCAGAGGTTTGGGTTTAGGGGATAGGGACGATTGGGATGATGGAGTTTTGAGGAAACAGCGGCTATAGTTAATTAGCAGGGATTAGGGTTTTCGGGAGGGGGGATTAGGGAAGAAGAAGACGATGGAGAGCGGGAAGGGGAATTAGGGTTTGGGTTGTTTTTATTTGGGAATTTTTAATTTAGGGGTAGATTTTAGAGTTAATCACTAACCCTAAAATTGTATTAGGATTTATCACAAACCCTAAAATTGGATCTCAATTGTATCACACAAAAGAGAGAAGAAGAGCAAAACTCAACACAATAATTTTTAATCAAGAATGACATATCTTTCTCATTAATCTTAGGGCCTATATATCAAGATACAAATCTCAAAATATTCTCAAAATCTAAAAAAATATAAACGATTACATATGGCTATAATTGCAAAAAAACAAATATGATACTGAAATAAAATCCTAAACTAAATAAGCAGTTGTCCTAGACAATGCCTGCGCTGATAGAAATGCCCGAATCGTCTTGAACCGATGTCTGCATCATTCTCCCCGGGTGGGAGAGGGCTCGACCCAATCGAATCAAAACCAGTCCTCCTGTCATAGTGCTCCAAAAGGTATGGATCCAAGCGCTGGAGCTCTCCACGATCTATCCAAGTGTTCTCCGACTCCTGCTTGTTTTTCCATCTTACCAAATACCTATGAATACCGCCATCTCTAGTAAAGATTATCTGATCATCTAAAATATTATCCAATTCTTCTGTTGATGGGTAAGTAGTATCTTGTAGTGGAGGTAATGGGGGAATCTCACCATTAGGCTGCAGGATAGGCTCATCTATAAGAGGATTTTTAGGTTTAAATTCTGGGCCTCCATAGGGTACTAGATCCTCAACATTGAAAGTTTTACTAATGCCAAAGCCTTCGGGAAGGTCAACGACATAGGCATTATCATTGATCTTATGAAGAATTTTAAATGGGCATGCAGCACGTGCATTCAACTTCTTAACAGATCCAGCTGGAAATCGTTTCCGAACGAATCCGAACCATCACTTCATCACCCACATTAAAAGTTTTAAACTTCCTTCTAATATCAGCTCTTAACTTGTAGTTAAAATTATTCTCATTAATTTTCTTGAAAATTTCTCTATGCAAGTCATGAATGCGGGATGCAGATGCAGATACAGATGCAGACTCGGAGACTCGGTGATGTTCTAACATGGGGACAAGATCTATGGGCTGCCTAGGACGATAACGATGTACAACTTCGTGTGGACTCATGCCAGTGGTTCTATTCCTAGATGTGTTGTAAGCAAATTCAGCAACTGTCTCAGTCTGTCCATCGGTCTGTGGGTGGAAGGCTGAAGAAAACTTCAATTTTGTACCCAACTTGTGCCATAGGGTCTTCCAAAAATAACTCGTGAATTTCACATCCCTATCAGACACAATGGTTTTTGGCAACCCGTGCAGCTTTACAATGTTATCAAAGAAGATCTGAGCTACACGAGATGCATCGAAAGTTTTCGAGTATGAGAGGAAGTGGGCCATTTTGGAGAAACGGTACACGAAGACAAGAATGGAATCGTGTTTCTTTTGTGTTCTCGGTAAGCCTAATACGAAATCCATACTCACGTCTTCCCAAGGGCGACTGGGAACAGGTAATGGAGTATACAGGCATGTGTTCTATTTTTGTTGCTTGGCAAGTTGACAGGTGTGACATCTGTTAACAAGTCTCACAACGTCTCTCTTTAGCTTCGGCCAGTAAAACCTGTGTTCCACAGCATCAATGGTCTTGCTATGCCCAAAATGTTCAACAAGGCCACCAGCGTGCAATTCCCAAACAAAATACTCTCGCAATGATGTACTAGGAACACACAGTTTTGAGCGATAGAAGAGATAATCAAATTTCAAGAAATAATCATCTATCACTCGAGTGAAGCCATCTTTCAAAGAGGTGTAGATCTCATGAAAATCTGAGCAGGAGGCATACTCATCTTTCAATCTCTCAAAACCAATAATTTCGGTGCGCATTGTAGATAAGATCATGTGACAACGACTTAACGCATCCGCGGCCTTATTATCAATCCCTTTTGTGTGCCTAATGTTATATATGAATATTTTTGAAGGAACTCTACCCATCTAACATGTCTCGGATTCAACTTTTGTTGAGAATTGAGGAATCTTAGGACTTCATGATCTGAGAAAATGACGAATTCTTGCGGCAGGAGATAATATAACACCCCGAATTCCAAATAAAACTGAATTCGAGATTCCACGGGATCTTTACTTCACTTCATACAATTTTACAAGGAATTTAAAGCTGTTTCAACAACAATACATCAGAGTTTAAATACAACTTTGTTTTACACAGCGGAAGACAAAATAAATTACAATGAAACAATTACAACATCTTCAAACAAAACAGCATCAGCATATCCACTTTATAGCTTAATGAACATCCATTACCTGCTTGTAAGACTGTGGGCACGTCAGTCGCTTACAACTGACAAAATGTTATACACGGCTATCTTCTCTATGCCGGGAACAGTATAACGATCTCCATACTTTAACAAAACACAAACAATCTTGAATGAAATATAAAGTGTCAAAAGTGATTATTCTAAACATATAAGTGTATGTCATGCTTTAATGTCAAATGCACACAATTTTATACTAGGATGACACTAATGCACACGTGTTCGGATTCTATGCATCCATACTACATAGGTCCGAGGGCAAGCACCTACGTACTCCACATTGAAGGGTTTGATCCCTCGCCATGAACCTACCCAGTAATAAACAAGGCTTAGATTATTCCACGGATACGGATCTCAGCCCCCTCGGCTATTATATCGTGCGAATCATCCTGCAAGTAACCCTCTAGCCCCAGCCTCTCTAGCTATTGGAGTACGGCAAAACAAAAAAACTATCCGCCCAATTACTCAAGATCCCAGAATCCACCGCTGACCCGTCCTCATAATCCCGAATTTAAATATAAAAGCCCGTCTCCCATGGAGCAACCACAGTCCGCCGACCGGGTCTATAGCCACGGAGATCCACCGCCGACTATATAAAGCAACCCACTTACGTTTGCCCAGGTTTACTACATCTTCAGTTAAGTGCCTAATTCTTTTAGTTCAAGACATGAATGAATTTCCAAGCCTAGAATTAGTCTTACCTCCTACCAGTCTTAATCACAAATACCGAGATAGATCCACAACCATGTCTCAAAATTATATCTCAATTCTTTTCATTTCAATATTGCCGGTAATGAGGTCTTACTAACTCCAAACTCAACATTTCATGTACAAAAATCGTGGGTACACATACCCTTCAATAAACATGACTTAAACTTATTATATTCATGTCTCTATCTTATACATGATTTGACCAATGTCTCATTTAGCATCATATATGAATCTCTTATCCAATCATAATTTCATTCACAAATAAACAACAATAATTCTTCACTTACAATCTCATTTGTAATTTAAAACTCATGAAATAACTCCAACAATCAAGTACAATCTCTTCAAGAGAATTTAAAGTTACATAGCATATTTCCTTTACTCTTCTAAAATAGAATCACACTCTTTTTAATAATAAAACATCAATCTTAAATTACTTTCTATTTCAAATTTTTCTTTTTAAAGTCTCAATTATACATGAAAAATCTTGAAATTAATTTTAGTAAGTTCTAAATCATTTTATAGGAATAATAGTATTTTTCTCCAAATTTTTAACTTGCTTTAAAAACTCATTAAATCACTTAAAATATTAAAATATATATATATATATATATAAAGGCACCTGGGTCTCGAACCCGTGCCTACCCAGTCAACGCTCAAACCCAAACCAACTAACCACTAAGTCTAAGTAAACTTAGTGTTCCAAAGTGGCAACCGAAACCCCTTAAATGAATAGTTCACTGCTTTGGATTTTTATAAAAATCGAAGTAAGAAAAAAAGGAGTTTGCCGAGTTTCGAACCCGTGAACCCACAACCAGCGCCCAAGCCCACAGCACTGACCAAGAAGTCCATATGGACTTGTTGTTCAATTTCCATACCGAAGACCCCTTATACTTATTCTCACGCTCTGAGTTAAATTAAAACAAAAATAGAAAAGTACTTGGGCTTCACAAGATTCGAACCCAAGCCGGATAGGAAGACAGCGCAACACCAGACCAAAGGGCCATATGCGCCCAACGATAAGAAGTCTCCCCTTCGACTTTTGTTCCACTCTTGCGTTATCCTATATTTTTACAAAAAAAACCTCGATTCCTTAAATTTGATCAACCTTTTATTGGACCGCAATAATTTTTTATGTAACTGAGATTACTTTATAACAAAACTCAATAATTTATAAATCATATTTTAGAACAAAATAAAATAAACTTTCAAAGTTGTTTCGTCTTTTTAACAAACACAAATTTGTATTCCTTCTTTCTAATCAAAGATAGCGTATTATATTTTTTTATAACAATCTAATGAGTTCTATCCATCAACTTTACTTTATAAAACTTTATTTACTTATCAAAAGAAGTATTTCCAACATTTTTCATACAATCAAATACATCTTCATTCATGCATACTAATTTATAACAAAACTAATCAACCATTTCTTTTCTCATTACCAGATGAATATGAAATAATTTAATTTTCTTAACATGGCATATCTCACTATTATTCATGTTATATACAAATCAAAAATTTCTCATTTGTTATCTTTAGCATGCATTGCTCTATATAACTAGCAAGTAAGAGAACACCCACCTTTTGAAGCTTGATCAAATGAAAGAATGAACGCCTCTCCTAGCTCCAAGACTCCTAGTTCCTCTTCTTCTCCTAGCAAGCCTCCAAGCCCAAAACTCCCTTTTCTCTTTCTTTTCTTTCTCTTGATTTTTGTTTTGTTTTTTGTGTGAAGAAAGAGAAGAGAATTGTGTGCTATTTATAGGATTTTGCTAGGGTTAAATTGGCAAAATTACACAACCTAATAAATCCTCTTATTTAATCTTCCAACTCTTCATGTACATAACTCCCCTAACTCCCAACTCTTCATCTCCCCACTCTCTCCAATTCTAACTCCTCATCTCTTCAAGTTCTAAACTCCCAACCTCTCTCTCCTGGTTGAACTTCACAGCCGAACTCCTTCCCATACAATTGCCACGTCAATCATGGTGAAATGCACAACAGCACACATGCTGGCATTTACCATTCCGTGGGCCCCTCATCACAAAACCCACTTATCACCCATAATACACCACAACAGCACACTTCACCCGTGGGCCCCCATACTAACAAATAACTATTCTAATTTCAATATATATATGTTTATCATTTTTATTTTATTTTTACCAAACCAGCCACACTTTGTTTTATCAATCCACTTTTCATATAAAGAGCCATACTTTAATACCAACATATATTATATATATTTCTGAAAACTATGGGTGTTATACACACTCCGAAATTTATTTCGAAACCAAATATGCTTAAATACGTTTACCGAAAACACGTGCGTCGCACGTAAAATATTAAAATGCGAAAATCGACTTTATCGATGGAAAATTGTTAAAATATAATCGAAAACAACATAAGAAAAATTACATTTACTAATTTTATATATTTCATGATGAAATCACTACACGTAGAAAACACGTGCATTATACGTGCAGAAAAATCGAAAAAATGCATTTTAATCAAAATAGGGGAATAATGAAATTTCCGTTTTATAAAATACATAAAATAAATAATTTAAACACATAAAAAATATTGTACGTAGCGGTGGAGACACGTGCATCAAAAACACGTAAAGAGCACGTAAAATCCAGAAATTGAAATTTGATATTTTTGTTGACTCAAAATAGTGTAAAAATCCATATGGGAAGTGCATAAATAATCGGTGATCAAATACGGGGTAAAAATACGTTACAAAATACACGTGCATAACACACGAGGGCAAAATTGTGATTTTCAATTTTGCGGGGTGTTACAGATAATGTCGCTAATAGCGAAGTGACTGAATTACCGCATAGAACTCTTTGTCATAAGTAGAGTATTTTTGTTTTGCTTCGTTCAGCTTTCACTGAAATAAGCAACATGATGACTCTCTTAACTGAGGACTCCACCTATACCAATACCTGAAGCATCGCACGTTACATCGAAGACTTTAGTGAAATCAGGTAACCTCATGACAGGTGTCTGAGTCATTCTCTTCTTGATCTCTTCGAAGGCTTTCGTGGCTTCTTTCGACTAGACAAATTCACCTTTCTTCAAACAGTCGGTTATCGGAGCCATAATTGTGTTAAATTCTTGCACAAACCGACGATAGGTGGCAAGGCCATGAAAACTCCACACATCACGAATATTGCGGGGCTCAGGCCACTCAGTAATAGCTCGTATCTTTTCTGGGTCAGCGGACACTCCTCGGGCAGAAACAGTAAATCCCAGAAAGATAGTCTGATCGGAGAGGAAGGTACATCTGGTAGGATTAGCATAAAGGTGTTCCTTCCTCAAAACACCGCAGATCTGTCTCAAATGGTTAAGATGTTGTCCAACAGATCGGTTGTAAATGAGAATATCATCAAAGTACACCACAAGGAACTTGCCCATAAAGAGACGGAGTACTTGCGTCATGATTCTCATACACATGCTCGGGGCATTTGTCATTCCAAATGGCATAACCATCCATTCGTACAGGACATCCTTCGTCTTGAAGACGGTCTTCCATTCATCACCAGGACGAACACGTATTTGGTGATAGCCACTTTTAAGATCAATCTTGAAAAAGATTGTGGTACCAGACATCATGTCCAACATGTCATCCAAACGAGGAATGGGAAAACGGTATTTTACCGTGATTTTGTTTATGGCACGGCTGTCCACACACATACGCCAGGTTCCATCTTTCTTTGGCGTCAATAAAGCAAGGACAGCGCAAGGACAAGCTTTCTCTGATGAAGCCCTTTGCCAATAACTCATCAACTTGGCTTTTCAACTCAGCATGCTCTGTCGGATTCATCCGATAATGTGACAAGTTAGGAAGACTCGCTCCCGGAACCAGATCAATAGTGTGTTGGATGTCACGCAACAGGGTCAACTGATTGGGGAGGTCAGCAGGAAACACATCTGCAAATTCCTGTAGGACGGGAGTAACTTGAGGCGGGATAAGTGATTTAGGATCTTTATGCACTTCTCTCGCTGTGAGTAAAGAATGGTAGCCCCTTTGTCAATTTCTTTCGTGAGTTCCTTTTCACCCATATACATTACCTCCTTGCCCTTTCTCGAGGGAGCCGGTGTTGTTTCAGCTGGACTAGTTCGAAGTCTCACGGGTATAAGCTTTATTTTTAGTCCATCGTGCTGGATAACACATTGGTTGGATCGAACATATATGGTCACATCGTGATCATATAACCAAAGTCTCCCTAAAATGACGACCCACATCCATTTTGAACACATCACACCAAATTTTCTCTTTGTAAGCTTTGAAGTCCACAGGGACCAAGCATCGATGTGTTACTTAGAGTGTTGTTGCATCAATCCAAGATACTTTGTATGGGCGTGGATGGGGCTCAGCCTTAAGTCCGGTCTTAGCTAAGACCGCAGAAGAGACAGTGTTGACGCAGCTCCCACTGTCAACAATCACCTTGCAGTTTTTGCCACCTATAGTCGTGAAGGTGTGGAATATATCATTGCGATTCCAATCATCTTCTTCTTTTGGTTGGGACAAAGCACATATGACTACATTCAAGTGAGGTGATTGGATAGACCGAATACAGTAGAGATACTAGTCATCATCTTCTTCACCGAAGTCATCGCCTTCAATAGGCTCATAGGAAAACTCATCGTCAGAGTCGTCAGCAATGATAGCGGTACCCTCTACTATATTGATCCTACTGGGGCTGGGACAGTTGCTAGCAACATGACCGTATCCCTTACATTTATAGCACTTAGTGAGAGGGTCAATCTTAGTGTAATCTCTTTATGTGTTCTTACCCTTATGTTCATCTCTATGTGAATTTGAATTAGGTTTGCTGAGATAAGATTTGTTAGGGTGCTGAGAGGGAGGCTTAGGTCTAGATGGGTCAGTAGAGGTCATTCTAGAGGAATGATCTCTCGAGTCGCTGGACCTAGAATGAGAACTAGCTTTAAGAAAATCTAAATCGAGGACTAGGGCATAGGCTACCGCTAGTGAGCCCACATTTCTAAGAATTAGCTTGTTCCTAAGGTCAGCTCGTAGTCCAGCTCTGAACCTAGAGAATTTTTTCTTCACTCTCTTTACCTAAAGCATTGCACCGAATAAGAAAGTCATCAAACTTATCAACATATTCTTATGTGGATTTACTTCTTTGATAAAGTTGGTTCCACGAATCTAGCAATTGGGTGTGGAACGATAACGGTACATATCTCTCAGTGAGCTTCTTTTTCATGGCTTTCCAAGTGGCTATGAGTGTCAGGCCTTGGCCTCTGCGGGCATGTTCAAGATTGGTCCAGAGTTGTTGAGTTTTACCCGTCAATTTCATAATGGCAAATTTAACCTTCAGGGCTTCGCTCATGTCAAACCACACAAAGTAGTGGTTCATGGTACGGATCCAATCGAGGTAAGCTTGGGGTTCCATGTGGCCTTCAAAATGGGGAACGTCAGCTTCAACGTTCTTCTTATATTGTTCGTCAGGGTCACGTTCTTGACGTCGATCGTCACGAACATTCTCTCGAGGGATCTGACGATTAGCATGAAGCTCAGGGACAACGGTTTGATTTAATTCCACTTTCTCAAGTCTCTGATTGATATTGGCAAGAGTTGCGTGAATGGTAGCTAGGGTAGCGGAGATATCAGAGCTGTCCATTTCAAGTAGGGGAAGTCTAGTGTTCCTAATTGGGTGATTTAGAAGGGATAAGAAAGGCTCATGAGGATCTGTGATGGTGCTGCGAAGGCGCATTCACCAAAGTGGAAACTAGGAGTCGTGTGTATCCTAATTTTTTTTTAAATGAATCTGACTTGATCTAAAAAAAACGAAATAAAATAAAATAAAAGATTCTAAATAATCCTAAATGAATGCAAAAATAATACCTAAATGATGCAAGAACTAGGGTTTTAAGAACCTTCGCTCTGATATCAAAAATGATGTAAAACTAACCCTAAATAGAGAATTTCCAAGAATCTTAAAGGATTAATTTTACCAACATGTAATGCGGATCAAAGTTAGAATTTTTAAATAGTAAATCGGTTTGATGGATTTTCACGAACTGAATCACGTTTAACAATCCCGATTAATAATTCAATTCTAACAATCAATAATTAAATCCCCATGTGTTCTTAGCAAGTAAAAGATCCAATATTGATTCGTACTCTAATCAAGCAAGTGGAATACTCAATCTCAATTGTTTTTGTGGACGACAGACAAATAAAATAATATAATAGAGATGATAATTGATAAAGCAGTATAACACAAATATTTCAGAATTGGAAAGAGTATACCGAGGGTTCAAAGAACTCAGCGTAAATCTCGGAAGAGCACAACAATCAAAGAGACAGCAATGACAGCAACAACCTCAAGAGCAAGGGCAACAAAAGCACGAGCTGGCGGATCTGGGCTGGCGGGTCTGGGTGCGGCGTCGACTGTGGCGATGCAGGGCAGCGTCGGGATGGCGCGCTTGGGTGTCAACAGGAAGAGGTGGGGTTTTGGCCTGGGGCGTTGGATCGACGGGAGGGGAGGAGGACAGGGATTTCGATCGGGATGTTGGTCGGGTGAGGGAGACGAAGATGAGAGGACGACTCGGGGGTAATGGTGACGAGATTTCGGAAGTTGGGATCTTTAGGGAGGAGCAGGAGATATTGGGAGGTCGCGAGAGCAGAGGGTTTGGGTTTAGGGGATAGGGATGATCGGGATGATAGAGTTTTGAAGAAACAACAGCTAGGGTTAATTAGCAGGGGTTAGGGTTTTCGGGAGGGGGATTAGGGAAGAAGAAGACGATGGGGAGAGGGAAGAGGAATTAAGGTTTGGGTTGTTTTTATTTGGGGATTTTTAATTTGGGGATAGATTTTAGAGTTAATCACTAACCCTAAAATTGTATTAAGATTTATCCTAAACCCTAAAATTGGATCTCAATTGTATCACATAAAAGAGAGAAGAAGAGCAAAACCCAACACAATAATTTTTAATCAAGAATGACATCTTTTTCATTAATCTCAGGGCCTATATATAGGCTCAAAACAAATCAAGATACAAATCTCAAAATATTCTCAAAATCTAAAAAAATATAAAAGATTACATATGGCTATAATTGCCAAAAAACAAATATGGTACTGAAATAAAATCCTAAACTAAATAAGTAGCTGTCCTAGACGATACCTGCGCTGATAGAAACGCCCGAATCGTCTTGAACCGATGTCCTCATCACAAGCCCAAAGCAATTATTGTTTGAGAATTTTTTATAGTGCAAACTATTAACTTCTTTAACTAATTTTAACTACTTAAAAAGTTTATGAACTTTTCTACTTTCAATCCTAGCGGTAGGATCATCTGTTTTTGATTTGATATAAATGAGTGGCTTAGTTGTAAATAAATTAAAGTATCGGGCCATTTAGTAAACTCTGAATTTCTCGCTAAATAGCAGTTTCTCTTATCTCTTTCTCTGTTGACCGTTCCTTATCATCTCTGCTATAATCTTAAAGGGCCGATGGGCCAACGCAGAGTAGGTTAAGCATTTTGGGTTTCCATTTTGGCATGAACTGGTCAGTTGCCACAGTGAATGAGAGGAGGAAGAAGATGAAGCTGCGAGATGCTTGGAAATAAGAAGGAAGACGAAATAAGGGAAGGGATGCCAGTATGATATCCCATAGAATGGTATTTGTCACAGTACTTGAGATGATCCCATGGTTTGTTTTACATCCTATAGGATATCCTATACTTCTCGCTTATGAAAGCTTTTTACACAAAATAATGGAGAACGTGGGTTTTTTTAACAGTTGTGCAACTGAAAAAGGGATTAATATCAAATGTACGAACACACCCTTCTCTTATGGTAGTAAAGAGTTTGTACCATAGAAGAACTTTTAATGTTTAGGTCGGCTCACCTCCCAGCAGGTTATATATGATATTATCCTTAGAACTTGGGAGAAGCAAGTTTGCGTTATTGGTAACTTTAGATAGCTGATACCCGGTTAATGGAGAATAGGTACTCTCTTAATCCTTTTTCGTAGAGAACTCTTGGCCAGCATAACTTTAGATAGCTGATACCCGGCTAATGGAGAATAGGTACTCTCTTAATCCTTTTTCGTCGAGAACTCTTGGCCAGCAAAGCCTCCTCTTGTAGGACGATACCATTTGATATGATAAAGGATATTCTTGTCCATAAATAGTTAGAGTAAAAGGAATGCGCACCTATCAAGATTAGGAAAAAATTACAAAAATATATTTATGACTGTGAAAGTATAGAGATAGCAAAGAATACTTTTATTGGATACTAATAACTGAATACACTGCCTCCTACAAGTAGGAGAGTACATTGACTAATCTGAGTTTATTTCAGATATGGGACTAAACTTAAGACTACTTTAACACACCCTCAATCTAGTGCATAGATATTGTCAAAAAAAGTTTAAAAAACTTAGGAGGTAGTGCTTTAGTTAGGATATCAGAGAGTTGTTCACCGGTTCTCCAATTCATCACGAACGAAGTGACAATCGACCTCGATGTGTTTTGTGCGCTCATGAAACACTGAATTTTCAGAAATATGCATAGCAACTTGGTTATCACAATACAGTGGAACTGGAGATGATACTGGGATCGCCAACTTTTGAAGGAGAGATTTGAGCCATAAAACATCAAAAACCAAATGCTCAATGGCTCAGTATTCAGATTCTGCACTTGATTTAATTACAACATGTTGCTTCTTGCTTTTCCAAGATACCAGATTTCCTCCAAAGAACACAAGGTATCCACTGGTAGATTGCCTATCATCAACTGACCCTGCCCAGTTAGCATCAGAATATCCTCGTAAAGAAAGAGAACACCAGGCCTGAAGAGAAGACCTTTTCCTAGGGCTTTCTTAAGATAGTGAAGAATGTGAATCACTGCTTCCCAATGAGTGATGGTCGGTGCATGCATAAACTAACAGACTCGACTAACTGCAAAGGCAATATCTGGCCTAGTCAATGAGAGATATATGAGTTGGTATGTTATATCGTCCTAAATCAGAGAACAATGCATCATTGGAGAAGGAGAATGGCTTAATATTGGGATCGATAGGTGTCACTGGGGCGACATTCCAACATTCTTGTCTTAGTAAAAATATCAAGGACATATTTTCTTTAAGAAAGAAAAATATCATCCCTTGTGCGTGCAACCCCAATGCCAAGAAAATATTGAAGCGGACCAAGATCCTTTATTTAAAAGGTTTGAGCAAACCGCTGATTGATGTCTGCAATACCTTACGAATCACTGTCTGTGATATTGATATCATCAACATAGACTAACAGAACAACAATGCATTTGCTTCCTTTCTTTGTGAAGAGATAATAGTCTGCCTTACACCTTAAGAACCCATAAGCCTTACACCTTAAGAACCCATAAGAGCACACAGCCTTACCGAACTTTTCAAACCAAGCTCGTGGAGACTGTTTAAGGCCATAAAGGGACTTTTTGAGCGAACATACAAGATTCTCCCCCTGTCGCTCAAAACCAGGAGGCTACTGCATATACACCACCTCTTTCAAGTCTCTATTAAGAAATGCATTATTGACATCAAGCTGATTAAGGAGCCAAGAACAATTTGGTGCAAGAGAGATAAGAATACGAACAGAAGTGAGTTTCGCAACAGGAGAAAAAGTCTCTGCATAGTCGACCCCAAATTCCTGTGTATAACTTTTAGCGGCAAGGCGAGCTTTGAGTCTGTCAACTGTGCCATCAAGATTGTGTTTGACTATGAATACCCACTTACAACCAACTGCCTTAACACCTACAGGGAGTCGAACCAACTGCCAAGTATCATTCTACTGAATAGCTTGCATTTTCTCCTTTATAGTTGATGTCCAACCAGGGTGCTCAAGTGCTTCATGAACATTTTTAGGAATAGAGATGGAATCCAAAAATGAGGTAAAGGCTCAAAAAGATTTATTCAGTTGAGAAAAAAAACAAATTGGGCAGTAGGATAGTGCGCACAAGAGAAACGAACGAGATGTCCGAGTGTGCCTTTTTTAGTTCGTTACGTATGGTAAAGCAGCAAAAGGATTCGCTTAGCCTTACGTTGAGCAATAGGTAAATCATCTATGTTAGGGATATTACCGATACAAGTAGTTGGCATTGGTTGAACAATAGAGGGTATTGCTTGGATGGGCAAGTCTGAACGAGTCTTACGTCTTCTAACAGAAACCTGAAGTAGCGGAGGCGGTGGTGGTGGCGATGGTGATGTTGTTGGTGGTGGGGATGGTGGTATTGTTGGTGGTGGTGGTGGCCGTTGGTGGGAAATCAAGACTCTACAATAGCTCATTGTAAATCAAAATTGTGGGAAGGAATATGTTCAAAATGAAACATCCGCTGAGTTAAACATTTTTTCTATGAAGGGCAATAACAAAAATAACCTTTCAAAATACCAAAAAATACACATTTAATAGAACGTGGGTCAAGTTTATCAGTGCCTGGGTGGAGATTCTGAACAAAACTAGTGCAACCAAAAATATGTGGTATTAAAAATGGATTTTTTGATGGAAATACCAGTTGAAATGGGGATTGATTTTGAAGAATAGGTGTTGAAGAATCTACCCCACAACTCATAGTGCTAATAGAGGAAACACACCACAAGCAAAAGAAACTCCCAAGACTTAGATGAACCAAGAACAAGCCACCACAATATATGCAAGATCTCACAAGATAACCAATACTTCTTATTCCCCAAGGAATACAATGATTACAAAAGAGATTACAACTCTCAATCTCTCTCTCTCACCTTTGAAACACTCGGCACAATCCCCTCTTAAAGTTGAACAATGATAATGGCTCACCAATTCTCTCTATTTGGATGATCAAAGATATATAAACCCTAGAGTCTACAGCCATATACATAGCCCCCAAGTAAACCGTAAAAGATAAACACAAATCCAGCAATTGGGCCTTAAACTCGTCAGCCCAAAAACATACAGCACCGAAGTTGGTCGACCGCACCCCCAAGGTCGGTCAATCGCAATGTGTAAGTCCAGACCCGAGACCTGACCGGTCAACTGCACGGTCGACCGTCCCCTCCTCTGTTGGACCTGTACACTCGAAGAACTCTCAGCAATTGGGTCGGTCGACCACGAGGTCGACCGCAACTCTCCAGACTACATTCTTCTACTCGCTGTATGTCTTCTCTTACTTCTTTGTCTCCTCCTCTTCTTTTCCAACTTCAAGTACTCAGTGCCTACGTGTATTTGAGGCCACAGTTCCTAACAAGGAGTAGGCATACAATTAATAAGAAAACATGCAGTGAAAACCGGAAAACTCCAATAAAACTTAAGAACTTTCAATTCAAACATTAGAGAGCGAGCGGTGTTATGTAAAAGTTGATTTTTGAGTTCTGCAACTTTATTTGGTTGATGAGTGCAGTTAGAAGAAGTCTGATGTATGATTCCATGTTGAGAAAATAATCGTTGAAAATGATAACTCATGTATTCTTTAGCATTATCAGAATGAAAATATTTAACAGTTGTGCCCAACTGTATTAGTATCTCGAAGAAAAATTCTTGAAAAACGTTAAATACTTCAGAATGATCGTATAAAAGAAACAACCACGTCATTCGAGAGAAATCTTCAATAAACGAAACAAAATAATGAAAATTATTAAACGTGAGAAAACCAATAGAACCCCAAACATCAAAATGCACTAAATCAAACAAATGTTCACTGCATTTATTAATGCGTCCTGGATCGAAAACTTTATTATGTTTACCTAACTCACATAACTCACAAGATACCTTAAGGGAAGGCTTACAATCTGAAACTAAGTGCTTAAGAGTCGTAGAGGAAGGATGTCATAGTCGTCGGTGCCACAATTCAGGATCAGCAGAAGAATTAAAAGTCGAGACTGGAGAATCCAAGATGTATAACCCATGTTGTTCACGACCAGTGCCAATCACCTTCCTCATCGTAGTATTCTGAAACACACAATGAGAAGGAAAAATGTCACTGAACAGTTTAAAACTTTGCAAAATTTAGGAACTGATAATAAACTATTAGGAAAGGAATACGCAAATCCGATTTAAGGTGAAGATCCGGAGAAAGAGATCTCCCACCGCTTCAACAGAGATAGGTGAGTCATCAGCAATACGCACATGATAATTTGGAAGCAAAGAATATAAAAAAAGCGATAAAGGAGACATGTTCAGAAGCACCTGAATCAATTATCCATTGATGTGAGGAAATATGATAAGCATTACCCGAGTGAACAAAGTTACCAGAAGTAAGAAGCAGCATATTGCGGAAGGCCTGATATTCGTCAGTAGAAATGATAGGATGAGGTTGACTCATTCATAGGAGCAGCAGTGGAAGGGGAAGGTGCTACAGAAAGAGGAGAGGATGTCGCCAAAGGAGCAGATCTAGATTAGATCTGAAGGAGAAAATAGGCCAGAAGGATAAATGATGATCGAAAAAGGTATCAAAAAGCGGCCGCATTACAGAACAACGTGCATCACGAGACATCATTCTTCTTCTTCTTCTCTCTTTTTTTGTTGGAAAACAGGCAGAAAGGGGGGTTACAGGGTCAGGATGTGGAGGGTAAGGTTTGGAGAGAAGAGGGAATAGAGTTATGCGATGGTGAGGTCAGGTGAGACGGCGAGCCGACAGGAGAAAAGCAGGAGGGCATCGGGAGGCGGTGGGAGATGAGCGGGAGGGCGTCGGGAGATCAGGGTTAGGGTTTTAATGATGGTGGGTTTATGGGTTCAGTGGGCAGCAGTTGTCAGGAGTATAGAATGGGGTGGTGGGCTTCGGCAGCAGACAGGACAGGAGCGGGAGATGACGATGGAGGCTGCAGAGGCTTGCAGGGAGGACGACGGCGGGGTTCAAGGAGGGCGGCGGGGCTATGGAGGTTGGGTTGTGAGGGGATTAGGGTTAGGTTTTGGGTTGGAGGAGGAGATAGGAGGCAGGGAGGACTTTTTTTTAAGGAAGAAAACCCTTTTTTTTGGTGAATTTTTGTGTAAACCTTTCTAGCTCTGATACCATGTGAAAGTATAGAGATAGAAAATAATGCTTTTATTGAATACTAATAACTGAATATATTGCCTCCTATATATAGGAGAGTACAAAGACTAATCTGAGTTTATTTCAGATGTGAGACTAAACTTAAGACTACTTTAACACTGACAATCACCATATTTTTAGCAATGAGATTGAAATATTAAGTTACTTTTGCATAGTAAGACTATTTTTCTTTTTCTTTTTATACAGTAACATAGTAGGTTGCGGGAAACTGAACTGTAAACTTTTTACAAGGTAAAACCTGTAAGGAAAAATTAAAATTGAGTGAAATTAAAAGTTGATATGAAACATGTATGAAGAACCTGGATATGTTGCAACTAAATGCTGAATGAAATACCCTCACCACATTCTTACAAAATCAAATTTGAGGATTTAATGAAGATTTTCTTAAGAGAACTCTTCTTCATAAATTGGTGATAACCTTTACAGAAAAACAAATATGTTCTATGTTTGAATGAAAAATATGTAACATAAGCCAAAGAAAACAATAAATTCATGTTGAAACTAGTCAATTTTCTGATTTATTACAAAAATTGCATTTAATCAACTCTTAACGATTTAATTATCATGTGTCAATGAGGTGAAAATGAATTTAATGCATTGGTCATAGGTTTCCTATATGATTCTGAGTTAAATGTAATTTCATATAGCAAATCAGTCATTTTTCTCTTGATGTTTCATAGTCAAAGAATTCAGAGGACTGCACTTTATCATTTATGATTGCCACAAATCCTTTCTTGACAAAGTTTTCTAAGCCAAGAATTGGGAAATACATAAATGGCGATGAGCCTTATAGAACAAGGCATGATATGAATTAATAAATATAGAGTCTATCGAACTAAATCATGCAGAACGTAAACAACTGTCAAACTTTTGAAATCCTTTGTAGATTACTCATGGCCTTGTATGATAAAGGAAATAAATTTCCCCGATACTTCCTAATAAAAAGAAGCAACAACTTGGACAATATAATGTTAATACCAAAATTTGCAGACCTTTTCCAAATAGTCAGGTTTCAGTTCACCCCATGGATTCCTCCCACTTCCGTAACTGTTAAGATTTAAACAAACCACTGCCCTAACACTGCAGTCAAAATAAAATTTCCAAATTAAATGGATATCATTAACATTACATAAAAGAACTATTTCTTTATGGATATAAAATCAGTTAATTTATCAGATATTTAGAAATTCATTTTCACTGCTTGACGGACACTGTTAGCCTATAATCTTAAGCTTTTGGCAAAATGGTTACCTAACATGTTATAAGTCCACCAAATTTCCAAGACGTCCTCAGTTCAGGCATCATCATGATCAATCAATCCTAATTATTTACCTGCCCAAAAGTATACCTAAGAGGAATGTTAAGATTGCTTGGTACTCATTTGTAGTCCAGAACACATAAGCTTTAGCTCTTGGGTGTAGTTGTTACATTACAGACTATTAGAGGAACAGATTTTCAAGAGGTCCTCAGTTCAAACATTACTTTTGCAATCTAAAATATTTGCTTCTATCCCATTTCTTCCTTTTTCCAGGTGATTTAACTTCGTGCTTTCCCAAAGGTCCATCATAAGGAGGATGTGTTGTTCCACCATAACCCATGAAAATCATTTGGTAATGTGGTTACCTAAATTATATTTATCCGTTAAAATAATAAGCACGCTATTTATTATAAACAGACAACCAGAAAGAAAAAATCCAATAGCTAACTTATATATTAGGCTAATTTACAACTATATACCCCGAAGTATTTTTTTTACAATAACATACCCTCGTGTTTCTTTTACAACTCCCCCCCCCCCCACCTAAGCAACTAACGGAAAAAGTAAAATTACTCTTATACCCTTGCTTGTTTATCTCCCTCTTTCTCTAGTCTAACTTGCAAAAAAAAACATTTCTACAAGAAAAGAAAAGAAAAGAAAAGAGAAAAGAATACAAGAAAGAATGAGTTTGAAGGTTTTCACATTAAATAAAGTTAATCAAATATTAGGGGTTAGGAGAAATTAATGGCTAAAGAATGAAAGATTTGAGTTTTGATTTTCAAAATAGGTTTTTTAGTTTTAGAGTTTTGATTTTTTAGATAAATTAAATGTTAGAGTTTTATTTTTGAGAAATTAACGGATAAAGAAGGGTAGATGAAGGTTTTAATTTTTGAATGAGTTTTAGGATTTCAATTTGAGATTGATTGGATGTTAAGTTTGTAGTTTTAAAAGATCAATGGGTAAAGTAGAGAAGATTAATGTTTCGATTTTTAAATTCTGCTTTAAAATTTTATTTCGAGATAGATTGAATATTAGGATTCTAGTTTTGAGATATGAATAAGGAAATGAAGTGGGATTTAGTACGCAGTCTAAGTTAATGATTGACATATAGGATCTGGAGTTGGAGAAAGGGGGAGGAAGAAGGACTAGAAAGGAATTCAATAAATTTCAAAGGGCACAAAGATCCAAAAAACTTACATGTTGTGCATGTGGGAATAATTCATTTAAAATACTAGAGGTTTGCTAACGGAAGGCATAAGGTTGTAAGGTAGAAAAAACTTGAGGGTATATTGTTGTAAAGAAAAAAACTTTAGGGTATATAGTTACAAATTAGCCTATATATTAAGGTAACTAGATATAGAGCCTGCCTTGGAGGAATAGGAACTTGCTCCCACTCTTCACTATTGATCCTTTTAATAGAAAGCCGCAGAATGTTCTTGAGTCCCCTGCATTAATCAAATAGGAACTGCTTAACATGATCCAAATAAAAGACATAAATTAAGCATCCAAATAGATTTATTAATAATTTCAATCCTAAAGAACAGATCAAGTGAAGATACTGTCCTCATTTCTTAAAGTCTATATAGACACAGGATAAGCAACTTGAGTTGTTGAAGTTCATCTGAAATTGATCTATTCTACTATAACTTGAAGTGCGCTTTTGAAAGTACATGTGATTGAGATATGCTAATAGATTGATCACAGGTTATATGAGAAGTTCAACTATTCACAAAGTGTAATAAGAAATTCAAAGATTATTTTATAATTAAAAATTCATGAAGTTTCGACTGTACACAACAGTAATAAAAGGAATGAAGTAGTGAAAGGCTGATTTATATATATGCCACATAGGTAATCACCGTTAGTTAAAATATATATATTCAAAATATACAGTGGATCAAAGTTGTGCTTAAATGGTTAACAGATTGTATACATGCATAATCAATAACCACGAGCAGGACATGGTGGTTCCACTGTTCATTTTTGGACAGACTGGATTGGTAACAATAAGCTTTCTACTCTATTTTCCTTCTTGTTTTCTTTAGCTACTAATCCTAATGCTATTGTCTCCTCCCTTCTTTCCATTCATAATAATGCGAGAACTTGGAATATTTCTTGTAGAAGAAACCTCTCTATGGATCAATACTATGCTCATATCAGACTTCTTGTTTATTAGATGGTTATCAATGCCAAGGTAGAGATGATATTAGATGGAGATGGTCTAACACATGCACTTACATTGTGAAATCTTTTATTCTTTCCTTAATTGTGGTGGTGGTATTTCACCATTTTACAAGCATATTTGGAAAAACATAGCTTTTTTAAAAGGTACAATCTTGAGTGTGGCTTTTTTTCAGTGTGGCTTGTTATTCCATAACAAACTCCTTCCTGTTGAGAATTTGAACAAGAGAAATCTTGCTCAATGCCAAAAGTGTATTTTTTGCAATTCTCATGAGGAGAATACTAAACACCTCTGTATTCACTGCTCTTTCATTCAACTGTTTTGGTTCATTTGAAAGACATCTTGGAAGGTTAAAGGTAAACCTGGGACTATGTGTTCCTGGTGGAGCACTTGGGGGAAAAAAAGGATTAAGAACTCTTTTAGATCTACTTGGGATCTTGCTAAGACTGTTTTAATTTGAATTGTATGGACTGAAAGGAATAATAGAATTTTTGCTAAGAAAGTCAATCTATTGACAAATTGATTGATAATTTTATGTATTTCATGCACTTTTGGCCTAATAATCCTACTTATTAAAGGTAAACCTGGGACAATGTGTTCCTGGTGGAGCACTTGGAGGAAAAGAAGGATTAAGAACTTTTTTAGATCTACTTGGGAGTTGGGATCTTGCTAAGACTGTTTTAATTTGGCTTATATGGACCGAAAGGAATAATAGAATTTTTGCTAAGAAAGTCAATCTACTGACAAATTGATTGATAATTTTATGTATTTCATGCACTTTTGGCCTAATAATCCTACTTATAGTAAGAAGGAGGCTTTTAAGTTGAAAGAACTTGATACTGTGGTTGAATCTCTTATTCAACATGGTATTACTGGTTAAATTTTTGTTATCTGACGTTGCCTTCATATTGCATATGTGATTATTATCAATGACTAAATTGATTCAGCTAGGATCCCTTTCTCTCAATGTTGGCTTCTTGTTGATGTCCTCCTTCAATGGTTGTAAGACATCTAGTAATTCAGCTTGACTAGTGTTATTTTGTATGATATTATATGTTTGCAGTCGTTCAATCCCACATCAGAATTAGATTTATATTACTCTCGTGTATTGAGTTATGATCATCCAATAAAATATTCTTTTCTGTCTTTGTACTATTCTTCAGCATAGTATCAGAGCCCGAAAAGTTTACACAAAAATTTTCTACTAAAAGTTAGGATTTCCTTTCTTTCTCTCTCCAAAAAAAAAGTCAACGCCAGCACTGTTCTTCTCCTTCTTCCCTACTTCTTCTTCAAACCCAAACCCTAACCTTATCCAAAACCCTAACCCTCACCCTAGTTCCATCCATGTTGCTGCCACCCTCTCGTTTACTCCATGAAGCCACAGCTGCCCTCTCCTTCCCCCTCCGACCATGTTGCCACCGACCCACCTAGCCACCTGACGCCCCTGCTCCTTCCCTCTCCGACCATGTTGTCTTCTACTTCACTCCTTCCCTCGACATTCTAGCCTCCTCTCCTCCCCACCCCCTGCTCCTCTCTCTCTCTCAGATCCCGCAGCTACTGTAGGGAAAAAAAGTCAATTGCATCGTGATGCATGCTGTTCTGAAATGCGTGCCAGTTTTTTATGCCCTCTCCAATAACCATCTCTCATTCTCACCTGTTTCCTCCTTCAAATCTCATCTAGATCTGCTCCTATGGCGCTCTCCACTAATACAGCGGTGACCTCCCCTCCTCCAATGGTGACCTCTTCTCCAAATGTGGAACTTTCTCCTTCCACTGCTGCTCCTACGGATGCCTCCTTCCAATCTATCATTTCTGCAGAAGAGTATCAGGCCTTCCACAATTTGTTGTCCCCTGCTTCTGGTAACTCTGTTCACTCGGGTAATACTTGTCATGTTTCCACACATCAATGGATAATTGATTCAGGTGTTTTTCAACATGTCTCCCTTATCGCTTTTTCATATGGTTTGTTTCCAAATTAGCATGTGTATTGCTTCACATATCCCTGTTGAAGGGGTGAAAGATATCTTTCTTTCTCCGGACCTTCATCTTAAATCGGTTTTACGTATTTCTAACTTTCCTAATAGCTTATTATTAGTTCCTAAACATTGTAAAGATTTAAACTGTTTAGTGACATTTTTTCATTCTCAATGTGTTTCAGAATATTACGACGAGGAAGGTGATTGGCACTGGTCGTAAACAATATGGGTTATATATCTTTGATTCTCCAGTCTCGGCTTTTAGTTCTTCTGCTGATCCTGAATTGTGGCATCGATAACTGGGACATCCTTCCTTTACGACCATCAAGCACTTCTTTGCAGGTTGTGAGCCTTCTTTTCAGGTATTATGAGTCATGTGAGTTAGGAGAACATTATAGAGTTTCATACCCAGGACGCATCAATAAACGTAGTGAACATTTGTTTGATTTAATGCAATCTGATGTTTGGGGCCCTATTGGTTTTTCCACGTTTAATAACTATCGTTATTTTGTTATGTTTATTGATGATTTCACTCGAATCATGTGGTTGTTTCTTTTGAAAGATCGTTCTGAAGTATTTAATGTTTTTCAAGAATTTTTCTTCGAGATACAAACACAATTTGGCACACAATTAAATGTTTTCGTTCTGATAATGCTAAAGAATACTCATTTTCAATAATTTATTTCTCAACATGGAATAATTCACCAAACTTCTTGCACCTACACTCCTCAACAAAATGGAGTGGTAGAAAGCAAAAATCAACATTTACTTAGCACTGCTCGTTCTCTGATGTTTGAAATGAATGTCCCCAAGTTTTACTGGAGTTTTACGGTTCTCACTGCATGTTTTCTTATTAACTGAATGCCTATTCCAATTCTTCAAAATTGATTCCCATTCAAACTGGTATTTCCATCTAAAAATTCATTTTCAATACCACCTCGCATTTTTGGTTGCACCTATTTTGTTCAAAATATCCACCTAGGCACTGATAAGCTTTACCCGCGTACTACTAAATGTATACTTTTTGGGTTTTCGCATTTTTCGAAAGGTTATCTTTGCTATTGCCCTTCATGAAAAAAATGTTTACCTCGGCAGATGTTTTAATTTTTTAACACAAACACCTTTTGAACATATTTATTCATACAATCCTGATTTACTAAAGGCTGTTATTCAGAGTCTTGATATTCCACCACCAACAACAATAATACCATCACTACAACCACCGCCACCACCACCAACATCATCACTTCAGGTTTATGTTAGAAGACGAAAGGCTCGATCAGACTCTCTACCATCCGAGCGGTACCCTCTGTTGTTCAACCAGTGCCAACCACTTGTCGGTAATATCCCTAACATAGATGATTTACCTATTGGTCAATGTAAGGCTAAACATTGTTGTGCTCACTATCCTATTGCCAAGTTTATTTCTTCTTCTAAAGTGGCCAGATCTTTTTGAGCTTTTACCTCTTCTTTGGATTTCATATTTATTCCTAATAATGTTCAGGAAGCACTCAAGCACTTTGGTTGGACAACAACCATGAACGAGAAAATGCAAGCTCTTCAGCAGAATGGTACTTAGCAGTTGATTCGCCTTCCTGTGGGTGGTAAGACAACTGGTAGTAAATTGGTATTCACTATCAAACAAAATCATGATAACACAGTTGACCGACTCAAAACTCACCTTGTCGCTAAAGGATATACACAGAAATTTGGAGTCAAACTATGCAGAACCTTTTTCTCCAGTTGCGAAACCCACGTCTGTTTGTGTTTTTATCTATCTTGCATCAAATTGTTCTTAGCCTCTTCATCAGCTTGATGCCAAGAATCCATTTCTCAATGGACTTGAAAGAAGTGGTGTATATAAGCAGCCTCCTGGTTTTGAGCGACAGGGGGAGAATCTTGTATGTTCGCTCAAAAAGTCCCTTTATGGCCTTAAACAGTCTTCACGAGCTTGGTTTGAAAAGTTCGGCAAGGCTGTGTGCTCTTATGGGTTCTTAAGGTGTAAGGCAGACTATTATCTCTTCACAAAGAAAGGAAGCAAATGCATTGTTATTCTGTTAGTCTATGATGATGATATCATTATCACAGACAGTGATTCACAAGGTATTGCAGACATCAATCAGCGATTTGCTCAAACCTTTTAAACAAAGGATCTTGGTCCGCTTCAATATTTTCTTGGCATTGGGGTTGCACGCACAAAAGATGATATCTTTCTTTCTCAGAAAATATGTTCTTGATATTTTTACTGAGACAAGAATGTTGGAATGTCGCCCGAGTGACACACCTATCGATCCCAATATAGATTTGTTCAGTTCACAACAATAAGTATGTCCTTTCCCAATAACTCACAACACCTCATTCCTCTCATGTTTATTTTTTGCGCTAACAAAGAGAAGATGTAGACCTACGAGTTTTTACTTATCGAAAATGTGAAGACTACATTCACTCTTAGTTTCTAATTATAATGGACACTATTGGAAATTTGTAATTGTAGATTATGGAGAGATGACAGATTCTAAAACTGATTATGATGAAGATAGAACAAAGAATATGTCATAGTCATTCAAATCTATTTGACTCTTAACAAAAAAAATTAGAAATTTGATTTTATGTAATATAATTATATTATATAATGTGCAAAGGTCAGTAAAAACACATTTAGGATAAATATATTTTCATTTGATATGTGAACCCAATATTTTTTAAATATCACTGACATTCGGTACCTGATATGAAAATTTGCCTTCCGAAACGATACTGATATCTGATTTTGAAACATTGTGACCAATGGATATTAATCCAAACAACTAAAAATGTATATTGTATTATTGTTTAATGGGTAATAACTTACATTATCTAGGTTCTAGAATTTTTTTGTAAACCGACTGCAATCAAACATTATATATATATACATACATATATATATACTAGATTTGCCCGTGGGCACGTGCCTACGGCACGTCTTCGGAACGATACAAAATACGAAAAGCCATGTGAATAGTAAAACAATAATTATGTAGCTCAAGTTTGAATAGTATGACAATAATTAGTTATAAATAAAAGTCTATGTTGAAAAATAATTATAAATGGCGGTATAAAATCTAACTTCTGAGAACTTTAAGTGCGGAAAATAATGAAATTTAATTGTTGAAGAGATATTTGGTATTAAAAATTCTGAAATTTTACAAAACTGAAATCTTAAAATCAAAATTTATAAGTAAATAAAGAAAGAATGGAAGAGAGAGATAGAGAGAGAGAGAAAAAAAAATGAAAAAGTAAAGAGAGAAGAGAGAGATAGTAATAAAGTAATGAGTTTTTTTAGGGGGAAAATTTGGTTTTGGGGTTTGAAATTTTGGAGGGAAAATGTGTTTTGTGAGGTTTGATATGGGCCTTTAATTTTGGGGGAGATTGATTGTGAGCCACTTGATAGCTTTCTTTGTAATTTATTATATAGATATATATATATATATATATATATATATATATAAGTTTCTTCCATTGCAAACGCAAATGTTTGTGCAAACCACTTAACGCTTCATTGACAATGACAGGTTAAGGCAAAATATACTTTTTTTCCTTAAGCCTTAACCCGTCATTGCCAATGACGGGTTAAGTGGTGTGCACGCAGTAAGTGATCCCCTAAGAACTGATCTTATAGCTTAGTTTGAGATTCTCTCTCTTCCAACAAAGATCTGATGGCCGTCCGGTTTGAATCATATATATAGCCTCAAGTAACTTTTTTTTTAAAAAAAGTAAAAAAAAAATCCACCGCTCTCACTTTCTCCTCCTAATAAAAAAAATAAAAAACCCTAAATCGCGCCCTTCACTTTCATCCCCAAATCGCGCTCTTCACTTTCACCCCAAATCGCAGCTCCTCTTCCTCTGCCTCCCTCCTCCTTCGCCGTCTTCCTCCACCTCCCTCCTCCTTCGCCGTCCTCCTCCGCCTCACTCCTACTTCGCCAGTTCGCAGTCCTCGTTCGCTGTCCTCCTCTGCCTCCTCCTCCTTCGCCAGTTCATAGTCCTCGTCCGCCTCCCTCCTCGTTCGCTGTCCTCCTCTGCCTCCTCCTCCCTCGCCTCCCTCCGACATCCTCCTTTTCTTTCTTAAAGTTCACAGCTCCTCCGACGTCCTCCCTCCGTCCGCCTCCCTCCGAATCGCAGCTCCTCCGACGTACTCCGCTGACGTCCTCCTCCGCCTCCCTCTGACGTCCTCCGACAATATATGCAAAGCTTCTAAGTTCTAATAGTGACCTCGATAGATCTCCAAATATATTGGTAATTGGTTATCTTATCTTTCTTTCCCTTTCACATTCTTTTGCGTGCTCTCAGTACAACTTCTTATGTTTTTGTGGATTCTGATATTGTAAGTTATTAATGCTGATGTTTTCTTTGTATTTATGCTACTAGTGTTCACATCTTTTTCTTGATAATTTTAATGGTATACTTTTGTTATGTCACTCGACAGTATGTATGTTCAGTTCACCGGCCTTTTACTCAACAAGCTAATGTAGTTTCTTATTTTGATTATTATCTTATGCTTTAATCAGTTAGCTAATGTAGTTCACTAACAAATACAAAGGGCTGCTCAAGATACAATGAGGTTGTATTCATGGATCAATTTCTATTTATAGGAGGCATACTTTGAGAATAAGTATTTGTATGAAGTATAGGAATGGTCCGAATGGATTTTCATACATAATTTTTAGGACAAAAGAACAATAATACACCGATTCGACTATGTGAAGCCCATCCTACAATTGCATGGAGAAACAGTTCAATAGTAAGAAACTAAGAATGAGTAGCAATAAAGAGTAAAAAGGGGTAACAACAAAATAAACCCAAAAGATCGATAAATTAATTAATTAATTAATTAAAAAAACCGCCTAGTGCCTAGCCGCTTAATCCCCGATTACAAGGTCTAGGCGCTAGGCCCCCATCGGCCGCCCGACTACCGCCTAGCGCTTTTTAGAACATTGATATATATATATATATAAGTGATCCCCTAAGAACTGATCTTATAGCTTAGTTTGAGATTCTCTCTCTTCCAACAAAGATCTGATGGCCGTCCGGTTTGAATCGGCATGCATCGGGAGGTATAAAATAAAACAATGCCAAAAAAAACTCAAAAAACCTGGTTCAAGCCCAAACCAGATCTCTACTTATACTTTGATGGGCGCGAACCGTGGAGAGATCAGCGTGCACATTTTGGGAAGATCGGACGGCTGTAGAGTTTTGACCCCACCTTCACTTAAGTTTCATGATGGGCGTGAATCGTGGAGCAATCAGGGTGCACATTTTAGGGAGATCAGACGGCTGCAGAAGAAGTGGTCTAGTTTTCTTGTGAGTGAACTGGGCCCTTAGGTTATTTCTGGTTTTTTTGTGCTTTTAAATTAAAGGAGGATTATGAGCCTTTTGATCAGATAAATTTCAGATACGGCGGTTCATAATGGCTGACTGATATTGGATCCTAAATTAAGCTATAAGATCAGTTTTTAGGGTATCACTCCCATATGTGTGTGTGTGTGTGTGTGTGTGTGTGTGCGTGTGTGTGTGCAAATGATCCGATGAGAACTCCACATGTGAGAACCAAATGAGAACTCTTTTTGGGGACATTCTTTGAATGATCCGAACTGTTTATTTTGATCTATATGACTAAATTAGTCTAGAATGTGAGACCAAGTTTTTTTTAGAATTGTTTGCTCGTGCATTCAAAATGTTGTAAATTCCATGGCTGAATATCAGTTTTTTGGTAATGACATGATGCGTGGACAAATGAATTTCAAATGACTTGATTTTTTATCTTTAGACTAATTTAGTCCATCTCAACATTGTTAACAGTTCGGATCATTCACAGGATGACTGCATGGAGTTCTCATGAAGCTTATCGTAAGAACAGTTATCACCCGATCGCCTGCCGATATGTATGTATGTGTGTGTATGTATGTATGCATGCATGTATGTATGTATGTAATAGTTAAACAACATTGTAATCTTAAATAGAGTAAATGGGGCCTCAAATTTAAAGGAGGTGATTCTCTCATATAGTTATTCTAATAACCTTGCGGGACAACCCTTGGACGAGCCACACTGTTTACTTTGATTTTCTTTTCCATAATATGTACTTCTATAAAATATCAAGTGGTTGGGGGATCTTTCATTCATGCTTTAAATGATTGCAAAATGAGCAATTTTTAGTAGTATAACAAATTAGCACCATTTATGCATGGATGAGAAGCCTTTGAACAACTTTGACTTTTTGTACACATGCGTCTTATGACATAAGAGTTATGATGAATTGTGTGGATAATATACAGTTCCATCATGTGAGTTCAACTAGTCTATATGAGGAATCTTCCCACCTGCAAATATGATGTTCACTTTCCTCATCTTACATATACGAAATGATTTAACGAAATTAAAATCTGGTTGACCCCCTTTCTCTCTCAGCACATTAGGGTTACATCTGTGATGTTGGATTCTGTATTGTGACACAAGATTATATAATTGGAGGATTTAAGCTCAAATTTTCATGAGAGGACCATAGTCAAACTCAATATCTATCTATCTACCTATTCTATCTATCGATCTAGATGTTAGTGTCTATCGCTCACGCATACATACATATGTTTTCCCACATATATTGGTATGTTAGTATATCCTACATAATCTAGAATTGTTGTGCCGTCATCAAGGTTTTAAATATTGAACACCAGTGCTGTGTAAGCCCAAGAATTCTAATGCCAGACTGGATATATCATGATATCTAATATTAGAATCAAAAAATATATCATATGATACTTACATTACATTATCACATATGTCATAATTAACGCAAATAATACGAAACTAAATGTATTAATGAATGCAATAGAAATTACGCACACATTGCACATAAATGTTATTCAATGATGCTCTAACATACCAAGGTTTTCTCTGTCAGATATATGAATCCTGCCGGCTAAAACTTTTCATGTTGGATGGCTAATGTTGAGGACATGCAGTAAATTTAATGAATGTCATGATAGACGTATATATATCATAGATGTGTTTAGATAACCCAGGACGATATTCTCTTCTCTTTTATGTCTCTCTCATATTTGTCAGCCATAAAATAACAAAACGGTAAGGAAGAATTTAAAAGAAACAACCAAAATAAAAATGATTTTCAAATAATTACCCATCATAGTCAGTACATTACCAGTGAAGAAACTTGCAGATTGTTTTCCTAATTCTACACAAATAATTAAGATGGAAATAAAGGAACATAATTGATGTAAACTTAACCCTAAATAAGGAATTCCCAAGAATTTTAAAAAATTAATTTTACTAACATGTAATGCGGAACAAGTTCGGAATTAAAACAATTAATCGGTTCGATAGATTTTCAAGAATTGAATTAAGTTTAACAAGTCCAATTAAAAGTTCAATCTTATCAATCAACAATAATACTTAATAGTTCTTAATATGTAAGATATTAATAAAGATTTGAACACTAATAGGCAAGTAGAACACACACTTTCAATATTTGTGGACGTCAGATAAATCAAATAATATTATAGATGTTGCCGCTGAATCTAGTGTGGGGGCAATAGACAGAATTTGTGGATTCACAGGAACTCGAACGGGCTGAATCTGACCTCTTCCCTTGTTGAATCTGTGGACTCCTTGGTGCTCCCGTGGACTTGCACAAACGTTCGAAACACCATGATGGATCCCGGCGACGAACCCGACGCACTTGTCAATACTCAGAAAAGAAAGGAAAAGAGCTTAGGTAGACAAAAAGTGATCACCTTGTAACGGTAGGAGGTAGGGGGGATTTTATAGTCGTCGTGGGGATCTGCTTCAGGATAAGAATGAATCCCTACTTCCCGTTGTGACTGGATAGAAGTGGTTAAAACCACCTCCAGTAGATAAGGACGAGCCAGGATTTTCTCATATCCCGTTGGACTGGTCCTTAACAGGTTGTGACCAGTTCTCCGTTTGGACAGATCCGTTCACGGGATAGCGGGTCCAAAAGGAGAGACCCGGTTCCCAATTCGGACCCGTCTGTAGGTAAAATTACCATCTTACCCCTGTAACTTTAAGATTCGTGCCCAATTTGAACGGATCTGATGTAACCCCATTTTTAGCCATATCACGAGCCTCCACTCCCAAAGACTGTTGGCTACAACCTTTGGGGAGTAGTTTTGTTATTTTAATGGCGTGTAGGGCTTTATCGGAGTTCTCAAAGGGTGATCGAATCTCGTTTGAGGAATGATGGTGCTTTTCTGAGCTGGTAACGCGCTCAAGATTGTTTTTAGGCTCTTCTGGATTTTTTCGGAGATTTTTCCCAATTTTATATTATTTTTTTGAACCATTTATTCAATTTTGCAAAGCGATGATTTGTTTTCCGGGAGCAGTAATTAATTGTTCTAACCAATAATTATTTATCCAGGGGCTCAAAAATGTTTCCCCGAATTTATAATTATTTTTCCCGAATTTTTAATCTTTTTTTTTGCAATTTTCAAATAGAAAATTCGAATTAATAAAATAAAAAATAGATTTTATCACCCTGGCGCGAAAATGGATCGTCCATCAGCATTGGGCGCGAAAATCTGGATGATCGAATGGTGGATCAGCCCTCGATGATGTGGATCAATCTGAGACGTTGACCAGATTGTCGGGCGAGTTTTGGGGGTGATCCGACGGCTCGCGTGGTACGAAGGCATACTTTCTCTCGTTTGGGGTCGATGGCAAGAACGCTCGGCAACGGTTGCCGACCCCCATCAGACACCTCGGTTGGCTGACACGTGTCAGGGTGGAGACCGAAGTCGAAGGGATTCGGCATACGTTGCAGAGGCCTAGTGGTGCTTCGAGATGGCGACACGTGTCGAAGGGGTTCAGCAAGGGTTGCCGAGGTCCAAGAGAGATGTTTTTCTCACGTTTGGACTTCGGTGGCAAGAACGCTCGGCGAAATTTGCCAAAGTCCAAGAGAGATATTTTTCTCACGTTTAGATGTCGGTGGCAAGAACGCTCGGTGAGGTTTGCCGAAGTCCAGGAGAGATGTTTTTCTCACGTTTGGACGTCGGTGGCAAGAACGCTCGGCGAGGTTTGCCGAAGTCCAAGAGAGATGTTTTTCTCACGTTTGGACGTTGGTGGCAGGAACGCTCGGCGAGGTCTGCAGAAGTCCAGGAGAGATGCGTGTGGCACGTTGACAATTCACCGATGACTAGTCAAAGTCACGTGGACTCTGACTGTTTGACCGTTGACCAGTCAAGAGCCTGTTGAGTTCCATGTCGTCTTGCAGTAAATGGGCCTGTCTCTTGAGTTCTTAAAGCCCATTAGTCACGATTTGCGTGCAGCCTCTATAAAACTTCACCCCCACCTTTCACTTGTTCATTTCTCAAGTTTTTACTCAGGCGACAAGTTTTCACCAACGGGAGCCTTAGGCGAGATTTTACCAACTCCGGTGATCTTTCCAACCATCGCTGTCACTTCAAGGTAATCAACACTTAGCTTATTTTTTTAGCAAATGTCTAGTTTTCCCCCGAGGACAGAGCCCTCCACCCCCCTGTTGCCGATGAACCGACTCCGAGCCAAGTTCCTCCTGTTGACAAGGGCAAAGGCGGTGGAGGACCTACTTCGGTAATCGTGGAGACTGTAGTCGAGAACCCACGCAGGATGGGGGAGTTCGGGAGATTGCCTGGCATTCTGACCGGACTTCAGAGGGTTCGGGAACTGCCGGAGGAGCACGCCGAACGAATAATGTACGGAAGGGGGCGGAGTTTTGAAGAGAATGCCGCAAGGGAGACTTCGGAAGTTGATTATACTATCTCCATCCTCAACGAGGCCGACTTGATAGCGGTTCGAGAATTTTTCTTCTGGTCCCCGAGGAGTTCGAGCTGATGCCGCCCGGACCTGGAGTGAGGGTCAATTCACCGATGCCGGTGGATATGTGCTTCTGGTCAGTCGACGCCTTCATAGCCGGGGCGCGGCTGCCACTCCACCTCTTCGCTATCCAAGTTCTGCGGTGGTTCCGGATCAGCCCGATTCAGCTCATGCCGAACGGGTGGTGGGTGATCAACGGGTTCATCCTCCACTGTCAGGCGGCGGAGATCGAGCCGGATCTGAGGGTGCTTCAGACGCTATACCGACTTCACCAGCAGCACAGGTCAGAGTTCAGGTTCTACCTGGCTCCGAGGCTGGGGCTCGACTCATTAGCTGTCCCAGCTCGATAAAGCATTGGCGAGATAAGTATTTCATCATCCGAAGTCGAGAGTCGTGGTGCATCCCGACGGACTGGGTCGAAGAAGTGTCGAAGAGGGTGAAGGAGCTTCCGGTGCTTTACCCCAACGAAGAAGACATGGTTCGGGTTCTCCTCGACCGACGGAAGCTCGACTTGAGGGACCTGACCGAGGAGGTGCTGTTCAGGGGGGGGGCTCAGCCGCATAAACCCTAGTATGCGGTTTACCCCTTTGGTTGTTTTTTTTTGTTCGGTTGTTACTTGCGTTTAATCACCTCGTCTTCTAGTGCAGAAACCATGGACTACGATGTTGTGATGGCTCAGCGCGCGGCTCTTGGTAGCAAGGCTCCGAGGAAGAGGAAGAGGGTCGCCACGAAGGTGCCCTCCCCGAGGCCAAAAACGATCGCTACAGCTGTCGAAGAAGCAACGGCGTCGGCCACTGTGGTCCCGAGGGCGACGACCACGGCAGCCGCTTCGGCCTCAGTTGGAGCAGGTGAGTTCCCAATGGCAGCCGCTTTGGGAATGGAGGCAGCTACGCTAACGGCCGAGGCCAAAGTGTTCCTGACCGAGGAACACAAAAAGATTTTTGTCCCGGACTGGCAGGTCCGGAAGCTCGATGGGTTCCTCGGCGACTCGACGTCGAGCATGCAGACTGTCCGGCACCTTGCGACATCGAAGGACCGCACTGCCATGGACGCCGGTGGCGTTGGGGACGATGAGCTCGAGATCGCCCGAGCAGCCGTGTCGATAAGTAGCGTAGTTTTGCCACTTGTATACTTGTACTTTCTTGGTGTTCATGCTGCCTTATTTTCCTCTCGCAGAAAACCTACCACTTTGGTCATCTAATGGAGAAGATAACCGAACTTGAGAAGGAGCTGAAGCAGGAGGTGGACAGGGCTCGAGCGGAAAAAGCTCGGATTGCCAACGAGCTTGAAAAACTGAGGGTCGAGGCAGATGGGAAGATGGCGAGGATGGAGTACCTCGACGGCCTCGTGGCGAAGCTGGAGGCCGATGTCGCTGCTCTACTCCGACAAAAAGAGTCGGCAGCGGAAGAAAAGGAGGAGGCCGTTGAGGCTGCCAAGATCGCCGCTGCAAAAGAGGCCGAGGCTGCGACCATGGAGAAGGCTCAAGCATTCCTCGCGGCCAATATGGCTAAGGCCTACGCCCGCGCCATCGAGCAGGTGAAGGAGAGTTACTCCAAAGTCGACTGCTCCGAATGGCACCTCTTCCCCGACCATGTCTCGGGGTTCGACGAAGAGTCAGATGAAGGCGAGGAAGGGGACGACAACGCGTAAGCTGAGGTCGACGGTGCCGACAACCCGTAAGCTGAGGTCGCCGCTCCTGAGCGATCGGATCTTGCAGCAACCGGTGGCCACGGCAAAGAGGTCGGGCCTTGACTTGTAACTTCAAATTTTTTATAAGCAATGTATCGCCTAATCGCGGACTGGCCACCGCTTGTATCTTTTTGAATTCTGATGGAATGAAAAACTTTTTGAAATTTTCAGCTAAGTGTTCATTGTGGTTTGTTTGGTTTGCTCTTGAGTTTTGTAATAGCTTTGTTTGAACTTAGTACTTTGACTTGGCTCTTTCAAATCGTCGCAGCATCTCAGTTGGTCGAAGTATCCGACCTTGCCAAAGTGTCACGCTTCCAAAAAGCACTCGTGATCACGAGGTTGAGACATGCCCGGACTCGAGAAAGGTTGTTCAAAACCGAGTCAGCGTTGGACTATCTCAAGTTGACGTTGGCCCGTTAACATCTGAGCTGAAGCGGCTGAAGGAGAAGACTCGCGAAGTGCCCCCTGAAGGGGAAGAGACGTGCCCTTCAATGGCGGTTAGTCAGGGGTTGCAATTAAGATTGCTTCGTCAGTCTCTAATCGAGGTCGGGATTGAGAGAGATGGGCTGAAGAATGCGGTACTCGAGAAGGGCATCGAGGCTGCAGAACTTCGGAGGACACTCACCGAAGCCTCTCGTGCGGGTGGCTCGAGCCGAATGCCACGACTGAAAGTTGATGTGATGGATGAGTCGCTGAAGGCACGGGTCGTAGAGCTAGAGGTCGAGGTCCACCACTGCGACGGCTTTCCGAAGGGAGCAACGTGAGGAGCACCTCTTGCCCTCGAGGTGAGTACGCCATGGGGAGGTCGTTTCATGAGATGGTGGTATGCTCGCCCCCCGTCATGGGGCGCCCCGGTGATGCAAAGAGCGGGGTAGCTGGTTCTTCGAGCGGAGCGTCCGCTGGGGCAACCCTCAGACTTTCCGGTGCCGACGATGCAACCCGGCTCGTTGGTCTGGAGACCTAAGCAGGAGTAAGGCCCCAGCAGCACGGTATTCGCCGACCTCGTCTGTCACTTAAGAGAAGTATCCCGCTCCCTAGGAGGGGTTAGGGCGGTGTCTTGTAACTTTGTAAACTTTTGCTTTCAATGAATTGCACCTTGATGTATAGATGAGTCGTTGGTCTGTAAGTAGACTTGTACCTCAAATTCTAATGAAATAGCGAACTCGTTTTCCGAACTTGTGTGCTTTGTTAGTCGTGGGGCAAGGATGTTCAGCCCGGATAGCTGAAGTCCAAGAGTTTGGATTTTCTCGTATTTAGACGTCGGTGGCAAGAACGGTCGGCGAGGTTTGGCGAAGTCCAGGAGAGATGTTTTTCTCACGTTTGGACGTCGGTGGCAAGAACCTCGGCAAGGTCTGCCGAAGTCCAGGAGAGATGTTTTTCTCACATTTGGACGCCGGTGGCAAGAACGCTCGGCGAGGTCTGCCGAAGTCCAGGAGAGATGTTTCTCTCACGTTTGGATGTCGGTGGCAAGAACGCTCGGCGAGGTCTGCCGAAGCCTGGTGGGATGTCGTCGAGGGGTTTCAACAGCTGTGGGAGCAATTCCAAATGGTAATCTGCTTCGTACTCGCTTAGAAACAAGTAGTTGAAGCAGAGTCGAACCAAGTGTTGGGACTCCGAGTGTGTCGTTTTGGAATTATCAACAGCTGTAGAAGCAAGTCCGAATGGCGATCCGCTTCGTACTCGCTCAGAAACAAGTAGTTGAAGCGGAGTCGAACCAAGTGTTGGACTCCAAGCACGTCGTTTGAGGAGTTTCAGCAGCTGTGGGAGCAATTCCGAATGGTGAACCACTTCGCACTCGCTTAAAAGCAAGTATTCGAAGCGGAGTCGAACCAAGTGTTGGACTCCGAGTGCGCCGTATTGATGCAAAAAAAATTGTAAGTACATTGCTCAACAATAGAGAACTTGCAGGGATAGATTGCTTTTATTGAAAACAATTAAGTGACCGCTTCTAAGTTGCGAACCGCTCTTACACTTTGATAAAGAAAATATAAAATAAAAAACTTTTGACATGTTTTATGGAGTGCTCTTGGGAAAGTTGCTTGGAGCGGTGTTTAGACACCCTCTTGGTACTTCATCAAGTGCTCCGCGTTCCATGTCCTCGGTATCTTCGTGCCTCCCGGGTCTTCGAGTTGATACGTGCCTGGGAGAATAACATTGGAGACCCTATACGGTCCTTCTCAACTGGGTGCCAACTTGCCCTTTTTGCTCGGATTGGAGATCGACAACTTCCGGAGCATTAGGTCTCCCTCTTTAAGATTAGCCAGCCGTACCTTCTTGTAGTAAGACTGATTGATCCTACGGCGGTAGGTCTCTTGTCGAATGGCAGCTCTCTCGCGGACCTTGTCTATGAGGTCTAAGCAATTGCGAAGCTGGTTCACATTCTGTGCTTCACTGAAGGCTATCAGGCGAGGTGAAGGCGGACTCACTTCTAAGGGGATGAGGGCTTCAGAACCATATGTGAGGTTGAAGGGGGACTCCCCTGTCGAAATTCTCTTGGTGGTGCGATAGTTCCAAAGCACATTGGGGAGCTGTTCGACCCACAATCCCTTGGTAGATTTATCAAGCCTCTTCTTCAGGCCAGAGAGGATTTGTCGATTTGCATTCTCCGCTTGGTCATTGGACTGAGGGTGGGATACCGAGGAGAACCGCTGCTAGATGCCGAGATCGGCGCAAAAATTGCGAAAGGTTGCTCCTGCGAATTAAGTCTCGTTGTCGGTTACGAGGATGCGGGGTACCCCGAACCCGCAAACGATGTTCTTCCAAAGAACTTTTGGACCTTGTGCTCGGTAATCGTCGAAAGAGGTTCAGCCTCGATTCACTTTGAGAAGTAGTCTATCGCCACGACTACGAACTTCAGCTGGCTCGGCACTGGAGGGAAGGGTCCAAGCAAATCCATCCCCCACATTGCAAAAGGGATTGGACTCTCCAAGGAGGTGACTGTGCTTGAGGCATGCGGCGGATAGGGGCGAATTGCTAGCAGGAGTCGCACTGGCGGACGTACTCCTCGGAGTCACTCAGTAGTGTGGGCCAGAAGTGGCCATAATTTAAGAGTTTACGGGCAAGGGATTTCGCTCCCAAGTGCACGCCACACATACCGTCATGGGCCTCCCTTGGGGCATAAAGCGCTTCCTCCGGGGAGAGGCACCTCAGATAGTGTCGGCCGTCAATCTGAGTATAAGAGCGTTTGTACATGACTCCATCAAGAAGTGTATACCGCTCGGCTCGGGTTCTGATCCTCCTCGCCTCTATAGGGTCTTCGGGAAGAATTCCGACTCGAAGATACTCGAGGAGGGGCTTCATCCAGTTCTCCCCAAGTGTTAGGGGCAAGGCTTCCATCGGCTCCGGGCTATCTTCATCGATACTTGATCTGAGGAGGACCTCTATCAAGACGGTTCGTTCCGAACCCTGGAGGGATGAGGAGGTGAGCTTGGAGAGAGCATCCGCCTGTGCGTTTTCCTCGCAAGGAACCCGCTGGAGTTGAAAGTCTTCGAACAAGGCTAGTAGCTCCCTAACCTTCGCCAGGTACTTGGCCATGCGCTCGTCCCTTGCCTCATATTCCCCCGACACTTGGTTGACGACCAACTGTGAATCACTGAAGACTCTGACGCGCCGGGCTCCTACCTTGCGAGCCATACAGAGCCCCGCTATGAGGGCCTCATACTCTGCTTCATTGTTTGATGCCGGAAAGTTTAAGCGGAGGGAGTATTGGAGGACGAACGCGTCTGGGCCGGTCAAGATGACACCAGCCCCACTTCCGTCGGCGCAAGAAGATCCATCCACGTAAACGGTCCTGACCAGGGGGTCGGCAGATGACTCGCAATGGTCGGGGATGGTGCTCTCCACAATGAATTTTGCCAGAGCTTGGGCCTTGATAGCTGTTCTGGGTTGGTAAATGATGTCATGTTGGCTTAGTTCGATGGACCCACTTCATAAGGCGCCCGGAGGTCTCGGGCTTGTGGAGAACTTGTTTGAGCGGGTGGTCGGTAAGAACGACCACCGAATGAGCCTGGAAGTAAGGGCAGAGCTTTCGGGCCGCCATAGCCAAGGCAAGAGCCATCTTCTCCAGCTTCGGGTAAAGGAGTCCAGCGTCCCGGAGGACCTTACTCACGTAGTAGATGGGCCTCTACGTTCTATCCTCCTCTCTAACAAGGACTGCGCTGATGGTCTGCTCCGAAGCGGCGAGGTATAGATAGAGGACCTCCCCGGGCGCTGGCTTGCTGAAGAGTGGGGGGTTAGCTAAGTATGACTTGAGCTGGTCGAAGGACTCTTGTTGCTGTTGCCACCATTCAAAGCCTTTAGCCCCCTTGAGTGCCTTGAAGAAGGGGAGGCACTTCTCCCCGAACTTGGAGAGGAATTGCCCAATTGCCGCGAGGCACCTAGTGGGCCTCTGTACATCTTTAACACTGGAAGGGGGAGCCATTTTGAGAATGGCCTGGATCTTCTCGGGGTTGGCCTCTATGCCCCTCTGGCTGACCATGAACCCCAAGAACTTGCCGGATGAGACTCCGAACGCACACTTGTTCAAATTCAGCCTCATATTGTGCCCCGTGAGCACCCCGAAGACTTCTTGGAGGTCAAGAACATGCTCCTGCCCTCGAGTGCTCTTGACCAACATATCGTCTACATAGACTTCCATGTTTCGGCCAATATGGTCTCGGAAGACCCTGTTCACGAGGAGCTGATAAGTAGCTCTTGCGTTCTTCAAGCCGAACGGCATAACCCGGTAGCAATACAGACCCTGATCCGTCACGAACGAGGTCTTCGGAATGTCGGGAGGGAACATCCGAATCTGGTTGTACCCCAAGAAGGCATCCATGAAACTGAGGAGCTCGTGCCCGGAGGTCGCATCGATTAGACCGTCGATGCTAGGAAGGGAAAAAGGGTCCTTCGGGCACGCTTTATTGAGATCGGTGAAATCGATACAAATCCTCCAGCTCCCGTTGGCTTTCTTGACCATCACCACATTGGATAGCCACTCGGAATAGTTCACCTCCTGGATGAATCGGGCATTGAGGAGCTTTTCGACCTCTTCTTTGATTGCCTGTTGACGCTCGGGAGCGAACTTGTGTCGCTTCTGCTGAACGGGCTTGACTTTTGGGGAAACGCTTAGGTGGTGCATTAGGAGCTCCTTTGAGATCCCAGGCATGTCAGCCGCGGTACAGGCGATAAGATCGCGGTTCTCCCTTATGCACTGGGAGATGTCTTCCTTGATGGAGGGGGAAACGGCCTTGCTGACTCGGAACGTCTTGGTGGCATCTTCCTCCGAGAAGGCCACTTCTTCTAGTTCGTCCACTGGCTCGGAGATGGTCTGACTACTCTCCGGTGGGAGCTCGAGGGCTTCTAGGGAGAGGACCGGGCCTCCCATTGAGGTCATATAGCCCTTGCGAGCCGCCTCCTGACTCCTTCTCACTTCTCCCACCCCTACGGGTGTGGGAAACTTTATCTTCATGTGATAAGCCGAAGGGATGGCCTGGAGTGCGGCGAGGCCTGGTCGACCCAGGATCACATTATAGGCGTCTTTGACGCCACCACCATGAAGTCCATCAGTTCTGTGTGACTGGCCGGGGTTTTGCCAGCGGTGACGTCGAGAGTTATAACTCCCTCGATCGTCACCGAAACCCCAGTGAATCCATGAAGGGTGTAACCAGCTGGCTTGAGCCGGTCCCTTGATAGCTGGAGGCCCTTGAACGCCTCCAAGAAGAGGATGTTGACCGAGCTGTCATTATCCACCAAGACCCGACGTACGTCGAAGTTGGCCATTCAGAGGTTAATTACGAGGTCGTCGCAGTGGGGCGTGCGGACGCCCTCCAGATCTCTATCGGAGAACGTGACAGGGACTCCGAGGCCCTTGGGGGGATGATGGCTCTGCACATAGTTTACCTCCCTAAGGAAGGCTTTTCGGGAGAAGTTAGAATCTCCCCCCATTGGGCCTCCGTGTATGAGGTGCAAGATGGCTTCTGCTTCGGCCTCCGGGGCTTCCACGTGCTGTTCCGTTCGCCTGTTAACCCCCTGGGAGGGGGAGGCGGATCGGCTCTATCCCTTCTTACGAACCGAGCGAGCTGTCCCCTCGGAATGAGGGCCTCGATCTCGTCCTTCAAGGCCCGACAGTCGTCTGTGTCGTGCCCATGGTCCCGGTGGAAGCGACACCATTTATCCTGGTTTCTCTTCTTCCCGGAGGTGTTCATCTTCAGAGGCGGCAGCAGGATACCTTCGTTCCCAATCTCCATCAGAATGGCGAAGACACTCGCATTGAGTGGAGTGAACTTTTCGAAGCGGGGGAGAGGGCGCCGCTGACCTCCGTTATCCTTTTGGAGCTTCTTAGCTCCTTCCTCTGCAGTCTTCCGTTTGTTAACGGAAGACGACCTCTCCAGAGTGGGGCGATTGAGAGCCACTTCAACTCGGATGTACTTCTCACTCAGGAGGAGCTCGGACAAGTCCCGAGGAGTCTTCATGGCCAGGGAAGCCCCGAGATCGGGGTTTATGACATTGGATTGGAAAGCAGCCGAAGCTACCGACTGGTCCAAGGAGGCTATGGACCTGGCTTCTGCGGTGAACCGCTTGACATAATCTCTCAGCCGTTCACCCTTATTTTGGCTGAGGAAGAGCAGTGAGGTGCTCGTCTTTTCGGAGCAGCGACTGCTCACGAAATGCGTGAGAAAGAGGTCTTCGAACTGGTCGAAGGAGAAGATGGATGCCGGTGCAAGTCGGAAATACCACTCTCGAGCTGGTCCCTTGAGTTTCGCAGGAAAGGTCTTGCAGAAAAGGGTGTCGGAAGCAGGATGGATCATCATGAGAGTTTTGAAACTCTCGATGTGATCGGCGGGATCTGACTCCCCGGTGTAAGTCTCGAAGTGTGAAGGTTTGAAGTTGTCTTGGACAGGGGCCTCCATGATGGTGCGGAAGAATGGGGGCCTGCTCGGGCGGAGGTTCCTGGCCCGTTGTTCTTCATCTCGGTCGAGCTGGCCGAGGCGCCTCTCCATCTCATGGAGAAGGCGATAGACCGAGTCCTCCCTTCGGTCCTGCCTCGCTGAACCCCGAGACTCATCTTCATGTCGAAGAGGGCTGGGACTACGGCGGTAGCACTGAGTAGCTCGTGGACTGATAGAACGATGGGGGTGGCTCGGAATGGGCCGCGGACTTCGAGAGCGGTGGCGATGATCGGGATAGTGGCGGCGATGGCTTGGAGCCGGCCTAGGACTTAAGGAACGGCGGTGATGGCTCGAAGCCGGCCGAGGACTGCGGGAGCGGAGATGATGGCGAGAAGCTGGCTGAAGGCGGGGAGCCTGATAGCCGTTGTTGGGGCCGGCGTTGAGCGCCCGAAGGACTGCCTCCTGGAATTGTTGAAATTCCGCCCTCGTGACGGGGGCCTCCTGCTCGTGATGGGCTCGAGCGGCAGGACGGCTTGCCGGGGAGCGACTTCGTCTTAGGCGATGCTGGGGCGACTCTCTCCGCCTCCGAGGAGAGTTGGACCCACTGCGGTCGGTTCGACGGGCTGACCGATCCCTCTGGTGCTCTCGGCGAGGGTTCGCATCGCGGGTCCGCCTCTCCTCCAAACGGATCTGAAGGTCGGGCTCGGGCTCGTTCTGCCGGTTGTGGATGGAGACCCAAACTTGGTGCACAGGTTGCTTCTGGCGACTTCGCCAAGAAGGCTCCCCAACAGTCACTCGGGGCACTAGGGGCTGCTGAATAGACTAAGGGTTCAGCTGTTCGAGCTGTAGGACCGGTTGGACGGGCGAAGGGAGACTCTCTGGAGGAGGAATCGTGGAGGTGGTTCTACGGTTGGAGTTCGCGGACTTCCTGTCACGCCCCGCTTCCCACTATACGGAAATGCAGGCACGCAACTGAGGTCCAGCGAATGATATACATCATCCATAAGTTGTACAATTATAAGCTCAACAAGATATTTATAACACATTTACGCAGGCAGATATAATGATCACATGAGCTGAAAATAAAATAACCATCATCCAGATAATACATCAATATCAGGTCAAGTTGTCCGGGAATACAAGGTGTCATAATTAAAATAGTACGATAAGCAGTTCGCTATAACAACTAGATAAAATAGCTACTGAAAGAAAAACAACATGAAGTAGTAATAAAGCAGCAACGATCATCCAGAAAGCCTGTTCCGCAGGTCCATCAGTACCTGTATAATTATTAACTCAAAGAAAAATAGAAAAGTACCCGTTAGAGCAAGTTTCGGACAGCAAGTAGCAACAAGCAGTAAAAGGGGTAATATAATAAGATATAACATGGAAGAAACAAAAAATAGAAGTACAAATAAAATATGAAAGGAAGCAAGGAACTGAAACAATATAATCATGTAAGTAATAACTGTAACTAGTATATTCAAAACTTCAAAGTATAATCAATTGATAACCACGGCTCAGTTAATCGATAATCAAGTAATCAAGGATCGAGTCATGTAATGAAGAGTCATGTAATAAAGAATCATGTAGTCAAGAATCATGTTTAGTGGCAATCTCGAGTTTAACTGTTTTGTTAACTTATCTAATGCACGCAATCCTGTGTCCCATACCACAAGTTCGGTGCATATCAATCATATGATGTTTAGACTTAAATAGTGAATTCTATAGGATTATGTACTCGGGTCTTCCAGTGATAGTATCAAGACATGTAATTAAGAATCATGTAATCGAGAATTGTGTAATCAAGAATTATGTAATCAAGAATCACTATTTCTGCAAACACGGGCCCCTTCCAAGTATATTCCCCTATATTGTCCACTACTAAGTTGTACCCTTATAACCCCAGCTTGTTATTCTTTTATAATTAATTATGAACATGCAGTTAGTACGACTAGTGGAACGGTAAAATCAAGACAGTTAATCTAGAAAAATATCAAGGACAGTAATCATGGTATGAGATGAAATAGATACATGTATCGAGAGTAGTTACCATAGAATTATCAAGTGGTATAAAATGCTTTATATGATAAAATTTATATCTATGCAAGTTATTATTATAAGAACAATAATACATTCAGTTCATTAAATATGAAAAATAACGGATTTATATGCAAAAACGTAGAGATGAATATTTAGACAACTTGACATATATACATTCAAATTCATTTTCCCGTTGTTAGAGAAAAGCAAATCCAATTCCGTCAGGGATTCTAGAAAGTAGACTCTCTTCCGGTTCTGACGCATATTCACACGATACATTCTAGAGACGGTAGCTATGCGTACAAATTCATTATTCGCTGGTTTCGATGTTTCGCACGCATTCTGAAAATTCAGTTACAATACTAAAATCGCAATATCTCACAATTTATACATCGGATTGAGAAACTATAAGATGTTCTGGATATCTAGACTCGAAGGGCTACGATTTTCATGGAGAAAGATTTTCGATCCAGTATCGAGAACATGGTTAAATTCTCAGTACAAGAGACCGGTTAGTGGTCCCATGCAGGTTCAGAAATTTACGATATGACAGTACTAAAATCGCGATATCTCATAATCTATACATCGGATTGAGAAATCGTAAGATGTTCTGGATTCGGGACTAGATGGGCTACGATTTTCACATAGAAAATCTTCAATCCAGTATGAAAACATGGTCGAATTCTTAGTGCAAGGTCAAGAAATTTAGAGATAGGAAGGTTGAATATTCGATATTCGATAACACGATTCGAAATGTGTTAACGGTTCACTCTTGAGTTGATATAGCATGGACCAAGTGACTAGAACGGAATTTGACAATTAAACATGATAATAACTAGACTACTTGCCACGAGTCCAAGGAAAATGCTTGTACGAGAACAAAAAGAGTGTACAAGATACTTGCCTTGTAACGTGACGATTACGGTGGTGGCGTTAACCACGGAAAGAAGAAGCGACGTCAGCAACGGACGGCGACACAACGGCGGCAAGAATGGCAGCAAGACGACGAGTGATCAACGGTAGCAACGGTGAGTGACAACAACAACAAGGTGGCGCGGCGTGCGGAGACGGAGTGAGTTCGGGTTGTTCTTCGGGATTCATAGGACCGTAGAAGCGGAGTCGTCGGCTCGAAGGTGGAGGATAAAGTGGAGCTCCGGTGTTGGCTTGAGTTCTCGGGTGTGAAGAAGGCAGAGGAAGAGAAGGAGACGTAGAGATGAGGGGTTTATGTGTTGTGTGCATGTGTATATATATAGAAAGAAAGGGAGAGAGAGACAGAATGTTGAATGCATGCATGGTGTATATTATATATATATAATATGCATGCAAGTGTATGCATGTGTATTATTATATAGGTAGTGTAGTGTTAGGTATGGAAAATGAGTGGAGAGTTGTGTATATATTGAAAATGTAAAAGAAGACAGAAGAGGAGGTTGACGGATTAGAGAGGATTGGGAGTAGTAGGGTGGTGAAGGCAGAGTAAAGTAGGAGAAAAATGAGATGGAGAGATTGGTTGTATGCAGAAATGGAGAAGTAGCAATTATAGGGAGGGAGAAAAAGAAGCGTAGGGAGGAAGAAAATAAGGTGTAGGAGAGTTAGGTTAGCTGTTGGATTAAGAATTAGGATTAGGATTAGGATTAGGATTAATCAGGGTTAAAGTTTGTATTTAAACTCCGATCGAAAAATTACAAAATTATGAAATTGATCAGAAAAATATTCCGGCTCTAGATAAAGAGACCAAAGAGAAGAAAAATAAAATTTATCTGAAAATTGAAGTACAAAAATTCACGTAATAAAATACGTACAACTGGGACAGGGAGTTACAATCCTACCCACCTTACAAAAAAAATTCGTCCTCGAAATTTATTCAGGCGAGATATAGGATAGAAAAGCAAGACACCTACTCGAAGATATGGGGGTACTTCTGGATTTCTTTCTCGAGCTCCCATGTCGACTCACCTGGGGAGTGAGAATTCCAAGAGACTCGTACAAGCTTGATGACTTTATTCTTCAGCACTTTTTCACGCCTGTCCAAGATAAATTGGTTGAGCTTCACATGATAAGCCTGGACGTACAGATAACTCTGAGTAGTCGACGATATGGTTGACATCTCTGATGTACTTCCTGAGTTGGGAAACATGGAATACATCATGAACTCCTGATAACACCGGTGGTAGCGCGAGCCTGTAAGCGACCTTGCCCACTCGTTCCACAATATCGAATGGGCCGATGAATCGGGGACTAAGCTCGCCTCCACCTCCGAAACGGATGATGCCCCTTGATGGTGATACTTTGAGGAACACATGATCACTTGCCTCAAACTCCAAGGGTCTGCGGTGAGTGTCCGCCCATTTCCTCTGCCTGTCTTGAGTTGCCCTCAGGTGTTTCCTGATCTGAGACACTGCGTCCACTGACTCCGTAATCAACTCTGGTCCCAAAAGTTTTCTCTCTCCGATGTCATCCCAACAGACTTACACTTACGACCGTAGAGTGCCTCGAATGGTGCCGCCTTGAGGCTAGCCTGGTAACTGTTATTGTACGAGAATTCAACCAAGTGCAGATGATCTTCCCAAGAACCTCTAAATTGAAGAACACAAGACCTCAACATGTCTTCCAGAGTCTGAATCGTCCTTTCAGAATGTCCATCCGTCTGAAGGTGGAATGTTGTACTATAATTCAACAAGCTTCCTAGACTTCTCTGAAGACTCCCATAATTGGGACCTGAACCTCGTATCTCTATCCGACACAATACTGACGGAAACTCCATGCAATCATACAATCTCCTGTATGTACTTCTCGGCCAGACTTTCTGTGGACTGACCTACTCTGAAAGGTATGAAGTGGGCGCTCTTCGTCAAACGATCTACAATCACCCAAATGGCATTATGACCCTTGGGACTTCTCGGAAGCGCCGTCACGAAGTCCATGGTGATGTTCTCCCATTTTCACTCTGGGATTGGAAGAGGCTGCAACGGTCCAGCGGTCCTTTGATGTTCTGCTTTCACTTGCTGGCAAATCAGACATTGTGATACAAACTTCGCCACTGCTCTCTTCATGCTGTGCCACCAAAAATGTTGCCTCAGATCCCTGTACATCTTTGTGCCAACAGGATGAATGGAATAAGGTGAATGGTGGGCTTCTGCGAGCAATTCTTGTCTGACTTCTCCCTTAGGTACACACAGTCGTGCTCCGAAGCGAAGTGATCCATCTGCATGAATAATCAAGTCGGTTCTCAAGCCTGCCTCTACTTGATTTCTGAACTTCTGTAACTGCTCATCACTTGTCTGGGCTTCTTTGATTTGCTCCACCAATGAAGACTGCAACTGTAACATCATAAACTTGTGTTGAACTTGGCAAAATCACTTCCAAGTCCAGTCTCCTTATTTCTTCCAATAATATCTTCTGCTCAGTGAGATACATAGCTGTTGGTCTCTTACTCAGGGCGTCTGGTACCGTGTTCACTTTATCCGGGTGATACTGTAGGTTGATGTCATAGTCTGCCATGAATTCCAGCCATCTCCTCTGCCTCATGTTTAACTCCTTCTGCGTGAATACATACATGAGACTCTTATGGTCAGTGAAGATTTCAATTCTATCACCGAGCAAGTAGTGCCTCCATAGCTTCAAAGCAAAAATCACAGATGTGAGCTCCAGATCATGAGTAGGGTAGTTCTGCTCGTGAGGCCTCAATTGTCTGGATGCGTAAGCAACTTTGCTTTGCTGCATCAGTACCGCTCCCAACCCTTTACCAGATGCATCACAATAAATCACGAATCCTCCTGAACCATCTGGTACAGTTAACACAGGTGCTGATGTCAGTCAATCTTTCGACTCCTCGAAGGCCTGACCACACGCATCATCCCATACGAACTTCTAATCCTTCCTCGTCAGTTTTGTCAGTGGTCCAGCAGTCCTTGAGAAGTCCTGAACAAACTTCCGATAATAGCCTGCTAGTCCGAAAAAACTACGAACTTTTGACACTGACTTGGGTACTGGCCAATCCTTGACAGCAACAACTTTCTCTGGGTCTACTGAAACTCCAGCTCCTGAGATGATGTGGCCCAAAAATGCAACACGATCCAGCCAGAACTCGCATTTACTTAGCTTCCCAAAAAGGCAATTCTCCCTCAACGTCTGTGGAGCGATCCTCAGATGCTTAGCGTGCGCCTTGTTCCGAGAATACACCAGGATGTCATCGATGAATACTACTACGAACTTGTCCAAAAATGGTGAGAACACCATGTTCATCAGACCCATGAAAACAGCTGGTGCATTGGTAACTCCGAATGGCATTACAAAGAATTCATAATAATCATATCGGGTTCGAAATGCGGTCTTCTCAATATCCTCGGTCTTCACCCTAACTTGATGGTATCCCGAACAAAGATCCAACTTTGAGAAAATAAAAGCACCTCCAAGTTGATCAAATAGGTCGTCAATCCTTAGTAGTGGGTACCGGTTCTTCACAGTCATGTTGTTCAGTTCCCGATAATCGATGCAGAGTCTACGACTTCCATCCGTCTTCTTAACAAACATTACAGGAGCTCCCCAAGGTGAAACACTCGGCCTGACAAATCCAGTAATTCTTGAACTTGCACCTTCAGTTCGGCTAATTCCACGGGTGCCATCCTGTAGGGACATTTCAATATTGGCGTTGTACCGGGTTGGATCTCGATACTAAACTCCACATCGCGGTCTGGTAGCAACCCAGGCAATTCATCAGGAAAGACATCTAGAAAATCCCGTACGATCAAAGGTGCCACTTCGCCATCAGTGCACATTGATTTCAGCATTCCAGCCTCCTTGACATGCCCAAACGGTGTATCGCCAACATGGAACTTGAATTCCTGGCGACCTGCAATTCGGAACACTACCTTCTTCTTTCGGCAGTCAATCACGGCATGAGTAGCTCCCAACCAATCCATTCCAAGTATGACATCAAACCCCGAGTTGTTGATGATGATAAGGTTTGCCTTAAAATCCATGCTACGAACCAGTAAGGAACTCTGCTTGCATTCTTTAGAACAAACAACGACACCTGCTCCCGTGGTGATATTCCAAGCAACTGGCATATCATCACAGGGCAAATGATGCTGATCGACGAATCGAGCAGAAATAAAAGAATGGGTAGCACTGAAATCAAAAAGAACATGGGTAGGAAATGAGTGAACTGGGATGATACCTAATAATAAGATGAAGAATAAAGAAGAATGCAAAATGAAAAAAAATGCAAGAACTGAATATGACTCAAATGCAAGAATACCTGCAACTACTCCTTCGGCAGTCTCTGCCTCTTCTGCCGTCAGATTGTAGGCCTGACCACGTCCTCCAATCTGGCCTCCCCTAGGAGCTATGTTCCTCTGATCATAAACTTGCCTCTGTGGTGGAAGCGGTGGCCTGCCCAGACTACGAGCTGGTGGTCCCTGTTGTGTGGATCCTCCAGCTGGTGCACCATACCTATTCCTCGGGAAATCTCGGAGCATGTGGTCGCTTGCTCCGCATGCAAGGCACAGGCGGTTAGCAGCCCTGCAGTCCCTTTGTACATGGCCAATCTTGTGGCAATAGTCACACACCAGGTTCTTCATAGCAACTGGTGAGTAGGGTAGTGTTCTAATCCTTGGGGTCTGAACTGGACTTCGTATCGGTCCTCCCGATGGCCTCATGATGGTGACAGGTTGTACTACCCGCTGAGCGGCGTTCCTCCTCCGGTGGGTTTGTTCCTAAACCCTTGCTGCATCAAGCACGGCAGCGTAGGTACGGTGCTGGTGGGCGACTAGACGATCCTGAATATCATAGTCTAAGCCCAACAAGAATCGTCGGGCCTTATCCTCATCATTTGCAACCATAGCTGATGCAAAACGACTCATCCGAGTGAACTCTGCAGCATATTCATCAACTGACCGCTTTCCTTGGGTTAGAGAAATGAACTGACGCTCCATCTCTACTTCAGTAACGCTGGGGAAGAACTTAGTTAAAAAGCTTTCGACGAAGGTGGCCCAAGTGATAGGCTTCTCTAATCTTTCGGTTTCCGCCTTCCACCAGATGTAGGCAATGTCTACCAGCTAAATGGTGACAACATCCACACGGTCCACATCAGAGATTCGTGCGGCCTGTAGCAACTGTTCAGTCCTAATTAGCCACTGCTTAGCTTCCAGTGGTGACTCAGTTTCTGCAAAATTCTCCGGACGCAGTCTCATGAAATCTGACACGATGCCAGGCCTTGGCGATAATGCTCCTAGGATTGGTCCAGCTCGGTTGGCAGCTTCTTGGGCTATTTCCAAACTGCTTCTCATTAGCTGGTTTTGTTCCTGCTGTAGCTCCATCATTCGTTGCATAGCTCGAAGAACTACGGCGTTCTCCGGTGGTCCATCTCTGGGTGGTGAAGTTGAAGATCCTCCGCGAACCATATTCTGCAAAATCGAGTAAGGTCATTATCTGGGTTATTTAAATGTTCATGTGATCAATGCGGTGCATACTTGTTGAGCTTAACATGGTTCGATCCTGGGCTCTGATACCCCACTAAAAACCTGTCACGCCCTGCTTCTCACTACACAGAAATACAGGCACGCAACTAAGGTCCAGCGAATGATATACATCATCCATAAACTGTACAATTATAAGCTCAACAAGATATTTATAACACATTTACTCAGGCAAATATAATGATCACATGAGCTGGAAATAAAATAACCAACATCCAGATAATACATCAACATCGGGTCAAGTTGCCCCGGAATACAAGGTGCCATAATTAAAACAGAACGATAAGCAGTTTGCTATAACAACTAGATTAAATAACGACTGAAAGAAAAACAACATGAAGTAGTAATAAAGCAGCAACGATCATCTAGAAAGTCTGTTCCGCGGGTCCATCAGTACCTGTAATAATTATTAACTCAAAGAAAAATAGAAAAATACCCTTTAGAGCAAGTTTCGGACAGCAAGTAGCAACAAACAGTAAAAGGTGTAATATAACAAAATATAACATGGAAGAAACAAGAAGTAGAAGTACAAATACAATATGAAAGAAAGCAAGGAACTGGGACAATATGATCATGTAAATAATAACTGTAACTAGTATATTCAAAACTTCAAAGTATAATCGATTGATAACCACGACTCAGTTAATCGATAATCAAATAATCAAGGATCGAGTCATGTAATGAAGAGTCATGTAATAAAGAATCATGTAGTCAAGAATCATGCTTAGTGGCAATCTCGAGTTTATCTGTTTTGTTAACTTATCTAATCCACGCAATCTTGTGTCTCATACCACAAGTTCGGTGCATATCAATCATGTGACGTTTAGACTTAAGTAGTGAATTCTATAGGATTATGTACTCGGGTCTTCCAGTGATAGTATCAAGACATGTAATCAAGAATCATGTAATCGAGAATTGTGTAATCAAGAATTATGTAATCAAGAATCAAGAATCAAGAATCACTATTTCGGGAAACACGGGACTCCTTCCGAGTATACTCCCCTATATTGTCCACTATTAAGTCGTACCCTTATAACCCCAGCTTGTTATTCTTTTATAATTAATTATGAACACGCAGTTAGTACGACTAGTGGAACGGTATAATCAAGACAGTTAATCTAGAAAAATATCCAGGACAGTAATCATGGTATGAGATGAAATAGATACATGTATCGAGAGCAGTTACCATAGAATTATCAAGTGGTATAAAATGCTTTATATGATAAAATTTATATCTATGCAAGTTATTATTATAAGAACAATAATACATTCAGTTCATTAAATATGAAAAATAACGGATTTATATGCAAAAACGTAGAGATGAATATTTAGACAACTTGACATATATGCATTCAAATTCATTTTCCCGTTGTTAGAGAAAAAGCAAATCCAATTCCGTCAGGGATTCTAGAAAGTAGACTCTCTTCCGGTTCTGACGCATATTCACACGATACATTCTAGAGACGGTAGCTATGCGTACAAATTCATTATTCGCTGGTTTCGATGTTTCGCACGCATTCTGAAAATTCAGTCACAATACTAAAATCGCGATATCTCACAATCTATACATCGGATTGAGAAACTATAAGATGTTCTGGATATCTAGACTCGAAGGGCTACGATTTTCATGGAGAAAGATTTTCGATCCAGTATCGGGGATATGGTCAAATTCTCAGTACAAGAGACCGGTTAGTGGTCCCGTGCAGGTTCAGAAATTTACGATATGACAGTACTAAAATCGCGATATCTCACAATCTATACATCGGATTGAGAAATCGTAAGATGTTCTGGGTTCGGAACTCGATGGGCAACGATTTTCACATAGAAAATCTTCAATCCAGTATCGGGAACATGGTCGAATTCCTAGTGCAAGGTTAAGAAATTTAGAGATAGGAAGGTTGAATATTCGATATTCGATAACACGATTCGAAATGTGTTAACGGTTCTCTTTTGAGTTGATATAGCATGGAACAAGTGACTAGAACGAAATTTGACAATTAAACATGATAATAACTAGACTACTTGCCACAAGTCCAAGAAAAATGCTTGTACGAGAACAAAAAGAGTAAAGATACTTGCCTTGTAACGTGACAATTACGGTAGTGGTGTTAACCAAAGAAAGAAGAAGCAACGTCGGCAATGGACGGCGATACAACGGTGGCAAGAATGGCAGCAAGACGACAACTAGTGATCAACGGTAGCAACAGTGAGTGACAACAACAACAAGGTGGCGTGGCGTGCGGAGACGGAGTAAGTTCGGACTGTTCTTTGGGGTTCACGGGACCGTAGAAGCGGAGTCGTCGGAACAAAAGTGGAGGACAAAGTGGAGCTCGGGTGTTGGCTTGAGTTCTCGGGTGTGAAGAAGGCGGAGGAAGAGGAGACGTAGAGATGAGGGGTTTATGTGTTGTGTGCATGTGTATATATATATAGAAAAAAAGGGAGAGAGAGACAGAATGTCGAATGCATGCATGGTGTATATTATATATATATATATATATATATATATATATATACATATATATATATATATATATATATACATATATATATATATATATATATGCAAGTGTATGCATGTGTATTATTATATCGGTAGTGTAGTGTTAGGTGTGTAAAATGAGTGGAGTGGTGTATATATTGAAAATGTAAAAGAAGACAGAAGAAGGGGTTGACGGATTAGAGAGGATTAGTAGTAGGGTGGTGGAGGCAGAATAGAGTAGGAGAAAAATGAGATGGAGAGATTAGTTGTATGCAAAAATGGAGAAGTAGAGATTATAGGGAGGGAGAAAAAGAAGCGTAGGGAGGAAGAAAATAAGGAGTAGGAGAGTTAGGTTAGCTCTTGGATTAAGAATTAGGATTAGGATTAGGATTAATCAGGGTTAAAGTATGTTTTAAACTCCGATCGAAAAAATCACAAAATTATTGAATTGATCAGAAAAAATATTTCGGCTCTAGATAAAGAGTCCAAAGAGAAGAAAAATAAAACTGATCTGAAAATTGAAGTACAAAAATTTACGTAATAAAATACGTACAACTGGAACAAGAAGTTACACTTCCTCTTGGGAGGCATTGCTAGGAGTAGCTTTGGTTGAAGGAGGGTTGGATTGCTATTCAAGAGTTTCCCACAGACGGCGTCATCTGTTGCCGCTGAATCTGGTGTGGGGACAATAGACAGAATTTATGGACTCCTTGGTGCTCCCGTGAATCTAACCTCGTCCTTTGTTGAAAGGATTCGCAAGAACTCGAATGGGCTGAATCTGACCTCGTCCTTTGTTGAATCTATGGACTCCTTGGTGCTCCCATGAACCTGCACAAACGTTCAAAACACCGGAATGGATCCCGACAACGAACCCTCAGACGCTCTTGTCAATACTCAGAAAAGAAAGGAAAAGAGCTTAGGTAGACAAAGAGTGATCACCTTGTAACGGTAGGAGGTAGGGGGTTTTTATACTCGCCGAGGGGATCTGCTTCGAGATAAGAATAAATCCCTACTTTCCGGTGTGACTGGATTAGAGTGGTTAAAACCACCTCCAGTAGATAAGGACGAGCCAGGATTTTCTCTTGCCCCTGTTTCCAATTCGGACCCGTCTGTAGGTGAAATTACCATCTTGCCCCTGTAACTTTAAGTTTCGTGCCCAATTTGAACGGTTCCGATTTAACCCCATTTTTAGCCATACCAATAGAGACGATAGATGGTATCACAATTAGGGCTTGGAATTTTAATTTGGAGGTAGTTTTAGAGTTTATCACAAACACTAAAATTTATTAGGACTTCTCACAAATCCTAATAATTCTCTTATTTGTTTCACACAAAAATAGGGAAGAAGAGCAATAGTTCGACACAATATTTTTTTAATCAAGAATAGCATATTTTCTCATTATTCTCAAGGCCTATACATAGGTTAAACAAATCTCAACCAAATCTAAAACAAATCTCTCAAACAAACTACATATTACTAAATCTCAAAATAAAATGAAACAGATTGATGTCCTCATCATTCTCTCCGGGTAGGAGAGGGCTCGATCCAGTCGAGTCAAAACCAGAGATCCTGTCATAGTGCTCCAAAAGATCTGGATCCAAGCATGAGAGCTCCTTACGGTCACTCCAAGTGTCATCCGACTTTAGCTTTTTCTTCCTCCTCACCAAATACCTATGATTACCATTTCTTATAGAGATTATCTGATCATCTAAAATATTATTCAATTCTTCTGTCGGTGGTTAAATAGTATCAGGTAGAAGGGTAAATGTGGAATTCTCACCATCAGGCTGCAGGGTAGGCTCATCTATAAGAGAATTTGTATGGTTAAATTTTAAGCCTTCATAAAGTACTAGATCCTCAATATTGAAAGTCTTATGCCAAAACCTTCAGGAAGGTCAACAACATTAGGTATTATCATTGATTTTATGTAGAATCTTAAATAGGCCTGTAACACATAAATTCAATTTCTTAACGGATCCAGCTGGAAACCGTTCCGGATGAATCCGAACCGTCACTTCGTCACCAATATCAAGAGTTTTAAATTTCCTTCTAGTATTTGCTATTAACTTGTAGTTAAAATTATTCTCATTAATTTCCTTGAAAATTTCTCTATGTAAGTCATGAATGCGATATGCAAATGTGGATGTAGACTCTGTGACTCTAGAATGTTCTAACACATGGATAAAACCAATAGGTTGCCAAGTGACTTGGGAAGGAATGGGTGACCCAGGTATATTCAATGGAGGTGATTGGATGGACTGAATACGGTAGAGAGGTTGGTCATCCTCTTCTTCATCAAAGTCATCACTTATATGAGGTTCATAAGTAAACTCATTGTTGGGCTCGTCAGCGATGACAGCGGTACCCTCTACAATATTGATCCTACTTGGGTTGGGACAGTTCTCTTGCATTTATAGCACTTAGTGAGATGATCAATCTTCGAGTAGTCTCTTTCAGTGTTCTTATTCGTGTTTTCATTTCTAAGTGGATAGGAATTTGAAGTAGACTTGCTTGGGTAAGACTTGTTAGGGCACTGAGGAGAAGAGAGCTTAGGCCTAGAGGTGTCAGTGGAAGTATTCAAGAAGAATGATCTCTCGAATCACTGGATTTATAATGGGAACATGCTTTAAGGGAATCCATATCGAGGACAAGGGCATAAGTTGCCGCTAATGAGTCCACATCTCTATAAATTAGCTCGTTCCTCAAATCGGCTCATAATCCAGCCCAGAACCTAGAGAGAGTTTGTTCTTCGCTCTCTTTACCTAAGGCGTTCCACCGAGTAAGGAAGTCATCAAACTTATCAACATACTCTTGGGTGGATTTACTTCCTTGATAGAGTTGGTTCCACGAATCTAGCAATCGGATGTGGAACGATAACGGTACATCTCTCAATGAGCTTCTCTTTCATGGCTTCCCAAGTGGTCATGGGTGACAGGCCTCAGGCTCTACGAGCAGGTTCAAATTGGTCCAGTGGTGTTGTTGAGCGTTACCCGACAATTTCATAGTAGCAAATTTAACCTTCAGGGCTTCACTCATGTCAAACTACACGAAGTAGTGGTCCATGGCACGGATCCATCAAGATAAGCTTGGGGTTCCATGTGACCTTCAAAATGGGGAACGTCAGCCTTAACGTTCTTCTTGTAATGTTCGTCAGGGTCACGATCTTGACGTCGGCCGTCACGATCACTTCCTTGAGAGATCTGACGATTAGCATGAAGCTCAGGGGCAACAGTTTGATTTAATTCTACTTTCTCAAGCCTCTGATTAAGATTGACAAGAGTTGCTTGAATGGCAGCTAGGGTAGCGGAAATATCTGAGTTGTCCATCTACGTTCAGGAGGGGCTCGTAGAGGTCTAGGGTTCTTAATTGGGTAGTTTGGGAGAGGCAAGAAAGGCTCTTCAGTTTCTATGATATTGCTGCGAAGACGCATTCACCAACGGTGGAAAACTAAGGATCGTGTGGTTGCTAAAATTTGGGAAAACGTGTCTTAAATGCACCTAAGTGTTTTTTTAAATCTGAAGTGATCTTAAAAGAACGAAAGAAAAAAAATAAAATAAAAAGACTCACGATTCTAAATGAATGCAAAAAAAAATGTCTAAATGATGCAAGAACTAGGATTTTAAGAACCTTCACTCTGGTACCAAAATGAGGTAAACTTAGCCCTAAATAGGAAATTCCCAAGAATTTTAAAGGATTAACTTTACCAACATGTAATGCAAATCAAGTTCGCAATTAAAACAGTTAATGGTTCGATGGATTTTCAAGAATTGAATTAAGTTTAACAAGCCCAATTAAAAGTTCAATCTTATCAATCAACAATAATCCTTAACCGTTTTTAGCATGTAAGATATTCAATAAAGATTTGTACACTAATAGGCAAGTAGAACACACTCTCAATATTTGTGGACGACAGATAAATCAAATAATATTATAGAGACGATAGATGGTATCACAAATAAATGAGAAGTGGAAAGAATTTACAGGGGTTGCAGACGTGGGTTGACGACAGCGAAGAACACAGCAAGAAGAGGTGGCAGCAAGAGTGGATGAGGGCGGGTTGTCGGGTTGTATGGGTGGCGGCACCGGTTGTTGGTGGTGGTGACGGGTGCGGGGAGCAAGGGCGATGATGGTGACCACGGGTGGTTGTACAGCAGTAGAGGAGCGCCGGGGTTGCAGTCGGGTTGAAGGTTTAAGGTCGACGGCGACGATGGTGGAGGGGCAACGACGGTGGGGCTCGAAGGGCGTCGACGGTGGTGGTTTCGGGAATTGGGGAAGAGAGGGGAAAGGACGGCAACGAAAAGGTCGCTCGGGTGATGGCGGTGGTGGTCGAAGATGGGGAGAAGTGGGTTTCGGTCGGGAATTGGAGGAAGAAGAAGAGAAGGGATTAGGGTTGACTTTTGGGTTGGATTTGGGGATTAGGGTTTTGGGGTTGAATTAATTTGGGGATTAGGACTTGGGATTTTAATTTGGGGGTAGTTTTAGAGTTTATCACAAACCTAAAATTTATTAGGACTTCTCACAAACCCTAATAATTCTCTCAATTGTCTCACACAAAAAGAGAGATGAAGAGCAATAACTCAACACAATAATTTTTTTAATCAAGAATAGTATATTTTCTCATTATTCTCAAGGCCTATATATAGGCTCAAAACAAATCCAAAATAAATCTCAAACAAATCTAAAATAAATCTCTCAAATCTAAAACAAATCTCTCAAATAAATCTCTCAAATAAACTACATATTGCTAAATCTCAAAATAATACATATTGCTAAATCTCAAAATAAAATAAAACACATTTGATGTCCTCATCAATAATGTTATATGCAAGGAAGAAAATGAATTGCAAACCTTAAACTTGGATCACTCATGCAAGGTGTCAGGAACCATCCTTGTGTGCAGCTATATCCAGCATAAATCAGCTGAAAGGAGAAAAGACATGGCATGTATTAAAGACATCACAATTTAACGAAAGAAGAGAAAAGAACAACAATAGCCGCAGCAGCAACAACCAAATATATATATATATATATATATATATATATATATATATATATATATATATATATATATTTGATCTGAATAGTTAAGCACATAATCAAAGAGAGAAACAGTCCCTGTAAATAACTCTCTTCCTTGCACAGTGATATTTTTTCAGTTGTTTTATATATCAATTTTAAGGAACTGTCTCTTTATTTCACCTACTTATGGCCCATGTGCAAGATCCATTAAAGCATTTCTGGTAATCAATACTGATTTGATTTAATCAAGGAATTATCTCCACATTACTTGAGGTCCTTGAGTGACAAGCTGAGCATAGAAGATCTCTATGCATCAGCTTGAATCAGAGTATTTAAAATTGGAGAAAGAATTGGAGTATGCGGAACATGAATCTTTTCCTTCATTAGAGATTTTTTCCCTGTTGTAGTAGGCCAAATGTGTATGTGTATGTGTATGTGTATGTGTGTTGTTATGAATTCCCAAATCCACCATATTTACTATTTTTGGCTCTTCTGTTGTAACTATAAATAAGCCTTAACTCGGCTCATGTTTGTGTTATAAAACTTATCAACAATAAACCTAAAGACGTTTCGAAAAAAAGATATACAACAACAACAATCCTAGTGAAAAATTAATTAAAATGATCTAGAAACTGTTTAGAAATTAATACATCTTAAAACTTTTTCTGATAAAAAAACAAATATACATAACAAATTTAAATATATAATTATGTACAGGTAGATATACAAAACATACACACACACACATACATGTATGTAGGTATGTATGCTTAATCACCTATATCCCATGTGACACTTCTGGAACTAATGAACTCCACCCGGAAAATTAGTTTGATGTAATTTACAAACTAACGGTTCATATTTATCAAGCTTAACCATATAGCAGAATATATTTTGATGAAAACAAAAAAAGAAAGGATAGATACTGACACGGGCAGAAGCATTAGAAATCAATGAGTAAGCTTAAGATGATGCGATATTGCCATTAACAAACAGCCAGCAAAGAGAGGAACCAAACTAGGTGAGACTGGAATAATGTGTGCTTAAATTAGTTTGAGGTAAATTACAAACCAATTGTCTACCAAAATGTACAATGAAAAAGAAAGTCTGGTAAAGAAACTGGAGATGGATACAATGCAACATAAAAATATAGCAGAATTTCCGTAACTGAGAGACGACATATACAAGAGAATATGTGTATGGGTGTGTGAATACTGGATAAGGGTGCACAAGCACACCTGAAATAAACATATAGCTGTGTGTTATGTGTGTGTATGTGCACGCCCATGCAACATAAACATATAGTAGAATCTATACTAATATATAATAGGAGAAGGATGTGTGTGGTTCTACTTTTACATGTAGTGCATGTGCCTCTTTAAAAAATATTGAATACTTACGGTAATTATTATGTCTAGAGAGTTGAGACAACAAAAGAGTCTTTCAAATCGAGTAATATAATTAAGACATAAATTACACGTGCTAATAATTCAGCTGTCCTAGATAGCATAAGACTAAGGGCAGACCAATGAAATTAGTCAACCTGGACAAGTCGCATCTAGCGGGGTCTAATCCACTTTTTCTACCATAGCTTCCGTCCAGTCCAATTGCCTCGGAAGAAGCGAGATCTTATTATACCCCCAGATGTGGTTGGTGCTAACTATGGATATTCTGCCCCTTTTTCATGCGCTTCTCCCGATTGGTGGTATGTTTGCTTGGTCCTTTTCAATCCCTTTTTTTCTGATAGAGAAGGCTGCCACCTGGCTGTTCAATAGCCAGTGGCGTCATGAGCCTCGTCTGAGAGACACTTCGGGCAAGATGGAGAAGAAACTAGTTAAGTAGTCTCGGACAATCTAGCAAGACAGATGAGTTGACCGCCTCACTGGGGTTTGAACCTCCCAGAGCGTGGTTTGAGAAAGGGGCCATGGCGGGGGAAGGCGGTGCCATGCGGAAAAACAAACTACTCCATCCTCATCAAACGAAGAACCGTAGGAACAACTCTTCCTCGGGGAAGAGGAAACGGTGCGAAGCCTAAACGACTCGCCTATGGGAGTTCATCATCGTCTTAGCACTGAGAAGGGCGACCGTAGGGAGTTAAGCGTAGAAGAGGTTAGTTGGGAAGCGGAGACACATGACAATGTTTGTCACTCTGTTTGTGTGTACGACATTGCAACATTAACATATGTAGAATTCCCCAAAATTAAGAGAAGACATACATGAGAATGTGTTTGTGTAGGCTATCATGTGCTATCACATGTTCACTTCTATCATATTCAAGAATTTAAAATTTCATTCATCTCTATTTAATTATCGGTATATGGATGCATGAGTTACTTTCGATAAAGGGTGGCTTCACACATCTTGTAGGTTTTAAATTATTGTTAGTTCTCAATAAGTATTTTGTGTGGGTTTTGACCGAAAAATCACTACAACAACAACAAAACCATTTTCCCAACTAGTTGGGGTTGGCTACATGAATCCTGATTTTCCATTCTGCTCGGTTAGCGCAATATATTCTGTAAGACCGCAAGCTATCATATCTTTTCTCAGAGTTTCCACTCAAGTAAGTTTAGGTCTTCTCCTACCCCTAACTCTACCCTCCATATTTATAAAATCACGCTTTCTAACGGGGGCACTATTAGGTCTACGTGTGACATGTCCAAACCACTCGACTCGCCCCTGGCTCCATCTACTAATTCGACCAACTCGAGGTGGGTTTCCTCGCCCATTTCGTGACTAATCGCAAGTCTAAAAAAATAAGTGCCTCCCTGCTAGATTTGAAGCAGAAAGACGATGAGTCGCTCCGGGACTTCGTCCAGAGGTTTACGGTGGAGGCCAGGTCCATCCCCTCCCTTGACGCCGGGGTCGTGGCAGCTGCCTTTAGACACAACGTCCGACACGACCTTCTGAAGACCTTTTTTGCTAAGAAACCTCTCGGATTTTTCCGACCTCCTCTTAAGCGAGAAGTATATCCGGGCCAAGGAGGCCCTACATCATAGGAGACATAAGGAATCCCCACTGAAGGGGAAAAGGAAGATTGATAGCGTCGAGACCCACAAGAAGTCTCAGAAGGATGCCTCTGGTCAGAGACGTCCTCTTCTCGTGCCTTGGTTCGTAAAGTTCGCCCCGCTCAACTCAAGTGTCTCCGCAATAGTCATAGAAATGGAGGAAGCGTGGCTGATCTGACACCCCCTCATATGAATACCCCCAGCAAGAAGATGGACAAAAGGCTTTGGTATCATTTCCACTGAGACCACAGTCATAAGACCGACAACTGTCGGGCCCTGAAAGACGAGATCGAAGCCCTTATCAGGATGGGCTACTTGTCTAAATCTACTCGGAAGGACCAGAGAGTCTCTCCTCCAAAGGCCCAATAAGCATCCAGAGAAACACTCCGAGCCTCAGAAGTCCGAAAGGATGGCCATCCTCCATTCCAAACATGGAGGACTTATGGGGGGAGATTTTAACTCCTCTCGGAGGACGTTCGTCTGAGAGGTGAACTCGGTGCACAACTGTCCTCCTAAAAGTCCAGGAGTGCCCGTCTCTTTCTCGGACGAAGACCTCGCAGGCATCCGCACTCCCCACTGTGACGCGTTGGTGATTAGCCTTGGCTTGGCAAACCACGAGGTTCGCCGCATCCTCGTCAACAAAGGCAGTTCCATAAACATCCTATCTCTAGCTGCCTTCGAGGGGCTGAAAGTTTCCAGGGATAGGCTAAAGACGGCGGGCTACACTTTTCATGGTTTCTCTGGGTCCCGGTCCAGATCAAAGGAATCATCTCACGACGTGACTGCGGGAAAGTCCCCTACCACTCGCACCGAGCCAATGGACTTCATGGTGGTTAATGTCAAGGCAGCCTATAATGTCATTTTCGTATTCCCCGGCCTCGCGTTCCTCCAGGCAATGGCCTCGGTATATCACATCAAAATGAAGTTCCCCACAAAGTCAGGGTTGCGGTCGTCAAGGGCAGTCAAGAGGAAGCCCGGGCATGTTATACCACTACAGTGAGGGGCTCTGTCCTCCCCTAGACGTAGTGCCCAATGCGCCCCCGGCATAAACCCCGTCATCTGTCTCCTTCTCAGCCGCCCTGTCACGGGGAGTGGGGGAGTAGTTCGGTGAACTTCAGCGCACTAAGCCACTCCACCAATGAGTCAGTTTCATTGACGGACGAGGGTACCCACGCCTTCGCAGCCGAGGGTGACTTCGCGAAGGTGGTGGTGGTTATTAACGACGAAATTGGAGGCTTTGACACTTCCTGCTTTGTCAAGGACACTAGCACCTTCGTCGCATCCACCGACTTCGCCTTTTTAGCCAGACACCGCTCGAGGCCGAGTGGTTGGAGGGACGCTTCTTCACCTTCAAAGCCGCCCGGCACTCTCGTAGCATCACGTCATCAACATTCCTGTGGATTAAAAAAAAGGTTAGACAGAGGTAATAATACATGGCAAAAAGAAAAGGACATACTAGGGTCAGTCGGGCTCAGTCCGCACTCCACCGACCACCTCTCCGACATTGACAACCACTCGATACTACCCTCGGCAAACATAAGGTCCAGTTCCTCCACCTGTTCTATCGAGTAATAGCCCTCCCTCAGGGCCAAATGCTCGAGCACCTTGTACACCAAGTCTGTCGGAATATCCCACAGCTCTGGGCTTCGAATGACCAACAACTTGGACTTCTAACCCTTAATGGAATTCAAATGACCAATGATTGCCTTCCGCTCGGTCCTCGGAGAGACGAAACATCGACCGCTACTTTTGTGGACTTTGCACAAACCTAAGTAGAAGGTGAAGTGTTTGAGTTTCAAAGGGACCCCTGCCCCTTACACAGGAGGATGATGCCGACCACATGCTCCCAGGAATTTGGACTGACGCCAGCCCAATTCAGCACCTCCTTAATAAACGGATACATCAGAAGTCGAAGCCCCCGAAACAAAGGCGCCCACGGGGAACATGTAGTACCAACCTGCGAGACAATCTATCGATCAGATGCCTGGGCTAGGAAGCATAACCTCGCATCTCCGAGGGATCGAATACTCGCTTCGAATTTTAGGAAGGTCGGCTCCCACTAAGAAACTGGCCACGTTGTTAGTCTTTATCCATGGTCTTGGTCTCAAGGCTTGATACCGAACTTGTCTTGATCCTCCAAATCATTAGGGTATACTCTCACGACTAAACCCTGCGAACGAGGACGGCCCGATAACGGTCCCGTTCGGCGCTTCCAACCCATTACAAGTGCCAGAGGCTCCCTTTCTCCAGTACTGACTGAACTTCCCAAACACTGAGCTGCGACGACATCCCTACCAGAGGCGGAGGCAGACTCACCCTACCGGACCCTAGTCATACTTAAAAAGAGTTATATTCACTTACTGTAAAAGTTGTCCATATCTCGTCAAAAAAGCCACCGTAAAGGAAGATCGCGTTGAAGAGAAAACTTCCATGTTTTTTATAAGGAACGCAAAGGGGGAAATGAAGGCAAGATAGGAGATATAGATAAGAGGAAGGAGACACCTCATTTACTGCAACCGACATGTGGCCAAATCACAATTCTCCACGCACGGGATGCCCAACAGACTGCACGTGCATATGAGGCACAAAATGCCAACTTCTAAGTTATTCAAATTTTCCTCAGCCTCGTCCCTCGGATGACAAGGGTTCAGATTCTCCTCTACTTAAGCTCTCGGATTGTTTTTCGAAGCACTCTCAAAATGGCACAAGCCGCCCACTCACAACAAGTCGTAAGGTTCGGAAACTCCTCGACTTCGGCTCTCAAATTGTCTTTCGGAGCATTATCAAAATGGTGCAAGCCACCTACTCACAACGAGGTTCGGACTCTCCTCAACCTCAGCCCTCGGATCGTCATCCAAAGACACCAGCCAAAAGAGAGAAAAACCCTGGCGGCAATGGAAGCGTAGATCCTATCAGCGGTTAGGCCCTCAAATTGTCATCCGAGCACCAACTAAAGAAAACTCTCACAGTTCGTGCAAAGTGATAAAACGGACGAAAATAATTTTATTACAATAAGATAGGAGTTATCATAACAGATAAAAATACAAGGCAGAGAGAGACGATCAAAGGAGACTCCCTAGTTGCCATCGAGATTCAGGGTCATGATATCCACACCAATGGAGCGATCCCCTACCCTCGACGGATCAAGGCCCACTAAAACACTAGCCACGCTAGACGACCCAGCCACCCAACTTTGAGCATCGCCAGGGGCCATTAGTCTAGAGCGAGTCCCCGGGTAAGGAACCCTCCTCGAGAACAAGCTCCTGAATTGGCTCCAAATTCGATTCCCCAAACTTCTTCCTCAAGCGGTATATTTTCAAGTTCCCCTCCACGAGCATCCGCCTAAGTATGGACTCCGAGGATTGTGCTCCTTCCGACCTATCCAGAGCGTCCCCCTCAGCCTCGATCAGAGCCAAACTCATATCAAGCATTGCCTCCTTTAGGTGCGAGAGTTCCGGAACGACGCTTTGCAATCTCCGGATTTTATAATAGAACCCCCTCCTCCCCACCCCGCCGATATCTAGCCTCTTTTCAAAGCCGAACAATGATACTTTCCATCCATCGCAACTTGCAGCGAAGATACTAGATCTCGGCCTCCCGAGGTTTTACCTCCGGAGTCTCGAATCTCACAAACTAGATCAACAAAACAATTCAAGCCTTAATGATCGGAGTAAGACTCGAAAAGATGACCGAACAACAAGCCTTAAATTTCAAAACTCTTTTCATTCAAATAAAGATAAACAGCATAAGGGGGCGGTGGTCAGTCCGCAGTAGGCGAATACAATGGAGGAAAGAATTAGAAAACATCCTACTCCTTATGGGGAGCACCTCAGCGACATCGGTGGCAACATCATCGACAGGAGGGACCGAGGCATCAGCATCTGCTTCCGGATCCCCCTCGCCTTCCGAAGATATCTCCTTGGGCATGTGGGTGGGGGGAGGGGGGCCTTCAATCTCCGTGTCGAATGAGAAGTCCTCAAGGTTGATGTCGGGATGGAAGTGGAGGATGTGCGCGAGAGCCTTCAAATAGGTGATGCTGCTTTTTCCGGTGTGGGAGAAACAAATAATGAGTTCATGTTTTAAAGTGGAAAGCTTAGATCGCAGGCGTCGATCAGGTGGTGTTGCAAGGCTAGTATTTGATTGGACTAGTGAATCTGGTGGTGGTTGCGCTAGCTGCTGGCCACCGAAAACTTGCAATAAAGCCTGAAACACCGAGAATTTTCCTGGCGACAGGCCATCCAACGATCAAGTCAATAACCAGAACTGAAGTGAAAACCTGGGTTTAGTGGGCAAAGATTTTGATTACCTCTTAATGGTGGAGAGGGAGAAGTATTTATACACTCTGGAAGGTGAGCCAGATAGGAAAGACTGTACTTGAGAAATCAATTATTCAAGCCCTGATTTGGGGGGATTTGACTGACAGTTGTGATTAGCTGGAAATCCCCCTCTGTTAGGCTATAAGCGGGCCCTGATTGCTGATCTGGGTAAGCTGATGGGCCAGGGGGGACCAATATTCTTCTTGCAGGCCTGCTGCCAACGTAGAAAATAATTTTCTGCCCTTGGAAGCTTTGAGATGCGTGTTGAGATTGTACGGCTCAGATTAGCTGTAATTTTTACCCACATCAAAAGCCCCCCGCTCCTAGAGTTGGATATAACAACTTTCGAGTAGTATTTCGCTCTTCATTAGGCAATTAGGAGAGCAGTGACAGCTCGTAGGGATGCTTGAGATCTTGTTACAAGCTTATGATGATAGTAACTATCTTTTAGAGCTTCAAAATAATGTTCCGAATTTTTGATTAATTTTCCAATTTAATTATTTTTCATAATTTTAATTAATTTTCCCAAATTTATAATCATTTATTGGATTTTCAATTAAAATTTCTAATTAATATTTTTTTGAAAATTTTAAATGAATTTCCAGAATTTATTATTATTTTTTTGCATTTTTAATTAATTATTCCAATTATTAAATCATTTGTCACAAATCTTAAATAAATTTTTAAGAAATTTTAATTAGTTTTTCAGAAATTTTAATTATTTTTTTAGAATTTATAATTATTATCAAAAAATTTAATCAAAAGATCAAATAAAGGCTCGAAGTCCATGATCGGAGCCGAACCCGGGAGGGGCACGACTTAGCCGATCTTGGGGCCATTCGGCTTGGTCGGGAGTAGCATGGATATGCTCGAATTGGCGCGGACACGGTTTTTTAGAGAAATCGGATGGCTAGGCTTTGGAGAAAAAATAAAACTGCTCAAGTGCGGGGGCTCGGCATCGAACCCGCAACCTTTAATATGAAGCCCAAAGGACTCATCCACTAGGCCATTCGACTACTTTGATTTGAAAATACCGAAGACCCTTTCATTGAGTTCCGGCTCTGGATTAAATGGCTTTGAACTTTGGAAAAATAAAATTCACAGATGTGTGGGGGCTCGGATTCGAACCCCAAACCCTAGACTTAGCGACCGAACAGGATAGCCAAGGAGCTGCTTCGGCTTGTTTGATATATGTTTGTTCACATCTAATTTGTAGTTTATCAAACTGATGTGGTGCTTCGTCAACGCGTCAAGCGCCGAACGCCAAATGTCGGGCCAAAAGGGGGCTCAGCTACCCCGAGGTGGTTCAGCTTAGCCAAGCCATTGGGGATTTGGTTTATCCGACCCCCAGGGGGTTCACTTTTTGAGGAGATTCGATGAGCGATTGAGGGTGCGTGATTTTTGATGAGATCATGTGGTCAGTATCAAGCGTTGCTCGTGGCCAGCTCGAAGTCCACGCCGAGCGCCGACACCGTGTACCTTGGCGAGACGAGGCAGCGAGGAGATGAAGCGGCGAAGTCGAGATTTGTTCACCCAAGGCTCGAGGTCCATGCCGTGTGCAGAGCCTAAGTGACTTGGCGAGACGAGGGGCGAGGCGGCAAAGTCGAGATCTTTTCGCGTGCGGCATAAAGTCCATGCCGAGTGCCAAGCCTGTGTGCCTCGGTGGGGCAAGGAGCGAAGCAACGAAGTTGATGATTCTTTTCGCGCGTAGCTCGAAGTCCACGCTGAGCGCCAACCCTGTGTTCCTCGGCGAGACAAGAAGGCGAGGCAGCGAGGTGGTGAAGTCGAGGCAAGAGGACGTTTTGCACTGAGTTGACTTTTCAGACGAACGCCTTTCGGAATGAGTTGGAACCCCTTCCATAGGACCTCCATAAATGAAAGAAGAATGGCCCCGGGCTCGGAGTCCTGATCCTCGAGGTCTTTCTCCGTGTGCTTATTAGCTCCTCTAGCCGATGCAAGTTTGACATGGTTCTGCAGGGTGTACTCAGAGAGGTGACCACTACGGATAAGAGCTTTGATTCCGTCTTTAAGAGCTCGACACTCCATGGTCCCTATGAAACCGGCACCATCGGCACTTGTCTGGGTCATCATAGGAGGGGGGCGGAGTAATCCATCAACTTCGATTTCCATAAAAACTGTCGAGATGCTAGAATTGAGAGGTGAACTTGTCGAAATGAGGGACCGGAGGGGGCGATATTGGTCGGACTCGTGCCTCTAGGATTTCCTCGACCATTCCTCATCCACACTTCTTCGTTTGTATCCGGACAAGGGCTTGCTTTGGTCCTGAGAATGAAGAGCTTCTTCGACTCGGATGTATTTCTCACTTCGTAGGAGAAGTTCGGAGAAATCCGAAGATGGCTTTTTGGCGAAGGGGGCTTAAGGAGATTGTGCCGAACGTTGTGTCGGAAGGCGGCCGCTGCGACCCTGGAATCAGGAGAGGGAATGGACCGGGTCTTTACCATAAATCTCTTAATGAAGTCAAGGAGTGACTCCATCCTTCTGCTTTAAGTTTGGCAGAGAAGCACTTGTCTTTTCTGTTGATTCTTGATTTTGATGATTACAACACAATGCAAAGTTGTCGTGCTACCTCTCATATATTGCAGGTTGTATCAAAGTTTATCATGTATGATACACAAAGGCCTCAAAGTAAATTGATCAAGCAAATTCTAAAGCTGAAGAATGATCAAGCAAAGTTTCGTACAAAGACAATGGCTAAAGCTTCTATCAAGACTAAAGACTCAAGTCAAGACCAAAGCTTCAATGTCTTATATGTTGTCTTGTAAAAACAAATGTAATCTTCTTTTGTTGAGTCTTAGATTGATGTAAAAGCTTTGACACACACACACACACACTCACATATAATTTTATAACTGTGTGGTTTTCAAAAATAAAGGTCAAAACAGTTTGAACTAGGTCAGCTGTTGAGTACCAGTCGACTGCCATTAAGGACCAGTCGACCGTACCTGTACAAAACTGTCTGAGCTTCTTCAAACTCTGGCCAGTCGACTCATAACGGCAACCCAGTCGACTGTTAAAGCCGTTTTGACAGAATTCTGATTTGAAAATTTGTGTTTTAGAATTCGAAAGATTTATTTCCATTGGTTGACAGTTGGTACAACTGCTTCTCAACGTCCAGTGATTTTAACTCTATAAATAGAGTGTAGAAATCACTTGGAAAAGATTACTCTTATATATAAGCTTTCAAGTCCTTATTTTCAAAAAGAGAACAAGAGTTCAAAAGCTTTCAAATCTTCTAAGTTTTGTGGTTCTCTGTTTTCAGTCCAATATAACATTGATTTCGTTTTGGACTGATTTTAAAAGTGACCTATTAGCCTCCATACACAAATCACAATCACAACAAGGCTATAGGTTGATTGTAACTCTTTCATTGTTCTTTCTTTCACTCTCGGTTGTGAGAGTGGTCCTCTCGAATGGAGAGTAGGGCTCTTGGTTGTAGAGTCGGTTTTCACTCTCGGTTGTGAGAATGGTTCCTCTCGGTTGGAGAGTAGGGCTCTAGGGTGTAGAGTCAGGTTTTCACTCTTGGTGGAAGAGTGGGTTGCTCTCTCTAGTGGTGAGAGAGAACTACGGGTTGGACAAGGTTATTGCCTAACGCCATAAGGTATTCTTGTACATTTTTCAAGAATAGTGAAAAATCTCAAGTGGGTTGCTTGGGGACTGGATGTAGGTCGGGAGAACCGAACCAGGATACATCGTGTGTACTCTGTGGTTAGAATTTTTGTGGTTGTATCTCTTAAACCTTTTATTACATGCATTTCAATTCTTTCAAAACCGTTCTGGTAAGTCGACTGTATTCCTATCTTAAGTCGACTGATCAGACTGGTATTACAATCTTCTCAGAAACTTTTCTGGTAAGTCGACTGCCTTTCTGTATTAAGTTGACTTATCAGACTAGTATCAAAATACTCTTCTACTCTGACGCCACAGTCGACTGAACTTCCTTTTACAGTCGACTGAACAGAAGATAATTTTTAATTCCGCAATTAATTTTTTATAAAACACTATTCACCCCCCCCCCCTCTAGTGTTTCTTGCCTTGCCTACAGGATCCAACATTTTCTGCCCTTCGACTGGTCATGAAATGAGTGAGGAAGCTCTCTTCGAGCTGATTAGAGTAGACGGAGTTGGGGGGAGTCGAAAGTACCATTCCCTTGCTGAGCCTCGGAGGGTAGCGGGGAACGTCCTACAGAGGATTCATCTGAGGCATTATGGATCATCATGAGAGTTTTAAAACTCTCGATGTGATCCGCCGGGTCGAACTCATCATTGTATGATTCAAAGGTTGGAGGCTTGAAGTCTCTCATAACCGGGGCTTCAAGGATGGAGGCGAAGGAAGGTCGGAAGGGCCGGTAACCCCTATTTTGCTGCCTCTCCTCTTGCCCTACCCGGGCGAGGCAGTCTTCCATCTATTAGAGGTGTTTAAGCATCTCATCTTCTCGTCTCTTAGATCGGGTGGACCTGTAAGACTCCTCAACGTGGACGACTCTGGTACGAGGGGGACTCGGCCACCGACCTTGTCTGGGCTCCCGACGAAGAGCCTGTAGGATCTCATCACGAAAATTCTGAAATTCGGCTCTGGTCCCAAGGGCTCCTTCTTCCCTTTCAAGCCTTGGCTCCTGCCGACTGACGAAGTGGGACTCCGCTCCCTTCTCCGACCATGGGGGAGTTCTCCCCTGGCGCTTCGAATGGGGACCCTGATTCCAGAAGCATTCAATGCGGTGGCGGATGCCTTCCTCCTGTTATCGGTTATTGGGGAGGTTCTGGAGGTCCGACCCTCTGGATGGTCCAGCCCCCCCGGTCAGCTGAGCGAGAGGCCGTTGCAAGACCTCGACCTTCTAGAATTGGGGATTTAGGTCGACGTTCTGAATGTCGTTGTTGCGACCTTTCTATGGCAGCCTCGCTACAAGAGGGGTGCACTGGAGGAGGAGACGGAGGATCAGACTGGCGACCTACGACAGTCTTCTTCTTGGCTTTAGGTGCCATTGTAGGAGGAGGCTCCTTAATCTGAGTAGGAGGCTGGATCTGTGCGTTCCCACAGACGGCGCCAATCTGATGCTGCTTTTTTCAGTGTGGACGCAACAGTTATCCTTCTTTAGCTCCACCTCATGTCAGCGCTTCTGCTCCGCCATTTGAAAAGCCACCTGCCGAGGGTCCAACTCCTAGTAATATGAAACAAATTGCAAACACAGAAACGTTCCCAGTAGACATGGCACTTACTCCGAAAATCGCCTTCGACGACTTGACGTAGCTCGACTCGTAGGTCTCCAGGGCGAGCGCCTTTCTATCGCGAGGAGGCAAGGGAGTCTAGGGCCAGTGGAGTGACAATTGGGTCCCACAGAGAGTTCCCCTTCCCCACAGGCCAGTCTATGTACCACGACTCCTTAACCCCCACCCATACGAACTTCACGATATCAGGATCAAAGTCGGGAAGAGGGTTGGAAGAGTTCGCCAGAGTGGTGATTGTCACGATCGTGGTGCTAGGCTGCACCTCGACAACAGGCTCGTCATTCGCAATGGTGAGTGCTCTCGGGTGCTTGGACTTCTCGGTATCCCTGCCCGAGGGCCCCTGAGAGGACGAGGTGTACACCTTCCTCTTCCCCCTCAAAGATTTGGCCAGCTCCTTAGCGAGCTCCTTTCGGCGAGCCACGATTGCTTCGTCCAGCATAGCTGCAGAACAACGACAAAGGCTAAGACAGTCGGAAAAAATAGAACAAGACATACTAAGGTTGGCCGGGCTCAGTCCGCTTTTGATCAGGTGTCTCTCCACCTTCAACCAATCAACACTCCCTGGGCTAAACAGACGCTCGAATTCGGCATTTTCCTCTTTAGAGAAATCCTTCTCCTTCAGATACTTGAGCTTGGGAACGTCAAATCTCCATTTGGTTGGGATGTCCCAAGGTGTCGAGCTTCGAATGACCATATACTTTGAGTTCCAATCCTTGATAAAGTCGGGATGATTGTGCACGACATTGTTACCGAGCCGGTGAATTAAGAAGCACCAGCCCACAAATTTTCTGGGGGTGCTGATGCTGAGCCACATCTTCAAGTACATCATCTTCAGAGGGACCCCCATCTCCTTCCAAAGCATGATGAAGGAAATCTGCTTCCAGAAGTTGGGCCCGCACTGCATGGGGCTGACCCCTAACCACCGAAGCACCTCCTTTACGAATGGGTGAATCGGCAGCTGAAGCCCCAGAAAAAAGCGTCAACTGGAAACATGCAGTAGTGTTTGTCGAGGTCGTCGGCAGGACGGAGCCCAGGATTTGGGATCATCAATTCAAATGTGTCTAGAATAAAATACGCACACCTTACAAAAGGGAGCTCTTCCCTGGTCAGATTGTTTGCGATCTGGTAGGCTATGATTGGCCTCCGGTTACGCAAAGGAGATGGCGGCTGGATCCCAATTGTGATCAAGTTCATGACGTCGTCAGGGTACATCCGGATAAGGGCCGATAATTGGAGAATCGGGCGATGCAGCCCAGGGTTATCATAGTCACTCTCCACGAGCTCATCCTCTCCTGGGATCTTAGTCTTTTTCTTCATCTTCGACCTCAGCACCCAAGGCAGGAGTGCACTCACAATCGCCAAAGAAGAGGACGTCTCGCTGTCCTCCACAGTTGATGCCCTCGTCTCCTCGGGCACAACATTCCTCAGAACAATGGCAACCTCGCCCTGTGCTCCGCCACTAGGGGATCCACTCTTCCCGAGTCATTTTCTGACTCCTCATAGTCGTCCACGACAACTGTGACCTCACTGCTATCGAACTAACACAGGCTCTTTCCACAAGGTCGAGTCCGTCGAAACCTCCTCATCGCGGCTAGACCCCGCGGATGAGCTACCCAACTGAACCCTAGGCGAAATAAAACAACTACTTTACCTACCATGAAGTTGTCTAAAATCTCGTTGAAAATTGCCGAGAAAGAGAGAAGACAAGCGAAAGACAGAAACTCCAAACTTCAGAGAGAAGGTGAAAATGAGAAATGCGAAGGAGGCGGCAGATTTATAAACTGGAGAGCGACTCTTTGACCCCCCACAAAGGTGACTTGGAAAGATTCTAGCCCTCCACATCCATCCAACGGTTGGGAGGGGGAAGAACTTCAGATTTCGCAATGATGACGTGGGTCTACACACGTATGATACACGAGTGTCTATCGTCACGTGGCCGTCCACATGGTCCGCAAGGTTCAACATAGCAAGGTATAGAGCACCCAACAAAGATCAAGTCCGCGCCCTCGGAGCGAAACGTTCCAAAGGCAATTTCTCTGCATCCCCGGGTCGACGATTGCAGGCGATCTCCCTAAAGCCTCGTCCCCTCGGCAATCACAAAAGAGGGCTGGCAATCCAAACCCCCTACACCCTCGTCCCTCGATCGTCATTTGAGGCACTCACAAAAGTAGCACAAAACGCTATTCCCGAGGAGGGTCGGCACACCAAACACCCTACACTTTCATCCATCGAATTGTCATTTGAGGCCTCACAAAAGTGGCACAAAACACCATCCACGAGGATGGTCAGCATGCCGAACACCCTACACCTGCGTCCCTTGGATCGTCATTCGAGACATTCACAAAAGTGCCACAAAATTCCATTGGCAAAGAGGGTCGGCAAGTCAAAACCCCCTGCACCCTTGTCCCTTGAATTGTCATTCAAGGCACTCACAAAAATAGTGCAAAATGTCATTAGCAAAGAGGGTCGGCAAGATGAACCCCCTACAACCTCGTCCCTCGGATTGTTATTCGGAGCACTCACAAAAGTAGCGCAAAACACCGATCATGAAGAGGGCCGGTACACCGAACGCCATATTCCATCGGTAGCCGAACCCCTTACAGCTTCGGAAGTCAAACCCCAATGTTGATGATCGCTAATTTTTCCAAATCGACCATCTACTCCTTAAAGGCAACTAGAACTAGCCTCCAGGAGTGGGGGGCTTATGATGGGGGTAAAAATCACGGCTAATTAGGACCCTGCGATCCCACACAAATCTTGGACATCCTAAAGGGTGAAGCAGTTCTTCCTAAGGGGCGTCCACAGGCACACCACAGAAACTGCCGACAATTAGAGGTGATTAACCAACCATTTATAGTTGGCAATCAAATCCCCTAAAAATAAGGGAGATAATTAACTGTTCAGATCCTTAATCAAATGGATTGATTAAAATCAGTTAAGAAATTTGATGAGGACATCTATTTTGTTTAGTATTTTATTTCAGTATCATATTTATTTTTGACAATTATAGCCATATGTAATCTTTTTTATATTTTTTAGATTTTGAGAATATTTTGAGATTTGTATCATGATTCGTTTTGAACCTACATATAGACCTTGAGATTAATGAGAAAGATATGCCACTCTTGATTAAAATTTATTGTGTTGAGTCTTTTTTGCTCTTCCTCTTTCCTTTGTGTAATACAATTGAGAACCAATTTATTAGGGTTTGTGATAAATCCTAATACAATTTTAGGGTTTGTGATAAACTCTAAAATCTACCCCCAAATTAAAAATCCCCCCAACTAAAATTAACCTAAACCCTAATCTCCAAATATAATTACCCAAATCAAAAAAAAAAATCTAATCCCTCTCCCCAACTATTGTGCCTCTTCCCGCCCAAACTCCTCCGATCAGACCCCCCCATCTCCGACGACCTCCTCCCCGTTGCGTCATCATCTTCGGGCGCCCCCATCTCCGGCGACCCCCATCGTCGTTCCGTCGCGCCGCCACACCGAAACCCCCTCCTCCTCTGACTTCGACGACAACAGCAGCCAAACCCCAACCAATGCTGTTGTCGCTGCTGCCCTTTTCGTCGATGTCGACCACCGCGACGCTGCCCTGCGTCGCCGCCGTCGACGCCACCCCCGTTAGCCGATGCCAGCCCAGATCTGCCAGCCTCGCTTTTGCTGCCATTGCTCTTGAAGTAGTTGCCATTGTTGTTTCTTCCAAGATCTACGCTAATTTCCTCGAACCCTCGGTATACTCTTTTTAATTCTCAAATATTTGTGTTATACTGCACTGTTATCTCTATTATATTATTCAATTTCCTGTCGTCCACAAACAATTGCGATTGAGTGTTCCACTTGCCTGATTAGAGTACGAATCAGTATTGAATCTTTTACGTGCTAAGAACACTTAAGGATTTAATTATTGATTGTAGAGTTGAATTATTAATTGGGATTGTTAAACGTGATTCAATTCTTGAAAATCCATCACACCAATTAATTGTTTAAAAATTCTAACTTTGATCCGCACTACATGTTGGTAAAATTAATCCATTAAGAATCTTGGAAATTCTCTATTTTAGGATTAGTTTTACATCATTTTGGTATCAGAGCCAGGTTCTTAAAACTCTAGTTCTTGCATCATTTAGGAATTATTTTTGCATTCATTTAGAGTTTTATTTTATTTTATTTCATTTTTTCTTTCTTTAGTTCACGTCAGATTCAAAAAAAACAAAAAAAAAAAATTTAATTAGGACACACGACTCCTAGTTTCCACTTTTGGAGAATGCATCTTCGCAGCACCATCACAGATCCTGAAGAGCCTTTCTTATCCTTTCCAAATCACTCAATTAGGAACCCTAGACTTCCCCGACCTGAAATGGACAACTCTGATATCTCCGCTACCCTAGCTGCCACAACTCTTGCCAATATCAATCAGAGGCTTGAGAGAGAGGAATTAAATCAAACCGTTGTCCCTGAGCTTCATGCCAATTGTCAGATCCCTCAAGGAAATGTTCGTGACGATCAACGTCAAGAACGTGACCCTGATGAACAATATAAGAAGAACGTTAAGGCTGATGTTCCTCATTTTGAAGGCCACATGGAACCCCAAGCTTATCTTGATTGGATCCGTGCCATGGACCACTACTTTGTGTGGTTTGACATGAGCAAAATCCTAAAAGTTAAATTTGCCATTATGAAATTAACAGGTAAAGCTCAACAACACTGGACCAATTTTGAACATGCCCGCAGAGGCCGAGGCCTGGCACCCATAGCCACTTGGGAAGCCATGAAAAAGAAGCTCACTGAGAGGTATGTACCGTTATCGTTTCACATCCGATTGCTAGATTCGTGGAACCAACTTTATCAAGAAAGTAAATCCACACAAGAATACGTTGAGACAAATTTGATGACTTCCTTATTCGGTGCAATGCTTTAGGTCAAAAGAGTAAAGAACAAACCCTCTCTAGGTTCAGAGCTGACTACGAGCTGATCTGAGGAACGAGCTAATTTATAGAAATGTGGAATCATTAGCGGCAGCTTATGCTCTAGTCCTTGATATGGATTCCCTTAAAGCAAGTTCGCATTACAAGTCCAACGATTCGATGGATCATTCCTCCAGAATGAATCCTCCTGATCGCACTAGACCTGAGCACTCCTCTCCTCAATACCCTAACAAGTCTTATCCAAACAAACATACTTCAAATTCATATCCACTTAGAATTAACAATACGGGTAAGAACACTGAAAGAGACTTCTAAGATTGATCCTCTCACTAAGTGCTATAAATGTAAGGGATACGGCCATGTTGCTGGCAACTGTCCTAGCCCAAGTAAGATCAATATAGTAGAGGGTACCGCAGTCATCGCTGATGAGCCCGACAATGAGTTTACCTATGAACCTAGTATAAGTGATGACTTTGATGAAAAAGAGGATGACCAGTCTCTCGATTATATTCAGTCTGTCCAGTCACCTCCATTGAGTATACCTGAGTCACTCATTCCTTCCCAAGTCACTTGGCAACCCATACATTTTACCCCTGTGTTAGAACATCACAAAGTCACAGAGTCTGCTTCCACATTTTCATTCTGCCTTCATGATTTGCATAGAGAAATTTCCAAGAAAATTAATGAGAATAATTTTAACTACACGTTAATAACAGATACAAGAAGAAAATTTAAAACTTTTGATGTTGATGACGAAGTGATGGTTCTGATTCATCCGGAACGGTTTCCAGTTGGATCCGTTAAGAACTTGAACATACGTGCTGCAGGCCCATTTAAGATTCTACATACAATCAATGATAATATCTATGTCGTTGACCTTCCTGAAGGTTTTGGAATAAGTAAGACTTTCAATATTGAGGATCTAGTACTTTATGAAAGCTCAAAATTCAACCCTAGAAATTTTCTTAGAAATGAGCCTACCCTGCAACCTAATGGTGAGATTCCCACATTTACCCCTCTACCTGATACTATTCACCCACCGACAGAAGAATTGAATAATATTTTAGATGATCAGATAATCTCTACAGGAGAAGGTATGCACAAGTATTTGGTAAGATGGAAGAACAAGCCGAAGTTAGATGACACTTGCAGTGATCGTGAGGAGCTCCCGTAACTGGATTCAGATCTTTTGGAGCACCATGACAAGATCACTGGTTTTGACTCGACTGGGTCGAGCTCTCTCCCACCCGGAGAGAATGATGAGGACATCTATTTTGTTTAGTATTTTATTTCAGTACCATATTTGTTTTTGGCAATTATAGCCATATGTAATCTTTTTTATATTTTTTATATTTTGAGAATATTTTGAGATTTGTATCATGATTCGTTTTGAGCCTATATATAGGCCTTGAGATTAATGAGAAAGATAAGCCACTCTTGATTAAAATTTATTGTGTCAAGTCTTTTTTGCTCTTCCTCTCTCCTATGTGATACAATTGAGAACCAATTTATTACGGTTTGTGATAAATCCTAATACAATTTTAGGGTTTGTGATAAACTCTAAAATCGACTCCAAATTAAAAATCCCCCCAACTAAAATTAACCTAAACCCTAATCTCCAAATATAATTACCCAAATCAAAAAAAAACCTAATCCCTCTCCCCGACACTGTGCCTCTTCCCGCCCAAACTCCTCCGATCAGACCCCCCGTCTCCGACAACCTCCCCGTTGCGTCTTCATCTTCCGGTGCCCCCTTCTCCGGCGTCCCCCATCACCGTTCCATCACGTCACCCCTGACGCGCCGCCACACCGAAACCCCCTCCTCTAACTTCGATGACAACAGCAGGCAAACCCCCAACAAACGCTGTTGTCGCTGCCGCCTTTTCGTCGACATCGACCACCCCGACGCTGCCCTGCGTCGCCGCCGCCCCCGTTAGCCGACGACAGCACAGATCCGCCAGCCTCGCTTTTGCTACCATTGCTCTTGAAGTTGTTGCTGCCATTGCTCTTGAAGTTGTTGCTGCCATTGTTGTGCTCTTCTATGAAGCATAGATACGGGTACGGGGTGCGAGTACGACACGACGCGGGTACGGAGATACGTGATTTTACAAAAAAGTAAGATACGGGTACGTTGGCGGATACGTTAAATATAATATATATTATATTATATATATAAATAATTAGCTATTATTTTATTTAAAATGCATATATTTGAACTATTTCATAGAATTATAAGAATACATTATAATTATGAGCATTTTTAGAGGAAAAAATTGATAATCTAACTATCAAAACATTGTGTATACATATTTTGTGTTTGAGCATAACATAAAACATCAAGTTTTTGAAATTACATTAGGGACCTAAACATTCATCTTCACTTAACTGTGTCCAAAAGTTACAAAAATGTATTTAAAAAAGGATACTCCTTGGGTACGCACCCGGGAGTTCCCAAGGAGTATCGGCACCCGATACGCACCCGACACGGGTACGTTGAGCGTTTGGAAGTATCCGTGCTTCCTAGGTGCTCTTCCAAGATCTACGCTAATTTCTTCGAACCCTAGGTATACTCTTTTAATTCTCAAATATTTGTGTTATACTGCACTATTATCTCTATTATATTATTCAATTTAACTGTCATCCACAAATAATTGAGATTGAGTGTTCCACTTGCCTGATTAGAGTACGAATCAGTATTGAATCTTTTACTTGCTAAGAACACTTAGGAATTTAATTATTGATTGTAGAGTTGAATTATTAATTTGGATTGTTAAACGTGATTCAGTTCTTGAAAATCCATCACCAATTAATTGTTTAAAAATTCTAACTTTGATCCGCACTACGTGTTGGTAAAATTAATCCATTAAGAATCTTGGAAATTCTCTATTTTAGGGTTAGTTTTACATCAAAATTTCTCTCCTTATTTACAGATAAGAACATTTTGCCCACTAAACTCAGTTTTTTACTAATGGATAATGACTTTATCATCAGAGGGCTATCGCCGAGATAACTCCCAGTGTTTCAGAATGTTCTTGCAGGTTTTCAGTGACCAGTAGTCAACGCGACCACCACCACATCCACATTTCCTCAAATAGTAGCAATGTAGCATCACATCAAGATCTGATTAACAACCAAGATCTAAGTTTTCCCTCATCTCAAATAACTCATTATCTGATTGCTCCCATACAGAAAAAGCCTCATCACCTCCAAAAGCCCAACCCTAGTCACTCCTCTCCTCCCAGCTGCCACCACCAACCACATCCAAACCCCATACCCGACGCCCTCAAATCCGGCCTCCATCTCTGACAATCAAGCCTTCAGCCTTCAACCCCGACGCCACCACCAACTTCCTCCAAATCTGACACCGTAACAACCATTCTCCTTCAGGTCAAACGATGTTGCCACCATCTTTCTTCAGATCCAATTTCAGGTTCAATTTCGAACCAAATTTCATATTCAATTTTAGATCCAATGGTTGTTACTCGTCATGATTGTTAGTCTTGTGAAGCGTGCTGATTGACTTCATCATCTCCTTCTCCTTTGACTATTTTCAGATCTGATCTCGATCGGCCCCAATGTCTGCTGATTCATCGAAGACCTCCACTCCTAAACCTCCTCCAACACCTCCATCCTCAAAGTCTCCTCTGGCTGATCTCAGAACGACAGTTATCGCATAACTATCAAAAATCTCAACGGTCTAGATAACTATATGAGTTGATCCCCCAGAGAAGGATGATAACTCATACGAGGAGATGATCGTGATGCACTTATTATTAATATGATGACCATGTGCATGGTGAAGTCGGTTTGTCAGAGTGTGGTCTTCCTCTCCACCTCGAAGAAGGTATGAGATCTCCTATATGAGCAGTATTCTTCTGCGAACAACATGCAGCGGATGTATGATATCTTTTAAGAGATACATGATATAAAACAAGGGGGTGATATTCATGCTTTTATAGCTCTCTTCAATCACTTTCTTAAGGAATAGCTAGTTTATCAGCCATATTCAGATGATTTTGTTGTTCAAGAGGCACAAGGCTAGGCCTTATTGACCGTCCTCGCTCTTGGGGGTGTTCGCCCCTATCTTCGTGGCATTCGATCTCACATACTCTCCACCATCAGCAGTCCTTCCAGGAAGGATCTCGTAGTTCATCTACCACGAACCCAGACCTCTCATTCAATTGACAATCCAAAACCATCTGCTCTTGCTTCTAGCTGTTGTCGAGGATCCTTTGAAAGTTTGATACATGGTCACGGTGCTTCACGTAGTCGTGGTCGATCTACTCCAAGTACTGGATATGGGAGTAATATAAAGCATTGTACCTTCTGTGAGCTTACGAATCATGTTTATGAGATGAGCTGGAAACTCTTAGACCACCACACTTCTACACACAGTGCTTCACGAGGGCATCCACCTTATCCATCCACATTTGCTCCTCAAGATGAGTGTTCCTCTTCAACGGTTAAGCTTTCTGCTGATGAAAATGCTGCCTTCAAAATTTTTCTATTCAAATCTTCTGGTAATTCTATCCAAACGGCTACAGCTTGTCATGTCTCTTCTCATAGATGGATCATAAATTCGGGTGCTTCTAAATATGTCTCCTTTACCTCTTACATCATTTACCTCTCCAGTCCCTGTCGAAGGGATTGGAACTATATCAGTTACACCATCTCTTACTTTGCAGTCAATGCTTCATGTACCTAGCTTTTCTTCCAAACTTTTATGTGTTAGAAAACTTTGTAATGATTTACATTGTTTGGTAACATTCTTTCTGTCTCATTGTGCGTTACAGGATATTACAACGAGGAAAGTGATTGGAGCAGGACGTGAACAGAATGGACTTCATCTCTTGGATATATGTGTAACACTCATAGTATATATACATATACATATATGATGTACATGTATAGGGGGTGAAATCAAGAAACCCCCTAACGTTATTTTTTTTGCACATAAACCCACTCCTCCATTAACGGTAGTGGTTTACTGATTAAGAGTGCAAATGTTAGGTTATTCTTGATTAAAAATCTAAACATCAGAGGGTTTTTTGATTAAAAGGGCAAATTCATCATTTTTCCAATTCAGAATTAACACAAAGAAAGAATGTTAACAAAATAGGGGGTTTACGTACCAGAAAATAATGGTAGGGGGTTTCATCATTAAAAATGCAAATGTTAGAGGGTTTCTTAATTTTTTCCCTATATATAATTACATACTTTTCTCCCTCATCATATACTTGCAAAAATACATATAATGCATATAAACATATCCTCGAACTTTTGAATAAACGACTCTCCATATGATGAAAGTTCAATTGCAGAAGCCAATAATCATTTTAATTTCAATTTTTGTTATCGTAAATTAATTTATTTTTAAAAATATTTCAACAGCTTCACCCATTTACTATTAGGGTAGGGTAATGTAATTTTCTAAAATACCCTTTAGGTAAGGATAAAGTATTTGGACTTTAGGGTAGGGTAAGTGTAAATCTCATACGCTCCCCTCCTACATGTTACCATCGCTAGATATCTTTCTTGTTTTTGTGAATGCTAAAGGCTTTTTTGTCATTTTACCCTTTTCAAATTAAAATAACAAGTGGGGGTTTTAAATGACCCTTTTTAAAGGGTTATATCGAAGTTTTTAAATTTTTTTCTTTCTTTTTGTCTTTTGAGTGTGTGTGTGTGGGGGGGGGGGGGGGGGGGGGGGGAATGGAGCCTTTAGGAATACAATGTAAATAAAAGGAACAATACCTTATTAGCAATGGCACTTTGAGCTAGGTGTGGCTTCTCATCACGTAATTGATGGAAACCATAAGCAACTTGGGCATCCATTCCTGCATTTAACACAACTCAAAATACATAATATAACTGTTGTTCGGAAAACTAAAATGATCGTTGTGTTTGTAAAATGACAATGTTATAACCAAAATAGTTCTACTACGACTAAATTAAAGATTCTACCAACAAAATAAAAGGATTAAATTAAGGTTGTCAAGGATAGATATATTTTTGCAATTAGATTACCCCAACATATGTATTTATATAAGTTGAAAAATAATAGGAAGTGGATTTATGGAAAAAAAATAAAATTGTAGATGATTTGTGGCTAGATAAATATAAAATAGACCCATGTGAAAACTAGATATTTTAACTTAGTTTCCATAAAGATTCTATGATGATGTTTTTCGAACAATTCATCTTTGATTTACAATTTTTTCTACAGATATAGTGAATGAATAATGGATATCTGCTTGAGCAAAAACAAATTCTCTCAGGAAGTACATGTGCGCGTTGTTCTATTTAGTCTAAATTGGGTGATTAAATTGTCATGAGAAAATTTTGGACATCAGTCAAGTAATGTCAAGAATTGAAAATTGGTACGAATGACCAATACAATGAAAGCAACCAATACCGAGAACAAAAGTTTCATCAGGTAAAAAAATCCCCACAATTTTACATTTGAATCTAACTTTAAAAACACAGTAAAATGAAAAGAAAACCCTTTGCACCTTATAATAAAAGGGTGGTGCTTCTTCTCCGACATTGTACAAACAAAACTTTCTCTCTTCCTTTTCTCCCAGTTTCCTTCTTTTACACAATTTTTAATGTAGTGAACACATGTGAATCATACCCAAGAACGAAGTTTGGGTGGGTAAATGTGAGGGCATGGATTTTAATTGTTAAGGTAAGCAGAGTTCAATAGGAAGATGACAGCCTAGAGTAGAACCGATAGACTTGGATGAAAAAGAAGGATATGCGTATCTGTTTCGCCAAACGGACAAGTACTCACTGGATACTGGTAAAACAGGTCGATAATGGAACTGCTTTTTTGTTCCTAGTGACAAAATTATACTGGTAAAACAGGTCGATAATGGAACTGCTTTTTTGTTCCTAGTGACAAAATTATCCTGCCACTTAGAAAAATAGAATAAATAACAACTTTTTCCCAGTGTGTTTTCTCATAGATATAGATATGTTTCTGTAGGTTTCTATTGGTACCATATCCAAACTGTCATAACGAATAATTCAGGTTTCTAGTAATACAACGCAAACAGGGGAAGTTTCCGGTAGGTCCAGTTCAGTGGGTCTATACGAATCAGCAAGACTTTATCCATCTGACCCAATTCTTGATCCAACATGTAGACGAGGTGCGTTCATCAGACCCTTTCCACCCCAAAGATAAAAGTAAACAAGATGCAAAGGATGTGGTGCATAAGTACGAACACAGACTAACAAGCATACCAATTGGATATGGCCATGTTCAGAGGAAAAAAAAAAAAAAAAAGAAAGAAAGAAAGAAAAAAAAAAAACAGGCATACCAATGCTGAAGTAGTTGTAGAAGACTCCTTCAAAACGAGAGACCTCTTCTGGCAAGTCGCCCGCAATATCTCTGTCCTACATTGATTTAAGTGGGCATAATATGAAAGTTTTAGTGCAAAGTAGAAACCATTAATTTGGAAACTGAAAAACATCAAGCGGTTAAAAAGTGCATAAGAACAAAGGAATAAATAAAACATGAAGATGACATGGGCATTCTGTTGCCAGTTGCAGAGTTAATTAAAGTTGATGAATAATATTAGAAACAGTTTATTTCCCCTATAAGGAAGAACCAATATAGTAGATAGTTGGACAAAACCAAAAGCATCAAGGTTTACATCTAGCGATTTGCTCCTTAATTAGTACCTACTCCATCTATCAACTAAGCAATGTTGTAATATTTACTCCATAAGTCAGAATATTTTCGAGGAAATCCTTTTGTGCTGAATCAATGGCACGTATCATAACACATAGGGGAAAAATCGTAATATTCTACATCAATTCAGATTACAACCTAATATGAGTCAAAACCCGAAGCTCACTGTGGCCCAAAATCAGAAACTAAAGTCTGCAAGACCCAAAACCCATTAAGGACGGATCCATAAGTTATTGGATAAGGAATTCAAATAACTGTTCTTATCCTCAAACTATTTGATCTTATCCCTAACCAATGGATTTGCTTCTTATAAAAATTCAAGCCTCACTTCAGTAAAGGGTAACGAACAAATCCCTCTCTTTCTCTCTATTTATCATTCTTTTAGCTGACTTGAGCATCGGAGGGCCAAACGCCGGAGTCAACTCTGGTGTTTTGGCTTTTTACCAGTATTCGAAGGAGGCAACAGTCAGTTTGCGATCTAAAGTCGTAAATCATAATTTTCCCAACATCATCAACTTTGAACTCACATCTGATGCGCCCACACCAATTTTTGTAGCAATATATTAGCACCGTCTGCTATAGATCTACCTCTCCGATCAGTTTCACCTATGAAAACATCTTTAGCTATGCCTCCTAAGAAGAAGCCAGCAATCACCGCCGCCAGCCATCAAGATGGGTCGCTGCCTCCGCCGTCTCAGGCCCCCTACTGGTCCCTGCCAAGGAGCCCTCCAGAAACTAAGCCCTCTGAGAGTCGGGTCCACGGACGCACTGTTAGTCCTTCAACTGCTGTGCAAGAATGATGAGACCTTCGAGAAATTATCAACTCCCAACAGGAGGGGGTAAACCTCCATCAACACCCATGATAACTCCCATATTGAGCATCCCAAAGAATGGAGGTCGACTTTGCCACAACATTTATCACGTCGAAGTCCTTCACAGCGGGATCGAATGCATGAGAGGAGCCCAACCCTTGTGAGTTGCCGAGGTACCAGGAACCACTGACATATGAGATACCATTTACGTAGGCCGAATTCAAAGACTTCACCAATCAAATTTTGAGGACCCTCCAAGGCGCCCCCAAAAATGGTCGGCAACCTGCAAATATAAGTCATAGAACCGAACAAGGGGAGAGGACTCGCGGGTCAACTCAACCTAAGAGACTGGATGACCCAATGCTTCGTCACCTCTAAGAAATGGAGGATCGCCTCAACCAAATCGAGCAGAGAGACAGATGTCGAGCAAACTTAATTCGTACAAACCGTCCTTTCACCGGAGCCATTCTCGAGGCTCCTATCCCTGATAAATTAAAGATGCCAACATTCGAGTCATATGACGGCAAGACTAATCCGGTCGATCATATAGAAAGCTACAACACTCTTATGCTGATCCAAAAGCCTTTAACTCCCTCCTCTGCATGACATTCCTTGCTACTCTGAAAGGATCAGCACATGAATGGTACTCTCATCTCCTACCAAGGTCCATAGCTTCTTTCGACCAGTTAGGGGAGCTCTTCCTCACCCACTTCATAAGTAGTCGCGAGATCAACAAGGCAGATGCATCCCTACTCATCCTAAAATAGAAGAATGGAGAGAACCACAGGAACTTCTTCAAGCGCTACAACACCGAATATCAATCCACCCCCACACTTGATCCGGCTGTAGCAGTCGCTGCCTTCCAACACAATGTTCGAAACACATCCCTTAAGGCCTCACTCGCCAAGAAACCACCCCATAACTTCTCTGACTTTCTCTTGTGGTGCCAAAAATATATTCATGCCGAGGACGTCCTCAACCCCTGGAAACAGGCGAAATCCTCCTCCAGGAACAAACGAAAGTACGTCAATGACGAAGATGACTTGGAGGTGATACCAAATCCTGAGGAGCATAGCATCTGAAGCAATGTAATGGGTAGTTCATTAGTTTTTTTTTTTTTTTTTGGTAGTGAACACTGATATCATTCTAGTGGTTAGGCTTTATAGCCTGAATCAGTTGTAAGTAATAAGTCCACTAGTTTAATGGTGGACACTTAGTAACAATTATTATTTTTCAATGGTTATTATCAAGTTGTTTTACAAATTAACTTTCCGCTTTTGAGTTGTCCAACAAATAACTTTCTGCTATTCTTCTCAGTTTAGTAAAGTCACTACATGTGATAGTGAAAATTTGTGTACGCACAGACTAAGTGTTGGGACTACGATAACTTTATCAAACAGGTTATTAAATAACAAATTATACGGCTTGTATGACAAAAAACGAGCTAAAGAAATTCACTTCAAAAAGGTGACAATCATGACAAAGAGACAAACAATATGCTAGCCCAAATAAACAATTTAACAATCAAAAATTGTTTAGCCTGAGTGCGAAGATATTTTGAAAAGTATATTACCATAACTTCCTATTAGACCTTGTAGGACGATCAGAGAGGCTACAATCCTCAAAGCGAGGCAAAGACAGAGACCTCTATCAAACTTTGCAGTATTGAGAAGTCCACCTTCACTCAACATAGCTTAGAGTTGGATGGCCCAAGTCAAAATCAACCAAGACAATCAGTAAGCCGAGCTTTAGGTTGAAGAAACTAAAATCTATCGACAATAATGGCGTACTTCAGCTTGGAAGAGTTTCTAAACACTTTTTAATCTTAGCTTTTCTATCCACCCAAAGTAGAAGCCAAATCTTCAGAATTGAAAAGAAAAAGATAGGCAGTTAGCATGGTTTTAATGGAGCATATTGAGGTAATGGACATTCCCCCCCCCCCCCCTTTAAGAAACCCATCACCTTCCACCTTCAACTCTTCCAGCCATGGAAATCTCCACCTTGAAGCCTGCTCAATCTATCGGACCTCGTCTCCTCCGCCATGGCCTATGCCTCTACTGCTGTTGTTAACTCGTCCCTTCCACCATGGCCGGCCATAGTATAGACCGCAAGCTCCTCAAGCACCAACGCCATGGCCACCTCCTAATCAACATTCACATCACCACGATGGCCTCAGCCTCCTCACTATTGAGAAAAAAAAATGAAGAAGAAAAAAAACAACAAAAGGGAGGCCGAGGTGGGAGATAACTCAGGTGCACAGTGGCCGAGCTAAGTCATCGTTCTCCGCAGCACGGCCATCCCTGGATATCCCCCGTGCTCCGCAGCAAGGCCATCCCTGGAAATCCGCACTCCCACCTACGCCAAAAGCGTGGGAGCTCGGTCTTGAAATTTCACCTCGTCCGGGAAGAACGTTCTACATAATTGCATTCAATATATAGAGCAAGTCGATCTTGTGGCCCATTGGCCAAGTCGATCAGACTCCACGGTGGTGAACTCAGTTCGAATCCCATCTCCAGTGTTTTTATACTTTTTTTCTTCTTTCCAAGTTGGCCGAAGCCCCTAGTTGTCCTATCATTCCCATATTTGCACTATGATATGATGATCATCGAAACTTTAAGTTGAATGGGGCACGACCTCTATTGTCGTAAAATCACACTAAGATATGTGACATTATGTGATGATCATAGGACTTAAGTTGAAAAGGGTGAGCTCCAGAACCGTCCGATCATCTCACAATGCACACCCAGATCTAATTCAAAAAAAATATTTAAAATGATTTCAAATTCAGAAAATTTCTGGAAAATCATTAAAATTGATTTTTTAAGTCCGCAAAATGTTGGAAAATCAATAAAATGATCTAAATTCCGGAAGAAGTATTTCTAAAATTCAGTAGGAGTAACTAAAATTCCTAAAAACTTGGAAATTTTCAAAAAAAAAAAAAGAGAAATTCCAACTGACAAAGCTCGACATGATAGGTGTCGATTACCCACCAGTAACTAACTGAATACTCCAGAAATTTTATTTCATAAAATTTTATGGAGTATAAGGGTTATGATGATGGTGAAATTCAACATCACATGAATCAATGGCACGTGTCATAACACGTAGGGGCAAAATCGTAACATTCTACATCAATTCAAGTTACAACCCAATATGGGTCCCCGAAACCCACTACGGCCCAAAATATGAAACTAAGCATGACCCAAAACCCATTAAGGATGGATCCAATAATGTATTGGGTAAGGAATTCAAATAACCGTTCTTATCCTCTAACTGTTTAATTTTATCCCTAACTTACGGATTTGCTTCAGGGCTACCTACTTAGAGAATTTCTTAAACTTTCTTCCATTTATTTTATTTCCTTTTCATTGTGTTTTTTGCTGGGATATCTTATCCTTTGCTAGACAAGGGATGATATAGGGAAAAGAAATTTGAATATTATGTTGTCAAACAAGGAAAAGCGTGGATAACATACATGAAGCACGGTTTGACTTCAAGAAGATTTTTCTTATATAAAGGCAATCATGAAGACAATACCTAAGATCTACAAATAAGTGTTGCAGCTTAATAGAAACTTTCCTAACATAAATTAATATCAAGGATCCACCTTAAAGCACATATCTGTAATGTTTAGAAATAGGGTCCATTCAAAAGAATAAAAGCCCAAATTACCACGAAAATATAAGGGATTCAAAATTACATATTTTTTTGTGATATCTTTGATCATCATATGCAATTAAGCATATTGATGACAAAAGATATCCCATGAAAATTGCCTATTCCAAATTAGCACTACAATAGTAGTACCATCAAAGTAGCAGTTTTGGTAAAGTACTTTTGCTAAACACACTTGTGTTATCATAGGCAATTTTGATGGTACACTATTGTCATCGATTACGATGGTTGGCTGTGAAATAATTCCCAAGTCATTCGAAAACCATCGTAACCATTCACCTTCTACAGACCAGGAAATTCATCCTCCGCACTCAAACGAGAGCAACCTTCTACGGTGGTTTGCTTAGTATTTTCTTGGATTGAAGTTTCCTTTACTGATCACAGTTATAATCTTTTTTATCAAAGCAAGTGACCTTCGTGCAATTACGGGGCCTTCGTACATAAGTGAAGTGGCCATCGGGTAATCAAGTGGTTCGGTCAACCAAGTAATCAGTGATAAGTGTATTGTATAAACTGTGGAACTAAGTGCCACAGAGAACTAAGTGTCACATAATTGATGGGGGGCACCTCTAGAGCGTGTGGGCTCACCTAGATCTAAATTTAGACCATGCGTTAATAGAAGTGACTCATGTTTCCGTTTGTTTAAACAAAGTTAAAGCAATATTTATTTTGATTGTAAATTTGTTTCAGTTCCTATTGAGATGTGCTTGAAACTCACCGGGTATAATGTTGGAAATCCTCCCTCGTAGTGTTTTTCTAGCAAATGTGATTGTCAACGAGTTAGAGGACTCATTGGAATTGATTGTAGGGTCAAGCAATGATGTAGAATGCAGATTTTCGTATGAGTGAATTTTGTATTTTAAAGTTGTATTATCTCAAGGGTTAACTTATCAAATAGAATTCCCGTTATGCATATTTGATGCTTCATCAAATGCTTTGTGATTTATTTTATTAAAGATATTGATTACAGTGCCGAGTTTGGGTCCTACAATTTGGAGTAGTGAAAACGACATACAGTATTCCGATGATGTCAAACCAGTAGGATGAAACACAACTTCATCTTCAAGCACATCATTCAAGAAAGCATTCTTGAAATCTAACTGCAGAAGAGACTAATTACTAACAGCGACAACAACAACATGATATAAACCTCAAAAGCATCCATGACAATTGTTAGTAGGTTTGTAATACGTTCCAGTTCATGGTACATGTACGGGATCACGATACGATTCCATAAGCGTTAAATGGTACGGAGAGACTAGGATGCGTTGGGAACTAATCCGAGTAAAGATATGGAAATGGATTGAAAATTAAATTATAAATACATCAGTTACTGGCAATGCTGAATAAAGCGTACTAATAAAATTAAACTTCATGAGGAACTAGGGAAAGTTTGAAGAGAAGTCGATGAGTTAATGTGATGAGGATATCAAATCTTGATATGGCTAAAAATGGGATTAAATCGGGACCGTTCGAATCGGGCACGGATCTTAAAGCTCACAGGGGCAAAATGATAATTTCACCTACAAATAGATCTGAAATGGGAACTGGGTCTCTTCTTCAGGACCCAACAACCCATGAACGGATCTGCCCTATTGGATACGGATTCCAACCCGTTACAAGCCAGTTCAGAAGGATATGGAGAAATCCAAATTCGTCCTTATCCCTAAGAAGTGGTTTTAACCACTTCTATCCATCCACACCGGGAAGTAGAGATTTGTTCTTATCTCGAAACGGATCCGTACGGCGACTATAAATACCCCTCTCCCCCCTACCGTTACAAGGTAATGAATCTTTGCCTACCTAAAACTCTTTCTTAATCTTCCTGGTTATTGACAAGAGCGTCGGAGGATTCGTCGCCGGATCCATCCCGGTGTATCGAACTTTGTGCAGGTTCGTGGCAACGGCAAGGAACGAGTCGACACATAGGCAGAGTCAACAGGTTCGCTCTACTGTTTTCCTAAAAAGAACTTACAAATTCGTCTGTTTGCTCCCACATCCGAAATCAGCAACAACAGATTGGCACCGTCTGTGGGAAACAAAAGCAGCGATCCCGTCCTCTCTCATCAACCCAACTAGTTCTAAGCCATGCCTCCCAAGATGGGGAAGACCACGGTCTCCAACCGCAGAGAAACTCCCGCGCCTTCTCCTCCTCCAGTACTTGAGGTTCCCCCTCAACCCACACAACAAGTCCAGAAGCCTGCACAACCTCTCCATCAACCCGTCCAGCAACTGCAGCCTGGACGACCTCTTCCTCAACAACAACAGCCCCTGCAAGCTCCTCAAGGGCCAGAAGGGGCTTCCGCAGGGCCCTCCAGCCGAAGTCGGCAAGTGCAACCTCCCCACCGCGACCATGTATCAATACACAACCCCTCGTCGGACTCCATGGCCTCGCACAGTCCCCCTATGCCGAAGGACCTCCGCAACATCATCATTAACAGGCAGTATGGGGAAGACCTCCGAACCCACTTAGATGAGAGGCGGACCCATGATGGGATACCCCGCCGAGAACATCAAAGGGGTCCAACGATCCGGTCTCCTAGAGCCCGGTCACCCCGTAGGCCCGATCACAGGAGGTCCAACTCTTCCAGGAAGCGGAGAGACTTGCCCCAACGTCGCCAGAGGCGAAGCGGCTCTCCGGTCGGTCGACCCGCCCCTCGGGACCACCGAGAGCAGGAGGCCCCCGTCACAAGGGCAGAGTTCCAGCAGTTCCAAGAGGCAGTTTTGAGGGCCCTTAATGTTGCCCCCAACCATGGTCAGCAGGCGCCCAGTCCTCAACTTGCCCGGGACCATAGGCGTACGCATAGCCCTCAACCTGCCCACGGCTATAGGCGTCGTACGCCCAATCCTCAACCTGCCTCGAGCTATCATCATCGAACTCCTAGTCCTCCTCCGCGCGAGGACGAATCTCGGGCCTCGGCAAGATACGACCGGAGGGAAGACTTGGTCTACCGCCATCTCCACGAGATGGAGAGGCGCCTTGGCCGGCTAGACAGAGAGGAGGAGCAACGGGCGAGGAACTTCCGCCCTAGTAGACCCCCATTCTCTCAGACCATCATGGAGGCACCGGTCCCAGACAACTTCAAGCCTCCTCACTTTGAATCTTACAATGGGGAGTCCGACCCCGCTGGCCATATTAAGAGTTTTAAAACTCTCATGATGATACATCAGGCGTCAGACACCCTCCTCTGCAAGACTTTCCTCGTTTCCCGGCCACTCTGAAAGGGCCTGCAAGGGAGTGGTACCCCCGTCTAGCCCCGGCCTCCATCTTCTCCTTCGATCAGCTCGAAGCCCTCTTTCTGACTCACTTCGTGAGCAGCCGCCGAACCGAAAAGACCAGCACCTCCTTCCTCTTGCTTCACCAAAGGAAGGGTGAGCGGCTGAGGGACTATGTCAAACGTTTCACCGCGGAGGCCAGATCCATCACCTCCTTGGACCAATCCGTAGCCTCCTCCGCCGCCTTCCAATCTAATGTCGCTAACGGCAGCCTTCGAGCATCCCTCGCCAAGAAGCCCCCTCGGGATTTCTCAGAACTCTTGCTTAGGAGTGAGAAATACATTCAAGCGGAAGAAGCCCTCTCCCGCCCTGCTTTTGAAGGATCGTCCTCAGGGAACAAACGGAAGGGCGCTGAAGAAGAAGCTAAGAAGCTCCAGAAGGAGATCGAGGGCCAGCGTCGCCCTCCTCCCCGCTTCGAGAAGTTCACTCCACTCAACGCGAGTGTCTCAGCCATCCTGATGGAGGTTGGGAAAGAGGGCCTTCTTCTGCCCCTCCAAAGATGAACACCCCGGGAAAGAAGAGGAACCAGGACAGGTGGTGCTGCTTCCACAGGGACCACGGCCATGACACGGATGACTGTCGGGCCCTAAAAGGCGAGATCAAGGCCCTTATTCAGAGAGGGCAGCTCTTTAGGTTCGTGAGGAAGGACAGGGCCGATTGTAACTCCTATTTCCCGTATCTGTATTTTTCCTACTGTATTTTTATTTCTGGTATTCTTGTATTCAACTTGAGGTCCAATATTTTTGTTCCAGTTCGTATAAAAATATTCTTTGATTTCAACTCAATTTTTGGTGTCAACATCTAATTCAATTGTATTGTGCGTCCTGCTCTTTTGTGTTGTTCTTCATGAAGAATGGGCCGATTCACCTCAACTATCTCTTTTTCCCCATTTCTAATGCATTTTGACTAAGTCTCTAGTTGGATCCCCCTCAAACCCGATACCCAAATACCCAATAACCCAAATCCATACTATTTAACCCTAAACCTACCCTTAACCCTAACCCCTAACCCTAATCTACTGTTAAACCCCCCTAAACCCGCCGCTCCTTTCTTTCTCCCGTTCCATCGTCTTCCTCTCGCTCCCTTCTCCCTCCGTCCACGCCCAGAACCCAATCCCATCACCTCGCCGCACCCCCCTCGCATCGCCACCCTCTCCTCGTCAACACCACCGCCATCTTCCACCGTCGTCCCCAACTCCATCGAGACCCCGAACCCATTTCGCCATTTCGCAATCCTCCGCCTTTTACATCGCTAGTCATCTCCATCCTCCTCGCCTCGCACCCCAGCACCTCCGCCAGCCACTCGCCGACTTCCTCCACCGAACCCAACTCCACCGAACCCAACTCCCGAACCCACTCCGTCTTCAACCTCTCACCCAATCCCCATCTCCTCGCCTCGTCACCTCCGACCCATCGCCTCCCTCTCCTCTCCACCTCCGTCGCATCGCCGCACCCCCGAACCATCCCCGCTCTCAACGATCCTCTGTTCTGAACCAAGAACAGAGCTCTGCTCCGCCCCGTCGCTGCGTCGCTCCTCAACGTCGCGCCACCGTCCCGCCTTGCCGTGGTGCCGAAGTCGCGTTGTCGCTGTCGCCTCCCTCGCCCTTGTCGCCGCAGTCGCCAATCGCCGTCCCCTTTCCGCGCTTCCTCCCTCTCTGTCGAAGCGAAGAAGAAGGAATAGGAGTGAAAGAAGTTGTTGTTTGGTGTTCGGGGAGAGGGGATCCGAAAGGGTTGTTCGCTGTTTGGCCCCCGATCCGGTGTGAGGATGGAACCCTATTGGTCTGTTTCGGTGTCCTGTGTTTTGGTGCAGCGAATCTCCGATCACTGTTTGCTGTTCTGGGCAGATCCGGTGTGGAGTTTACCTTGAATTACTGTTGGTTCTTCGCACGGTCTTCGCACGTGCTTTTGGGAGATTTTGCCAGGGATTTCCGATCCCGCCATTCTCAATTATCGGATCTAATCGTCGTCAGATCAGGTAAGTATTCATCTTGTACATATTTTTGTTCTAGTACAAGCGTTAATTTGAAAATACCGCAAATAGTTAGAAGTTGTGACTCCTCTTTGACTCGTCGTTGTTGATCAAATATTATTAATTTCATAATCTTAAGAGTCACAACAATTTCATTGTTATATTATAACAATTTGGACTCATTTTGTCCCCTAGTCACATGAACATATGAAATTAAGAACTCTAGATTTGTAGGTATGTGTTATATCTTGTATGTGATGAACTTGCACCTATTTGAGTTGAGAAATAAAGGTTACTTGCTGTTTTGATAACCATTACCCCGTATATGTATCACACATTAATCTAGACGCCTAACAACCAATTATCATGCAACCTATACACGTAAGACATTCACACTTGTTGCTGTTCTAAACTTTACTGGCTGTTTCGACCCGTTTAAAATTAGAATCTGAACCTGAGCCCTGAACAGTAAATGTAACTCTAGATGTCTAGATGTTGATAGCCTCCAGAATTTTCGAATTCCAAGTTACGGTCTAGGACATACCGCAGTTTTACTGCAGCTGTGTCGGTAGTCGCGGATTCATAAAACTGCTGCACATCTTTAGTTTGCAAATTAATTTAACTATGTTAACAGTAAGCGGTTCACTTGAAATTTTACATGCTGTTGCTGGACACCGTAGAGAACCTTCCCAAATTTTCTCAGAATTAATTAGTAATGTTTCAACCCTATTTTACATGTTCAAACTCAGAATCACAAATTCTGCCTGAACACAATAGCGGTGTAGTTCGCTGTTTTGACATATATTTCCACAACTTTCACGTACCTTAATTATATGCGTTGGAACCGGACAGGAGTCTAGTTTCTAGATCTTCTGACGGATCCACATTTGATATCTCGTAGCAACGGGAATCGCAGTTTTGGTACAACAACGTCGTGCTGTCTAGATTTGAGATTTTCGTTGTTCGTGATATTTTTATTCATGTTGACCCTCGAATATGTTATATAAATATCTCAAACTTGCTCCATGTTCATGATTATGATTTCCTGACTTGTTTTTCACATTTTCATGCCTGGTTAATAATAATAATAAACAATAAGCCGGGGTTTAAGGAAAAGACCATAGTAGTGGACAATATAGGTAAGTGTACTCGGAAGGGGGCCATGTTTTCCAGTACTCGATTCATGAACCTGTTGCACCTTGATGTATTCATGGAGCCAGTTACTTGGCTCATGAACCTGTTGTATTCATGAACCCACGGTGTGGGTCTTGAACCTGTTAGTATTCACGAACTTGCTTCGTAAACCTGTTATTTAAATTCGTATTCAAGAACCGTGCCTGCTTGATACTTGATACCTGAGTACACCGCACTATAGACTCCATTACTAGGCCTAAACGAAATTGTATTGACTATAGCAACCATGTAGTAAAAGTATGGATGCATGAAGTGCTACCTAGATAGTAATAACTACAAGACTTGATACATGAAACCTGAACTTGATACATGTTTACTTGTTACTTGAAGACTTGAACATGAAACTTGAACTTGATACATGCTCACTTGACACTTACAACTTGATACTTGAAGACTTGATACATGAAACTCGATACTTGTACTTGACAACTTGACACTAGACTTGAGACTTGAGACTTGTTACCGACACTTGTACTTGATGCCTGTCACTTGAGATTAGATACCCCTACATGTTCACTTGTCACTTACTCCACTATTAGTATTTGTTATCCAGCCTGTTTACTTGAGTTGTCCTTCTTGCTAGTTAGTTCTTGGATTTCCACTACTTGTTGTATCCATGTTACATTCTTGATTCCAATTCTTGTTCCACCTTACTTGTACTCGTTTTTACTATTTGTGGCCCTAACTTGCACTAAGGGCGTTTTCTCTTGTTTTCTCTACGTTTCTCTTTTTATATTTATTAAGCAAACTTTGGAGACGTGCTACCTGCTGAAATTTGTGAGCAGAGATTTTAGTCTTCAAGTGGAGAAAGGACTTGCTTAGATTATCTGTTTTTCTTGAGTTATTTAAATTCTTGTTACTTAGAACTTATAACGGGCTTATGTTCCCGAGTTTTACCTTTTGTTCCAGACTTGAAAACTATTTGGATATTATTATTTGTTTTCAATTGTTTTCTGTTGCTTAATAAATTATTCGTGCATGCTTGGTTATATATATCTCTTGTTATATTCTTGTTGTGATGCTGAGTCGATCCTACAGCTTATGGATGATGTTAAAATCATTCGTTGGGCTTCATCACACGCTCGTATTCCATGTTTTTGGGAAGCGGGGCATGACACCGATCCTCCTCCACCTCCCAGGGGGCCTAATAAGCGACCCGAGCGGCACGTGGAGACCCCGGACTCCGAGCCAGAGGCCATCCTGCATCTCATACACGGAGGCCCAATGGGGGAAGATTCCAACTCCTCTCGAAAAGCCTTCGTCCGGGAAGTAAATTCCGTGGAGAACTATCCTCCCCCCAGGGACCTAGGGGTCCCGGTCACTTTCTCAGATAGAGACTTAGAGGGCGTCCGAACCCCACGTTGCGACGCGTTGGTCATAAACCTCCACATGGCCAACTTTGGCGTGCGCCGGGTCCTAGTAGACAACGGCAGCTCGGTCAACATTCTCTTTCTGGAGGCCTTCCAGGGGCTCAAGCTCTCCAGGGATCGGCTGAAGCCTGCCGGCTACATTCTGCACGGGTTTACGGGAGTGCCAGTGACGATCAAGGGCGTCATAACTCTCGACGTAACCGCTAGCAAAACTCCCACCACCCGAACCGAGCCGATGGACTTCATGGTGGTAGATGTGAAGGCCGCCTACGTCATCCTAAGCCGACCAGCCCTAGCTGCTGTACAGGCCATACCCTCGACTTATCACATCAAGATGAAATTCCCCACCACAGCGGGGGTGGGGGAAGTCCGAGGAAGCCAGGAGGCAGCCCGCAAGTGCTACATGACCTAAGTGGGAGGACCTGTCCTCTCCCTCGAAGCTCTTGAACTCCCCCAAGGGAGTAGCCCACCTATCTCGGAGCCAGTCGATGAACTGGAAGAGGTGGCCTTTTCTGAAGGAGATCCAACCCGCAGGTTTCTGATTAGCAAGGCCCTTCCCCCTCCTCGCTTCGACATTATCCAGTGCCTAAGGGGGAATCGAGACCTCTTCGCCTGGACGGCAGCTAACATGCCGGAAATCTCCGAGGAGCTCCTCATGCACCACCTTAGCATAGCCTCGGGAGCCAGACCCGTTCAGCAGAAGCGACGCAAATTCGCCCCTGAGCGCCAGCAAGCTATCAAGGAGGAGGTTGAGAAACTCCTTAGGGCTCGGTTCATACAGGAGGTCAACTATCCGGAGTAGCTCTCCAATGTCGTGATGGTCAAGAAGGCCAACGGGAACTGGAGGATCTGCATCGACTTCACAGATTTAAACAAAGCCTGCCCTAAAGATCCATTCCCGCTTCCGAGTATCAACGCCCTGATCGATGCAACCTCGGGCCATGAACTCTTAAGCTTCATGGATGCATTCTCTGGGCACAATCAGATAAGAATGTTCCCTCCCGACATCCCGAAGACCTCCTTCGTCACCGATCAGGGCCTATATTGCTACCGGGTCATGCCCTTCGGGCTTAAGAACGCTGGCGCCACCTACGAACGCCTTGTTAACAAGATTTTTAAGGAGCAGATTGGGCGGAACATGGAAGTCTATGTGGACAACATGTTGGTGAAGAGCGTCAGCGGACCAGATCATGTATCCGATCTCCAAGAAGCTTTCGACGTATTGAGGAGACACAATATGAGACTGAACCCGAACAAGTATGCGTTCAGAGTCTCACCAGGCAAGTTCTTAGGATTCATAGTCAGCCAAAAGGGGCATAGAGGCCAACCCCGAGAAGATCCAAGCCATTCTCAACATGGCTCCCCCCTCCAATGTTAAAGAGGTGTAGAGACTCACCGGGCGCCTTGCGATGATAGGGCATTTCCTCTCCAAATCCGGGGGAAAATGCCTCCCGTTCTTCAAGGCCCTCAGGACGGCTAAAGGCTTTGAGTGGGGGCAACACCAATAAGAGTCCTTTGACCAGCTCAAGGCGTACTTAGTCAACCCCCCACTGTTGAGCAAGCCATGGCCCGAGGAGGTCCTCTACCTATACCTCGACGCTTCGGAGCAGACCCTCAGCGCTGTTCTGGTAAGGGAAGAAGACAAGACGCAGATGCTCATCTACTACGTGAGTAAAGTCCTTAGGGACGCTGAACTCCGTTACCCGAAGCTTGAGAAGATGGCCTATGCCTTGGTCATGGCAGCCGGAAGCTCCGCCCCTACTTTCAGTCTCACTCGGTGGTTGTTCTTACTGACCAACCGCTCAAACAAGTCCTCCACAAGGTCGAGACCTCCGGGCACCTTATGAAGTGGTCTATCAAGCTAAGTCAAGATGATATCAGCTATCAACCTCGAACCGCTATCAAGGCTCAAACCCTGGCCGAGTTTATAGTGGAGAGTACAATTCCCGAGGTCAGCAAAGCAAGAAAGGAACCCCCCTTCTGGACGGTATATATGGATGGGTCTTCGTGCGCCGATGGGAGTGGAGCAGAAGTCATCCTGGCGGGACCAGATGATTTCATCCTCCAGTACTCACTCCGCCTCAACTTCAGAGCGTCTAACAACGAGGCCAAGTATGAAGCCTTAATAGCAAGCCTGTGCATAGTTCGCAAGGCAGGGGCAAAGCATGTCAAGATGTTTAGCAACTCGCAGCTGGTGGTAAACTAGGTATCTGGATAATAGGAAGCGTGAGATGAACGCATGGCCAAGTACTTGGCCAAGGTCGAAGGCCTAATGGCCTCTTTTGAGGAGGCACAACTCCTGCGGATCCCCCGAGAACAGAATGCGCAGGCGGACGCTCTCTCAAAACTAGCTTCCTCCTCACTCCAAGGGCTCGAGCAAACTGTCCTAATAGAAGTTCTAATGAAGCTCGGCATTGAGGAAGGAGGCCTCGAGCCAATGGAGACGTTGTCCTTACAACTCGGGGAGAATTGGATGAGGCCTCTGCTCGATTTCCTCAAAGATGGGATCCTTTCCTTAGATCCTAAAGAGGCCCGGAAGGTCCGAACTAGAGCCGAGCGGTACACCCTCATCGAGGGAGTCTTGTACAAACGCTCCTACACCCAGCTTGATGGCAGACCCTACTTGAGATCCGGACGAAGCTCAGTATGCCTTGAAGGAAGTGCACGAAGGAATGTGGCGCTCACTTGGAAGCAAGGTCCCCCGCCCGCAAAGTCTTGAACTATGGATATTTCTGACCTACTCTCCTGCGCGATGCCGAACAACACGTTCGTCAATGCGGCCCTTGCCAAAAATTCTCAAATCCGCCGCCTACCGCAAGCTCAGCTCTCCTCTCAATCTAGTCCGACCCCCTTTGCAATGTGGGGAATGGACTTGCTCAGGCCGTTCCCTAAAGATCCTTGTCGTGGCCATTGACTATTTCTCTAAGTGGATCGAAGTCGAGCCCCTAGCGACGATCACAGAGAATAGGGTGCAGCGCTTCTTTTGGAAGAACATTGTCTGCAGATTCGGAGTGCCCCGAATCTTGATAACGGACAACGGAACTCAGTTCACGGGGGCAGCATTCAGCAACGATTCTCCTCCGTCTCCCACCCCCAGTCCAACGGTCAGGCAGAGAATGCCAATCAGCAAATTCTCTCTAGCCTGAAAAGGAGACTGAGTAGGTCGGCTAAAAGGTTATGGGTATAGCAGCTCCCCAATGTGCTCTGGAGCTATCGCACTACGAAGCGGACCCCCACGGGAGAATCGCCCTTCAACCACACCTACGGCTCCGAAGCCGTTATCCCCTTGGAGGTGGGTCTACCGTCCCCCCGCTTGATTGCTTATAACGAAGAGCAAAACGCGAACGAGCTTCGCGGCAACTTGGACCTCATTGATGAGCTTCGGGAGAGATCCTCCATTCGACAAGAAACCTATCGGCGTAGGATCGAGCAATCCTACAACCGGAGAGTCCGCCCTACTAATCTCAAAGAAGGAGATCTAGTGCTCAGGAAGCTATCTATTTCTTTCCCCAGTAAGAAGGGCAAATTAGAACCCAATTAGGAAGGACCGTATAGGATCTCCAAAGTTGTCCGCCAGTGCGCTAATCAACTTGAAGACCCGGGGGGCAAGAGGGTGCCGAGGACATGGAACGCAGAGCACTTGTTTAAGTACCAAGAGGGTGTTTAAACACCGCTCCCAGCAACTTCTCCAATAGTGTTCTCCTTAAAGCATGTTAAAAGTTTCTCTTTTTCTTTATCAAATGTGATAGCGGCTCGCAACTTAGAAGTAGCCGCCTAGTTGTTTTCAATAAAAGTGATCTACCCCGAAATTCTCTATCCCAAAGATTCTGGTTGTACTACTTTTGGGCTTTCAAAAGAAAAGAAAAGCAGAAAAAAAACTCATTAAAACAACAAGTTCGGAGTCCAACACTTGGTTCTATGCGACTTTTGCTACTTGCGAACGAGCGAGTACGAAATAGCTCAACATTCGGAATTGCTCCCACAACTGTTGATACTCTTTAAACGACAAGTTCGGATTCCAACACTTGGTTCGATGCGACTTTTGCTACTTGCGAACGAGCGAATACGAAGTAGCTCACCATTCGGAATTGCTCCCACAACTGTTGATACTCTCTAAACGACAAGTTTGGAGTCCAACACTTGGTTCGACGCAACTTTTGCTACTTGCGAACGAGCGAGTACCAAATATCTCACCATTCAGAATTGCTCCCACAACTGTTGACACTTGCAAACACTAACAAAACACAAACTCTTACAAAAACCTCGAAGAAGTGTATATTATTTCATCAAAATTTGAGTACAAGTCTAATTCTAGACCAAAAACTTATTATTTGAGATACAACTCATACGAAACAAAGACTACCATATTACAAAATTCCGCTCTAACCCTTTTATTAAGTGACAAGCGGAGCCGGCGAGCGTTGTGTTGCTGTCGCCTCATATCCGTAGAAGTCTCCAAGCCGGCAAGCCGAGTAGCGTCATCGGCACCTAAGAGCCTTAGGGTCGCCCCAATAGATGCTCCGCTCGACGAGCCGGCCACCCCGCTTTGTGAGTCCCCAAGGTGTCTCATGACGGGGGGCGAGCGTAGCGCTAACTCATGGAACGACCTTCCTTGTGCGTACTCATCTCGGGGGCAGGAAGTGCTTCTGACGTTACTCCCCTCAGAAAGCCGTCGCAAACGAAGGTTCTCTGCCTCTAGCTCCACGATCTGTTCCTTCAGCGAGTCGTCCGTCACCCTGACCTTCAGACGAGGCATTCGGCTCGAGCTGCTTCCACGAGAAGCCTCGAAGATAGCCCTCCGAAGTTGCGCTGCCTCCATGCTCTTCTCGAGTACTACGTTCTTCAACCGTCTCTCTCAGCCCTAGCGTCGAATAGAGACTGATGAAGGAACTTGAGTCTCAGGCCTTGGCTGACGGCCATCGAGAAACATGTCTCCTCCCCTTCAGGGGGCACTTCGCGAGCCTTCTCCTCTAGGCGTTTCAACTCGAAGTCTCGACGGGCCAATGTCAACTTTAGATAACTCAACTCTGACTCGGCTTTATAAAGCCTCTCTCGAGATCGCGCGAGCTCCAACTTGACGACACCCAGGTTAGACCACAGACGAGACACTTCGCTAATCTGTGAAAGTCGAACAAAAAAAAGAGGGGGCGTGAATCTTTAAGTCCGAAGAGCCAACACGAAGACACTACATCTAAAGGAAATTACTACGAGACAGCTCAGAAGTAAAGCAAACACAAATTCCAAAGACAACACTTAGTCACAAAAAAAAATCATTTCATTGAAATTCAGCAAGTACAAGCGGTGGTCATTCCGCAATTAGGCAATATTTCTTGGTTCCGTACAGATGAATTACAAATAGGTCAAGGGCGGACCTCTTTAACGTGGTCCCCGGTCGTTGAAGGCTCCGATCCTTGGGTGGCGGCGACGATCGTCAATGGTATGGCCTCCACCTCGGCTTCTACCTCTGCCTCGTCGACCTCGACCTTGACCCCCTCGACCTCGTCCTCTTCTTCACCCTTGATATGGCTAAAAATGGGGTTAAATCGGAACCGTTCAAAATGGGCACGAATCTTAAAGTTACAGGGGCAAGATAGTAATTTCACCTACAGACAAGTCCGAATTGGGAACCGGGTCTCTCCTCTTGGACCCGCTAACCCATGAACGGGTCTGTTCAGCTGAGAATGGGTCTCAACCCATTAGGGACCAGTTCAACAAGATAGGAGGAAATCCTGGCTCGTCCTTATCCTGAGGAGGAGGTTATAACCATCCCTATCCAGCCACACTGGGAAGTAGGGACCCATCCTAATCCTGAAGGAGATCCCCATGGCGACTGTAAAAACTCCCCTACCACCTACTGTCACAGGTGATCACTCTTTGTGCACTTAAGCTCTTTCCCTTTACTTTTTTCTGGTATTGACAAGAGCGTCGGCGGGTTCATCGCCGGGATCCATCCCGGTGTTTCGAACATTTATGCAGGTCCGCGGGAGCACTAAGGAGTCAACTTGTCAACGAGGAAGAAGTAGGATTCAGCCTGTTCGAGTTCCTACGAACCTACAAATTCTGTCTATTGCCCCCACACCAGATCCAGTGGCAACAGATTGGCGCCTTCTGTGGGAACTACTCGACAAACAACCCCACCTTCCTCCTTCAGCCAAAGCTACTCCTAGCCAAGCCTCCCAAGAGGAAGCCCGCAAACTCCGACCGAAGAACAACCTCTTCTCATCCTCCTCCGGAGGAGGATCTCCCTCCACCCGACCAGCAGGCCCTGCAGCTCGAACAGCAGGCTCCTCAGTCTATTTTGAGGCCTATAGGGCCCCAGGCAACAGTGGGGGAGCCCTCTCGGCGGAGCCGCCACAAGCAACCAATACATCAAGTTCGGGTGTCCATCCATAATGCCTCCACAGATTCTATGCCCTCCCATAGTCCTCATACGCCAAAGGATCTGCGGGACGTGCTCAACAATCGGCAGACCGAGCCAGGGCCCGATCTTCGGACCCATCTAGACGAGAGGCGGACCCGCGAGGCGAACCCTCGCCGGGAGCACCTGAGGGATCGGTCACCACGCCGATCAGACCGCAGGACGTCCAACTCTCCCCGGAGGCGAAAAAAGTCACCCCCGCATCGCCCAAGACGAAGCCGATCCCCGGCTGGCCGTTCTGCTGCTCGAGTCAATCACGAGCAGGAGACCCCCGTCACAAGAGCGGAATTTCAGCAATTCCAGGAGGCGGTCCTTCGGGCGCTCAACGCCGCACCCAACAACGGCCCTCAGCCAGCTCCTCGCCATCATCGCCGCTCCCGAAGTCCCAGGCCGGCTCCGAGCCATCACCGCCGTTCCCCAAGTCCTAGGCCGGCTCCGAGCCATCGCCGCCCTTCTCCCGATCACCACCGCCGCTCCCGAAGTCCTCGTCCTACTCCGAGTTACCCCCGTCGTTCTATCAGTCCACCACCTACTCAAAGCCATCGGCGTCACAACCCCAACCCTCACTCTTGGGGCTCAACAAGGCAAGATCGAAGGGAGGACTCGGTCTACTGCCGTCTCCACGAGATGGAGAGGCGCCTCGGCCAGCTGGATAGGGACAAGCAGCAACGGGCGAGGAACCTCCGCCCAAGCAGGCCCCCATTCTCCCGCACCATCATGGAGGCCCCTGTCCCAGACAACTTCAAGCCTCCATACTTCGAGACTTACACCGGGGAGTCGGACCCCGCAGATCACATCGAGTTTCAAAACTCTCATGATGATCCATCATGCATCTGACGGCCTTCTTGCAAGACCTTCCCGGCCACACTCAAGGGGCCGGCTCGGGAGTGGTATTCTCGTCTTGCGCCGGCATCTATCTTCTCCTACCAGTTCGAAGGCCTCTTCCTCATGCATTTCGTAAGCAGTCGCCGCTCGGAGAAGACGAGCACCTCGCTGCTCTTCCTCAGCCAAAAGAAGGGCGAACGACTGAGGGATTATGTCAAGAGGTTCACTGCCGAGGCAAGGTCCATCGCCTCATTGGATCAGTCGGTAGCTTCGGTTGCCTTCCAATCCAATGTCACCAACCCCGACCTCAGGGCTTCCTTGGTCAAGAAGCCTCCTCGGGACTTCTCCGAGCTCCTCCTTAGGAGCGAGAAGTACATCCGAGCTGAAGAGGCTCTCAACTGCTCCACTCTGGAGGGGTCGTCTTCCGGGAACAAACGGAAGACTGCAGAGGAAGGAGCTAAGAAGCTCCAAAAAGATAACGGGGGTCAGCGGCGCCCTCTCCCCCACTTCGAGAAGTTCACCCTACTCAACGCGAGTGTTTCCGCCATCCTGATGGAGATTGGGGATGAAGGTCTCCTGCCGCCACCTCCGAAGATGAACACCCTCGGGAAGAAGAGAAACCGGGACAAGTGGTGTCGGTTCCACCGGGACCATGGGCACGACACCGATGACTGTCGGGCCCTGAAGAGATCGAGGCCCTTATCCAGAGGGGACAGCTCACTCGGTTTGTGAGGAAGGACGGAGCCAATCCACCTCTGCCGCCTAGGGGGGCTAACAGGTGAACAGAGCAACGCACGGAGACTCCAGAGGCCGAAGTAGAGGCCATCCTGCACCTGATACACGGAGGCCCAATGGGAGGAGATTCTAACTCCTCCCGAAAAGCCTTCGTTAGGGAAGTCAACTCCGTGCAGAGCCATCCTCCCCCAGAAGGCTTGGGAGTCCCTGTGACGTTCTCCGATAGGGACTTAGATGGCGTCTGCACGCCCCACTGCGATGCCCTCGTCATCAACCTCAAAATGACCAACTTCGACATTCACCGGGTGCTGGTGGACAATGGAAGTTCGGTTAACATCCTCTTCTTGGAGGCGTTCAAAGGGCTCCAACTATCAAGAGACCGGCTCAAGCCGACCGGCTACGCCCTTCATGGGTTCACTGGGGTTCCGGTGACGATCGAGGGAGTTATAACTCTCGACGTCACCGCTGGCAAAGCCCCGGTCACTCGCACGAAGCCGATGGACGTCATGGTGGTGGACGTGAAGGCTGCCTACAACGTGATCCTGGGTCGACCAGGCCTTGCCGCGCTCCAAGCCATCCCTTCCGCTTATCACATGAAGATGAAGTTCCCCACCCCCCCGGGGGTAGAAGTAAGAGGGAGTCAAGAGGCGGCTCGTAAGTGCTATATAACTTCAATGGGAGGCCCGGTCCTCTTCCTAGAAGCCCTCGAGCTCCCACCGGAAGGTAGCCAAACTATCTCCGAACCGGTGGATGAACTAGAAGAAGTGGCCTTCTCAAAGGGAGACGCCACCAAGACGTTCCGGGTCAGCAAGGCACTCCCCCCTCCCCCGCCATCAAAGAAGACATCTCCCAGTGCATAAGGAAGAACTGCGATCTCTCCACCTGGACTGCGGCCGACATGCCTGGGATCTCCGAGGAGTTCCTAATGCACCATCTCAGCGTTGCCCCGGGTGTGAAGCCCGTTCAACAGAAGCGCCGCAAGTTCGCTCCCAAGCGTCAATAGGCGATCAAGGAAGAAGTCGAAAAGCACCTCAACGGTCGGTTCATCCAGGAGGTGAATTATCCCAAGTGGCTGTCCAATGTGGTGATGGTCAAGAAAGCCAACGGGAGTTGGAGGATATGCATCGACTTCACCGGTCTCAATAAGGCGTGCCCGAAGGACCCTTTCCCCTTCCAAGCATCGACGCCCTGATCGATGCGACCTCCGGGCACGAGCTCCTAAGTTTCATGGACGCTTTCTTATGGTACAACCAGATTCGGATGTTCCCTCCCGACATCCCGAAGACCTCCTTCGTGACGGACCAGGGCCTGTACTGCTACAGGGTAATGTCGTTCGGCTTGAAGAATGCGGGAGCTACTTACCAGCGCCTCGTGAATAAGATCTTCTGAGACCAAATTGGCCGAAACATGGAAGTCTACATAGACATGTTGGTCAAGAGCACCCGAGGGCAGGAACATGTCCTCGACCTTCAAGAAGCCTTCGAGGTGCTCAGGAGGCAAATATGAGGCTGAATCCGAACAAGCGTGCGTTCGGAGTCTCGTCCGGCAAGTTCTTAGGGTTTATGGTCAGCCAGAGGGGCATAGAGGCCAACCCTGAGAAGATCCAGGCCCCGGGGCATAGAGTCGTTCGCCCGGGCGCGTATCAACTCGAAGACCCGAGGGATAGGAGGATACCGAGGACATGGAACGCGGAGCACTTGATGAAGTACCAAGAGGGTGTCTAAACACCGCTCCAAGCAACTTTCCCAAGAGCGCTCCATAAGACATGTCTAAATTCCTTGTATTTTCTTTTTATCAAAGTGTAAAAGTGGCTCACAACTTAGAAGCGGCCGCCAAATTGTTTCAAATAAAAGTAATCTTTCCCCACAAGTTTTCTATTCTTGAGTAGTCTAACTCTACTTAGCAAGTTCTCTATTTGTGGGTAGTCTAACTCTACTTACAAAAATAAATTCGCATTAAAAACACACTTGGAGTCCAACACTTGGTTCGACTCCGCTTCAACTACTTGCTTCTAAGCGAGTACGAAGCGGATCACCATTCGGAATTGCTCCAACAGCTGTTGATACTTTCAAAACGACACGCTTGGAGTCCAACACTTGGTTCGACTCTGCTACAACTACTTGCTTCTAAGCGAGTATGAAGCGGATCATCATTCGGAATTGCTCCTACAGCTGTTGATATCTTCTAAATGACGTGCTTGGAGTCCAACACTTGGTTCGACTCTGCTTCAACTACTTGCTTCTAAGTGAGTACGAAGCGAATCACCATTCGAAATTGCTCCTACAGCCGTTGATATTCTCTAAACAACAAGTTCGTCCGCACCCGACCTAACGGTGGCTCCAACAGATGCTCCGCTCGACGAAGCGGCCGCGCCACTTTGTGCATCTCCAGGGTCTCAATGCATGGGCGACGAGCGAAGCGCGAGCTTGCGGAACGATATCCTCCTGTTATACTCCTCCCGAGTGCAAGAGGTGGTTCTGATGGTGCTTCCCTCAGATCGTGGTCGAAGACGAGCGACCTCTACCTCGAGCTCGACAATTCGCTCTTTAAGCGAGTCGTCCTTCACGGTTATCTTCAAACGAGGCAGTCGCATCGAGCCTCCCCCTCGAGAGCCTTCAATGATCGTCCACCGAAGGTGAGCAATCTCCATGCTCTTATCGAAGGTCACCTTCTTCAGCTCGTCCCTCTCTGCTGACACCTTAGACAGAGAGCGACGAAGGTGCTTAAGCTTCAGGCCGAGGTTGGCAGCGGCCGACGAGCCCACATCATCACCTTCAGAGGTCATCTCATTAATCCGCTCCTCTAATCGCCTCCTCTATGTCTCGGCGAACTAGGGTTGACCTCAGGTGATTCTGCTCATATTTCGCTTTACGGAGATCCGACTCCACTTCGCGAAGCCGCTCTTGGTTCCACGCGAGCCCTAATCTCGTCGCCCCTAGACCGGCCTTGAGACGTGCCACTTTGGCCACCCGAGACACATCGATGAGTAGCGCTTCGACAATCTGAAAAAAGTCCACAACAGCAAATAAATTATCCACAACTAAGGACACTATGTGGCAAAGCTAAAACTAAGCAAGTCGACCACAAGACGACTTAGGAGTGGGGCAGACCCAAGCAATGCCGAACTCCAGCACTTGTTCAAAAAGTGTTTCAACACTTGTTCAAGAAAGTGTTTCCGAGCAGTTCCGAACTCCAACACTTGTTCAAAAAAGTGTTTCAACACTTGTTCAAGAAAGTGTTTCGGAGCAGTTCCGAACTCCAACACTTGTTCAAAAAGGTGTTTCAACACTTGTTCAAGAAAGTGTTTCAAAGCAATGCCGAACTCCAACACTTGTTCAAAAAAGTGTTTCGACACTTGTTCAAAAAAAAAGTTTTTTCACTCAATTTCGAGCTTCAACACTTGTTCAAAAATTTTCACTAAAATTTCAAGATTACAAGCGGTGGCCAGTCTGCAATTCGGCACTACACGATCGAAAAGCAAAAAAGAAAAGAGAGAAGCAAGATACGAGACGAATCAGGGGTCGACCTCTTTCGAGCGGTCCTCTGCCGAAGGCATCTCCTCAGGGACCACGATGGCCAGGGGCGTAGCCTCCGACGAAGCATCCCTCTCGGCCTCAACATCTCCTCCCTTGACCCCCTCGGCCTCCTCTTCTTCGCCCTCTTCGTCACCTTCGGAGACGTCGCTGAACCCGGGGACAGGGTCTAGAAAGAGGCGCCACCCGGCGCAATACACTTTAGGAAATTTCTCCCTCACCTCGTCTATAGCTCGAGCATACGCCTTTGCCATGTTCAGGATGAGGAACCCTTTCGCCTTCTCCATGGCCTGCTCCTCGGCCTCCTTCGCCACCTCTAGCCTAGCCGCGGAGACCTCATCTGCCTTCTCTTTTGCCGCCAATTCGGCAGCTTGGAGGAGCCGGGCGTTGTCAGCCTCCAGCTTGGCGACCACAGCTTCGAGGTGCCCCAACCTCGAGCTCTTCGACTCGGCCTCGGCCTTTGCCTTCTCGAGCTCCTTGGCGATCTGGACCTTCTCCCCTCGAGCCTTATCCGCCTCGAGCATCAGCTCCTTTTCTTGTTCAACCATCTTCTTCATCAGGTGGCCGAAGTGGCAAGTAATCTGCGAAGAGTAAGACTTAGGTTATTTCAAAAGAAAAGAAAAATCTCTACGCGCTCGGCAAAAGAGAACTCGGGCTTCGAAACGTACCGACATCGCCGAGCATGGGACCTCGAGCGCGTCGTCCCCCACGCTACCCGCTTTCATGGCCGCCTCGTCCTTCGGTGTGGCAAGGTGTCGAACCGCCTGCATACATGCCGACGAGTCGCCTAGGAACCCGTCGAGCTTGCGGACCTGCCAGTCCGGGACGAAGATCTTCTTGTGCTCCTTGGTTAGGAACACCTCGGCTTCGACAGTTAACGGCGGAGCCTCGAGCCCCAAGGCTGCCGATAGTGGGAAGGCCCCCGTGCCCGTGGGAGCCGAAGCCAACACTGGGGTCGAAGGCTTCGGAGCCAAGGGGGGTCGCTTTGCCAACGGCTCTGCGGCAGCACGATGTGCCTGCACCCCTTCCGAGGCGGTCTTCGAGACGACCCTCTTCCTCTTCTTCGGGGCCTTGCTGCTCAGAACTCCGTGCTTTGTCAGCAAGTCGTCGAAGTCCATCGATTCGGCAAAGAAGAGGGGGGAGTTAGAAGAAAATGGCCTACTATTCCTAGCAACGCGAAAGAAGAAGCTCCGACCTCAACAAAACAAAAAAAACAAAACAAAACAAAACAAAACAAAATCATACTGGGGTTTATCGAGCTAAGACCCCCCTGGAAAAGCGCATCCTCGGTCAAGTCCTTCCAATCGAACTTAGGGCGATCGAGCAAGGTCCGAACCATATCCTCCTCGGTGCTGAGGGCTGGGCTCTGCTTGACCTTCTTCGGGACCGACTCTACCCAAGCCGTGGGAATTCCCCATGGTCCTCGACTTCGGATCAGGAAGTACTTGTCCCTCCAATTCTTTATCGAGTCCAGACAGCTAACCAGCTTCGTCCCGAACCTCGGAGCCCAATACCACTGGTAAACGTCCTTATGCTGCTGATGCATTAAGTCGAACTCCCTTGGGATCTGGAAACTCTCCCTAACCCTTACCAAGTCCTCGGTAAAGTTAGAGATCGTCTCATCTGCTTCCGATGTCTCCCTAGCCTCGTTTTCCTCGACGCTTCGGCCCATCCCGTACATTATTCGCTCCGCCTGGTCCTCCGGGAGCTCTCGAACCCTCGGTAGTCCGGTTAAAATCCCAGGCAACCTCCCGAACTCTCCTAACCTCCGATCCTCTTCGATCCTCGTCTCAACGATCACCGAAGTCTGCCCTACTACGGCTTTGCCTTTGTCGATTGGGGGGACCTGACTGGAGGAAGCCTCGGGGGCAAGAAGAGGGGAGGTCTCCTTCGAAGGGTGATAGACATTCGCTAAAAGAAAATAAGCTAAGTATGAAGTTACCTCGATTTGACAGTTACGGTCGGAAAACACACCTGAAGATGGCGAATACTCGTCGGAAGCTCACTTAGTAAAAATCTGGCCAGAGTAAAAAACCAGAATAGTGAGCAAATGTGAGAGGGGGTGGAGATTTACAGAGACTAGGGTTGGTGGCGCAGTTACCAAGGTTAAGAGGCCCCCAACGAGGCAAAGGCATGGCCCATTTGGTCGAAGACGCGGGAAATTGCGTTGACCGGTCAAACGACCTTGGAGTCCACCGGACACGTGGCGCTCTCCTATTCCTCCCCGAGGTCGATTGCCACCGACGTCGAAACACAAGAAAATGCGTTGACCAGTCAACGGTGGCTGGGACCCACAGGCAACGTGATGCTCTCCTATTCGTCCCCGAGGTCGATTGCCACCGACGTCGAAACGCAAGGAAATGCGTTGACCAATCAACGGTGCTGGGACCCACGGGCCACGTGGTGCTCTCCTATTCCTCCCCGAGGTCGATTGCCACCGACGTCGAAACGCAAGAAAATGCGTTGATCAGACAACGGTGGCTGGGACCCACAGGCCACGTAGCGCTCTCCTATTCGTCCCCGAGATCGATTGCCACCGACGTCGAAACGCAAGAAAATGCGTTGACCAGTCAATGGTGGCTGGGACCCACAGGCCAAGTGGCGCTCTCCTATTCGTCCCTGAGGTCGATTGCCACCGACGTCGAAACGCAAGAAAATGCATTGACCAGCCAACGGTGGCTGGGACCCACATGCCACGTGGCACTCTCCTATTCGTCCCCGAGGTCGATTGCCACCGACGTCGAAACGCAAGAAAATGTGTTGACCAATCAACGGTGGCTGGGACGCACATGCCACGTGGCACTCTCCTATTCGTCCTCGAGGTCGATTGCCACCGACATCGAAACGCAAGAAAATGCGTTGACCGGTCAACGGTGACTGGGACCCACAGGTCACGTGGCGCCCTCCTATTCATCCTCGAGGTCGATTGCCACCGACATCGAAATGCAAGAAAATGCATTGACTGGTCAACGGCAACTGGGACCCACTCGCCACGTGGCGCCCTCCTATTCTTCCCCGAGGTCAATTGCCACCGATGTCGAAAACACGAAGTAGCAGGGGCCCACATACCACGTGTCGCCTCCCTAAACCTCGGCAAGCTTTCCGAAGTCAATTGCCACTGACGTCCAGGAAGCGAAGCGGAAGGGGCCCAGACGCCACACGTCGCTCACCTAGACTTCGGCAGGCGTCCCGAAGTCAGTTGCCGCCGACCTTCAAACAGGCAAAGTTCCCCTTCTTCACAGCCATCTGATCCTCTAGAATTACTCACCAGTGCGTGATCAAGGGCCCAAATTCGACCACGTCAACCAGTGTCTGATTCACCTTTCGATCATTCAGATATTCGCGCCCAAGGTTGATGGACGATCCAGATCATGCCACGTCATAAATGGGTAATTAAAATCATTTTTTTAATTATTATTTCGAATTATTTATTTAAAAATTGCAAAAAAAATGATTAAAATTCAAAAAAATTAATTAAAAATTCTAAAAAATAATTATAAATTCGGGGAAATATTTTTGAGCCCCTGGGTAAATAATTATTGGTTAGAGTAATTAATTGGCGCTCTCGAAAAATAAATCATCGCTTTGCGAAATTGGATAAATGATTCGAAAAAATAATTAAAAAATCGGGAAAAATCACCAAAAATCCAAAAGGGCCTAAGAACACACTTGGGCACGTTACAGGCTCAGAAAAGCGCCATCACCCCTCAAACGAGATTCGAACACCCTTCGAGAACTCCGATAAAGCCCAATACGCCATTGGAACAACAAAACTACTCCCCAAAGGCTGTAATACAGTCTCTGGGAGTGGGGGGCTCGTGATATGGCTAAAAATGGGGTTAAATCGGAACCGTTCAAAATGGGCACGAATCTTAAAGTTACAGGGGCAAGATGGTAATTTCACCTACAGACAGGTCCGAATTGGGAACCGGGTCTCTCCTCTTGGACCCACTAACCCATGAACGGGTCTGTTCGGCCGAGAACGGGTCTCAACCCATTAGGGACTAGTTCAACAGGATAGGAGAAAATCCTGGCTCGTCATTATCCTGAGGAGGTTATAACCACCACTATCCAGCCACACTGGGAAGTAGGGACCCATCTTGATCCTGAAGGAGATCCCCATGGCGACTGTAAAAACTCCCCTACCACCTACTGTCACAGTTGATCACTCTTTGTGCACTTAAGCTCTTCCCTTTTACTTTTTTCTGGTATTGACAAGAGCGTCGGAGGGTTCATCGCCGGGATCCATCCTGGTGTTTCGAACGTTTATGCAGGTCCGCGGGAGCACCAAGGAGTCAACTTGTCAACGAGGAAGAAGTAGGATTCAGCCTGTTCGAGTTCCTACGAACCTAAAAATTCTGACTATTGCCCCCACACTAGATCCAGCGGCAACAACCCTCCTCGGAGGCATCGTCGAACCCCGGGACGGGGTAAGGGAATAGGCGCCATCCGGCGCAGTCAACCTCTAGGTAGGTCTCCTTTACCTGCGCAATGGCACGGACGTAGGCCTTCGCCATGTTGACGGCGAGGTACCCTTTCACCCTCTTTATGGCTTCGGCCTCGGCCTCCTTATCCGCAGTGACCCTAGCAGCGGCGATGGCGTCCTCCTTGTCCTTCGCCGCCGACTCCTTCTGTTGGAGCAGCAAGGCATTGTCGGCCTGGAGCTTTGCCACATGGCTTTCGAGGTACTCCAACCTAGCCGCCTTCCCCTCGGCTTCGGCCTTCAACCGCTCGAGCTCCTTGGTGATCTGAGTCTTTTCTGCCCGAGCTCGGTCGGTCTCTTGCTTCAAGTCCATCTCTAGTTCGGTCATCTTCTCCATCAGATGACCGAAGTGGCGAGTTATCTGCAAAAGGAAGGGAGAGCACCATTACGAACTCGGAAAGAATATAAAAGTTGAAAATCACAAGTCCACTGCTTACCGATACGGCAGCTCGTGCGATCTCGAGCGCGTCATCACCAACCCCGTCGGCGTCCATATCGCCCTGTCCTTCGGCGTCGCGAGGTGCCGAACAGCTTGCATACTGGACGACGAGTCCCCTAGAAACCTGTCGAGCTTGCGGACTTGCCAGTCCGGGACAGATTTTCTTGTGCTCCTCGGTCAGGAACACCTCGGCCTCAGCCGTCAAAGGCGCGGCCTCCAAACCCAAAGCAGCTGCTAAGGGGAAGGCCCCCGCCTCTACCGAAGCCGAAGTCGCTGCGGGGGTCGGCGGCCACTGAACAACGGCAGCCTGCACCGCCTCCTGCTCCACGGCAGTGGCGATCGTCTTCACCCTCGGTGAGGACACCATGGAGACGACCCTCTTTCTCTTCCTCGGCGACTTGCTGCTCAGGACCCCGCGCTGTGCCAACATAGCATCGAAGTCCATGGTTTCTGCAACAACAAAAAGAAAAGAGGATTATACACAAGTAAACCAAACTCAAGAAGAACGCGAGGCTAAAAAAACCGCATACTAGGGTTTATACGGCTGAGAGCCCCCTGAAGAGCACATCCTCAGTCAGGTCCCTCCAATCGAACTTCGGCCGATCGAGAAGCGTCTGAACCTTCTCTTCTTTGTCAGGGCTGAGCATCGGGCCCTCCTTCACCCTCCTCGACACTTCTTCGACCCAAGTCGTCGGAATGATCCACGGCTCCCAACTCCGGATAAGGAAGTACTTGTCCCTCCAATACTTTATCGAGTCAGGGCAGCTGACGAGCCTGGCGCCATGCCTCGGAGCCAGGTAAAACCTGAACTCCAAGTTATGTTGTTGATGAAGCCGGTATACGGTCCGCAGCACCCTCAAATCCGGCTTGAGCCCCGCCGCCTAACAGTGAAGGATAAACCCGTTGATTAGCCTCCACACGTTCAGCATGAAATGAACTGGGCTGATCCGAAACCACCGCAGCACCTCGACGACGAAAGGATGAAAAGGTAGCCGCACCCCGGCTATGAAGGCGTCGACAGGCTAGAAGCACATGTTCACCAGCATCGGAGAATTGGACCCCACTCCGGGCCCTGGCAACATCAGTTTGAACTCTTCGGGGATCTAAAAACACTCCCGAATAGACGCCAGATCCACCTCGTTGAGTATGGAAATCATCTCGTCATCCTTCAAAGTCTCTCTGACGGCATTCTCCTCGAAGCTCCGCCCCATGCCATACATGATACGTTCGGCATGTTCGTCCGGCAGGTGCCGAACCCTCTGAAGTCCGATCAGCACCCCGGGCATCCTGCCGAACTCCCCCATCCTCCGCTGATCCTCAACTACGGTCTCCACTACGACCGAAGAAGGCCCTCCTACGGCTTTGCCTTTGTCGACTGAAGGAGCTTGGCTCAAGTTCGGCTCGTGAGCGAGGATAGGGGAGGTCTCTGTCCTCGGGGGAAAGCTAGACATTCTCTAAAAATAAACTAAGTGTGAGATTACCTTGAAGTGACAACGACGGTCGGAAAGATCACCGGAAATTAGTAAAATCTCGCCTGAAGCTCCCGCTAGTGAAAAAGAATTGCCAGAGTAAAAACTAGAGAAGTGAACAAATGTGAAAGGGGAGTGAAGTTTTATAGAGGGGGCACACTAAACGAGACTAAAAGGCCTCAAGAAGCTCAAAAGCCCGGCCCATTTACCGCAAGACAACAAAAAATGGGGAAATTCAACAGGACTTTGACTGGTCAACGGTCAAACGATCAGCGTGCCACATATCACTCTCCTGGACTTCGGCAACCTGTGCCAAGCACTCTTGCCACCAACGTCCAAATGCGAGAAAAATTTCCCTTGGACTTCAGCAATCTGTGCGGAGCACTCTTGCCACCGACGTCCAAATACGAGAAAAAATCTCTCCTGGACTTCGGCAACGTGCGTCGAGCACTCTTGCCACCGACGTCCAAATGCAAGAAAAAATCTCTCCTGGACTTCGACAACATGTGCCGAGCACTCTTGCAACCGACGTCCAAATGCAAGAAAAAATCTCTCCTAGACTTCGGCAACGTGCGCCGAGCACTCTTGCCACCGACGTCCAAATGCGAGAAAAAATCTTTTCTGGACTTCGGCAACCTGTGCTGAGCACACTTGCCACCGACGTCCAAATGCGAGAAAAATCTCCCCTGGACGTCCAAAAATCCAAAAGAGCCTAAGAATGATTTTGGGCGTGTTGCCAGCTCAGAAAAACACCGTTACTCCTCGAACAAAATCCGAACTCCCTTTAAGAACTCCGATAAAATCTCGTGCGCCATGGAAACAGTAAAACTACTCCCCAAAGACTGTGACACAGTCTTTAGGAGTGGGGGGCTCGTGATATGGTTGAAAATAGGATTAAATCGGGACCGTTCGAATCGGACACGGATCTTAAAGCTCATAGGGACAAAACGGTAATTTCACTTACAAATGGATCTAAAATGGAAACTGGGTCTCTTCTTCAGGACCCAACAACCCATGAACGGATCTGCCCTATTGGATACGGGTCCCAACCCGTTACAAGCCAGTTCAGAAGGATATGGAGAAATCCAAATTCGTCCTTATACCTAAGAGGTGGTTTTAACCACTTCTATGTATCCACACCGGGAAGTAGAGATTTATTCTAATCTCAAAACGAATCCCTACGGCGACTATAAATACCCTCCCCCTACCGTTATAAGGTAATGAATCTTTGCCTGCCTAAAGCTCTTTCTTAATCTTCCTGGTTATTGACAAGAGCGTCGAAGGGTTCGTCGGAGGGATCCATCTCAGTGTATCAAACTTTGTGCAGGTTCGTGGCAGCGGCAAGGAACGAGTCGACACATACGCAGAGTCAATAGGTTCGCTCTGCTGTTTTCCTTAAAAGAACTTACAAATTCGTCTGTTTGCTCCCACACCCGAAATCAACAGCAACAAATCTGTTTGATTTTTATTTTGAGATTTAGTCATATGTAGTTTATTTGAGAAATTTGTTTGAGAGATTTGTTTTAGATTTGAGAGATTTGTTTTAAATTTGTTTGAGAATTGTTTTAGATTTGTTTTGAGTTGAGCCTATATATAGGTCTTGAGAATAATGAGAAGTAATGTTATTATTGATATAAAAAAAATATTGTGTTGAGTTTTGTGCTCTTCATCCCTCTTCTATGAGACAATTGATAGAATTATTAGGATTTGTGAGAAGTCCTAATAAAGTATTAGGGTTTGTAATAAACTATAAAACTACACCCAAATCCCCAAATTAAAAATCCCAAATCCTAATCCCCAAATTAAAAATCCCAAACCCTAATCCCAAAATCACTTATAACCCTAAACTCATTCTTCTTCTTCGTCACCTTCTTTTCCCCCTCCCGATGTTCACCCTCGCCGTCATCGAAACCAATCACCCACCTCCGTCGACCGCTCCCTTCCTCCACCTCGCCAGCCCACCGCACTCCTCCTCGCGACCCCGAGCAGCACCAGCGCCAACGCCACTGCAGCACCACTCATCGCAAACTCCACGTCGCCCTCCTTCACCGTTGTTCTCGTCTCCACCTTCGACAACCCATACCTGCATCAGCCCGATCGCCCCTTCCGTCGACTGCTAACCTCTGCCGTTGCCCTCCACTGCGACGACCACCGCCGTCAACAGCCGCTGTCGACGCAGTCGACCGCCGAAGTCCTACAGCCGCATCTTGCAACCCCACTGCTCCTCTTCCTCAATTACACACAATCTGCAACCCCGATAAACTCTTTCCTCTTCTCAAATATTTGTGTTACTGCTTTATCATCTTTATAATATTATTTGATTTATCTGTCGTCCACAAATATTAAAAGTATGTTCTTCTACTTGCCAATTAGAGTACAAATTATTATTGCATCTTTTACTTGCTAAGAACGCTTAGGTATATAATTATTAATTGTGAGAACTGAATCGTTAATTGGACTTTGCTAAACTTAATTCAATTCTTGAAAATCCATCGAACCGATTAACTGTTTTAATTTCTAACTTAATCCGCATTACATGTTGGTAAACATAATCTCTTAATATTCTTGGAAATTCTCTACTTAGGTTAAGTTTACATCATTTTGGTATCAGAGTGAATGTTCTTAAAACCCTAGTTATTGCATCATTTAGGCATAAATTTTTTTGCATTCATTTAGGATCATTTCAGAGTCTTTATTTTTCTTTCTTTTTTTAGATTATTTCAGGTTATTAAAAAAAATTAGGTGCATTTAGGACAAGTTTTCCCAAATTTCAGCAAACAAACGACCCCTAGTTTTCCACTGTTGGTGAATGCGTCTTCGCAGCACCATCACAGATCCTGAAGAGTGTTTCTTGTCCCTCCCAAACCATCCAATTAGGAACTCTCGACTTCCGCGAGTCCCTCCCCGAACTGAGATGGACAACTCTGATATTTCCACTACTCTAGCTGCCATTCAAGCAACTCTTGCCAATATCAATCAGAGGCTTGAGAAAGTGAAATTGAATCAAAATGTTGCCCCTGAGCTTCATCGTCAGATCTGAAGGAAATGTTTATGACGATCGACATCAAGAACGTGACCCTGACGAGCAATACAAGAAGAATGTTAAGACTGACGTTCCCCACTTTGAAGGCTGTATGGAACCCCAAGCTTATCTCGATTGGATCAGTACCATGGACCACTACTTCGTGTGGTTTGACATGAACGAAGCCCTGAAGGTTAAATTTGCCACAATGAAATTGACTGGCAAAGCTCAACATTGGACCAATCTTGAACACGTCCGTAGAGGCCGAGGCCCGGCACCCATATCCACTTGGGAAGCCATGAAAGAGAAGCTCACTGAGAGAGATGTGTCGTTATCGTTCCATGCCCGATTGCTAGATTCGTGGAACCAACTCTATCAAGGAAGAAAATCCACCCAAGGGTATGTTGAAAAGTTTGACGACTTCTTTATTCGGTGTAATGCCTTAGCTAAAGAGAGCGAAGAGCAAACTCTCTCTAGGTTCAGAGCTGGACTACGAGCCGATCTTAGGAGCAAGCTAATTCATAGAAATGTGAAATCACTGGCAGCAGCTTATACTTTTGTCCTCGATATGGGCTCCCTTACAACAAGTTCTCCATACAAGTCCAGCGATTCGAAAGATCATTCCTCTAGAATGACCTCTACTGAGCCCTCTAGACCTGAGCCCCACTCCAACAAACCTTACCCAAGCAAGCCTACTTCCAATCCCTATTCACTTAGACATGACAACACGGGTAAGAACACTGAAAGAGACTATTCGAAGATTGATCGTCTCACTAAGTGCTATAAATGTAACGGATACGGCCATGTTGCTAGCAACTGTCCCAGCCCCAGCAAGATCAACATTGTAGAAGGTACCGTTGTCATTACTGATGAGTCAGACACTGAGTTTACCTATGAACCTCATGTAAGTGATGGCTTCGGTGAAGAAGAGGATGACCATATTGGTATATGCCCTAGAGACCAGTTGTGTATTGACATTACTAGTTTACATTACATTATGACATTTATTTTATATATGAGGCATTTCATTTATTGAGTTGTTTATTGTGATAAATGAGCATAATAAAGTCCTTAAAATAGTAGGTTCAATACCATAGAATATCAAGTTCAAGACTTGATTGTGAGATCATATTGGTTGTAATCAGAACACTATTCTTAAATGTCCCTAATCTAGTATTATTGTGAATTAGGACAACAATAATGCATAGACTAGTATGTGCATGGACTGATGACCATATCTCACGGGTCATGGATATGAGATATCAAGTCTTCACATGGGTACATATTAGAGTAATAATGTACTGGACTGACGCACCATGAGAACGCTACATGGATCGTTATGTGAGTGTCATAAGCGGTTCTCACAGTGACCATGGTGTATGTAGTCCTTTGACTTAAAGTCACTACGGTTCCCTACACGAAAAGTTATATATTTTAATGTCGTCAAACGTTGCCTGTAATAAGGTGATTATAAAATCGACTATTGGATATATTACAAATCATGCGGAGGAATGTGATTGACTTAGATAGGATCTGTCCCTCTTACATAACAGGAGCGATATCTATGGGCCCCTTGAGTGAGTGAGACTACAAATACATGGTCATGCTCAAATGAGTCAATATGAGTTATAAAGCTCATTTGTTTTAGTAAGTCTACTCGGAGATCAAGAAACCAAAGATTGAACTATACAAGGGTGACACGCTCTATGCTTGTGGTCAATTAAGATATTTGGACAAAGGAACTAGGCTACATAGTAACATTGATCATGGATAGATTATGTCAAGTCACTGACATTCCCACTACTTGAGTAGCAGTAATGTATTGCTTGATACCGCTCACCGTTTGTAATACTAGAATATGATTTTAGTATCACTGTCAACATAATGGAAACCTACAGGGTCACACACTTAGAATGGATCGAAATTGGGATTTAAATTCACAAGATGGGAATCCAAGTAAGACTTGGACACCTGACATTAGTTGGACATTTAAATAGACCAGTAATCTGCACGTGCAATGCACTATCTAATTAATAAAAATTATATAGTAAATAATAAGACGCAATTTGGCATCGAACCTGAGACCACTCTTTACTCAACACATACTCTTTACAAATTACCCCTAGTGGCAAAAACTTTTATTTTATACGAGTGACACTTTTGTAAATAATTATGTCGTAAATAAGTTTGAACTTTGAGGATATTATGGTAACAAACAACAGTTGAGTAAATGAATGGTTAATATAACTCCCACTTAAAAATGAATGGTTGAGTTTAGATGGTTGAATGTCTACAAATGACAACCCCAACTCTCACAATATTAGATTATATATTATATTATAGATAGATAGATAGTAATTTACACGTGTGATGCACATTTAATATATTAAAAAAAATTAAAGTAAAAAATCTGCGTAGTGAGACCACCTTCATATTAGTTATGCATGTGCAATGCACGCGTTAGTAGATTTACAAAAGACACTAAGGCCTTCTCCCATTATATATTTATAATTAGATTAAATGGACTGACTAAAGTTCAGAGGCCCACATAGAATCTGACCCAAGTCAGATTATGAGCTCAACAAGCTCGTTACTCTCTTAGGATTGATTTACTGCAGCTATATATATGACACATATCTGTGAAAAAAGTCACATATGAGAAAACCCTAGCCGTCACATAAATTGTGAGAGAGATCGTGAAGATCCATCATTGATTGTTACAATTGAATCTTTAATTGGGCATGTTAAACTTATTCCATATCTTGAAGATCCATCAAACCAATTGATAGTTTTAATTTCTTACTTAATCTGCATTACATATTGATAAACTTAATCTTTTAATATTCGTGGAAATTCTCTATTTAGGGTTAAGCTTACATCATATTTATGATAAAATCATACCCCGAACTAATTTTATAAGTTGTACATAAACTGATGAAGACATCAATTTTATTTAGTTTAGTTTTTTTTTCAGTACCATATTTATTTTGGCAATTATAGCCATATGTAATCTTTTTTATGCAATAGAATATTTTTGAGATTTTGAGAATATTCTGAGATTTGTATCTTGATTTGATTTGAGCCTATATATAGGCCTTGAGATTAATGAGAAAGATATGTCATTCTTATCTAAAAATTATTGTGTTGAAGTTTTTCTCTTCATCTCTGTCTCTTTTTGTGTGATACAATTGATATCCAATTATTAGGGTTTGTGATAAATCCTAATACAATTCTAGGGTTAGTGATTAACTCTAAAATCTAACCCAAATTAAAAAATCTCCGAAATTACAAAATCAACCCTAACCCTACTTCACCGTCACCTACCTCCCCCTCTCTCTCACCTTCTTCCTCTTCCTCCTAATCCCGACCCCGACCGAAACCCTAGCCCCACTTCGCGACCTCGACAACACCCCAAATCTGCTTCCCATCCCGTCGTCACCCCCGTCGATGCCCCACTCCATCACCACCACTACAACCCATTGTCGCCCTCGCCGCCATCGAAACCCCCCACTGTTCTAAAAATCGGTCTAGGCGGCTGCCTAGGCGCTAGGGGGTCCCTAGGCGACTCGCCTAGGCCCTAGGCGTTAGAAAAAATCGGTTTGGCCTATTGGGCGGGTCTAGGCGGGTCTGGGCGGGTCTGAGTGGCCTAGGCGGACCCGGATCATAAAATAGAACTTAACCCGATCTGACCCAATCCGGACCCGTTTAAAAATAATTTTCGAGTTTAGGAGTTAGAGACTTGGTTCATATTAGTAGTAGTAGTAGTAATAATAATAGTTCTTCGGTGGCGTCTTTTACTTGTAGTAGTAGATATGGTCTGGTTGTTGTTTTCATCTTGAGGATTTAGCGTTATTTTTCCGATATCGACTTATCAATGAAACGGGATGACAACAATCTTCCTATATTCAAAAATATATATACTTATATAGCTACTACATATTTAGACAATCATCAGATTATGAAGAGATGGCTTTTTTAATTTTTCCCCAAAATTGTTTTCATAGAAGAACACACAACCTAACATTACAAATTGTAAGTTTGAGTTCATTGAAAACCACTAGTACAGCACTGTTTACCTCCAAGATATCAAATCTACCGATGTTTTTGATTATGAAAAGATAAGTCAATCCATATTTCAAAAGAGATAGACTTGAACTAGTATAATAGTTTATTTTCTCGATACATCAAATTAAGACATTAAAAATTCTGATGGGAAGCAATACCTTATCCTGACAAATCAATGCTCTAGCCAAATCTGTTACCAAAACTAACACCTTGATGCAATTGTGTCTTTTAGACTATCTAAAGCTCATCTTGCAATAGCAAGGAGAAAAACCAATATTAAGAATGAGGAGCAATGAAGAGCATGATAATGCATGATGGAACAACAAAACAAAACCAACAGATAAATTGGGACAAAAATAAACTAAACTAAAATAAATAAATAAATAAATAATGCCTAGCGCCCAGCCGCTTAGGCCCCGCTTACAAGGTCTAGGCGCTAGGCCCCCATCCCGACTACCGCCTAGCGACTTTTAGAAAACTGAAACCCCCAACGCCGCCATCTTCAACCTCCCTTCCAGTCGCCTTTGTTCCCTCGACGCCACCAGCGCCGCCCTGCCTCCTCGTCAACTTCACTGCCGTCGTTCGCGCCGCCCACCGCCGTCGTCGACGTCAGCCAGTGACGCCGTCGACCACCCTCTGCCATTGTTCTTGAAGTTGTTGCTGTCATTGCTATCTCTTTGATTGTTGTGTTCTTCTGAGATCTACGCTGAGTTCTTCGAACCCTCGGTATACTCTTTCCAATTTTCAAATATTTGTGTTATACTGCTTTATCAATTATCATCTTTATTATATTGTCTGATTTACGTGTCGCCCACAAAAACAATTGAGATTGAGTGTTCCACTTGCTTAATTAGAGTACGAATTAATATTGAGTCCTTTACTTGCTAAGAATACTTAAGGATTTAATTATTGATTGTAGAATTGAATTATTAATTGGGATTGTTAATGTGATTCAGTTCTTGAAAATCCATCAAACCGATTAACTGTTTAAAAATTCTAACTTTGATCCGCAGTACGTGTTGGTAAAATTAATCCATTAAGAATCTTGAAAATTCTCTATCTTAGGGTTAGTTTTACATCATAAACAGTGTCATACACTATTTTGTTTGAACAATATTAATTTCATTCCTTAATCAGCCTATAAATTATGTAGGAAACATAGCTCTAATTCGAAAAAAGGTATAAAAACAACTCCAAGCAGAAAACTTATGGAAAAAATTTACCACAATAACAAAGACCAACCTGAAACAAAGAGCTATCTTCAATATGATTGACAGAGTGTGGCAGTCCAAAGGTTTCTACTGGCGACGTGACAATAACATGCCAACTGCAATAAGACAGTACTGAAATGGAATAATATGGATCTTGCATTGTAATAATTTCACAGAATTTGATTGAAAGAAGACATAAATATTCAGTATCAGCTTTCAACAAGAAATGTCAAAAGAGTTGTTCAATTGTCATAAAATCATATAATTCAAAAAATACTGTCGTAAAATCTGCATATCAAGAGACCAGTATTGCATCAAGTCTCGAAGAAATGACAAAGCTTCTAGAAAGATCATTTTTCTTCCATGAGATGAACATATATTTCTAGAAAGATCTTTCAAGAAACAGCGTCATTCAAAAAATATGTGACCTAGCGTGCTATAGGCTACCCACGATTTTTGAAAAATCCTATAAGTAGTTATGTTTGGCTCTCCTAAACTTATTTGTAAATTTATTAATATCACCATTCTCGTTTTGTTTCGTTTAACATATACATTCACTTAAATAAGTAAATACCCTATCTGACTGGAATAAATATATACATAAATAAAATTATAATTCCTGCAGAATAGAAAAAAATCTCCTATCTCAGTAGAAATAACTTTTCGCGTGCAATTAAAATCCTAATCTTCAAAGAACTGATCTTTTAACAATAAATTTAAAAACCATCAATGTAACTAAAGCATTAAACTCCGGAAAGTTATCTTCTTAATTTAATCTGTTTTATATAAGTCAAACTTTCAACATAACTCGAAAATTGACGTGGTCAATAGACATGCTATTTACACAATAAGCTATATAACTATAATACATTTGAGGATTATGCATGGAAGAGAACAACAAGAAATACCATGATTTCATTTTTCCATTAGAACGTAATTTACAAATTTAAGGTTATTTTTTGAATGGGAGAGAATGTAATAGGCGTATATGAATAAGTCAAACATAAAATTTATATCCACTTCTATTTAAGATTACTTTGATTCTGCATCAGGGCGCTATACAACTAGAATAGGAATACACTGAAACCTTCAGAGATTAAAGAGATACTCAGATTGTTAGGTTGACATTGCTGTTGACCAACCCCAGCAGTAATTTGGCATCCTCCCTGTTATTTGTTTTTTTTTTCTTACTTTAAATATTTGAGAAGTTTTGGCTAACTGCATCCTGTTTAATTACAGTATGTAGTATAATCACTTGAGGCTGCAATTCCCTTCTAATAAGAAGGTTTAAGTAAGCTCAAAAGTTTAGGTGGGTCTATTAAACCATTAAGATGTGGGAAAGAAAATACCCGTAATAGAGATATCTAGGACATAGCTAGAGTTCCAACCTATTGGGCTGTTCGGTAAAAAAGAAACAATGGATATAGAGGTTATTTCAAAACTCTAACTGAAACTTGTCTCCTCATGTTATCCTACTATCATGTCTTGGGTAAGAGCTTCTCTCTAAATAAATGTTATAGCACAATGCAAGAGGGCACTGTTGATTCTAGTTGCCTTTACCATGGATAGACATTAGAAACATAGATTCTGACAACTCCCATGTGTTATTATGGATATTTTGATGCATGCTTTGCTAAGTATCTATAAATGATTATTGTAGAAGATCCTGTTAAACTATTACTAATACAAATGTCAGGCTTTATCCGACCCTGCATAAAAATCAAATATAGATGATATCTAACAAGTTCTATGCATGCATAGTGTTAGGATTAACCAATGACCTCATAACTGGCAAGTAGTTTCAATTTCATCATACCTACCGGTGCAGAATACTAATTCAACTTCTGAATAGAAATGAAAAAGAAACAGTTTTTTTTTCCCACATTAACTTGTTTGGTCGATATAGGTAATTCTTACCTGTCAAGCTGGCTGATTCTACCAGTAGAAGCCCTATAAAGAAAACGTTTGATGATTGATTTCCATGCAAAAGGAAAAGAACCGCCCTAGATTATAGTGGAATGTGAGAATCAAAACCGAGTTGGGGTGTGATAACAAAACTGAACTAAAACTAGCAGTATCATTTACCCAACCAAAGCTTCTAGCAAGATCATTTCCAGTTCCAAGGGGAATTATGCCAATTGGAGGAACTGGTTCTCGCTTCTGCATACTAAGCTCTCCAACAGTTCCCAACAGCCACCCCACCGTACCATCACCACCTGCAACCTGACAAAAAGAAACAGAAATTTGCATACCACATAAATTGTACTGATGATATATAAATTGGTGTTTGTTAGAATACAAGTGCAATTCCCCTCAACCCTTCTACAACTTCGAAGTTTTAGCTTAGCGGTTGGAATTTTCAGAGTGTTAAAAGTATAGAAAGACCACAACCATTCTCCCATAAGTACAAGCCAAATAATTTCTCACTCTTATGTTGTTTTAAAAAAATCATATAACAAAGGCAGAAAGATAACAATATGATGACCACAATGTTTATGTACGAAACAGAGAGTTAGAGAAAAGATTCCTACGTTATATAAAATCCAACCCACCATACCATAATCCTTAATCTTTCTCGAACAGATTTCGCACAATCGTCATCAAGAGCAGCGAACTTCTCCAAGCAAGCCAATCCATATTTAACAAAATCAGAAGGCTTCGTGACTGTAAGATCAAAAACCTGCAATCCAAACACAGAATAAAAAGGAAAAAAATATAACTATTAAATGAACTATGCCAATTTCTCAAGTCCTATACAGTTATCATATTGCAAGCATTATATAAACATTTTGGTTAGAGACTCGAGTAGTTGTAAGCATTATATGAACATTTCTCTACAGTGTGTATAGCAACCAAAACAGGGGATAAAGAATAAGACACCCAAATGCATATTCATATTCAAAAAGCTATATGCACTATATTGGGCCTAATGGCAGGTAAATCAATCAAGGGAAGCAACTGAATTAACAAATGGCAGCACATATTTCGAATAACTTAACAAGCCTCCTCTGTGTCTGATAAAATCATCGGTCTTAAAAACTAAAAAGATTAACTTGAATTCAAGCACTATATTGAGCTGCATTCACTTTTTAAAAACCACCAACATGAATAAAAATATTGAACTCTGTCTTTCTTCAGCCTTTACATCACAAGCATGTATCACTATATTAATTTCTTATACTAAAAAGAATAACTTGAATTCAGCCTTTATGCAACTCCGGGATATCACCTTCCTAATCATGCAAAAAATTCTTTCTCACAAGTGTTTCCGCCTTATTAAGTGTTTTTAAGTGCCATGGTAGCATAGTGACAGTTCCTTATTCTTGGTAAAATAACATTAAAGTCTCTCCAACATCCAGTCATTACAAAATACGCAAAAGGCCCAAATTTCTACAACCATTGCAAAATAAATTTGAAAATTATAACATTTATTCATCCTCATAAGAAAATCAAGATGAGAAAGAAATTACTTGTCCCTTCACCATTAAACTTTAATTCCCATTATTTCGATAAACAACATGCTGGCAGAGATAACATCGCAAAACCATGAGCCTCTGAAGTAATTTGACTGGGAGGATTGGGTTTACTTCTGCCATATTCAATGAGGTCTCTACTACCAATAAAGTGCAGAATCTAGGTTCAATAGGGCTTTCTTGCCACATCTCTTGGAGCTTTTGACATATTCATTAGAATTACTCCAAATATTATTAGAAAATACTACATTTCTCATCACTACTTCAATTTCTTTCATCATCTTTAGAAAATTGCTTTAATGATCCCTTCAATTTTCCACATGTCATAAATTATTTCAGCATTATTGTATTTCCCCTCGTGAAAGACCCTAGGCTAAAACTTTGATGTTGTAGAAAGGTTGAGGACTGCAATTGTGTTCGAACATGCACCTGCAAGTCGAGCACCAATTTTTAATAGGACAAAGAAACAAGATGAATGTCCAACAAATTGTGAGCCGAGATCTGGAAGATGAATGTCCAACAAATTGTGAGCTGAGATCAGGATGTGCACAACAAGATAATTTTTATTTTTAAATCAAAAAATAAATAAAACACACCTAGTGATCTTCGAACCTGGGGTGCTCTGATACCATAAGAAAAACTTGCCACTAGGCCAAAACCTTGAAGTTTGAGAAGGGCTCAGGGAATTGCACTTGTATTCTAACACCCCTCAACCATATGAAATCATTATTATATTGCATCCATTTGTTAGACACATTGTTTCTTGATCTCCCAACATTCTAACCCTCAGAAATTGTCCTTTTATAGCCATCTTATAGATTTCTCCCTTCAACTTCACTAGTCTCCAACATCCCAAAATTACATGTCCACTCTCGACATTTATCTTGCTTGCATTCTCAATAGATTATGGGTTACCATACTTGTAGGCATTGGTACAAAGGTTTGCCTTCTATATACTAAGTACAATACATATAATGTGAGTTTCACTACTGCGTCAAGTTCAACAGTAAAAAGGAGAATCTGTATATTTACTGTTGAAATTAATTGGGTTGTTCATAGCTTCAATGTAATTTTCTTTCTTATCCCTCATGCTTATTGCCAAGTTTTAAAGTAGTAGCTTAGTTTATCCCGTAACATTCTTTCCATCTCATTGTGTGTTACAGGATATTACGATGAGGAAATTGATTGGAGCAAGACGTGAACAGAATGAACTCTATCTCATTGATCAACCGGAATCTATCACAACATTAAGTTCGACATCTGACTCTCTTATTTGGCATCGACATTTGGAACATCCTTTATTATTAGTTTTACAAGGTACCTAGTTGTGAGTCGTTTTCAGACTTCTCTTGTGAGTCATGCGAGTTAAATAAACATCATCGTGTTCCCTACCCAGGACGCATCAATAATTGTAGCGGTGAGTTATTTGATTTAATTCATTCCGATGTTTGGGGACCTATATAATTATCTGGATTCAATAAAATTCAAGTATTTTGTTACTTTCATTGATAATTATTTGCATAATACTTGGCTTTTCTTGATGAAAGATAGATCTGAACTTTTCTCCGTGTTTACTCAATTTTTCGATGAAATCAAAATTCAATTTGACTCTTCAATTAAAAAATTTCGATATGATAATGCCCAGGAATATTTAACTCATGATTTTTCAAAGATTCTTCTCAAATCAAAGTATCATTCATCAAACTTCTTGTACACACTCCACAACAAAATGGCATTGCCGAACGAAAGAACCGCCATTTATTAGAAATTGCATGCACACTAATGTTTGAAATGCATGTTCCCAAAATTTACTGGAGTTTTGTTGCTTTGTTGTTCTCACTGCTTGTTTTTTAATTAACCGGCTGTCTAGTAAGCTTCTTGGGAATGTCCCTCATTGTAGTCTGATTTTTTTCCTGATCGTAAAGTTTTTCCCTTCTTGCACATGTAAACGGTTGCACTTGTTTTGCCCAAGCTGTTGAACTTAGGTATGATAAGTTGGATCTTCGTTCACATAAATATTTTTTTTGGGTATTCTCGTCTTTCCAAATGTTACTTCTATTACTAACTAGAAATAAAAGGATTATTTACCTCTGTTGATGTCTTGTTTTTTAAAAATAAATCATTCTTTTCTACAGGTGTTGAAAGCCTTGGAAAAGAATCATCTAGTTTACCATTGGTTGTGATTGACAGTGTGGATTTTCCCGCTCATATGCCAACTTCGATGAAAGGTGTATGTTAGAAAGAGAAATTGTGCTAAGATACTGACTCCTCCAACAGTTGACTCCATTTCGAGCACTCCTACACCATTTCCATCCTCACTGTTGATCTTCCAATTGCTCAAAGGAAAGCCAAATGTACCTACACTATACACCGTATTGCTAGATTTGTTTATTCTGCTCATCTCACCTCCAAGTTTCAAGCCTTTACTTCCTCCCTTAATTCTATTTCAATTCATCAAAGTGTTTATGAAGTCCTTCAGCACCATGGTTGGACAACTGCCGTGAAGGATGAGAAGAATGCTCTTCAGCAAAATCAGACCTCGAAGTTGGTTCGTCTTCCTCCTGGTTGCAAGGCAGTGGGTTGTCGTTCGGAGTTCACAGTGAAGCACAACCCAAATGGCACGATCAATCGCCTCAACGCCAGATTAGTTGCTAAAGGTTTTTCTCAGGCATATGGTATTGATTATGCAGACTTTCTCTCATATTGCCAAGCTTACTTTGGTTCATATTCTCATCTCCTTTGCTTTCAATCAATCTTGGCATGTTCATCAGTTGGATGTCAATAATGTGTTTCTAAATGGTGACCTCCACGAAACAATTTATATGCAACAACCACCTAGTTTTAAGCGAGAGGGGGGGTCTTGTATGTTCTCTCAAAGAGTCATTGTATGGACTTAAGCAGTCACCTCGTGATTTGTTTATGTTTGAAAAAGTTCTTTACTCTTTTGGGTCCTCTTGCAGTATGGTTGATCCCTTTCTTTTTACCAAGAAATAAAAAATTCTCTTAGTGTATGTGGATGACATCATCATTATAGGCATTGATGCTCAAGGCATTGCTGCCATCAAACAACATCTATCACATATTTTCCAGACAAAAGACCTTGGTCCTATGTGCTATTTCTTGGGTATTGAGGTTGCTTGATCTAAGGATGATATCTTCCTTTCACAGCGAAAGTATGTTCTGGATATTCTTACTGAGACATGGATGTTAGGGAGTCGACCTAGTAACACACCTATTGATCCCAATATCAAGCTATCTGCCTTCACAAGTGATAAACCTCTATGTGATCCTAGTAGATATCGATGGTTAGTAGGAAAGTTCATCTATCTCGCCATTACCAGGCCTGGCATATCAAATGCAGTGAATTTCGTCAGTCAGTTAATGTAGGCTTCTATAGTTACTCGTTGGGAAGCAGTACTTCGTATACTTAGATATCTCAAGAACGCTCTTGGACAAAGACTACTTTTCAGACCTGGAAATGCTTTCACTTTACAGGGCTTCTCCAATGTTGATTGGGTTGGATCAGTGAATGATAGAAAATCTATCAGCGGCTACTGTGTTTTCTTCAGCAGCAAACTAGTCTCATGGAAGAGCAAGAAACAATCTATTGTTGCTTGTTATAGTGTTGAAGAAGAGTACCGAACTTTAGGACATCTTGTTTCAAAAAAATTTTGGGTTCGCTCTCTTATTTGTGATTTAGGCATTCACCATTCCTCTCCAGTTCATGCTCATTGTGATAACCAAGCCACTACTCATTTCAAAAAATCTGGTGCTTCATGAGCACATCAAACATATCGAAGTTGAATGTCATTTTGTCATAACTGAGTGGGAGAAGAAAGTCATCTTTTTCACATATGTTCATTCATCAGATCAAGTGGCCGATATTCTCCCCAAAACTTTGCCACCCAAACCTTTTCAGATTAATAAGCTTGGCTACGACAATATCTACGCACCAGCTTAAGGAAAAATGTTAAAGTAGTAGCTTAGTTTAGTCACGTATTGGTAAAACTAGTAGTTCACACCTACTATTCTCTCCTATATGTATAAGGACTTTGTATCAAGTTATATTTATAACAATAAAAGTATCTCTTTCATACCTATAAACTTTACACCAAGCAATTACGACATTGTCCTCACTGATTGGTTCAGGCAGAGATCAGTGAATCAATTAAGTAGTCCAGATGTAGACCATCAAAGAATTCTTTGTCTTTCCCTCTTCGATGATCGCTTTAATTTTCCACGAGTCCACAGGTCATTTCTTTATTCAGCATCCACATTCAACCATATGAGATCCTTATTTCATCCAGTTGTTAGACACATTATTTCTTGGTCTCCAAACATTTTGATTCGTTAAAATGGTCTTATTACATCTGTCATGCAGAAGTCAGCTTTCAACTTCATCAGTAAGATTATATCCAACGTCACAAAATAATATGGCCAATTCAACATTTTATCTTGTTTGTATTGTCAAGAACTTATATTCTATGTGCTCTCATACTCCAAGCCATTCGTACAGAGGATTGGCTTCTTTATGTTGAGCAGAGGATACATGCAATGTGAGTTTGAGTGTTGACTATTATGTCATTCAAGTTATACCAAGGGTCATTCATACATTTGTTGTTGTCGTCGTCTGTCGAGGACATAGCAAAGAGTATAATAAAATTTTACGAGTTTAAAGGGAGCTTGATATACAGGATCTGGAATAGCTAACTGGATTTGCATCTCTAGCTAGACAAATAAGTGTAGAAGGTACTCGATTGGTTAAACATACGTAGTCAACTGTCAATGTGGTACCTCCTTATAGTCCTTCACTTAAAACTTCTCTCCAAAATTTGTGTCCGACATCAAGGAGGATAAGAAAGGATGTCTCAACTCTCAAGTGCATATCCAAGCACATTTTGATTAAGTTATCGTGTGTGAGCCAAACTTTCCCTATGCTTATCATAATTTTGTACTGAAACAGACCCTAATGACTAGAGACAACCATTAAAACTCCTTCAAAGTTACAATAGTAGAGAATGCTAGATGAAACTAAATAGGGTGCATGTATGGGCATTTTGTTGGGTGTATGTGTGAGTATATTTTGTGGGTCGCTCCTTGTACATGAGTTATATATATCAATTTGATGGGTAAATTTCTCCTAGGCCCTGGCCAAAGGTTCTTCCTTCCAACCCCTTTGAAAAGTTAAACTACTCTTTTAGCCCCTAAAGAATTAAAAACTTCCTAATAGTATCATAATTTTCCTACAATCTTGACTTGGTAGAACTGTATCAGAGCAAGGGTATCTTGGTTTCTCATACTCAGCAGGCCCCAAATAACAAAAACAACATTTAGGAGGATTAAGGTTTGGAAGATGATTCTACCTGCTCCTCAGCTATGAACTCAAGAATCTTCTCCTTTAGCGCGGGCCCTTGCCTTCCTCCACTCCTCGAATTAATAAACACCACCATGGGTGACTCCCCGACCTCCTCATCCTCCTCTCCCCCTCTCTCCTCCTCCTCCTCCTCCATTACCCCATCCACATCTTTCCTCACCATCGCTTCCACCATCGCCCTCCTCAGCCTTGCCGGAATCCCGATGTTCCTCCTCAGCTCCTCAACATCAACCTTCCCTATATGCAGCCCGTGAAATGACCCCGAGATTGCCGCTCTAATAGCCGCCCTCTTCGACGCTTCCGTCGCTGGTGAATCCATCGATGACGAAGACGTCCCCGGCGACTCCGGATCGCTCACCGTCAGCCGGGACTTCTCGTCCTCGCCATCACGGCTGTTTCTCCGTGGCATTTTTTGGGAATCAGGATGGAAACTGATGGAGGATTTGGGGATTAAAAAAATTTGGAAATTTTAGGGGAGGAAGGATTAGGGACTCAGAAGAAAGGAGACGCGGGGGGGGGGGGGGGGGGGAGATTGATAGCAATTTTCGCGCGGATAAATTGGAGGGTAGAATGAGAGAGAGAGAGAGATCTTACGAATCAAAATATGAGCCGTAATGAAAAGTTTGATAAACAGTATCATAGAGAGAGGGGGGGGGGGGGGGAAGGAGGAGATTGTTAGCAATTTTCGCGCGGATAAATTGGAGGGTAGAATGAGAGAGAGAGAGAGAGATATTACGAATCAAAATATGAGCCGTAATGAAAAGTTTGATAAACAGTATCATATTAGAGAATGTAAATAAGAAAATGTTAGTGAATAATTGTGTGAATTTTTTGCAATGCTAGGCCACTTTTTGAAACTATTTGCGATTTTGGGCCACAACCCAAACTATTAGCATTTTTAGCTAACAGCAGCGGCCGCAATTGAGAATAGCGGCCTCTTTATAGCGACCAACACATTGGACTCGCACACTTGGCAGATGATAGAGGGTATTGTACAATTGCAAACCACTTGATATAACTGAGGTCGCTATTGTCAATAGTGGCCTTGTATAACTAAGGTTGCTATTCCCAATAGCGACCTCGTGTGAGACCAAAACATATTGGGCTAACCTGTGGTCGTTATTGGGAATAGCGGCCTTAGTTATACAAGGTCGCTATTGACAATAGCGACCTCAGTTACACCAAGTCGTGTCCATTATACAATATCCTCTCAATAAGCTGACAATGGTGAGAGGTCGCTATGAAGAGGCTGCTATTTCCAATAGCGGCCGCTGCTGACATGGCACTGGCTAGCCAAAAGTGCTAATAGTTTGAGTTATGGCCCAAAAATGCAAATAGTCTCAAAAAGTGGCCTAGCACTGCAAAACATTCTAATTGTGTAGCACTGAAAACCAAGTAGTTAGTGAGCGAATATAGACAGTAAATATATTTGCAGAGACTACGAAGTTGTGTAAAAAAAACATAGCATTCATAGTAAGCGAGTATTGAGTATAAAAAAAGAGAGAAATAATAAAAGATTAAAAGAGTAATAATAGTAGAAAGGTCAAAATTAACTAAAGTAGTATGAGTCAGATAGCGCTAATTATACTAATCTTAAGAAAGAAATACTAAAAAAAAAAAAAAAAAAAAATTAATTTGCGCAATAGTAGTAAGAAAATTATAGACAGATGTGGAATTATTAAGAGTCACATGAGTTAGAAGAAATAGAAATTAAGAGCGTGTTTATAATTAACATGAAGAAGAAAATAAATAATTAGGTTTCATAAAAAATCCAATTTTAATTCACAAATTCATCCAATTTATCATATAAATTCATACCCAAATCCTAGCATGCTTTCTAGTAGATGAAACACAACATACAACATTCAAAGTACAAAACAAAACATATATATCACTCACCTCAACGAAGAAATCAATTGAATTAATAAATAATGAGAAAAGTCATTCTTTTGCAAAATCCAATATCATCGCTTTAGAATTCCAAGAAATCCAATAGTAAAAATATATTTTATTTTTTCAGAGGAGAGGAACGGCTGCAGTGGATCTTTTATAAGCCGAAATATGGAGTTTTTAGGGTTTTACAAGTTAATGAAAACATCCCTTAACAAATTATAACTTTACATATATAAACCTTTCTTTTAAAAAAAGTAGTTAAATAAGTTAAATAAATTAAAATAAAACCAAATATTTTTACTACTGAGTTATACAACCATCAAGCATAGCCCAAATTAAAAAATTCCGGATTTGTACTAAAAGTGGTAATTTTGCACAAAAGTCGATATTTTTGTAATATTAGCAAATATGTCATAAAATATTCGTAAAAATCCAGAAAATTCAGAAATAATATCTGATAATAAATAATGAGTTTTCCAAAAAAAAATTTGACTTTGAACTTACCAAAAAATATTTGCACAAGATCCACTTAAATTCCATCTTTGCAAAAACATCATATTTGTTTCAATCTTTACCAAATCAACTCTAAGTAAAACTTAATGTCACGCCCCGCTTCCCAAAAATATGGAATACGAGTACGTGACGAAGCCCAGCGAATGATTTTTACATCATCCATAAGCTGTAGGATCGACTCAGCATCATAACAAGAATATACAAGAAAAATATATATAACCAAGCATGCATGAATAATTTATTAAGCAGCAGAAAACAATTTAAACAAATAATAATGTTCAAATAGTTCACATGTCTGGATCAAGTATAAACTCGGAAACAAGTCTTAACAACAGAAGAAACAAATACCTTAAGGAAAGCAACTATTTAAACAGATCCTTTCTCCAAGCAAAACCTGAAATGTCTGCTCGCCAATTCCAGCAGATAGCTTGTCTCCCAAGTCTGCTTAATAAATATAAACAGGAAACAAGAGGGGAAACAAGAGAAAATGCCCTTAGTGCAAGCTAGGGCCACAAATAGTAAAAGCAAGTACAAGAAAGGGGAAAACAAGAATTGGAATCAAGAATAAACCGAGTTATAAGAAGTAGTGGCAAATTCAAAGTCTAGCTGGCAAGAGGGAACATCATAATGACTAGATTGGATAACAACTGCTAGTGGTGAATCACATGTCAGGTATACTTATAAGGGTAATTAATATCAGGCGACAACCTCAAGTCTAGTGTCATATGTTATTTTGAAGGTCAGGTTCCAAATGTCAAGTCCAAGTATCAAGTTCCAGGCTTTAAGTCTCAGGTATCATATTTCAGGTATCATATCATCAAGTATCCAGTGACAGGTGTCAAGTTCAAGTCTTGTAATTATTACTATCTAGGTAGCACGACATGCATCCATTATACTACATGGTTGCTACAGTCAAATCAATTGCGCTTAGACCTAGTAGTGGAGTCTATAGGGCGGTGTACTCAGGCATCAAACTAGCAGGTGATCAACCATGGGCTCTAGAGGTGGCCCCCGTAGGCTCTAGAGGTGGCCCCCGTCACCATGACGTGGCACTTAGTTCTACGTGGCACTTAGTTCCAGGTGATTTCAAACATACATCATGTAATCATATAATGGGCTCTAGAGGTGGCCCCCGTAGGCTCTAGAGGTGGCCCCCGTCAACCATGACGTGGCACTTAGTTCTACGTGGCACTTAGTTCCATTCAACATACAACTTTGGGAAACACGCCCCCTTCCGAGTACACTTACCTATGTTGTCCACTCTATAGTCTTTCCCATAATCCCGGCTTGTCACATTTGTTCAGGCAGATTTTGTGTTCTTGTATTTATACATGTGAAACAGGGTTGAAATAATCTAATTTAATTCTAAGAAAAATTGGGGATGTCCTATAGGGTGTCCAGCAACTACATATAAAATTTGGGGTCAAACACTTGCTGTTTGTACAGCTAAAATAATTCTCAAAGTCAATATATACAGCAGTTTTTACAGAACTGCGCCTACTGACACAGCTGCAGTATAACAGCCATATCTCCTAGACCGTGACTCCAAATTCAATCATTCTGGAGTCTATCGACATCTACACATCCTGATCTACGTTTCATATTCAGGCCTCGGGCCCAAATTCCAAAGATAAGAGGGTCGAAACCGCAAAAGAAAATCCAGACAGCAACATAGGGAAATAATTCACTAATGTAGATTTCATAGAATTATGTAATTTGGTGTCTAAAATCATTATGTGGCACAAATACATGGTAATGGGAATCAAACAGCAAATAATAATATATTTTTTTTTCCAGTCATAATAATCACAAATTTGCCAAAACACTAAATTTATATGCGTCTACAATTTCTAGGGGTCCTCAATTCATATGTCTATGTGATTCACAAGTTCATGGGGATAGAAGAGTCCAATTGAATTATTATTTAATACGAGGAAGTTTTGTGACTCTTAGATTGGTGAGTTTGAAGGTTCAAATTGTTTTACTATGATATTTCAAAGGAGAGTCACAAACTAACTACATGTGGTATTTCAAGGAGACTTGTACTAGGACAATAAGATGTACAAGGTTACTTGCCTTAAATCGACGGTTGAAATCTCCGCTTGTTGAAGCAATAGAGTAGAAAAATCCCCGAAGATGACCTCGAAATGCGCGTCCAAAAATTGGTCGAAGATCGAGCTTTCCTTGCGCACAAGATCGGCCCAAAACGGCAAACGGCGATCGGGATCAGGCGTGCCAAAACACAGAACAGCAGTATCGCCCAATCAGATCGCTTCTCCCCCCCACTGGATCCAGCCGAACAGGAGACAGCGGAAGCGGGATCCGCTGCGGCGAAACACGGGACGGCGATCAGAGGGCACGTATCCTGATGCGATCCATCGGCTGAGATTCGATCCCGCCCATCCGCTGATCTTCTTCTTCTTCGATCGTTTTCTTCTTCGACGGACAGAGCGCGAGAGAGGGGGAGGCGCGGTGGCGACGGCAGCGGAGCTTCGACGGTGACGAGGTGGGGCTCACGACGCTGGTGGCGGCGCGACGTCGAGAGGGAAACTGTCGCGCGGCGGCGACTCTGTTCTGGGTCGAAAACAGGGGAGGAGGAGAACGGGGATGCTACGGTGATGTTGGCGACGATGGTGGTCGCGAGGCGAGGAGGATGAGAGGGTGAGGGGATTGTGCAGGCTGACGATGGCAATGGCGTCGAGGCGGCGATGGACGGTGGTTGTCGAGAGCTTGGGAAATGGCGGAGTTGGGTTCGGTGTTCGATGGCGAATGGAGATGGCGGAGGCGACGGGGATATGGTTGTGGTGGTGCTGTGGGGGTCGACGAGGATGAGGGTCGGAGGTGGCGAAGCGAACGGAAAGGGCGACGGAAGCTGGGTTGGGCGCAGCGAAATCGAAGGAGAACGAAGGAGATGGAGAAGAGAAGAAGGCGGCGGGTTTTGTTGGGTTTTAACAGTAGAGGGGTAGGGTTAGGGTACAGGGTTGGGGTTTATATAGTTAGGGTTATAGGGTTTTGGGTATTTGGGTAGAAAATCCAATAGATAATATTTAGGGTTTTAAAATAGGGTTGTGGATTATCCAATAAGGGAAAAATTAAATACTGTAATACCAATTTAATTAACACTCAAATTAATAATAATAATAACAATAATAATAATAATAATAAAATAGAGCGGCTTCCAAATTAAATGGCATATAATAATTGCAAGATACATTTTGTTTTAGTCGAGTTTAAAATAAGACTGAATTTATAATAAATCAAAATACGAGAAATATTCACAAACTACGTATTTAGGGAAACGGGGATTACAAATCCTACCCACCTTACACAAAAATTTCGTCCTCGAAATTTGCTTAGGCGGTACATAGGACAGGGTAAAATCAGCTTAAGGGAGGGTAACAAAACAAAAGGTTAAAAGGAGTGGAATCAAAGCATTGGAAACACCAGAAAACAAGGAGTGGATAACAGAGAGGTCCAACGGAAGACATGGAAGAGAATAAACAGCATGAAAGAAATGAAATAACACAAGATAACAAATATGATAAAGAAGTAAGCAGAACTGGAATCGGGGAAAGAAAAGACAGGGAAGGATTGAATCGAATAATGAGCGAGTTCAAGATGCCAAATGGAATGCAAGACGAAGGTAACCGGTACCAAAATGAAAAATGAACAACACATGACTTGCAAGATAACAAGGCAAGGAGGTGAACGAATAGAAAGAGCTGGAATCGAAGAAAGGATGGACAAGAAAAAGATGAATCAGGCAACTAGTCAACGGATGAGGACAACATGAGATAATAAAGCGAGATAAGAAGTCGGCAGAACTGCAATCAGAGAGGAAAATGACCGGGAAGAATCAATCATTCAGTGAATCAACGGATGGGGATGAACACAAGGAATAGAGTGGGAAGCAACAATACAAAGGACTAGTCGCAACACGGGGATCCCGGGACCTGTGGGTTATGGGCCCACCACGCTTCCGCTGCGACACTCTGATGGTGACACTCCAAGCTCCAGACATGTTGTAGACCACGTGACACCAAGCGACGATCCGAGCAGGAAGAAGGGAATGGGACGCCAAGATTAAAGAGAGTATGGGTTCAGGATAGATATAAACAAAGATGCAAAGAATATAAAATTGAGCTTCAATTGAAATAATCAAAATATATAGTATACATCAAAACTAATGACTTTAACAGGAATAATAACAGTAACAATATCCATGATAATATTATCAATATTAATAGAAAATAATAATGACAATAAAACTATTAATAACAATGGTAATAACAAAATTAGTAATAATAGTAACAAAATAATAATAACAATAATAATAATAGAAATAAAAATCGTCATAATCATACAGGTAATAATAATATGAAGAAATAAAAATATCAACAATACTAATAATAACGATAATACATACATGACAAAATAGAATTCAACACATTCATGAAAATAATGCAATAATAATAATAATAGCATTAAAATTAATATCAACAATGATAATAATAATATGACGATATCAAAATAACAATAATATCAATAAAGCAACAGTATTAATAATAAAAATAATAACAGTAATAAAGGTGATGAAAACGATAATAATAACATCAATTGAAATGACAGTAATATTAATAATACCAATAATAACAAAAATATTCTTTTACCATCAGTTTCATTATATAAGTAACTAGTCTTGAAATATAAATTAGTAGTAGGTAGAAAATCTTGCCTCCTTAACATCAAGTTGCATATTTGCCTTCACGACATCAGGTTTCAAATTGCCATCCAAATAGTCGGCTGCAAATTTTGCCTCGCCGATATCCAGTCGCAATTTGCCTCCATTGACATCGAGTTGCATATTCGCCATCTCGACATTAGGTTGCACCGAAGTGGTGAAATGTATATAAAATTGAGCATGCTTAGGCTCAAAACAAATTAATAATAATAATGATAGGAACGTTAAAAATAATAATATCGATAACAACAATAATAACAAAATATCGATACTATTAACAATAAGAATAACAATGATAAGAATAATAATCATAACAATAATAATATCAGTAATCGCAAAAAAAAAGAATGATAGCAATAATAATAATACCAACGATAATATTAAAATATTAATAGCACTAGTAAAAGTAATAATGTAAGACAAGATATAGTTTGAGCCCAACATTTTTGTGGAAGAAATTTTTAATATTAACAATATAATAAAATAATGAAAGCAACAATAAGAATACCAATAGTAGTAACAATAATAATAATACTAGTAATGATAATGAAAATAATAGTAATAATAATAACAGTAGTAATAACAACGTTATACAACAAAATAAGAATCGTCTTATCAAAATAGTTCGGTAGAAATATATAGTCGATTAAAAAGTGATAAGTGAAGTTAAAAATACACCATTGTTCGGAAAAACAAATTCTTTATTAAGAAACATTTTTTTTTTTTTTTTTAATGGAAAATCGAAAATAAATATAATAATTAATCATCGAAGTATAGAAAGTATTCGGGAAAAATAATTATAAAGAGAAAAATAAGTAGGAGAAAAATGAAGCTACATCCAATAAGGAGTTAAAGAGAATGACGACTACAAAGGACGAAAGAAAATTATGGAATTGAATACGAAGGAAGAAGGACGAGAGGAAAAATCGGAATTGAAGAGAATGTAGCAGAGGAGAAATAACTAGCATGGTACTCAAAGTGAGTCAACAATTGAAGATGAATGCAAGGCACGAAGAGCAATAAACGACACACGAACCGGAATAAGGAGGGTTCAACGAGGCAAGCAAAAATAAGAGATTGCTTGCACTGGAATCAAAAGAATATGGGTATGGAAGAATAAATTGTACCCAATAAGAAATCAACAAATCAGGACGAATGCAATAGATGGAAGGAAGCAAGGAGTCAAAGAATTGGATATGAAGAAGTCAAAATGGATGGGATAAGACTTGTATCCAGATCGAGTTGACTATTAAATTATTCATGTGGTTGCATGGCCTGTTTAATGTTGAGTTAATCCTGACTGAGTCAAGCATGTCTAATGTATTAGTTAGACTAACACATTAGCCAAACCTAGCTCTGATACCACTAAAAACCTTGTCACGCCCCGCTTCCCAAAAATATGGAATACGAGTACGTGACGAAGCCCAGCGAATGATTTTTACATCATCCATAAGCTGTAGGATCGACTCAGCATCATAACAAGAATATACAAGAAAAATATATATAACCAAGCATGCATGAATAATTTATTAAGCAGCAGAAAACAATTTAAACAAATAATAATGTTCAAATAGTTCACATGTCTGGATCAAGTATAAACTCGGAAACAAGTCTTAACAACAGAAGAAACAAATACCTTAAGGAAAGCAACTATTTAAACAGATCCTTGCTCCAAGCAAAACCTGAAATGTCTGCTCGCCAATTCCAGCAGATAGCTTGTCTCCCAAGTCTGCTTAATAAATATAAACAGGAAACAAGAGGGGAAACAAGAGAAAATGCCCTTAGTGCAAGCTAGGGCCACAAATAGTAAAAGCAAGTACAAGAAAGGGGAAAACAAGAATTGGAATCAAGAATAAACCGAGTTATAAGAAGTAGTGGCAAATTCAAAGTCTAGCTGGCAAGAGGGAACATCATAATGACTAGATTGGATAACAACTGCTAGTGGTGAATCACATGTCAGGTATACTTATAAGGGTAATTAATATCAGGCGACAACCTCAAGTCTAGTGTCATATGTTATTTTGAAGGTCAGGTTCCAAATGTCAAGTCCAAGTATCAAGTTCCAGGCTTTAAGTCTCAGGTATCATATTTCAGGTATCATATCATCAAGTATCCAGTGACAGGTGTCAAGTTCAAGTCTTGTAATTATTACTATCTAGGTAGCACGACATGCATCCATTATACTACATGGTTGCTACAGTCAAATCAATTGCGCTTAGACCTAGTAGTGGAGTCTATAGGGCGGTGTACTCAGGCATCAAACTAGCAGGTGATCAACCATGGGCTCTAGAGGTGGCCCCCGTAGGCTCTAGAGGTGGCCCCCGTCACCATGACGTGGCACTTAGTTCTACGTGGCACTTAGTTCCAGGTGATTTCAAACATACATCATGTAATCATATAATGGGCTCTAGAGGTGGCCCCCGTAGGCTCTAGAGGTGGCCCCCGTCAACCATGACGTGGCACTTAGTTCTACGTGGCACTTAGTTCCATTCAACATACAACTTTGGGAAACACGCCCCCTTCCGAGTACACTTACCTATGTTGTCCACTCTATAGTCTTTCCCATAATCCCGGCTTGTCACATTTGTTCAGGCAGATTTTGTGTTCTTGTATTTATACATGTGAAACAGGGTTGAAATAATCTAATTTAATTCTAAGAAAAATTGGGGATGTCCTATAGGGTGTCCAGCAACTACATATAAAATTTGGGGTCAAACACTTGCTGTTTGTACAGCTAAAATAATTCTCAAAGTCAATATATACAGCAGTTTTTACAGAACTGCGCCTACTGACACAGCTGCAGTATAACAGCCATATCTCCTAGACCGTGACTCCAAATTCAATCATTCTGGAGTCTATCGACATCTACACATCCTGATCTACGTTTCATATTCAGGCCTCGGGCCCAAATTCCAAAGATAAGAGGGTCGAAACCGCAAAAGAAAATCCAGACAGCAACATAGGGAAATAATTCACTAATGTAGATTTCATAGAATTATGTAATTTGGTGTCTAAAATCATTATGTGGCACAAATACATGGTAATGGGAATCAAACAGCAAATAATAATATATTTTTTTTTCCAGTCATAATAATCACAAATTTGCCAAAACACTAAATTTATATGCGTCTACAATTTCTAGGGGTCCTCAATTCATATGTCTATGTGATTCACAAGTTCATGGGGATAGAAGAGTCCAATTGAATTATTATTTAATACGAGGAAGTTTTGTGACTCTTAGATTGGTGAGTTTGAAGGTTCAAATTGTTTTACTATGATATTTCAAAGGAGAGTCACAAACTAACTACATGTGGTATTTCAAGGAGACTTGTACTAGGACAATAAGATGTACAAGGTTACTTGCCTTAAATCGACGGTTGAAATCTCCGCTTGTTGAAGCAATAGAGTAGAAAAATCCCCGAAGATGACCTCGAAATGCGCGTCCAAAAATTGGTCGAAGATCGAGCTTTCCTTGCGCACAAGATCGGCCCAAAACGGCAAACGGCGATCGGGATCAGGCGTGCCAAAACACAGAACAGCAGTATCGCCCAATCAGATCGCTTCTCCCCCCCACTGGATCCAGCCGAACAGGAGACAGCGGAAGCGGGATCCGCTGCGGCGAAACACGGGACGGCGATCAGAGGGCACGTATCCTGATGCGATCCATCGGCTGAGATTCGATCCCGCCCATCCGCTGATCTTCTTCTTCTTCGATCGTTTTCTTCTTCGACGGACAGAGCGCGAGAGAGGGGGAGGCGCGGTGGCGACGGCAGCGGAGCTTCGACGGTGACGAGGTGGGGCTCACGACGCTGGTGGCGGCGCGACGTCGAGAGGGAAACTGTCGCGCGGCGGCGACTCTGTTCTGGGTCGAAAACAGGGGAGGAGGAGAACGGGGATGCTACGGTGATGTTGGCGACGATGGTGGTCGCGAGGCGAGGAGGATGAGAGGGTGAGGGGATTGTGCAGGCTGACGATGGCAATGGCGTCGAGGCGGCGATGGACGGTGGTTGTCGAGAGCTTGGGAAATGGCGGAGTTGGGTTCGGTGTTCGATGGCGAATGGAGATGGCGGAGGCGACGGGGATATGGTTGTGGTGGTGCTGTGGGGGTCGACGAGGATGAGGGTCGGAGGTGGCGAAGCGAACGGAAAGGGCGACGGAAGCTGGGTTGGGCGCAGCGAAATCGAAGGAGAACGAAGGAGATGGAGAAGAGAAGAAGGCGGCGGGTTTTGTTGGGTTTTAACAGTAGAGGGGTAGGGTTAGGGTACAGGGTTGGGGTTTATATAGTTAGGGTTATAGGGTTTTGGGTATTTGGGTAGAAAATCCAATAGATAATATTTAGGGTTTTAAAATAGGGTTGTGGATTATCCAATAAGGGAAAAATTAAATACTGTAATACCAATTTAATTAACACTCAAATTAATAATAATAATAACAATAATAATAATAATAATAAAATAGAGCGGCTTCCAAATTAAATGGCATATAATAATTGCAAGATACATTTTGTTTTAGTCGAGTTTAAAATAAGACTGAATTTATAATAAATCAAAATACGAGAAATATTCACAAACTACGTATTTAGGGAAACGGGGATTACACTTAAATAGATTTTATTTTCAATGATGACCATGGAAACCCCAAAAGTCAGTAAAAACGAATTTTCATTATATGTTTGAGATGAAAACGAATTTTCATTATATGTTTGAGATCAAAACGGTTTTTTACTAAAAGCCCTCTCTTTTGAAGTATTTACAAAAATTGGTTTCTTTATTCAGAAAAATCCCAAATTTTATGATATACTTAATTATAAATAGGAGAAAGTATCAAAAAATTTAAAAGTGGAGATTTGCACCCAAAAAAAATATTTGCACGTGTTTTGCACGTGTAAAATTGAGAAATTTATAAAATGGTCAAATAAATTCAAATAAATCTGAAAATTGAAATATCATAAATAAATGAGGAAAATCAATCATTAACCATAAAATTTTAAGAATTCAAAATTTTCTGACTTTGCACGTGTGTTGCACGTACAAAATTGTAATTTCAAGAAAATAGTCAAAATAGTCAACTCTACCAATTTAGTATTATTTAATTATGCAAAATAAGTCATTTTATTTTGCGGGGTATTACACCTAACGCCCCTAGAGAGCTTCGGAAAAGTTGTAATAATGCCATCGAGGCTAATCTATATAATAAACGCTTGCCGAAAGGCATCCACTCAAGTTTATTTTTTACCGATAATCAATAAAGCTTTATGAAAATTTAGACTATTTTAGAAAAATTTATCTTTCGTCTCTCAACAGAACTTCAAACGCGGTTCAGATCCTCTTAACAATTTGGCCCTTAGAGTGTCATTCGAGCCAGTCCAAATTGGCCTAACATGCTTCTCGCAACATGGTTTGGATCCACTTAACTGCTCCTCTAGGGATTTTCTCACAAAGATGAGTCCATTAAATCATACTCGTCATGACTGGTCCCACATATGAGCTACATTACCGAACCCTAGAAATAGTTAATTTTTCGAGAACTAGCCGAAAAATTGCTGGAAAGAGGAGAAGGAAAGCTAGAGAGAGAAGCTCCAAACTTTACAGAGAGAGAGAGAGAGTGAAACTGAGAAATAAGAAGGAGGCATGGAATTTATAGACTGGGAAGCAACTCCTCGATTTCCACAAAGGTGGCGAGGAAGAATCTTGGCCCTATCCCACCATCCAATGACTAGAATTGGGAAAAGGCTTTAATTTTCGCAATGGTGAATAGGGCTACCCATGAAGGATGCATGTGTATCAGCAACCACCTGGTCCCCCACGTGGCAGCATGGCCAGGTCTAGAGTACTCAGCATTGTGCGAGTTCACACCCTCGAAGTCCCCAATTTTAGATGAGATTTCTACAGTCTTGACCCTCGTAGTACTCCGAAAATTGGTGCAAAACGCTATTTGTCACACCCTGCTTTCCAGAATACGGGAACACAGGAACGTAACTGAGGTCCAGCGAATGATATAAGTATGCCAACTCATATCATCCATAACCTGTACAATACCAGATAACCCAACAGTACAGTAGTAATGACATAAACAGGAATATAATGAAATAACTAGTATCTGAAATACAAGGACTTACCAAATTGTTAGAGAATATGTAGTGCAATAACAGTTTGACGAGTTCTCTCAATAACCCATCGTCTGTACCGTACAATATAACTCAAAGAAAGACAAATGGAGTACCCGTTAGAGCAAGTTACGGGCCGCAAGCAGTACAAGCAACGGGTATGGGAACAAGTGCAAGAAAGCATGAAGCAAAGATTTGGAATCAAGAATATACAACATGTAATGATAGGAATGCAACAAGTAATAAGGTTCAACGAAACTAGCAACCAAGTAAAACGAGTCAAGTAACAGGATCAGGTAACAAGTGAACAAGTAGATATAGCAGGTATCAAGTAGCATGCTAGCAGGTAAACATGTAACGGGTGTCAGGTAGCATGTACAAGTAACAAGAATGTGCAGGTGATCATGTTATTCTCAAGTCTTGTATTTAATCCTATCTAGGTAGCACTTCATGCGAACCATTTATTTACCACATGGCTGCTACATACAAACAAGTTGCGTTTAGATTTCGTAGTGGATTATATAGGGCCATGTACTCAGGTATCAATTATCAAGTAGTCATGTATGAAGTAGTCAAGTATCAAGTAGGACCTACGGGTTCCCTCTGAGTACACCTCTCCTATAGGGAAGTATGTGGTAGGGTAAGCAAGTGGGAAACACGGGCCCCCTTCTGAGTACACCTTCCAATAGGGAAGTATGTAGTAAGGTAATCAAGTAAACAAGTAATTAGGATCATGTATCATGTAATCAAGTAATCAAGTAATCATATGGAAAACACGGACCCCTTCCAAGTACACATTTGTATATTTTCAACTACTAGATCTTTTCCTTAACCCCGGCTTGATTACTTATTATTATTAAAGCGGGCATAGACGTGCACAAACAGGGCAAGTAAACATGAAAAGAAACAAGGAAAAAGGTCAGGTCGGGTAGAAAATATAATCGGGTGACAAACAACTTATAATAGTTAGAAACAATGAGACTTTCAATTCTGGACAGCAGGACGTTGTTGAACCAAAACTGAGATTCTTATTGCCACAGGAATGCAAATCTATATCTATCAGAAGTTTTAGAAACTAGACTCTTTGCCGGTTCCAGCATATACAAACAAGATACATAAAAGTTGGAGCAACTGGTGTCAAAACAGCAATCTACACAGATTTCATGTTCAACCAGAATTTGTAAAATTATTCTTAGAAACATTAAACAGGTCTGAAACTTCATCAATTAATTCCAGAAAAATTAGGAAAGGTACTCTAGTGTGTTTAGTCTCAGCCTGAAAAATTTCAAGGCATTATCTTATAGGTAGCATAGTCAATTTAATTTGTAAAACAAAGTGATGCAGCAATTTATAAATCTGAAATTTCAGACATAGCAGCACTAAAATAGTGATAATTCACAAACTATAACTCGGAATTCAATTCCGTCAAAAGGGTTGTAAACTAGATATCCGGGGCTATATTTCATGTTTAGAACTCAAGTCCAGATTCTGATGTTATCATGATCGAAATAGCAAGCAAAAACATGAACAACAACATAATTGGGTTCTTTTATATGAAAATGTCATGTTTGATAATTATTATGAGTCTAAATTAGTGTGTGATACAAATCAGGGGTTCACAAACATCAAATTAGTGCCCATGGCTATTCTCAACTCAAAAGAGAGCAAAAAAAAAAATCAACACATGCATCATACAAACATACATCTAGAAGTCAAGGTGATTCTTAATTTCATGTGTTCAAATAATTAGCTGATAAAATAGATCTAACTAGTTGTGAAACGAATATATCAACGAAAGATTGTGACTCTTATGATCAAGGAATTGATAAGGATGGCAACAAGTAAAAATGAGATCATCAATGATAAGCCAAATGTGAGTCACAACTACAATCTACTTGCGGTATTTTCAAATAAAAGCTTGTACTAGAACAACTAATTGTACCAAAAGATACTTGTCTTGATTGGAGACGATACCGAAGATAAGAGAATAACGGGAACAGATCCCGGCACACGACAACGTATGCGAACCAAGCGAATCTTGATGATATGATCACAATCGGGCATGGATCTCGATGTTGATGATCAAACAACGATCGGACAGATCGGCACGGATCTTGACGATGATCAAGATCAAGATGATCAAATGTAGATCGGACGGTTGAGATCGAAGATCAAGATCAAGGGTGATCGACAGTCACGATCAATGTCACGCCCCGCTTTCCAAAAGAATACGGAATACGGATACGTAACAAAAGCCCAGCGAATGATTTTCATCATCCATAAGCTGTTCAAGAATCTTTACAACATTCACAATATAACTAGAGTCGGAAGCCAGAAAAGTCAACCACATGCACATATGAACCAAATACCAACAAAAATACTTGAAATAAAATATATTAATCTCAAATAGTCATGATCTGAAATACACAAATAATCTTGGGTCACATTGCCCCAAATACAAGAATAAATCCAAGTCTACAAAATACAATTATTGTCCAAAATAAGCAACAAGAATAATAATAGCAAAATTCCAGCATCTAGTACATCATGTCACCAATACCGTCTGGAACCTGTCCTCCAAAATCTGCAATTCAACGAATGCATGAAAGAGGAAAAGAGAAAACATAAGTACCCGTCAATTGCAAGTTACAGGTCACAAATAATGTAGGATACAAGCACACGAAAATGGGTGAATCTAAGTAACAAACCTAGCATGGTATAATCATGACGTCCCAAAAATAAACAACTAGCATGGCAAAAGTGAACAAGTGTAAAATGGCTTAAATCAAGTATTAAGAAATTAAGTAAACAGGTCAACATGTAACAGGTAGCAGGTAACAGGTATACAGGTAAACAGGTAATCATGTAACATGTATCAAGTATCGAATATCAAGTAACCAAGTGTCAAGTATCAAGTCCCATGTATCATGCAGTCAAGTATCAAGCAAGCATGTATCATGTTCAAGTATTATGTTCAGGTCTCATGTGTCAAGTCTTGTAGTTATTACTATATAGGTAGCACTTCATGCGCCCCATATTATAACACATGGTTGCTACAACAAACACTTTCGCTTTAGATTTCATAGTGGACCATAGAGGGCAGTGTACTCGGGGATAAATAATCCAAATCATATACCAAATTCCAAATAATCCAAATCATATACCAAATTCCAAATAATCCAAATCATATACCAAATTCTAAATGTGGGAAACACGGGCCCCTTTCCGAGTACATGTTTCTGAATTATCCACTACTAGATCTTTTCCATTAACCCCGGCTTGGTTATTTATTATTAATGTCAAACAAGCATGTATGTGTCACGAAACAAGTCAAGAATAACAGGGTATACACATGTATCAGGTTCAGGGTGCAAGATAAACAAATACATGTACAAGATAACAAATAACAGGACAAAACAACTAGCTTTCTAATTCAGGATAGCAAGATAGTGTTGTACTAAAACAGTGATTCCTGCCACTACAAACATTCAAATCTGGATCCATCGAAGGATCTGGAAAATAGACTTTCACACGAATCCAGCAAGTATAATTAAGACATATAGTAATTCACAACATCATAAATCAAAACAGGTTTGAAAATAGAAAACATGTTCAGTCAGAAATCAGGAAAACAAATTTAAGAACAGGAAAATAGCATGAAAACACATTAATTAAATCCACGAAAAATCTGGGGTATTCCCCTATATGTCCAGTAGATAAATATAAAGTTTCGTATTTTTCCAGTAAAAATAGACAAGTCATCAAAAATAAGAAAGCATCAAGAAAACATAGTTTAGCAAATCTGGAAATCCCAACACTGCTGTACGAAAACTATGATATCTCGCAACCAGTTAAACGAAATCCAATTCCGCCAAAGGGATATGAAAATAGATTAAATTTACTAACTTTCATATTTCACAAATAATTTTCATACAGTATAAGGAATCATGGTGAAAATAGGACTCATTATAGAATAGCAAGCAAAATACAGCACGAGTAGATTTTAGAATATAGCATGGAACGTCACATAAAATTTATCAATAAAATTCATCAAAATTCTGGATGATCCCTAACTTCATAAAAAAACACTGACCAAAATATTGGATCCAGATAATATGTATAAAATAGTTCTTGAAAATAGTTTGTTAATAAAATTAACCCAAAACAGAATCTGAAATAGATCGACACCTCTGTACAAAAAACAGCCATAACTCAGTCATACGAAATCCAAATCAAGCAAAACTAGTGGGGTTTGAAAATAGACAAAATTATCTAAAATTCATATTTTATACTGGAATCAAGATACTAGTTGCAGCATTGACGAAAACAGCAAACAAAACAGAACATCCATAAAATACATATTTCACACTTCAAAACAAAAACATTACTTCAAGAATATTGATCCAAACACATCCGAACTTGAAATACAACCTACCAAGTATCTAAACATCATGATTTAGGGTTATTAATAGGTTCACACCTATTATTTCACATGGGTCTTAATCCAAACACAATTTCACCATTATTCACCTACATGACTAAGAATCAAGAATTGAGCAATTCCTAGGTTATCACATATCAAGATTTGTGTCATGAGTCATCTATGGCCAAATCATCACAATAGAGATAAAACTCATCAAGGAAAACACAATCTTTGGTTATCTCTAGATCCAACTACACTATAGGTGAACTTTTTGACTTGTACCAAACAAATAAATTGGAGTATAAATTACTTGACTTAATTTGGAGATGAAGAACGATACAAATCAAAAGTAGGAGCAAAACCCACGAACGAAAATTTACGAACTCACGAACGATTCACACGCGCATTCGAGCACGTGCAAGAAAACCCCACGCGCAAGAGAGCGCGAGACGGCGGATGGAGAGAAAACGGGAGAGATGACACACGGCGCAATGGTAAGGGGAAAATATAGCATGCAACAAGGTTGTAATATATATAGGGATGCATATGTATTAGGGTTTGAAGCACCCAAACTTACGGCTACAAGAAGGAAAAAAGAAGTGGGTCGGTTTGGTTATGGTTGAATCCGGGTGGCTAATCAGGTAGGCTCACGGTTTGGGGATTAATTAGGAAGTAGGATTAATTATATTAGGTAGGATATAAAGTAGTAGGTGTAATAATAGGTAAGTTTTAAATAATAGGAAAGGAATGGTTTGGGAGTTTACTGATGGGTTTAACGGATTGGGTAGTTTAGGAAATAGTTTAGTGGTTATAGGTAATAGGTAATGGGTTGGTTTGGTTGACATCGGGTTTGGGAATAAGTCTTAATGGGTTTATAGGTTAAGGGTGGGTTATTGGATATGGGTAAAATAGAATATAGGATTTTAAAATCCAATAAAATAATGGGTATATAAAATTAATAACAAATAAAAATATTGTCTCTAATAAAATGAAATTTGCATTACAAAAATATAATTTATACAATTAGTAGATAAAATGGATTTTAATAACTAGTCAACAATAACAATAATAACAATAATACTAATAAGAGTAATAGTAACAAAATAAATTTTTTTATTATAATATAAAAATCATAGAAAATAGTTGCAAATAAATTTATTGATCAAAAATAGATTTTAAAATAGAAGATCCAAAAAAATACATTTTGACAAAAGAATTTGAAAATCGGAAAAAATAATTTGCGAAGATTTTTAAAATACAGAGAATACACAAAAATACATTTCTGGGAAAACAAGGGTTACAATCCTACCCACCTTACAACAAAATTTCGTCATCGAAATTTGCTTAGGCAATACATAGGACAGGGCAAAAACAACTAACTGGGGGAAGGGTAACAAAGCAGAGGGCTAATGGGGAAGGTACAAAGCAGCGGCAACACTAGAAAAAGAAAGAAGTGGACAACAAAGATGTTAAAGGAATGCAAGAAAGAAATTAAGCAGTATCAAAAGGAAAGAAACAACACAAGACAACAAAGCAAAAGGGGAGTAGACAAAACTGAAATCAAAAAGAGAAAAGACAGGGAAGAATTGAATCAATCAATAAGTCAATAGATGAGAACAATTGCAAGAGATAGGGAAAACCAAAATAATACAAGGAAGGAGAAGCAACAATATGTTCTTGGGACCTGTGGGTTATAGGCCCACCATGCTTCCGCTGCGCCACTCTGATGGTGACGTTCCAAGCTGTAGACAAGTCGTTGTAGACCACGCGACAACAAGTGACGATCCGAGCAGGAAGAAAAGAATGAGACATCAGATTAAAATTGGACTTTAGAGGAGGGCTTTAATTTAAATAATTTGGTCAAAACTAATGAGCATTAACAAAAATAATATTAATAATACAAAAATCAACACATAATAATAATAAAATAAAAATGACAAAAATTATAAAAATAATAACAATAATCATCATCATAAACATTGTCACGCCCCGCTTCCCACTATACGGAAATATAGGCACGCAACGGAGGTCCAGCGAATGATATACATCATCCATAAGCTGTACAATTATAAGCTCAACAAGATCTTTATAACACAATCACGCAGTCAAATATAATAATCACATGAGCTGAAAATAGAATACCATCATTTGGATAATACATCAACATCGGGTCAAGATGCCCGGGAGTACAAGGTGCCAGAATTAAAATAATATGATAAGCAGTTCGCTATAACAACTAGATAAAATAGCGATTGAAAGAAAAACAGCATGAAGTAGTAAGGAAGCAGCAACGATCGTCTAAAGAGTCTGCTCGTCGGGTCCATCAATACCTGTATAATTATTAACTCAAAGAAAAATAGAAAAGTTCCCGTCAGAGCAAGTTTCGGGCAGCAAGTAGCAATAAGCAGAAAAAGGGGTAATATAACAAGATATAACATGGAATAAACAAGAAGTAGAAGTACAAATACAATATGCATTGGGACAATATGATCATGTAAGTAATAACTGTAACTAGTGTATTCTAGACTTCAAGATATAAGCAATTGATAACTTAGGATCAGTTAATCGATAATCATGTAATCAAGGATCGAGAGTCATGTAATCAAGAGTCATGTAACCAAGAATCATGTAATCAAGAATCAAGAGTCATATAATGAAGAGTCATGTAATCAAGAATCATGCTTAGTGAAGATCTCAAGTTTATCTGTGTTATTAACTTATCTAATGCACGCAATCCTGTGTCCCATACCACAAGTTCGGTGCATATCAATCATGTGACGTTTAGACTTAAGTAGTGAATTCTATAGGATTATGTACTTGGGTCTTCCAGTGATAGTATCATGAGATGTAATCATGAATCATGTAATCAAGAATTATGTAATCAAGAATTGTGTAATCAAGAATCACTATTTAGGGAAACTCGGGCCCCCTTCCGAGTATACTCCCCTATATTGTTCACTATTAAGTCGTACCCTTATAACCCCGGCTTGTTATTCTTTTATAATTAGTTATGAACATGCAGTTGGTACGACTAGTGGAACGGTGTAATCAAATAGTTTAGTCAAGGAAAATATCAAGGGCAGTAATCATGGACATGAGACGTAAAACGAGTATATGTATCAAGAGTAGTTATTATAGAATTATCAAGTGGTATAAAATACATTCTATCAACCTATTATATCTATGCAAGTTATTATTACAAGAACAATAATGCATTCAGTTCATTAAATATGAAAAATAACGGGTTTATATGCAAAATGTATAGATGGATTTTTAGACAACTTGACATATCTGCATTCAAATTCACTTTTCCGTTGTTACAGAAAAGCAAATTCAATTCCGTTAGAGATTCTAGAAAGTAGAATCTCTTCCGGTTCCAACGCATATTCACGCGATACATTCTAAAGACAGTAGCTATGCGTACAAATTCATTCTTTGTTGGTTTCGATGTTTCGCGCGCATTCTGGAAATTCGGAGTCAAAATACTAAAACTGCGATATCTCACAATCTATACATCCGATTAAGAAACTGTAGGATATTTCGGATATCTAGACTCGAAGGACTACGATTTTCATGCAGAAAGTTTTTCGATCCAGTATCGGGAACATGGTCAAATTCTCAGTACAAGATACCGGTTAGTAATCCCGTGCAGGTTCAGAAATTCACAATATGACAGTACTAAAATCGCGATATCTCACAATCTATACATCCGATTGAGAAACCGTAAGATGTTCTGGATTCGGGACTCGATGGGCTACGATTTCCACCTAGAAAATCTTCAATCCATTATCGGGAACATGGTCGAATTCTTAGTGCAAGGTCAAGAAATTTTAGAGATAGTAAGGTTGAATATTCGATATTCGATAACACGATTCGAAATGTGTTAACGGTTCACTCTTGAGTTGATATAGCATGGAACAAGTGACTAGAATGGAGTTTGACAATAAAACATGATGATAACTAGACTACTTGCCACGAGTCCATGGAAAATGCTTGTACGAGAACAAAAAATAGTGTACAAGGTACTTGCCTTATAACGTGACGATTTTGGTGGTGGTATTAACCACGAAAAGAAGAAGCGACGTCGGCGACAGACGGCGGCACAACGGTGGTAAAAATGGCGGTAAGACGGCAGCGAGGTAGCAACGGTGAGTGACAACAACAACATGGTGGGGCGGCGTCGGGTTGTTTTTTGGGGTTCACGGGATCGTAGAAGCGAAGTCGTTGGCTCGAAGGTGGAAGGTAATTGCTTGAGCTCTCGGGTGTGAAGAAGGCAGAGGAAGAGAAGAAGGAAAAATGAAGAATGTAGATAAGAGAAGAGAAAGAGGTAGGAGCTCTGCATGTGTGTGTGTGTGTGTATATATAGAAAGGAAGGGATAGGAGGGGTGTAGAAAAATCAAAGGAGGGGTGTAGAAAAATCAAAGGATGTGTGGAAAAATGAGAGTTAGGCGTAGAAGGAGAAAATGAGGGGGGGGGGGGGGATGAGAAGTTAGGCGTAGAATTAGGCAGGATTAGGATTAGTATTAGGATTAGGATTAATCGGGGTTTAAAATTTGTATTTAAACTCCAGTCGAACAATCACAAAATTATGGAATTGATCAGAAAAATATTCTGGCTTTAGATAAATAGTCCAAAAAGAAAAATAAAACTTCTGAAAATTGAAGTACAAAACTTCACGTAATAAAATACGTACAATTGGAACATGGAGTTACAAACATACTGGTAAAAATAAAAATAATAATAAAATACTGGTAAGGATAATAATACAAGATAGAAAAAAATTTGGGGTTCATATTTTGGTGAAAGTAATTCAATATCAACATCAAAATAAAATAGTAAGGAAAATACAATAATAATAATAGTAATAGTAATAACAATAATAATAATAGTACTAAAAATAATAAGGAAAACAACAAAAATAGTATTAGTAGAAATTCTTTGATGTGGGTTCGCCTCATTTATATCCATCTGTAGAGTTGCCTTCTCGACGTCAAGTTGCAGGTTTGCCTCCATGATATCAGGTTGCAGGTTACCATCCGGATATTCGGTTGCACATTTTACCTCACCGATATCCAGTTGTAATTTGGCTTCATTGACGTCTAGTTGCATGTTTACCATCTTGACATCCAGTTGCAACAAAACGATGAACGAAATGCTGCAATCTTCCACATGTACTTAGATATTGATTGCTCATTTTAAGTACGAAGTTACGTTTTGAAATTTGTGATATTAAAATACACAGTTATTTGAAATAATAAAATTTTTAGAAAACAATTTTATTGAAGATCCAAAATATATCAAATTGATATGGCTAAAAATAGGATTAAATCGGGACCGTTCACATCGGAGACGAATCTTAAAGCTCAGGGGTAAAACGGTAATTTCACCTACTAACGGGTCCGAAGCGGGTACTGGGTCTCCTCCTCACAGATCCAACAACCCGCGAACGGATCCATCTCAACTGGGTACGGGTCCCGACCCGATACAAACCCAGACCAGCAAGAGGAGATCAGGGTCACTGATTTGACTAAATCAACGGGCCTGATTTGCAGTTATCCTCTCACCGGGAATTAAGAGATTACATTCCTAATCTGATTACGAGGATTTTATGCCTTATCAGATCACAGGAATCACATTCCTAATCTGATCCCAACGGCAACTATAAATACCCCCTACCACTGTTACAGGTTGATCACTCTTTTACCTGCTTAAGCTCTTTCTTAATCTCTTCTGGTTACTGACAAGAGCGTCGGAGGGTGCGTCGCCGGGATCAACCCCGGTGTTTCGCACTTTCCTTGCAGGTGTACGGCAGGAGTCAGTAGCCCAACTCAGACGAACAGGTTCGGATCTGCTATTCAGGTTTTTCCACGAACCCACAAATTCTATCTATTTACCCCCACACCAGAATCAGCGATAACAGATTGGCACCGTCTGTGGGAAACCATACGAATAGCCTCCTCCTCTTCCTCGTCGACTAGCTCTTCTCCAGCCATGCCTCCCAGAAAGGCCAGATCCAGGGGGTCCAATCGTGCACCCAACCCCGCGGACCAGCAAGAAGTCCCTGTCCATCCCTCTCAACAACTGGGGGGCTCCCTCCGCCCGCCGAGGACCATGTCCAGCAGGACCAACCTCCTCTTCCGAACCAGCAACCCCCTAACGGTCCCACTGGTCCTAACCCGCAGAAGCAAAAGCCCCAAGCTCCACTCGTCGACCACCTTCGACGAGCTCCCTTCGCGGCCGAGCTCCAATGGGGAGCTCCGAACTCCTCTCCATTGCCGAGCTCCAATGAGGAGCACCGAACTCCTCTCCATTGCCGAGCTCCAATGAGGAGCACCGAACTCCTCTGCATTGCCGAGCTCCACGACAGCGAGCTTCCCTCGACGAGCTCCGAGCTCCGAGCTCACAGTTCACATCCACTGCATTGCCGAAACCTCCCGAGCCTCCTCTTCGCTGTCGAGCTCCTCCCTCGCCCGAAGGAGCACCGAGCTCCACTCCCCAAGCTCCGTCGAAGCTCGAGCTCCATCTCCCATGGCTCCGTCGAGCTCTCCCCATGCCGAGCTCGACCCCTCTTCTCGTCTGCTCCGTCGTCGAGCTCTGACCTCGACTCCAACTCACTGAGCTCAAACCATCGAGCTCCAACCTCCGAACTCCTCGTCACCAAGCTCCTCGCCCGAGCTTCCCCCCTGAGGAGCCAACAAACAAACCGAAGGGCCCGCCGAGCTTTAAGACTTAGAATCTCCCAGCTCCTCCCAAGAGGTCTTCACCTTATTGTAGAGCTTCTTCTACATGGCTGCTCCTGCAACTTACTAAGCTCTTCCCAACGAGTTCGGAGTCCAACACTTGGCTTGATTCCTCTTCAAATAACCTGTCCTTCAGCGAGTTAGAAGTGGTTTGCCATTCGGAATTGCTCCCACAACCGTTGAACACCTCTGCCGATGGTTCGGAGTCCAACACTTGGCTCGATTCCTCTTCAAATAACCTGCTCTTCAGCGGGTTAGGTTCGCCATTCGGAATTGCTCCCACAACCGTTGACTACCTCTATCGATGGTTCGGAGTCCAACACTTGGCTCGATTCCTCTTCAAATAACCTGCTCTTCAGCGGGTTAGAAGTGGTTCGCCATTCGGAATTGCTCCCACAACCGTTGAGCACCTCTGCCGATGGTTCGGAGTCCAACACTTGGCTCGATTCCTCTTCAAATAACCTGCTCTTCAGCGGGTTAGAAGTGGTTCGCCATTCGGAATTGCTCCCACAACCGTTGATTCTCTCACATAAGCAGCGAGTCCGGAGCTACAGCTCTCCCCTAGAGTTGCTCCTCACACTCGTCTCACAAATGGCTCTCTTCCAGAGCCGAGCTCTTCACTCCGCTCGCCTCCGAAGCGGACCTCTTCTCAACGAGTTTGGAGCACAATTCTCTCCTAGAGTTCCTCCTCACACTTGTCTCACAAATAGCTCTCTTCCAGAGCCGAGCTCTTTCCTCCGCTCGCCGCCGAAGCGGACCTCTTCTCAACAAGTTCGGAGCTCAAAACTCTCTCCAAGAGTTGCTCCTCACACTCGTCTCATAAACAGCTCTCTTCCAGAGTCGAACTCTTCACTCCGCTCCCCTCGAAGCGGACCTCTTCTCGACGAGTTTAGAGCACAACTCTCTCATAGAGTCCCTCCTCACACTCGTCTCACTAATAGCTCTCTTCCAGAGCCGAGCTCTTCACTCCGCTCGCCTCCGAAGCGAACCTCTTCTCAACGAGTTTGGAGCACAACTCTCTCCTAGAGTTCCTCCTGACACTTGTCTCACAAATAGCTCTCTTCCAGAGCCGAGCTCTTCCCTCCGCTCGCCGCCGAAGCGGACCTCTTCTCAACGAGTTTGGAGCTCAAAACTCTCTCCAAGAGTTGCTCCTCACACTCGTCTCACAAATGGCTCTCTTCCAGAGCCGAGCTCTTCACTCCGCTCGCCTCCGAAGCGGACCTTTTCTCAACGAGTTTGGAGCACAACTCTCTCATAGAGTCCCTCCTCAAACTCGTCTCCCAAATAGCTCTCTTCCAGAGCTGAGCTCTTCCCTCCGCTCGCCGCCAAAGCGGACCTCTTCTCAACGAGTTCGGAGCTCAAAACTCTCTCCAAGAGTTGCTCCTCTCACTCGTCTCACAAATGGCTCTCTTCCAGAGCCGAGCTCTTCACTCCGCTCGCCTCCGAAGCGGACCTTTTCTCAACGAGTTTGGAGCACAACTCTCTCATAGAGTCCCTCCTCAAACTCGTCTCCCAAATGGCTCTCTTCCAGAGCCGAGCTCTTCCCTCCGCTCGCCGCCGAAGCGGACCTCTTCTCAACGAGTTCGGAGCTCAAAACTCTCTCCAAGAGTTGCTCCTCACACTCGTCGCAAACGGCTCTCTTCCAGAGCTGAGCTCTTCACTCCGCTCACCTCCTAGGCGGACCTCTTCTCAACGAGTCCGAAGCACAGCTCTCTCCTAGAGTTCCTCCTCACACTCATCTCCCAAATGGCTCTCTTCCAGAGCCAAGATCTTCGCTCCGCTCACCTCCATGGCGGACCTCTTCTCAACGAGTTCGGAGCTCACAACTCTCTCCTAGAGTTGCTCCCCAAACTCTTCTCCCAAATGGCTCTCTTCCAGAGCCAAGCTCTTCGCTCCGCTCACCTCCATGGCGGACCTCTTCTCAACGAGTTCGGAGCTCACAACTCTCTCCTAGAGTTGCTCCCCAAACTCGTCTCCCAAATGGCTCTCTTCCAGAGCCGAGCTCTTCCCTCCGCTCTCCGCCGAAGCGGACCTATTCTCAACGAGTTCGGAGCTCAAAACTCTATCCAAGAGTTGCTCCTCACACTCGTCGCAAACAGCTCTCTTCCAGAGCTGAGCTCTTCGCCCCGCTCATCTCCGAAGCGGACCTCTTCTCAACGAGTTCGGAGCTCAAAACTCTCTCCAAGAGTTGCTCCTCAAACTCATCTCACAAATGGCTCTCTTCCAGAGCCGAGCTCTTCCTTCCGCTCACCGCCGAAGCGGAACTCTTCTCAACGAGTTCGGAGCTCACAACTCTCTCCTAGAGTTGCTCCTCAAACTCATCTCACAAATGGCTCTCTTCCTGAGCCGAGCTCTTCCTTCCGCTCGCCGCCGAAGCGGACCTCTTCTCAACGAGTTCGGAGCTCACAACTCTCTCCTAGAGTTGCTCCTCAAACTCATCTCCCAAATGGCTCTCTTCCAGAGCCGAGCTCTTCGCTCCGCTCGAACCTCCTCTCAACGAGTTCGGAGCTCACAACTCTTTCCTAGAGTTGCTCCTCAAACTCATCTCCCAAATGGCTCTCTTCCAGAGCCGAGCTCTTCCATCCGCTCGAATGCCGAGCAAGTGCCAATCCGACCCCAACATCAAAGAGCACGGTCGGCTGCCGAGAAAGTGCCTTTCCGATCCTGCAAACGGAGAAAACTCACTTTCTCCTCAACATTCGTGCAAGATCTCGATCAGACGGCCCAGATCTTGCCAGCGTCGCTAAACGACAAGATAGCATTTTCTTGGGAACTGAGCCGTCTCGAGATTCGTGCCATCATCCAACGGCCCGGATCTTGCCAGCGTCGCTAAACGATAAGATAGTGTTTTCTTGGAAACTGTGCCCGCCTCGAGATTCGCGCTGAGATCCAGCGGCTCAGATCGCTCCACGTCGCTCAGTATTCCTAGCCGAGCGACTAGCGATCTGACCCACTCGCGCCTCTTCTTCGCCCCAAGGGTCTTCCTAGCCCAAGGGTCTTCTAAGCACAAGGGCCTTCCTAGCACACCTTACAAGGGTCTTCCTAGCCCAAGGGTCTTCCAAGCACAAGGGTCTTCCTAGCACATCTTCTCCGCCCCTAGGAGTGGAGCTCCTCTTCCAAAATCCCCAAGACCAAAGTACTTATCAACTTCATGAAGACAAGCATCTTGCGGGGCTATTTTGACCATGAAGGAGGGTGAATCTTCATCCCACTCCTAAAGAGAAGTTGTAGATCTTCGAACTAGCTTCGAAACGAGAGGTTGCATGTCCCGATCGGATCCCCGTAGCACCGGGAAAGTGGATCTCAATGCAGCTGCGCCGAATAGCTCGAAAATCCGAGCCGAGCCACTCGCACGAGGGAGAAATCCGAACCGAACTCTTCCCATCCGAGAAAGAATCCGAGCTCTTCCCATCCGAGCCCCAACATCAAAGAGCCCGGTCGGCTAACCGAGCAAGTGCCTTTCCGATCCTGCAAACGGAGAAAACTCACTTTCTCCTCAACATTCTTGTAAGATCTCGATCAGACGGCTCATATCGTGCCAGCACCACTACACGACAAGATAGCATTTTCTTGGGAATTAAGCCCGTCTCGAGATTCGCGCCACCATCCAACGGCTCAGATCGAGCCACGTAGCTCGGATCTACCATCCGAGCTACTGCCCTCCCGAGCTGCAAAAAGGCCAAAAAATTGCCTCAAAATCCGTGCTCGGATTTGCCGAACAAGAAGCAGCGAAAAAAAAGAAAGAAAAGGGGCACAAGGGGCCGGGTTCGGACCCGTTAAGGGGATCCGACCTGAACCCTTCCCATCTCCCTCCTTCTCCAACACACATGGCGCCAAAAGCAAAAACCAAAAGGAAAAAAACCCAAGCTCGCCTCCGTGCCTCACCATCACCTCGACGAGCTCAGAGAGACGAGCTCCGGGCTCCACCATGACCAAACGAGCAAGCTCTGAGATCTCCACCAACGAGCTCCGAGCTCTCAACGAGCGAGCTCAGAGAGACAAACTCCGAGCCTCACTCAACTCCGAGATCTCCTTCGCGAGCTCTTTGCCTGCCTCCCATGCCGGAACTCCAACTTCACAAACTCCGTCGTGCCAAGCTCCCCCTACGCGAGCTCCGTCGCCATCGAACCGAGCTCCCGCTCCGGAAGCTCCGAGCTCCGAGATCTTCCCTCGACGAGCTCGCCGCCATTAGAGCTCACAGTTCACCTCCAAGCTCCATTCCGACTCCGAACCCTTCACGAGCTCCCCTCGCCGTGGTCGACCACTGCTCCTCGCCGACCACCACGTCGCGAGTGCCGACGACCACCTTCGAGCTCCGAACTCCACTCACCGAGCTCCTCTAACCGCCGAAGCTTCGAGCTCCGCTTCGTCGCAAGCTCCATCACCAAGCTCAACCACGCCTCCACTTCGTCACGAGCTCCCCTCGCCGACCTCGTCCTCCACCGAGCTCAAGCTAAGCTCCGACGAGTGCTTCGGCGTCGAGCTCCTCCGACGACGTCGAGCACCCATCGCCAAGCTCGCCAACCCATCAACCTCCGAAGCTTCGAACTCCGCTTCTCCGCAAGCTCCCCAATGCCGACCACAACCTCGTCGGCCTCCACGCTCGAGCCGCTTCCACCGAGCTCTCCGTCCAAGCTCCGAACCCATCGACGGAGTTCCCCCGAGCTCCGCGTACGACGAGCTCCATAAGCTCTCCTAGCCAAAAGCTCCACCTCCATGGCCGAGCTCCATCTCGCCGACCTACAGTGACGAACCCATTACTAACAAGCTCTTCCCCACCGAGATCGAGAGCTCCACCTTCGTCTCCACTACAGTGCCGAGCTCCATCTCCGACGAACCCCACTCCGCTCGTCGCCTCTCGCCGAACTCCCAAGCTCCATGTCGCATCCCGTCCATCACGAGCTCCGCCGTGGCCTTGACGAGCCCCACGCCGCTCGTCGCCTCCCACCGAGCTCGCCGAGCTTCAGTGGCGCGCTCAGGGACGGAGACGGAGGCGTGCATGGGTCGAAGGCGGAGAGGAAGAGAGGAAGACGAAGAAGGAACAAGGCGGGAGTAAAGAGAGGAAAAATAAATAAATAAATAAATAAATAAATAAATAAATAAATAAATAAATAAATAAATATATATATATATATATATATATATATATATATATATATATATATATATATATATATATATTTTTTTTTTTTTTTATGCCACGTGGCGAGCCACGTGGCTTCACCTCATTGGTCGACTCCGGGATCGGATCCGAGCTGCGCACAATTCGCCACAGTCGCTCAGTCGGCTGCCGAACAAGTCCCTTTCTGATCCTGCAAACGGAGAAAAATGATACCGAGCAACTCCAACAGTTGGATCTTCACGAAAATCGCGCAAAAATTGATGAACGGCTCAGATCGCGCCATGTCTGCACAAAACGACAAAATAACGATTTTTCGAAAAACGTGCCCCCTCGAGATTCATGCCAGGATCCGACGGAGCAGAACGCGCCACGTGTCAGGTATTATTTAATTTAATTAATTAATTTATTTAATTGTTTTTTTAATTTAAAAAATCCGAAAAAATATTTAAAAAATCGAAAAAATTAATTAAAAATTCTAAAAAATAATTATTAATTCAGAAAAAATATTTTAAAATTCTGGAAAAATAATTATTAAATTAGAATAATTAATTAATGTTTTTCAATAATTAATTATTTAATTCGAAAAATGAATAAAAAATTCAAAAAAATGAGAAAAAATTCAGAAAAATCTGGAAAAATTACCAAAAATCCAGAAAATTCTGAGAATATTTTTGGGCATTTTACAAGCCCAGAATAACACCGTTATACCCCAAGCAAGATCCAAAACTCCCTTAAGAACACCGATAAAATTCCGTACGCCATTAGAACAGTAAAACTACTCCTCAAAGACTGAAAAACTCAGTCTCTAGGAGTGGGGGGCTCGTGATATGGCTAAAAATAGGATTAAATCGGGACCGTTCACATCGGAGACGAATCTTAAAACTCAGGGGTAAAACGGTAATTTCACCTACTAACGGGTCCGAAGCGGGTACTGGGTCTCCTCCTCACAGATCCAACAACCCGCGAACGGATCCATCTCAACTGGGTACGGGTCCCGACCCGATACAAACCCAGACCAGCAAGAGGAGATGAGGGTCACTGATTTGACTAAATCAACGGGCCTGATTTGCAGTTATCCTCTCACCGGGAATTAAGAGATTACATTCCTAATCTGATTACGAGGATTTTATGCCTTATCAGATCACAGGAATCACATTCCTAATCTGATCCCAACGGCGACTATAAATACCCCCCCACCTACCACTGTTACAGGTTGATCACTCTTTTACCTGCTTAAGCTCTTTCTTAATCTCTTCTGGTTACTGACAAGAGCGTCGGATGGTGCGTCGCCGGGATCAACCCCGGTGTTTCGCACTTTCCTTGCAGGTGTACGGCGGGAGTCAGCAGCCCAACTCAGACCAACAAGTTCGGATCTGCTATTCAGGTTTTTCCACGAACCCACAAATTCTATCTGTTTCCCCCCACACCAGAATCAGCGGTAACAAAAATAATAATTGAAATACATAAAATATTCAAAAAAGTATATATATATGCAAGAGAAGAATGAATTATATATATATATAGGCAAGAGAAGAATGAATTTTATTCTCAATAAAGAGTCAATAAAGAAGGACGACTACAAGGAACGAAAGAAAATAAGAATCAAAGAATTGAATATGAAGGAAGAGGAACGAGGGGGCACAAGCGGAATTTGAAGAGAATATAGCAGGAAAAGAATAACTAGCATGATACTCAAAATGAGTCAACAAATGAAGATGAATGAAAGAATCAAAGAAATATGGGTACGGAAAGAATGAAACTATACCCAATAAAGAATCAACAAATGAGAACGACTGAAAGAGACGGAAGAAACAAGGAATCAAGGAATCGAATAAGAAGGGATCAAAAAGAAAGAATAAGACTAGTATCCAGATCAATGTTGATAGTAATTCATTTATGCATGCATGGTTGGTGAAATGTTGAGCAAATCCCATATCGAGCCAAGCTTGTCTAATATATTAGTCAACTAATACATTAGACAAACCTGGGTTCTGATACCACTAAAAACCCTGTCACGCCCCGCTTCCCAAAAGAATACGGAATACGGATACGTAACAAAAGCCTAGCGAATGATTTTCATCATCCATAAGATGTTCAAGCATCTTTACAACATTCACAATATAATCAGAGTCGAAAGCCAGAAAAGTCAACCACATGCACATATGAACCAAATATCAACAAGAATACTTGAAATAAAATATATTAATCTCAAATAGCCATGATCTGAAATACACAAATAATCTTGGGTCACATTGCCCCAAATACAAGAATAAATTGAAGTCTCCAAAATACAATTATTGTCCAAAATAAGCAACAAGAATAATAATAGCAAAATTCCAGCATCTAGTACATCATGTCCCCAATACGGTCTGGAACCTGTCCTCCGAAATCTGCAATTTAACGAATGTAGGAAAGAAAAAACGAGAAAACACAAGTATCCGTCAATTGCAAGTTACGGGTCACAAATAATGTAGGATACAAGCACATGGAAATGGGTGAATCTAAGTAACAAACCTAGCATAGTATAATCATGATGTCCCAAAATAAACAACTAGCATGGCAAAAGTGAACAAGTGTAAAATGGCTTAAATCAAGTGTTAAGAAATTAAGTAAAGAGGTCAACATGTAACAGGTATCAGGTAACAGGTATACAGGTAAACAGGTAATCATATAACATGTATCAAGTATCGAGTATCAAGTAACCAAGTGTCAAGTATCAAGTCTCATGTATCATGCAGTCATGTATCAAGCAAGCATGTATCATGTTCAAGTATCATGTTCAGGTCTCATGTGTCAAGTCTTGTAGTTATTACTATCTAAGTAGCACTTCATGTGCCCCATATTATAACACATGGTTGCTACAACAAACACTTTCGCTTTAGATTTTATAGTGAACCATAGAGGGCAGTGTACTCGGGGACAAGTAATCCAAATCATATACCAAATTTCAAATTAACCAAATCATATACCAAATTACAAATAATCCAAATCATATACCAAATTCCAAATAATCTAAATTATATACCAAATTCCAAATGTGGGAAACACGGGTCCCCTTCCAAGTACACGTTTCTGAATTATCCTCTACTAGATCTTTCCCGTTAACCCTGGCTTTGTTATTTATTATTAATGTCAAACAGGAATGTATGTGTCACGAAACAGGTCAAGAATAACAGGGTATACACATGTATCAGGTTCAGGGTGCAAGATAAAAAAGTACATGTACAAGATAACACATAACAGGGCAAAACAACTAGCTTTCTAATTCCGGACAGCAAGATACTGTTGTACTAAAATAGTGATTCCTGCCACTACAAACATTCAAATCTGGATTCGTCGAAGGATCTGAAAAATAGACTTCAACACGAATCCAGCGAGTATAATTAAGCCATATAGTAATTCACAACATCATAACTCAAAACAAGTTTGAAAACAGATAACATGTTCAATCAGAAATCAGGAAAACAAATTCAAGAACAGAAAAATAGCATGAAAACAAATTAATTAAATCCACGAAAAATCTGGGGTATTACTCTTTATGTCCAGTATCTAAATATAAAGTTTCAGATTTTTCCAGTAAAAATAGACAAGTCATCAAAAATAAGAAAGTATCAAGAAAACATAATTTAGCAAATCTGGAAATCCCAACACTACTGTACGAAAACTATGATATCTCGCAACCAGTTAAACGAAATCCAATTCTGCCAAAGGATATGAAAATAGATTAAATTTAATAACTTTCATATTTCATAAATAATTTTCATACAGTATAAGGAATCATGGTGAAAATAGTATTCTTTATAGAACAGCAAGCAAAATACAGCACGAGTAGATTTTAGAAAATAGCATGGAACGTCACATAAAACTTATCAATAAAATTCATCAAAATTCTGGGTAATCCCTAACTTCATAAAAAAACACTGACCAAAATATTGGATCAAGATAATATGTATAGAATAGTTCTTGAAAATAGTTTCTTAATAAAATTAACCCAAAACAGAATCTGAAATAGATCGACACCTCTGTACGAAAACAGCCATAACTCAGTCATACGAAATCCAAATCAAGCAAAACCAGCGAGGTTTGGAAATAGACAAAATTATCTAAAATTCATATTTTATACTGGAATCAAGATACTGGCTGTAGCATGGACGAAAACAGCAAACAAAACAGAACATCCAGAAAATACAGATTTCACACTTCAAAACAAAAACAACATTACTTCAAGAATATTGATCCAAACACATACAAACTTGAAATACAACATACCAAGCATCTAAACATCATGATTTAGGGTTATTAACAGGTCCACACCTATTATTTCACATGGGTCTTAATCCAAACACAATTTCACCATTATTCACCTACATGACTAAGAATCAAGAATTGGGCAATTCCTAGGTTATCACATATCAAGATTTGTGTCATGAGTCATTTATGGCCAAATCATCACAATAGAGACAAAATCCATCACGGAAAAAACAATCTTTGGTTGTCTCTAGACCCAACTACACTATAGGTGAACTTTTTGACTTGTATCAAACAAATGAATTGGAGTACAAGTTACTTGCCTTAATTTGGAGATGAAGAACGATGCAAATCAAAAGTAGGAGCAAAACCCACGAACGAAAATCTACGAACTCACGAACGATCCAAACGCGCACTCGAGTACGCGCAAGAAAACCCCACGCGTAAGAGAGCACGAGACGGCGGATGGAGAGAAAACGGGAAAGTTGAAGCACTGCGCAATTGTAAGGAAAAAATATAGCATGCAACAAGGTTGTAATATATATAGAGATGCATATGTATTAGGGTTTGAAGCACCCAAACTTACGGCTACAAGAAGGAAAAAAGAAGTTGGTCGGTTTGGTTATGGTTGAATCCGGGTGGCTAATCAGGCTCACGGTTTGGGGATTAATTAGGAAGTAGAATTAATTATATTAGGTAGGATATAAAGTAGTAGGTGTAATAATAGGTAAGTTTTAAATAATAGGAAAGGAATGGTTTGGGAGTTTACTGATGGGTTTAATGGATTGGGTAGTTTAGGAAATAGTTTAGTTAAGGGTGGGTTATTGGATTTGGGTAAAATAGAATATAGAATTTTAAAATCCAATAAAATAATGGGTATATAAAATTAATAACAAATAAAAATATTGTCTTTAATAAAATGTAATTTGCATTACAAAAATATAATTTATACAATTAGTAGATAAAATGGATTTTAATAACTAGTCAACAATAACAATAATAACAATAATACTAATAAGAGTAATAGTAACAAAATAAAACTTTTTATTATAATATAAAATCATAGAAAATAGTTGCAAATAAGCTTATCGATCGAAAACAGATTTTAAAGTAGAAGATCCAAAAAAATACATTTTGACAAAAGAATTTGAAAATCGGAAAAATAATTTGCGAAATTTTTTAAAATACAGAGAATACATAAAAATACATTTTGGGGAAAACATGGATTACAATCAAGGTGATCAAGATCAGATGATGATGATGATCAAAATCGATCGGATGGTCCAGATCAGATGATGATGGTCTGATGGTGAAGAAGATGATAATCACGACCGCCATGATCAAAATCAGATCAAATGGATGGCCCTCATCAAGAGATCAAGTTCAGATATGATCTCAATCAGATGAGATCAAGATGATGGTGGTGATCACGATCACGAGGAGATCGGGCGGCCAGAATTCAAACGATTAAGAATCTCTTGATCAAACAACAACACCATTGGGCTTCGGCTTTGACAACGACGGGGACAGTGGCAAGGAGCACCGGGGTGCTGACGGCGAGGCTGGAATGGGGAAGAAGATAATGAGGGCGATGATGCTCGATGGTGACGAGTGCAATGGCGGGAGGCCATGGCAGGGAGGATGACGACAAGATGGTTGGAGGATGATAATTGCGGCGGGAGGCTTGAGCGGTGACGTGGCAGCGGGGGCACAGGGCGGCGAGGCAGGGGAGGCCAGGGCAAAGTCGACGATGTGGAGGAGGTCGATGCTGGGGATGTGATGCGGTGGAGGAATAGCAGCTCGAAGGGTGGAGGAGGTGAAGGAGGTGCTCTATTTTAGGGGAGGTAACAGGGGAGGAGAGGTGACTGAGTGCAGGCGACTGGCAGGGACTCGCGAGGCTGAGGAGTTTGGAGCCATGGCGGATGATGATGAGGTGGCGGAGATGATGCAGGGGTTGAGGAGACTTGGAGGTGGCCGTAGGTGGCTGCAGTAGAGTCGGGGGTCAAGGCTGGCACTGCGGTATGGGTTATAGGAGCGACTGACGACGAGGAGGTCGAGACACAAGCAGGATGAGTTCTGGATGGCGAGGAGGGGCGCAGGGTGGTTGAGGGAGAGCGAGATGGTGAGAGGGTAGAGATAAGGGATGATGAACAGGGAAATGGAGGGTGAACAGTAGAAGAGGAGGGGGTTTAACAGTGTTGGGGGTAGGGGTTTGGCTGCTTGGTTTTTGGGATAGAGAAACAGAATTATGATTGAATGCAATTTGTGATTTGTTAGGATTTGAAGAGTGATGGAACTGAGATGATTCCTAGGACTACGGATTGGTGTGTGTATCGATCATAAAAGATTAACAGATTAAATACGTGATCTAACCCTATATAGCGGAATCTAGGGTTCACGAATTATACCTGCGATGAGAAGAAGACGACAGCGACCCCAAGATCTTCTGCACGTATTCCTTCCTCGGGTTGGACGTCGTGTGGGCGACGATCTCCCAACCTTTTTTCTCCTTGGCTGACCTCTCTTTCTCTCCTTACGTGAATCACGAATTTAGAGAAAAAAATCTTATATTTCAGATGATCAATGACGGCCAGAGAAATAGAGGATATATATAAGGCTACGGCAGGGACCATGAGAAGAAATTAGGGTTAGGTCTCCTAACGAATCTGGGTATCCCGTGTTCAGCCCGAACACACAACCCAGGCCCATTAACAATAGCTCGGTCCACTAAGGAGCTATTGTTGCACTACCTTCCTAATCTCAAATTATATTTATGGGCTCCTTTTATTATATGCTCGTTGAGCTCCCCATGTTAAGATATCGAATGTCCGTCGATCAAATTAAGTTACTGACAACTATATTGATCAACATCTTTTATCCTTAAGTAGTACCACTCAACTTTATTTGTCATGTCGGATGTAATCCACCTGCAGGGTTTACATGACAATCCTTATGAGCTCCTTAAGGGGACATCATCAACCCGACGTATCGGGACATGGATTCCTTTTACAATCAACAGCCCATCATACATACAATGCTATTACCCAATTCATAGAGGTTGTTGATCCATAATGAATCTCACTCTTTTATGAGTCAAAGTAATGCACACTGCATATACATGTCTGTTATTATATCTGGATTAAGAGCATAAGCATCCATAATAACAGAGGTGTTTGTTCTCTTTTATAGTCAGTACAAAGAGAACAACCTCAAGTGGTCCTGTTCAATACACACAAAGTGTACTAGTGTAAACCTATAGTCAAGATAGACTAATACCAGATTACACCTACAACATTTCCAATGGATTATCCAAGTCCGTCTAGGTTGTGAACTATTTATATATTCCATAGGGAACTGATAATATGATCTTCTGTGTGTCACCTCTCACCATATTATCAACCTTATAGAATATCAGATACTTGCATTAATATTATAATAAACACAATATGCAAACATATGCCCATATGATTCTCACTCAAACAAAATAAGGAAATAAAGTTAATACAAAAGTGATGCTTTCAGTATATAACCCTAACAAAGAGTTTAGGGGATAAAATCATGGGATTTAGGGGAGAGTGATCTGTGCAGTTAGGCAGATAGAGACGTGAGGGAGATATTTGAGGGAGACTTTTGAGGGAGACTGGGTAAAAGGGTTATTGGGTAGCGGGTTAATGGGTTTGGGCTTCAAATTAAATAATTAAAATAATTATATATAAATGGATTATTTTTGCTCGGGGCTCAAATCCAATAATAAATAAATTATTTTTCCGGCTCTAGATGCAAATAAAAATTTATCAAATAATATATGGACTTGGCTAAATAAAAGAAATAATAATATAGAATGAATTAGGAGTCCGACTTATGATATGGCTAAAAATGGGGTTAAATCGGAACCATCCAAATCGGGCACGAATCTTGAAGCTCAGGGATAAAACGGTAATTTCACCTACCAATGGGTCTGAAGCGGGTACGGGTTCTCCTCCTCGAAAACCCACTAACCCGCAAACGGATCCACCTCAACTGGGTGCGGGTTTCAACCCGCAGCAAACCCGGTCCAGAAGGGATAGAATTAGGATTTCTGATTCAATCCTAATCAACGGCCCTGATTCATATCTATCCCTTCACTGGGAATTAGGGATTACATTCCTTATCTAACCACAGGGGGATTACATTCCTAATCTAATCCCGGCGGCGCCTATAAATACCCCCCATCCATCTCCATTATGAGGTAATCAAGCTTTTGCCAGTTTTTGCGCTCTTTCATAATCATTCCTGATTACTGACTTGAGCGTCGGAGGGTGCGTCGCCAGGAACAACCCCGGTGTCTCGCACTTTTTGCAGGTGTACGGCGGGAGACAGTGCCAAACCCCGGCGGAACAGGTAACGGGTTTGCTATTCAGTTTTCCCAAGAATCCACAAATACTATCTGTTTGCCCCCATACCGAATTCAGCGGCAACAGATTGGCGCCGTCTGTGAAAAACTAACGAATAGCAACCTCCCCTCTTCCCGTTGGACAGATCTTCACCAGCCATGCCTCCTAGGAAAGTCAGATCCAGAGGGTCCAATCGAGGACCCAACCTCGATCAGCAACAAGAAGTTCCCCCTCAACCCGCTCAACAGCAGGGGCAACTTCTCCCTCAAGCGGAGGACCCACTCCAACAGGACCTGCCTGCTCCTCAGAACCAACAACCTCCTAAGGGTCCCAATCCGCAGAAACAGCCTCTCCATCCGGATCACGTCTCCATCCACAACGCCTCTTCGGACTCTATGGCCTCCCATCATCCCCGAGCTTCCGATCTCCGCAACACCGTCCTCAATCGGCAGAAGGATGAGGATCTTCACCGCCGTCTGGATGAAAAGCGGGCCCGAGAGGGAACCTCCCGCCAACACCGTCCGGATGAGCGATCTCCTCACCGTCGAGAATACAGAAGGTCCCCTACCCAAACTGGGCGGAGAGAGTCCCCCGAGCATCACAGAAGAAGACCGCACTCCCCTGCAGGTCGGCAACAGCCTAGGAATGATGAGGCACCCATCACCCAGGCCGAGTTCCAGCAGTTCCAAGCGACCGTCCTTCAAGCTCTCAATCTCCGTCCTAACAACAATGCTCCGAAGATTCCCTCTCCTCCTCCGATCCGAAGTCCTCGCCGATGGTCCCCAACTCCTCCTCCCGCTCCTAGCAACTCCCGGCATATGCCAAGTCCTCACCGCTCCAGGAACTACCGATGTCGTAGCCCCCTCTCTCCCTCGTACGAAGACGAGTCTAGAGGCTCGGCTGATTACCGTTGAGGGGATGACGCTGTCTACCGCCGACTCCACAAGATGGAGAGGCGCTTGGGTCAGTTAGACCGAGAAGAAGAGCTCAGAGGAAGGGCTCTTCGTCCTAGTAGACCTCCTTTTTCCCGAACCATAATGGATGCACCTGTGCCAATCGGCTTCAAGCCCCCTCAATTTGAGACCTATTCCGGGGAGACTGACCCCGTCGATCACATCGAAAACTTTAAGACCCTCATGCTCATCCATCAAGCTACCGATGCTCTGCTCTGCAAGACCTTCCTCGCAACTCTCAAGGGCCCAGCTCGAGAATGGTACTCTCGCCTTGCCCCTTCCTCAATATTCTCATTCGAGCAGTTTGAGACTCTCTTCGTCACCCACTTCGTGAGTAGTCGCAGAATGGAGAAGACCAGCATCTCGCTACTCTACCTTCACCAGAAGAAGGGTGAGAAGCTGAGAGACTATGTGAAAAGGTTCACAGCTGAAGCCAGGTCCATAGCATCCCTCGACCAGTCGGTCGCTGCAGCAACATTTCAATCCAATGTCCTCAATTCCAGCCTCCGCTCCTCCCTCGCCAAGAAACCCCCACAGAACTTCTCTGACCTCCTCCTCCACAGTGAAAAGTATATTCGGGCCGAAGAAGCTGAGCACCGCCCCAACTTGGAGGGGTCTTCCTCCAGGTCTAAGAGAAAGGGTACAGAAGAGGAAGGAGCCAAGAAGCTCCAGAAGGATAATGGCGGCCAGCGCCGACCTCCCCCCAGATTCGAGAAATTTACTCCTCTCACCACCAATGTCTCCACCATTCTAATGGAAGTTGAGAAGGAAGGCATCATACCTCCTGCTCCGAGGATGAACACCCCCGCTAAGAAGAGGGATAAAGAGAAGTGGTGCCGTTATCACCGGGACCATGGCCACGACACCAATGATTGTCGGGCCTTAAAGAATGAGATAGAAGCCCTCATCTAGAGGGGGCAGCTAACCAGGTTCGTGAGAAATGACCGAGCCGAATTTCCTCCCCCGCCTCGGGGGGCTAACAAACGTCCGGAACGCGATGAAACGCCCGACTTCGAAGGGGAGCGTGTCTTACACCTCATTCATGGGGGCCTAATGGGGGGCTCCTCAAACTCCTCCCGAAAGGCGTTCATTAGGGAAGTCAATTCGGTTCGCGCCACCCGTCCTCCTAAAGGCCTCGGAGTGCCCATCACATTCTCAGACGAAGATCTTGAAGGTGTCCGCACCCCCCATTGTGACGCACTCGTTATCAATCTCCACATGGCGAACTTCAAAGTGGAGAGGATCTTAGTGGACAATGGCAGCTCCGTTAACATCCTCTTCCTCGCCGCTTTTAAAGGCCTAAAGCTCTCCCGAGACAAACTCAAGCCCGCCGGCTACATGCTCCATGGGTTCATGGGAGTGCCAGTGACTATTGAAGGGGTGATCACCCTCGATGTAACTGCTGGAAAAACTCCTACCACCCGAACGGAGTCAATGGACTTCATGGTCGTAAATGTTCCTGCAGCTTACAATGTCATTCTGGGTCGGCCCGACCTAGTTGCCCTTGAAGCCGTCCCTTCCGCCTATCACCTCAAGATGAAGTTTCCCACTCGGGCCGGAGTAGGGGAAGTAAGGGGCAATCAGGAAACGGCCCGCAAGTGCTACATAACCTCTACCCTCGGTCCAGTCCTCTCCCTAGAAACTCTGGAAATCCCCCAAGATGCTGCTCGACCGACGTCCGAGCCGGTGGATGAATTGGAGGAAGTGCTCTTCTCTGAGCAGGATCCAACTCGAAAGTTCTTTGTTAGCAAGAACCTCCCATCCGCCCTATGCTCGGACATAGTCCAGTGCATCCGAAGGAACCGAGACCTCTTTGCTTGGTCAGCTGCAGACATGCCCGGAATTTCTGAAGAGCTCTTGGTCCACCACCTCAGCGTTGTTCTGGGGTCCAAACCGGTTCAACAGAATAGGCGCAAGTTGCCCCCGAGCGCCAGCTAGCTATAAAAGAGGAGGTGGACAAGCTCTTGAAGGCCCGGTTCATACAAGAGGTGAACTATCCCGAGTGGTTGTCGAATGTAGTGATGGTGAAGAAGTCCAATGGGACTTGGAGGATTTGTATCGATTTTACCGATCTCAACAAGGCTTGCCCCAAGGATCCTTTCCCTCTTCCGAGTATTGACACTCTGATTGATGCCACCTCGGGACATGAGCTCCTCAGCTTCATGGACGCCTTCTCAGGCTTCAACCAGATTCGGATGTTCCCTCCGGACATCCCGAAGATCCCATTTGTGACCGACCAGGGCCTCTACTGCTGCAAGGTTATGCCCTTCGGTTTGAAGAATGCAGGCGCAACATATCAACGCCTCATCAACAAGGTTTTCCAAGCTTAAATCGGCCGGAATATGGAGGTGTATGTTGACGACATGCTTGTAAAAAGCATCCGAGGAGCCGATCATGTGACTGACCTACAGGAGGCGTTTGATGTTCTGAGAAAGCACAACATGAGACTCAATCCGAACAAGTGTGCATTCGGCGTCTCGTCAGGAAAGTTCCTCGGCTTCATGGTCAGCCAACGAGGGATTGAAGCTAACCCTGAGAAAATCAAGGCCATATTAGACATGGCCCCTCCCAAGAATGTTAAGGAAGTTCAGAGGCTAACCGGCCGCCTAGCCGCCATAGGGCGTTTTCTCTCGAAGTTCGGGGAGAAATGCCTCCCCTTCTTCAAGGCCCTCAGGGGGGCTAAAGGTTTCGAATGGGGGCAGCAACAGCAGGAGTCGTTCGACCAGCTCAAGGCTTACCTCGTCAACCCTCCTCTCCTCAGCAAACCCATTCCTGGTGAACCCTCTACCTCTACCTGGCAGCCTCCGAGCAGACCCTCAGCGCCGTCTTAGTAAGGGAAGAAGACCGGGCTCAAAAGCCCATCTACTATGTGAGCAAAGTACTTCGGGATGCCGAGCTTCGTTACCCGAGAATCGAAAAGATGGCTTATGCCCTAGTGATGGCCGTGAGAAAGCTTTGCCCGTATTTTCAGTCTCATTTGGTGGTCGTTCTTACCGACCAACCGCTGAAGCAAGTGCTCCACAAGCCAGAGACCTCCGGTCGTCTTATGAAATGGTCTATCAAGCTGAGCCAGCACGATATAACTTATCAGCCTCGGACCGCGATCAAGGCTCAGGCCTTAGCAGAATTCATAGTTGAAAGTACCATCCCCGAGTTCAGCCAAGCAATGAAGGGACCACCCGTCTGGTCAGTTTATGTGGATGGATCCTCCTGCAATGAGGGAAGCGGGGCCAGGGTCATTCTGGCAGGCCCAGATGATTTCATCCTCCAATACTCCCTCCGTATCAACTTCAAGGCCTCTAACAACGAAGCAGAATATGAGGCACTCATAGCCGGCCTTGGAATGGCTCGTAATGCAGGGGCGCAATGCCTCCGGATCTTTAGCGACTCTCAGCTAGTCGTAAATCAGGTCCTCGGCGAGTATGAAGCACGTGATGACAGGATGGTTAAATACTTAGCCAAGGTCAGGAGCCTCATGGCACTGTTTGAAGAAGCCTTCATCCAACGAATACCCCGGGAAGAAAATGCTCAGGCCGACGCCCTCTCCAAACTAGCCTCTTCCTCCCTTCAAGGTCTCGAGCAGACCGTCTTAATAGAGGTCCTCCTGAAGCCAAGTATAGAGGACGAAACTTCCGACTCTATGGAGTCGCTACCTGTCCTGCTTGAAGATAACTGGATGAAACCCCTCGTCGAATTCTTAAGGGACGGGCTCCTCCCCGAGGATCCCAAGGAAGCTCGAAGAGTGAGAACCCGGGCCGAGCGTTACACACTAATCGGAGGCATCCTATATAAACGCTCCTTCACACAGGTAGATGACAGGCCTTACCTGAGATGCCTTTCCCCTGAGCAGGCTGACTATGCCCTACAAGAACTTCACGAGGGCATCGGAGGGGCACATTTGGGGTCCAGATCTCTGGCCCGCAAAGTGTTGAATTACGGATATTTCTGGCCCACTCTCCTCCGAGACGCCGAACGGCACGTTCGGCAATGCAGCTCTTGTCAGAAGTACTCCGACATCCGATGCCTCCCACAAGCTCCACTAACTTCCCTATCAAGTCCAATCCCTTCACAATGTGGGAGATGGATTTACCAGGGCCATTTCCACCGGCTCCCGGTCAGTTCAAATTCTTAGTCGTGGCAATTGACTACTTCTCAAAATGGATAGAGGCCGAGCCCTTGGCCACGATCACCGAGAACAAGATAGTTCAGTTCTTTTGGAAGAGCGTAATCTGCTGATTCGGCGTCCCTGCGGGTCCTCATTACAGACAACGGAACCCAGTTTACCAGGGCTGCCTTCCGAGCTCTATGTGAAGACCTTACCATCCAACACCGATTCTCCTCCGTTTCCCATCCCCAGTCGAATGGCCAAGTCAAGAATGCTAACAGACAGATCCTCTCCGGCATTAAGAAGAGGTTGGATAAATGTTCCAAAGGCTTATGGGTCGATCAGCTCCCCAACGTGCTGTGAAACTACCGCACCACAAAACGGACCCCCACAGGTGAGTCCCCATTCAACCTCACCTATGGGTTCGAAGCTATGATCCCCCTAGAAGTTGGAATACCCTCTTCCCGTCTAATGGCTTATGAAGGAGAACAGAATGCCAGAGAACTCCGAGCAAATCTAGATCTGATTGATGAGATTCGATAAAGAGCTGCCATTCGTCAACAAAGTTACCGAAGAAGAATCGAGTTGGCATACAACAAGAGAGTCCGTCCTACCGACCTCAAAGAAGGGGACTTGGTCCTCAGAAAGTTAGCCATCTCTTTCCCCGGTCAGAAGAGCAAACTGGCTCCAAATTGGGAGGGACCTTATAAGATCGTCAAAGAAGTTCGGCCCGGGACATACAGACTAGAAGACCTCGAAGGCAGAGAGATCTCCAGGACCTGGAATGCCGACCATCTTCTAAAATACCAAGAGAGAGCACCAACGCCTCTTTAAGTATTTTGGGATGTCGAACCGTTCCTCTCCTATTACTTGTAATGTTTTTCTTTTATTTCTCTCTTGTAATAACGACCAGCAACTTTAGAAGCAGCCGACCATTAGTCATCAATAAAGAGCTTTTTCATATTTTACTTGTAAAAATTGTTTACTTCTCTCTGCCTTTACTCTTCACTCTAACGATGGTTTGGAGTCCAACACTTGGCTCGATTCTACTTCGCAAGTTCGCTCTTAAGCGAGCTAGAAGTAGGTCGCCATTCGGAACTGCTCCCACAACCGTTGAACTACTCTACCGATGGTTCAGAGTCCAACACTTGGCTCGATTCTACTTCACAAGTTCAATCTTAAGCGAGCTAGAAGTAGGTCGCCATTCGGAACTGCTCCCACAACTGTTGAACTACTCTAACGATGGTTCGGAGTCTAACACTTGGCTCGATTCTACTTCGCAAGTTCGCTCTTAAGCGAGCTAGAAGTAGGTCGCCATTCGGAACTGCTCCCACAACCCGTGAACTACTCTACCGATGGTTCGGAGTCCAACACTTGGCTCGATTCTACTTCGCAAGCTCACTCTTGAGCGAGCTAGAAGTAGGTCGCCATTCGGAATTGCTCCCACAACCGTTGAACTACTCTACCGATGGTTCGGAGTCTAACACTTGGCTTGATTCTACTTTGCAAGTTCGCTCTTAAGCGAGCTAGAAGTAGGTCGCCATTCGGAACTGCTCCCACAACCGTTGAACTACTCTACCGATGGTTCGGAGTCCAACACTTGGCTCGATTCTACTTCGCAAGTTCGCTCTTAAGCGAGCTAGAAGTAGGTTGCCATTCGAAACTGCTCCCACAACCGTTGAACTACTCTAACGATGGTTCGGAGTCCAACACTTAGCTCGATTCTAGTTCGCAAGTTCGCTCTTAAGCGAGCTAGAAGTAGGTCACCTTTCGGAAATGCTCCCACAACCGTTGAACTACTCTACTGATGGTTCAGAGTCCAGCACTTGGCTCGATTCTACTTCGCAAGTTCGCTCTTAAGCGAGCTAGAAGTAGGTCGCCATTCGGAACTGCTCCCACAACCGTTGAACTACTCTACCGATGGTTCGGAGTCCAACACTTGGCTCAATTCTACTTCGCAAGCTCGCTCTTATGCGAGCTAGAAGTAGGTCGCCACTCAGAACTGCTCCCACAACCGTTGAACTACTCTACCGATGGTTCGGAGTCCAACACTTGGCTCGATTCTACTTCGCAAGTTCGCTCTTAAGCGAGCTACAAGTAGGTCGCCATTCGGAACTGCTCCTACAACCGTTGAACAACTCTAACGATGGTTCGGAGTCCAATGTTCGGCTCAGCTGCGCTCACTCGATCCCCCGAACCGAGCGGACGAGGAACCGACCTCCACATATGGAGAAAAATTCTGCCGAACCAATTTCACCGTTAGATCATCTCAAAGTCTGTGCTAAGACATGATGAACGGATCAGATCGTGCCATGTATCCGCAAAACGACAAGATAGTGTTTTCTTGGAACTCGTGCCTCCCACCTCGTGATGCGTGCCACGATCGTGATCGACTGTCTAGATTGAGCCACGTGGACTGCGTCTGAAATCCGAGCTATCGCACCACCGAAGTGCAAAGTTGCCTCGGTATAATCCAAGCAAAAAACTAAAGTTCTACAGCTAAAACACTCGAAGAAGATAACTGTGGGTCCTTATGGTTCGGTTTCAAGAGTAAGGTAACTACGGCACAACAATGAGCCAAGCAACTTCGATTTTATTGAAACAACTTGAAGCAATTTACAAGGCAAGTTATTACAACGAAGAAAACGATGCAAGAATGACCAAAGTTCGATACAATCCGGTCAGCGCCTCCTCGGAATAGGGATGTTCCGGTTCAGAGACACTCGGGGTTTTCGTCTCTTCATCTCCGAGCTTGTCTCTAGGCCGACGAACTGGGACGCCTCTTCACCACTAAGCCTAATGGTGGCTCCGACCGAGGCTCCACTCGAGCTAACAGCTACTCCGCTTTGTGCGTCGGCTGCGGTCCGACCAATGACGGGAGGACGAGTCGCGAGCTCGTAAAAAGAGATCCCTCGCTCTCTCTCCTTGCGAGTGCACGAGGTGCTGCGGACATTAGTCCTCACGGGCTGAGGCTTCAGATGAGCCACCTCCTCCTCGAGCTCAACGATCCTGTCTTTCAGAGTGTCGTCCTTAACCATTATCTTGAATCGAGGGAGTTTCGCCGAACCGGGGTACTCAGCACTATCGAATATAATGCGACATAAGTTAGTCACCTCGATGCTCTTGTCGACCGTGACCCTCTGCAGCTGCTCGACCTTCTTAGCGAGCTCGTCTCGCTCGGCCCGCACCGAGGCTAGCTCTTCCTCCTTCGACGAGAGTTCTTCCTCGACTATCTGAAGGTGGTGCACCTCGGCCAGCAGCTCGCTGTTCTTCTTCTCTACGTTGAGTAACACTCTCCGGATCAGCTCGATCTCACCCTCGAGGCGAGCCTCGCGAGATCGCTTAAACAGTTCAGCACGATGCCAAGCTGCTGCGTTGTCTGGAGCGTGAACAAGGATCTGAAAGACGAGCACGTTACATTCATAGACTAAAATTCCGAGCCAAACACTTGAGACAAATTTGAGGAAATAATTTTATTCATAAAAGAAAGGGCGGTGGCCAGTCAGCAAAAATGCATTACATTTTTGAAAAAGAAAAAGAAACTAAAGTACAAGAGATGAGGAGATCAGGGGTCCACCTGCGTCGTCGCCTCGACCATAGGCACCTCGTCAGATGGCCCCTCATTTCCCGTCGCCCCGGCCTGACCGACTACCTCTTCCTCCTCTTCGCCTTCTTCCTCGTCGCCCTCCTCTTCCTCTCCTTCCCCTTCTTCACCATCTGCCGCAGCTCTGGGCCACAGCCTGTAGCCGACCCGCAGGAAGTCGGGGACACGATCCTGGACGTGGTCGAGGGCTTTCTCATAGGACTTCTCCATGTTCGAGGCCATGTGCTTCCTTGCCTCGGCCTCGACTTCGGCCCGGATCACCATCGCCAAAGAGTCCTTCTCCGCCTTCACCTCCGCCAGGGCCTTAGCCGTCGCTGCCAGCTCCTCGGCAGCCTTGGCGGCTTTGGCAACCTCCTTAGCAAGCTGCCCCTTTGCTCGCTCCAGGTCTGCCACAAGGTCGGCAACCTGGACCTCCAAGCCCTCGGCTCGCCTCTGCTCTGCTTCGAGCTACCGAACCGCCCTCACCTTGTCCGCCCTGTCCTAATCATTGGCGGCCTTCAGCTCCTTCTCCTGTTCGGCGAACGCTTCGAGGAGATGGTTAAAGTGGCAAGCGGCCTGCCAAAACAAAAAGATAGTGAGAACAAAGAAAGAGCCGAACGGCAGACTTAAAGAAATTCTCAAAAGAAAGTATGCAATACTTACCGATACGAGCGACCGAACGACCTCATAGGTGTCGTCGCCAACCGTCCCCGCCTTCAGCGCGGCTCGATCCTTCGGGGTCGTCAAATGCTTGACAGCTTGCATGGACATCTGCGAATTTCCGAGGAAGCCGTCGTGGTTCTTGACTCGCCAGTTCGGGATGAACAGCTTCTTATGCTGCTCGGTCAAGATCACCTCAGCCTGAGGGGTCAACGGCGGAGCCTGGAGCGTTAGCACCGCCGAAACGTCGAAGGCCTCACCGGCCGTGGCAGATGCAGCAGGAGCCGAGGGGTCGGCGACAGCGATTACCGCCGGTGAGGGGACCTCAGCAATGGGTGGAGGCGGAGCAATTGCCGAAGCAACCTTAGAAGGCCGACCAGATGAGGCGGTCGTGCTCGGCCTCTTCCTCTTCCTTCCATCGGCAACTTTGCCTCGATCGTTCATCATCGCCAAAAAGTCCATCTTCGGCACTTCTGTTTCAAGCAACAAACAAACGACAAGTTAGTAAAACGAGCTAAAAACTTAAAAGAAAAAAATGTATTGCGAGATGTCAGGAGCGTACTCGGGTCGATCGGACTAAGGCCTGACCCATGTAGCACCTCCTCGGTCATCTTCCTCTAGCTCAACATCGGGAGGGCCATGATCTTCCCCACCACTTCTTCCTCGGCCGCAGTCAGTACCGCGTCGGCCCTCGCGAACTTCGGCACCTCCACCTTCCACTGAGTCGGAACCTTCAGCATCGAGGGCTCCCTCAACAAGAAGAACTTCTCCTTCCAACCCTTGATCGAGTCCGGGTTCTCAATGATCCGAACGCCTTTCCTCGGTGCCAGATAGTAGCGATGCTCGGTCTTGTGCATTCTGTGAACCCGATACATGCTCCGGAAGATCGTCAGGTCTGGCTCGACCTCAGCGTTACGGCACTGCAGCAAGAAGTCGTTCACATGGCACCAGGTGTTCGGCATGAACTGAGTAGGCGCGAGGCAGTACCACCCGAGGACCTAAAGAACGAAGGGGTGCAGAGGAAACGCAACCCAGCATTCAGCGAGTCGTAGTCGAACATGCACATATCCGACGTGGTTCGTTTATTTTTGTTCATAGGTTTTGCTCCTTTCTCTTGGTTTTCATTGTTCTTCATCTTCAGTTAAGGCAAGTAACTTGTACTCCAATTTATTTGTTTGATACAAGTCAAAAAAAACACCTATAGTGTAGTTGGGTCTAGAGACGACTCTTGTTGTGATATGCTTGATGGGTTTTGTCTCTATTGTGAAAATTTGACCGTAGATGACTCACGACACAATATGGACATGAAATAACTTAGGATTTACCCGTTCTTGATTTTGATTATGTATGTGAGATTTTTGTGAGAATTCGTGATTTGGTTGAGACACATGTGAAATACTTGGTGTGGACATGCTACATACCCGAGTTCATGATGTTTAAACACTTGATAGACCCGATTTTATGTTTGGTTGTGTTTTGAACAAGTTTTGGATGATATATGTTGAGTTGTTGTTAAAGGGAGAAATCTGTATTTTGTCGCTGATCTGTTTTGTTTGCTGTTTTGGACTGCCTTGAAGTCAGTAACTTAATTTCGGTATAAAACATGAGTTTTAGAGAATTTTGTCTATTTTCAAACCCCTCTGACCTTGCTTGATTTCGTTTTCGTATGAGTGAGTTATGACTGTTTTACTACAAAGGTGTCGATCTTTTCAAGATTTTGTTTTTCGATGATTTTGATGACTAAATGATTTTATTACTGATGCTACGTATATTATTTTGATCCAAAACTTTGGTCAGTATTTGAGATTATTATATTTGGTTTCAAGTAATTTCTGTTGGTATCTTGTTTCAATTATGCATGTGTGGTTGTATCTTTTGCTTCCGACTCTGATTATTCCTGTGATATGTTGTAAAGATTTCTGAATAGCTTATGGATGATTAAAACAATTATTCACTGGGCTTTTGTTACATGCTCGTATTCCTTATTTTTGGGAAGCGGGGCGTGACAGAGTTTTTAGTGGTATCAGAGCCCAGGTTTGGCTAATATATTAGTTGCCTAATATATTAGACAAACTTGGCTCGAACTGGGATTGGCTCAACATTTCACCAACCATGCATACATAAATGAAATTTATACCAACTCTGATTCTGGATGCTAATTGTTTTTTGTTTTTTGTAGACTATGGCTCGCAGAGGTTCTACTTCTCAGTCTCAAGTTGATCCGATTGAGGCTGTCACTACTGTGTTTGAACGGCTGATTAATTAGCAGTAAAACCACAGTGATCTTGTGATGGCTGCTCGCATCCCAGGGCCGGGGAGAATCAACTTGTACTCCGGAGGGATGGCGAACCCTTTTCTGATCCGGAGCAGATCCTTCTCAGATAACACCGTCGCTATCTCGTCCGCTTCGGTGGTTAGAACCGGGTTGTTCTCCTCGTATACCTCCGACTGACCTAGGATCGCCTTCTTCATGAGGTCGCCCACGTATTGCCTGATCCCAGCATGCCCGGACAGTACACAAGGGTACCGGCCCGACTCAGGGGCTTGCCTCGGTGTCTCCACAATCTCCTCGACTATAGGAGATTGGGCCACTACCCTCTTCTTCTTCTTCTTCGCCTCGGCCACGGACGGCTCGACCACCTGCTTCCCCTTCCTTCGGATCTCCATTTGCGTCCTCTCCTCGGCACCACTATCGCCCGAGGACGAGGCCTCACTCCCCGAGTCTACCCTTGACATCTCTAGAAAAAGGCTAAGGCAAGTAAACTGAACTTGATGTGACGTGCCCTTGAAGTGACGTTCACGGTCGGAATTAGTTTGCCGGAAATTGCCTGGCCCACGCGACAGCTAACGCAACCGCCTTGGAGCAAGAATCGCCGCTAGCAAAGAGCACAGAGAGCAAAAGTGAAGGCTTGGGGTAGAAAGTGAGAAATGAGCTTGGGGGTGGGGGAGTAAGAACTTGTAACCCCAGTGCGACGTTTGGGCTTCCTTGGGAATTTAAAAGCCCACTAAGAAGCCAAAGCGCCAAAGCGGAGAGTTGCGACGTTTCAAAACAAAGACTCCTCAAATCGCTTAAGTCTACAACTCGGCCACCGTTGTGTCTAGCCGAGCTATCGAACAGCTTGGCTGTGCAACCGAGCTACTGAGTCCCCTTCAAAACGTCTAACTCCATACCTCGGCTAACAGCACAGAGCTTCCGAACCGAGGGGACGAGGAACCGACCCTCATATATGGAGAAAAATTCTACCGAGGCTGAGTCACCGTCGGATCGCTCCAAAATTCGTGTCAAGACTCGATGGACGGTTCAGATTGCGCCACGCTCACAAAATGACAAAATCACGTTTTCTCGTGATCTGAACCCCGTCCTAGTGATTCATGCAATGATGGACGTTCCAGTTCTAGCCACGTGTACCTTCCGAGCTACTGGCCACCGGTTCGCCTAGCCAAGCTACCGAACAGCTTGGCAAAGCCACCGAGCTACTAAGTAGGAGGGTGACGGCTTTTCAAAGCCGGAATGCTTCAAAACATCTAACTCCATACCTCGGCTAATAGCATCGATCCTCCGAACTGAGGGGGCGAGGAACCGACCCTCATATATGGAGAAAAATTCTACCGAGGCTGAATCACCGTCGGATCGCTCCAAAATTCTTGTCAAGACTCGATGGACGGTTCAGATTGCGCCACGCTCACAAAACGACAAAATCACGTTTTCTCGTGATCTGAACCCCATCCTCGTGATTCACGCAATGATGGACGTTCCAGATCTGGCCACGTGTACCTTCCGAGCTGCTGGCCACCGGTTTGCCTAGCCGAGCTACCGAACAGCTTGGCAAAGCCACCGAGCTACTGAGTAGGAGGGTGACGGCTTTTCAAAGCCGGAACGTGATGAACACAATATTATTCACTTTCTAGAGCAATAATCTTGTTATAATTAGACATTTAAAAGCGCTATATGTGGTATTTAACTCCTATTTTCTCTTTTCCATAGGAAACAGCTTATAACAGAAAAACGAAGCAGATTTAGGACTTCAAGGATAATACACAGCAAACTGCAGAGGATCAGTCGACTGGTTCCCCAACACAGGCGACTGGACAAGAGAAGCTAATTTTCCACAACTCTCGACACAGTCAACTCACTCCCAAAAGACAGTCGACTGGTCTGAACAATTATGAAATCTTCAGGAGTCTCGACTCAGTCGACTGGTTCGAAGATAAGTCGACTGGTCTGCGGCGGAGTAAACAGATAAGATATTCGAAGATTCACCCAAATCTAATTTCAAATCTATTTAAATCCAGATCTTATGCAACGAATCAAATCTAGAGACTGGAAATTGGCAAAAGCACGTGGTGAACAGATAAGGAAGGAAAGAAGAAAAGAGAAAGACATAAATCATCAAATCAAGAAGATTTTTCCCTTAAAAAGGGGAAACCCTAATTCTCAGCAGTACTCTATAAATATCAGAAAAGATCATCTGTAGCAGGGGGCATCTATCTCTTGGACGCAACTTAATCTCAGAATTCCCAACGATCAAGTCATCAACCAGTGCTTCATTCCATCATCATCGAAGAAAGGGAAGAGGAGAACCAGTACTCGAAGGCAGTCGACTGTGTGACAGCCAGTTGACTCTATTGCCGGAATCCATTAGTTTATTTCTTCTCTCCTTATTCTGTGATGTTGATCATGTATTTGAACTTGTTAAGCAATAAAAGTATAATTATGTGGAACTAATTTCATAGTTGGGTAGATCGAAGCCGTAGTTATGTAGTGCTATGTTCTTTTGAATCCTTCTATTTTACTTATTGATTGAATCTAATTGAATTGATATAGATTGATAACAGTCAAACTTGTTCAGGAGTTATAAGTACAGTCGACTGAAGGTGAGAGCCAGTCGACTGCCATACAGAATCTGATATTATCAAGTCTGTGAGTTAGAAATCTGAATCTGTTATATGAGCATATTGAGACGATCCGTATCTCGTGCTCGTAACTTGTAACAAGGGAATCTTTAGGATTCTTGGTTCAATCAACTTAAAGGATCTAGATCTGATACCAATTTCTAGAACTTTAAGTGTTTGTTCGTTTCCACTGTGCGTATGCTTTTGTTAAGTATAACTTAGTAGATACCATGCTAAAATACTTAGGGGAAGAAACGAATTAGAGTAGATACCATGCCTAATTCTTGGCTTAGGGAAACAATACTTTAAGGAGTAGATACCATGCCCTCAAGGTGAACAAACATGAGTAATTAGAAGTAAATTCAAAAGGCAACTTAGCATTACTAACTATTGGTGGAGATCAACAACCCAACTATTCAAGAGATATTTGTGATTCAACACCTCTCATCTTAGTTTTAATCTTTTAGTTCTTTTAGAATATTACAACAACTCTTATTCATTTTTATTATTAGTTTTATTGATTAGTAAGTTGAAGTCTACAATCTCTGTGGGATCGACCCTTGCTATTACTACGATTCTATAAACGATTCGTGCACTTGCGAGGTTTTATAATTTGTGTCTGGTTAGTCTATTTATTTAGGTAGCTAGATTAGCACAACAGAACGCTTTAAAACATCTAACTCCATACCTCGGCTAACAGCACCGATCCTCCGAACCGAGGGGGCGAGGAACCGACCCTCATATATGGAGAAAAATTCTACCGAGGCTGAATCACCGTCGGATCGCTCCAAAATTCGTGTCAAGATTCGATGGACGGTTTAGATTGCGCCACACTCACAAAACGACAAAATCACGTTTTCTCGTGATCTGAACCCCGTCCTCATGATTCACGCAATGATGGACGTTCCAGATCTGGCCACGTGTACCTTCTGAGCTGCTGGCCACCGGTTCTCCTAGCCGAGCTACCGAATAGCTTGGCAAAGCCACCGAGCTACTGAGTAGGAGGGTGACGGCTTTTCAAAGCCGGAACGCTTCAAAACATCTAACTCCATACCTCGGCTAACAGCACCGAGCCTCCGAACCGAGGGGACGAGGAACCGACCCTCATATATGGAGAAAAAATCCGCCGACCCTTCTCAGCCGTTGGATCTTGTCAAAAAATGCGCTCGTCGTGATGGATGGCCCAAATCTTGCCACGTTCGCTAAATGACAAGATAGCGCTTTTTGGGGATCTGCACTGAGATGGACGCTCAGGATCACGCCACGTAGTTCGGCTGATTCCGAGCTAGGTGCCGAGCTGTCGAGCCGAGGGGACGGGGAACCGACCCTCATATATGGAGAAAAAATCTGCCGACCCTTCTCAGCCGTTGGATCTTGTCAAAAAACGCGCTCGTCGTGATCGACGGCCCAGATCTTGCCACGTTGGCTAAACGACAAGATAGCGCTTTTGGGGATCCGCGCTGAGATGGACGCTCAGGATCACGCCACGTAGTTCGGCTGATTCCGAGCTAGATGCCGAGCTGCCGAGCCGAGGAGACGAGGAACCGACCCTCGTATACGAAGAAACTATCTGCCGAAAAACACGGATCGTCCGATCGCCCAGAAAATCGCGCTCGACGCTGATAGAGGGCCCAGATCGCGCCATGCCATAAATAGGTATTTAAAATTGGTTTTTATTTATTTTAATCGTTTTATTTTTTTAAAAATTGTGAAAAAATTACTAAAAATTTGGGAAAATTAACTAGAAATTCTAGAAAATAATTATAAATTCGGGGGAATATTTTTGAGCCCCTAAACGAACAATTATTGCCTAATATGTGTTGTTAAGACCCCCGAACGACTGGTTAACACATCGCAAAATTAAATAAATAATCCAAAAAATAGATAAAAACCACCGGATATCCAGAGAAGCTCAAGAACAACTTACAGCTTAAAAAATCACCTCACTACCTCTTTCGAGATTCAAAATCCTCCATTTGGACTCCGATACAACTCCACCAGCCATTAAAACAGTAAAACTACTCCTCAAAGGCTGATCAAACTCAGTCTTTAGGAGTGGGGGGCTTGTGATATGGCTAAAAATGGGGTTAAATCGGAATCATCCAAATCGGGCACGAATCTTGAAGCTCAGGGGTAAAACGGTAATTTCACCTACCAATGGGTCTGAAGCGGGTACGGGTTCTCCTCCTCGAAAACCCACTAACCCGCAAACAGATCCACCTCAACTGGGTGCGGGTTTCAACCCGCAGCAAACCCGGTCCAGAAGGGATAGAATTAGGGTTTCTTATTCAATCCTAATCAACGGCCCTGATTCATATCTATCCCTTCACTGGGGATTAGGGATTACATTCCTTATCTAACCACAGGGGGATTACATTCCTAATCTGATCCCGGCGGCGCCTATAAATACCCCCCATCCATCTCCATTATGAGGTAATCAATCTTTTGCCAGTTTTTGCGCTCTTTCATAATCATTCCTGATTACTGACTTGAGCGTCGGAGGGTGCATCGCTGGGAACAACCCCGGTGTCTCGCACTTTTTGCAGGTGTACGGCGGGAGACTGTGCCAAACCCCGGCGGAACAGGTAACGAGTTTGCTATTCATTTTTCCCAAGAATCCACAAATACTATATGTTTGCCCCACACCGAATTCAGCGGCAACAACTTACATTAGTTAACATAACCGACGAAGAATAATATAATTTGTTTTGGCCAAAATATAAATACTAAAATGAAATAGAAAATTTCTTAGAAACCAGATTAATATTTTGTTAAAATTCGATCAATTGAAAATGTAATTGTTGAAAAAAGAATTTAAAAGCGAGAAGAAAGTTATAAAAATTTTAAATACAGATGATACACCGAAAAATACATATATACGGGAACAGGGGTTACATAATTCACAAAGAGGTTCAGAATCTCCTACAGCCTTTGTAGCGCACCGATTTCTGTATACTGGGAACTCGTGACACAATCCAGAATCTTCCCTTCAAACGAGTACACAACACAGTAAAATTACAGGAAATTAAAACTTTTATTACCTCAATAATATTACAATGTACAACTTGTTCAACATAAAAATGTACATCATGAATTACACCAATAAATTTACATTGTACAAAAATCCATATCCTCCACTTCGATGCTCAACACAGCTCGAGTCCTTGCTCCATGACCAGTTTGTCTTGCAAACTAACCAACATTGGACTCGTCGGTTGAATGCAACTTACACAATAATAATGATAGCAACGATCTCCAAAACCTCAATAATCAATATTAATGCAAAAATGTGAAAGTCATACAAAATACAAGTGTCAATGTGTGTCATGACCCTAGAATCTAATGCAGAGACACAAATGCACACGATGCCCGTATTCTTATGCACACTTGATTGGAAACATATGCATCCCATATTACATACTTCCCAATCAAGCTTACGTCCTTCTAATTATGGGGTTCAATCCCCCGCAATGTAGACTTACTCCTATACCCTTTCGCTGTTTCTGACATTTATCTAGGGGCTGGTAGAGTTGCAGTGTATGAAGTCCATCTCTTCTTCTGCAGTCATACCGGTGGTCCTTTTCCACTTCCGAACGTTGGTGATCATTCTGATCTGATCGGAATCGGTGGTCCCTCCACATCGCCCGGGCCGACAGTCTTTCTCCACTTCCGGATAGGTTGGTGATCATTCAGCTCTGCCGGAATCGGCAGTTTTTCTCCATGCTCAGACCCTACCAAAAGTTATCATGGATGGAACGGCAGTCCTTACCCTACTCCTCCAAGAGACTCAGAGTTAAACTCTTGCTCCCCATTTGTTTTGATAACTTAGAACATAGATGGAAGCTTAAGGGTCCATCCCCTAGGTTCCAACAGGAGTTTGTGGTGCATACATCCACCTCCCATTCTTACACTAGATCCCAGAAATTAATAGTCGAGACGATGCCGCACGTGTTCCCTTGATAGGTGAGTAAACCACCCAACTTATGTTTGTCCTAACAAACAATAATAATGTAGCCTAGACCAAGCGTACCCTATCGATCTTACTTCACAAATATAAATCTTGCCAATTAGTCTATTCTCTCTTCCTCAGAAGGCACACCTAATCAACACTGCCAGGTGATTTGGGTCCTGCCTAGTCTCTCAGACTACACAACTAGATTAAGATACAAAAATCTACAGACTAGGACACTACGACAACCCAACTTATTAAGAAGCACTAAGTCTAGAGAGTATTGTGAATCCTAGAATTCCTAGTCCAATTCACTTATTAACTAGTTTACAAATTTCATTATTCAATCCCTAGCTTCTTATATTATTAGTTAATTAAACCGTACTCTTAATTCTGACTTTTTATTATCCCACAAGTTCAATTGACTAAGTTGAATTAGTAGGCAATCTTCTTACTCGTAGAAGTCTATCCTATCAACCAAATAGTATTCATGCATTTCATTCAGTAGCCCACTAATAAATTCAATTATAAATCAATATGCCATTCTAATCAGTCTTACTAAGAATTTATTCACCCATTCCAAGTATAATAATTGGTCAACCTTCTATTCGATTCAAGTGATCATCTAACACTAGATGACTCTTATCTAGTTCTATATTTTTATGCAACTAAATCATTTTTAGTCTAGACTTAACCCAACCCAATTAGGGGCTAACTTGACCTACAAATTAGACCCAAAAGTTGGCCCAAATCTAGCCTAATGAAAATAGAAAACGAGCTCTCCTTGATCGCTGTTTCGCCCTCTTCGCTTGAAGGTCTTGAACACATCTCCGGACCGCGACATTGCTCTCCTTGAGTCCCACTGATTTTCAACTCCTCCATGGTGCTCCCGATGATGAGTCGTAGCTCCAAAATAGCCAGTGAAATCCTCCTTGGAGAGCGAGCAAGGTGGCACTAGAACATGCAACAACCGACGTGTTCTAGGCAATATAGGCTCATATTCTACCCGAAAATAGTGTGCTATCAAACTAAGGTATTGGTTTCATATTGTTACATTATTAGACAGAAAGTTAGGGTCCTAAGAGTGTTATTAATGCACCAAACTAGTGTGCAATCGCCCAAAACAGAGAGTGAAAGACAGCCATCAACGACATCCTAAAACAATGAATAAATCGACATTTTGAGCTCAGTTTGGCATTCAAAACAATGTCTAGTCGACCCTACACTAGCACAACACTATAGGACTGTGATAAACATGATAATCATACAAAAAGAGTAAGTGCCCTGAAACAATGAATTATAGTTCAAAAACAGCAAGCATACAATTGTAAAAATTGATGTTTATGAGCTCTAAATGATACTGATTCAAGGGCTATTCGAGCCCGAACGTGCACCAAACTAGTACACATGATATACAGCAACGTCAAGCATGAAATAGGGGTATTGACATCCCCTAAATAGCAAGTCTACTTATCACAAACATCTAGTTAACAAAATAAACATTTGTCTCAAAACAGTGAGCACACACAACTTGTTTTGTATATTTGTGCTTGATTAACCATTCTATTCATATGCAATTTGAAACCAATTAACGTCCAAGCTCAAAAACACCTTATAACATGATTCTAAAGTCTTAAATGAGATTTTAAGTCCATTACATCATTCTAAACGAGTGGGGAACCATGTGTGTAAAAATAGTAACCATACGCTACATATTTTGACTTTGTGAAGTGAAAACATGCTTAAATCACTTAGTAATAGATTAAAACTATTCATGAACCTATCTAACACATTATAGAATGAATGTAAATTATTAAACCCAAATTTAAGTGTCAAATCCTACTCTAACAACAAACACGAACAAGTATACCAAAAATTGAAAATTTTAGCTATTTGATCACAATTTTGAGCTAGGATTTCTACTAATTTTCCACCGCATCACCTCAATTTCAAAATCACATCATTATTAACCATTTTAGCATGATATTAGTGATTTTCTAATGAATATTTTGTTGGTGTATGCCCTAGAGGCCAGTTGTGTATTGACATTACTAGTTTACATTATATCATGATGTTTATTTCATATATGAGGCTTTTCATTTATTGTGTTGTTTATTGTGAATTAATGAACATAATTAAGTTCTTAAAATACTAGGTTCAATACCATGGAATATCAAGTGCATGACTTTATTGTGAGATCCTATTGGTTGTAATCAGAATACTATTCTTGAATGTCCTTAGTTAGGTATTATTGTGAATTAGGACAACAATAATACATAGAGACTAGTATGTGCATAGACTGATGACCATATCTCATGGATCATGGATATGAGATATCAAGTCTTCACATGGGTATATATTAGAGTAATAATGTACTGGACTGACCTACCATGAGAACGTTGCATGGATCGTTACGTGAGTGTCACAAGAGGTTTTCACAGTGACCATGGTGTATGTAGTCCTTTGACTTGAAGTTACTACGGTTCCATACATGAGAAGTTATATATTTTAATGTCGTCAAACGTTGCCTGTAACAAGGTGATTATAAAGTCGACTATTGGTTATACTACATATCATGTGGTTGGAAGTGAGTAACTTAGATAAGATTTGTCCTCTTACATAATAAGAGCGATATCAATGAGCTCTTTGATTGAGTGAGACTATAAAATGCATGGCCATACTCAAATGAGTCAATATGAGATATTGAACTCATTTATTTTAGTAAGTCTACTCGGACATCAAGAAACCAAAGATTGAACTATCGAAAGGTGACACGCTCTATGCCTTGTGGTCAATTAAGGTATCTGGACAAAAGGACTAGACTACATGGTAACATTGGTCATGGATAGGTTATGTCTAATCACTGACATTCCCGTTATGTAACCCCTATTTTTCTTTTTTGAATTTTATTGTATTTTTATTTTATTTTCTTGGTTATTGTATTTGGATTTCTTTTTATAATATAATTTTTGCTTTTCTTGGGTCCATTTATTTTCTTTTGATCATTCTGTACTCTTTTGACTTGAATTCTGCTATTTTTGGTTCATTGCAATTTTTGTTCTTTGTGTTTTGAGTTTGAATTGTTCCGCTATATGTTCATCCCATTGATTTATGCTTTTCATCTCTTTTTGGAGCCTAAACCTGTACCCTAAACCCATTAAACTGCAACCCAAAGCCCTATATCTTAATTACCCTATAAAAACCCCTTCTTAAACCCTAATTTTATAATATATAATCTCTCGCTCTTCACTTCCGCCGCTTTCTCTCTCCCCATATTCCGCTCTCCTCTGTTTCCCTTTGAAACGAACCCAACTCGCCAACCGCCCCTTAGACGCCTCTTCGATCATCTTCTCCGACCCCTCACCACCTCGACCTCGTCACCCTAGCCCTCCGCCACAGCCTCTTTGACCACCGTCTGCCCTCTCCGTTGTCCCCCGCATCCATCGCAGAACCCCTTCGCCCTCGCCACTGTCGTCCCGTTCTCCTCTGTTTCGTTGTGAAACAGGGTGTCGCGCTCGAGCTCTCGCCGCTGCATCCCTTCCCGACCGCCAGCATCCTCGTCGACAGCTACCGCTGACCACCTCGCCGTGGGCTGTCGCTATTGCCAGTTGCAGTCTCTCTCTCTCTGTCGCTGTGGAGAAGGAGGGATAGAGATGTGGTGTTTGCTGTTTAGAGAGTAGGGGATTGGATTTATTGGTGTTTGTTGTTTGGAGAGTAGGGGATCATTGATTTGCTGTTTTTCTGTTCACTGTTGTGCACGTAGCTCGCACGTGCTTGCGTGTTCCGTGTTTTCCGTTCATGGATTCGCCGCCCGGGATTCTAATCCCATTATTCTATATATTCGAATCTACTAACTAAAAGGAAAGTCTCTTCTTGAACTAGTTATTTGTTTTGTTCAAGATTTCTTTGATCTCTTCAAGTAGATCCAATCCTTTTTATTGTACTGCTATTTGAAATTTCGTTAAGTTTATTGAGGGTTTACATAAGCTAATCCGATATATTCTTAACATCGTGCCTACATCTTTGATCTAAAGCCTAGTCCATCTTGAATCTTACATATGCACAATTACATAAAAAATAACTAGAAACATGTGATAGACTTGTTTGATGAATTGCATACATTAGATTGAATTAGATTACTGAATTGAATACCATGCCTGTGAAATTGCATCTTAAAACTAAAATTATGCATGTTAAACATCTAGCATCACTTTGATTATTAAGTATCATGAACTATATGGTTGTTTGATTAAATTGTTGCCTATTCATATCAAAATAAATTCTGGACTGTTGTTTGTTCCTTTTTGTATTAGATTTTCGACCATATTGCTGTTGTAATTTGAAATAACTTTCTGAACATAAATTATAGCCTCATGAATCTATTTTCCAGAACTTTTAACGGATTTGAATTCCGAGTTATAATCTGTTAGATATAAGTATTTTAGTACAGATGTGTCAGAATTTCCAGATTCACAAATTCGTTCTTATCTTTATGTTTCAGAATTTAATTGAACATGTTAGCAGTAAAATAAAAATATGAAATAAATTTGGCTGAGACTAGACATGCATAGGAACCACCCTTAATTTTTGTAAATTTAATTGATAAGTTTTATGACCCAACACATATAGGTGAACACAATTTACAACTTGTTGCCTAAACATAAAATCTGAAAAGATTAGGATTTTTATCCATGTTTCTGTAACTTTTATATGTAGTATATATATTTGCTAGAACCGACAGAGAGTTTAGTTTCTAGAAATTTTGACAGATCCAGATTTACTTTTCTATAGTAGCGGTAATCTGTGTTTTTGTACAACAACGTCATGCTGTCCAGATTTTATGAATTGTTTTGATTTAATATATATGCTTCTTGCTTTGCCTGAAATGAGTAGAATTAGTCACACCTAGCATGATACAACATTGACACCTTCTTGCATGCTCACATAGGATGAAATAAAATGATAACAAGCCGGGGTATTTGTGGGATGACTTGGTAGTGAACAATCGGAAACTGTATTCGGTCGGGCCCTACTGCTTGACTTGTACTGAGGGCCATAAAATACTTCTTGATAATCAATGACATTGAACATTAAACACTGATTACTGGGCCGAGTAGACGAACCGTGAATTCACCATCAGTCTAAAGCGTACACTATGTGCTTGCGCCGAACCTGTGGAATGGGATGCAGTAGTACGTGCACTAGATAGGTTAATAAAATGACTAATAACCTGCATTTGACATATCATGCTTAATCCCGTATACTGTCACCAATATTGAGCTTGAATTGAAACTATTAATTAAATGCATGATTAAACATAGACCCTTTACATTATTGCCATTCCTTGACTTTGCTATCTGACTTTGATCCCATCCCTTTTCTTTTGATATATCATGTTCCTATTATTCCCTGCTTTCTCTACTTGTTGTCATGAATTGCTCTGAGAACATTATTTTTTTTCTTTTACATCAAGAGTTTACAGGTACTGGAGGAACAATACCAGCAGGAATTGGTGAGCAACGACTCTAGAAGATGGAGTCCAAGATTAGATTGCTTGAATTAATTTGTTGTTAGATTTATTATTTGAACATTGTCTTGATATTATACGTTGTTTTTTGGGCTTTATGACCCGGAGTTTATTTTTTGTCCCAGATGTTGGATATTATTAGCTGGATTATTTCATTTATTATTGAAGTTGATCTTGGTTTATATGATTATATCTTCGTGCGTGGTTGTGATTGTTCTTTCATATTGTTGAGTTAATCTGGTACAGCTTATGAATGGTGTTTATATTATTCGCTGGGCCTACGCTACGTACTCGTATTTTGTATTTTGGGAAGCGAGGCGTGAAACATTTTTAGTGGTATCAGAGCACTAGGTTTGGATAATATATTAGTCAAACATGACTATCATTATGAAGGTTTAGCTTTGATTGATATATTAGTCAAGTTTGGCTCTAATCGGGTTAACTCAGTAATGTGCACACCACGATGATCACATAGATGTATATAATAACCAACATATAATTTGGGTACTGACCATCTTTGCTCGTGTTTCAGGCTATGGCTCATGGGAGTTCTTCTTCTTCTCGTTCGTGGGATGAGTAGCCCAACAACACTGTTATTCTTCAGACGATTCAGAAGATGATGGCTCTCCAGCAGGAGCACAATGAATTGATGATGGCCACTTTGGCGGCCAATGGATCTGCCGCTGGACCTGCACCTGGGCCACTGCCACCAAGGCCCGGTACATTAGCAAATTTCATGATGCTACATCCGGATAAGTTTTCGGGAAGTGAGTCGTCGCTAGAGGCCGAGCAATGGCTTATCCGGATGGAGCAACTGTTGATCATCGCCCGTGTTGCTGATGTTGATCGTGTGGATGTGGTTAGCATCCAATTGGTGGATCTCGCTCACATCTGGTGGCGGGCTGAAACCGAAAGGATGGCGAGACCCATCGAGTGGGCCACTTTCTCAGAGAGCTTCATGGCGAAGTTCTTTCCCAGTGTTACCAAGGCAGAGATGGAACGACAATTTGTTTCCCTAACTCAAGGAAATCGTTCCGTGGACGAGTATGCTGCAGAGTTTACTCGGCTCAGTCACTCCGCTCCTGCCCTCGTAGCCACTGATGAGGATAGGGATCGCAGATTCCAGTTGGGCTTGAGTTTTCCCCTCCAGGACTGCTTGGCTGCTCTTCGGCTTCGTGCCTATGCCGATGTTCTGCATGCTGCTCAGATCTAGGAGCAGACCCTCAGCATGTCAGGTGTTCCCCAGTGAAATGTTCCGCACCCTGTTGTAGTTCGGCCTACCAGAGGACCTATTCGGAGGCCAGTTCCACCTCCTCCCGCGAGGGTACAGTTGTACGCACCTGTTGTTCCGAGGACTTTCGAGACTGTTGGCTATTGCCATAAGGTTAGGCATTCACAGCAGGACTGTAGGGTAGCTAATCGACAATGCCTGGCATGTGGCAGCAGTGATCGTATGATTCGGGACTGCCCCAAGAGTAAGGCAGCTGTTCAAGCTGGAGGTACCGTTCAGCAGGGAGCACTGGCTCGTGGTCAGGGTAGACCGCCTCTTCCACCGCAGAGGTAGACCTTTGAGCAGAGGTGTGTGGCTCCTAAAGGAGGTTAGACTGGGAGTCATTGTCAGGCTTATAACCTGATTGCTGAGGAAGCGGAGGTAGCTGTTGGAGTGGTTCAGGTATGTCACAGTAGTTGTACTTTTCTTTTTGTTCTTTTCAGTTTTCTGCATATTATTTCCCTTCTTTTGTACAATTATTCGTGCATATATCCTGCTAGCACCTTATTCTTTTGTTTGATCTTCTTCTAGGTGCTATTTTAGTCTTCTCCCTTCTAGCTCATGTCTTGTTTGATTCTGGTGCTACCCACTCCTTCATTTCCTCCCGCTTTGTTGAGCAGCATAGTTTGGCAAGCGAGGCTATGCCCGCAGCTTGGGACATCACCACAGGTGGAGGTGTTATTGTCTATTCTAGGGTATGCAAGCAAAGCCCGTTGCTGATTAGTGGTGTGGATTTCTTGGCTGATTTGATTGTGATCCTTAATTCCAGTTTCGATGTCATTCTGGGCATGGATTGGTTGGGTGTTTCTTGTGCCGTGATTGATTTTCGAGAGAAGAAGATGACTTTCAGGCTTTCTGGTCAACCGGAGTTTGTGTTCCATGCGGGTGAGACACCGTCAGGGCGTGTCAAGAACTCGATGGATCCCAAGGCTGTTTTGCTTGTGTCGTTGGGCTTTGATGGGGTCGTTGCACCCTTGGTTGTGCGAGATTTCCTTGATGTCTTTCCTGAGGATTTTCCCGGTGTCAAACAAATATCGGTGTATGTCATGGCCTAATCGAATGCACACTCAAGATGCACATGATGCTCTTATTTTAATGCATGCCTGATTGGAGAGATATGCATCCCGTACTACACATTCCCCAATAAAACAACGTTCTTCAATTGATGGAGTTCGATCCCCCGCTATGCATCCTACTCTTGTGCTCTCCCTGTCACTGATACTCTAGTGATGATGAGGTTGCAGTCGTCCGGTTTACTCCAGTTGCCGCCATAGTAGTGGTGTCCATTACTCGTGTTTTACCCACTGTGCCTGGGATCGCAGTCCTAACGGCTTACTCCATCACGGGTGAACCCATAGTAGATTGAAGTAATTCCGCATTCCCGGACCTTACCAAAAGCTGATACACGGACACTAGGGCTCCTCGCCGAGGACATTATTTTAGAGCCCCCACAGAGTTCACTCACAGAGCAGTCTCTAAGTCATCTGCCCATATTGATCAACGTAGGACCTGACGGATATAGGGTTTCCCCAACTCCTTTACCCTCGTCCTTACACTAGATCAGAACTTGCAGTCGAAACGACGCCACCACTCCAAACTTCCTCAAAGGTTGTTACGGTCATAATGGCACTCACATCGAAGACAATAGAGCCCCCAAAGAGTTCACTTACAGAGCAGTCTCTGAGTCCCCTGCCGAATTAAATGAACCTAGGATTTGGCCAGGCGTGAAGTCGCCATGCGTCCCCCTAACAGGCGAACACCACCCACTAGTGCTTGTCATTACATTCAAAAATGACTCGACCCCAAACCCATGGTACAAGAGCTAACTTACTCTAGGACCAAGATTAAGAATGAGGTTAATTATATGATTACTAGCATTTTTACCTGATCATATGATTATCTGAATTCCAAAACTCTAATCAATCTCTAATCCTTTTTCATTCTCATTATGAATTATTAGGCCAGTCTAGGTATAATTCATTTTAGTCAATACTCTTAGTCAGGCGATCTATCAACTTTCATGTCCTAACTTAGAACAACTTGGTTTACTATGAACAACTAGTTAAGTTCTACATGTAGACTCTTTTCTAGTTAATTACCTTTTTCATTATTAGGACATAACCCATTCCACAATATGGCTCAACCTAGCCTTCAAATCTGGCCCAAGGGTTGGCCCGCCTCGTCCCTTACTTGGCCCGAATCAACGACGAACTGACACCGTCGATCGCCGCAACCACCATCTATGCTTGGAGTTAGATCGTGATCTCGGCCCGACCCACCCACACACATTTCTCCCGCTATCTTCACGCTCCACAGTCCTCGACAAGTGGTAGCATCAAACACAACGATGGAATCCTTCCATGAACGGCGAGCACGTTGGCGCACGAGTCATCTCCTCCAACACGTTCAATGTGACACGGGTTCCTATTCTACCTATCTAGATACCAACACGACTTAATCCTAGAGTTTCAATACTCAACCATTGTAGCCCAACATGGGTACACTACCCTAGGAATAAATTCTACACCAAGAATACTCAATAAGAGTCCTAAAAGCTCTACAAATGGAAAATCACATTTCCAAACAACAAGCATACAATTGGCGTTCATGCCAAAACGGAGGCGTTCCCGGTCACGTTTCATTGAAGAAAGGCAATTGGATGCTCCCCATTCTTCTATTCAAGGTAGACAGCAAGCACAAGCACAAAATGGGCATGAGTTTCATCCCAAAATGATCCACATGAACACATAAATTCTACTTCAAAACAGTGAACAAGTATGTCTAGATTGTGGTCTACAAGCACATATGAGTTACTTATAACATGAAGCTTTAGATAATTTAAGTCATATCTCATCCACAACATGATTTAAATTCCACAACAGCAACTTAAAACTCAGATTCTACAAGTTCAAACTCAATCTCATAGGTATAGTGCAAAATAGTGAGCTTTAAGAATCTCTGTGTCTCTCTCTATTGTCACTTGCAAAATTCATTATAATTCGTGTACTGATCCAAACCATGAGTTCTTAGACATTACGGAAATATCTATGTGTCTAATACAGTTTCCTAGTTACATGTTTCTTCAGATTTTGTCGTTAAAGTGGTCAAATAAGTCATTTTGTTTAACATGCATGCAAAAATTTCAAGAACAGAGAAACAATTAACCAGTGTTAACATAAAAATAATTTTAAAATATCACATGATCTTTAAACTTCATGAAATTTGAAACATAAGTTCTTCATACATGGTAACAGATCATATTTAAATTTTAAGTGATTCTACCAAGTACTTTTTAGATTATGATTTCTTGAAAATTAACTAAAAATAGAACAGAACAGATCATCTTCATTTTCTTTTTCAGAACAATCAATGGTTACGGATTTTATAATAATAACAAACAATGTCCAAAAAGTATAAAATTTTATATTCAAGCACTTAACACATATTAGGCGCACATACTAAAATTTCAACAACAGATCTCAAGTGGTTACAGAGTTATGTGCTTTGGAAAATCATAATCAGAACATAAGCTATGTCTGTTTTTTGCACAGTCAGTGTTCAAGTTCGTATTTAATTAAAATAGAAAATTAATTCCGAAAATTATAAAATTTGTAAGCAAAGTGTATAAAATGCATAAGATTCTATGTTTATAATTTCGATTTTTTTTTTGGATGGATCAGATAAAGTCTGACGACTCCAGCCATATCAAAAAATATATTAATAAATAAACAGTACAAAGAAGTTTTACGAGCCGTAAAACCAAAGAGAACAAAACACTGAGCAGCTACAACAAGAATAACCACGACACAATCAAACAGAGATGCAAATGACAAAGACCAAAACGCACACTAGCAATCTAAAAGCTGGAGCTCAAGAAAAAGTGCCCTCAATTGAGCGGGGAGGCACAAAAGGGCATCAATAAAGAGCACAGCTGGGTCATTGTCGGATCGAAAAATGCCGCCTGCAGGCCGGAGGGGGAGCCCGGTAGGGGCCAGGCCCTGAAAAAAACATGCAGCAGCGCTGAAGCAAGGGAAACGCCAACCAAAGCACGAACCGACCCCACTCGCTACATCACCAAAGAGAGCAGGGAAGAAGGGAGGCCCTCTCAGGGGAAATCCCTAGCGACCAAACCCCTGCAAACTAGCAAGTCCAGAAAGCAGCGCTAAGGGTGAGTGGGCCTAGATCGGAAAATGCACAGTGAGATCAACCTACAACTGGGCAAACCCGAGCTGGCGATGCCAAAAGTGGCGATGACACATCCAACGCGCTACGACGCCATGAAAATTCAGCTGAAATACAACAAGGGAGCACCCGACCGTGCCAACGGGACACTGGGCTAAGCTCCCAAGCAGAGAAGACAACAATAACAGCCAACAAACACCAATGGCATACCAAAGAAGGGGATGACAGAAAGGCCGCACAGCCAAAAAAGAGAAGAGAAATAAGCATAGCCCAATCGCTACCAAGGGCAATAAGCATCAGGCCAGACTTGGCCAACCGAGCAACTAAACAGACAAGTAAAACGAGATAAAAACACCACAACAGTCTCCAAGCCATAAAAAGCTTCATAATTAATAACATTAAGAACCAGTCAAAACAGAACAACACAACATCATTCAACCCGGCCCAAAGGGAGGCATAAACAGGGCCTCCACCAAAATAAACCAGAGCAATTGCAATACTATGCCGCAAGCACCAATAGAAACCATGAAACCATAGCCACATCCGGCTAACCGAACAAAAGAGCAGTCAAGAGAGAGCTAGAGAAACAGAGGCAAGAAAAAGAAAATACATACACAGCTGAGAACTAGCCCAGTTGAAGCCAACAAAAACAAAGAGGCAACATAGGAGGTGCCCAAAAGAGAGAAACCAGCATCAGCATCAAACCTGCAAAAAAGCAAGGGGTTATCACAAAGAATAAAACAGTAATTACGAAGCATTAAGATTGGTAAGGCAAAGAAAGGAGTCGTCTAATCTACGACAGTAGAGGGACTCTCTGTCTTTGATCTTTAACTTCGAAGACCAGAACTTAAACAGGAATAAAAATTCTTTTATCAAAGAAGCGATGAGAGAAGCGCAATGTTTGAATAATCTCTTATTTCTTTCCAACCACAACACCCAAATGATAATTTGAACCGGGAGGTTCCACGCTTTGTGAAACTTAGTACTCGTTGGCGGCGAGGACCAACATGACGATAAGTTGGAAGGAATGGAAGGGATTTCCCAAGCGAGTGCACAAATTTTCCACATTGGGGCGATGAAGGAGCAACCCACGAAAGATGGTTAACATCTTCCGAAAACTCCGAACACAAGGGACAGAGTTGTCCCCATGCTAGGTTCCTCTTGTTCAGAACTTCCACAGTGAGCAATTTTTGTTTAAAGCTAGCCAGGAGGTGTTCTTGACCTTAAGGGGAGCGCAAGAATTCCAGATGAAGTTAGCGAAGGGGGAGTTGATGCCCCGAAAGTTGAGAAAGTTGTAAAATGAACTAACCGAGAAAATCCCGGCCGAGTTCCAATGCCTAGAGACGTCTTCAATCGGCCGCCACTCGAAGTTATTCAGGATAGAAAGGAGCTCATTAAAAGCAGGAGTTAGTAGAGGAGACAGATCTTCCGAGAAGGGGATGATCATTGCCTAATAGAATTAACCGTGGTGAAAGACTCCGCCACTGAGGCTGAAGGGTTGGCGGCCAATCGGAAAAGAAACGGGTAAGCTGAAGAAAGTTTAGTGTTGCCGATCCAGAGGTCAGTCCAAAGTTTGGTCTTGGAACCGTCGGAACAGATACGGGAGATGCTACACTGGAAAGCTGCGGCCGTTTTCCAAACCCCTTTCCAGAACGGGGAGGCATTACGACTAACAGAGGGGGGGAATTCCCATGAGTTGCTCGTGGAAAAACAATTACCCTTGATACATTGGATCCAAGGTAAGTGGTCGAGTTTTTGAAAATGCCAAAGCCATTTACCCAAGAGATCTATGTTATGGTTTCTGAGATTCAATACCCCCAGCCCACCACTAACTTTAGAGGAGCAGACAAGTTTCCAGTTGCAAAGGTGGGAACCCTGCTTAAAATTCGAGGAACCAGTCCACAAAAAATTAGTTCTGATTTGGTCAATCCGCTTGATCACCCAGGAGGGAACGAAATAGAAAGACATCATAAAAAGAGGAATAACGGAGAGAATAGAGTTAAGAAGGATCAATCTTCCACCCCGGGAAAGCAATTTTCCAGTCCACACATTGAGTCTGGTTTCTATTTTATCAATTAAAGGGAACCAATCAGACTTTTGCATTTTACCCCATCGAAGGGGAATCCCCAAATACGTGATGGGAAAATGAGCGATAGGGCAATTAAAAAAGTTGGAGACCTCTATTTGGCGATTGGGAGAACCTCCCAGCCAAAGAACCGAAGATTTTTGAAAATTGATTGAAAGACCCGATGCCATTTCAAAGCAGTATAAGAGGAGTTTAAGGTTACGCAGGGAGTGCGGGGTCGGTTTAGTGAAGATAATAGTGTCGTCAGCGTATTGCAAATTAAGAACACCATCGAAACGGTGAGAGCTACCGAGACCTTCGATCACCTGTGCTTCGCAAGCATTGCGAAGAAGTTTACTGAAAACGTCTGCGACAAGAGAAAATAAAAGGGAGGAAAGAGGGTCCCCTTGTCGTAGACCGTATTTGATTTTGAACTTGTGACCTTCCGAGCCATTGATTATGATAGAAGAGGTTCATGAGAACAGGCTGGATTTAATCCACGCAATCCATTTGGGACCGAAGCCCCGATGAAGGAGAATGTCAAAAAGGAAATCCCAGCTCACATTGTCGTGAGCTTTTTGGAAGTCAAGTTTGAGAAGGATACCCTCGGATCGCGATTTGTGGCAATGGGAGATAATCTCTTGTGCCGAAGCAACGCTATCAAGGATAAAGCAATCCTTGATGAAGCCCGATTGAGCTGGGTCAATGAGGGGCAAAATGACCGCACTCAATCTAGAGGAGAGAACTTTCATGATGATTTTGAAAGTAGTATTGATCAAGCTAATAGGTCTAAAGTTGGCGACCATGTGCGCACCCACCATTTTGGGGATGAGCACGATGTGCGCATAGTTGATACGGTCAAAAGAAAAGGAACCTTGGTGAAGATCTTAAACATATTAAGAAGATCGTCTTTAAGCCAGTGCCATAATTTTTGGAAGAAAAAAGCGGAGACCGTCCGGTCCAGGCGCCGAGTCGCTTTTTAAAGCGAACACAGCCGCTTGGATCTCTTCCAGGGAGAAAGGGTCTTCGAGAGAAGAAAGGTCAATGGATTGAGTCCCGTAGAGTTAGTGCCAATCAAGGCCAATAGAACGCTGTTTGTGCGATCTAATAAAATTTTTATAGAAAGTAAGGAAGGCTAGATGAAACTCCGAACCAAAATTGAGATCCACCCCGTTGTCACTGATCGAAGAGATCCGGTTAGAACGTTGCCTATGAGACGCAAAGTTATGGAAAAAGGCGGTATTGGCATCACCTTCCTTAAGCCATTTGACTCTGGCTCTTTGATCCCATTTAATATGGTCTTGAAGAAGGATATCAGCATATTCGAGCTTGCAAGATCGCCATTCGGAACGAAAAGATTCCAATAAGGGGCCCTGCTCCTCCATCTTATCTATGGACTCAATGGAGGAGAGAAGGAAATTTTTAAGGAAGTTGGTGTTGTATTGTCTTTCACGACGCCAGATCTTGCAACCATATTTAATAGCGTGGAGTTTGAGAAGGATGTTTCCAAGGCCGGAGGAGCCGGAGACAGAAGCAAGGCATTTTCCAACTAGATTAACAAGGAGTTGGTCTTGTAACCAAAATTTTTCAAACCGGAACTTGTGATGGTGAGAGAAGTGGAAGTTAGAGTAAAGTGCGATAGGGACGTGATCGGAGGAGGGGTTGGATATGGCCTTGGAGAACGAGTTTCGGAACTGAGAAATCCAAGCTTGGGAAATGAGGAAACGGTTGAGTTTGGCCATTGTCGGGGGTTGACGCTGGTTAGACCAGGTAAAAGATCTGCCATTAATCTCCAGGTCGGATAACTGGAGATCCCTGATGCAGTCATTAAAGGAACAGGATTGATTATTCGAGGAAACCGGGTTCGACCTTTCGGAAGCGAACCTGGTAACATTAAAATCTCCACAGAGAAAACAGAGACTGCAAGTGTAAATGTGTAACGATTGGAATTCGTTCCAAAAGAGTGGCCGTCTCTCAGACGAGGAAGGGCCGTAAACTGAGATAACGGAGAGATCACTGTTGTGGGCCTTCCAGTGTAGTTGGACAATAAGAAAAAAATTCAGACGGTGAACTGCGATTAAAGAGAAAACCGATTCCTTGAAACCAAGGAGGATGCCTCCCTTGGATCTTATCGCGTCAAGAGAGATCCACTTGGAGATGGTGGATCCTCCTAACGAGCGAAAGGAGATGGAGGAGGGCGAATCAAGTTTCGATTCTTGGATAGAGATGAGGTCGCAGTGGGAGGAAACAATTAAATCATAAATCGCCCTCTTTTTGACGGGGCAGTTGAGGCCCCGGATATTCCAAGAGACACTAATCATTAATGTTCAGATGCTCCCTGACTCTGATACGTTCTAGATGCTTAAGGTCGGAGAGAATAGTCGAATCATCCAATTCGATAAGGAAGCCGATATCCTGAGCCAGGGAAGCCATCTCTGAATCCGATAATGAGTCGAATTGAGTGTGAAAGATGGAACCTAATAAATTATGTTGAATAGGAAGGGAGGTAAGTGGGGGAGTGATTCCTGAAGAATCTAACGCTTGTTGCACTGAACCAAAGGAGGGAGATGATAGGGAGGATAAAGGTTTTTTAGCCTTAAGGCGCGCACTAGACCTGATGATACGTTTAGAGTGACTGCAGAACGATGATGACTTGAGTGCTGGAGCCGTAACAACCTTAAGAGGAAAGGAGAGCGGAACATCCTCGGCAGAGTTAGAACTTATAGGGGGAGAAGAGAGTGGGTAGTAAGAGTGGGAAAAAGGGCCCGAGGCCTCCAGGGCCGTGATCTCAATATTAAGATCGGAAAAGGGAGGAGCACCAGAGGCTGTGACTTTCAAAATAGCCCGTGCTTTTTCCTCTAGATCTGGGGATAACCACCCATGAAAAGAAGAGCTAATAATCGGGGAGAAGTCGAGAAAGAAAGTGTCTCGTAGCGAGAAATAGTAAAGAGAATAGGAAATTCCAAATTGAAAGTAAGTAAAAAAATAGTCAGCGATGACGATAATAGAGCGATGGAAAAAAACGGGGGAAGGGCAGGTGGAGACCTGTTTGTTAGAGAGTTCACGGTTCAGTTCCGCTTCTTCTTCAAGAAGTAAATTGTCCTGGTTAATCCACCCAATAGCTTTAGTGGAAGGCGATTGCTTGACATTGCCGGGAGGAACAAGCGGTGCTGAAACGGAAGAGGTGGGAAAGTGCGCAAGATGTTGGAATTTTTTCCAGTCAGAGGCGAAGTGCGGGTTGACTTCCCAAGCAGGCCATTGAGAAGAGACCTCGGATGGCTTAGGAGAAGGAGCAAGAGTGGGAGATGGATGAACCGGACTGCTCTTGACTGAAGGCGTAGCCTTTGGCGGCAGAGAAGGAGGAAGAGGGGTTGGCTGAGACGCAGGGGAGGGGGCAAAAGGCGTGGCCTTGGAAGCCTGCTGAGAAGAGATGTCGGGGTTGATCCACACAATATTAGGCGCTTTAGAGGGAGAGATTTTCGTGTTGCTTGGGGAGAAGTAATGCTTTTTGGGGAGAGGGAACTTTCTCCTAGCGGGCAGTTTATGAGAACCTTTCACCATAGACAGGTTGGACTTAGACATCGAGGAGGAGCCTAGATGGAATTGGCAGGAGGACTCCGGTTTAGCTGGACTGAGAAATACCAGAGGAGGGCGGAGGGGACCAGAGGGGCAAAAAGCATCATGATATTGCACGGATACGGTAAAGGAAGAGATACCATCTCTCAGACAAAAAGCTTCAATCCGCGAGGCCTTCTCCGGGCAACGAAAAAGAGCCTCAATCTGCAAGCTACCGGAGGCAAGCCTCGCTGAAGAGGAGATGCTAACAATTTCACCGATGCATCTGGGCATACTCCTAACCAATCGCATAGAGTCGCAAAAGGGGGGAAGTCCAACGAGGGACACCTTGGTGGAAGAGGTGCCAAGTTCCTGAGAGGGGGAATTAATCTGAACCCATTTGCGAATGGCGAGAGAGATCACTCCAATCGAGAGGGAGGAATTATCAATGAGTTCCTCAAGGATCTTGGGGGAGGGGCATCAGATCACCACATCACCATTAGAACAAGTGTAGAGCACCCAGTCCCAATCCTTAATGTTACAAGAATTACAGAGAAACGAGTTTAAAGTGAAGAAAGGGATAATACCTCCAACGAAAGAGATGGCCCCATAAGTACCAAAAAACTTCAACCTGTCGGTAAGGTTCGTGCTCGGAATGAAAACTTGGGTAACGACCGGCCCAACAGAGGGAATCGATGAAGTGATTGGCGTGGGAGGAGAAAGAGAAGTGCTTTCGGGGAGTCGAGATGCATAAGGAGGGGTAGGGAGAAGGGGAGACCTTGTCGAACCCTTAAGTTTCATGGGATTGGCTGCTTGACTATCAGCTAGCTTACGCTGAAGGGAGGGGAAGTCAAGAGCAGCAAGCACATGATCTGCTATGGGCGCACCCAAGGTGAGACCCAAAACTTTTTGAAGAGCAAAACAACATTGCCGCGCATGGCCAGACTTAAGGCAAAATAGGCATTTCATTTTGAAGGTGCAATACTGCTTCAGGTGGCCAGGCTGAAGGCACCAGAAGCAGGTAAGTGGAGAGCGGTGAGAATAAGATCGAAGAGGAGAAGAAGAGGAATAGTTAGAGGAGATGAACAGGCGGAAAGAGGGGGCTTTAGAACCCCCTAGAAGCCTCTCGCATCGAGGCTTAATAGGCTCGGATGCCTCAGGCCCCAAGCGAGAGTGGGGCCCATTGAGAGAAAAGCCGTTGAGATTATTATTATTTTTTTTCTTAACAACTTCGACCAATGTAGATTCCATGGGCCAGGGAGGGGAAGGCCCACTAAGGAAAAAAGAAATTCGGAGAGGAAGAAGAACACACTGAGGCGGCGCGGAATCGCAACCAAATGAGGGACCTCACAATCGTGGGGCTGCCGTAAGGGAAGACCTCGAAAGGGTAGGGAGGAGAGAAAAACCAGAGCGAAGGAGAAGAAGAAACTTCCCAGAGGGTGAGTTGGAGAAGGAAAAATAACTACTAGAAGCAGTATGCCTAAAAGGCAAGAAAAAAGCCACAGAATACCCAACTTAAAAATCCAGCACAAAGGTAGCAACAACTGCTCACCGCTGCGGGCACTAATCACAGCAACAAAAGATAAAAACACTTACAGTGATGGGTTTAGAGAATGAGCTGCAACGTCTCAAACAGGCTACCTGGACCGGGACAGCGCTGAGGGGTTGAATGAGAGATGCTAAAAGAGCGAGACGGGAACCGGCATTGACCTCCCTAGATTCAAAGCACCAGAAGGCCTGGAAGGAAAGAGCGGGAAAAAGCCAAGAGCGGGAGGGGCAGCGTGATAGGAGCGGGAGCCCTAAACTGAGGTCGACGCTCGACGATAAGGAACTCGATACCTTGGACCACCAGAGACAGAAAACTGAGGCACGCGGAGCCGGCAGCACAACGAGAGGAGAGGGAAACGGGGAACGGAGGAATCTGAATGTGCGAGGTCAAGACGAATAGGGTTTGTAGAGAATGAAGGGGCAAACAAGTTTAAAGAAGAAAGTGAGAGGAGAGGAGGAGCAGGAGCTCCGGATCTGAGCGATCAAAACGCAAGGGTTAGGACCTAAAAAATGCTAGAGAGAGAGTGTGTGTTGTAAGTTTATTTCTCCAACTCTCTCTTATCTGTACTTAATTGCCTCTGTATCTCTGTACAAAGTATTAATTTCAACTTCTAAATCCAAGTATTTTTTAAGTTATAGCATCCAGACCTAACATAGTTCTTTTTTTAGCTTTTTACTGGGTTTTTATTTAGTCTTCCATCAATAAAACTAGCACACAACGAATTTTATCACTCAATCACACACTTTATGACCTACACATACTTTCAAGACCGCATCCAGATTTCACCACACAAATTTAAAAACCACAAAGGTTTAGAAACACCCATATTTTATTTGTAGATGAAATGTACTCTCCAAGTTTGACCTCCTAGTTCTTTCTCCTCCTTGGCTTGTCTTGGCTCCTTCTTTCTCTTCTTGCTCCCAAAACAACAACTTAGTCCTAAAAATGTGGTACTAGAAGTGTAGGAGGGGTTTTCTTGAAGGTAGAAGAAATGAGAAGAAAGTTACTCTTGAGGTGAGATAAATAGAATGAGAGGGAGAGAGATTGAGAGGATTTTGGGCTGGTGGAAATATTTGAGGGGATTGGGGTGCTGGCTTGGAGTTTTGGAGTGAACAAAACCCCAAGGGTTCCCAACTCCATCATGAAGAATATTTTCAAATTCAAAGCAAAACCCCCCAAACCCTAGCTCTTTCTCTCCACTTCCCATGCTTGGTCGGCCATACTATGCATGTGTGTTTCATTTTTTTTGTTTGGGTTCATGACATGTTACACTACAAGTATACAAGTCAAGTTAGGGTTAATTGAGTTCATTTGGGTCTAGTTGAGTCATATTGGGTTTAATTAGATTATTTAAATCACAACAATCTCACACACAATTTCAATCAAATAGAAATTGAAATACACACAAATAATGTCAATACAATTTGTACATACAATTTATAATAACACATGAAATCGTATTACACCATTCAAAATAATTATTCAATATTATACGTCCTAACTTAATCATAGTTAAGACTAAATATAAAACTTAATTGGAAAGATATCTCAACTCCGATTCTACAATTGCACCTTCGTTGAGTACAAAACATATCGAATAATCCTATGTTTCAATACTTACTCAATTAAAATTGAGAAAATTTCATTAATACGTGCAACTCTTAATCGTGCACGGATTAAAATACAATATATATATATATATATATATATATATATATATATATATATATATTGTGGGGTCTTACAGCTGAAGTTGGTTCTTGTTCCCAATACTGCTTGTAGATTCACGAAGTAGGCCTTGCATCCCCATCGAAGACTATCGATACCGGCACACCATGCAGCTTCACTATCCCTTCGATGCATACTTCTGCTAGCTTCTCCAGCGACCAAGTAATCTTTGTTACCAGAAAATGCTGAGTTGGTCCGCTTCTACCCATGTAACCCCATGATGAAATCCACTTTGATATTCTCCTTTTGCTATTCTAGAATAGACAACGATTGTTGTAGTCCTCCGGGCTTATGGATTTCTACCTTAGTCTTCTGACCCGTAGACACCTAGCCACAAGGTTAGCAACGTCTTGCTTCGTTCATGCCCTCCAGTAATACTACTTCACGCCTCGACACATCTTCTGTGGGTTGGTGGCCACTCCCTCCTTAGAAAAAGGACAGAGAAAAGAAATGCGTCTTCAATCTTCCAGACTTGCACTTGGATAGTTTTGCATAAGACTCGGTTCTTGCAGCTTCTTCTACTATTCTGCTAAGTGTTTGGTATGACCCTCGTCCATCTTTGGTACATCTTCCTCCTTGATACAGACCTGGTGGTAGCCTAAATGCAAGTTGATCTTGGAGAAAACCTGCCGCTATTTAACACCTATTCTAACCTCCATATTCTAACCTATTGTAAAAGAAGTCAAATTTTTGTTATCAAATGCATTTGACATGAAAGACCTAGTAGTAGTTAACACAATGTTTCGCAGGAAAGTTGGTGTTAATGATCAGAATATAGCTTAGTCAATCATACTACATAGGGTCACTAATGGGACAGCGGCAAGTTCTAGATCTGTTTGCCTTGACGCCTGATAGACGCCACGTCCGAACATGAACTCCTCAACTTCATGGACGCATTCTCAGGGTACAACCCGATTCGAATGTCCCCAGACATCCCTAAGACTTACATTATCACCGACCAAGGACTCTATTGCTACCGAGTCATGTCATTCGGCTTGAACAATGCTTGTGCCACTTACCAACGATTGGTCAACAAAGTGTTCAAAACACAAATAGGTTAGAATATGGAGGTCTATGTTGATGATATGCTCGTCAACAGTCTTCGAATATAGAATCATATCAAAGACCTCGAAGAGGACTTCAACATCCTGAAGAAGCATAATAAGATATTGAACCCCGCAAAGTGCTCCTTTCACATCTCCTCAGAAAAGTTCTTGGGCTTCATAGTAAGTCAGAGGGGTATAGAGACAAACCTAAAGAATATCTAAACTATCCCCGACAAGATGCCTCCGACCAATATTAAAGAGGTTCAGAGACTCACGGGTCGGCTTGCGGCAATCGGGCAATTTCTATCCAAGTCCGGTGAAAAGTGCTTTCCCTTCTTCAAGGCCCTCCATGGAGCCAAAAACATTAAATGGGGTGAACCGCAGCAATGGGCCTTCACCCCATTGAAGGAATACCTATTGAATCCCCTTCTAATAAAGAAACTAGAGCCGGGTGAGACCTTGTACCTCTACTTGACCTCCTTGGAGCAGACTCTGAGTACCATCCTGGTGCTGGAAGAAGACAAGGTTCAAAAGGCCATCTATTACGTGAGTAAAGTCTTCCACGATGCTAAACTTCATTACTCAAGGATGGAGAAGATGGCATATGCATTAATCATGGCTGTCGAGCTTCATCCCTACTTCTAGGCACATTCCGTCCAAGTCCTCACTAACCAGCCACTGAAGCAGGTCTTCCACAAGCCGAAAAACTCTGGGCGGTTGGTTAAAGGGTCAGTCGAGCTGAGTCAACATGATATCAGTTATAAGCCGAGGACATCAATCAAGGCCCAGGACTTACCCTATGTAATATATTGCAAAATAATAAGTGACTATTTTTCTTTCAAGTTGGCACGTGCAATGCACGTGTGAACGTTGCACTTATCAGTTGTATTTTCCTAATTATAAATTTGTATGAATGGAATTGTATGTTATTAACTTGCTATGACTGCAATATATACTGTGTATAGAACCTAACTAGGGCTAGAATGAATTCAACCTAGGTTGGGTTGAGACAATAGTGGAACCGAGTCTAGAACAACCAAACCGATTCATGTTAACTTGTATCATTTGAGTGTGACCACTTTGTACAAGTGTGCACATAGGGTTTGGCAGGCCACAATGGGAGATAGGGTGAGGGGGTTGAGTTTTTTAAGAGTCAAGTGAGTCTCTTGAAGTGTAGGAAAGGAGTTACACGAATAATTTCAAGGGTCTCACTTAATGTGTGCTTTGATTGATCATGCAAATCCCCATCCCTTCCCCTACCCCTAACCAGCCAATATACGGGCTTGTGAGCAAGTCCCTTTTGTCATTTTTGACAGCCAATTTTCCATAGGAGGCTAAGTTGGAACAAGGAAGAGACATCGGTAGTTTGGCATCATAGGGCAACTAGTTTTCATGCACATTAAGGCGGGTGTTATCTCTTTCTTGTGGTGGTTATTGCTATTATAATCTAATAGCATGTTAGTTTTTCCTGTTTCAATGATGGTTGTTATCTATTCATGATCATAAGAAGCATGTTTAGTAAACAAATTACTATGTAGAAATGAAAAGCTAGTCGTGTTGTTCAATGATTTACTTGTTTGTTTGCTACCATATTTGAACAAGCAAACTTACTATTTTGAATGTCATTTATGACCTATTAGAATCATACTAGTTTGATATAATGTAAATTACTAATTGACAAGTTAATCGGATTGAAGATAAACAAGAAATACATAGAAAACATGATATATGCTCATAGTTTTTGAGCTATTTTTCATTGACTGTGTGTGGCTATCTATTTCATCTTTTAAAGGTGGTAAGTGCACTCAAATGAACCCTAAACCACTATTAATTGTTAATTTGGACTTAGGAGTGACAGGACTTGAATAGCACTTGTTTTAGATTTGAACGGAACCTAAAATGACAACATTTGGACTGTCGTTGTGCTGTCTTTTGTAAGGTTGTTTAGGCCTTTGTTTAGGGACTAAATAGTTGTTGTTTTGAAACCATGTTTCTTGTGTTAAAGAGATGTTAGGAGTGATGCTAAACTACGCCAAAAGAGCTTACAAATTTGGGCCTCGAATGGACTGGGATTCAGCCCAAATTTAGTTCGGTTTGAGGGCCATCTGGCTCAGATACTGGAGCCATGTTTTGGGTCGGGCTTAGGTCAGTTTGGGGGCTATGTGTGGTCATGTTGTGCTGATTTTGGACTCTAAGTCGGGCTAGGTTTGGACTTGGATAAGCCAGGTTGAATTCATGTAGTGTTTAAGATAGGTTCCAACCAAAATATGGTTAATCACCTAGTTTGGTTCCTTAACTTGTCAACTAGTGAGAGTAAGTTGAGCTAGTTTGTTATAATTCATTGAGGGGTAGAAGTGGGATAAAGAGAAAGTGGCCTATTAGAGCTAGATCAATATTTAATGCATTAAAAGCTAATCAAATATTAGAGTATCTGTAGTCGTCATGAGCCAATTTTTGGGTATTTGGAAAATGGAAATAGAAAAAATGAGTTTGCGCTGTAGTCGTCGAAAGCTAAAATTTGGGTCAGACGAAAGATTTTCTATCGTCCAAGCAATTTGTAAAGGTAAAGTAGAACAGACAGAGGATTATATATCGTCTGTAGAAAGGAGAAAAATTAATTTATTAAAAAATATACTGGACGGGAAATGAAATGCCGTCCGACGAAATTTTTTATTTTTTTAAACAAAAATTCCGAACAGACGGGAAATCGTATCCCGTTCGTCGAAATGAATTTTTTTTCCACCTATGTACCAGACGGTACATTGTTTACCGTCCAACACCTATAATTAGAAAAAAAAATAAAAAAAGTAAGTTGGACGGGGAATAATCCATAATTTAAAGTGAGTTGGATGGGAAAAAAAGTGTATAAGGGTATATATGTAATTTTTGATTTAAGGGGAAAAAAATTAAATGGAGGGACGGTAGATCCACTGTCCCACCCTTTTTTTTTGTTAAGGGACGATAAATTGTTTACCGTCCTTCAATTTTTTTAAATTAATTCAGCGGACAAAAGATTATCTCCCGTCCATCGATGTTTCAGCTGAAAATGTGTAGGGACCATGTTTTATTTCCCGTCTCACGTCTCCGACGAAAGATAATCTTTCGTCCCATCAAATGGAAGAAAGATAATCTCTCGTCTGCTATATTTTGGCAAAATTCATTTCATCTCCCAAATTTGTCCGACCACTGTTCATTCGATCACCAAAATTTGGGTAAATGGCCAACGACTACAGTGATTTTTTTTTTTCCAATTTTTTCAAAATTTGGGTAAATGGAAGATGACTATAGATGCTCTTAGCATGACTTAAATAGGTTGTGAGATCTAGAGTAGTCGTGCAAAGTTTGCAAGTCGCATAAAGTAGAGAGATGAGATATTGTGAGATTATGTATAGCCTAGTATATATAACTTGAACTAGAAATTCCTGAGCAACTAGGACCCTTAGTTCCCTTATTCCAATTAGCAAATGATTAAGTTGTTGTTAAGGTACTTAGTTCGTAGCTAGCTCCATAAAATAAGGTGCAAGCTTTAGAGGTTGAATGAGCTTTGGATATTGGATAGTAATCCTAGTGTAGTTGGTATAGGTTTGGTAGAAAGACGTTAGTTCTAGTCTGTGTTATTTATGTTTGTTAGGATAAGCACTAGGAAGGAGACGTGATGAAACAAGAGCAAAGGTGAGAGTTCCAGAATGATCTGATGAGTGAGATTAATCTCCAATATTCTGGGATGGGAGCTGAAGTAGGCTTCAGAATAATCTGCGGAATGAGATAGATATCTAGTATTCAGATAAAGGAGCGGAAACTCACAGGATGTTCGTGATTGAGGATGTATCCCAGAATGATCAGTGGACATGGTTTATTCCTCATAATTTTCAGGGAAATGCGGGGTACTCAATGCGCCTGGAGGGGGAATAGATTCACAGAATGTCGCCTGGTGAGCTGCACCCTCAGAAGGATCCATAGATAATTCCTATGTCTTAAATATTTCATCACAGGGATAAGTATGCATAGCGAGGGTTTGAACCCTATAAAGAGGAGAAACGTTAGTGGCTTGTATTCGGAAACTATGTTGTATGGGCGGCATAGGGTTCCAAACAAGCGTGCATTAGAAAAGGTCAATGTGTGTGTCTTTGTGCGTTAGACTTTTAGGATTATGGCATACACCAACACACCTAGAATATTTAAACTTCATGTCATGCCCCGCTTCCAAAAAGAGAATACGGAATACGGATACGCGACAAAAGCCCAGCGAATGATTTTCATCATCCATAAGCTGTTCAAGAATCTTTACAATCTTTCACAAGAATAATCAGAGTCGGAAGCAAAAGAATCAACCAAGTATGCACATATGAACCAAGATACCAATAAGAATACTTGAAACCAAAATATATTAATCTCAAATAATCATGATCTGAATAAGTCAATATCCTGGGTCACATTGCCCAAATACAAATAAATCCATGTATCAAGATGCAATTGTTCAAGACAAGCAACAAGAAATAACAAAAGCAAAATCCAACACTAATATTTCAGGTCACCAACACCATCGGATACCTGTTCTCCAAAATCTGTAATTTAATAATTGCAGGAATATGAAAGAGAAAACAAACTCCCGTCAATGCAAGTTACCGGCCGCTTGTAATGCATGATACAAGTATATGGAAAAACTAACTAATAATATGGAATATGCATGATAACAAAATATAACAACTAGCATGGTAAGGTGAACAAGTACAAGTAGCATGTATCAAGTGTCAAGTGATCAAGGATCATGTAAACAAGCATCAAGTATCAAGTATTATGTAATCATGTAGCATGTGTCAAGTATCAAGTAAGCATGTATCATGTTCAAGTATCATGTATCAAGTCTTGTAGTTATTACTATCTAGGTAGTACTTCATGCATCTCGATTTTTACTACATGGTTGCTACAACAAATAGTTTCGCTTTAGATTTCATAGTGGACCATAGAGGGCAGTGTACTCAGGGACAAGTATCAAGTAATCGAGCTCCAAGCTCCAAGCATCATGTATCATGTATCATGTATCACGTGTCAAGTTGTGCAAGTGGCAAGTACGTGTCTTGCGTGCAAGTGTCAAGTAATCATGTGTCAAGCATCATGTATCAAGTAATTACGTAGGATCAGTGGATCCCCTTCCGAGTACACGTTTCTGAATTATCCACTACTAGATCTTTTCCTTAAACCCTAGCTTGATTATTTATTATTAATGTCAAACAAGTATGTAGGTGTGCAAAACATATCAAGACTAACATGACATGATCATGTAACAAGTTCAAATTTCAAGATAAACATGTACGGGTGCAAGATAACTCATAAAAGATAAAATAACCACATTTCTAGTTCAGGACAGCAAGACCATACTGCAGTAAAACTGAGATTCCCGTTGTTACAAATATGAAAACCTGAATCCGTTGAAAGGAATAGAAAATAGACTCCCAACCGAATCCAGAGGATATAAATAAGTTATATAGTATTTCACAAAAACATAACTCAAAACTGATTTGAATCCAGAAAACATGTTCAACCAGAAATCAGAAGATTGGATTCAAGGACAGGAAAACAGCATGAAAACTCATTAAATAAATCCACAAAAAATCTGGGGTATTCCCCTATATATCTAGCATCAGAATAAAAAGTTTCACAGTATTCCAGTAAGATTTGTTTAGTCAACAAAAATCAGAAGACATCAGGAAATGATAGTTTTGCAAATCTGGAATTTCCAACATTGCTGTACGAAAACATCAATATCTTGAAAATCGTGAAACAAAATCCAGGTCCGTCAAAGGGAGATGAAAATAGAAAAAGTAAGCTAACTTTCATATTTTACAAGTATTTTTCATACAGTAAAAGGAATTAGGGTGAAAACACACATCTTTGCAGAACAGCGAGCAAAATCCAGCAAGTATAGCTTTTGTAAACAAGCATAAAATCGGTCATAAAACTCATCAATAAAATCCACCAAAATTCTGGGTAATCCCTAATTAAGTGTAGAAATACTGATCAAAATTTCTGATCAAAATAATATGTTTAGCGCTAGTATCAAAATAGTTTACTCATCGAAATCATTAAGAAACGAAATCTGGAAATATAATACACCTCTGTAGTAAAACAACCATATCTCACACATACCAAAACAAAATCGATCTCGGTCAAAAAATTTGAAAAGAAGACAAATTTCTCTAAAAATCATATTTACGACTGAAGTTACGATACTGACCTTAATATGGTCTAAAATACCAATCAAAACTGATCATCGACAAAGTACAAATTTTCCTTTAACAACAAAACCAACATAAATCATACGAAACTTGTTCCAATCACAATCAAAACATGGTATAGAGTCTACTAAGTGTCCAAACATCATGAAATAGGGTATATGGCATGTCCATAAGTATATCACATGGATCCCAACAAATACACAATTCTCACAAATAACTCACATATATGATCACTTCAAGAATGGTCAAAACCTAAGTTGTTTCATGTCAAATTTGTGTCGTGAGGGAACTATGGTCAAATAGCACTATAGAGACAATACCCATCAAAGATAACACACACACGAGTTGTTTCTAGAACCCAACTACACTACAAGCAGAATTTATGACTTGTATCATACAAAGAAATTGAGTACAAGTTACTTGCCTTAACCGACAACGAAAATGACTCCTAGCAAGAATATCGGAAACAGATTCTCGGCCAACGAACCCAACGATCACATGAACGAAAACCCACGAACAAAAACCCACGAACAAATGATGAAGCACGAACCCAAAACACAAAGCGAGCACACACAACCTCGACGAATAAAAAGCACACTCAAGAGAGAGCACGAGGGAACGACGGCAGAAAGACGGGCTATCACTACCGCTGCTCCACTGCCTGGCACCGACAGAACAGAGACAGAGCGGGAAGCTGGCTGCCTGCGGCTGGCGCGCGACAGAACAGAGCGGGAGGCAAACGGGAGAGAGACAGGGCGAGGCTAGGGTGCGGCTGGAGAGGTGCAGGTCGGGAGAGAGAGCACAGGGTTCAGGGAGGCCGGGTGCAAGGAGATCAGGAGAGTGGGTTTCGGGAGGTAGGGTTAAGCTCGGGAAGATGAAAAGGCGGCTGAAATATATGGAATATGAATAGATGCATGAGGGTAATATATATATATATATATATATATATATATATATATATATATATATATATATATATATATATATATATATATATATATATATATAAGAGGGGGGTGTATTAGGGTTTAAGTTTAACAGATGGGTAATTGGGTTATTAAGAGTAGTTAACGGGTTAGGTCTTTGGATAATGGGTACGGGTGTACTGGGTTTTATTGGGTTGCTAGGTGAATTTGGTTAATTGGGTTTGATAAGATAGAAGTTGTATAATAGGTTAAGAATATGATTTAATTAAAAATCTACAAAAATAAAATAGGGTGATCTAACAATGAGACGACCACAAAAAAAAAAGAGCAAATAAAATAGGCACGAATAAATAAAATAAAGAGAACCAAAAAATAATAGATCGATCAAATAGAGACGAAACGAATGAGACAATTGAAACAAGGAGGTCAAATAAGAGACAAAAAGTCAAGTAAATGAATATATTGAAAATAAATATCCAATATACGGTCTAAAGAGATACAACGGAATCAAATACAAGGAAAAAGAAAATACACTGAAGAATACACAAAAGCGAAAAACAGGGGTTACACTTCAAATATTCATATTATTTTGGCATAAATTCGGATTGTTGTGAAAGTTAGAGATCGCTATTATCATAAGCTTTGCATCAGTTGCAGCAACTAATGTGCCCACTGTTGGCAGTTTTTACAGGATCATTTTGACCGTTGGTGGCGTAAATTTTGAGCTCTGTCATGCATCCAGGTGGAAGTTTGAAATTTTGAATGATTAAATAAGATGGAATTTCATATGCAGACATTCTTGAATTTGTAATATGATGTAATGCGATTAAAATTTTATTTTTTCCCTGTGAATTGTAGTTTGTGTTTTGTACTCAATTGAGGTAAAAGATTCTAGATTTTTCACGGATTTCTAGTGTATGGAATCTGATGCGCTATACACAATCTATCAAAGGTATAAAAAGACGGTCTCCTCTGGAGCCTTTATGTTGATGGATCCTCATGCTTAGGGGGAAGGGGGCAGGGGTGATACTGCTTGGACCCGATGAGTTTGTCCTCTAGTATTCCCTCCATTTGAATTTTTGAGCCACTAAAAATGAGGTCGAGTATAAGCCCCTGATAGCAGGATTACTCCTAGCTCGGAAAGATGAGGCTCAGTGTTTGAACACATTCAACGACTCCCAGTTAGTCGTGAACCAAATATCTGGAGAATATGAAGCTCAAGACTCTCAGATGGTCAAGTATCTGGCCTATGTCAAGGAACCATTGTCCGCTTTTTGAGAGAAAAATGTGCAAGCGGACACTCTCTCCCAACTATCATCTTCTTCCATCGAAGGCCTGGATCACACAGTACTCGTTCAGGTCCTGGTCTGTATGAGCATCGAGGGAGAAGCTGTCAAGACCCTTTATGTTGAAACGCAAATGACTACTGGCAACTGGATAAAGTGCAAATGCCTTTTGGGGGGGGGGGGGTACAGACCCCTCACCAAAATATCCTTAACCTTGGTTACTACTGGCTGACCATGCTCCATGACATGATGCACAGGAACACGTCCACCGATGTACCCCATGCTAAAGGTTCTCCTCAATCAAGCACAACCCCCAGGTGGAGTTTAAGTCCATGTCCAGTTCGGCCCCCTTCACGCTGTGGGGATTAGATCTAGTCGGACCTCCCCCTCCAGCGACCAGTCAAAGAAACTTCCTAGTGGTGGCCATAGATTATTCTACAAAGTGGGTCGAAGCTTAGCCGCTATCGTCCATAACCGACACAAAGTCCAACAATTTCTCAGATAATATATCATTCTTAGGTTCAGAATCCCACGAATATTGGTCACTGACAACGTCACGCAATTCATAGTAAGAGGTTTCCACAAGTTTTGCGCAGAATTGGGGATTCAGCAAAGATTGTCCTCCATCTCCTACCCTCAGTCGAATGGTTAGGCTGGGAACGCAAACCTCTATATCCATGACGGCCTTAAAAAATGGCTTGGCAAGTTTCCCAAAGGTTATGGGTAGAGGAACTCCCGAGTGTGCTCTGGTCGTATAAAACCACCAAATGGGTTCCAACAGGAGAATCATCGTTCATTCTAACATACAGTGTTAAGGCCGTAATTCTTCTTGAGGTCACAATCCTTACCTCCAGACTGATGACCCTTGATAAAGAATGCAACTCCGAAGGACTACAAGGCAACTACAAGGCAACCTACACTTGGTCGAGGAAGTGCGAGAAAAGTCCTCCCTCCGAAGGAAATCTATCAGCAGTAGGTGTGGGTGGAGAGGTTTTACAATAAGAAGGTCCAGCCTACCAATATCAGAGAAGGGGACATGGTTCTGAGGAAGTTTGAAATTTCTGATCCCCATAAAAGGGGGAAGTTGGCTCCGAATTGGGAGGGGCCTAATAAGGTCTCTAAAACAGTCTGTCTCGAAACTTACCGACTTGAAGACCTAGAGGGCATGGAAATATCGAGGACATAGAATGTCGAACACCTGATGAAGTTTTATGATAGTGTCTAACATTCTGCAAACACCACAAAAATAATAACAAAGCCTTGAAGCACAGTGAATGTAATAAATGCTGGTCGAGAGGCAGCCACTTAAGTTTATTATCATCTATGAATAAAATATTTAGAAATTCTTCATGTTTTCAAAGTCGAATCTATTCACTTGGCTCGCCCATCAGTGTGGATTTCGAGCCACTCGCAAAAATCTCGCAAACATTGCTGACTCGTCCCTTGGCGTGGACATCGAGCCACTCGTGAAATGCTCAAATTTGCTGGCTCGTCCCTCGACATGGACTTCGCGCCACTCGAGAAAAGTTCAAAAATTTGCGGGCTCATCCATCAGCATGGACTTTGAGCACTCGCAAAAAGTTCACAAAATTCCTAACTTTTGGTTGGCTAGCCTCTCGGTACATCTTCCGAATGATTGGACTAGCTTCCAAACTACCGCCCACAGCTTCCCTTACAATTCATTGAACAATGTATTAAGAGCAAGGCTTATCGCTAGAAATCAGACCCACGGCCAGTCGAAAATCCACAACAATAGGTTCAGAGTCCAAACCATGTGTTGATATACCTGTCGCGTCTTCCAAAAATGGGGCTCACCATTTAGAACTTCCCAACAACCCATTACCTCTGTAGAAACAAGGTCAGAGTCCAACCCATGGTTCGGAGCTCCTTTCGTGACTCGTGCAAAAGAGGCAGCAGAACAAAACTCACCATTCAGAACTGCTCCCACAGACTGTTGACCCCCTAATAATATGACAAGTTAGAAATCAGACCCTCAGCTCCAAGCTGTACCTCTTATTTGTGAGCGTACGAACTTGAGGGATCGAATTTCCATTTGGTGTCACTCTTACAACTTGTTAAATCTAAAAAAACTATTCAAGTCTACCAGCCCGATATGCACCGACCTCGAGGATAGACAAAGCATTTAAGCTCGGCCAACCCGAGTACACGAAAAATCCTATTGCGGGTTAGTCAAAATGAATCATTACAAAATACGAACGAAAAATAAGAATTTGAAAACTTCAGTGTTTGTATTTCACAAACCATTACATGCTCGAAAAATCAAGTGGGAAAATACATATTGTTACATTCGGTACAAGTGGGCAAATACGTACTATTTCATTGAACACAACCGGGGTAATCCAACTAGTACACCAAAAACTAAGGGAGGAAAGTCATCTAAGGAACCTCCTTGTTAAGAGCGCTCACATGCACTGACCTAATCCAAGCCGATCGACCTGTTCTGTGCTTTGGCCTACCGATCTGGTCTTTCACAGTTGCTAGCCATGCTGGATATCCCAGCCACCCTACCCAATGCATCCCCGGGGTGGGCCGATTCCATCCAAACCCTCGAAGATGGGCCTCCAGCAGATGGCCATCCACTAGGAAGAGGGGTGACCCTCGACCCAGCCACTCCAAACTCCACCTTCAGTCGGTATATCTCCAACTCCTTCTCTATAATACCCCTTAAAATAATAAATAGTTATTTTTTTTATTAAATTTTGCTTGTGTGAGAGTCGCATGTGTTAATGTATTCCTTAATTACAATTGAGTTAGAATAGAAACAAGTTATTTGATGTGTTTTGAACCCCCAGATGTATGTGGTTGGACCAAAGTTAGTGCTTGATTCAATACGAACCAAGCTTACCTAACCTAGCTCATGTTGGGTGCACTTGGTGCAACATGACTTGTCGCCAAGGGGTGGCCGGCTAACTCCCCACCCTAGCTAGGCTATGATTAGCTTAGGGCATATCAAGGGGCTATTGTGGGCCTCTAGGTTTTATGAAGGGATAGTTTGAGTTCCAAGGCCACTCATGACTACCTAGGAAATGAACCAAGCCTCTTTACCTCCCCCATTTGGCCGAGCCTATATAAGGCATGAGGTGCCATCTTTCTCCCATTTTTTTGAACAATCTCATACTCATTCAAACAATAGGTTTTAGTTTAGGGGGAGAAAGAAGGAAAGGGGGAAGCTAGGATCGGGTTCAAGGAGCTTGGAGATCAGCAAAGAGCTATCACATTCTTCTCTTCAAAGGGTGGGTGTACTCTAAACCCTCATTATTGTTATTGCATGAAATAGGACATGATGTATGCTTGTTGTTTGTTCATATTTTTGGATGTCATGTTAAAAAAAGGTTATGAATATTGGCATGAGTAAGGAATAATTATACAAAGTTAAGTGATTCAATATTTTGTTAAGAACAAGAAAGTTGTAATTTTGCTCTTGTAGAATATCATTTCCCTTAATAGTTGTGTCATGCAAAAACACTCCATTTAAACAACTAATTTTATGCTAAAATCGGTTAAGTTTAGCTTGAATTTTGGTATGGAACTCATAACATGAAGTATGCGTAAAAATCTAGTTCACCATAACAATTGAGATGATAAAAATTTCCTATTTTTATGCATGAAGTTTATCATTTTCTTTGTGGTTCATATCAAGCCAATATCTCACTTTTTATTCTTCATTTGCATGCCATAGAATGCTATTAGACTTGAGTATTAGTGATAATTAATAGCATGAAGATTGAAGTGTTATTTAATCATAAGAAGCATCAATTGTTAATTTATATTCACTGTTTTTTGAAGAGATAACTCACTGTTTGAAGAATACACTTGATGTTTTTTTGGGCTGATTATGTTGTTTTTTAGACGCCCTTTATACTCCTTTGTTAAGATGTATCTTGCTGCTTAGATGCTTGGTCGAGTGGTCCTAACTCTAGGATTGCTTAGCTAGGGGTGGCAACTGGGCCGGGTCAACCGGCGACCCACCCGCGACCCGGCCCACGAACCCGGCCCGTTTAAAGCTTTCGCGGGTTCGGGTCGAACCCGGTGAACAGTACCGGGTCGACCCGGGTCGCTATATATGCGAATTGGATTCGCGAAACCCGGCCCACGAACCCGGTCAACCCGCGAATTGGACCCGCCAACCCGCGGGTTGACCCGCGAATTTTTGACCTCCGACCCGTGAATTGGACCCGCGAATTCAACCCGCGGGTCGCCCGTTGGGGTTTGGTGCCGTTGGGAAATAGCCGTTGGGTTTGGCCCGTTGGGCTCGGCAGCACAGCAGCAACGGCTCTTAGCCGTTGCTTGCTTGCTGTTGTTAATTTTTTTTTTGTTTTTTTTTTTGTTTTTACCCACTTCTAACCTTATAAATAGCCCCCAAAAATCTCCAAAAAAATCACACCTTCCTCTCTTACTCTCTCTACTATTATACATCAAAAAAAAAAAAAATTGAACAATTGTAGTAATCATCAAACAAGTGTACAAGGAGGCGTATACACGATCAAATTTTGGTCGTATCGGAGAAAAAAATTCAACGTCTTCAACTCTCTTCAACCATCGGCTCAAATCTACTTCAACCTCTTCTCAATTCAACTCTTCAATTGCGAAATCGGCAAAGCGCTCCTCCATCTTGTCTATTATTTTCTAATTTTCACGGTTTTTTTATATACGCGTATTCCACGGTGAACGGTATCAAAATATCTCTATCTCTCTACTATTTTTTTTTTTGCGTTGTAGTTAAAATTATTGTTCGTTTTTTGAACTTCTCTATCTCAAGATTCTCAACCCTCTTGTTTTTTAGTTTTTTTTTTGTATAATTCACCGCCACTACTTAGTAGATTTTTTTTTACATACCACATTACTACATTATGTCTAGATCACGCGGTAGCGGTCGTAGCGGACAAGATTCCTCCTCCTCTTCATGTAGGCCACCAATTGTCCCTATTAGTGAGCCCGCCCAAGATTACATTGATCCTACTATGGAACAATGGGGTACACACGACATGGATGTTGTAGGTGGCATTCAAATAGAAGAAGAACAACAACAACAACAACCCGAAACCACACAACCCCGTAGTAGTAGGAAAAGTAGAGGAGAAACTAGCGATTGGCACAAGTTTTATGAGTATATCCCGGACGAAAATATTCCGGGTGTAGGTTTGAAAGTGTGTAAAACATGTAGCAAAACATACAAATTCAAGAGGGGTGACGGCACCGGTACAATTAGTAGACACATACAACATAATCACAAAGAACTCCTTGATCAAATACAAGGCCAACAAAAAATTAACCCTAGGACCGGTCAAGTAGATAGCCACCCTTATGATCCCGAACTTGTTCGTCGGGAAATGGCCCGATTAGTAATTAAGGAAGAGTTACCATTTTCCTATCCCGAGAGTAGGAACTTGGAAAACTTTAATCAAACCGCCTTAAACCCTCATTTTAGGAGAATTCCGAGAAACACTTGCAAATCGGATTGTTTTAAAGTGTATGTTGAAATGAAGGACGCGTTGATTGCAATTTTATGGAGTTTAACTTGTAGGGTTAGTTTAACTTCGGATGTTTGGACGGGTGTCAACAATATTCCAACGATGGGAATAACCTGTCATTGGATCGACAATGATTGGATTCTTAATAAAAGAATCATATCACTTGCGTCGTTGCCGTATCCCCATAGTGGCGACGAAATAGCAAACCGTATTATAGAAATTTGTGATGTTTTTCATATTCGCGATAAAATTATGGCTATTAGTTTTGATAATGCATCTAACAACAATGTAGCAATTACTACTTTAAAATCTGTATTAAACCCTCCATCTGACAAAATTTTTCATGTTAGATGTGCATGTCATATTATAAATTTATGTGTTCAAGACGCATTAAAAATAGCTGATCCATATATACATAAAATTAGAAATTGTGTACATTTCATTGCATTAAAACCAAGCATTCTACAAGAATGGAAAGCTTGGTGTAGAGTTAGGAAAGTTCCTTTTAGAAAATTTCCAAAGGATGTTAGACACCGATGGAATTCTACTTTTGATTTACTTAATGTTGTCACCGAATATAAAGCAGTTGTAAATGATTTTTGTATCGCACAAAATATGCCTAATTTTGAAATGACTCCCGCCGATTGGTTTTTTGCTGAAGCATTGTTGAAATTTTTAGAACCTTTTAAAACCGCAACTTTAAAGTTTTCTAAAACATATGAATCTACTTCTAGTAGCATTTTTATTGAATTAGTTAGCATGGTACAAATATTTAACGAAATGTTAAATGATGTCTATATTAGTAACATTGTAATACCTGCATTTCAAAAATTTTTGAAGTATTATTTTCCTCCTCCGATGTTGATTTGTGTTGCTACTGTTATGGATCCCCGTATCAAATTAGAAGGTACGAAGAATTTGATACAAATGTTTTTTGGATTTTTAGAGAACAATGTAGAATTAACAATTGATTGCGATCAGTTTTTAGTTCAGTTTGAAACTACCTTAAATAACTTGTATGATTATTATGATAGACGTTTTGCTTCTAGTGGTACAACTTCTGTAGTTAGTTCTTCGTCTGGTAGTTCTAGAGATAAGGGTAAAAGTAGAATTGGTGATAGAACATTTAGTTTACTTGAACAAATTCAATCTAAAAAACCTAGGACTAATCAACCAAATGAATTAAATTGGTATAACCAACAGGATACTGAGCCTACTATTTCTCCACTAGATATTTTACAGTGGTGGAAAGAACATGAACACACTTTTAGTATTCTGTCAATTATGGCTAAAGATTTGCTAACTCCTCCTGTCTCTACAGTTGCTTCTGAGAGTGCATTTTCTACAAGTGGCAGGGTTCTATCTGATTACAGAAATAGGTTGAAGCCGGAGTCGTTGGAGATGCTCGTTTGCACAGAAGACTGGCTGAAGGCTGAAGATAGGACGCAAGGAAAAGCACTATCAAGTTCAACAAGTGGGAGCAACTCGCCCGAAGATCAACAACAAGAACAACAACAATGACAACACTTACAATAGCTTTCTCTTGTTATGTCAAATTAGAAAACTTGTACTCAATTAAAATTGTATATAACAAATATGTTATTGTATAAAACTTATTTGTGAATTGAATTCTTCATTTCGTTATAAATTGTTCAAATTGTATAACTTAAATTCATATGAATAAAATTCCAAATTTTGTTGTCATTTTCACTCTTTCAATCTTATTATTAGTCTTCACTCTTCAACGATTTTTTTTGTTTATTAATATTATTAATTACTTAGTATTATAATTAAACATCATTTGGGGACATTTGAAGAATTGTAGTATTATTACTTATTATTATTATTACTGAATTTAATGAATTGTATTATTATTACTTATAATACTAAGTATTATTACTTAGTGAACTTAGTATTATTACTTAGTATTATAATTACTTATTGATATTTGATAGTTTTACTTACTTGGGGATATTTCCCCAAAATTACTTACTAATATAATTACTTACTTAGTAACATTCAAACATAATTTTTGAAATATCCCTCAATTTGATACTAATACTACGTAACTTACTTAGTAATATAATTTTTTAAGAATTGTAGTATTCATAATTCATCAAACAAAGATATGATTGTTTGTATACAAGTATACAACATTCAAAAAATTATTATTATTATTATTTTAATTTAAACTAAAAAAAAAAAAAAAAAAAATATTATACGGGCCAACCCGCGGGTCGACCCGGCCCAACCCGGGTTGAGCCCTAAAGGGTTCGCGGGTTGGGCGGGCCACCCATTTGAGAATGTAACCCGGCCCGGCCCGGCCCGTATAGGGGACCAACCCGGCCCGGCCCGGTTATGAATTCGTCCCAACCCGTCCGGGTTGGGCCCGGCCCGGCCCGAGTGACCCGTTCGCCATCCCTATGCTTAGCCCTTGTTTTGGGTACAATTAGGATATCATAGGGTTGAGTATATGCTTGTTAGTACTGTTTTTGTTGGATGTAATTTCTTGCTGTTTGGGGCTGTTTGCTTGCTATTTTGAGCTCTTTTTTGCCGAAACGACTCAAATTTATATAGGGATTTATTCGGGCAAAGAAGTACTTGACTTAGTCTCTTAAACGAGTCCAAAACAACAAGCATAGGGGGCCAAAAATAGGAAGCCAGTGAGGCTCGGTCTATAGTCAAATATGGCTGGGGTGGCTATTTTTTAGGCCAGTTTTGGATCTGTTTTGGGGGGCAAGTTGGACCGTGATTTGGGTCAGGTTGAGTCTTGGTCGATCTCGAGTTAGGTCGCATAGAGTGGGAGCTAGTACATGAGGCTAGTGTTGTGTTTAGTTGTTTAGTAACTACTTGAACGTATGAGAGTGTTAACTAGTTGCTTTAATCTTGGGAATAATTGAATGAATTTCTAAGCTTTAGACTACAATTAGAAAGGTATATATAGAGTTAGAAATGAATTAATGGGATGTGAGACTAAGAGTTGTGTGTGGCTTGTGAGTCGTGCAAATGGTTAATAGGGTAGTCTTGTACGAGTGAGTTGAATATCTAGAAGTAAATTATGATAATAGAACTTGTGGACTATTAGAAAACTAGATCAAGGATGAGGAACTAATTTGTCATGCCCCGCTTCCTAAAAATACGGAATACGAGTACATGACATTGGCTCAGCGAATGACTAACGTCACCTATAAGCTGTTTATCCGATCAACTCAACAATATAATCAATACAGAACAATTGCGCAGGCAATAATAATAATCTCATGAACCATAATACTTGGAATGAAACAATAAAAATTTCCAAATACAATAATAATCCAACGTCTGGAAACAAGAATAACAATATTCGGGTTAAAAGCCCACAATACAATAAAATAACAATAGCCTAATAATCAAGTCTTCATGACAAAGCAATAATTTATTAAGTGGCGATGCTATCAATTCATTCACCAATGTTGTTCTCCCAATCCATCAGGCAATTTTCCATCAACACCTGTAAACACTTCATCTAAAAAGAGAAGAAAAATTATCCTTAGAGTAAGTCATGGACAGCAAGTAGAGAAAGCATGGAACAATGGAATAACGGTATAACAATGAATCAATGGATCAATAGGAATCAATAACACGGGACAATAACAATAATCAATATCATGATAGTCGATACAATAACTATAAACAATGATTTAATATTCGGTAATAATAATCAATGGTCAATATCAATAACACTTAGCCAATATTCGATATCAATAGGAACAATGATGAATAATATGCAGTGTCAATGTGATGCAACTCTTAAGTCTATTAATCATTTTAATCCTAACTAATGTAGCACTTCATGTGTCCCATCTATTTATCACATGGTTGCTACATACAAACAAGTTACATTTAGACTTAGTGGTGGATTTTATAGTTCATGTACTCGGCATGATAACAATGTTCTATCCATAACGGTAATTTATCAATAAGATGCTACAAGATCACAAGATCACAAGAACACAAGATCACAAGATAACGGTATGGGGAACCACGAGCCCCTTATCTGAGTACAGTCCATATATTGTCCACTACTGGAGTTAATCCCTTAACCCCGACTTGTTAATTATTTTATTAATGCAACAATACAATATGCAATTTGAGACATGAGATGAACAATAGTATCAATAGAAAGGAGAGCAATGGGACGATAACGTAGATAGGACAATTAAAATGATGACAATGAGACACTAGGATCATGCAATGCAACTTACACACTTTAATTTATGCAATACTATGATATAGAAACAATTAATTTATTAAAAACTGAAAGATAAAATTATGGATATCAAGAGTAGTCTGTACAAAAATACAGTTTCCCACTGTTTCAGAAATCGAAAATTGAATCCGTCAGAAATTCTAGAAAGTAGACTTCCACACGGTTTCAAATCCGACAACAGTAACTAGGTCAAACACACAATTCTTTACAGATTTCATGTTCAGGAAGAATTTCGACATCATGTTGTTAAAATTTTAGAATTAGCAAGAACTCAATAATAAATTCATTAAAAATATTTTCTAGACTCCTAAACATGATTACTAACAATCTGGAAATTATCAATGCAAAATTTTAACATTTGATCAGCCTTTTTACGTTTTAAACATAAAAAATACAAGAATCTGAAAATCTGAAAGTAAAAAACACAGCCATAGTAAAACGGGCATAACTTTTGCTACACAACTCGGAATTTAGAAATTCAAGATGTTCTGGAAACTAGAAAGATAAGTATACAATTCTCATTCAAGAAAGTAACTCATTTTAAGATTATTTACTGGGTCGAAAATGAGAAGCAAAACACAACCAGTAAGCAATATATAGGTTTTTAGTATTTTCCATGAAACAATTTAATTAAACATGATGGGTATCAATTTTATAGTCAATAATTTATATAATCAGCATAATGAGTGCAATAACAAGATGAATAAAATTAAGAACACATACATATATTAATTTATCATTAATCAACCATCAATCGATCAAACAACATACAACCTAGCAATTGTCTCTACAATAATTAATCGTGTTATGAGATGCATGAAGATTTCCTATCATCAATACTATATGATGTATGCAAGATTCAATATTTTTGGAGTCAAAGCGGCGCGATGTTAAGAATATTGGGATTAGCTCGTGTAAGCCCTCAATATACCCAACAAAGATAGTCAATACAATGATACGATAACGAAACTTTTAAGAATTTCAATAAAACTTGAATTTGATATGATTAAAAAATGAAGAGGACAGTGACTTTCCTTTTGGACGGTAAAAATGAATACCAAGAATAACGGGATGAGAATCCCGAAGCAATGAACCCACGAACACGGAAACACGTGCGAGCTATGTGCAAACGCTCACACAAAACGATAACCACCCGATCGGATCAAAACACCAAACACCAACACAACCAATCCTCTTCTCACAAAACACCAAACAGCAACAGTAAAAGGGAAAAGGGGGGCTCGGGTCTGACTGGTGACGAACGGCATGGTCGACGGCGGGAGCGTCGAGGGCGGTCGTCGGCGTCGGAGGTGGCGGCGCGACGAGACACAAGGTCGAGCGGTGACGTTAGGCATCGGGATTGGGTCTGGCGCTGCTATCGTCGAGAATCAGAGAAGGGGATCGGCATTTCGGATCTGGCGTTCGACAGGCTGACGCTCGACGGGAGGAGGGGTTTGATGAACGGGGAGGTCGACAGGGTAGGGGCTCAGGGGGATGGCGACGGGGGGTGGCCGGAGTTGGTCGGAGAAGAAGGACAGAGATGGGTTCAGAGTTTTGGGCGGGAAAACAATGACGGAGAGAGAGAAACAGAGGGAGAGAGAATAAGAGAGAGAATAGACGGCTAGGGTTTCAATAATGTGTAGTGTTTAGGATTTGTACTGGGGTTGTATTTATAGGGTACAATTAGGATATTGGTTTAGTGGTTTAGGATCCAATAATAGTGGTTTTGGGTAAAGAACAAATGAAATTGAGTTTTGGGTTCAACAAGAGATGGGTTTGAAGACAATAGGGGTCAATTAAAATAATCACAATCCAATACAATAAAATCCACAAGATATATAGCCCAACAAAAAGAGAAAATAGTTCATGAATGAAAATTTAAATCCAAATAAATAAATAAACAATGCAAATGAATAGAATATAAATTGGGCTTGAAAATAAATTGGAAATTCGCCAAGAAATCAGATCTAGTACAATAATAAAATAATTCAATAGATGAATTTTAATTAAATAATCAAGAAATAACAATTAATAATTATAATCATAACAATAATGAAATCGTACAACAAAACAGTATTCGAGTTTAACAATTTCATTAAAATAATCCAATAATAGTAATATATTAGATTTTATGCTCAAATATAAATAGTCGATCGATAAGAAATGGGAAGTAAGATTGAAATACACAATTATTCAAAATGAGTAAATTTTCAATTAGAAAACACTTTAATACAAATCTGAAATGAATTTAGCACAAAATAATTTATAAAAATCAAATTGTAGAAAATATACGGAAAATACTTATTGTCGAGAATGGGGGTTACATAATTAATACATTGTGAGACTAAGAAATTGTGCTGGACTTGCTCGTTATGGAGTAGTAATAGATAGAATAGAATCCTTGGAAATGAGTGAATTCAGCTAACAATGTGTCGGACTAGAAATTCTAGAATAACAATACTCTCTAGTTTTAGTGCTTTCTAATATATTGAAATTGTCGTTGAGATGTCTTAGTTCGAAACGTAGTACCTTAGCCTAAGGGTATGTGGTTTTAGAGGCTAAGCAAGGCACAAGGTACCAGCAGTTCTATGTTTCTTAGAACGCAGAGTTGGGCCGAGTATGGCAGGTTACCGATTTTTTGTTGACGAAAGTCTAGTAGGGTATGCTAGACTAGGCCGCATTATCAATAATTGTAAGGATAGGCACTAGAGAAGTAATGTGATGAAGTAAGAGCAAACATGAGAAGAGGGCTCTAGGATGATTTGCAGAGTGGGATTGATCTCCAAAATTCTGGGATGGCAGCGACACTCATGGGATGTTCGTGTGATGAGGACTCCAGGATGATCTGCAGAGTGAGATAATCTCCTGAATTCCGGGACGAGAGCCAATGCTCGCACGATGTCCAAATCTTAAATGTTTCTCATGGAGATAGCAATGCGTAGCTAGGGATTGAACCTTGTTATGAGAAGAAACGTTAGAAGCTTGCATTCAACACCTATGTTATATGGGCAGCATAGAATTCCAAATAAGAATGCTTTAGCAAAAGAGCATTGTGTGCATTGTTTTGTGCATTAGACTTCTAGCGTCATGGCATACATTGACACATGTAGAAATTATATTTATAAAATATTAACATTATTGGCTTTAATTTTGATTGTTGAGGAATTAGAGTCGCTGGTATTATTAGCATTGCATCAGTTGCATTCAACTGACGTGCCCACAGTTTGTTAGTTTGCCAGACCTCTTGATCGTGGGAGCAGGGACTCGAACTGTGAGGAGCATCCAAGTGAAAAGAGTTAATTTTTCAACAGTTTAATTTATGATGTAATTTTTTGTAAAACAACCTGGTACATCGTAATAAGATTGAATGTAATAGAAGTTTTAATTTCCTGTGATATTGTACTGTGTTGTGCGCTCATTTGATGTAAAGATTTTGGATGTGCCACGAGTTTCCAGTGTGCGGAAATCGAGGCACTACATTCTCAACCAGCAATTCCTGAAGGAAAGAGTCGGCGGACCAAACAACCACTTTTGAGGAATGCAGTTGAGACGAACTGCCGGGGAAAGCTACTTGGGCTCTAGCTAAACTCAAATCTCTCTTGGCCATTGCCTCTTTCAAGTGAGCGAGCTCCGGGTTCACTTGGTGTTACCTCTGGATATGATACGAGAACGCTGCCTCCCTATCCTTCGACTACTTCTTTCGTTGATGAGCCAAACTCGACTCTGTTGTCTGCAGCCTATTCCTAAGATATTCGAGCTCGGCATCGAGAGGGTCCCAACACGTTCGGCAATCTAGTAAGAAAAGAAAAAGGCACGTTACACCGAGCCATAGAAACCGAATAAATCCTAGTGCTTTCAAAAAGTATAAGTGATGAAACTCGGCAACAAAACTTTTATCTAGGTCGACAAGCAACATAGAAATCAATAATAAAAAAATTGGGACTGTTCAAATCGGGCACAGATCCTAAAGCTCTCGGGAGTAAAACGGTAGATTTCCGCAGATACAGGTCCGACAGAAGGATATGGGCCACTTTTAGGCCCATCAACCTGATCAGGCCTACAATAAGGGGCTGCCAAAGTAGCTTTAATGCAAAGGAGTCCATGTTCATCTGAAGAACCCGGTTCAAACTCCCTATCTCTAGAGGGTAACCACTTCTATATCTCACGCATAAAAGAGATTTTAAAAACTCTTATCAATAGAATAGTCCATACTCGATCTCTTTACATGGGAGAGGGTAACCAACCTTATCAAAACAACATGAAGTAGAAATAAATCCAATATCTTGAAACTTGCCCCCAAGCGACTATATATACCTTTTAACCTCTTCAGAAACCAGGTAATTGCAAATTCCACCTTCAAAACTCCTCATATCTTCCGAGTTTTCTGACTTGGGAATTAGAGGGTTTGTGGGCGGGGCCAACCTCGGTGTTTCAGACTGTTTGCACGTCCACGAGAGCGATCACATCCGTCCCTGACAATTAGATCACAAAGTCTGTGGGAGTTTGCGACGATCAACAACAGCGAAAAATAAAGGCTAGGTCTTTATTGTTTTCACTAAAAGAATACACATATCTATTGGCTCCCATACAGCAATTAGCAGCAACAGATTGGCATCGTCTGTGGAAAAAAGAAAAGAACTCCAATCCATTTATGCTGGCCAAAATTACCTTCTCAATCATGCCTCCAATAGGGAAAGAGAAGGTGGCAACTACCAGCCAACAAGTCAACACTCTTCCTTCACATCCTCCTCATATGGATGACCCCTTTCAACCTCCTCATCCGGATCAACATCCTCAACCGGGACAGCTCCTCCTCGGCAGACTCAGCCTCCTTCCCAAGGGGTCTCACGGGGGGGGGGGGGGGCTCCCACCAAAGTCATCCCGAACAAAACCCTGTGCAATGCATGATTGAAAACAGAGGTTCTGTCCGAACATTGACACCCTCTATAGTGTCCTTTGTGGTGCCCTGGTCGTAGCAAGACCTCCGTCAGGTCATCATCAGCCAATAGTAGGGGACACTAGAGAACCCCCTCTCCTCGAAGACAGAGGTCCATAAGAACCCCCCCTCCCAGGGGCGAAGAAGAGGTCCCTCTCCCAGGGGGCGAAAAAGGTCTCCTCCCTCTCGGGAGCATAGAAGTTTGGCTACAACAAGTCGAGCAGTTCACTGGAACAATAAGGAAGAAGAGGTGCCCGTCACTAAGGCAGAATTCTAAAATTTCAAAGAAGAGATCCACCAAGCCCTCAACGTCACCCCAATTAGTGGTCTACGAACAAACTGTCAATGCCTCACAACCATACATGGGTAAGAGTTCTGTGGGTTGACCAGATCCGGCCAAAGGGAAGACCTAGTTCTTTGCCGCCTCTGAGAGATGGAGGACTGTCTCAACGGAATCAACTGAGTGGAAGACCGCCACGACAAAAGTTTTCTCCCTAGCATACATCCCTTCTCCAAGTCAATCATGGAGGCCCGTGTCCCTAAAACCTTCAAGCCACCACACTTCAAGTCCTCCAATGGAGAATCCGACCTGGCTGATCATATTGAGAGTTTCAAGGCCCTTATGATGATCCACCAGGCCTCAAATGCACTCCTCTGCAAGACGTTCCCTACTGCAATGAAGGGGTCCAGACTCCATCTTCTTATTCGACCAATTTGAGGAGCTCTTCCTCACCCACTTCGTAAGCAGCCGCCAAACGGAGAAGACAAGTGCCACTTTATTGGACCTGAATCAAAGGGAAGGGGAATGACTTCATGACTATGTCCGACGCTTCACAACTGAGTGTCGGTCTATCACCTCCCTCAACCCAGCAGTAGCAACCACCGCGTTCAGACACAATGTCAACTATGCCGATCTGAAGGCATCCCTTACCATGAAGCCCCCTTGGGACTTCTTAGAACTCATGCTAAGGAGCGAGAAGTACATCCGGGCTGAAGCGGCTTTCCAACCCCATGGTCAATAGGAGCCCTCCTTTGTGAACAAATGGAAGAGTGCAAGTGAAGGAAGATCTAAGAAGCTCTAGAAGGACAGCAATGGTCAGTGCTGCCCATCTCCTCCTCATTTTGAGAAGTTCACCCCTCTTGATGTCAATATATTAGCAGTCCTCATGAAGGTGGATAAGGAAGGGCTACTTCGCCCTCCCCCTAGAATGAACACTCCAAAGAAGAGAATGAACAGAGATAAGTGGTGTCACTTTCACAGAATTCATGACCACGACATAAATGGTTTTCGGGCTCTCAAGGAAGAAATCAAAGAGATTATCTAGCGAGGGCACCAATCCCAGTCCATTCTGAAGGACATGCTCGATCCCTCCACCACACCGAGGGGCTAACGAGCGAGCAGAGAAACCCTTCGATTCCCAAGACTCGGAGCCATGAGCTATTCTCCATTTCATCCATAGAGAACCTATGGGGGGAGAATCAAACTCTTCCCGAAAGGCCTTCATCCTAGAGGCGAATTTAGTGTAGAACTTCCCTATTGCCAAAAGCATAGGAGTTCCGATAACATTCTCAGATAAGGACCTAAAGGGCATTTGAATGATCCACTGTGAAGCACATGTAATCAGTCTCCACATGAGTAACCACGAGGTATGTCGCATCCGGGTGGACAACAGTAGTTCTGTCAACATTCTCTTTCTTGAAGCCTTCGAAGACCTCATGCTCTTTCGGAACTGTCTCAAGCCCGTAGGGTATACTCTCCACGAGTTCTCCAGGTTCCCAGTGCCCATCGAAGGAATAGTCATTCATGATCTGAGTGTAGGAAAGGCCCCCACATCCTGAACTGAGGCATTGGATTTCATGGTCGTCAACGTGAATGCTGCTTATAACGCCGTCCTTGGCTGACTCGGCCTAGCAACACTTCATGTCGTACCCTCAGCCGTCCATCTGAACATGAAGTTCCGTACGCTAGCAAGGGTGGGAGAAGCCAAAGGGAACCAGGAGACAGCTCAGAGGTGCTAGACAACAACATTGGGGGGTTCAATCCTCCCACTCGAGGGATTAGAACTACCCTAAGGGATTAGTCATGTCGTTTTCGAGCTAGTTGATGAACTTGAGAAGATCCCTTCTCCAAAAAAGATCCAACCAAGAGTTTTGGGGTAGGAAAAGCTCTCCTTCACCAAGTCTAGGAACAAATCATCGATGCGTAGAGGGAATCTGCATCGACTTCACCGACTTAGAACAAAGCGTGCTTAAAGGACCCATTTCCTCTCCCAAGCATCGATGCCTTGATCGATGCCACTTCCAGTCACAAACTCTGGAGTTTCATGGATGCCTTCTCAGGATATAACCAGATCAGGATTTTCCCCCGACATCCCGAAGATGTCTTTCATCACCGACCAATGCCTTTATTGCTATTGGGTCATGCCCTTCAGGCTGAAGAACGCCGGAGCCACTTATCAATGCCTCGACTACAAAGTCTTCAAGGAACAGATCCGCAAGAACATGGAAGTCTATGTCGACGACATGTTGGTGTAACGCCCCAAATTAATACAAAGAAAACCCGTGACTCATCCAGATTCTTTTACTTCAATTTAGTACAAACACAGCACAAAATATAGAAAATTTTTAAGATCATTATTCATTATAATATCAGAGTATTTCATATAATAAATTATAACTTTTCATAATATTTGAGCTTCAGTCTTCCACTAGAATTGTCATGCCCCGCTTCCCAAAAAGGAATACGGAATACAGATATATGACTAAGTCCAGCGAATGATTTTCATCATGCATAAGCTATCAGGATCATTACAACAAGCACAAGTATAAACAAGAGATATACAAGAGAAATAGTCAACCACGCATGCATATATGAATCGATATACCAAATAGGAATTTACTTAAAACAAAATTTAATAATCCCAAATAAACCAGATCTGAACAAGTTAATAATTCTAGGTCACATTACCTAATACAAAAATAATCCATGTAACCGAGTACAATTATTCAAGATAAGCAACAAGAAAATAAATAGATATAGCAAAAGCTCCAGCCAACTAAAGTCTCAAATCACCTACTCCATCGGGTGGCTGATTGCCATAATCTGCAATTTAATAAATTGGAGGAAGAGGAAAAAGAAACAAAACGACCGTCAATGCAAGTTACGGACCGCTTGTAGTGCAGACATAAGTACACAAAAGATATATAAGAATAGAGTAACAGCGGAAGCAAGAATACCATGGAAAGAATGTAACAACAAAATAGTGCAACCAACTCTAAGTCAAGAGACAGAAACAACTAGCATGGCAAGATGAACAAGTGCAAGTGGCATGTAACAAGTGACAAGTAAACAAGTATCATGTAAACGAGTAACAGGTAACATGTGTCAAGAATCAAGTATCATGTACAAGTAACAAGTAGCAAGTGTCAAGTGTCAAGTGATCATGTTCAAGTCTTGTATCTAGTCCCATCTAGGTAGCACTTCATGCGTCCCAGGTTTTTACCACATGGTTGCTACATTCAAACAATTTCGTTTATTTTCCACTATTTTCCACTATCCCTTTAAACCCCGGCTTAGTTTCTTATTATTATTATCCAAGCAAGCATGGACGTGCACAAACAAATCAAGAAACATGGAGAGACAACAAGGAACAAGTATAAGTTGAACAAAGGATACGAACGGGCGAAGGAAGACTCAAAATTGACTAAGACAACGAAAATTCTAGTTCAGGACAGCAAGACAGTACTGCACCAAATTTGGGATTTCTGTTGCCACGGACATGCAAATCTGGATCCGTCAGAAAATCTAGAAAATAGACTCCCGGACGAATCCAGCAAATATATATAAGTCATATGGTATTTCACAAAAACATGACTCAAAATAGAATTGTATCTAGAAAACATGTTCAGCCAGAAATCGGAAACTTTCATTTATAAACAGGAAAACTGCATAAAAACTTACTGATTAAATCTAAGAAATATCTGGGGTATTCCCTAGTATGTTTAGTAACAGAAAATAAAGTTTCATAACTTTCCAACATAGATAGAATAGTCAAGTAAAATCAGAAAGCAGCAAGATACAGCGGTTTTGTAAATCTGGAATCATAAACACAACAGTACTAAAACAGCAATATCTTACAAAATATAAATTGAAATCCAGATCCGTCAAAAGGGTGATAAACTAGATACAGCATGCTACAATTCATATTCACAAAGTTTTTATAGACAGCAAATAGAATCAGGTCGCAATATCTTGCAACTCACAAATCGAAGCTGAGACCTGTCAGAAAATCTGGAATAATTCATGTTCAGAAAGAATTCATATACTGACCTTAATAGGGTCTAAAATACTGATAAAAAATAGGGTAACAACAAAGACAGATTTATTCTCCATGCATAAAATCAACTAGTCCATATGAAACTCATCCAAATCATGACAAAGTGTGAAAAAGGGTATACTAGATGTCCAAGCAATATGGTATAGGGAGTTTTACAAGTCTACAACGAGTTATACTACATCGAACACATCATGCACACAAGATCATACAACACCTCATAATCACAAACACATGCATGTATACAAGAATTGGTTATCTCTAAGTCTAAATTCATGTCGTCTGTGTAATGAAACAACTACGGGCGGATCAACACAAAGAGACAAGATATAACAGGGGTTTTGCACAAGAATTGTCTCTAGAAAAAACCTATACTATAGACGGTATTTAGTACTTGTATTATACAACAAAAAGAATACAAGTTACTTGCCTTATAGCCGACGACAAGAACGGAGCAAGAACAAGAATAACAGGAATGCATTCTCTGGCATCGAACTCAACGAACGAACGACTCACGAAACACGAACCACGAAAAAAAACCTCGAATCAACACGCACACACACACAACCACCAAGAGAGCAAAAGGAAGAGGGGGAGAGAGTCGGGGCTGTAGTGAGAAGACGACGGTGGCCAAGAGCGACGGCGGGAACACTCGGTGCTGCTGCTGCTAGTGTGCTTGGGAGGAGGCAAGGCCAGGCAGGGGCTGTCGGCGTGGCATCGCGGTAGGAAGGAGGGAGCACCGAGGAGACGGGGCGACGCACTGGCTGCATAGTGAGGCAGGAGGAGACGGGGACTAGGGGGTCGCCTCGTCGGAGGGGAAGCACAGGGGGACGCCGGGGTACTGCTCTGCCGCTGGGTGCTAGGGCGGAGCTGCGGAGAAGAGCGCGTGACAGGGGAAGGGAGAGATCGGAAGTAGAGAGATGAGCGGCTAGGTTAGAGGTGATAGGGATACAAGCGTTGGTATGAATATATATGCAATAGGATTTTATGGTTAGGGCTATGTGTTGATGGGGTTTCGGGTATGGGTTTGGGGTGTTAAACGGGTATAGGGTTTCTAGGGTTTTAAATAGATTTTTTTTGAGAAGATCCACAAGAATTCTAGGATGATCCAAGAATGAGATGGCACAAAAAAATGAATAAATAAAATAAGGCACGAACAATAAGAATAAAGAGGATAAAAAACAATAGCACGGTCAAACATAGATGAAACAATGGACCGACAATTGAATCAAGAAGATCAAATAAAGGCAGAAATCAAATAGATGAATATATTGAAAATGAAGATCCAATACACGGTCCAAAAAGAAATACAAGCTGAACAAATACCAAAAAAAAAAAACAACAACTGAAAATACAGAAAATGGAAAACAGGGGTTACAAATCCTATCCACCTAACAAGAAGAATTTCGTCCTCAAAATTCAAACAAGAGGTACATAGGGTAACCCCAGAAAAGAAGAGAAAGAACAAAACAAAAAGCTACCCAAACAAATGAGGAAACTTCTGCTGAATCTCCTCCTCCAGCTCCCAAGTTGACTCACCCAGCGAGTGAGGATTCCAACAAATCCGAACAAGCTTGATGACCTTGTTCTTAAGCCCTATCTCCCGCCAATCCAAAATAACAACTAGCGGAATCTCACAAGTCTAATCCGACCGAACGGTCAACTCAGAATAGTCGATCACGTGGCTCTCATCTCGGATATATCTCCTGAGTTGTGAGACATGAAAAACATCATGCATTCCTAATAACGTTGGCAGCAATGCAAGACGGTAGGCCACCTTACCTACTTGCTCCACAATGTCGAACGGTCCAATAAACCTAGGGCTGAGCTTGCCCCGACCACCAAACCGAATGACACCTCGCCAAGGCAATACCTTTAGGAAAACATGGTCACCAACCTCAAACTCCAAAGCTCTCCGATGGACATCGGCTCATCACCTCTGTCTATCCTGACCTGCCTACAAGTGCTTCCTAATCTGAGTCACTGCATCAACTGTCCTGGTGATCAACTCTGGACCCAACAACTTCCGCTCACTAATGTCATCCCAGCACACTGGTGATCTGCACTTCCGTCCATAAAGTGTCTCAAACGGTGCAGCTTTAAGACTAGCATGAAAGCTGTTATTGTACAAGAATTCTACGAGTTGCAAATGGTCCTCCCATGATCCATCGAACTGCACCATACAGGACCTCAACATGTCCTCTAGAATCTGGATGGTCCTCTCTGACTGTTTAATAGTTTGGGGATGAAAAGCTATATTGTACTTCAATTTACTCCCCAAACTACTCTGAAGACTCTCCCAAAACTGAGACCTAAATCTCGTATCCCTGTCAGATACAATACTAACTGGAACCACATGAAGTCTGACGATCTCTTGCATGTACTTCTGAGCTAGGCTCTCAGTAGACTGTCCGACACGGAAGGGAATAAAGTGAGTACTCTTTGTCAGTCGGTCGACAATCACCCAAATCGCATTATGACCTTTAGGACTCCTTGGCAAAGCGGTCACAAAATCTATAGTGATATGTTCCCACTTCCATTCCGGAATGGGAAGCGGTTGAAGAAGTCTGGTGGTCCTCGGATGCTCTACCTTCACCTGCTGGCAAATCAAACACTAAGATACAAACCAAGCCACAACCCTCTTCATACCGTGCTACCAGAAATGAAGCTTCAAATCCCTATACATCTTAGTACCTCCAGGATGAATAGAATACGATGACTGGTGGGGTTCTTCAAGCAACCTCTGACGAACTTCACCCTTTGGGACACACAACCTGGACCCAAAATGAAGCGATCCTTCAGCATGAATAACCATATCCATTCTGGAACCAGCCTCAACTTCTACTCTAAAACCCTGCAACTGCACATCACTAGCCTGTGCCTATTTGATCTGATCAACAAGAGACGACTGAAGCTGGAGCACCAAATAACTCCGATCAGAACTCGGCAACAACACATCCAACTCCAACCTCCGCATCTTCTCAACCAAATCACTTTGCTGAGTCAGGAATATAGCTACTGGTCTCCTGTTCGAAGCATCTGGCACCAAGTTCACTCTACCAGGATGGTATTGCAAACTGATGTTATATTCTGCCATAAGCTCCTACCAACGTCTTTGCCTAATGTTCAACTCCTTCTGGGTGAAGACGTACTTAAGACTTTTGTAGTCTGTAAAGATCTCCACTCGGTCCCCAAGTAAATAATGTCTCCACAGCTTCAAAGCAAAGATCACTGCCGCTAACTCCAAGTCATGAGTCGGATAGTTCTTCTCATGCGGCCTCAACTGCCTCGATGCATAAGCAACGACTCGGCCCTTCTGCATTAGAATTGCTCCAAGACCCTTGCTAGAAGCATCACAGTGAACTATAAATCTACCTGAACCATCTGGAATAGTCAACACTGGCACTGATGTCAACATGTTCTTCAACTCAGCAAAAGCCTCACTGCAAGCCTCAGACCAATAGAAATTCTGATCTTTCCCAGTCAGCTTAGTCAATGGTCCTGCTATCTTCGAAAAATCTTGGACGAATTTTCGATAATAGCTAGCTAGACCAAGGAAACTCTTCACCTCTGAGACTAACTTGGGAACTGGCCAATCCTTCACAGCTTCAACCTTGGCCGGATCCACCGAGAGACCATCGCCCGAGATAATGTGCCCCAAGAAAGTAACTCTGTCAAGCCAAAACTCACACTTGCTGAGTTTCCCATAGAGCTGATTCTCCCTCAAAGTGCAGAACCAACCTAAGATGCTCAGCATGATCTTCCCGATTCTGAGAATACACCATAATGTCATCAATGAAGACCACCACAAATCTATCCAGGAATTGGAAAAAGATCCTGTTCATAAGACTCATAAATACAGCTGGCACATTCGTGACCCCGAACGGTATCACAAGGTACTCATATTGCCTATATCTGGTCCTGAATGTAGTCTTCTGTACATCAGTCACCTTCACCTTAACCTGATGATACCCAGAACGAAGATCCAACTTCGAAAAAACAGCAGCTCTGCTCAACGGATTAAATAAGTCATCGATCCTGGGCAGCGGATACCGGTTCTTCACAGTAACACTGTTCAGTTTCCGATAATCCACTCACAGTCGACGACTACCATCCTTCTTGTTGACAAAAAATAATGGAGCACCCCACGGTGAAACACTGGGTCTGATGAACCCTAAATCAAGCAACTCCTTGATCTGCACCTTAAGCTCTACTAACTCAATCGGTGCCATCCTGTAGGGACTCTTCGATATCGGCGTTGTACCAGGCTGAACTTCAATACCGAACTCCACATCCCTATCAGGGGGTAAGCCAGGCAACTCCTCTGGAAAACATCCAGGAAATCCTGCACTACTAGCGCAACCTGACAGCATGAATGCAATTATATCGCAAAACCTCCTGATCAACTGTAGTCTCAACTCGGCCAAGGGACATCTCCCCGGCATGGAACTCAAACTCTGCACAACCTGGGATCCGGAATACGACTTTTTTGGCACGACAATCAATAATGGCATGGGATTCACCCAAACAATCCTTACCAAGAATAACATTGAATCCTGAATTCCTAATTACAATCAGGTCGGTCTTAAAATCTACGCCGCCAATACCTACGGGACACTGCTTGCACTCCCGGGAATAAATGACCACCACTGCCTGTCACAATGTTCCAAGCCTCTGACATAAAGCTGCACTCCAACTGATGGCGAGCCACGAATGGGGAAGAGACGAAGGAATGGGTTGCCCCGGAATCTAAAAGAACATGAGCAGGAAAAAAGTAAACAAGGAAAACACCTAAGATAGAGCCAAAAGCAAAGGAAAAGGAATTGATGATCAAGGGTGAGGGAAGCACAAGGCAGAAAGATAATTTGAAATAATATTGCAAAAGAAGCAAAAGGAAACAACAAAATAGCAAAGCAATAAAAGCAAAATATACCCGTACATGAGCACAAGGGTTAGTTTTTGACAGTACGGATGATGTTTAGTAATAATATATATCAGCAGTGATGTATAATATACCCGTACATACTTGGTAGTGACGTATTGGGTTATGTATGATGTTTAATATAGTTTGTAGGGTTTTCTTAGAAATTTATGGTTTAAATTCTTTATCTTGATATTTATGCATCTATTTATCCCTTAGAGCATATATTTATGATTTTAGTGATGAGTTCTATGACTTGGCTTGGGGAGATTATAACTTTACTATCTGTGTTGTGCTGTGAATTTTGAAATGCAGATTTTCGTAAGGAAATTCTGCGAAATGGCGAATATTTCAGGGGAGACTCTGCCGAAATTTTTATTGAAAATTCATAATAAGATATTAGTAATAAAGTAAGTAGTTATAAAAAAAAATTGGGTTGTTACAGTTGGTATCAGAGCTTAGGTTAAGATAGAGTTTGTGATGATTTGTATCCTAGTGATCCTGCATTAGGTGGATATGGGTTCATGTTTGTTAGTAGTAATGAGTTTATGATTTCATTTTATGAGTTAATGATGATTCTTGGAGTATTAATGTAATTTGCATGAACGGTGTGCGTGTTAGGGTTATATACTGAAAGCATCACTTTTGTATTAACTTTATTTCCTTATTTTTTGAATGAGAATCATATGGGCATATGTTTGCATATTGTATTTATTATAATATTAATGCAAGTATCTGATATTCTATAAGGTTGATAATATGGTGTGAGGTGACACACAGAAGATCATATTATCAGTTCCCTATGGAATATATAAATGGTTCACAACCTAGACGGACTTGGAAAATCCATTGGAAAGGTTGTAGTGTAATCTGGTATTAGTTTATCTTGACTATAGGTTTACACTAGTACACTTTGTGTGTATTGAACATGACCACTTGAGGTTGTTCTCTTTGTACTGACTACAAAAGAGAACAAACACCTCTGTTATTATGGATGCTTATGCTCTTAATCCAGATATAATAACAGACATGTATATGCAGTGTGCATTACTTTGACTCATAAAAGAGTGAGATTCATTATGGATTAACAACCTCTATGAATTGAGTAATAGCATTGTATGTATGATGGGCTGTTGATTGTAAAAAGAATCCATGTCCCGATACGTCAGGTTGATGATGTCCCCTTAAGGAGCTTATAAAGATTGTCATGTAAACCTTGTAGGTGGATTACATCCGACATGACAAATAAAGTTGAGTGGTACTACTTAAGAATAAAAGATGTCGATCAATATAGTTGTCAGTAACTTAATTTGATCGACGGACATTCGATATCTTAACATGGGGAGCTGAACGAGCATATAATAAAAAGAGCCCATAAATATAATTTGGGATTAGGAAGGTAGTGCAATAATAGCTCTTTAGTGGACCGAGTTATTGTTAATGGGCCTGGGTTGTGTGTTCGGGCTGAACACGGGATACCCAGATTCGTTAGGAGACCTAACCCTAATTTCTTCTCATGGTCCCTGCCGTAGCCTTATATATATATCCTCTATTCTCTGGCCGTCATATAATTATCAGAGATAAGAAGTTTTCTCTAAATTTGTGATTCACGTAAGGAGAGAAAGAGAGGTCAGCCAAGGAGAAGAAAGGTTGGGAGACCGTCGCCCACACGACGTCCAACCCGAGGAAGGAATAGGTGCAGAAGATCTTGGGGTCGCTGACGGCTCAAGGTTGCTAGAAACTATCATCTTCTTCTCATCGCAGGTATAATTCATGAACCCTAGATTCTGCTATAAAGGGTTAGATCATGTATTAAATCTGTTAAACTTTTATGATCGATACGCACACCAATCTGTGGTCCTGGAAATCATCGCAGTTCCATCAGTGCGATGCAGGCAATTTAAGTATGTGAAAAGTAGGTAGGGAGTTAGCTCTTTTTGATCGATCTAGGAGGCAACGAATGGAACGTGAGAGTTCCGAACAGCCGCCAGTAGGAGAGCAGGAGCGGGCAGTTTCTGTGACAGCTACTACAGTATCTGCACCCCCTGTTACTTCTACGCCTGCACAGACACCCTGCACATAGCCTCAGATTTTAACGGTGACACCGGAGAGAGATGAAGCGGGTCCTTCATTACAGAGAATTCCTGTGGAAGTGATGTAGGGAGAATCTTTAGTTGCCGCATCGGGTGATCCACAGGGAGATATGGCTCATGCTGGAGTGTTCATACAGCATATATTGGCACAAATGAGTCAGCAGGTGGCCGGGCAGCCATTGACAGTACGGATGGAGCCTAGAGACAAAGAAGTAGGGTTTGCTAAAAAATGAAAGATTTTCAAACTTTAGGTGCAACGAAATTTAATGGTACCGGTGGTGGTGTGGCAACATCTATATGGTTGCAGCATTGTGAATTACTTTTACAGTGAATGGCAGTTACCGAGATGGAAAAGCGACAGTTAGCAGAAATGTATTTAGTTGGTGATGCGATGACTTGGTGGGTTAGTATCAGAGATTCAGATCCAGATGGTTATCAGCAAATGGAGTAGGAGGAGTTTGCTGATAGATTCGAGGAACATTTCTTACCTGAGTCAGTATAGGCCCGCATGGCAGATGAGTTTCTTTCCTTGCAGCAAGGTGATATGAATATTGATGCTTATGTGGTAAAATTTAATCAGTTTGCCTGTTTTGCCCTACAGTTAGTGGATACAAAGAGACGCTGTGTAGATCGGTTTATTCGAGGCCTACAGTCCGTTTATCAGATGTGTTTAACAACCGCAAATAGAAGTGATACAACATTTGAAGAATTGATTAAAATGGCTCATAGTTTGGAAAGAACTCAACAAAGGTTGATGGAAGAAAATAACAAGGGAAAACAGGTACAGCAGGGACAGCCAGAGCAGTTCCATCAGAGGGGTTTCAGAAGAAAGTTTCAGGGATAGTTTCAGGGAGGCCAGAAATGGAGATTTGGAAGGCAATTTCATCCATATGCAGGTAAAGATGGGCAAGGAAAAGGAGATAAAAATAAGGGTGTATGAGGTCAGGGACCCCAAGTAGAGGTAGTGCTCAGAGTCAGCAGTCCAGGTTAGAGTCTATTCAGCAGCCACGAAAGGATTCGGGACGACAGAGATTTGGTGTTGGTGGCTGCCAAGGAATTCCAAACGAGTCCACAAAGTGTTATAATTGTTGTAAGATGGGTCATTTTGGCTCGAGATTATTCATAAGCATCTGCTATTAAATGTTATAATTGTGGAAGAACAAATCATTTGGCTAGAGATTGTAGATTACCTGGAGGTGGAGCATATAAAGAGATGTTCATCGGCAGGTGTTAGAGACGTGAGATCACAGACAGGTTCCATGCAACAGCAGTAGCCGCAATGTGCTTTAGCACTAGTCCCCACACGAGTCTATGCAGTTGGTCAGTCAGTAGGTCAGTTACAGATAGAAGTTCCTTCAGGTACTGGTCTCATTAGAATTTTATTTGACACGGGATCAAATCATTATAGCCCACACATATGTTGCACAACATCAGATTCTCATGTCTTCTTTGGAGGCTTCGGTGAGAGTTAGTACACCATTAGGCAGCACTATTATATTGTATGATGTGTGTCGAGAAGTGCAGATTCTGATGGGACCTCATACTTTTCCTATTGATTGTGTAGTGAAGTGCTTTGTTGGTTTTCAATTTATTTTGGGGATGGATTGGCTACGAAGGCATCATGCACAGCTAGAATGCAATGAAGGGAGAATTCAGGTAGGAGAGCCCGATAAGACTCATTTTCTCATAAAGTGTAATGCTCTAGATGATGCAGTGATGTCTACATATTTGGGTTCAGTAGAAGTGCCTAAGGTGGAGATTAAAGATGTTGATGTAGTTTGTGAGTTTCCGGATGTTTTTGAAGAGATACTTGGTCTTCCATCATGGAAGGAATTGGAGTTCAGGATTGATTTGATACCAGGTACAACTCCTATCTCCAAGCCAGCTTACAGGATGGCACCCAAGGAATTGGATGAAATGAAAAGGCAATTAGATGAGTTGCTTATGAAAGGGTAAGTTAGTTTCTTAATATACTGCAGGTGTGATATCTCTATATGTTTTATTTAAAATTCTAAAGTAGAAAGATCTTAATTTTGAGGTGTGTATGTCAATTTAGGTTCATTCATCCGAGTAAGTCCCCTTGGGGTGCACCTACAATCTTTGTATCGACAAAAGATGGTTCGTTAAGGATGTGTATTGGCTACAGAGAGCTGAATATGGTGACAATCAAGAATAAATATCCTTTGCCGAGAATTGATGATTTGCTTGATCAATTGTGGGGGGCTACTGTATTTTTACAGCTAGACTTGTAGTCAGGGTATCATCAGATGAGCATAAAGGAGGAGAGTATCCCAAAGACTGCTTTTCGTACTCGGTATGGATTATATTAGTATTCTATAATGCCTTTCGGGTTGACGAAGGCTCCTGCCTTTTTCATGGACTTGATGAATCGGACTTTTCGGTCTTATATAGATAAGTTCGTGATTGTGTTCATTGATGATATTTTGATGTATTCACGGTGTCTGGAAGAGCACAAACATCATTTCAGGTAAGTGTTGCACTCTTCGGGAGCAAAAGTTATGTGTTAAATTCTCAAAATGTCATTTTTTGGGAGCGTGAAGTTCGGTTTTTGGGGCATATTATGTCAGAAAATGCAATTTCAGTCGATCCTGAAAAGGTGACTGTAGTGAAAGAATGGAAACAACCTACTACTATTACTGAGATTCGAAGTTTCTTGGGCTTAGCTTGTTATTATCGGCAGTTTATTCGCCGATTTTCTATTATTGTCGCACCGATGACTCAGCATACCAGGAAGAATGTGCCTTTTGTTTGGTCTAAAAGGTGTGAAACGGCTTTTCAACAGTTAAAAGAGAAGTTGACGACAACCCCAATTTTGGTTACTCCTGCGAGAGGAGTGCCGCTTCAGGTGTATACATATGCTTGTGGTACTCGTTTAGGAGCAGTCATAATGCAGGAGAATCGACCTGTAGCTTATGCATCCAGGCAGTTACGACCTCATGAAGTGCGATATCCTACACATGATTTAGAATTAGCGGCAGTGGTTTATGCTTTGAAGGTGTGGTGACATTATTTATTTGGTGAGCAATTTCAGCTTTTTACTGATCATAAGAGTTTAAAATATCTATTTTCTCAAAAGGAACTTAACATGAGACAGCAAAGGTGGCTTGAATTCCTTAGCAGCTTTGATTTTGAAATCAAATATCATCCCGGGAAGGAAAATGTGTTAGTTGATGCCTTAAGCAGAAGGCGAATGGTAGCCTCTTTGATGTGCCAGGAGTGGAAAGTATTAGAAACATTGGGACAGTTTGATTTCACTTTAGTAGTAGAAGGTGACATGACTTGATATTTGGGCAATTTGTCGGTACGGCCGTTGCTTATGCAACAGATTATTCGAGCTCAGATTCGGGATTCTTATTTGTTGCAGATGATGCATGATTTAATTTTGGATGAAATTGATGGATGTCTTACCCAGTGGTCGATAGACAGCGAAGGTGGCTTCTGCTATTATAGTAGGCTTTGTGTTCCTGATGTGGATGATTTACAACAACAGGTGATGGATATGGTTCATCGCACCAGGTATATAGTACACCCAGGAGTACAAAGATGTATCGAGATCTCAGGAGAATTTTTTGGTGGCCTGGTATGAAGAGAGAAATTGGAGAATTTGTTGCGAGATGTTTTACTTGTCAGAAAGTTAAATCTGAGCATCAAAGACCTTCAAGACATTTGTAGCCTTTGGAAATTCCTCAATGGAAGTGGGATATGATCAGCATGGATTTTATTGATGGGCTTCCTCGCTCTCGTAGAGGAAATGAGAGTGTTTGGGGTTATAGTAGATAGATTGACGAAGTCAGCTCATTTTATTCATGTACGAGTTACCAGGACAGCTGATAGTTTGGCAAGATTGTATATCCAGTATATTGTTCGGCTGCATGGAGTTACCATCTCAATTGTATCTGATCGAGATCCTTTGTTCATTTCAGAGTTTTAAAGGTCATTCCAAAAAGAAATGGGGACAGTTAGATTTGAGTACCGCCTATCACCCCGAGACACATGGTCAGATGGAGAGGATGAATCAGATTTTAGAAGATATGCTCTGTGCTTGTGTTTTGGATTTTGGAGGTAGTTGGGAAGACCATCTGTCGCTGATTGAGTTTGTCTATAATAACAGTTATTAGGCGAGTATCGGTATGGCACCGTTTGAAGTGTTGTATGGTTGGCCTTGTAGATCTCCTTCTTGTTGGTTAGAAGTGGGTGATGCACCATTACTTGGGCTAGATATGATTCGTATGACTATAGACCAGGTTTCATTGATTCGACGTAGATTGCTTGCTGCTCAAAGTCGACAGAAGAGTTATACTGATAAACGACGACGACCATTGGAGTTTGGAGTTAGGGACTTGGTATTCCTTAAAGTTTCACCTATGTGTCGAGTACATCACTTCGGGATTCGTGGGAAGTTAGACCCAAAATTTTTTGGTCCTTTTAAAATTATGGAGAGGATTGGCCCAGTGACATATCGGTTGGAGCTTACCCTGGAGATGTCAGACATTCATGATATATTTCATGTTTCGATGTTAAGGAAATGTGTTAGAGATCCGTCTCATACCGTGGAGCCACCGCAGATAGAAGTTCAGCCTGATGTGACTTACCAGGTGAGGTCGGTGGCCATTGTGGATAGATCTGTACGTCAGACTCGACGTCAGATGGTGAAGTTGGTGAAGATCCAATGGAGTTCAAATCCCAACGATTGTACGTGGGAAGCTGTGAGACCCCGTATTTCTAGGAGTATACATACTAAGTATGTAGTATAATATATATATTAGTATATATAATAAGAAGGAAAAGAAAAGAAAGAATGGATTAGATGATGATGACGTGGATGGTGGATGGAAGGAGTGGAAGTGTAGGTGGTTTGACTAGTTGACTTGTATGGATTAATGGAATGAAAGAAAAGAAAGAATGAAGTGTGTGTGGGGGTGAGTGTTGACCGGGTTGACCTTGGGCACAAATAGTCCCATATCGGTCAAGAAAAGGAGGAAAAAGAGAGATAAATAGGATAGCCAATGATGAAGGTGTACCCAACGTCCGGACACCCTTTTGAGGCAGCCTGTGGTGGGCGTGGCTAGAATTTAGTTAATTGTGTGCGTACGAGTTGAGTGCGGGGCGTTACAGAAGCAGAAGAGTTGGTGAGGAGAAAATACCCGGAGTTGTTTGTAGAAGTTCCTCAGCACTCATAGCTCGAGGACGTGCTTCTTTTGAGTTGTGTATAACGTAACATCTCTTTGTTTGTAAAATTTCAAAATAGTCATTGTATTTCTTTTATTTCTATTAGATATTATTGTAATTGTTATTATTATGTGTAAATATACAATTTTATCTCATATATATTCCTTAATTTATTTATTCATCATGGTGGAGCGGGTTTATTGAAATTTATTATGAAAGATATAACTAGAAGGATATATAAGTAATGAAAGAGTCTTGGAGGGGTTTAAAATTAATTTTTCTTATTATTTACAACCCCTACCCCTCCCATCCTCCTCCTCACTTCTGAAATCCATTTCCTGGTCGAAACCCACCTTCAAGACCCAACCCTAGGGTTTTTACATCCCATCAAATCTCCACCTATCTTTAAATAATTTTTAGGGTTTTGGCTAATTGAAGGACGTTCTTCCGCGATACGGTGTTGATTTTTGGAATTGTCAATTGTTCGGAAGAAGAGGCGAGTTTGGGGGAAATAGTCGAGAGCTTACACATCTGGTCTTCGCATTTCCTCAGCTGAGTATGATTTTTATTTATTTTATGTACATGATGTGCTATGAAAAATTTTAAGTTATGGTTTGATATGTGTGATGCGTAAAGTGTATCGAGTATAGAAATTCATAAGTATGATACGGAGTAAATTATGGGGTGTAAGAAATTAATATACATATATGGGAGTGTGTTGATATTTGTATATATACTAGGTTTGCCCGTTGACACGTGCCTATGGCACATCTTCGGAACGGTGCACCTTGTTTGATCATATAAAATAGTTTTGGAGGTCCAGCAAATTAATTGAAGTCGAAAACATAGAGCAAAAAACATATTATATGATTTTTTTGATTTTTTTGAATTATTTTTAAAGTTTTTAAAATTTTTATTTTTTTAGTTTTTTAGTTTTTTATTTTTTTAAATTTTTTAAATTTTTATTTTCTTAATTTTTTGGATAGAAGAGGGAGGGAGGGAGAGAGAAAAAAAAAATAATTAAATAAATATAGGAGTTGTTTTGGGTGGGGGATTTGAATTTGAGTTTTGGGGGGGGGGGGGGGGGAAATATGTTTTGTGAGGTTAGATTTGGGCCTTGGATTTTTGAGGGAATTGAAGGAGAGCCACTTAATAGCTTTCTTTGTGTTTTATTATATATATATATATATATATATATATATATATATATATATCATACATGGTGGTAACATTTAGATTTGGGGAGCTACGTTATGAACAAAAGAATGTGGTGATAATTACCATCTAGCTTAGAGAATAATGTTAATTCTTGATTTTGATGATTACAACACACTGCAACATGTATCTATGCTTTACTATATAATTGCAGGTTGTATACACACAAGCCTCATTTCTATACAGCTGAACAAATGAACAAGCACAAGCTCTGGATATTGACAAAGGCTTCACTCAAAGACTTAAGTCAAGACCTGTTTCAATGATGATTATTTTTGTCTTGTAAAACAAATGTAATATTTTTTATTTTGAGTCTTAGAATGATGTACGGCCTTGTCACACACACATACACTCACATATAACTCATTCTAAATGTGTGTCTTTTCAAAACCAAAAGTCAAAACAGCTTGAACTAGATTAGCTATTGAGTACCAGTCGACTGCCACTTGCTCCAGTCGACTGAGTTGGTACAAAACTGCCTAATCTTATTCAAACTCTGAATAGTCGACTCATTATGGCAACCCAGTCGACTGTTCAAGTGCGTTTGACAGTTTTATGTTTTTAAAATCGCTTTTTCAAATTCAAATCATTTTTTCCGTTGGATGACAGTTGGAGCAACTGTTTCCCAACGTCCAGTGTATCTAACTCTATAAATAGAGGTTAGAATCCACTGTAAAAACTTACTAATACTCCAAGCATTTTTTTGTGATCTTAAGTTTTCATACTTTCAAGAGATTAAAGCTTTCAATTCACTAAGACTTGGTTCTCTGTCTTGAGTCCAGTATAACATTTGATTTCATTCTGGACTGGATATAGAAGTCAACCATTTAGCCACGTACTATATCACAATCACAAACAAGGCTATAGGTTGATTGTAAACAATTTTTATTATTTTCTTTTCCTCTCGGTTGGAGAGTAGGACTCTAGGGTGTAGATTCAGGTTTGTCACTCTTGGTGGAAGAGTGGGTTGCTTTCTCTGGTTGAGAGAAAGGACTACGGGTTAGACAAGGTTGTTGTCTGAACGCCGTAGGGTATTCTTGTAAATTTTTTTCAAGAATAGTGGAAATCTCAAGTGGGTTGCTTGGGAACTGGATGTAGGTCGGAAGGACCGAACCAGGATATATCGTGTGCATTATGTGGTTGTATCTCTCTACTTGTATTTATATTTTCTCAGTTTGTGTTTTTACTGTGAAACTTGTCTGGACAGTCGACTGAGTACTTGATAGGTCGACTGGTCAGACTCGTATACTCTGAAAGTTTTCTGTATGTTAAGTCGACTGTCTCAACTTTAAGTCGACTTCACAGACCTGTTTAAATTACTTTTTCATTTTGTTAATTCAGTCGACTGGTTTATTCCTTAAGTCGACTGTACAGAAGAAAAATCTCTATTCCGCAATTTAATTTCTTATAAACACTATTCACCGCCCTCTAGTGTTTGTTGCCCTGCCTACAGGATCCAACAAATAGCATATACTGAGTATATACGGTTTTTTTGGGTAATTTACTGATGTATGCATATACGACAATGTAAAGGAGAAATTTATGTTATAAAGGAGAAATTTTATTTTAAGGAGAAATTATAAGGAGATAATTTTATTATTTTAGTGCTGCACAATCTCCTAGGGGTTTGGGCTAGACCCCACAGGCCCAGGATATACCCGGGAACAGGAGTTATATATGCCCCAATTTATATTTAGGAGAAGATACCCTAGATGAACTTAGGAGGAGTTCTTATATATATATATATATATATATATATATATATATATATATATACCCAGGCTAGACTTGGGGGAGTTTTTCCCTTACTGGTATAGGGCCAGGAGGAAGACGTAGTCTTGGCTGTGTAAGACTCCTATGGAGCGTCGATCTGCGTATTATACCCAAGTTATACTTGGGAAATGTTTTTGACTAGCTTCCTGGCTTTAGTCTTGGTTGGACATGCGCGCAACCGTATTTTCAATCTCTATTAATGGTAGATTTTTAGGACACCTAGATCTGGGTGAAATGGTGGGTCAGCGGGATTGAAGTGTACGGGGGAGAGGCACAGAGATCTCTGTGTTACACGAGGAGGTCAGTTGTGTGGACACTAAAAGGTGTAAAATAAAGTAAGCATATGTGATCAAATAGAGGCAGGCAACTCCTGGAACGCTCCTCATAGAGAATCTGTAGCCTGCTGAACCTTCAACTAAGAGAATAGAGCTGAGCTTGAACCAATAGAGTATATTCCAGATAGATAGAGACCTTTTGCTCTCCAATCACAATCCATAAATCTGAATTGGATTTGCTCAAATCACCTGGATCATTTTCCACCCACCAGCACCGATTCACTCAGGGGCTATTTCACTTTGCCAAAGGTCAAAAAAAGGCTTTTGACTCCATGAAAGAAGACACGGTAAAGAAAATATATATTGAGTTATTGGAGTTAAGAAAAGAGTTAAGTATTTATATAATGTTTGTGAGAATATTTATTGAATGGAAAATCTGATTTTTGTACTGTGGTGAATATAAAGGAGATTACATGACATTACTGGAGTTTTGTTTTCATGATAATGTTGGAGTATGTATTTCCATATGAAATGGTGGGAGTTAAGTGTGGAAAAATATTGTAATGGAGTTTGATATTTATATGAATACTTAATGTAATGTAATAAGGGTGGTTATGTATATAAGTAATTAAGCGGCTATAAGTTACAAGAGGTAAATTGAACTATAACGGGTGGTAAAAGCCTTCGGTAGTGCTTAGGAACTATTGCTCCCACTTCAATGGAAATGAGGAGAACTACCCGCCTGGGTACGTATCTAAGGTCTATGATATGTATAGGAGAGATAGTTTTGTTAACGAAATAATTAATGTAATAGTTATCTTTTTATTTGTTTCATTTTAAGTTATGGTTTATGTTATTTTATTTTAATGATATTTTCTTATGCTTTTATTACGTTTAAAATTTGAAATTGTACTCACACTGTATGGTTGACCCCTTATTTTTTTGGGGTTAGTGGAGTCATTCCCTGAGGGTGGATGCTAGTAGCCCCGTTTTGCAGGTATGTATCTCTATCGGCTAGGGGAGTAGTTAGATTTCCTTTTTATGATATATGTATCTTTATTTTGGTGTTTTAAGTAAAAAGTTGTAAAATAAGTATCTTGGAAGTATGTTGATTTTGTAACCGGTAAATGGGAGTTGGGTTGTATTTATCGATCTATGACTGTATCAGCAGTGATGTATAATATACCGTACACACTTGGTAGTGACGTATTGGGTTCTGTGAGATGTTTTATATAGTTTGTATGGGTTTTCTTAGAAATTTCTGGTTTAAATTCGTTATCTTGATATTTATGCATCTATTTAAGCCCCAGAGCATATATTTATATTTTTGTGATGAGCTCTATGACTTGGCCTGGGGAGATTATAATTTTACTACCTGTGTTGTGCTGTGAATTTCGAAATGCAGATTTCTATAAGCAAATGTTGCGAAATGGCTAATATTTCAAGGGAGACTGCAGAAATTTTTATTGAAATTCATAATAAGATATTAGGAATAAAGTAAGTAGTTATAAAAAAAATTGGGTTGTTACACTCTACCATATCCCCATACCCAAAAGGTATCAAAGAGTCCTAAATTGGTGAAATTATAATTTCAAACAGCAAACACAACAAGGCCAAAAATGCCAAATATATGGTTCTTCCCAGCACTGTTTCCATGGAGAAACTTGCCCGAGTGAACCCCAAGCTTCTACATAATGTTGACAACAATTAATCATCACAAGTTGGGTATATACAATCCCCAAACAACTAACATCAACACACATTATTTTCATTTCAAGTTACACCCCTAAACAGTGAGTAATCTTCTTTCAATTGCTATTGTGAGTCACAAATGGCTATTGTACAATTTGAAAATTAGATTACAAGTAGCACAACCCATTCCACACAATCATGGCAAAGTATCTAAGGTTATTAACAACACTTCTAAGTTAAATTAATAGTTCTAATTCATGAAAGCAAACACAACATCAAAACAGTAAGCTTAAAACTCATCGGACAGTTTCTGTTTACTATAAAATTCACCATAAATAGCATATTGCTTAAAATTTCTTGTTCTTGGATATTCCAAACAGACCTAGGTGTCTTCTACAATTTCTTAGCTGGAAAAGTTCTCTAATTACTTTGTTTAGGTGATCAAAAAGGTCATTGTTTAACATGCGTGCAACTATCTCCATAATAGAACATGCATCTGATCTGGTTTCTCTTATAACCAGTACTCAGATTCGTGTCTATTTAAAATAGCAATAAAAGTAAGAAAAATCTGAATTTTTGTGGGAAGGAGTCTAACATGCATAAATTTCTGCCATAAAAATTTCAAGTTTAAATTCCTATTATTTTTCGAGTTACAGCTTCCAGACTAACATGCATCTGCAGAATCAGCAATTTAAGCAGTATTACTAAGTTCCACTAGCACAAACTCAACCCAAAAATTTCTAACATGCTACATATTCAATCACACACTTCACATCAGTCAAGCCATATCATGGGAACACATTACAAGCAATTTTAACAATCAAGAGGCAAGGAAACATCCACCTTAGTATTTGTAGTTGAAATGAATTGTACGCTCGAAGCTCGAAGCTCCTCTAGTGCTCTTTTCCTCTTTGCTAGCTCTTCTTGCTCCTGACCTCCTCTTTGGCTCCTCTTTCTCTTGCTCCTTCTTCCCTCCGAAAATCAATAGATATGGTTGGTTGGAGTGTATAAGAGTAGTTTAGAATAGAGAAGATAGTTAAGTTTGTAGTAAAAACAGGAAATGGAGCTTTGGTATTTTGGGATGGGTTTAAAGAGGGAGTCCGGTTTGGGTCTAGGGAGAAAAAAAGAGTTGAGTGAGAGAGTGGTTAACAGTTGCTTGGGACTCCTAACACACTCAGGTGCCTTGTATTTCCAATGCCAAACCCTATATTCCACTCCATTTGAATTCAAACCCCTCCAAAACTTCCCTCAAATACTTGGCCGGCCACACACCTAAGCTTGCTTCATTTTATTTTATTTTTTGTTCATGACATGATACATACTAGTATAGGTTCAAGTTAGGGTCAATTTGGTTGGTTTGGGTCTAGTTTGGGTTCTAAACATAGAATTAAAATTACCTTGAAGAAAAAAATAGTCCCACACACACAAATTCATATAAATAAGATTTAATGTTTTACAAAATGTTACTAGCAAAAATTTAGGGTTATTACACTAGCTCCCAACTGGGACGGGCCATACAGGGTCTCCAAAGTGGTGTGCTCCGGTACTTACTAACTTGAAGACCCAGGGGGACTTGAAAAGCGGAACACTTGATGAAGTTCCATGAAGTCCCTTAGCTGCATTTGTAATGAGGCAAAAAGCCAGCAAATGTAATAAGTGTTCGCCTATCGACAGCCAAGTAATAAAAATTCATTTCAAATCAACATGTTTTAAACCAACTGTTTCAACCTCGACCAATTCTTGGTCTCATTGCTCGGTGCTGACTTCGAGCCACAAGCTAAGATTTCTCACAATCTTGCTAGGCCTCGTTCCTCGGTGTGGACTTCGAGCCACAAGCAAGGATCTCTCACAATTTCGCTAGGTATCGCTGCTCGTGTGGACTTCAAGCCGCAAGCAAGGATATCTCATGATCTCGCTTGGCCTCGTAGCCTGACGTGGGCTTCAAGCCACACAAAAGTATGCCTCAGCACCTCTCCCCTCGAAAGGGATGCTGAACCACGACATGAATCAACGTTTCAAGGAACCCAATGCTAACGGCGCGAAAGGGGCTCACCATCCAACAACTCATCCGCTGCCGATGTTATCCGTCATACCGGCCATTCCCACCGTTATCCCCAACAATCATAGAATGTCAAGAGGACCGTGTGGATGTCCGAAGCTATCATTAATGAAGAATAAACCGAGCCGACCATCCTATCACCCACTGATAGTCAGGGGTAGACAAGCTTTGCTTTGCCGCTACCCCTAACTGTCAGCAGTAGTAGGAGAACCACACGAACAAAGGCAAAAGCAACCTCCAAGAAACTGAAATAGAGTGGGGGATTATATAGGCTATGAGGGAAAGACGCCCTCGATCTCCGCAGTGCTAATGTGGATGGATCTGAACCATTTGCTGCCATCCAACGCCTATTAGGAGCTGTCGCTACGCATCCCAAGGTTAGCTTTTCAACTTCCAACACAAAGCATTTAAACAAATGTCTCAATTACTAAGGCCAAACGCCTCAACTTCTAAAATTGAAGCGTCTCAAATCCCAAGGTTAAACGCTATGACTTTAGCCGGTCTACTTCGTCAGGGCAAAAGCTCGAGATAAACCAGAATCAAAGTTCTTTACTAATAAATTTATTACACATTCGATTAACCGAGGGCAAAGTACATACTAGTACAATTGGCAAAGCCGAGGAATTACAACAAGATACAATAAAGTTACAACGGGTTGTGAGAGTCACCTACTTAGCATATTCCTCAGCTAGGAGAGCCCTAGGATTGGCACTAACTAGTTCGAGTCCATTTGAAAGGGTCTTCTCCTCGATAGGACTATCAATCTCCTCTCCAAGGGTGACCAAGCAAGACTTCCCCGCTACCGAACTCTAAGCATCCCCAGCGTTGACTGACTCTAACCTAGGAGTTGGGGAAAGCTCTATGCCCGAAGTCCAACCACTGTGCACAGAGGTAGCTCAGGATCCGGCTATTCTGAATGCAACCTTCAGTCTGTATATCTCTAGTTCCTTCCCCACCAACATCTCCCGAAGAAAAGATTCAGTCGAATGTGTCGCACTCCCCATAACTGGGTATCGGGATGACCCACTGGACAGATGACTGGGTCTTGGCTCTTCCCAGATCCCTATCGACCATCGCCTTTTTTCGATGAGCCAACTCCAAGCTCATTTGATGCAACCTTTTAATGTATAACGAAAACACCAACTCCCGATCCCTTGCTTCCTTAAGGTAATGTTCGAAGCTCGACTCCATGGTCCACACTCTACTCCTAAGGTATTCAAGCTCGACTCCATGGGTTCAGCCGAGACAGGCTCGGTCATCTAATAATAAAGGAAAACTTCACATTACTTCGAGCACTGGAAACTTGGACAAATCCAAAGAATATAGAACACCACATAAAAATATCAAGCCCAAAAGTCCAGCCCAAAAAATCTTTTTCATTCATTTTTTAATGTTCGTACAAAAAGTGGTGATCAGTTCGCAGTCGAAAAATAAAAAAAAAAGGAAGGAAAAACAAACTACTGCTTGGGAGAGGGTGGCACCTCTTCGGTTTCTGTTAGGACGACCTTGGTTGGGACCTCATGGAGCTTGACCTCCGCCCCAAGTGAACGGTTCTCCTCTTCACCCATGTCGGGGTTCTCCCCTGGCATAGGCGAAGCCTCGGTGAACTTCATGGATAAACTGAATCCTTCAATGTCAAGGTTTGGTTACCTCCAAAGGACGTGCTCGATGGCCCGGTCATACCCTTGGTCAAAGGAAAAGTTTACCTTATCAATGGCCTTTATCTTGCCGGTCAACAGTTTCTTCTCACTCTCTTGCAAGCGAGCTTTCTCCTTCTCCTTCTCCTTCTCCAACTAGGCATGCTCGTCGGTAGCGGTGGCCAGCTCAACCTTCAGCACGCTCGCATGCCTCCACTCCGCCAACCTGGACCTTCAGGTCCTTCATCTCCCTCTCAAACCTCAAAACCCTCCGGTCGGCAACCTGGAACTCGCGGGTATACTGCCTCCTCAACTTTGCTCCTTGTATTGTATCCTGCAAGCCGAGATGCAAAAACGTTAAAAATAAATATGCGAGAATAGCTAAAAAGAATGAACGAGATAAGTGAAAGAATGCTTATGATCATATCGGCCTGACCCCACTTCATGAAGCTCGACTCGAATGTCTTAGTCGTGAGATACTCCCTATCCCGAGGTGTGGCCAGGTGGTCCACCACCTCCAGCGCCACCGGACCCTCCATGTTGGAGTCCACCACTTTAACGACCCAATTCGGCCTCCATGTGTAACACCCCATTTTTTTTTTTTTAAAAAAAAAACTAAACCTCTAAATTCAATTCTATCAATTTCTCTATCACTTTAAACATAAACTAAGATAGGTATAGTTCAAATAAAATTTTGGCAGTCTCCCCTGAAATTTCTGCCCCGAAACACAAAAAGCTTACGGAATCTGCTTTAAATTCCGTAGCTCACAACACAAGCAATATAATCATGGGCTTCCCAGGCTAAAATGAGCAGAATCATATAGGCAATATAAATATCATGCTCTGGGGGCCAAACTCATAACTGAATATCAAATATTAAATAAAAAAACAATAAATTCCTTTGAAAACATATAAGATTTTTGTAAAGATTTAGGAAAACCTTTTTAAAAAGCCAACCACAGAACCCAATACTCCACAACGAGGTGGGTATGGGCTTTCTTACCTCATCACAGCACTATGTCTATATACTTTTACCATAATACAAAATAATACATCAACTATTTACCTTTCTACATATACTAAGTACATAGATAATAGATCAGCTCCAACAAAGCACAAAATCTAGCTCTATACTACCTCACCATGCTGCTAGCAACCTGCAGGAGAGTTAGGGTTGTCCACCCTCAAGGAAAGACCCCCTAACCCCCAGAAAACAATAGGGGTTAGCCATTTCTGGTGTGAGTATAATTATTAATCTAATAAATCATCCAATTGTATAAGGAAAATAAATTAAACTTACAAACATCAAGATAAGAAGATGCAACCTGAAATCTGAACATAAAAACATCACCAATACGATGTTATATCAAAATACTCTTCAAATCTGTATCCAACTATATAATTATCCATAACCTCACACATTTCACTATATGCTTCACACTAATCTCATATATATCCTTATTTTACATTTACATAGTACGAATGTTCATCTATCCACAATTATCATCATAACAGCATTTCGTTATTTATGTGAATATAACCATTTTCTTATTGCATACATCACACGCATCCAAACAACAATACCATCTACCTCATCATAACATCTCATTACAAGTATTTATTTTATTGTATAACATCACGTTTATCTGTTTTTATAGCATCATAAACATATGCATTCATTCCCGGAATATCACACTCATTTATGTCGTATAACACAAACATCACATTTCATTTCACTTTGCAAGGTACTTGCATTTCATCACATCATTAACACATCACTAATTCGAATACTTATACTCATTGCATCAAAACATGTTTTATAGCTTATTCTCATCTCATTATACCACTTTAGTAATTTCTCATTCTTATAAGTAATATATCTTATTATAATTTTCACTTATAACACAAATTGCCATTAGCTTCACTTTCATTCTCATCACAATATACTCCATATCCCCAAACACAAATTTTGGGCCACAACATATCACACCCCAAAGCCGATAGCTTGGGTAATAATCACCGCACCCTAAACACACAGTTTAGGTAATATCACATCACATCTCAAGCCGATAACTTGGTTATTAATTCACTTCAATTACTTATCATCTTCACTTTACTTTATTCTTCATTTCCATTATTCATTACCGATATCATACCACTCACCCTGCGAATTATGCCAAGGCAGGTAGTTCCCACCATTTCCACAGAAACAGCGGGCAGGTAGTTCCTTGACACAATTCCAAGGTATAACAACTCATATCATACTGTATTTTACTTAAATAATCATTTACATAATATAATTACTTCATATTATTCATATTAACACATGTCTCTTTTACTATTTTCATTTTAAATTAACCAAGTACTGCATTTATCATTTCTTTTCATACACAAACTCATAACTCGTATTCCTTCATAATCATTTCATTCACAACCACTTTCTTTCACATTCACAATTCACGTTCCACTTTCTTTACTTTCCCATTTTATTTACAATTAGTTATTTTATTAGTTTGTCGACCAGTGAGTCACAGTATCCTAACATATTGAAAGCCGATAGCCTAGTAAACACGCGGCCCGATGCTCACACAGAGTCTTACTCGTCCGAGGCTACGTCTTCCTCCTAGCCGAACTAGCGAGGGAACCACTAACCCCAAGTAGAACTTGGGTACTTCCTCCCAGCCAAAGCCAAGAGGGAAAAACCACTAAAAAACCACTGACCCCAGGTAACCTGGGTACTTCCTCCCAGCCGAAGCCAAGAGGGAAAAACCACTAACCCCAGATAAACTGGGTACTTCCTCGCGACAGCTGTCATCGAGGGAAAACCGGGCCTCAAGCCGATAGCTTGGGCGATAAAAATCACTTACCCCAAACATAGTTTGGGTCCACTTACCCCATGCCGGTCCTTGGGTGTTAGGAGGTCTAGCCCAAACCCCCAGGATTGCTGTAGGTACTGGTCAACAAAACCATCGACCAGTGAGCCACAGTATCCCAACATACTGAAAGCCGACAGTCCAGTAAACACGCGGTCCGATGCTCACACAGAGTCTTACTCGTCCGAGGCTACGTCTTCCTCCTAGCCAAACTAGCGAGGGAACCACTTACCCCAAACATAGTTTGGGTATTAGAAGGTCTAGTCCAAACCCCTAGGATTGCTGTAGGTACTGGTCAACAACACCTTCTGTTATTAGCATTTATCATTTCATCTTTTCAGCTTACTTTTAATTTACAACGAGTCATGTCTTTGACTTTAACCACGTGAATTAATAACACATTTATTAGCATGTACCATCTTATCCTTTATCTTCATATCAATAAACCACATTATACATACACCCTGTTATTTAACATATAAAACCATCATATCATATCATTGCATAATATTAATGCGCCAAAATATTTATTTTTCCATAACATCCCACATTAAGAATACCAAGCTATTCATTACCTCATTGTATCATATATAGGCATATGCCAAGTTATAACATTAATAAGAGAACTGCATTAGGTTATTCCATATCGTAAAAGTATCAAAATGTATACTTCATCACATTATAATATCATACTATTGCTCTTTAATTCGCTTCGAACATAATTATAATGCAAACATAAAGCCACTTACTAATTTCATCAATTATCACATCACAAGTCAATATCATGATATAGATATATCACAAACATACACCACACATGCGGGTTTCCAAGAAAAAGGGGCCAAAATCACTTATTTCCTCTAATTAAATCTCATAATATCCAATTATAGCATACTAGCTCATACACCATGTTCCATGTAAGTAAAATCACCTATAAGGGCCTATATGCCCCAAAACATGCACTATAAATACACGAGTTTGCAAAACATGATCACAATCACTAATTTCGTCTAATTACATCTTATAACATCCATCCATAGCATGCTAGCCCATACAAAAGGCTCCGCATATACCAAATTACCTATATCGGCCTATATACCCATAAACATGCACGAAACATGCACGAGATAAAAATATGCATAAACAATTCAATATTTTTAGTTTTTATACTTCAACACATCACATTCACCCATAATATAGGTTTTATATACTTAAAATAGTTAATTTGACCAAATATCTCAAAAATCCATTTCGGACCCTTAAAAATCCATATTTTCATTGAAAATCGATTTTTGGCATAACTTCTCCAAAATATATCAAAAAGCCACGAAATTCGGCCACAATATAAAATATTTATAAATACAATATACTCACTTGACGGATCGAGCAAACGATGTCCCACGTCCGCCCGGTAGCCTGTCGAAGTTCAACTTTTTCCACCTAATTGGAAAATTATAGGACCGATTAGCATAAAACTCAAAACTCGACCTACGAACCTCCAAATTCGAATCCGTCTTCACCTACGCATCACAAATGACATATGTAGGTGAGCTAGATCAATAGATTTCAAATTCGGGTCCCAATACAAACACTCCCTTATTGATCGGAGGCTTTCTAATAAGAAAATTCATATTTTCTAATTTCTTTAATCCCCTTTTTCCTAATCTCACAAATTAGGGTTAATAATAATAATAAGACTCAATTACACCTCCGAACCCATCAAATTCTCACCTAAATCTCGCTCGGGCATTTCATCGAACACCCGGCGTGCATACATGGTATACCCGTATTTTTGAGATTCCGACGGGTTTCTAATTCAATAAAATTTTCACTAAACTCATTCTAGATTGTTCCCCCTTAATTCACAACAATTTCTATAACTCATCCTTATCAATTATTCTATTTATCATCCAAATTCTAAAGCCAACACACTAATTAATTTATAATTCACAAAGCACTCAATTTCTTACCAATCTTCCCTCTCTATAATTACCAACATCACCTAATTACCTTACTATATCATTTTCTAGCAATTAAAACACAAACCCAAACAATCCCATCAAATTAAGTTCCATAATTCTTACCTTCCAAGCACTATTCTCGCAAATAAACGCCAAAAATGAGTAGAACGCCTCGAAATTGACATAAACCCTCAAATTTTTTTTTTTTTGAAAAGGAAGTTGAAATAGCTTGGGTTTTGCACCCCCATGAATAGCCGGATGGGGGAAGGGGGTTTTTCTGGTCGGATCAGAATGGAGAAGGGGAAAGGGGCATGGGAATGTAAATATAAAGACAATATTTCATATAAGTCCCTATTTGACCAAAGGTTTATATATATAGCCTTCTAGTTAACTCTTCTAAGGTTTTTCTTGTAAAATCAGTCCATAATATACTTAAATTCATCCCAAACACAAAATAAAATTAGAAATGCTTTTCTATGCATAATTGTAATCAAAATCAATAGTATGAACAATAGCAATACATATAAATATGTATACATATGAATATCGCAATATTTTAGAAAAATACTTTCAACTTCAAACTATACTTTAATAACTCGAAAATTTTAACCCCCTATAATGTACAAATGCCCCAAAAAAATTTCGGGTCAAATTGGATTCGTCTCCTCCGAGAAAACTCATATCAAAACTCCTATATTTTCAATTTTTTTCCCGTTTATCCCAAAATATCAATTTAATCATTCTAATACTAATAAAATCAATTGATATGGGTAAATATACTCAGAAATATATTTAAAAATAATTTAAATCAAATAATTAAGGAAATAAAAAAAACAGATGTTACACCATGGTTCCATCCCCTCTTCCCCGACTATATCTTTGGCCGTGGGGCAGACGGGAGGAAGACCAGCCTTCGCGAACTTGGCAACCTTATGATTGTCTGAGTTCATGTACTTCGTCTTGGCTAGCGATCGTCAAGGCCTTCGCTTTCTTGGACTTCGACTCGGAAGTATCCCAGGAGGAAGGGGCCACTGTCCTCTTCTTTCCTTTTGACAGCTCTGTAGCCTTCCTCTTGGCCAAGAAGGCCCTTCTTGCCTCAATCTCAGCGTCATCCACGGCTGCAAGAGAAAAATAAGCTGTGAGGACGAAGGAAGAGAGTTTGAAGAAAAAAGGAAATAAAAAACATACAAAGGTCGGCACGGCTCGGTCTAATCCTTGTCAGATCTCCCTCTGTCACCTTCAGCCAACCAATACTCCTCCCAGCAATGATCTTATCTGCATCCCCCTTCTCCGCCTTCGTAAATTCTCGACCCTTCGGAGCTTTTTGCTTAGTCATCTAAAAGGACCAATTCGTCAGTTTGTCCTAAGGAACGGGATTTTGAACAACTATGTACTTGGTCTTCCACTCCTTGATCGAGTCTGGATGACCATGGACCACTCGTCTCCCAGGTCGAGGCAATAAATTAATAGAAACCTCCGTAAAATCTCGCGGAATGGAACCCAAGGCACGTGTAGAAATACATCAATCTAAAGGGCACCTCCTTCTTTTCGCAGAGAACCATAAAACAGACAAGTTATTTCCAGAATTCGGCCCGTATTGCATCGGACTCACCCATGCCCAATTCAACACTTCCTTGATGAATGGGACAGCCTCAGCCCTAAACCAAAAGTGTCTAAGGGAAACATGCAGAACCAAGGAGCCATGTTGTCAGTAGGCCTTAGTCTGGGGTTCGAAATCATTAACTCTAACTCTCAGGGGATAAAGTAACAAGCCCATATATGAGGGAAATCACTCTTTGTCAGCACGGTCTCAATCTTTTTTGCTATAATCTTTATCTGGCTCGGCGAGGAAGGTTGTATCCCAAACTGGATCAGATCCTCAAGATCATCCGGTACATCCTTATCGAGTATGGTTGTTGGTAATACGGGACATCGCAACCCCCCAACGAAAAATGCCCATCGCAACTGCCCACTCAATGGGCTACGCCTTAGGGCTACACCGTAGAACGAACTTCAACTTCCTTCTCGGGGTGACATGCTCTCTCGGAAGGACGGGCCTCATCATTTCCCTCCTTACCAACTTCATCTCCTACCGTCTCCTCTTTGCCTGCTTCATCCTTTTATTCCTCAACGCAACCCCCCTTCCCCTTTCACTTCAATCCCTCCTACCTCGTCCACCTTTCTAGCCTCTTCCTCCAAGTCATTCTCCTCCACCTCCTCTACTTCACTATGAGGTTTGACTTGCTCGACTTCTTGGATTATCTGGATTTCCTCCCAAGAAGTAGACTTAGATGAAACATCTTGAACTTCCTCGGAAGACGACGATGAAGAGGAAGCATGATCATCTCGGTAAGACATGGAGGCTGAAGAATTGGACTAAACCCTGTACATAATTTTAAAATACTATACCTAATTTTTTTTTTGGAAAGGTCGTCCAAAAGTATGTCATTGGTAGGCTAAGTTCTAGAGAGAGAAGCTCTAAATCAAGAGAGAGAAAGTAAGTGAAGAATGAGGGGGTGTGGGGGGATACACAAGCAGCGTTGTGGCTCCTTGGTATCCACAACCAGTCTTGGTCCTACGTTTCCATCCAACGACTAATAAGAAAGGGACTCCTCGATATCCCCAAAAATGACGTCAGGCAGATCACATGCCACATGCATGGCTTAACAGTGCTTATGATGTCAACTGATGACAGTCCTCTCGTGTGTTACATGGGCATTGACAAACATACTATTTAGCAGAATCTTCCAAGTATTACTGTAATACCCCGCAAAATAGCATATAGCTATTTTTGCATCGCAATCCGTGTACAGTTGAGAATTGTACGCGATTATGTATTTTTCTAATTGTAATTGATTTTAATAGAGAAATTTCATATGTATTAGTTATTCTGAACCCGATGAGGTACATTCGGGATATCTTCTCAATTAAATTGTGTGAATTGTCCCGATTATTTAAACGAGACAATCTTTGGGAAAATAATATTTTTAACATATATTCTTATATTTTATTTTACAAATAATTATTTTATTTGTATATGGAGGTACATATACATATATGGATGTATTTATACCTTGATTGGGTCGTATATGATATATATGTACGGATACTTGTATGCATTTTATATATATGTATATAGATATGTTTATATGTAAATATATTTGTATGAATACATATGTAATTGAATTGTATTAAAGTGGATTGTACATATACATATATATGTATAATTGGAGTGTATATATATATATGTATATTGTAGGAGTGTACAAGAGACTCACACACACCTAATAAAATTCCCCCCAACTCTATTTTCCTTCCCCATTTTCTTTTCTCCTCATTCCCTTCTCCACCGACCTTTACCTCCTTCTCCATTTGATGACCACCGAAACCCAAATCCCCATGGCCAAAAATCCAAATCTCCATCGCCTCTCATTTCTAAACCCAAAATTCTTCTACTTCATCATCTTCTACTCCTTTTACTTCTTTAAAGAAGCAAAACAAAGGAAAGAAAGAGAAGGAAAAGAAAAAGGTGGAGTCTTTGTGTGGTAGAGAAGGAGAAGAGAAGAAGATAGCCAAGCTTCTACACTTGGGTTGTGGTAGATCAAGCAAGCAAAGGAAGGGAAGCAAACAAGCTAGTGGAAGTCTTCCTGTAACAAAAAGTGGGTGATCTCTTAAACTCTAAAACAAAATGTTTATTTTTTTGGGTGTGAAATTGATATGTAGTAGTATATGTAGTAGTAGCTATGAAGTTTTTTTTACCATGTATGAGTATGTGAAGTGCTAGGAAAAGACAGTTGTATGGTAAGAACAACTCTGTTTTATGAGCTTTTTGTTAAAGAAGCATTCTTGTGAGGTATAGTTTGGGAATTTCTAGCTCACAAACGGATTGGAATTTTGGACTCAAATTTTTAGGACTTGTTGTGCTATGTTTCTAGAGCTTTCATGAATTTTTTCATAATATTTGGAGGCTAGTTGATAGCCCAAACACTGGACCCAATTTCGGACAGTGAGCAGCTGAAAAAGCTGCTGTTGTAGGAAAGTTGCTGAGTCTTTCCGAAATTGTAACTCAGCATTGGGGGTGTATTTTGAGCTAAAATTTTTTATGGATACTCTTGTATGTTTCTATGACCATAGTCTTAAATTTCTTAATTTTGTAAGGTCGTTTGATACCTCAAAGAATTTGTAGATGGCAACTGGTCTGGAAGTTGTAAGCTGAAGTTGTCTGTTTTTTATTGAAGTTCATCTAGTCGTAGATACTTGTGTGTGTATGATATTTCTATAAAATTTTTGCAGTAGCTTGGGGTATGTGTCTAAATCTTGATTCTCAAAATTTAGAATTTTTAGATAGCATTTGATCATGTTTCAAAAACAAATAGTGTAAGGTGGTATAGACCCTGTTTGGGAATGCAGCTAAATTTTATGCTATGTTTGAGGAGTTATAACTCTTTGTGTATTATGAATCTGGATACAAATTTTGGACACAATGGAAATCTAAATTTGTGGTTTAAGAATATCAAATTTCATGAGCTTTCAACTTAGGGTTGATTTGTTGTTGAATTTCAAAGTAAACCAGGTTCAGCTTAGTTCAGATTGACTAGTCTGTGAAGATGGGTAACTCTGGAGTTGTGTGTTAATAATTTGGAAGATTGATCAACTAGAGAATTGTAGTAGGGAGTCATAGCTTTCCAAAACATCCAGAATTATGTAATTCCAGTTTGTGGTTTGAAAGTTATGATTTTCTAAAGACTGGCGCAGATCCAGTCTAGATTGAGACCATGTTGTTAATTGAAGCAATTTTGTTCTGTTTGTACACCTGATTGAAATTGGAGATTTTGAGGACTTTAATGATTGAATTTGAGGATATGTTCAACTAGAAAGTTGCAGTAGACAATCCTACCTTTCCATAGAATTCAAAATCATGTAATTCTAATGAGTGAGCAAATTTTTATGTTATTGGAGAATTACATCAAGTGCAGGAAGGAATGTACAGCTGAGAGTGTATGAGGTTTTTATAGTACCAAGATGATTGAATTTGAGGAATGGTTAACTGAAGAGTTGTATCCTAGGGCCTTAGTTTCCCAGAATGGGTAGTATCAAGTAATTCCGAATTATATATTGAAAGTATGGATGTTGCAAGTTTAGCAACCGGCTGCCCTGATCGACTCCAAGCTTGTGTTGAATTGGAAACTTAAGGAATTTGAGGATATTGTCTTCTAGGGGATTGCAGTAAAGTCTCCTACCTTTCTAGAAAGCCTGATTTTGTTGGATTCTGATGAAAGTAACTTGAGTTGCGGCAAGTGGTATTTGCTTGAACTGCTTACGATTGGAAGATTGATGAGGAATCCTCTGCATACCGCAGATACCTACGGGAGGCAGCAGTGGGGAATTTTCTGCAATGGGCGAAAACCTGACGGAGCAATGCCCTGTGGAGGTAGAGGGCCCATGGGTCGTGAACTTCTTTTCTCGGAGAAGAAACAATGACGGTATCTGAGGAATAAGCATCGGCTAACTCTGTGCCAGCAGCCGCGGTAAGACAGAGGATGCAAGCGTTATTCGGAATGATTAGGCGTAAAGCGTCTGTAGGTGGCTTTTCAAGTCTGTCGTCAAATCCCAGGGCTCAACCCTGGACAGGTGGTGGAAACTACCAAGCTGGAGTACGGTAGGGGTAGAGGGAATTTCCGATGGAGCGGTGAAATGCATAGAGATCGGGAAGAACACCAATCTATCTCTTATTTGCGGAGCTCCTCTCTCTAGAATCTTTTCAGATCACTAGTATAATTTTCGATCAACTTTTTGATAATAGCAATCAGGTAAAGTATTTTAAAATTATTTCAAAGGTTTAGTTCAGTGCCTTTGCCTCCACCTCTGGTCTTGATGACAGTGATTCCTCATCCTCTTCATTGTCCACAGATGTCTTTCATAGTGTTTCTTCCTAGTTTCTTCTTCTGGGGTGGAAGTGGAAAAGATAGAGGTTTGACTTCATGATGTAGAGGGTGAAGAGGAGGAGGAAGACCAGGGTAGAGAATAGGAAGAGGGGGGAGGTGAGGAGGTGGGTGAAGAGGAAGAGAAGGGAGGTGAGGAGGACGGAGGAGAGGAGAAAGAGGAAGCAGGTGGCGATGTGGGTCCCTCAGGCAGAGTGAATCATCCAGACCGTTTGGCATCTCCCTCACCTCCTGTGAGTCTCGCTGAGAAGGGTGTTGAAGTTTACTTTTCTGACGAGCCCGAAGTCCGAACCTATTGAGTACTTGCCCGAAGGGGGCTTTGACGTCCCATACTACCAGGATCCCATACCTATAAGGATGTACCAGATGACCTCCTAGATTTGATCAAGTTCAGGATACAACCATCTTCACCCAGCTGACAGAAAATTCAAGCCCACAAGAAAGGGAACATGTATGTGAAAACCGATCTCCCTCAGATTCGGTTGTGCTGCAACATTCCTCGGCAATTCGAGATGATGATCTCGAACCGCAGACTGAGACTGACGGAAAACCTAGCCACTGGGTTTTGCATGTTCCCCTTGGACACCTTCATCTCGGGGCTTCGATTACGCATGTACCCGTTTGTTAAGGAGGTGTTGAATTGGGTTAGTGTTAGTCTGATGCAATATGGGCCAAACTTGTTGAAGAAGCTTGTCAGCTTCATACTCCTTTGCGATGAGAAGGGTGTGCCGCTGAGGTTTAAATATTTTTGAGCATGCCTAGGCCTCAGTACTGCCCGGACGTACAATGGGCATTGCTTCTTCATGCCTCGGCCCGAGAGGCGCGTCGTGCATGACCACTCGGTTTCTATAAAAAAATTGGAAGTCGAAGTACTTTGTCATCCGAAGCCCCGAGCCTTGGGACATCCCTACAAAATGGCAGTTTTGGATCCCAAAACCTAAACCCAGAGACCCAAAGACTTCATCGAGCAAGAGAATGATGAAATGGAGAAGGTCTTCATCACGGGAAGTGTAAGGTGTCAAAGAGGCATCTCGTGGATCGGACTGAGCCTTACAGACAGATGTATGTATGTTTTTTATTCCTTTTTTCATTGAACTTTTTCCTTCGTCCTCACAACTTATTCTTTCTATTGCACTGATGATTGACCACAAAGACATCGAGGTAAGGAGGGCAGCCTTGATGAAGAAGAAGGTTGCAGAGCAGCCGAATGGGAAGAAGAGGCCAGCAGCCCTCCTGACTCGATGAAGGTGGGTCCAAGCTCGAACAAACTAATAGTGGCCGAGTTTGTGAGGTTCAGGTTCCCTCCTGTTCATCCCGAGGCCAGGGCCGTCTTTGGGGAGGAGGGCATGGAGCCTTGGAGGCCCAACTGGGCTGTGAAGGTGGCAGACTCTATCTTGGAGGGTCTGGTTGCCATGGGATTTGTGAACAACCTCGCGACACCCTGCGACAGAGAATGTCTTGCGACCGAGACATTCGACTTGAGCTACATGAAGTGGGCTCAGGCCGACATGGTGGTAAGTATTCATCCTCAGATGTGTTCGTTCTTCTCAATAAATAGAAGTATCTACCTTTTTCTATGTATTTTTCCCTTGGTTTGCAGGCAACTTTGCAGGGGGCATAGATGAGGAGGCAATATAATTGGGAGCTTAAGCTCGCTGAGCGAAGGGCATAGTGGGTCGAGAGGGAATGCAAGGACCTCAACCAGAAGTCTGATCACTTGGAGAAGAGCGAGAAGGCGCTTAGGGGCGAGCTGACCTCCGAGACTGCTGAGTGAGCCAAGATGGAGAAGGAGAAGACTCACCTGGAGGCGAGGGAGAAGACAATGATGGTGGATGTTGAGCAGGCCATCGACAGGGTGATCCTCGCCCAGGGTGAAGGGTATGTGCGGGCAATCGAGCACATTCAGTGGAAGTACCCCAACCTCATCATCGAAGGCTTCTCTTACTCCTTGAAGTTCGACGAGGCCCCACCAACCCCACAGGAGGGGACACTTGGTCTCCTAGTGCAGCCGCTAGATGTTCCTGCCAAGGTGGCTACAACCAAGGTTGAAGAGGTGCCTCCCTCCCCCAAGCAGTAGTAAGTTAGATCTTTCTTTTCTTCTTTTGTTCATTTTGTATTCGTCAACCGCGAACAGGCCATCAATTTTTTCTACGAAGCTTTTGATGAATTTGAATGGAAGTAATTTTTTGGGCCGAACTTCTCAACTTGGAATTTTTATGGCTTTTAGAAGTAGTCAAGTCTTCTATGCGCGACATAATGTGGGGTTTTCCTTTCTTTATTGATCATCGAATGTTCTTCCGTCGACCCCCTCGATGTCGAGCTTGAATACCTTAGAGATTGGACCTCCGTCCGAGGACACTCTTCGACGATCCAATTAGTGCCTACGAACCCGTGAGACGCTCAGAGCGGAGTGGCTGGATTGTCTAGCATGGCTAGCTTTCAGGAGGGGCCTAATCGACCCGTTGAGGTGCGGACCAGCTCAATCATCTCGAGTTGGTTTGTGTGAGCCTGCAGCAAGACACCCCCAACGAGGAGGTTCCATAGTCAATCTGCACGGCTTATTGTAACTTATTGTATCTTGTTGTAATTCTTCGGTTGTGCCGAATGTATCAGTATGTATTTACCCTAGATTTACCAAGTGTGTGACCGGTTTTAAATAATGAAGACTCATTGTTGCGGACTTTTTGCGTCAAATTTCTTGCATGTGAATTTCATGACTTGAGGGTGGTTTTGGCGGAACTGGCTCGTTATCTTTCTGAGGTTCTTGGAGCTTTAAAGTTTTTCATGTGCGTGATCATGTGGATTGGCACATAGGAGAACACCTAGGAAGTTGAAACGTTTTTCAATCTTGGGAGTTGAATTGTTGTTCAATCTTGGGAATTGAATAGTTTTTAATTCTTGGGAGTTGAAACGTTCTTTAACCATGGGAGTTGGAGCATTCTCCATTCATAGCCGTTAGATGGAGATGGAGGGTTTACATCCGTCCACGTCAGCTTCCCGAAAATTGAGGTTCTCCTTTTGCAAGAGTCTTATAAAAGCCTCTCACTTCCTTTGATACTCTCAATACATTCTCTGAAGTGCTTGAGTACGCCATCTCCCTCGAATGATCATCCTCCCCTTAAGCTCCTTGGTGATTGTCTCGAATTGCAATCCATGGGCCGAGACTAGATGGGATCAGAATCCCATGGAGGAATTTTCAGGGTTTAGCGATAAGATGTTTGCCCAAGTGTTAAATGGCTCGCGCTTGCGAAGATATTCAAGTTCTCTTCTAGAATCAGTCGGTCTTACGAAGTTCCTCATGTTTTCTTCTAGAGTAAGCTGACTCTGTGAAGTTCCTCGTGCTTTCTTCTAAGGTCGGCCACCTTCACGAAGTTCCTCAAGTTTTCTTCTAGAATCAGCCGGCCTCGCGAAGATTCTCAAGCTTTCTTCTAGAGTCAGCCGACTCTGCAAAGTTCCTCAAGCTTTCTTCTAGAGTCAGTTAGTGTTCATCCCTTCACCGTTGTGTAGGCATTTAGCATAGTTTCTTATTTGATTTTGTGTTGTACTTGCCGACTACAGACTGACCACTGCTCATCCTATTCTTATCTCTTTTTAATATACGAGCTTTTTCTTTGATCCTTTGCTCTCAATCGTGCATCTTTGATTGAGATCGATGTGTTTCGGACCTCTAGGCTTTGAGATCTAACAGGTTGTAGATGCTCTTCTGAGTGGTGAGTCACGCTCACACAAGGAGCGACAGGTTTCTCGAACCATTGGGTGGATTTTCGAACTAGTTTCCTTGATCCCAAATTCCATGTGAAGTTTGATAAATCTTTTTGCGTGTGACTCGAGGTCCACCCGAAGGGCGAGGCCTATGTGAGGAAGGATTCTTCTTCGTGTGTGGCATGAAGTCCACTCTTAGGGATGAGGCCAAGAGAAATTTCGAAGGACGAGTTTCTGTGAAGAAGGATGCTTCTTCGCATGTGGCTCGAAGTCCACTCCAAGGGACGAAGTCGAGTGAGGAAGGATTCTTCTTCGTATGAGGCTCAAAGTCCACTCCGAGGGATGAGGCCAAGCAAAATGTCGAAGGACGAGCTCCACTAAAAAAGGATGATTCTTCGCGAGTGGCTCGGAGTCCATGCTGAAGATTGTACCCGGATGAGCAAACTTGAATTTGGAAAAGTCTGAGAGAATTTTGCAAATAAAATTTTATTCACTGGTGGTTGCCTAATATGAGCGCTTATTACATTCGAGGGCTTTTTAGGGCCTTATTATAATTTGCTGAGAGCGGTGGAGCGTTAGGGGCTCTCATGAAACTTCATCAAGTGTTCTGCATTCCAGGTCTTCTTTATCACTCTGCCCCCAGATCTTCAAGTCGATAAGTTCCGGTGCAAACCACTTTGGAGACCTTGTAACGGCCTTCCCGATTTGGGGCAAGTTTTCCCTTCTTGCTCGGCTAAAAAATCTCCAGCCTTCTCAGGACCAATTCGCCTTCCTTGATGTTCACTGGTCAGACTTTCTTATTATGGAAATGCTCTATTCTCTGCTGGTAGATATTTCTTCTGACAACCAACTTATCTCGCACTTCTTCAAGGAAATCTAGGTTGGCCTTGAGGTCGTAAGAGTTCAAGTCCTCATTGAAGCTCATTATCCGGCATGAAGGTAATTCGACCTCCTAGGGGATTACAGCCTCGATGCCGAACGTGAGATTAAATGGTGATTCACTGTTAAAATTCTCTTCGTCATTTTGTATGACCAGAGCACACTAGGGAGTTCTTCGACGTACAATCCCGTTGGGGACTCGTCCAGCTGCTTCTTGAGTTTGTCTAGAATTAGGCAATTAGTGTTCTCGGCCTGACCGTTGGACTTGGGGTGCAAGATAGACGAGGACTTTACTTGGATTCCTAGGTCTGTGCAGAACTTACGAAATCCTTTGCTGGTGAACTGAGTGCCACTGTCGGTATTAGGATTTGGGAGATTCTGATCCTGCACACAATGTGCTTCCAAAAGAATTGTTGGGCTTGATACTTAGTTATGGAGGCAAGGGGCTCGACCTCAACCCACTTCATGAAGTAGTCTATGGTGACAATGAGAAAGCATCGCTGACCGTTGCTTTAGGGAAGGGCCCAACCTGATCCAACCCCCACATGGCAAATGAAGCCGGACTTGCCAGTGACTTAGCTTGGTTTGGGGGGTGTGTTTGAAGGAGGAGAACCTTTGGCATTGGCCACATTTTTGGATGATCTCCTGAGCATCCTGCAGCAGAGTTAGCCAGTAATATCCGTGATTGAGGATCTTCCTAGCGAACGACTTGTTCCCCTTGGGGCAACTACAGACTCCCATATACATTTCTTCGAGGGCATATTGGCATTCCTTGGTAGCTAGGCATCGGAGGTAGAGTCGTTCGTCAACCATGGTGAACGATCGTTTGAACAATACCATCTCGATAAGCACAAATCTGTTTGCTCTGGCTCAAATTTTTCGTGCTTCAGATTATTCTTGCGGTAAGTCCCGTATTTCAAGAAAATTTAGGATCGAGTCCATCCATGTCCATGACAAAGGTTTGACGCAAAGGACATCAACATTCCCCTTATCAATACTTTGTCGGACACGGACCTCCACTAGCACTGTGTGATCAAGGCCCTCGAAGGAGGACAAATCTCTTTGCTCTGGCTCGGATCTTCTGTGCTTCAGATTATTCTTGTGGTAAGTCCCTTATTTCGAGAAAATTTATGATCGAGTCCATCCATGTCGTTGACCATGACGAAGGTTTGTCGCAAAGGACATCGACATTCCCCTTATCGATAATTTGTCGGACAAGGATCTCCACAAGCACTGTGTGATCAAGGCCCTCAGAGGAGGGGGACCAGTTTGGATAATGCATCAGCCTGGTTGTTCTCTTCTCTAGGGATACAAATGACTGAGGCCTCCTCGAAGTTCACTAAGAGTCCTTTAATGTGAGCCATGTACTAAATCATGCGGGCATCTTGGTCTTCATATTCTCCAAAGATTTGATTGACCACTAATTGAGAGTTGCTGAAGGCCCTGACCTATCTCGCCCCGGCTTTGTGGGCTAGGAGAAGTCCAGCAATTAGCGCCTCGTACTCGGCCTTATTATTAGACGACCAAAATTTTAGGTGTAAGGTTTACGAGAGGATAGAGTTATATGGACCATGCAGTATCACACCTGCTCGACTCCCTTCTTCACAAGAGGACCCATCCACATAAAGCATCCATACTAGCGCTTCCTTTTGAGCCTCAGATACCTTCGGGATAGTGCAATCAATGATGAATTCTGCTAAGGCTTGACCCTTGATGGTGACCCTCGGCTTGTAACTGATGTCTTGTTGACTTAGCTCGATGAACCATTTGATCAGATTCCCAGAGTTCTCAGGCTTGTTAAGAATTTGTTTCAAAGGCTGGTCCGAGGACTCAGACGGAGTGGGCCTGGATGTAAGGGTGAAGCTTTTGTGCCACCATAACTCAGGCGTAAACTGTCTTCTCCATCTCAGAATATCGATGATGGACATCGTGGAGCACCTTGCTCACATAGTAGATGGGTTTCTGAACTTCATCTTCCCTCTAGACTAAGACGACACTGAGGGCATGCTCAAATGCCACCAGGTAGAGGTAAAGGACTTTGCTTGGTTCGGGTTTTCTTAGCAAAGGGGGGTTGGTAAGGTATTCTTTCAGCTGGATTAAGGCTTGTTTCCAAGGCTCTCCCCACTTGAAGTTCTTCGTCCCCCGAAGGGCTTTGAAGAAGGGAATGGATTTTTTCCTAACTTCAAGTGGAAGTGTCCGATTGCTACATGCCGACCTGTGAGCCTCTGAACTTCTTTGGCGTTCGTGGAGGGAGTCATGTCAAGGATAACTCGAATCTTCTCCGAGTTCACCTCTATCCCCCGTTGGCTGACCATGAATTCGATTAAATTTCCTGAGGTCACACCGAAGGCACATTTAGACAGGTTTAGCCTCATATTATTCTTTTTCAAGACATCAAAGGCCTCCTCGAGGCCTCTTACATGATCTTCGCCTTTGAGACTTTTGACAGGCATGTCATCTACGTACACTTCCATATTCCATCTGATTCTTCCATTAAAGAATTTATTCACCAACCTTTGATAGGTGGCTCCCGTATTCTTCAGGCCGAAGGGCATTACCTGGTAGTAGTAGAGCCTCTGATCGGTGACGAAAGATGTCTTGTAGATATATGGGGGGAACATCCGAATTTGGTTGTACTTGGATAAGGCATCCATGAAGCTCAGGAGTTCATGCCTAGACGTTGCATCAATTAGATAGTCGATACTCAGAAGAGGGAAAGGTTCCTTTGGGCATGCCTTGTTTGAAGTCTGAGAAGTCAATACAAATACTCCACTTGCCGCTTGCCTTCTTCACCAGCACGACATTAACCACTCACTCCGGGTAATTGACTTCCGGGATGAAGTGGGCGGCGAGGAGTTTTTTGACTTCCTCCTTCACAGCCTATTATAGCCTCTGCGGGGCAAATTTTCTATTCTTCTACTACACCAGTTTTGAGTCTAGAATGACGCTCAATTTGTGCATAATTAGTTCTTTCGGGATGTCTGGCATATCCGAAGGAGTCCAGGCAAAAAAGATTCTGGTTCCGCTGGATGCAACTGATGAACCCTTCTTTGAGCTTAGGAGGCAGAACCTTGCTTACTTGGAACTGTTTGATTCCATCTTCCTCGAAAAAGGACATTTCTTCCAGTTCATAGACATGTTAAAGTCAATCGAGCATCTGTCGCTAGGGAGTTCGACCACGTCGAGGGGGGATGGACCCTTCCACTATGGCATTGTAGCAAGCTTGAGCGGCCTCCTAACTGCCCTTTACAACTCCATTCCCGACACTCGTGGGAAATTTCATTCTCATGTGGTATGCCGATGCCACAACCGGAAGAGACGTGAGGACGGGTCACCCAAAAATGGCGTTATAGGAAGCTTTGAAATCAACCACCATAAAGTTCATCAGCTCAGTGCGGGTGGCCGGAGATTTACTAGCGGCCACATCCAGCATGACTATCCCATTGATTTGAACTAGAGCTCCGGGGAAACCATGGAGAGTGTATCCCACTGGCTTCAGCCTTTCCCAGGAAAGTTTCAGTCCTTCGAAGGCGACAAGAAATAAGATGTTGACGGAGCTACCGTTGTCCACATGGATGCAGCAGACCTCATGGTTAGCCAAGCCGAGGCTGATTACTAACACGTCACAATGGGGAGTGCGGATGCCTTCAAAGGTCCTTATCAGAGAAGGAGACAGGCAGTCCTCGACATTGAGGAGGGGGGGGAAGTTATGGACCGAGTTCACCTCTTAGACGAATGCCCTACGGGAGGAGTTGGAATCACCCTCCATTCCCCCCTATATGGAGGGGAGGATGGCCATCCTTCCGGACTCCTAAGGTTTGTAGTCTTTCTCTGGACATTTGTTAAGCCTCTAGGAAGGAGGGGAAGTTCTCTGGTCCTTCTGAGTGAATTTTGACAAGTAGCCCCTACGAATAAGGGCTATTATCTCGTCTTTCAGGCCCCGACAGCTATCGGTCTCATGATTGTTATCTACGCGAATTGGCACCAAATCTTCTACCCCTTTTCTTGTTGTCAGTATTAGTCCGAGGAGGGTGTCGAATCAGTCCCTCATCTTCTACTTCCATGAGGATAGCGTATGCACTCGCATTGAGCAGAGTGAAATTTTCAAACCGTGGCACCGGCGGCGGATGCCTCTGTCCAGAGGCATCCTTTTGAGGCTTCTTAGGGGTCTCGGTTCCATTCACCTTCCTCTTCCCATTGGGAAAAGATTCTTTACGCCCCCCAGGATGTAATGCTATTTCGGCCCGAATGTATTTCTCGCTTCAGAGAAGGAGATAGGGGAAGTCCGAGGAGGGTTTTTTTCCCAGCAAGGAATTGAGAAGGTCATCCTAGATGTTTGACCTAAAGCGGCCTCTGCGACCCTAACATCAAGAGAGGGGATGGACCTTGCCTCTGTCGTAAACCTCTGGACGAAGTCCCAGAGCGATTCTCCATCTTTCTGCTTCATATCTAGCAGAGAGGCACTCGTCTTTTCAGCCTTATGGCTAGCCAAAAAATGTGTGAGAACACTCTCTTCGAGCTTGTCGAAGGAGTAGATGGAACTGGGGGCGAGTTGGGAGTGCCACTCCCTTGCGGAACCCCACTGCATGGCAGGGAAGGTCCTGCAAAGGAAGGCATCGGAGGCGCTGTGAATCATCATGAGAGTTTTAAAACTCTTGATGTGAGCAGCTAGGTCAGAATCGTCATTGTATGTTTTGAAGGCTGGGGGCTTAAAACTTCTCGGGACGGGGGCTTCAATAACATAGGAGGAAAAGGGGAGTCTGAGGGGCTTCAAACTTCTTCTATTTGTTTGATTCAGTCTTCCATTTCCTACAGTCATTTCATCACTAGGTCTTCACATCCCTCGGATTGGGTGGACCCGTAGGACTCCTCATTGTCAACTGGAGCAAAGCGCGGTTTTTCAAGTGATAGTCATTCATGCTGCTCCCTCAAAGGGCTTGAAGGACTTCATTGCATAACTCCTGGAACTTTGCTCTGGTTATGTGTCCTCCCTCTTCCTGGTTATCATTATGGGCTCGCCGATCACTGGGAAGAGGTGTTACGCCCCGCTTCCCACTATACGGAAGTATGGGTACGCAACTGAGACCCAGCGAATGAAATAAGTATACTAACTCATATCATCCATAAGTTGTATAATACCAGTAAGCTCAACAATACAGGTAACAATAATAATCACATGAACAATTATAGAATACAATAACCAATATCTAAAATACAAGAAATTCGAGTCAAAATGCTCGAGAATATACAATGCAATAAACAATTTATTACAATAGGTGGTAGAGAAATAGCTATAGTAATTCCATCACGGACTTCTAGAGAGTATGTTCGCCAAGTTCCTTCTGTATCTCATCATCTGTACATGTATAAACATTAACTAAAAAGATGGGGGAAGGGATGGCCGTTAGAGCAAGTTTCGGGCAACAAATAGTAACAAACATAAAACAAGGAAGTACGATATAACAAGGAACAAGAAATGAGAACAAGGAAATATAATCAAATACAATACAAGTAACATGGAAAGAATAAGAACTGGCAATTAAATTATGGAACGAACATGACAATGTAAGATGTAGTTGACAATTCAATCAAGTTTCAAAGTACATGCAATCGAGAGTAAAGAGTCATGAATTCGGAAACATGCATATATGAAGTCATTTCATTTGGAATCATAAATTGGGGAACAAGTCAGGTAAACAAGAAAATGCAAACATGTAAATGTGAATCATGTAACTTGTAAACAGTAATCTGGAAACTTGTAAACAGTAATCATGTAACTTGTAAACAGTAATCTAGTAACTTGTAAACAGAAATCAGAAAACATGTAACTTGTAAATGGGAACTTGTAAACTTGTAAATAGGATCATGTAAACTTGTAATTGGGTGTTAATCTCATGTGAAACATGTAAACTTTGTAAACAGGAAACATGTAAACAGGAATCATTTCAGGAATCATTTCATTGAACGAGAACATGTAAAAAAAATCATTTGAAGGATCATTTAATTTAACAAGAACATGTAAACAAGATTCGTTTCAGAAATTATTTCATTTAATCCTATCTAATACACACAATCATGTGTCCTATACCATAAGTTCGGGTGCATACAATCAAGTTAACGTTTAGACTCTAGTGGTGAATTCTATAAGATCATGTACTCGGGTCTTGCTATAAGACCCTGCAAAATAGTATATATCTATTTTGTATTTTTAATCCATGCATGATTAAAAGTTGCACGTATTAATGAAATTTTCTCGATTTTAATTGAGTAAGTATTGAAACATATTATTATTCGATATGTTTTGAACTTAATGAAGGTGCAATTGTAGAACGAGAGTTGAGATATCTTCTCAATTAAGTCATATATTAGTCTTAACTATAACTGAGTTAGGACGTGTAATATTGAATTATTATTTATGTATGGTGATAATACAATTTTATGTGTGTTATTACAAATTGTATATACAAATTATTTGTGTGTATTTCAATTTCTATTGTGTGATTTTAATTAACCTAATTAACTCATTTAAATGGACTCAAACTAGACTTAAACTAGACCCAAACGAACCCAACTTGATCTTAATTGACTCTACACTTGTAGTGTAGTATGTCATATAACAAAAAAAAATGGGCATGCATAGTTTCCGGCCAAATGCAGAGGGAAAGAATAGGGTTTTTAATTTTTTTGAACATGGAATCTAGGGTTTCTTGGGGAGGTGCAAGGAGCACTTGAGTGTGCATGAGTTCCTTTGTTCTTTCTTGCACTCAACCTCCAGTTCATTTCTTTCCCAATGCAGCAATCCCACTCTCTCTTTCCCCCCTCTCTAAATCTGGCCAAGTTCACCTTCCTCACTCTTTATTTAATCCCCTCATCTCATCCTAACCCCATTTTCTCATTTCTGCTCAAACTTTAATTAATATCTCCATTCTAAACCACTCCAAATCCCCCTCCTACACTTGAGTTGATGTTTTGGAGGTAAGAAGGACAAGAAGGAGCTAAGGGGGAGCCAAGGAGTGAAGCACTTGGAGCAAGAAGAGCCAAGGAAACTAGGAGTTCGAAGTTAAGAGGCAAATATCTACATTTGACAAGGTGGGTGTTTCTAAACCTTTGAAGTGTTCATTTCTGTGTGGTGAATTTGTGATGTAGTCTTGACAGCATGAGAATTCATGAAATGTATAATTAAGTGGTAGATATTCATTGCATTCTAGTTTATTAATGCAAGACTAGATGAAAACACAGTAAAGAGGTAAACTGAAAAGTGTGCTATAACTCAAAAATTACTTAGAGTTTGAAGTTGAAATTTTAAACGTATATTGTTATGCATGTTATACACCTTTTCTTCAAAATTTATAATTTTTGGAATTTATTTGATATTTTAACTAAATACGAACTTGACCCTGACTATACAGAAAACAAACTTATTTTGTATTCTGACTATGATTTTCCAAAGCTCATAACTCTGTAACCACTTAAGATCTATTACTGAAATTTTAATATGTGTTTCTAATATGTGTTAAGTGCTTGAATATAAAATTTTATGATTTTTGTACATATTTTTCTATTTTTAGAAAATCCAAAACCACTGGCTGTTCTGAAAAGAAAAGACAGAGTGAAGATGATCTGTTCTGTTTTTAGTTAATATTCAAGAAGTCATAACTTGAAAAGTACTTGGCAGAATCATTTGAAATTTAAGTATGTTCTGTTACCATGAATGTAGAACCTATGTTTCAAATTTCATGAAGTTTAGACATCATTTGATATTTTTTAAAGTACTTTTATGTTAACAATGGTTAGTTGTTGCTCTGTTCTGGAAATAATTTCATGCATGTTAAAGAACGACTTATTTAACCACTTTAATGATACAATCAGAAGAAGCATGTAACTTGGAAGTTGTAGTAGACACATATATCTTTCCAAAATATCTAAGAACTCATGATTTGGATCAGTATACAAATTATAAATTATTCAAGTGACAACAGAAACACACAGATTCATAAATCTCACGGTTTTGTATGCCTATGAGATTGAGTTTAAACTTGTAGAATCTGAGTTTTAAGTTGTTGTCGTGGGTTATGAATCATGTTGTAGATGTGTAAATGAGTTAGGACTTAAATTATCTAAAGTTTCATATTATGAGTAGCTCATATGTGCTTGTAGACCACAATATAGACATGTTTGTTCACTGTTTTGAAGTAGGAATTGTGATGGATGTTTATGTATTGTTGTTGATCACTTTGGGATGAAATTCATGCCCAATTTTTACTTGTGCTTGCTTTCTACTTTGATTAGAAGCATGGGGAGCACCCGATCACATTTCTTCAAATGAAACGGGACCGGGAATGACTCCGTTTTGGCATGCCAATTGTATGCTGATGCTGTTTATTTCTGAGGCGCGTGTGGAAGCACCAGGTGTGAGTTCGAACTCAATTTGTATTGAAGGAGATTGCCGCTCGTCTGCCGACCTTCGGTTGACCTTCTGGGGGCTACGATGAGCTCGGAAAGGCGTTGAAGGTTGGGCTCGGATCGGAAGGGTCGGATCCGAGGTCTTGTGTACCTGCAGACGGTCCTGAAACACCAGGGTTTATCCCGGTGGCGGACCCTCCGACGCTCTAGTCAGTCTCTGTGAGAGAGTAGCAATAACTAGGTATATTTAAGTGGCAAAAGATTGATTACCTTCAAAAGGTGGGTGAGGGTCTAGTATTTATAGAAAATCCCAACCGGGTTTGGTTCCGCTTGGGGGCCGGGTTTGGATCCGAAAGCCCATGGGCCTGACGTGGCAGAAGGCCCAGGGGGTTTAGGGCGGTTGTTGTGATACCAGGAGTGGTATAGGGCTGACGTGGCGAAACCCTTGGCGGTATTTGGAGCTGACGTGGCCCATCGTGAGTCCTCTGTGCCTCTGGGGGAATCGGAGGGCCTAGGCTGCGCCAGGTCATCCCTCCGCCCCGCCAGAGAGGGGGGACGGCCTGAGGGACTGCTCCGGATCGGACTCCGGGGGATACTGAGGCTCGTCAGCACGAGGAAGCCGGCACTGTGGGGGCAAACACGAGGTTCGGCGCCGACCCTGAAGGGGTCCGGAGCCGAACCAGGTTGTTATTCTTGCTTTTCTGAGTAGGAATAGTATTGGGCCCTGGTTGGGCCTCAGGCCATTTTCACACTGTCACATATGCTTACTATTTGAAAATGTGATTTCCCTTTTTTAGAGCTCTTTAGCACTCTTTTTGAGTATTCTTGGTGTGGAATTTATTTCTAGGGTAGTGTACCCATGTTGGGCTACATTGGTTGAGTACTGAGACTCTAAGATTAAGTCATGCTGGTGCATCTAAACAGGCAGAATAAGGACCCATATCACATCGAACGCGTTGGAGGAGACGACTCGTGCACCGACGTGCTAGCCGTTCAAGGAAGGATTCCATCGTTGTGTTTGATGCTACCATTTGTCGAGAACCGTGGAGCATGAGGATAGCGAGAGCAACGTGTTTGATTCGGGCCAAGGTTGCGATCTAACTCCTAGCGTAGATGACGGTTGCGGCGATCGACAGAGTCGGTTCATCGTTGGTTTGGGCCAAGTGTGGACCAAGGCGGGCCAACCCTTGGGCCGGATTTGAGGGGTGGTTAAGCCCTATTGTGGGATTGGGTAAAGTTCTAAAATAATAAGTTAGGTTAAATAAAAAGAGTCTACAAGTAGAACTTAACTAGTTGTTCATAATAAACAAAGTTGTTTACTAAGTTAGGGCTTGGAAATACTTGATAGATCGCCTAACTAAGAGAATTGGTGAAAATTAAATAGGCCTAGACTCGCGTAATAATTCATACATCTTATGAGATAATGAAAGAGGATTAAAGATTGATCAGAGTCTTGGGATTTAGATAATTAGATGTTCAGGTAAAAAACTAGCAATCATATAATTAACCTTATTCTTAATCTTGGTCATAGAGTGGGTTAGCACTTGTACCTTGGGTTTGTGGTGTTGTAGGACTAGATCGAGTCTTGGTTGAATGTAAGGATAAGCACTAGTGAGTGTTGTTCGCCTATCAGGGGGCCGTCATCGCGCCTGACCAAATCCTAAGTTCGGGCAGGAGACTTGGAGAAAGGCCCAACTGGGGAGCGACTCAGAGGAAAAGGCTCTAATATCTTCGATCGGGGTGCCTTGATGTCCGTAACAACTTTTGAGGAGGTCTGGAGTGACGACGTCGTCTCGACTGCAAGTACTGATCTAGTGTAAGGAAGAGGGTAACGGAGTTAGGAAAACCCTATATCTGTCAGGTCCTATGTTGATCAATGCGGGCAGGAGGTTTAGAAAAAGGCCTTGTGAGCGAGACTCTATGGGAAAAGCTATATGTCCTACGGCAAGGAGCCCTAGTGTCCGTATATCAGCTTTTGGAGAGGTTCAGAATGGCGGAATTACCGTAATCTACTATGGGTACAACCACAACGGAGTAAGCCTGCGACTGCAATCCCAGCCGCGACGGAGTTACCTTGCGACTGCGACCCCAAGCACAGTGGGTAAAACATGAGGTAATGGACACCATACTAACAGCAGCGACGGGTATGAACCGGACGACTACATCCTCATAATCACTAGAGTATCAGAGATAGGAGAGAGCACAAGAGTAGGATGCATAGCGGGGGATTGAACTCCATCAATTGAAGAATGTCGTTTGGTTGGAGAATGTGTAGTATGGGATGCATATCTCTCCAATCAAGTGTGCATTAGAATAAGAGCATCATGTGCATTTTTGTGTGCATTAGATCTAGGCCATGGCATACACCAACACTTGGTTTGACATCACTTTTTCTTTTGCATCAAATTTTGGTTGTTGAGGTTTGGAATCGCTATATTACGGCATAGTGAGGATCGTTGTATTATAGCATTGTGTCAGTTGTATTCAACTGACGTGCCTATAGTTTATTAAATTGTAGGATTGCTAATTGCGGAGCGGGAAACTCGAGCTACGTGGAGCATTAAAGTAAAGATTACTGATCGATTGTAATATGTAGAATATCGATGTAATTCATGATATAACATTTTATTGTAATCATTAGATATTGTAATAATATTTGTGGCAATAAAGGTTTTTCATTTCTTGTGATTTGTTGTGTTGTGACTCATTTGAAAAAAAGATTCTGGCTTGTGTTACGGGTTCCCGGTATTGGGGAACTAGGGGCATTACACTTGCAGTGATAGTATCAAGAATCATGTCATGTAAACAGGAACATGTAACAGGAAATCATGTAATCATGTGATGGATTCTGGAGGTGGCCCCCGCAAATTCCAGAGGTCGCCGCCATCGTCGACGTGGCACTTAGTTCCATATAACATGTAAACATGGATCATGTAATCAAGGAATGGATTTTAGAGGTGGCCCCCGCAGATTCTAGAGGTGGCCCTCATCGTCGATGTGGCACTTAGTTCCATGTAACCTGTAAACAGGACTCACTATTACGAGAAACACAGACCTCCGTCAAAGTACACTCTCCTATGTTGCCACTACTAGGTCATACCCTTATTACCCCGGCTTGTTATACTTATGATCAATCATGAACGGGTATCAAGGCAATATCGTGAGTCATGTAATACAGGATATATTAATTCAATTCATAAAATGCGAGAATAAAATAGGTTTATTTCTATTGATACAAAACTATGTAATGCATGATATGAAGTTGTCTTATCGATCTACTGTATTAGTTCAATTCATTAAACATGAAAAATAACAGGTTTATATGCAAAACGTACTGATGCAAGTTCTAAACAGCAGCACCTATCGTACTCAAATTAACTTTCCCGCTGCTACGAGAAAGAAATCTGATTCCATCAGAGATTCTATAAAGTAGACTCCCTTCCGATTTTAACGCATATTCACACGAAATATTCTAAGAATAGAAGTTATGCGTATAAATTCATTCTTTACTGGTTTTGACATTTCGTGCACAGGCTCTGTTCTAGAAATCCACGAGTTATAGTAGTAAAATGTCAATAATTTGCAATCTATAAATCGGATTGAGAAAACGAAAGATGTTCTGGATTCTACACTTGAAGGGCTACAAGATGCATATATAAAATATTAACTTTGGTGAATGAAAATCGGGTCAAATCTCTGTACAATATCAAGTAAAAATGGGGTTGAAGTATTCAAATGTTAAATAACATAATATGAAGTGTTTTAACGGTTCGATATTTGAATATAGGGCATGGAATGATAATAAAGCTATTACTAGGTTTCACCGATGAATCTGTAATAGTTTTTGTGATATAGAATAATCAATACAGAAAACTACTTGTGAAAGTTCAATAAAATGCTTGTACGGGAACAAAAAGAGTGTACAAGAGATACTTGCCTTTTACATGACGATTACAAATGTGGTGAGAACCATGGGAAGAAGAAGAAGCGACGGCGGCACAACAACGAATGACGGTAACAAGTGCGAACTACGGTAGCAAGAGAGAGTGAGAAGGCAGTGGCAACTAGCAAGGCAGCAACAAGTATGCACAACGAGAATAATGAGAAGGCGACAAGGATGAGGTGACAACATAAGCTACGGCAACACGAATGGCCAACCGCAATGCAGCAAGAGTGGGGTTCGGGTTTGAGAGGGAGGTGGTGCTCAGTGGTGCTGCTGCTAGCCGTCAATGGAGGAAGAAGAGGTTGGTCGGGGGTTGGAGGGGGCAGCTCGGTATGAAGACAAGGCAGCGAAGTGGAGCCAGCTTGGTGGAGCTCGAAGTTGGCAATGGTGGGGCTCGGTGTGTATGCAGCAAGAGGAAGGAGCTTCGGAGAGGATGAGCAGAGAGTGGAGGTCGTAGGATGAAGATGAAGAAGAGGCTTGTATGGGTGTAGGAGTTTTGAATGAGAAAGAAGAGATGATGGGATAATAACAAATGTATGTATGTATATATATATATATATATATATATATATATATATATATATATATATATAATACTCCATTGAAAACGTACTGTACCGTGGAAAACGTGAAAACAAGCCTAGGTCGTTGTTGGGAACAACGGCCTAGGTTATAATGCATTATAACCTAGGCCGTTCTTCCCAACAACGGCCTAGGTTGTTTTCACGGGTTTTCACAATATTTGTGTTTTCAATGGAGCATTTCCCATATATATATATAAATAGGCATGTGTGTATGAATAAAAATGTATAATGGAGTTAGCTGTTTTGAATGTAAAGAAAAGAAGAAAAGACAGGAGGGTTGGGGAGTTGTATGTATGTATATTTAATATACATAAGGGAGAGATTCGGGATGAAGGGGAAAATGAGAGGAGAAGGGGACAGGATTAGGAGAATATTAGTTGGGGAATAGGTTAGGCAACTAATGGGAAGTTGGGGAGCTTGGTGAATTTTTCCCCCAAACTGGCCCACTTTCAAAAATATTTACCCAACTGACCAAGTTTTGGACATGTCAGTATAAAATACTATTGGCAATAACGGCATTAACGGCATCTGTTATTTTGATGTCGTTATTGTCAATAGCGGCATCTGTAAATAAAAAAAAAATCATTGCTGCTATTAGGAGTAACGACATCAGTATATCTCGCATTCACTTAGAAGTTCTCTAACTTGAGGGAAAAAATTGTAAGTGAAAACCGCTTATAACTGATGCCACTATTCCCAATAACGGCATCATTATAACTGATGCCGCTATTGGCAATAACGACATCAGTATATTCTACAATGTACTCCAAATTTCGTGCAGGTACATCAACTTCAAACCTGGTTTTGACCTTGATGCAGCTAGTATCTTTCAAAACTCAAAAAATGAAAGTTGTAGATCTTTTACTTGGTGTTTCATAGCATTTTGAATCATCTCAATCGAAGTTCGGATGATAAAGTTATGCCTAGATTACGAAGCAATGTTGAAACTTCCAGAAAACTATAAGTGAAATCGCATATAACTGATACCGCTATTCTCAATAACATCATCATTATAACTGATGCCGCTATTGGCAATAACGGCATCAATATAATCTACAGTGTACTTCACATAGCCAGGATAGTTTCGACATTGCTACGTAATCTGGGCATAACTTTATCATCCGAACTCCGATTGAGATGACTCAAAATGCTATAGAACACCAAGAAAAAGCTCTACAACTTTCATGTTTTATGTTTTGAGAGATACTGGCTGCATCATGGTCGAAAATGGACTTGAAGTTGATGTACATGCACAAAATTTGGAGTACATTGTGGATTATACTGATGTCACTATTGCCAATAGCGGCATCAGTTATAATGATGCTGTTATTGAGAATAGCAGCATCAGTTATAAGCAATTTTTACTTACGATTTTTTTCCCATGTCAGAGAGCTCCTAAGTGAATATGATATGTATTGATGCCGTTATATTCAATAGCAGCAATGAAAAAAATTATAGGTACCGCTATTGGCAACAACGGCATCAAAATAACAGATGTCGTTATTGCTAATAGCATTTTTTTGCTGATGTGCCCAAAATTGGGTCAGTTGGGTAAATATTTTTGAAAGTGGGTAAGTTTAGTCAATATTTCCAAAAAGGAGGTCATTATGGGAAAAAATTCGAGCTTGGTTGGGGCAGAATGAGATTAAGAGGAAAATGTGAAGAAGAAGAAGAAGAAAACAATGAGGTAATAGATTAGGGATAATTTGTTTGTAGTGTATGATTTAGTGTTGGAGATTATGGGGATAGTAGTTAGGCAATGTGGGGGATGTCGGGGAGAAAATGATTGGGGAAGTTTGGGTATGATAATTGGAGTTAAGAGAAGAGTATATGTACGTGTAGGAAATTGATACAAATGCACGTATGAAAATACGTGTAGATGAATCAGGAAATATTCGAGTTGGACTCAAATAGGAGATCAAAGATGAATACAGAAATGAATTTCTCTTAAAATAAACTTGAGAGAACGAAAAAATTTATAAAGAATTCGATAATATAGAAATACATATAATATTCTTTATGATCGGAAACCGGGATTACAGCTTCACTCCTCGTTCCTAATTTGGGGTGAATGACTGGTGCAGCTTCGTTGTCGGTCCAAACGCCCGGCTTCATTCCGGGAGCGGCCGAGTCGGCTGTTAATCAGATTTCAGAGGTTTGACTCTTCTGGTTGTTCAGCCCTTCTTCTGGCTGAGCGAGAAGCATTAAGGATGAGTCCTCGTCTTGTTTGGGACCCTTGAGGGGCCACCTTACTGCGGGAAATATGCGGTGGAGGATGAGGCTGTTGGTCAGCTTGGCGACCCACTGCAGTCGTCCTTCTTGCTTTCGGAGCCATGGCTAGAGGGAATTCGAACTGCGGTGCAGATCAAAAGGCCGGATCCATTTGTTCCCACAAACGGTGTCAATCTGATGTTGCTTGTTTTTTTAGTGGGAGCAACAGATGATGAGTTCTTGTATTTATGCAGTTAGCTTAGATCAATGTCTTCGATCTAATATGGATGAGAGGGTAGTATTTAAGTGGATTTGTGGATCTGGTGGTGGTTGCATTGGTTGCTGGTGATGAGTGTAATTTTTACATTATTTTTATTACTCTTTTTACGTATTTGTAGCGCCCCAAATCCCCATACCGGGAACCTGAGACCCTACTCTAGGAGTCGAACTTCAAAATAGCCACAATCACAAAAAGTTCAGGAAAATTTAAAACTTTTATTCCATATAAATGTTACATTTACAAGTGTTACAATGTCCAAATAAAAATTACAAGATTTACAACAATATAACAGCACTTGCATATGTTCCTTTGATCCTTGGACCAACTCGAGCTCTGTAGTACCTGTAGATCGGCTCCGGATACCTACAAGGTGGGGAACGTCAGTACTTCGACTGACGCAAAGCTGGTGATAACAGCGATCCTCTAAAATTCAATCACAACCAATAATTTATGCAAAATGGAAAAGTTTTGTGCCAAAACAAGGGTTTAATGGATTCGGGTTCTAGTGCAGTGATATGTCATGACCCTATGACTAGATGCAGCAATCACATGCCTGATTCTAATGCAACCAAGACTTTGGAGCATGAATGCATCCCATACTACATATGCCCCCAAATCTAGCCGTCTTTCTCCACAGTTCAGGGATTCGAACCCTCGCCATGCATCCTACTCTTGTACTTAACCAGTTCCCAATAGATTTGTCCGTCGCCCAAGGAGGTTGCAGTTGGTCGGTCTAGTTCCGCCACTGCAGTGCCTAAGTGGTGGTCATAGCCGCCACTTGGTACCCGCGTATGGACCTCTTCAGAAAGCCGCGTTGAATCTGGTCGCCAGACCGTATGATTCCCATGTCCACCCCTTACCCGGGCTATGGACTGACGCATGCGTGTTCACCCCTGATCAGGTTATGAACTTATATATATACCAAAAAATACAAAACCCCCGCGCATAGGGATGTGAGCACCTCGGGAGGTCAAATCCTCTTAGCCTCCCGTACCTTACTCCGGCAAACTTTTGAGAATTAACAGATCGAGATACGAGCCGAGGACTCATTCATGAGTGCCGAAAACGTATCCCTACGACTGGAAGGTACAATACCGACTTTGGTCTGCTAGGACTAATGCAATTTCCCAAACCCCTTAATATGTCATTCTAATCCTAACCTTACTCTAATCACTTTGGGTAAAAGATAAGATTTCTTCTAAACTTGCTTATCGACCTCTGACCTTGGCGATACCGGTCCGGTTCGCTACTTCCCCGGCTTGGAATTATCCAGCATTACGGCCTACATTCGCCGCTACCCCTGGCTGTGAATGTATGTTCACCCCTGTCCCGGGCTATGAACTCATATTAATGGCACGGCTCGGATGTCCTACGCTTCGGTGGAAGTTTATAACTTAGGGTCGACAGGTGTAGGGTATCCCTTACCCTAGTGACTAACTCGAGTCACGCATCCCACTATGGGAGTCAACAACACCAACAATAGATATCAACCATCCCTATACAAGAGTCATCAACTTTGATAGTACACAAGGGAAAAGTCCTCACAATACCTAGTCAAAACCAAGGGCTAGGCAATCTATGGGTTTCTACCCAAATCTTAAAATGGTCATAACTTCTTCGATACAACTCCGATTGGAGTGTACGAGCCTAATCCGGAAAGGTAAGATCCTAGGCTACAATGTCCTAGTTGATCATAAACTCAAATTTCATCATCTTGATCCCCAAAATAGCCTCTCAAGCCTCAGCCTGTGTACTTCCTGTATGCGGGCTGCACCTTACCGGTAGCACAAAATATTACTCACTCATCAGAATGTCACAAACCCAAGTTCTATAGGAGGGTGTAGGTGTCCTCAACAACTCTCTAGTTGGTCATGAGTCCAAAATCCACCAATAGATCACCCTAACACTCACATCTCTCACAAATGCACCAAGTCACACACTAGGTCTTTCTAAATCAGAGCACTCAGATCCATTCTTGGTCTCTATCTAGTATTACAAAAATCACAGTAAATCAACCACTTACTGGAAATGCCTCAAATAGGTCTTGTTGGAAAGATCTTGGTGTCTACTACAAATCTCTAAAGAATCAGTTTCTCAAATTGTGCTCTTAATGAGCCTCAAATGTCCAATCTCTACAGGGTTTCAAAATTGGCTGAAACCAGCACAGTACATGCTAAATAAATCATCATAAATTCCATACTCATCCAAATGACACAAAATTTACAGTGATGAAACTAGCGACCATAATAAACAACATGCAAAGGTTTCATGTCAAAACTCCAAGTATACACTGAGTTCTCTCTATTTCAATTTAGCACAGAAAGTCATCATGTTCTTCAGTTCAACTCCAGCTACTGATTGAAGGTCAATTTTTATCAAGCCTATAAATTCATCCAAACATTTTCCTGACTTTTTTATAGAATCTAGATGCATGTAGAAATACAAGGTAAAATTTTAAGATCAAGAACATGCTCCAAGAAATTATGAAAATTCCAACAACCTCAGTCATTCTGTTAACCAACTGCTGATTCTGCCTTACGACACAGTTCTACTATTGAATTTTATTAAAATATCAAACCTCCATAGAAAAATCCGAAATAAATCATGAACTATCTACACATACAGAAACAATCTCTGAAAATTTCATGGTTTAATTCTTTGCGGTTTGCTCTCGGAGAAATCTAGAATATAGCATTCAGAACAAGTTTCTAATTTCAGTTTCTGATTTCATCTTTCAACTTCTTAGATAAACATCCTAGCACTTCCTATCATACATGCATGCAAGAAAAATCAATTAAGAGACATAAAGAAAGGTTTAGAGTAACTCCCCACCCTTGGTTGTTGTAGAGGAATTGATCTCCTTGAGCTTCTTACCTTGAGAATCCTTCCTTGAGTCCTTTTTTCAAGCTCTCTTCTTTCTCTCATTCACTTCTTTTTTCCTTAGTTGAGTTCTGAAATTCCAGAGCAAGAGAGGTGGGAAAGAGTGGTTTTTGATGGAGAAATGAAGAAGGAAAGAGGGGGGAGAAGTAGGGGCCAGATTTCGGGGGGGGGGGGGGGGGGGGGGTAGGGTAGGGTAGTATGGTGGTTTTGGAGCCAAAACCATGGCTTTAGCCCATGGTTTGTGGTGGATTGTGTTGGCTGCCCATTTTATTCTTAAATGGGTCCATTTGAATGTGAGACGAGAAGTTTATCGAGCGTACGCAATATATATCGACTGTAGTATCATAAAGTGTTATATTTACATAGGCGTCGTACCGAAAACTAGTGTTTATACTAGCATCGATCCTCCTTATTCTTGTGCATCTTTTAGAACGCAATCCTCCCATGAACCATCCTGCAACCCTAACCACATACCACGATAGAAAAATAAAAAAAACACTGCAATCATGTGCACGCATACAGACAATATATATACATACATATATATACAAGCATCATACAATCCGGGGTGTTACATCACTCCCTCCTTAGAGTCGTTCTGTCCCCAGAATGTTCCTAGTGGAAAAAAAGAACAACAATAAAAATAGGAAACACTTAAAACAAATCCGGATATAAAGCCTTCATGCGGCTCTCTGGTTCCCACGTGGCTTTTTCCACAAATTGGTTCTTCCAGAGAACTTTGACCATCGACATGACCTTGTTTCTCAGTACCTTATCCTGATGATCAAGTATCCTGACTAGTTGCTCTCTACATGAAAGATCTATCTGTAAATCTTTCGGAACCTCTGGCCACCGATGGCTTGAATCCGGCACATACTTCCGTAGCATAGAGACGTGGAACACGTCATGCACTTGAGATAACTCGGCCGGTAGCTCCAACTTATAAGCCATCCTACCAATCCTCTTCAGAATCTTGTATGGTCCAATATATCTCGGAGCTAACTTTCCGCCTTTTCCGAACCTGATAACTCCTTTGGTCGGCGACACCTTGAGAAATACGGAGTCACCTTCCTCAAATTCCAACTCTTTTCGGCGGTTGTCCGCATAGCTCTTCTGCCTGCTTTGTGCTCCTTGAAGCCTTTTCTGAATAAGCTCGATTTGTTCCGATATTTGCTGTACGATTTCTGGCCCATACATCTGTTGTGCTATCTAGATGATCTAAACTAGACACAAATTAAAAACCTCGCAAGTGTACGAATCGTTTGGAGAAGCGTAGTGACGAGCAAGGGTCGATCCCACAGAGATTGTAGAAATTAACTTACTAACCAATAAAATAGAAATAAGGATCTTAAAGTGTTATACCTAAAGAAGTAAAAAGACTAAAAACTATATCAAGAAGTTCTGAATCACAAATATTTATCAAGTAGTTGGGTTTTGATTTCCACCTGTAGTCAGTAATGCTAAGTCACCTTTTCTACTATTCTAGTTACTCATGTTTGTTCCTTTAAGGGCATGGTATCTACTCCTTAAAGTATTGTTTCCCTAGCCAAGAATTAGGCATGGTATCTACTCTAATTCGTTTCTTTCCTTAAGTATTTAGCATGGTATCTACTAAGTCGCACTTAAAGAAAACATAAGAACAATGGAAACGAACAAACACTCAAGGTTCTAGAAATTGGTATCAGATCTAGATCCCTCAAGTTGATTAAACCAAGAATCCCTAAAGATTCCTGTGTTACAAGATATGAGCACGAAATACGGGTCGTCTCAATATGCTCATATAGCAGATTCAGATTCATAATACTCAAACTTGATAAACTCAGATTCTATATGTCAGTCGACTTGCTGTCACCTCAGTCGACTGTCCTTAGAATTCTGAACAAGTTTAATTATTATAAATCTATACCAATACTCTCAGGTTTAATCAATAAGTAACAGAATAGCATTCAGAAGAATAGAAGCATTACATAACTATGGTTTCAATCTACCTAACTATGAAATTAGTTCCACATAATTAAACTTTTATTGATCAGCAAGTACGAATACATGATTAACATAAAAGAACTAAAAAGAGGAGAAATAAACTGATGAAGTCCGGCAGATCGGTCGACTGCCTGTCACCTCAGTCGACTGCCTTATTCCCTTCGGAGTATTTGATTTCCTCTCTCTTTCTTTGATGCTGATAGAATAATGCTCTTGGTTGATGTGTGATGATTTTGGAACTCTGTGATTCGGCTTGTGGTCTGCGCGGAGGGGAGGAGCAAAATAATGCCTCTTGATTGATATTTATAAACACGGCACAAGAATTAGGGTTTGCCACTTTTTTAGGAAAATCCTCCTCTTTCCTTCTTTATTTTATTGGCGATTTATTTCTTTCTCTTTTCTTCTTTTCTTCCTTATCTGCTAACCACGTGCTCTTGTCAATCCCCTGTCTCTAGCTTTGATTTGTTGGAGAAGTTATTATTCGCATATAGCCTGGGTTCAGATAGATTTGGATCTAGATACGGCTGCATCTTATCTTTTCACTCCGCCGCATACCAGTCGACTTATGTTGGGTGTGAGTCGACTGATGCTGAGACATCTGTGGCTTCATGATTCCTCAGTCAAGTCGACTGATGTTGAGGCAGTCGACTGTGCCGAGCCCCAGTAATCTCTCTGTCCGGTCGACTGATGAAGAGCAAGTCGACTGTTGCACTGTAGTTCCCTGTATATCATCTTCTCAGTCTGTATAGTCTGGAATCTGCTTTGTTTTGCTGCTTTTGGTTGTTTCCTATGGAAAAGAGAAAAGAAGAGTAAAATACCACATATAAAGCATTTGATTGTCTAATTGCACTAAGATTATTGCTCCTAAATGTGAATATTCTTGAGTTCATCAACATCTGCCGCTCTCCTACCTCGAACCAACAAACTGTCGTTCTGCATCTTTGTCCATACAAGGCTTCATACGAGGCCATGCCAATGCTTGCTTGATATCTGTTATTATAAGCAAACTATAACAAGGCTAAGTATTTCTCCCAACTTCCTCTGAAGTCCAAAATGCATGTCCGCAACATATCCTCAAGAATTCTGTTGACTCTCTCTGTCTGTCCATCAGTCTGTGGGTGAAAAGCTGTGCTGAAGTCTGTTCTAGTTCCTAATGCTGACTGTAGGCTTTGCCAGAATCAGGATGTAAATCTTGCATCTTGGTCGGATACTATCGACACTGGCACTCCATGTAGTTTCACTACGTTCTCAATGTAGACCTCGGCCAACTTCTCGACTTTCCAGGTCGTCTTTACTGAAATAAAATGTGCTGACTTGGTCAATCGATCCACAATCACCCATATTGAGTCATTCCCTTTAGGGCTCCTGGGTAATCCTATGATAAAATTCATACTGATGTTCTCCCATTTCCATTCTGGAATGGGTAAAGGCTGTAACAATCCTCCTGGTTTCTGATTTTTGGCCTTAACTTGTTGGCATGTCAGACATTTGGCGACAAACCGTGCTATATCTCGCTTCATCCCTGACCACCAATAGTGCTGCTTTACATCATGGTACATCTTGGTGCTTCCGGGGTGAATCGCAAGTAATATGTAGTGAGCTTCCTTCATGATGTCTTCCCTTAACTCCTCGTCCTTTGGTACACATAGTCTGTTACCGAACCATAGTGAACCTTCTTTTATACTGAATTTGAGCAATTTTCCTTCGTACACTTGCTTCTTCATGTCTTCCATCTCTGGATCTTCGGTCTGAGCCTTTTTCACTTGCTCATTCAAGCTTGGTCGTAACACCAACTGTGCCAAAACTGCACTTATGTGTTGTGTAACCACTTCAATGCCTGCCTGCCTGATCTCTTCATCTAGCTCCCTCCGGGTCGCTACCAATGTAGCCACACTTCTCTTCCTACTGAGCGCATCTGCTACCACGTTGGCTTTTCCTGGATGATATATAATTTCAGGCCTGATGTCTTCGAGTACTTCCAACCATCTCCTCTGCCTTAAGTTGAGATCCTTCTGTTTGTAGATATACTTTAAGCTCTTATGGTCAGTGTAAATTTCCACCCTTGCTCCGTAGATATAATGTCTCTATGATTTCAAAGCAAAAATTATAGCTGCGAGTTCCAAATCATGGATCGGATAATTCTTCTCGTGTGGCCGTAGCTGTCTCGAACCATAAGCTATAACCTTGCCCTCCTACATTAGCACACATCCGAACCCCAAATATGACGCATCGCTGTAGATGGCGTAGTCTTTGTCCTCCTGAGGTAAAGCCAATATAGGTGCGGAGATCAAACGGTTCTTCAGTTCCTGAAGACTCTCTTCACACTTCTCCGTCCAGTCGAAACTTTGGTTCTTTTTGGTCAAGGCTATAAGGGGTACAGCTATCCTTGCATAATTCTGGATAAACTTCCGGTAATATCCAGTCATACCCAGAAAACTCCTTACTTTCTTCACCGTCTTTGGTTGTGGTCATTCCTTGATCGCTTCTATCTTCTGAGGATCCGTTGTCACTCCCTCTTTAGAAAGGATATGGCCTAGGAATGCAACTTTCGATTTCCAGAACGCACACTTAAATAATTTGGCATACAACTGATGCTCTTGTAGCTTGCTTAAGACTGCTGTCAGATGTTCAGCATGCTCCTCTTCTGTCCTTGAATATACCAAAATGTCATCAATGAAGACCACGACAAATGAGTCAATAAACGAACGTAGAATCCTGTTCATCAAGTCCATGAAGATTGCTGGAGCGTTAGTCACTCCAAACGGCATTACTAAGAATTCATAGTGTCCATGTCGAGTTCGAAAAGCTGTCTTAGGTACATCCTCTTCCTTGATGTGCACTTGATGATATCCGGACCGTAAATCGATCTTGGAAAATACTGCTGCTCCCTGAAGCTGATCGAACAAATCGTCGATCCTAGGAATTGGGTACTTGTTCCGAATAGTGACTTTATTCAATTCCCGATAATCAATACACATTCTGGATGACCCGTCCTTCTTCTTAACAAGCAATACTGGTGCTCCCCAAGGTGATGCATTTAGTATGATAAATCCCTTCTGCAAGTATTCTTCAATCTGTTCTTGACCTCATTCTGCTCCACTGGTGCCATTCGATAGGGTGCTTTGGATACTGGAGTGCTACCTGGTTGTACAATGATATTAAACTCGACATCACGGTGTGGGGGAATTCCAGGTAAATCCTCCAAGAATACAAGTGAAAAATTTCTCACCACTAGTATCTTGTTCACCTCTTCTGGTACCCGTACTTCACTAGCAGTTGCAAAAGCCATTGCCTTCGATCTCTGCTCTCCATGGAATACAAGTTCCACTCCTTAAGCTGAGATGACTACCTCCTTCTCCTTGCAGTCAATGCTTTGCCTTGTGCCTTGACATCCAATCCATACCAATAATGACATCTGTTCCGGTAAAATCCAATTCTAACAAATCAATACTTAGGGTTTCTCCGCTAATCTGGAGCTTACATCCCCTATAGCATAAATCTGTAGTAAGGGTTGTCCCTGACGGCGTAGCTACTGTCAAAGCTAACTCTAGGATTGCCTTTTGTGTGCATCTTAGTTTTCTCGAAAAAAATTTTGACACAAAAGAATGAGTCGATTCACTATCAAACAAGACCGTAGCTAAAATTCCATATATATATATATATATATATATATATATATATATATATATATATATGTATGTCCTGGTACAACAGTACATCATCCATCAACTTCCAAAAACCCAAAATACAACTTAAACTTGATTACATTACTTCTTCAGCTTCCAAAATATCTCAAAATATAGTAGGTCCACATAACAATTTCACCTTGTTATTTATTCGGTTACTTGCTTGAAGAGCATCCCTTTTGTAATTCTGGGCAATTTGACTTGATATGCCAAAGTTCCTTATAGTTGAAACAAATCTTGATCGTTGTTGGGCAACGCAACTTGTAGTGTTCGACTTCCCCGCAATTGTAGCAACTCTTAGTCGCAATTGCTCCCTTAGGGCATTCACCTTTAGAAGGTTTGGTGATTTTCCTAGTAGTTTTTGGCTTGGGGCCTTTCTGAAGTCCCCACCAGCGGTTCTGGAGGTGTGTCATACCGTCTTGAAGCGGCTTTTGTTCTTTCTTCAGGTGTGTTATCTGTGCCTGATGAAATTTGATCTGCTGCTGGGCCCGGTGGATCGCCTTGTCCCTGTGTTCCCCCAGCCTTTTCATTTTCAGATACCCGATGGCTATCCTCTGTTGCTCCGCAGTTGGGTCTAGCAATGGTGGAGGTGGGTTCTCCTCACATTCAGTCTTCTGTAGCACTTACCTCATTTCTTCCTCCATCGTCATCATTTCCTTTGTAGGTATTGACTCACCTACTGTTACTGACCCGTCCTGGATGAAGATATCTCCGAACACCATCTGCAAAATATAAACAGGGTTTTGTTCTGGAATCACGGACACATATTGCTGTATCTGCCCCCATTAATGTCTGGTAAAAGACTAGACACCATTCGAACGTGACTGCACCAAGCTCATTAGTAAAAATGAAGTAAACTGAGACTGGTTCACATATAGGGAAGATCATAATCATAAGTTGTATGTGCTACCATATAATTTATAATCATCCTATCTACCAACTAGAATCAATTTATCTGGCCTTCAAGTCTAATTTTCTACCGTGTTAGACTGCAATTTGAAGTCAGCTCTGATACCAACTCTGTAGCGCCCCAAATCCCCACACCGGGAACCTGAGACCCTACTCCAGGAGTTAAACTTCAAAATAGCCACAATCACAGAACGTACAGGAAAATTTAAAATTTTTATTCCATATAAATGTTACATTTACATGGAGAAATGAAGTGCTCAAAATTTTTGATGGAGAAATGAAGAAGGAAAGAGGGGGGAGAAGTAGGGGCCGGATTTCAAGGGGGGGTAGGGTAGGGTAGTAGGGTGGTTTTGGAGCTAAAACCATGGCTTTAGCCCATGGTTTGTGGTGGATTGTGTTGGCTGCCCATTTTATTCTTAAATGGGTCCCTTCGAATGCGAGACGATAGGTTTATCGAGCGTATGTAATATATATCCACTGTAGTATCATACAGTGTTATATTTGCATAGGCGTCGTACCGAAAACTAGTGTTTATACTAGCATCGGTTCTCCTCATTCTCGTGCATCTTTTAGAACGCAATCCTCCCATGAACCGTCCCGCAACCCTAACCACATACCACGATAGCAAAATCAAACAAAACACTGCAATCATATGCAGCATACAGATAATATACATACAAACATATATATACAAGCATCATACAATCCAGGGTGTTACAGTATTAAAGTGGCAAGTTATCATGTATTTCTTTGAATTTTATCTCCTTTCTACTTAGTTTTATTTATTTGTTTGTTTTTAAGGAATGAGATGGTTAAGTGCAAAAGTGAGGCGTTTTGGTAAAATCAAGGGAAAAATCAAGGATAAAGATTTTAAAATTCAAATTGATTATATGTGAAAAATTCTGGAAAATTCTAGCACTCAAATGCATGTTTTTATAAATTGGCAATCGAAAAACCAATAAAAATTATTTCGGTCAACTAGGTGGTGGAACGAAATTTGTGAGAAAAAAAAATTAAAAGAAAGAAAAAGCCAGCACGGAAGTGGGTGAGTGGATTAGGTTAGTTGGTTAATTAGTTAAAATTCAAAAGATTAATCTTAATCTTTTGTTTTAAATAATTAACTACTAATTTAATAACTCCACCAAAATCTCTATTTAAATCCATCACCCTAAATTCCTTCACAAAACAACCCCAGACTAGGAGACTTGATTTACTAGAGTTGCTAAAGAAGACCTGATTTGCTGGAGGAGAGGCCCAAGACTTGATCTTTTTTGGAGAAATCCCGACTTCAATTTCAGCTTCAAGCAACAAATGCAAAATGAGTTCTTTCTTTTCTCTTCTATTTTATTATTATTATTATGCAATCCAATAAGACGTTTATTAGTTGCAAATTTGTCATGAACTAATTTCTTTTCCTTAGGCTTCAATGTAGCCTAGTTTTAAAAACACAATTTGAATTTCATGTTATTTTATTCATCTACTTTTCCATGGTTGTGTGTTTAACTTTTGTTATTAATGTTTGCAATTGTCTGGCCAACTACTGTTTGATTTATTGAACCATAGGGGATGCCGAGAGATGATTTAGAATTATATAATTAAACGCCATTGATTGAGTGAAGTTAGAGATAATTTACCGTGATTAATGTGATTGTAGAGAAATACATAAAACTTAATGAATCTTCAAATAATTAAATTCACATAGAGATGTGACGAATTATTAGTTGGGAATATGTTTGGTGTTATTTTAGAGAAGATATTGAATAATTAGGAGATTTTGGTCTACAACTTGGAAGAGTAGAGTTTTGAGTTTCATGGAATTATGAATTGTGTGGGATTAGCTATGTGAAACCGAAAGACATAGAGTTAGTTTTGCTATGAATAAACCCTAAAATTTCAGATTTTGTTACTTTTAATTAGTTTAGTTTTTGCCTTTAGTTTAATTTAATTTAGTTGCTGTTTTTCTCAAATTTTTGATTTCTCCAAATAGTAAATATTCTGGTGAATTTCAATACTCATTAAAATAATTAGTCCTTGTGGGTTGGACACTCTTTTCTTTTAAACTATAATACTTGTTGCAATTTTCTGTGCTTGCAAATTATTCCATCAAGTTTTTGGCGTCACTGTCGGGGACTAATTATTCTTTTATTGATATTAATAATAGCAAGATTGTTACTAATTTGGATTTTATTTTGTTTAGAAAGATAGGTTTGATTAGTTTTTTTATTATGTAATAGCTATATTTCATGACATGAAATGTATCACCATGGCGAACGAGGGTAATGGAGAGAAAAATAAGACTTTTAGGGACTATGTTATACCCTTGGTTAATGGAGCAACATCAAGCATAAAGAGGCCGGCTATACAAGCTAAAAATTTTGAGATTAAACTGGTGATCTTTCAAATGGTTCAACAGACTGTTCAGTTTGGAGAACTGTTACACGAGGATCCTAATGTTCACATTGTAAACTTTTTAGAAATTTGACACTTCCAAGCACAATCGAGTGTCGGACGATGCTATCCATTTGAGACTCTTTCCTTTTTCACATAGAGATAAGGCAAAGGCTTGGCTAAATTCTCTACCACCATGTGTCATCACTACTTGGGAGGGATTAGCACAAAAAACTATGGCTAAGTATTTCCCTCCAGCAAAGACAGCGAAGCTAAGAAATGGCATTACCACATTCACTCAATTTGTGATTGAGTTTTTGTATGATGCGTGGGAGAGGTATAAATATTTATTGAGAAAGTGTCAGCATCATGAACTTACGAAATGGATGCAAGTCCAAACATTCTATAAGGGTTTGGGAGCTATAAATCAGTTTATGGTAGATACAACAGCTAGAGGAGCTCTTATGAGCAAAACTCATGAAGCGACTTATGAGCTTTTGGAGAATACGGTGCCTAACAATTTCCAATGGTCTGCGGAGAGAGCAATGCCAAGAAAGGCAACTATAATTTTTAAGCTTGATCCTATTACCACATTGGCAGCACAAATGGCTACTAACTAGGTAATATGGATGTTAACGCTATTCAAACTAAAGTTGTTCGTGATCAATGTGCAGGAAATCACTCAAGTATCAATTGCCAAGTGAGAAATCCTTTTACTTAACCAAATTTAGAACAAGCAAATTACGTGTCCAACTTCTAACTTCAAAACAATCCTTATTCGAACACTTATAATCCATGATGGAGAAACCACCCGAATTTTTCATGAAACAACAATCACCGGGAAACTAGACTACCTTAAATTTTTTTGCAGCAAGAAAAGAAGCCGACCCTTGAGGAGATGATCATGCAATACATATAAAAGACAGATTTGGCTATCCAAAATAACACGGCTTCAATTATCAACCTTGAGGCTCAAATTGGTCAGCTTTCAAATATTATTACAGAGAGGACATTAGGAACCTTACCCAGTATTACCGTGACCAATCGTAGAGCTTGAAGAGGGGGAATTCGCGCCTCAGAGCGGCCAAGCTCACTTCACGCCAAACCCTTTTTCGTTTACGGTTTCGTATCTCAACAAGTGCAAACCAGATTGGCAAGCACTCTGCATACTGTATGAAAGAGTCATTCGAGTCGACCTCTCGCTCAGTCCTTATAAAAACCTTGGGGATCCTAAGGAGCATATCAAAGTAACAACACTGAGAAGTGGGCGAACAAATGCGCAGCCACAAGCAGAAACTGCCGAACAAAATGTGGCTGAAAAGCAAGATGAGTTCGAGACAAATTTGGAGGAACAAATGCAGCAGGTGACCAACCGCCATGATAGGAATTCTAAGGAGATGAAAGGAGCTTCAAAACCCACAATTTCCAGGGAGTTTAATTCTGAAACTAATCTAAATCTCCTTATAGTCCACCAATTCATTTTCCGTAAAGACTTAAAAAGAATAATCTTAATAATAATTCTCTAAATTTTTAAGTATTTTTAAGAAATTGCATATTAATATTTCTCTTATTGAAGCTTTAGAACATATACCTAAATATGCTAAAACAACTTAAGGATATTTTATCAAACAAGCGGAAGTTGGAGGAGCATGAGGGGGAGATGGTAACCGAAGAGACCATTGCAATTTTACAATAGAATTTGACTCATAAACTTAAAGATCCAAGAAGTTTTACAATTCCTTGCACTATTGAAAATTTTTATTTTAATAAAGTCTTGTGTGAATTAGGGGCAAGTATTAATCTTATGCATTTTTCGGTTTTCAGAAAACTTGGTCTTGGAGAAGAAAAATCACTACAATTTTTTTGCAATTGGAAGACAGATCTATGAAGTACCAAAGTGGTGGAATAGTTGAAGATGTTTTGGTAAAGGTAGACAAGTTCATATTCCCAACTGGTTTTATAGTGCTTGATCTGGATGAAGGTGAACAAATCTCGTTGATTTTGGAAAACGACCATAAACATTCAAATGAAGGAAAAGGCCTAAATTTTGAATTACACGCAAAAAATGGAAACCAAAATTTAAAAGAAAATATGCAAAAGAAAGGAAATTCTCTAAAAAGAAATTTGTTAAAAAGCGAAGATTTCGGAAAGGCTACAAATGCTTAAAATGCAATATAGAGGGCTATTTCAAAAATGAATGCCCGACAAACATGCAATCCATTGTCTTAGATGACATAGAAGAATATGGTATTAACATTGGTACTATTAAAGATACATCTAGTGATGCCAATTCTTTGGTATACAAAATTGAGAGTATATATTCTGAAAGCTCTGAAGATGAATTAATTAATTCATTGGAAAATCTTGAGCGAGTCACAGAAAAGCCTCGCCATCAATTCACCAAGTTCAACAAAAAGAAAGAATTTGTTGAAGAAAAGGAACGACTCGTAGTAGCTGAGGAACTTTTTGAACATACAGACTATGTGGCTACTATAGGAGCACACTCAACCCAAGAAGGCAAGTATTTCTTGTTGATAAGCTTTCGTCATTTGACCCCCGAAGAACGGATTCAGAAGGCGCACAATTTTTTGTCCTTTCTACAATTAGGAAGACTAGGAGCCACTGCCCAGGAAGAGTTTCTGGAAAACACGAAGACGTAGAAGAGTACTAGAAGACAACTATTCAATCACTCCGACACAAGAGCCGGTATGGATGATGATTGAAGACTCCAGAAGCATGGTTAGACCCTACAGGTTCTAAGTTACTTTAGAATCAAATCAGCTGATATGACAACTATAGAAACTGTAGTAATGGGACCCAGATTTGAAAAAGTATAATAATGCACACTACCTGTCGGCCATTGCTGAAGATTTCTTCTTATCTTCGACCCAACCTTTCTGGATGCCACTGCATCTTGCTATTGTATCTATAAATAAGGCCTACAGGCCCTTGTATTGAGCATCGATGTTTAAGTTTACATTTTCCACTTTTATTTTGCACTCTTTTGTGAAATATTGGATTTCCGATCAAAACTGGTATCAGAGCCTTGCTTGTGAATAAGATATGGTGTGCTTTAATTCTCATTGTCAAAATTGAGAGTCTACCTTTGTAAGTATCTTCTTTGTTAAATGTTTTTTTCATGCAAGCTTAAGTTTGTTCTTGAGCAGGTTCTATAGTTAATTCATAATCAATTAGAATGATACATAATTGAATTATAATCTTCATTAGCTATCTTGCTCTTATGTTTATACGCTTGGTGTAGAAAATGAACCAAGGTTGTGCTCTACTCTTGTGAAGTGGTAGTATAGGCTTGTGGTTGTAAATTCAAGGCCATACCCTGCCAGAAAACCACGATAAGAGATACTATGCCAAGCTGCAGGGGTTAAGGTCAAAGAAAACAAGAGAGCAAGAAAGATTATGAAGATGATAGTTCAATTAAATAACCTTAGGAATAATTATGATAAAACTACAGAATATGTTCAAGAATTATATCATGGAAGACATGAAAAACATGATAATCGGTTTAGAGAACACATATAAGTGTCAATATGGTCTTAACAAAGATCAATATGAACATTTTGTTTATCTTCCCACACATGGGAAACAAGATTCAATCTACAAAAATAGGAATCATTAATTATATAATAAACATGCTTCATGGAATTAAAACATATGTAAAAAATCTGAAAAATAGGATAGTCAGACCACAAAATAAAGTGATTACTACAACTACTACTACGATTCACTAGATTAAAATCAATATGGGTAAATATTCTTCTATAGAAGATAATAAAATCAATTTTAACAAAATAGATCAAATATATTATGATGGTTATTTTGTCCACCTACAACAGAATGAACTTGATGGAGAAATAACTAGTGATGATGTTTATTCATATTACGAAAAACATTTTGCAGCAATAAACTACTTCAAATATAGAAAGTTTGAAGAAAACTCCCCACAGGGAGACAACGATTTTGAACAAAACTCTTTGGATTCCACATAATCCAATCAACAGTCTGACACATTAGATAAATATAAATATGATATACACATGAATGAGTCAAGAGGATCGGTTACTAATCCTCCTACCCCTCCATCGACATGTGCTATTCAGGATGAGGTTATCCCTGAATATCCTGAAGACCCAACTTTCTTTGACACAATTAGAATTTATTGTAAAAGATCTAATTGGATCCAATACCATTCGTCTCAAAAGACTAGACACCATAAAAACCAGAACTCTGATGGGTTAATACTAAATATTGATAAAATACCTCATAGAAAAATAGAAAAATATTTAATCAACTGATCTCAACATATGACAGATTCAATCTTTATATTACCTGGAGATTTATCAACTAAACAATTTATACAATTTGCTACTAGTCAATGGGAAGGAAATTCCTTAGCATGACTACAAAGTCTAGAAAAGAAAAATTCAAAAGCAGTGCAAAATATACACAACTCTGCATCAAAACAAGAAGCTTTAACATTACTGATGAAATTACTAATCGCCAATTATACTGGAGAAGATCTAACATAAAATAAAAAGTTTGAAAAAAACATTGATGTGACATATGTATGCTAGAAGAATTTATAGCTACATAATATTTCCACTAAATGCAAAAGAACAGAAAACATTTTGGATTAAATGTTTTTTTCAAGGGAAAAATCCCTTATCCTTAGAATAAAATTATTCAAAAGAAATATGATCAATTAAGATTTGAAGAAAAAAAAACATTAACTGATGATACATCCCATTCAACAAGTTTTCTAAAGAAAGCTTGTATGGATACTATGGAAGAAATTTGTGAACAAGTCAGAGCTCATAAACAAATGAATTAGCAAATAAAACATTCAAAATTAGGATATTTCTGCTGTAATAAATATTCTGAAGACATTAACTCAAAATTTGGATGCCCTCCAAAATATGGGTTCGGAAAACGACCAAAAACCTTCAAACGAAGGAAAAGGCATAAATTCCAAATTACATGCTAAAAATGGAAACCATAATTTAAAAGAAAATATGCAAAAGAAAGAAAATTCTCTAAAAAGAAATTTGTTAAATAAGATTTCAAAAAGGCTACAAATGCTTTAATGCAACAAAGAGGGACATTTCGCAAATGAATGCCCGACAAACATACAATCCATTGTCTTAGATGACATAGAAGAATATGGTATTAACATTGGCACTATTGAAGATATATATAGTGATGCCAATTCTTCGGTATACAAAATTGAGAGTATATATTCTGAAAGTTCTGAAGATGAATTAGTAAATTCATTGGAAATATGCTTAAAATAAACAAAACAATAAACCAAGTTATTGGTATACCTCTAACAATGCATTCTATACTCTTCGCAAAAGAAAGACCAGTTTCTCCAGGATATATAGTGTATTCGGGAAGAAAGGTATGCCTTAAACGATACAGTACTGCATAAGTCTTTTTAGGCTTAATAATCCAAATTCTGATAGGATATTATGGAATTATTCATAATATACCAAATCTTACAAAAAGAAAATATATTTATAACATATGGTCTCATAGAACCCATGACCTTTAGGACAAATATTTCTATACTCATGAAAAATACTAGTTTAAGTGACAGAGACTATGAAATACAACAAGGTGATCTTTTAGGATTACTTATAATCCAAAGGTATGAGGATCTTCCTATTATTAAGGAAGAATTATACAATACAAATACTCATACTGTACAAAAGATTTTCACTCCTAAAGGAAAGGAGCACGAAACTTATTTTGAATATAAAATATATATGAATACACAATCTGATGAAGTAGTTACTTCAAAAGAAACTACAAGATTTTCACTCCAAACTTTCTTTTAGCTAATTTTTTGTGGGTCAAGATCGCGTTGATGAGAACTAGACAAAGGAAGACTCTAACCTGGAGGGGGGGCCTTTGGTCTTCCAAACGATCTTTGGTATTCATTTGTATTGTTGGCAGTGAAGATGAGCAACTCCAGGAAGACAAACATCCAATAATCAAAGAAATTTGAAAGTGTCCCAAATTTTGGGTTTCTTGAGTTAAAGCGTAACATTGTTTACTTTCCTTTTTTTAAATTATTTTTGGTTGATGTGTTGGTTTCCTACGTGAAATCCAATTCGCATGACCACTTATGCTATGTATCTGTTGAATTCTAACTGCGGAATAACTCAACAACGACGAAGAGATGCAAGAACTATATAATCAAAACAAGAGAACATAAAACAACCAAAAAGCAACACACAAGAACACACAAATTTTTTTCGAGGTTCACCCAAACAATGGCTACTTCCTCGCGCAGAAGCACTCCTGCGATTTCCATTAGAAATATGAAGAATAGGTTTACAAATCTCTCAAGATGTCACCCCCAAGGTGTAGGGTTTCACTCTATCTCCCTCTCTCTCACTGACGGCTGGTAGATTTCTATTTTCTTTTCACTTAACCCTAAAATCGTACAAAATACAATATATATAGGTTTTCTCAACTTTCAATCTCAGCCGCTCATCAAACAACGTCGGGACGGTCGACCGTAACACCAAGTCGGTCAACCGGTTCTCTCCTTCGACTGTACAGGGTCCAACATACTGTAGGTCGATCGACTACGCGGTCGACCAGTCGCCACTTCAAGTATATAGGGATGAATCAGAGAGAGAGAAGGTCGACTGCACTGTCGATCGTACATTGCCTGGGGTGCAGTTGGGGGGTGCGGTCGACCGTAACTCTGCCTGTAGCTTCAAACTACTCTTGACCTGCTTGCTCCCACTTCTCCTTCTCGTCTATATTCTTCAACCCGTTCTCGTGTATTAGGTCCACAAACCCCAACAATCTCCCACTTGGAGACATATACACGAAGTCTCTAACCTGTTTTTCATTCTTCTATTGGCCTAGTCTAGGCATGTGCCTCTGCGAGTCTCCTCAATAATTAACTTGGAGACATTCCGATAGCGGTATAGAAAAACTGATGTTTTCTGCTATCCACCACCTTAGTGAGCATGTCCGCCGGATTCTTAGTGCCAAGAATCTTAGTTAGCTTCAACCATTTCTTTTCAACCGCCATTCTAATAAAATGATACATCATTTGAATGTGCCGAGTCCTAGAGTGGTATGTCAAGTTTTCCGCCAAGAAAACTGCACTTTGATTGTCACACCATAGTTCACCTATGGGTTGCTTCCTGCCCAACTGTTTCATAAGCTTCGAAATCCACAACATGTCTTTCATTGCTTCTGTAAGTGCCATATACTCTGACTCCGTGGTTGACTGTGCTATAACCTTTGTAACTGCGAAGCCCAACTAATAGTTGTTCCTCCAACTGTAAAAACATACTCTGTAGTACTTCTGCGACCATTACAATCGCCCCAAAAATCTGCCCCAAAACAAAGAGAGTGATCTGAAGTACCTACTAGATATCTAAGAATCCACCTTACTACATCCCAATGCTGTTTACCTGGATTCTTCATGTAACGGCTGACAACTCCCACTGCTTGTGCAATGTCTGGTCTTGAAGACATCATCGCATACATCAAACTCCCAACGGCTGAAGCATAAGGAATAACAGTCATTTCCTCTATCTCCGCCTCCGTTTTAGGACACAAGTCCATTGATAACTTGAAGTGAGCAGCCAAGGGACAAGTGACTGGCCTCGCGCCATCCATGTTGAATCTCTTCAACACTTTCTTCACGTAGTTCGCTTGAGATAACCAAAGCTTCTTGCTTCTCCTGCCTCTACTAATCTTCATGCCGAGGATTTGCTTTGCTTCACCCAAGTCCTTCATTGAAAACTCCTAAGCTAGCGCCTTTTTCACTTCCTTGATCTTCTCCATACATGAACGTGCTAACAACATGTCATCCACATACAATGTCAAAGTAACTACATCATTGTCCTCATATGTACGAACATAGACACAATGATCTATTTCGCATCTGTTGAAACCCTTTCCTCTCATGAAGCAATCAAACTTAAAAGTACCATTGCCGCAGTGCTTATTTGAGCCCATAAAGACTCTTTTTCAATCTACAAAACCTATGGGTTGTTTCATGTATAGCTCTTCTTCGACATCACCATGGAGAAATATTGTCTTCACATCCAACTGCTCTAAGTGCAAGTCTTCAACTGCCATAATACTAAACAGAACCCTAATTGAAGCCATCTTCACAACTAGTGCAAAGATCTCACTATAATCAACCCCTTCTCTTTGAGAGAATCCTTTCACAACAAGCCTTGTCTTGTACCTCTTACTGCCATCTGCCTCATCTTTGACTCTGAAAATCCATTTGTTCATAAGAGCGCGCTTCACTGTAAGTAACTTGGTCAACTCCCAAGTTTGGTTCTGTTCCAAAAAGTTCATCTCGTCCTTCATGGCTAACTCCCACTGAATTCAAGCCTCATCCCTCAAAGCCTCCTCATGAGTCTCTGGCTCTCCTGAATTCGTGTACAGAACATGCTCATGAACAACACAAGCTGATGGATCAAATATCTTGGTTGGCCTTTTCACTCGTGTCGATCTCCTCAATGTGGGTACCGATTCACCGACCGGTTCAGGTTCCCCGAACTGTTCTTGCTGTACATGTTCATCTTGGATAACCTGCTCAATCCCAATAGGCTCACCAAGAGTCTCATGTGCTGCCTGTGGTACATGTACTTGCTGCTGCACTGTAGGGCCCCCACCACTAGGCTCGCCTTCAGAATCAGAATCTGAGTCTGAGTCTGAACCCCAATCTGACTCTAAAATGGTTGTACTGTCTTGACCTGTGTGCCTATCCTTATATAGGACCTCTTCATTGAACATTACATTCCTGCTGCGAATGACTTTATTATCCACAAAATCTCAATGCCTGTAACCATAGTCATCGCCACCGTAGCCAATGAACACACACCTCTTGGACTTAGAGTCCAACTTCTTTCTTTTTTCCCTGTCAATTAGTGCATATGTAATACAACCGTAAACTTTCAAATACGAATAATTGACTGTTTTACCTTACCATAGTTCTTCTGGAATGGCCCCATCAAGGGCACTAGACGGGCAACAGTTAATCAGGTACACTGCTATATCAACTGTAGCGGTCCAAAAACGAACCGGAAGACCCGTATGAAGTCTCATGCATCTCGCCCTTTCGAGTATCGTGCGGTTCATCCTTTCTGCTACACCATTCTCCTGTGGAGTTTTAGAAACTGTTTTGATTTCTCTGATAGCTTCCTTTGCCAGATAGTTAACAAACTCTTTGCTTGTGTACTCACCTCCGTTGTCTGACTTTATTGCTTTCACTTTGCAACCCGTCTCATTCTCAACCCTGACTTTCCAAGTTCTGAATGCCTCAAATACTTCTGATTTCTCGCGAATTGTATAAACCCAAACCTTTCTTGTAGCATCATTGATGTATGTAACGAAGTATCTCTTACCACCATAAGAGAATTCCTGAGTTGGACCCCACACATCTGTATGTACCAACTTTAGCTTTCCAAGCTTCTTCTCACGCTCACCCAACTGAAAGCTAACTGTCTTCTGTTTGCCCATCACACAATTCTCACAGAAATTCATCTCAACCTTCTTCAGCCCCGACAAAAGATTCCTAGAACAAAGCTGTTTGACACCCTTTTCACCAAGGTGTCCCAACCTGACATGCCATAGAATTGAAGAGGAACTACCTGCTCATGTTGTAGCAATGATATCACTTGAATCACCTCCTCTAAGTAAGTACAACGTGTCACCATGCTTTCCTTTTGCCACCAACCTGGCACCTTTAGTCACCTTCCATTCTCCATGCCCAAAAGTTGTTGTCAACCCTTCTTTGTCTAGTTTGCTAGTTGAGATCAAGTTTTTCTTCAAGCTCGAAATATGTCTTGTGTCATTCAAGACCAATTGCCCACCATTTCGAGCCTTCACTCTCACAGTGCCTCTACTTACAACTGGACATATCTGCCCATTTCCAACTGAAACTCCACCAAAATCACATGTCCTGTAATCCTCAAAAACCTCCCTCATGGGTGTACAATGATAAGAAGCACCTGAGTCTATACACCAAACATCTTGCAAAATAATAAATCTAGCAGATAAACACAATTCATTTAGATGGGGTTCAATACTTACCACATTTGCTACCTGTGTGACCCTGCTTGTGCTTTCTTATACACTTCACATTGGTCTCTCATGTATCCTGACTTCTTGCGGTACCAACACTCATCTTTGTAATTTCTTGTTCTTGACTTGGACCTGTGATTTCTGCTCTTTGACTTCCCTCTATTGTTACTTCTACCACGGTTATCCACTGACAGTACGGCATTGCTAGGATATGACACCGAAGTCTCTCCATGTCTTTTTCTCCTTGCATCCTCATTCATAATACTGCTTATAACATCCTTTAGGGTTGTCTATTAGTCATGGTGCTTGTAATAGTTTGCCCTACTGTGTCGTAACTATCGGGAAGACTGGATAACAACAACGATTGTGCCCATTCCTCAAACTTTAAACTCGACGGCTCCATCTGATTGTAAACCATACAGAAATTGTTTATGTGCTCAGCAACTGAACCCTTTTCCGGTAGCTTCAAGTTAACCAACTTTTTAGGTGTAAGATCTGGTTCGCTGCATTCGGCTTCTCAAACATGTCTGTCAACATCTTTATTGCCTCCTTTACGGCTCTTGCCTTCTTAATGTGAAATAGCGCCTCCCTGCTCAGCGACAACTGAATCTGCCCAAGCAATTTCTGATCCAATCTATTCCAAGCCGCCAATGCAACCGGATCGACCTCCGCTCCTTCTAGCTTCAAACCAAACAACGGATCATCTAGATCCTTCTGTTGGAGATACACAATCATTTGGATCTTCCACAATATGAAATTTGTTCCATCGAACTCCTTGACTTTACTCTTGTCCCCCATCTCAATCAATACTACCAACCTGTAGTTCTGATACCACTTTGTTGAATTCTAACTGCATAATAACTCAACAACGGCGACGAGATGCAAGAACTATAGAATCAAAACAAGAGAACAAAGAACAACCAAAAAACAACACACAAGAACATACAAAATTTTTTTGAGGTTCACCCAAACAATGGCTATTTTCCCGCGCAAAGGCACTCCTGCAATTTTCACTAGAAATATGAAGAATAGGTTTACAAATCTCTCAAGATCTCACCCCCAAGGTGTAGGGTTTCACTCTATCTCCCTCTCACTCAACGACGACTGGTAGATCTCTATTTTCTTTTCACTTAACCCTAAAATCGTACACAATACAATATATATAGGTTTTTTCAACTTTCAATCTCAGCCGCTCATCAAACAGCGTTGGGACGGTCGACCGCAACACCAAGTCGGTCGAACGGTTCTCTTCTTTGACTGTACAAGGTCCAACAGAGTGTAGGTCGGTCAACTGTGCGATAGACCGGTTGCCTCTTCAAGTATACAGGGTTGAATCAGAGAGCGAGACGGTTGACTGCGCGGTCGACTGTACATTGCCTGGGGTGCGGTCTAGGGGTGCGGAACACCGCAACTCTGCCTGTAGCTTCAAACTACTCTTGACCTGCTTGCTCCCACTTCGACTCTCATTCTCGACTATCTTTTTCAACCCATTATCGTGTATTGGATCCACAAACCCCAACAATATCATCACTTATACATATCATAACAGTCCGTGCCAACTGAAAACTACATATTCTTCGCAAGATTTAAGAGTTTTAAGATAAATAAATGAGGAAGCTTATAATCTCTCATTAAAAAACAAGATTGATGACAATTTTGGATAAATAACGTGAGAAAGAATATGTAGTTTTCAAAGATGTACTGTTAATTTGTCCAATTCTTGGAAAAAAAATGAAGAAATTTTAAGAAAAGTTAACGAGTCTCTGTTGGATTAACGATTGTCCGAATTACAAGGATGAAGAAAATAAAGTTTGAATGGTAGAGAAGATAATATTTCAGTCATTTTTCATCAGGTCCATTAAAAAAAATTGAAAATTCTCCACTGTTTTGAGTTTTTTTTAACTATAGAGGTAATTAAGAGATGTGAATATTTTTGGGGACAAATATGAAAATACATATTTATGAGGATCATACATGATATTCCCGTATTTATTAGGGGCACACATGTTAAAACCCTTCAATTTTATGTAGAATTCCAACAAATATTGGGTACAACTTAGAGTACTTGTAACATTTCTCTTGTTTGGTTACTAGGTGTATACCTTGTGGGCTTGTAATATAATCTTCCTTCAGAATAGTCATTATACTCATGGATTGTGTTTGTTTCTCTAATTTCTGAGAGTTTCCTTGCTTAATTTTCATTGCGAAATAATAGCAGGTCACTAAAAATACACTTATATTTACAACTTTCTCACATGTTTTGTTCGCGCATTATTTTAAAGAGAAAAACAAGTGTACTGATTCGATGACTAACCTTTTGTATAACCTCAAAAAGACTAACCTTTTGTAGGTGACCGATCATGTGAAAGTGGCAACTTTGAGTTGCAATTAGAGTATCATGCTATCATTTCTCATTTTTTAAGGGAAAATTCTCAAGATATTCATGATACTAGATCCCATCCAAAAGAAGTTTGAGACAATTTGCAAGCGGAAAATAACTGGGCAATAACAAAACCACGCACACACAAGTTATTATTTTATAATTATAAATAGCTACAAGGCAGATAATAAAACCTTAATGAATATGCAAGTGGACAGTTTTTCCATAGGAAGCAAATTACTGTCTTCCATGCGAAGTTTAATCTTAAGTGCGCAGCGAAGGAAATATTTAGTTTAGAGACCCCACCGCAATACTGCAATACACTATGCAAGCTATGGCATTAACAAAAATGGATGAATTATATATATCACGGGGAAAAGGAAACTACGGGCAATCAAGATGTCGAAACAATTAATGAAACAGGGTGGCATTATTCCACCTTTAACCTCCAAAATAAAAAAAATAAAAAATAAAAAAATGTTGAAACAAAATTGAGATAAGCACAACGCTTGATCTTGTTGTACATGTCAATCCCAAATAAGATCTAGCTTCTTTGGACCCTATTAGGAAAAACAGGATATCTCCAATATTTAACTTCAAAAGGTAGACGGCTCGGTGGTTGTATTACCTCACATCCAGCCTTAACAAAAATTCACACCACATCCAGAAGTACAATTTTTTCTTAGAAAAGTACTTTCCAAAAGGATGATTATTTCTGAAGTAGCCATGACTTCTGAATAACTGCACTAAAAGTTGCTTATATTGGACATGTTCTAGTTTACATGGTGCACTAGAAAGAATTCAAATAGACTGTTTATGGTGTTAATCTTGCACAAAGGCGCCAGTCTGCTTCGGCATGAAAGAGAGATCGCTCAAATACCCAGATATCACGCACAAGTACCTTGCAGAATATATAAAATATATAATCAATAATTACTGAAAGTAATATTAATGAAAAAGAGAAAGCAAATAATGAGCATTCCATAATGTAATAAATACATATAATACACATGCGAATAAATATCATACTAAAATCTTACACAATTTCTGAATAGACAATAACTTCTTTGATAATCAAATACATAATAACCATTACATAAATATCAAATATCTATTTGCAGTGAAGGGCAAGAGTGGATCGTACATGTGAAACAAATTTGCTTAATTTATTCATTATTTTAATCAATTGTATCATACAAAGGAGGGATCAAGAGCAAAACTCAACACATAATTTTTTTAATCAAGAATAGCATAACATCTCATTAATCTCAAGGCCTATATATAGGCTCAAAACAAATCTTTATACAAATCTCAAAATATTCTAAAATTTCGAAAATATTCTAATCAGAATTGATGTCCTCATCATTCTCTCCGGGTAGGAGAGGGCTCGACCCAGTCGAGTCAAAACCAGTGATCCTGTCATGGTGCTCCAAAAGATCTGGATCCAAGCGCGGGAGCTCCTTACGATTACTCCAAGTGTTATCCGCCTTCGGCTTATTCTTCCACCTCACCAAATACCTATGAATACACCATCTCTTGTAGTGATTATCTGATCATCTAAAATATTATTAAATTATTCTGTCGGTGGGTAAATAATATCAGGTAGAGTAAATATGGGAATCTCACCATTAAGCTGCAGAGTAGGCTCATCTATAAAAGAATTTCTATGATTAAATTTTGAGCCTTCATAGAGTACTAGATCCTCAATATTAAAAGTGTTACTTATGCCAAAACCTTCAGGAAGGTCAACGACATATGTATTATCATTAATTTTATGTAGAATCTTAAATGGGCCTGCAGCACGTATGTTCAAGTTCTTAACGGATCCAGCTGGAAACCGTTCCGGACGAATCCGAACTATCTTTTCATCACCAACATCTAGAGTTATAAATTTCCTTCTAGTATCTGTTATTAACTTGTAGTTAAAATTATTCTCATTAATTTTCTTGAAAATTTCTCTATGCAAGTCATAAATGTGATATGCAAATGTTGGTGCAGACTCTGTAACTTTAGGATGTTCTAACACATGGATAAAATCTATAGGCTGTCAAGTGACTTGGAAGAGAATGGGTAACTTTGATACATTTAATGGATGTGACTGCAGTGTTCTAAAGGTCGCTAGGCAGTAGTCGGGCGGCCGATGAGGGCCTAGCACCTACATCTTGTAAGCGGAGCCTAGGTGCTAGGCGTTATTTATTTATTTATTTTAGTTTAGTTTATTTTTGCCCCAATTTATCTTTTGGTTTTGTTCTGTTGTTCCATCATGCATTATCATGCTCTTTATTGCTCCTCATTCTTACTCTTGATTTTTCTCCTTATTATTGCAAGATGAGCTTTAGATAGTCTAAAAGACACAATTGCATCAAGGTGTTGGTTTTGATAACAGATTTTGGTAGAGCAATTATTTTTCAGGATAAGGTATTTCTTCCCATCAGAATTTTTAATGTCTTAATTAGATGTATCGAGAAAATAAACTATTATACTAGTTCTAGTCTGTCTCTTTTGAAATATAGATTGACTTATCTTTTCATAATCAAAAGCATCGGTAGATTTGATATCTTGGAGGTAAACAGTGTTTGTACTAATGGTTTTCAGTGAACTCCAACTTATAATTTGTAATGCTGGGTTGTGTGTTCTTCTATGAAAACAATTTTAGGGAAAAAATAAAGAAGTCATCTCTTCGTAATCTGATGATTGTCTAAATATATAGTAGCTATATAAGTATACATATTTTTGAATAGGGTAAATTTCATATAAAATCACGACCTTTTTATGAGTTGCAAATAAAACCCCACTTTTTCAATATTGCAAATTAAATCATCACCTTTTCTAAACATTGCAAATTAAATCATTACGGGCTGTTCAGCCATACATGCTTGTCTGGGATATGTCTGGCTGAACGAGCATGGATGCAAGGGATCCCATACATATCCCAAAACCTACATCGGCTAATGATTTATACATCGGCTAATGATTTAATTTGCAATGTTTAGAAAAGGTTATGATTTAATTTGCAATATTGAAAAAGTGGGGTTTTATTTGCAACTCATAAAAAGGTCGTGATTTTATACGCAATTTACCCTTTTGAATATAAAAAGATTGTTGTCATCCTGTTTCAATGATAAGTTGATATCTGAAAGATAACGCTAAATCTTCAAGATGAAAACAAACAACTAGACTACACCTACTACTACAAGTAAAAGACACCACCTAAGAACTATTACTACTACTACTACTAATATGAACCAAGTCTCTAACTCCTTCTAGACCCGAAAATTATTTTTAAACAGGTCCGAATTGGGTCAGATCGGGTTAAGCTCTATTTTATGATCAGGTTAAGCTGCCACCCAGACCGATTTTTAGAATAGTGGTGACTAGACAGACTGAATATAGTTGAGGGACTGGTCATTCTCTTCTTCAAAATCATCACTTACATGATGTTCATAGGTAAACTCATTGTCGGGCTCATCAGCGATGACAGCGGTACCCTCTACTATATTGATCCTACTTGGGCTGGGACAGTTGCCAGCAACATGACCGTATTCCTTGCATTTATAGCACTTGGTGAGAGAATCAATCTTAGAATAGTCTCATTCAGTATTCTTACCCGTGTTGTCATTTCTAAGTGAGTAGGAATTTGAAGTAGGCTTGCTTGGGTAAGACTTGTTGGGGTACTGAGAAGATGAGTGCTCATGTATAGGGGGGGTCAGGGGGGTCATTCTAGAGGAATGATCCATCGCCTCGCTGGACTTGTCATAGAAACTTGCTTTAAGAGAATCCATATCAAGGGCAAGGGCATAAGCTGCTGCTAATGAGTCCACATTTCTATGAATTAGCTCGTTCCTCAGATTGGCTTGTAATCCAGCCCTAAACCTAGAGAGAGTTTGTTCTTCGCTCTCTTTACCTAAGGCGTTGCACCGAATAAGAAAGTCATCAAACTTATCAACATATTTTTGGGTGGATTTACTTCTTTGATAGAGTTGGTTCCACGAATCTAGCAATCAGGTGTGGAATGACAACGACACATTATCTCTCAGTGAGCTTCTCTTTCATGGCTTCCCAAGTAGCTATGGATGCCAGGCCTCGACCTCCACATGCATGTTCAAGATTGGTCCAGTGTTGTGCTTTTCCAATCAATTTCATCGTGGCAAATTTGACCTTCAGGGCTTTGCTCATGTTAAACCATATGAAGTAGTAGTCCATGGCACGGATCCAATCAAGATAAGCTTGGGTTCCATGTGGCCTTCAAAGTGGGAAACGTCAGCCTTAACGTTCTTCTTGTATTGTTCGTCAGGGTCACGATCTTGACGTCGGCCATCACGATCATTCCCTTGGGGGATCTGACGATTAGCATGAGCTCCGAGGCAACAGTTTGATTTAATTCCACTTTCTCAAGGCTCTGAATAATATTGGCAAGAGTTGCTTGAATGACAACTAGGGTAGTGAAAATATCAGAGTTGTCCATCTCAGTTCGGGGAGGAGCTTGCGAAAGTCTAGGGTTCCTAATTGGGTGGTTTGGGAGGGAGAAGAAAGGCTCTACAGCATCTGTGATGGTGCTGCGATGACACATTCACCAACGGTGAAAACTATGGGTCGTGGGGACATGTGTTCTAAATGCACTAAAGTTTTTTTTTTCTTTAATTTGAAGTGATCTAAAAAGAACGAGAAAAAAAACTCTAAACAATTCTAAATGAATGCAAAAATAATGCCAAAATGATGCAAGAACTAGGGTTTTAAGAACCTTCGCTCTGCTACCAAAATAATGTAAAACGTAATCCTAAATAGAGAATTTTAAAGAATTTTAAAGGATTAATTTTACCAACATGTAATGCGGATCAAGTTAGAATTTAAAACAGTTAATCGGTTCGGTGGATTTTCAAAAATTGAATTAAGTTTAACAATCTCAATTAAAAATTTACTCTTATCTATCAACAATAATACTTAATCGTACTTAGCATGTAAGATATTCAATAAAGATTTGTACACTAATCGGCAAGTAGAACACACTCTCTCAATATTTGTGGACGACAGATAAATAAGATAATATAATAAAGATGATAAAGCAGTATAACACAAATATTTGAAAAGTGAAAAGAGTATACCGGGTTCGAAGCAAATCGCACTAGAGCCTGAGGGCTACGGTAGTCGGTACTAGCAGCAATCGATGGCTGCACTGGTGACTGTGGTCGATAGTGGTCGCAGGCCGGAAGTACATGGGCGAGGCTGGTGCTCGGGGTTGCTGGCGACGAGGTACGGGAGAGAAGGCAACAGATGAATCGACGGAGGGCAGAGGACGAGTGGCTTCGACGGGGGGATGCAAGTGAGAGGGCAATGAGGGAAGGAGAGCGGGGTGCGACCCTAACGAGGTCGGTTGAGAGTGTGGGAAGCAGAGGCGAGGACAAGAGGACGAGGGTGATCGGGGAGAGGCAGTAGCGGGGCAATTAGATGGACGGGAGTTGGGTTTCGGAGTAGCACAGGGAGGAGAGAGATGTAGGGGGTGACGGCTGGGTTAAGATTATTGATAATGGTGATTAGGGTTTGGATTTTATTTGGAGGATTTTCATTTGGATTTGAGGGTAATTTAGAGTTTATTACAAACCCTAAAGTTGGATCTCAATTGTATCACACAAAGGAGGAATGAAGAGCAAAACTCAACACAATAATTTTTTTTAATCAAGAATAGCATAACTTCTCATTAATCTCAAGGCTTATATATAGGCTCAAAACAAATCTTAATACAAATCTCAAAATATTCTAAAATCTCTAAAATATTGGAATCAGAATTAATGTCCTCATCACATATAGTCAAATACTTCCGTAGTTAACGAATACCGTGTTGGATTTGTATAATTGGGGCTATCACGTGGATGCTTGGCTGAACTGGTGAAATGGACATTTGTTATGTCGAATATGTACTTCTAAATGCTGTCTATTATGTCTCTTCTTTCCTTTCGTTAATGTATATATTAGGGCCTTCAGGCCTTGACTTTTACACACAAAAAATGGACATTTGTTATGAAGGAGCATCTTTATTATATAAGAATGACGGGTTAGATTTTGTAGTTTCTAAGTATCATCAAGTCATAACCTAGCATGGCAAGAACTCAAAGCAGAGACCTTTTGTGTGACCTCATGATGCTTCACCTTTGTGCTATAGTGGCACTGCTAGGTTTCACTATTCTGGAAATGGTTGCTTAACTCAATTGGTGAAATGTACATGACATTCTGTCTTGTAGTTCTTGTTACCAATTCCATTAAGCTATTGAATTATATTATCCAGAAAAGAGAACATACCAGAAATTAGAATCTCTGTCGCTAGTGAAATACATTTCAAGTGCGACAAAATTTAGTATCTGTAAGTGAAGCAAGTGTTGCAGATGGAATAACTAAACTAATACAAACAAGCTATTAAAACTATAGAACAATATCTGACCACACACACTTAAATCTAAATAATTTGAATTTACTGACGCTTAGATTTGAAATTTACTCTCTTAATTTTATGACATCTTGTATTCCATATGCAAACCTGTAAGAGTTCAGACATTTTACTCTCACACTAAGCCGACAATGTTTCTTTAATTATACATCTTCATGCAAAATGAAATCTTACAAATTACAAGTGAAGTATATAGTAACGCCGATTATCCGCCGATTATCCAAAAATAATTTGCACGGATCCCCTTTAACAATGAGATATTTAGACTAATATATAATGGGAGAAGGGTGTATTTGGTTTTACTCATGCATGTAATCCATGTGCCCTTTTAAGCTAGAATATTATATCTTCTTGGGACAACAAATGAGTTCCAAATTTCAGCAAGACAATAATTATGAATGCATGCATTGAACGGGCTAATAATATAGTTATCTACAATGCGAGCGGCGTGTGTTATTGGCTTCCTCCCCCACTTCCAACTCTCTTACAATTCACCTATATCTTTGATAAATAAATCATGCTAGACACATTTTCATGAAGTGACTCTTTGACACCCAACATGCCATTATTAAGGGTTTCTCATCCTACCTCTGCCCTTATTTTGAGGCCTCATTTGTTCTCATCGATACGAAGCACCCATGAAAAATCCGAACCGTACTACATGCCTCAAATAGCCTATGGGTGTAAAATAAAGTAATTTGAAGTTTATTTGTTTTACAATGTGCCAAAACTGTATGGCTAACAAATCTTTATTTTTCTAACGACATGATGGATAGGCAAATGAACGTCAAATATCATGATTTTACACCCTTAGGCTATCGTAGGCATGAAGAAGATGAATGATTCGGATATTTCGTAGGGGGTTACCTTAAAATAAGAGAAGTAGGGTCTCACATGATCCTATATATATATATATATATATATATATATATATATATATATATATACACACACACCCATATCCCTGAGGTGGGAGAGCTCATCATGGTGGAGCCATCCTTTGAACGATCTGAACCGTTCGTCTTATTCTAAATACTTAACATAGTCTATCATATGAGATCAGTCATTTGAACTTCATCTGCCCTTGCATAATATCATTATACAAATACAAATATTTCAGCCATACAATTTCGTGACATTTTAGTTGCAAAAGCAAACAGATTTCGAAAGACTCGATTCTTCATTCTTATACTAGTTTAAACATTTCTAAAAAAATGAATGGTTCCGATCGCCCATAATGTCTCCATGATGGAGAGATCGGGAGCTCTGATCTCTCTTGAAGATTTAATTATAATATATAAATGGGTGCTGTCTATAACTTCCAATTAATGTGTACTAACTCGTTGAACTTTGCAAGCTTGAGTTTTGACACATTCATTATACATTCCTATAAATCTAGTTGCAAAACAATTCATTCAAAAACATGATGCACTCTATCTACATCTACACAAAAAATCATTACCATCAGTAACTTCTTAAATAAAAGAAACTCTTACTGAAATATTTAATCATTCGAAATCGTGTAAGAACTATAACTAAATTGTTTACCTCTTTTGTTTTATCACCAGATACAACTACACCTTTCAAATCATAGGCTTCAAACTTCTGCAAGAACCGAAAAAAGTATCAAAAATACCCAGAACTTGTTAAACAAGATGAGCTAAATTATCAATGAGTCGATACAAAACTAGAAACCATATTAAAAACTAAAATAACCGCAGGAAGAAAATGAGTCGCCAGCCAATAACTTTATACTCTCAATGATGATCCAAGATGTCCTTGCTTAGGGATTAGTAGTTAGAGTGATCCAACCATAGACGTTGTATAATACAATAGGAAAATAGTAAGAAAATCAATCATGAACATTTGTAGTGAACACTTGGTGTAAATGACCAGAAATTTTGGGGGGAAGCGGACAATGCGGCCTACCATTCGCCAATATCCCATACTCTGTATGTAGAGGTTTTTGGACAGATCGTTTTGCCCTCTTTTTTTTTTTTTTTTGATGAGCTCAATTATCAATGATGAGGACATCGGTTTAAGACGATTCGGGCGTTTCTATCAACGCAAGTATAGTCTAGAATGGTTGTTCCACTAGCTTAATATTTTTATTTCAGTACTCATATTTGTGTTTGGCAATTATAGCCATATGTAGTAGTAGTTTTACGATTTGCACCCTTTTCTTTTATGCAAAGAATATTTTTGAGATTTTGGAAAATTTTGAGATTTGTATCAAGATTTGTTTTGAGCCTATATATAGGCCTTGAAATTAATGAGAAGTTATGATATTTTTTATTACAAAAAATTTATTATGATTGAGTTCTGCTCTTCATTAATCTTTTTATGTGAGACATTGAGATACAATTTTTGGGATTGTGATAAACTGTACAACTACCCCCAAATCCCCCAATTAAAATCCTAAACCCTAATCCCAACTCCAAACCCTAACCCCTCTTCTTCTCCACCATCTTCTTCTTCTTCCCCCTCTCCCCGACCGTCGACTACCCCCCGACCACCTGCCACTGACACCCCCACACCCCGTCGTCCCTCCTCCACCACCTTCGTCGCCCTCATCGACTCTGCCACCAAGCCTAACACCCCGACCTTTCTCTCCCTTCCCCTTCGTCGTCGAACCCATCCCCAAAACCCCTCCCCGCATCCCCTGCCACCATCGCTTTCCGCCGCTCGACGACCCCTCCCGCATCTCCGTCGTCCTCCGTCTATCGACATACGCCGACGTCTTCTCTCCGAGCCTCCACTCCCGACCACCACTGTTCTCTCCTCGTCGCAACTTGCCAGCAATTGTCACCACCACTAATCGACTTCCCCACTGTGGTGGATCGCAGTGCTTCGACTCAGCCCGAGCGCAACTTTCTTCCACCCCGGTAAATTCTTTACACTTCTCATTTATTTGTGATACCATCTATCATCTCTATAATATTATTTGATTTATCTGTCGTCCACAAATATTGATAGTGTTCTACTTGTCTATTAGTATACAAATCTTTATTGAATATCGTACATGCTAAGAACGATTAAGTATTAATATTGATTGAGAGGATTGAACTTTTAATTGGGCTTGTTAAACTATTTCACATCTTGAAAATCCATCAAACCACTTAAAAGTTATAATTTCTAACTCAATCTACATTACGTGTTAGTAAACTTAATCTTTTAATATTCTTGAAAATTCTCTATTTAGGGTTAAGTTTACATTATTTTTTGTATCAGAGCAAAGGTTCTTAAAACCCTAGTTCTTGAATCATTTAGGCATAATTTTTGCATTCATTTAGGATCGTTTTAGTGTCTTTCATTTTTCTTTCATTTAGATCATTTCAGATTTAAAAAGAAAAAAAAGGTGCATTTAGGACACGTTTTCCCAAATTTCAGTAAACACACGACCCCTAACTTTCCACCGTTGGTGAATGAGCCTTCGCAACACCATCACAGATCCTAAAGAGCCTTTATTGTCCCTCCCAAACCACCCAATTAGGAACCCTAGACTTCCGCGAACCCCTCCTCGAACTGAGATGGACAACTCTGATATTTCCACTACCCTAACTGCCATTCAAGCAACTCTTGTCAATATCAATCAGAGGCTTGAAAAAGCGTAATTAAATCACGCTTTAAATCAAACTATTGCCCATGAGCTTCATGCTAATCGTCAGATCTCTCAAGGGAATGATCGTGACGATCGACGTCAAGATCGTGACCCTGACGAACAATACAAAAAGAACGTTAAGGCTAACATTCCCCACTTTGAAGGCCGTATAGAACCCCAAGCTTATCTCGATTGGATCTGTGCCATGTACCACTACTTCGTGTGGTTTGACATGAGCGAAGCCCTACAGGTTAAATTTGTCACTATAAAATTGACTGGTAAAGATCAACAACATTGGACCAATCTTGAACATGCACGTAGAAGTCGAGGCCTGGCAACCACAACCACTTGGAAAGCCATGAAAGAGAAGCTCACTGAGAGATATGTAACGTTGTTGTTCCACTCCCGATTGCTAGATTCGTGGAACCAACTCTATCAAGGAAGCAAATCCACCCAAGAGTATGTTGATAAGTTTAATGACTTCCTTATTCGGTGCAATGCCTTAGGTGAAAAGAGCGAAGAATAAACTCTCTCTAGGTTCAGGACTGGAGTACGAGCCGATCTGAGGAACGAGCTAATTCATAGAAATGGGGACTCATTAGCAGCAGTTTATGTCCTTGTCCTCGATATGGATTGCCTTAAAGCAAGTTCCCATTATAAATCCGGCGATTCGAGAGATCATTCCTCTAGAATAACCTCTACTGACCCCTCTAAGCCTAAGACCTCATCTTCTCAGTACCCCAATAAATCTTACCCAAATAAGCCTAATTCAAATTCCTATCCACCTAAAAATTTCGATAAGGGTAAGAACCCCAAAAAGACTACTTCAAGGTTGATACTCTCACTAAGTGCTATAAATGTAAGGATACGGCCATGTTGCTAGCAATTGTCCCAGCTCTAGTAGGATCAATATAGTAGAGGATATCACTGTCATCGCTGATGATTCCGACAATGAGTTTTCCTATGAGCCTATTGAAAGCGATGACTTCGGCGAAGAAGAGGATGACCAGTATCTCCACTGTATTCGGTCTATCCAATAACGTCACTTGAATGTAGTCAGATGTGCTTTGTCCCAGCCAAAAAAAGATGATTGGAAGCGCACTGCTATATTTCACACCTTCATGACTATAGGTGGCAAAAACTGCAAGGTGATTGTTGACAGTGGGAACTTCATCAATGTTGTCTCTACTGCGGTCTTAGCTAAGATCAGACTTAAAACTGAACCCCATCCATGTCCATACAAAGTATATTGGACTGATGCGATAGCCCTTCAACTAACACATCAATGTTTGGTCCCTGTGGACTTCAAAGCTTACAAAGAGCAAATTTGGTGCGATGTGCTCAAAATGGATGTGGGTCAAGTCATTTTAGGGAGACCTTGGTTATACAACCACGATGTGACCAGATATGGTTGATCCAACCAATGCGTATTCCAGCACGATGAACTAAAAATAAAGCTCATACCCGTGAGACGACGAACTGTTCCAGCTGAAACAATACCAGCTCCCTCGAGAAAGGGCAAGGAAGCAACGTATATGTGTGAAAAGGAACTCACGAAACAATTGACAAAGGGACTACAATTCTTCTACTCACAGTGAGAGAAGTACCTAAAGATCCTAAGTCACTCATCCCGCCTCAAGTTACTCCTGTCCTACAGGAATTTGCAGATGTGTTTCCTGCTGACCTCCCCAACCAGTTGCCCCCACTGCGTGACATCCAACACACTACTGATCTGAGTTCCAGGAGCGAGTCTACCTAACTTGCTACATTATCGGATGAATCTGACAGAACATGCCGAGTTGAAAAGGCAAGTTGAGTTATTGGCAAAGGGCTTTATCAGAGAAAGCTTAAGTCCTTGCGTTGTTCCCGCTCTATTGATGCCAAAGAAATATGGAACCTTGCGTATGTGTGTGGACAGTCGTGCCATAAACAAGATCACGGTAAAGTATCGTTTTCTCATTCCCCGTTTGGATGACATGTTGGACATAAATGTCTGGTGCCACAATCTTATCCATGATTGATCTTAAAAGTGGCTACCACCAAATACGTGTTTGTCCTGGTGATGAATGGAAGACAGCCTTCAAGACGAATGATGGCCTGTACGAATGGATGGTCATGCAGTTTGGAATGACGAATGCCCCAAGCACATTTATGAGAATCATGACGCAAGTACTCCTTCCCTTTATGGGCGGGTTCCTTGTGGTGTACATTGATGATAATCTCATTTACAGCCGATCCGTTGGGGAACATCTTGATCATTTGGAACAGGTCTGCGGTGTTTTGAGAAAAGAACAGCTTCACGCTCATCCTACCAAATGTACCTTCCTCTCCGATCAGACTATCTTTCTGGGATTTAATGTTTCTACCAGGGGAGTATCCGCTGACCCAAAAAAATTACGAGCTACTACTTAGTGGCCTGAGCCCCGCAATATTCGTGATGTGCGGAATTTTCATGGTTTTGCCACCTTCTATTGTCGGTTTGTGGAAGGATTTAGCACAATCATGGATCCGATAACCGACTGTTTGAAGAAAGATGAATTCGTCTGATCGAAAGACGCCACGAAAGACTTCGAAGAGATCAAGAAAAGAATGACTCAAACACCTGTTATGAGGTTGCCTGATTTTACTTAAGTCTTCGAAGTAACGTGCGATGCTTTTGGTATTGATATAGGTAGAGTCCTCAGTCAAGAGAGTCATCCTATTGCTTATTTTAGCGAAAAGCTGAATGAAGCAAAACAAAAATACTCCACTTATGATAAAGAGTTCTATGCGGTAATTCAGTCACTTCTCTATTGGCGACATTACCTCCTGCCGAAGAATTCGTCATTTTCTCTGACCACGAGGCCTTAAGATTCCTTAATTCTCATCGAAAGTTGAATCCGAGACATGCTCAATAGGTAGAGTTCCAACAAGAATATTCGTATACCATTAGGCATACAAAAAGGATTAATAAGAAGGCCGCGGATGCGCTAAGTCGTTGTCACATGATCTTATAGACATTGTGCACCGAAATTATTGGTTTTAAAAGATTAAAAGATGAGTATGCATCCTGCCCAGATTTTCACGAGATCTACACCTCTTTGAAGGATGGCATCACTCAAGTGATAGATAATTATTTCTTGAAAGATGATTATCTCTTCATCGCTCGAAACTGTGCATTCCTAGTACATCATTATGAGAGTATCTTATTTGGAAATTGCACGCTGGTGGCCTTGCTGGACACTTAGGGCATAACAAGATTATTGATGCTGTGGAACATAGATTTTACTGGCTTAAACTAAAGAGACATTGTGAGACTTGTTAACAGATGTCATACATATTTGCTCGCTAAGCAACAAAAACAGAACACAGGCCTGTATACTCCGTTACCTGTTCCCACTCGCCCTTGGGAAGATGTGAGTATGGATTTCGTGTTAGGCTTACCGAAAACACTAAAGAAACACAATTCCATTCTTGTCGTCGTTGACCGTTTTTCTAAAATGGCCCACTTTCTCCCATGCTCGAAAACTTTCGGTGCATCTCGTGTAGCTCAAATCTTCTTTGATAACATTGTGAAGCTACATGGGTTGCCAAAAACCATTGTATTCGATAGGGATGTGAAATTCACGAGTTATTTTTGGAAGACCCTATGGCACAAGATGGATACGAAATTGAAGTTCTCTTCAGCCTTCCACCCACAGATTGATGAACAGACTGAGGCTGTCAATCGGAGTCTTGGCAATCTCTTGCGTACTCTTGTGGGAGAGAACCTGGGAATGTGGGACTAAAAATTAACGGTTACTAAAATTGCTTATAACACATCTATGAATAGAACCACTGGTATGAGTCCATATGAAGTTGTACATGGTTATCGTCCTAGGCAGCCCATAGATCTTGTCCCCATGGTAGAACATCACCGAGTCTCAGAGTCTACATTTGCATTTGCATCCTGCATTCATGACTTGCATAGAAAAAATTCCAAGAAAATTAATGAGAATAATTTTAACTACAAGCTAAGAGCAGATATTAGAAGGAAATTTAAAACTTTTAAAGTGGGTGACAAAGTGATGGTTCGGATTCGTCCGGAACGATTTCCAGCTGGATCCGTGAAAAAGTTGAATGCACGTGCTGCAGTCCATTTAAAATTCTTCATAAAATCAATGATGAAGCCTATGTCATTGACCTTCGTGAAGGTTTTGGCATAAGTGAGACTTTCAATATTGAGGATAGTACCCTATGAAGGCCCAGAATTTAACCCTAGAAATCCTCTTATAGATGAGCCTACCGTGCAGCCTAATTGTGAGATTCCCCCATTATCCCCACTACCTGATACTACTTACCCACCAACAGAAGAATTGGATAATCTTTTAGATGATCAGATAATCTCTACTAGAGATGGTGATATTCATAGGTATTTGGTGAGATGGAAGAACATGCCGAAGTCGGATACTTGGATTGATCGTGAAGAACACCAACGATTGGATCTAGACATTTTGGAGCACTATGAGAGGAGGACAAGTTTTGGCACGACTGAGTCGAGCCCTCTCCCACCCTGGGAGAATAATGAGGACATCGGTTCAAGACGATTCAGGCGTTTCTATCAGCGCAGGCATTGTCTAGGATGGTTGTTCCACTAGCTTAGTATTTTTATTTCAGTACTCATATTTATGTTTGGCAATTATAGTCATATTTAGTAGTTTTATGATTTGCACCCTTTCCTTTTATGCATTAGAATATTTTTGAGATTTGTATCAAGATATGTTTTGAGATTTATATAGGCCTTGAGATTAATGAGAAGTTATGATATTCTTGAATAAAAAAATTTATTATGAATGAGTTCTGCTCTTCATTAATCTTTTTGTGTGAGACATTGAGATACAATTTTAGGGTTTGTGAAAAACTCTAAAACTACCCCCCAAATCTCCAAATTAAAATCCTAAACCCAACTCCAAACCCTAACCCCTCTTCTTCTCCACCATCTTCTTCTTCCCCCTCCCCGACCGTCGACTACCCCCAGACCACCTGCTGCCGACACCCCCACACCTCGTCGTCCCTCCATCCTCGTCGCTCTCATCGACTCTTCCGCCAAGCCCAACACCCCGACCTTTCCTCTCCCTTCCCCTTCGCAGTCGAACCCATCCCCGAAACCCCTCCGTGCCTGTCCTACCACCATCGCTTTCCGCCGCTCGACAACCCCGCCTGCATCTCCGTCGATCGACATACACCGACGCCTTCTCTCTGAGCCTCCACTCCCAACCACCACTGTTCTCCTCTCCCCGTCGCAACTCAACGGCGATTGTTAAGTCACCACCACTAATTGACTTCCCCACTGTGGTGGATCGCAGTGCTTCGACTCAGCCCCGGCGCAACTTTCTTCCACCCCGGTAAATTCTTTCCACTTCTCATTTATTTGTGATACAATCTATCATCTTTTTAATATTATTTGATTTATCTCTCGTCCACAAATATTGAGTGTGTGTTCTACTTGCCTATTAGTGTACAAATCTTTATTGAATATGTTTAAAAAAAATGGGTAAACCTGAGTGCACCAAATGAACCTTCTGAGAATGTAGGAATTTATATATATATATATATATATATATATATATATATATATATATATATATATTATGTGGAATGTAGGAATTGAACCCCCAACCTCATGTGAACTCAAAACTTTAACCATTGGGCCATAAGACAATGTTGTCAACAAGAGAAGTGTTTTGAATGTATACTCAATTCCAACAACAACCCCACTTATATATTTAAAACACTAATTTGAAAAGAAGCGGTTTATCAAAAGGATAAGTAAGGTGTCCGAAGACTTGAACCTGACATAGTGAACAATCACCAAAATGCAAGAATAATGAGTGATCTTAAGTCTTGAACTCATTACCCATTTTTACATAGTGAAGGAAAACCACACGTGAATCTACCAGGTGCAAGTTCTATATGCCAGCACATTCCGACCTTGTGCTTATCCGAATATAGGTGAATGTTTTAGAGAATCAGCCTCATTCTCATAGAAGCGGCCACACTTCACAATCACCTCGGTGAGTCTATCAAGAGTGCTCTTGTAGCTAGGCACTCATCTCATTCGGAGATATATATGTCATTAAGAGCCAAGCTCATCCCTACTAACACTACAAGACATCATGCACATACACATCAAGATGGACTAGGGAGTTGTAAACTCCTAGGTTGCATGATTCCAATCACAGTATGGCTTGTTTTTCCCATTGAACCTTGTCTTGGGATCTTCAGTCGTATAGGTTGGGTTCCCACCAATTGTGATCCTAAATAGGCTTCAGTCCCATCCTTATCGATGTGTTCCAAACTGTCTCGAGACAATCCTTTCGTCAAAGGATCTGCAAGGTTACTTTCTGATCTCACAAAATCCATAGTAACAGCACCAGACATGAAGAGCTCTATCACCATAATGTGCTTGCGACGAATCGCTAATCTCTTACCGTTATAGTAAGCATTTTGTACTTTAGCTATGGCAGCAGTACTATCTGAGTGGATTAAGATCGGAGGTATAGGCTTATTCCATGAAGGAATGTAAGACAAGAGGTTCCTCAACCAGCTTGCCTCCTCACTAGATACAACTAGAGCAACTAACTCAGACTCCATAGAGTAAGTTAAAATAGTCTGTTTCTTGGCACCACCAGTGATACTAAAAATGTATCCACTTGTGGCCTTGGAATCATCTGAAAATGAATTCCAATCTACATTGCTGAATCCCTCAAGGACAGCGGGAAACCTCTAATAATGTAGTCCCAAGTTCATGGTCTTTTTCAAGTACCACATGACTCTGTCAATAGCATTCCAATGCTCAAAACTATGACAACTCGTAAATCTACATAATACCCTTACAGCATATGCAATGTCAGGTCTAGTGCAGTCAGTAGCATAGTGAAGCCTATCAATAATACTAGCATATTCCTTTTGTCTAACTACAGCACCAGAATTTTTCAAAAGTTTGAGGGTCACTAGGTGTACATGCAGGTCTACGGTCAAAGTAATTGTATTTCTTCAAGATCTTCTCAATGTAATGAGATTGATCAAGAATAATACTAGGCTCACTACGTGTGATTTTCATGCCTAAAATAACATTGGCCTCACCTAGGTCATTCATATCAAAATTTTGACTAAGTATAGTTTGTGTCTGAAATTAATTCATGCGTAGAACCACAAATGAGTAAATCATCTACATATAGCCAAAGCATAATGCAACTATCAATGGATGTTTGATAATAAAGGCATTTATCAACATTATTAATAGAAAAACCATTTGAGAGTAATAATTGATCAATTCTGTCGTGCCACTGTTTAGGAGCTTGCTTAAAGACCATATAAAGTCTTATTCAGCTTGCAGACGTTGTGTTCCTGTCCTGAAATCACAAAACCTTCAGGCTAATCCATATAAAGTTGCTCTTCAAGTTCTCCATTAAGGAAAGTTGTTTTAACATCCATCTGGTGAATCAACAAATTATATAAAGCAGAAATAGCTAATAAAACTCTAATGGTAGTCACACGAGTCTCAGGAGAGTTAAGTGTCAAAGAAATCTACATTTTCCTTTTGTACATATCCTTTAGCTGCTAGTCTAGCTTTAAAATTTTCAATAGTACCATCTGGTTTTAGCTTTCTCTTAAGAATCCATTTGCATCCTATAGTACGACTATCGCGAGGTAAGTCCACTAACTCCCAAGTACCATTTGAGGCTAGTGAATACATCTCGTCATTTATGGCTTCTTGCAACAAATCGGCATCGGGTGAGGTTAAGGCCTCATTGATAGAACTAGGGTCAGATTCTAAAGCATATACAACATAGTCATCACCAAAATCTTTAGCAGTTCTAGCATGTTTACTTCTACGAGGCTCAGAATCTGAATCAACATTAAATGTGTACTAGTTTGAGGTACGCTAAAGGAAGGAGATGGTTGTGAACCCCCACTACTACCCCCACTGTTCCCCAATAAGGAAATTTATCCTCATAAAAATCAGCATTTAAAGATTCAATAATCACATTATTATGCAAGTCTAAAAATCTGGAAGCCTTACTGTTTTCTGCATAACCAGTAAAAAAACATCCATATGCTCTACTTGCAAGTTTGATTCTTTTAGGGTCAGGTTTTCTGACATATGGTAAACAACGCCAAACTCTAAAATAATCAATATTAGACTTTCTACTTCTCCATAATTCGTATGGTAAATTATCAGAAGATAGATGCGGAATTCTATTTAAAACATGACACACAGATAAAAAAGCTTCACCCCATAAGGATTTGGGTGCTCCAGAACTAATAAGCGAAGCAACTACCAATTCAGTAAGAGTCATATTCTTTCTTTCAGCTTTTCCATTAGATTCAGATGAATAAGGTGCAGTAGTCTCGAGAATAATTCCAAATGATGCATATAATTGTTTAAATTCATTGGAATCATATTCTGTACCTTTATCACTACGAAATCTCTTAATATTTCTTTCAAATTGATTTTGCACTTCAGTTACATAAGTTCTAAACATGTCAACTGCTTCACTCTTATGTGTCATAAGATAAACATGAGTATAATTTGAATGATTATCAATAAACGTAATGAAATATCTTTTACCATTTATAGTTAAAGTTCCATCCATCTCACATATATCAGAATATATCAAGTCTAGAATTTTTATTTCTCTAGCTACATTTTTATGTGAAGTTTTCATTATCTTAGCTTGACTACATGAGGTGGATTTGTCAAATTCATTTCAGTTAACTTTTGGTATCATGTCAAGTTTGCTCATATTATTTACCAATTTCTTGTTAACATAACATAGTCTAGAGTGCCATAAATTAAAAGAAGACAAGGAGTAAACAGAATCACTATTCTTATTCATTTCAATACTGAGTTTAAACATCCCATTACAAGCAAATTCCTTTCCCACAAAAATCTCATTCTTAGTTATAACATACTGGTCGGATTCGATGCTCTGATGAAACCCAGCCTTGTTAAGAAGGTATCCAGAAATCAAGTTCTTCCTCATATCAGGAGTGTGCAAGACATCCTTGAGGGTTACAGTCCTGCCAGAGGTAAACTCCAAGTCCATCTCTCCAGTGCCCATCACATTGATACAGTGTGATGAATCACCAAGTTGCACTTTCTGATCTTCAGTCTCCTTATAAGTTTTGAACCAGCTGCGCTTATAGCAAACATGTCTAGTAGCGCCTGTATCAGCCCACCACCCATCGGTTACACCGACCATGTTAATCTCAGTGATCATAGCCACTAAAGGCCCTTCGATAGCATTTGCATGTGGTGCAGACGTACGCGATCAGTAGTTCCTAGAGATATGTCTGAAGCAATGACACTTCCAACACTCGATAGGATCTGTTCCATTATTGTTGATTTGGGCTTGCTGATTATTTTCCTTATTCGGATTATGATGTCCATTCTGACCATTCTGACCATTCTGATGGAAGTTCGAATTGAACTTCTGACTAGCATTCTTCTTGAACGGCTTGTTCTTTGGTTTCAAATGAACCTTCGCTTTGTTCTGTTGAACAAGCAAGACTTCTTCTTTCTGGTCTTGTTTTCTGGATTACTCCTAACTCTAAGCCTAGTTATCAAATTCTCCATGGTTGGTTCCTTTGATTTGTATCGCAGGATATTCTTGTAGTCTTTCCAACCAGGTGGTAACTTATCCATCATCACAGCTACTTGAAATTGCTCATCGAGAGGTATTCCCTCTGAAATGATTTCATGAGCAATGTGTTGTAACTCGTGTGATTGAATAGTTACCAGCTCGTCGTCGACCGTGGTGTATTTGAGATAACAAATGACTGCGAATTTCTTCGAGCCAGCCTCTTCGGTGTCATTTCTTTTGCAGGGCTTGCTAAACAGATCTAGCCGTATCAGACTGTAAGTAATAGTCATACAATTCGTCGAATAGCCCATTCAAGATAAAGTTTCTACATTTAAAATAGGCATCCTTCCATCAGCTATGTCATCTAAGATTTGTTCATTTTCATGGACATCAACAGATTCTGGGTTAGGCATTACAGGGCAGTCTTGGGTAAGAACATGGGAAACTTTCTTCAGTGACAGATAGAAAAACATCTTGTTCTTCCAACGCTTGAAGTTCAGGCCAGCAAATTTCTCGGGTTTGTTGGATTCATGCTTGCGGTAAAAAACAAGAGCCATTACAGATTACAAAAAATAGTTTCTTAAAATTGTTTCAAAAAATGGGTAAACCTGAGTGCACCAAATGAACCTTCTGAGAATGGCTCTGGAGTTGATTTGCAACAGGAAGAAAGTGAAAAATGGCTCGAGGCGTGGGTTGCACTTTCTTTAAGAAACTATTTGGCCGATTCTGGAGATAAATCGTTGATCACCAAACACTTCTCCCGGGATACAATGATCTTTTGTCTACAGTGCTGCCTAATGCTCCAATAGCAGTACATACAACTTGCACCACCCAAATCAAAGCAAAAGACTGCTAAAAAAAGACTAGAAGAAGAGAAAGGACTGTTTTTGTTTTCGTCTTCTTTTTCCAAAAAATTGATACATTTTTATAACCAGTAACTATGAAGGAATAAATAGTGTATGCATTTAATAAAAATGGCTAAATAATAAAGATCTTATAATTCTTGAAACTGCTATAACATAAAGCCCATTTATCTCTTGAAACAGTCATATTATAAATTGAATTTTTTTTTTTGATCTGTTTGAAATTTGAAAGTTCAAAAAATTAAAAAATTTCATTTTTTTTCAAGAGACCCCAAAGACCCGGTCCGGTCATAGATATATATATATATATATATATATATATATATATATATATATATATATAGGGTAAAAGGGATATGAGCAACTTGCTCATTTAGTAAATGAGCAATTGATTATGTGGCATGCATGTGATACATTGGACAACTAACCCTTTTAATGATTCCAATCACATGTATGTCACATCATCAATTGCTTATTTACTAAATGAGCAACACATGTATGCCACATCATCAATTGCTTATTTACTAAATGAGCAAGTTGCTCATACCCCTTTTTCCCATATATATATGTGTGTATATATATATATATATATATATATATATATATATATATATATTATGTGGAATGTAGGAATTGAACCCCCAACCTCATGTGAACTCAAAACTTACCATTGGGCCAAAAGACAATGTTGTCAACAAGAGAAATGTTTTGAATGTATACTCAATTCCAACAGAATATGTTACATGTTAAGAACGATTAAGTATTACTGTTGATTGATAGGGTTGAACTTTTCATTGGGCTTGTTAAACTATTTCACATCTTGAAAATCCATCAAACCACTTAATAGTTATAATTTCTAACTTAATTTGCATTACGTGTTGGTAAACTTAATCTTTTAATATTCTTAGAAATTCTCCATTTAGGTTTACAGCATAATAGAAACTAGAAACCATATTATAAATTAAAATTACCGCAGGAAGAAAATGAGTCGCCAGCCAATAACTTTATACTTTCAATGATGTTGCAAGATGTCCTTGTTTAGGGATTAGTAGTTAGAGTGATCCAATCATAGATGCTATATAATACAATAGGAAAATATTAAGAAAATCAATCATGAACATTTGTAGTGAACGCTTGGTGTAAATGACCATAAATTTTGGGAGTAAATTTGTGTTTGATAGTGTGGCCTAGCATTTGCCAATATCCCATACTCTGTATATAGAGGTTTTTGGATAGATTGTTTTGCCTTTTTTTTGGGGGGGGGGGGGGGGGGGGGGCATCGATTTAGAACATGCTTCGTAAACCCAGTTTCATGTCTAATAATTGTACATGTTAATGGTGTGCACATACACTCAAAATAGATCATTAGTACTATATTTGATGCATCAATTATATATTTATGTGGGTGTGTAAAATATAATTTCTTATGCAATGCACATAACTAATCTTCATAATTTGAACTGGTTAAAATCATCAACGAGATATTAGAATTCAAGAACATACATACACCAGAAGAATATGACCATAAAGATGGCATCACGAATAGGGATGCTCTTCGATAAGGATTTATCCAATCCAATCCGGATCCGAATCTGATAATTTTGCAGATTCGGATATGAAAAATCCATATCCGGCTGGATTCACATATCCAAATTAAGAAAAAATACGATTCAAATACGTGTAAAGAAAGCGGATCAGATATGGTTATCTTCAGTTCTTATCTTGTATAGGTCCAGTTGTGGCCTAGTAGTTCCCCACTTAGGTTTGAGATTTATTGTTTTGAGGGTGATCTTTGGTTCGGATCCGGGGTAGGTCTTTTATATATATATATATACAGTGAAATTTTAATTTAGAACTTGAATTGATGCTTCTTTTTCTCGGTCTTTTATCATTGTTTTCAACTTAGATCCCATATTAAACACACACACACACACACAGAGATGATTTTGATAAACTTTAAATTCTTTTATACACCCTTCGAAATTAAAATTTCAATAATTAACCTTGTTTATACCCATATTATATATTAAAATACAATCAATTTTTATTTTTTTTCCTTTCATTTCCTTAACTAGCCATCTCTGTTCTCTCTTTCATGTATGCATTATTTTCATTAGTTCTTTTATGTTCTACCTTTTAACTAAGTATTCCCTTCCCGGTTAATAGTTTAAACTAAAATTGCCATTTAAATTTTTTTATTATATATTATTCCATCTTTATGTTCTTTCTGCATCGATTTTATTTAATATTGTTTTGATGTCCGAGTGCGAATCCGTATTTGATACACCATATCAAATTTGTATATGTATCCGAATTTGCGGATACAGATATGATTTTTTCTTACCCATGCATATTCGTATCAGCATCCGTATTTGAGTTTGGAGTGTGGATACTGGTATTAGTATTGTCCATATCCGATTGTATCCAATCCTAAAGCACCTCTAATCACCAGAGCTCATACGTTTCATCTTCTGGTGCTTAAACATTGTCACAGTTAGTTTCCACATGGAATAACTTAGAGAGCATATGGTTCAAGAGGAGCACTGCAATTGCAGCTGCAGGTTGCAACTACTAGTAACTTCGGTTGCAGGTTGAGCAATACAGGATACGAATTGTACGATGCGAGATGATTCAGAGCCATGTATCGAAGGGTGTAAAGTATCATACGATATAGTGAATGTATCATTCGTATCGACATGTATCGGCTAATTCACAATACGTCACGATACAGTTTGGTGTGATTTAAAATAAAAAGAATAGGAAGAGATAATATTGCGACCGTCGTTTCCTCTTTCCTTTACTTCTTCTTCTCGCCTTGTCTGTTTTCCGCATCTACCGTTGTCATAGACTCCGTATTCGACTTTTACATCTCTCACCGTCAAGAGGTGTGATCCCCTCCCTTTTCTTCTTTTCTTCTTTTTTACCGTTAAGAGGTTTTGTGGTTTATTTTTTGGGGTATACAATGGGCCTGAAAAGAGAATGTTTGAGGCTGAAAAGTAAAACATGAGGCTTACATCATTACATGTGGATGGCTCACCAAAACCCGACACTCTCCATGTAGTTTCACTTGAGAATAATTATAATTATATAAAAAAGTAAAGGTTACAAACCTGCAATGCCTCAAATTTCCAAACAGTTATCACTTATGGGTTTTGTAAGCTTTATGTACACGCAAAATGGTCTTTAGCACTTATTTTTTGGTTGTCCATCCAGTCCATGTTATAAATCCGTTCATGTTTTTCAAGTATATGGTCTTTAAGATCACCAAAATGACATTTTCGAGTATGTGACAAAAAACCTAAGATACACGATACCATACGATATATGATTCATTATACAAGAAAACGACGACAACTTTGGTTGCAACTCCTTGTAACTTTAGTTGTAGGTTCCAACTACTAGTTGCACTAGCAACTGCATTACAACTCTATTGGCAATGAACATGGAAACCCCTTAATCATATAGATGTTGGTGCATGTAGTAATTCAATGACAAATGTGATGCTCATGGATAAGATGTGATCTTCAATTAATGCAACAAGTGTGTTGGGAATGTTTAACTGGCAAACAACGAAATCTGTCACACTGAATGTTAACATTACCATAACAGAAGTTGTCATATGTCATGTAAGTTTGGCTTGGTAATGCAAGCATGATGTAGGATTTTGTTTGATATTATCTTATAAGCTTGTTTAAAGGCTAGTTGATTACTGAATAAAGACGACTACTTTATTATGATATACTAAAATGTCATAGCTGTGTGCCAATATCCTCCATCCTCTCCAAAACCCTCCAAATCCCTTTTGAAACCCCTTTCCTTTCAGATTCCCACCTCGCCAAATACAATGCAAAAGTCACATGTCAAATTGCCAAAGTAGTGAGGTAAGACAGTCAAATCAAAAGATGATGATGACGACGACGACAACAACAACAAAGCCTTTTTCCAAACTAGTTGGGGTTGGCTAAAATTGGTTAACTGGGCCAATTTAAGTACTCGACAATTTCTCATTTTCCAACAACAAAGATGATAACAACATTATAAATAATAAATAGGTTAACTGGGCCAATTGAAGTACTTGGCAAGTTCTCATTTTCCAGAGCCCAAATTATACTTAATTTCCTACAATGGGATTGAGTACCACTATCAGTTGGACAATGATCACTCTCTCCTAAGGGCCAACAATGAGCGAGAGATAGTGAGGAATAACTAAAAGCAAATAATTAGTCAATCCAATCTCTAAAGGCTAAGTCTATCAATTATTTGACTGATTGTGAGATGTAGCTACATACATTGGGCTTAGTCCAGCCTAACCTGGATGAACAACTTCAATTCTATAGCTAGCCAGATCAAAATGTGTTCTATTAATTAGATTAATTTAACTATTAATCTTATTGGCTATTGGATTTCTAACCTATTGCATGGGGCAAGTACAACCTAATAAAATTAGATATCATTTGCCTGCCATAGACCAAATTTATTCTGGTGAAAGAATCTGATTGGATGAAATTCAAAGTTCTTATTTGAAGAGGGATGAGAGCATATATATGCAGGACATTATGTCTCATCTTCGTTTTCTTTATTCTTCCGCCATTGCTAACTTTCAGGTTGCAAGTACTACAGATTATACCTATTCATCACTTAGATGGGATCTAGACAACTAGAGAAAAAGTTGCCAACTGAATGAAGATCTAACTCCATCGTATCAAAAAGAACAATGAAATTTAAATTTGTACACTACATCTGAACCATGATTAATTATTGTATTAATTATTGTATTTCATTAATTTTGATTTGCATGAATAAGTTTAAGCGTATAAACCCAGAAACCTAAACATGCAAAACAGTACATATATGCACAAAATGCATCTAGGTTGCAAAGTCGATGTTGCAATGTTTGGGTAAGCAACTTTGAAGTTACAACAAAAGTGGGTTGCTACCTTGGTATCAAAAGAGGCATGGCTTGTGACCTTCAACTTGCATTAGCAGTGCAAGTGGGTCTGCAAGCACAGACATGAATTAAACATGTAAATCAATTACATCTCTACATGGATAGATGCACTGGCACCCCCCTTAAACATATCCTAAACTGAAACTTGAAAGAAATTGTCCAAACTCACAAAACCAACTGAAATCCATCACTATGGTGTGTGCAACCTAGTTCTCGTACCTTGCTTGACAAGCATCTCTAACAACAGAGAACTATATGCCAAAAGTACCAAGATAATTGTGGAACCCTTGTACATTATCAGAATTAGACCAACAAAAATTTTAAACAGATGGGAGGATAATTGTTTACCTGCTTGGAAAGAAATTCAATTGTAAGTTGGATGAAAGCTTTGTCATGATTATCTTTATCTATTGCTATCTGTAAAAAAGAGAAAGGATTCAATATCGAATAAGACGAAGCAAGGGGTGCATGAAAATTCAATACTCAAAAGAAACTAATATGACTAAAGACGGGGAATATTATCATTGGGGAATTCTTTTAGTTTGTATCCAATTGTATCTGACTTAGTATTTGAAATTTCGACATAGCACAGATGGCATTCACGGAATGTCAGTCCCACAAATGAAGAACACACTTAGGAATTTCAGCACCTTCTCTAGTATCCTCACACAAAAGAGTGTCCTAATAATGGCAACTCCAATAATTTTGACCAACAACTATATGCATTTCTATAGTTTCACATAGGTACATTAGCAGTCTTGAAGGTTGGTTTACCTATTGTTGCAACAGAAATTTAACTACATGCTGTTGTTGGTTAAATTGCTATCTGGTCGATGCATGCTTCAGACCCTGGTCGAATGGAAAACCTCTTGCAGGTCTATTGCATCCTTGAGAATTTTGGTGGTCCAAATTTTAATGTTAACAGTATGAGACCTAATACACTTAAAACTACAAGAAGCCAATTAGAGAAAGAGCGCAGTTAACGTGCAAACTTGCAAACTTGCAAATTTTAGGGGGTGTTTTGTTTCCATGCAACTAGGCCCATTGAATGTCCAGTCCTGTAATTGAGCCCAACAAAATGTATTCAGAAGGATTGCAAATGAAGAAGATGCAACACAAGTTGCAACCCAACAGTAGTTACTACCTTCTCATTCTTCTAATTACGACTATAATTGCAGCTGCAACCAAACAATTGCAACTTGAATTCTTCAAACTGCTGTCCCATGCAATTTAACCTGCACGCAACAATGATTGCATTGCAGTTGCCGTTGCAGGTAACCAAACACACCTCCAATGATATATTTGATGTGTAAGATTTTCCAGTGCCATGACAAAATGTGAATGCCCTTTGACAGTCATCTTACGGGCATACTAGCGGTAGAGCATATTCGCAATAAGAGATATCTTACCATTCGAGCACGCAATGTCCGAATCTTAACCACTGGCTCAACCAATTCCCAGTATACTTTGCTCCAGATGGATTCCCTTCGTTTCAGTTCATTCTTTAGGGTCTTCACAAAAAAATAAGCAGCGTCATTATGTTAACTTGGGATCAAACTAATTCTATTAATAAGAGAACCAAGAACACAGATTCCAATATATGGACAAATTTTGTAAATGACAATGCAGGAAACTTACGGAGTACATTTTATCTGTAACTTTTTTTCTTAAAGATGTTGTCTCCCCCTTTGCCATTAGAGTGTTAATCTGAAACACGGTTGGAGGTCACCCAGTCATGACCAGTCAGAAATATAAGCTAATTGAAAACACGATAACAAGACGACTATAAATTGAGTGAACAAAGATGCAGAATTTAATAACTTCGTCGTAAGTTTTGAGAAAATTCAGAATGTACTTCATCTGAAGGAATTTAGGAATCAGATAAGGGAATCAGAAGTAGCAATCTAAAATTCCAGCTCAACTATGTAAATGAATACCTGAAAAAAATCTAGCGTATAGTGTATTAACATGCGTACAATTATTAACTAAACTATAATGGGAGGAAGGCTGAGTCCCATTAGCTTCATATTTTTCTATTTGCTCTTTTTATATCATGACAATAATTGAAAAGTACTTGTGTGGTTCCAACCCTCTTTTTTAATACCAATTATGTATTACTACTATTCTAGGGAAATGCACAATCATGCTAGTCGTAGATGTAGTCTATAGACATATCAATCACTGCAACAGTAATTAAAATTTTGAAATTTGGTTCTTAACTAATACATCCATTTATGATTTATGTAAGTGGCAAAATTATCAAATCAGTGCTTTTTTTTGTTCTTTAGTTATTTTGAATCCATGAAAACGGAAAAGAATCAACTAAATAAAAAACAAATAAATACGATACCAATTAAGAATTACTACTTTTCTCGGGAAATGCACAATCATGCTAGTCGTAGATGTAGTCTATACACACATCGGTCACTGCAACACTATAATTGTCAAATCGTGTATCGTGTATCACTTTCTTGTATAATGTATCGTGTATCACTTTCTTGTATAATGTATCGTGTATCGTATTGTATCGTGTATTGTAAGGTATTTGTCACATACTCTAACAGGTCACTTTTACTGACCTTAAGACTATATACTTTAAAAATATGACTAAATTTATAACGTGGATTGCATGGACAACAAAAAAACAAGTGCTAATGACCTTTCTGCGTGTTCATAAAACTTACAAAACTCTTAAAGTCATAACTACTTGGAAATTTGCAGTATTGCTAGTTTGCAACCTTTACTTTTCATTATAATTGTAATTATTCTCAAGTAACTAACAAACTAAGCAGTTAAAATCTCCGATTAATCGCTAATCGGAGGCTAAGCGATTCTTTTTTTAGCGATTTATAATATTTCGATAGTTAGTGATTTAATCGGGTATAATCGGTTGATTAGTGGTTAATCGGCCGATTTTAAGTGGTCGATTAACCGATTAAATCTCCTCTGATTTTTATACTTGTTTGCATTATTTGGGCACAATCCGGCCTAAACTCAAATCCAAATCTAAAATCCGAACCCGACATGTCGCCACTCTCTTTTTCTTCTTCGCGCAAAACCCAAACTGATTCTCTTCAAACCCAAACCCAAACCCTAACCGATTCTCTTCAAACCCAAACCCAAACCCTAACCGATTCTCTTCAAACCCAAACCCAAATTGATTCTCTTCTTCCTCAAGCAAACCCAAACCCAAACCCAACCCACCATCGCTCCCCATGCGCAGTCGCATACTTGATCCGGCCCGCTTCTGCTGCACCTCCTCCTCTTACTGTTCGCGCTGCTCCCCGATTGTTTTCTGTTTGATGGAACTGGCCAACAAACCCAACCCGACCCACATCCAGAATTCAAATTCAGCTCAAACAAAGTATTATCTTCTTTTTCTCTATAACTATATGTTCCTATTTGATAATCTTATAATAGTTTTATGTTAGGATTTAGGATTGCTACATAATGAGGATATATATATATATATATATATATATATATATATATAGCAATGCTCCATTGCAAACGGGTCTCATGCAAACGGGTATATATATATATATAGCAATGCTCCATTGCAAACGGGTCTCGTGCAAACGGGTATGCAAACCACTGAAGTCGTTATGGGGAACAAGGTAAACCTAAGCCGCTGTTGGAGTCCAACAACAGCTTAGATTATAACCTAGGCTATTGTTGAGAACAATGGTTTATGTTATATTAAGCTTGACGGCTTCAGTAGTTTGCAATGGAGCATTGCCCATATATATATAATGATTTTTCCGATTTAATCCCCGATTCTTTTTTGATTAACAGATTAATCACTAATCGCTTGTAAACCGATTAGTTCCAAAAACCAATTTTAACTGCCTAGCTAACAATGCAATAATACAATTATAAAATGGTAAGTATTATGCAATCAATTCAGTACAAGATAAATAGACAATCAAGAAAACATCAAACAATAATTAATCAACTAGAAAACTATAATATACTATCGATCAACTACAACTAAAGGTAGTATACTGATTCTTAATTATCAATTAAATGGGGAGAGACACGTGATGGGTGTGGCGGTGGGGTTTTGAGGAGCAAATACCTGGAGGATGTGGGATTTTGGTGAGTATTCCATATGTAATGATGTAAGCCTCATATTCTTCGTTCTCTCTTTTTCAAAACCTTATTTTTCACCCCAAAACCTTATATTTTCAGCCTCGTAGTAAACCCAAAAAAAAAAACACAAACTTTTGACGGCAGAAAAGAAGATAAGAAAAAGAAAAGAAAGAGAATGGATGAGAGAGGCGAGGGCAGGATCGCACATGTTGATGGCAAACAATGTCAAAATCGAGAGTCTTTGTCAGACTCGATGACGATGGTCAATGACGAGGGTTGATGCATAAAACAAAGAAGGAAAGAAAAATAGAAGCAAAGGAAAGGAAACCATGATCGCAATCTTAACCATTTTTGTTCTTTTTTATTTTTATTTTATTAAAATTCCATCAAACCATATCGTGAATAGGCCGATATGTGTCGATACGAACGATACATTCACTGTACAGTACAATACTTAGCACTCTTCGCTACATGCCTCCGATACATATCAATTTTCCCTCCAATCATCTTGTATCATACGATGCATATCGCGTATCGTACGATACTAACAACACTATGCAACACTGACTAAAAATTTTGAGTGAAAGTTAATTCTTAATAGATCCATTCATGATTTTATGTGAGTGGTCAAATTATCAAATCTGTGCTTTTTTTGTTCTTTGGTAATTTTGAATCCGTGAAATCAGTTAAATGATGTAAAAGGTAAATTGTCAAATAAATTTATTTCCTCAATTAACAAAATAAAAATAAATAAATATAATTTCATCATATGAATCACAATTTACTTCTCTTTTTCCAATAAAAAATCGAAAAATTTGCCGTACTGCCCTCTTTTTTGAAAATAATTAGTGACTTGCCCTACTTTCCAAAACAATTAGCGATATGCCCTTGTTTAGGACACGTCAGCAACAAACGTTATTGGGAAAAACGGCATAAGTTATTTCGATGCCGTTCTTCCCAATAACGGCATCTCTTTTTAAAAAAATTGTCGTGCCGTTATTGGGAATAACGGCATAGCTTATTTTTTGTCTAAAGATCGTACAGTATCAATTGTGACTCGAGAGAGAATTGCAAATTGAAAATAACTGATGTCGTTCTCTGAGAGAACGGCATAGATTATACTGATGCCGTTATTGTGAAGAACGGCATCAGTTATAATCGTTTTGCACAGCTTCCTATAATCGAAAAACCCTTCTTCTTCCTCCTTATCCCTTGCGATTGTTTCCTTCTCCATTCCGACTTCGAAATCCCTAAACCCCAAAAAAAAAAAAATTCCTAAAATCCCAAGTATTTAATTGATTTGTACTTAAGAGTCTACTCTTCAATCTCTCATTGAGAGTGCCAAATCAATCCGAATCCGAAATTATTGTAAGTTTCCAAAAGCCCTAATTTTTTTTGTAAAGTTGATTTTGATAGTATGATAGATGTGTGCATTGGTAGTATAGTACAAGTGATGTAGATTTGTGTTATTTAAGTAGTAATTTTGGAAACAATATTATGGATTCTTAGATATATAGGGTTTACAAAATGTTCAATTGTTGAGAAAGGTTGAATTGTTCAAGTTGTTAGGAAAACAAATAATATCAGGAGATACTTTGTGGGGGGGGTTTCGTTGTCATTATGATGATTGTAAGTAGTTCAAAATTCGTACTTAGTTTATAAAATCCATTTTTTTACAATGTATTGAATGATTCGGATTTGAGGAATAATGAGTTTGTGATGAATTATACTTAGTTTATTTTCAAATTTCTTTTTCTAAAATTGTTGTTGATTAGTGTTTGTTATTGTTGACAGGCCAATGGATCCTACACAACTATCTTCTTCCCATGGTGTTGGTGCTTCTTCTAGTTCTTCGTATGGACCACGGGGACATCCGGGTCCAATAGATCCTACCATTCTATATCTGCAAGAAGACCACAGATCACAGGCGGTTTGGAAAGGGGATGTAGAGAAGATGAGTTTCCGAATGCACAACATCATGCTGGTGATCCCCCGTATTGAAAATTACTTGGTAAGCAGGGGATTCTACGGGATGTCAAAGCTGGCGAAAATCAAGTGTGACCACGCCCTACTTACCACACTTGTGGAGCGATGGAGGCCGGAGACACGTTTCACTTACCGGCTGGAGAGATGACTGTCATCCTACAAGATGTAGCCGTGATTGCGGGTCTTCCAATTGATGGGGTGGCCGTCACCGACAACTTGATGTTCAACAAGATAGCATTGGTACGAGATTATCTTGGCTTGGAGGTGCCTGATGAGGACCATGGAATATTCGTTGGGGAATTCATTAGACGTTCATACCTTGACGATTAGTTCACTAATCGATTGCCAGAAATGCCGACGGACATCCAACTCCAGAACTATACCCGTGCTTACCTATTGTCGATGATTGGAGGGATTCTATTTCCTAACTCTTCAGGTGATGTAGTGCACCTCATGTACCTTCCACTCATTGCTGACCTGCAGACAGCCGGCCGATATAGTTGGGAAAGTGAGGCACTGGCCTCCCTCTACCGTGCTCTATGTAACTGTTCGATCCAAATGACCGGGCCGATGTCTATCTTGCAAATATGGTGTTGGGAACGAATACATCTCGGCCGACCCCTTGTCACGGTACTGTCAGATAGTTGGAGAGTACTACAGGAAAATCCTGTGCCGAGAGCTCCTCTCGGTGCCTACTGGGCGGGGAAGCGTACATGGAGGGATAACCCACGTGGTGTCCTCACCTATTACAGGGACGAACTCGATCAGTTGAGGGAAGAGTTCGTCAATTGGACCCCGTACACAGATGATAGGCTGCAACGTCTACCACCCATTTGCACTGCCAATAATCAGTTGTGGTTGACATTAGCTCCACTTGTAAACTTCTCAGTTGTGGAGTTTTATTACCCCGGCCGTGTTTTTCGCCAATTCAATGCACAACAGCCCGTCCCCGTAAACTCATTGTTCGACCGTAGACTTCACAACATCACGGGTCAAGGTCCTTTACCAAATATGGATTGGGCCGATCACCACCGTGCTCATGTAGGATGTTGGAATGAGCAGAGGTACGAGTTGGTAGTAGAGGGTATTGTACAGCCGTACGACGGATCAATGCAAACAGCTTATATGGCATGGTACCATCACATCACAATGTTGTATGTTGCGCTGAAAACGGATCTTCCCGCGGGTATCCAACAACCGATACCCACGCACCAAGTTGAACCACCACCCGTACATACATCATCGCAACCCATGTATCAACCAAAAGCTTGATCATACCGTCTCATGGTAAATAAGTTTGTTTGGTCAATTACATTTATTTCGATGAATTTTACTTATGCTTCTTTAATTATGTCTAATTTGGTTTACTATTATAGATTGACAACACATGGGACATGGTGAGGAAATGTGCGAGTGTCTTGAAGAGCAACGCCAATAAGGCATGCAAAGAATTGGCACGAGACCTCCTGTGCAATTGTCGTACCTCTCTTGAAGAGGTTGGAGATGGTTCACGTTTCAAATGACCTTATGCGGTCGACTGAAGTTCGACCTAGCGCTAGCCAAGCTCCACCTCCACCACAACAAGGATTGGAATTAGGAGATCCCGTCGCACCTCAAACTCGGTCACATCATCCACGAAGGGGTAAGACCGTTCGCTTCCCTCCTACGCAAAGCGAATTGGCAAATCAGAGATTGAAGTAGGAGGAGGTGATGAAGAAGGAGTTGGTCCAAGTGAACCCGCAACGCAAGAGACCCGGGAACGTAAGCGGAAAGTCCCGGCTCGAAGGAGGAGACCACCCCAACATTTCACACCGAGTTAAATTGAAAAAACTTTATGTAATATTGATCTTTCTTGTATTTTAGTAATTATAGACTTTATGTAGTGCATGCTATGTAGTTGATGAATTGTTTAAGTATATTTAAGTTTGATTTGCATGTTTTGAAAGATTTCAGTTGTGCATGTTTTGAAACTTGATGTACAATCGGAAAGTCTGTGAAGTCTGTGAAATTGACACAAAGAAGTGTTTAAGTATGGTTCCTTATTTTAGTTGTGCATGTTTTGAGACTTTATTATTATGAAATCTTTAGAAACTTGATGAATTGAATTGAATTGACACAAAGAAGTCTTGATCTAGTATGTGAAGAAGGAGTTGGTCTGTGAAAATTTAAGATGAATTGAAAATTGATGAATTGAATTAAACTGAATTGAAGCATGGATGTAGGATCTGAAAACATGCACATCAATGAATTAAAGGAGTTGGTCTGTGCATGTCTGTATGTGAAAAACATGAATAAAAGATGTTATTTGCAATAACGGCATCTTAATCCTGTAACGTTATCGCGATTAACGACATCAGCATAGAGGGAAAATTAGCAAAGTTGGAGTTTGCTGCCAATATTTCTGTCTCCACAGTCGTTATTCAAATTAACGGCATCCTAAACTGATGCCGTTATTGAAGATAACGGCATCTTCGTAAAACCCCCCTATCCTCCAAGAAAACGGCATATCTGAAGATGTACGTAAGTATGCCGTTATCCAAGATAACGGCAACTTCAAATCCTGCCGTTTTCCAAAATAACTGCATCTATTAACTGTGCCATTGTTCAGAATCACGACATCAGTTAAACATCAAAATTCCAAAATTTGAGATTTCTGCCAAACTTTTTGTCTCCACAGTCGTTCTTGAGAATAACGGCATTGAAAGAAGATGTCGTTATTCACAAGAACGGCATCTGTTGTTTGAACAGTTGTGCATGTTTTTTGTGCATGTTTTGTTGTGAACGTTTATTTACAACAAATTTAACTATATTCACCACCCAGTCGTATAACAAATCTCATTCCAAACGATTTAAACTTAAATTGCTCAACATATAAAAACAACTTTATAATTTCATACAAACACTTACAAAAGTTGAGACATAACTAACATACAATAACAAGAAAAATATTCAAGTGCGGGTAGATTGTGAAGTCCCCACACTTTGTACATTCTTACAACTCCGTCTATTGTGTCCACTCACACCACATTTCGAACATACTTTTCCGCTACTCCCACCTTCTCGAGCGTCCTTGTCATTGCGGATGCGAGTACTTCAAGGCCTCCCCTTCACCCGACGAAGACTAGAATCAACTATAAGTACCGGTGCGCTTTGGGTAGGCCAATAAGATTCGTCTGGTATAGGATTGAAAGTTGGTGCCCATGTTTTTGCTAACGAATCCGTAGAGTAGAAGGCATCAATGTACGGTTGATAATCAAGCGCACGTGAAGCACATGCCACTAACACATGAGAGCATGGAACGTGGATCAGTTGGAATTTGCCACATGTACAAGTTCGGCCCTCTAGGTCCACCATATGCCAATGTCCACCTTTTTGATATCCACCATCCATTCTAATGCCCGTTTTCACCCCAAAAACACCATCGCGATTATTAAACATTATTGCCTCATGTAAATTGAATTTTTCACGGCGGACATCAATTAGATCCTGAATCTGGGATGCCCATAGTTTACCTTCACTGATAAGTGTCTGCGCGGCTTCATGGCGGTCGGTGAAGTACATGTTTAGACGGAAAAATATCTGTTCTACAATTGCGGTGACAGGTAAACTACGAACACCTTTTAGAACCGAGTTGAACACTTCGGACAGATTTGTTGTCATTATACCATATCTACGCCGACCATCGGCAATAAGTGCCCACTTCTCAATCGCTTTTTCCTTCACCCAGTTAGCCGCATCAGCATTGCTAGCTTCAAGTTGTGTCATCTTTTCCTCGTACTTTTTCCACTGATTTTGACACGCAATTACTTTCAACTTATTCATCAAAAATTTGGAACCAATTTTTTAATGAAAAATGCTAGCAAAATGGAGCATACAGTACCGATGATATGCAAATGGTTCCCTCCACGTACCAAACTCATTTTCCATTGCTGATAAAATACCGGCATGTCGGTCAGAAATGACACAAAAACCTTCACGATCTGTAACAAAGCACCGAATACAGTTCATGAACCATGTCCACGTTTCTATGCTTTCACCGTCAACCAGTGCAAACGCAAACGGAAACAACCTCCCGTTTGCGTCTGGTGAAACTGCAATCAACAAACAGCCTTTATATTTCCCGTACAAGTGCCGTCTACACTTATAACTGGTCTACATGACTTAAATCCTTCGATGGAAGGACCGAATGCCCAAAAAACACCCTTAAATGTTTCTATACCCGGACCGGTCGCAATCTTCGCCCAATGTACAGCCGTACCCAGTTTTGAAGCTTGAATTGCATTGAGTAGATATGGTAATTTAGTGTACGCTTTTTCAAAAGAACCATATAGTTTCTCAATTGCTTTATGTTTTGCCTTCTAAGCTTTCCAATATGATATTGTGTAATGGAACCTACCCTTCACTAAGCCAATTATGGCTCTTGGTGTTATTGAGAGTTGTCCCTTCAGAGTATCCATTATGACCATCGATACGACCGTCGAGTCAATTTTGCTGTGATCTTGAGTCAATGTAGGATTCACACATGTGTGTACACCTTCAAGCTTTTTCACCACAAAATAATTACGGCCTTTGGGAACAATTGCACGCAAGCGCCATGGACAACCAACTACATTTTGAAGTGATGGATTTTCTGCAATCTCCTCGGCTGAATGGTTGATGGGCGCGTATTTACATTTCACATGGTATAGACAACGATCTGATTTTACCGTCACAAATTCTCTGTGGTTCTTCACGGCGTACATCTTCACTTGATGTTGTAAAGCATCTTTGGTTGGAAATCTTTGACCTATGAAGAGTTCATCCAAGTTGGAAGAACCAATGAAGGATGGTCCATGTTCATGTATGGTGGCACGGGACATCCATTCACTTGATTGTGATCCACGCATCGCTACACTTGTGTCCTGACTTGGCAACACGCGGGCATTGTTAACCGGCACATCAACATTGACTTCAACAACTGGAGCTTCAACGGCAATCTCCTCATCATCATCCTCGAGACCGCGTACCTCATCTTCTTCCTCTTCGACCAAGTCATTATTTACAACGGCGTTGTCAAAGTCTTCCATAGCAATGCCAGCTACCAAAATATTTTGTGGCAATGGGGTCGGATGTACCTGCTCGTATTCGGAGGAAACAGGTTCCGTTGGAGTTGTGCTAGTATCTCCAGTTGTATTTGAAATCCTTACGTGTGACTCTGCAGATGGTTTCAAAGTCCTTGTGGGCCTTGGACTTTCGATAACAACTCGTGTAGTATTTGGAAGCCTCGTTTGATCGATATATAACTCAGCTATATTCCAACCACAACTTGGATGAAGTGTCCTAAGTAACATAGACCTCAGAAAACTGTCACTGTCTATGGGTACCAACATGAAATACTGCCCATCCCCTTTACCAGTAGAATAACGGCCTCTGAGTTTCAGACTCATTTCACTTTTATCCCAATTGGTGACTTCATATATCTTATCTATTAATTCTGCGTACGTAAAGTTAAGGGTGGCCCAAATAATTACCGGTTCAACATCACTATAAGAATATCCAATTTTCGAATCCTTAATTACTTCACCCCCATAATATAACCAAATAGGGATATCAAATTCCATACCTATGCATAAAAATTAAAACATATTCAAGTCATTCACTACTCACAATAAACATAACATTGGAATAAAAATCAAACATAAGGTTAAGATGATAATACCTTCAAATTAAACCAAAAAACCACTAGCAAAAATTTCATTGTGGATGAAGACTGCAAATGAGAGTGGGAGTAAGGAGGTATGATGTATGGAATTTTAGAGGACTCAAATGGTTGGAATTTTTTGATTTTGGGATCTAGGATTTGTGGGTAACAGGAGCGATGAGAGAGAGAAGTTTACAAATCAGAAGGGGTAGGAGAAAGGAGAAGGGGTTTTTCGATTATAGGAAGTTGTGCAAAACAATTATAAATGATGCCGTTCTTCACAATAACGGCATCAGTATAATCTATGCCGTTCTCTCAGAGAACGACATCAGTTATATTCAATTTGCAATTCTCTCTCGAGTCACAATTGATACTGTACGATCTTTAGACAAAAATAAGCTATCCCGTTATTCCCAATAACGGCACGGCAATTTTTTTAAAAAGAGATGCCGTTATTGGGAAGAACGACATCGAAATAACTTATGCCATTTTTCCCAATAACGTTTTTTTGCTGACGTGTCCTAAACAAGGGCATATCGCTAATTGTTTTGGGAAGTAGGGCAAGTCTCTAATTATTTTAAAAAAAGAGGGCAGTACGGCAAATTTTTCTAAAAAATCCTTCATATGACCTTTGGTCTGATACCTAGCACATGGCCATAAATCTAATGTCGTTATATGTACAAAAAGCAAACACAAATGTTTGTGATTGTTTTTTGTAGTCAGGGCTAGGTTGATCTATTCTTGCTAAAAGGAGTTGGCCCAAACCCTGTATGTGCAAGCTATATAAAATTTAGGAAAGTAGGAAATTCACGAAATTTGTCTTCACTGCCAATATGGTCCCCAGTTGTCTGCTAATGGTGACAACTGGATTGATGTTGAAGGAATTTTCATGGTGTTTGCCCATGAAGATCCCCTAGTGCTGAAGGCACTCTCTCTCTCTGTTTTGTTCTTTTGATTCTTACTTCTTTATGTATCTGCATTGCGATCTATCTTATTTTGTTGTTGCTACCCATTCTTTGTACTAGCTGACTGATGAGGACATCAGTTCGAGACGATTTGGGCGCTTCTATCACCACAGGCATCGTCTAAGATGGCTATTTCAGTAGCCTAAGTATTTTTATTTCAGTACTTAAATTTGTTTTTGGCATTTTAGTCATATGTAATAGTTGTGCTATTCGCACCCTTATTTTCTGAATTTTGGATATTTGTATTGGGACTCTGTTTTGAGCGTATAAATAGGCCTTTAGACTAATGAGAAAGGATGCTTTTGATTGACTAAAAATATTGTGATTGAGTTTTGCTCTTCATTCATCTCTTTTGTGTGAGACATTAAGATAAAATCAAGGTTTGTGAAAAACCCTAAAATACACCTCATCCCCTTCACCACTTTACAGCCGCCACCCCTCTACAACCTCTTCTCTTCCCCTCATCTTCTTCTCCTTCCTTTGTTGGCTCTGAAACCCACCATAACCCCCATCACTCCTTCTCCCTTCACCACTGAAACCTCCCCTATTCCAAATCCCCAAATCCTCATCAAACCCTAACCCTAACCCCCCCTTCTCCTTGCTATTGCTACCATCACCCACCACCGACGACGTTGCCCCTCTGCAAACCACCTCCGACCTCCACCCGACCTTGCTGCACCTGCCCCTTTGCTGCCTCGCTGCCCCACGCCAACCAGCAACAACTTAGCAACTACTGCCTTCGCTGCCTTACTGCCATGTTGCCCTCTTTGCTGTAAGCAGCAACTCAACCAGCAAGCCGCCACGCGTTGTTGCTCTCTTTTTTGTTGTCGACTCCAACAGCACACCCGATATCTATTTCTTTCCTATCCGTGGCGACGACGTTTTCTTAGAACCCAGCAATTTCTTTTCATTCTCCATTATTTGTGTTACTGCCTATCATCTCTAGAATATTATCTGAATATACTGTCGTCAACAAATATTGAGTGTGTGTGCTTTTACTTGCCAATTAGCGTACGAATATTATTGAATATTTTACTTGCTAAAAACGCTTAGACATAACTATTGATTGTTAGGACTGAATCTTTAATTGGGCTTGTTAAACTTATTTTATTTCTTGAAAATCCATCAAACCAATCACTAGTTTTAATTTAACTTAATCGACACTACTTATTGGTAAACTTAATCGTGCAATATTCTTGGAGAATTCTCTATCTAGAGTTAAGTTTACATCACTGACTGTATAGGAGGAACCTTTTTTATTTTGTTACCTAGAGTGTTACTCATGTGGCACGCATTCCTCCCCCAAAATGCATGATTCGGGATTTTAATGTGATTTACATGTGATAAAATATATGGTAACGTAAAATCACGAGGGTTGAATACATATACATATAATTATAGAGAGGGAGGAGACAGCATTTTTCGTGTGCCATAAGACCATATTTTCCTCCTACGCCACCTGATAGCTTGTGTTCTAACATATATATAGACACAGACAAATCTACAATTAGTTCAAGCAAACGCCTGCATGACGCTCTCAACAAATTTGGGCCTTGACTGAGCCGCTTTCCAGGCTTACCAGAAAACCAACCACACCCAGGCGTAGATGAATCTCACCCGAGAACCGGTTCCCAACCTTCAGATAAGGACAGTTCATCATAACCATAATAATTTGCATCGACAAATAACTAGAAGTTGCAAATCAACTGTTTAAATGAATATCAATCAGAATTAAGGCCTAAATTTTAATAAATTATAGGAAATCGTAAGAATTTAACTCTTAACAATTCAAAATATAAATCAAATGTACCTGAAGAAGATCAAGAAATATTACATACATTCCCAAAATTGCAAGTCTTAGGAATCGATATTTTAAATTTCTAAGAGAGAAGCCTGCACATACGTCTTACCTCCTTGTATAAGCATAGTGAATGCTGATAGAATAAGTTTTTGGAATAACCAGTTGCTTTCCTTAGCCTGGTAATGGCATATGCATTCTTCATCTGTAAGACACATTTAAAATGCAGATGATCACTTGCTTTGAAATGTTTCCAAGAAAAAAAAACAAATGGACCACTTTATGAATAAATGAACACCTTCCACTCCCCGCACATAGACCAGTCATCCTTGAAGAAGAACATAATGAAGGAGAGTTGGGGGAAATTTCAGATTAAAAGGTGATGTAAAACGTAATTCTAAAGAGAGAATTTCCAAGAATCTTAAAGGATTAATTTTACCAAAATGTAATGCGGATCAAAGTTAGAATTTTAAACAATTAATCGGTTTGACGGATTTCCAAGAATTGAATTAAGTTTAACAAGCCCAATTAATAATCAGTTCTAACAATCAATAATTAAATCCCTAAGTGCTCTTAGTAAGTAAAAGATTCAATATTAATTTGTACTTTAGCAAGTAAAAAATTCAATATTAATTTGTACTCTAATTAGGCAAGTGGAACACTCAATCTCAGTATTTGTGAACGACAGATAAATCAGATAATATAATAAACATGATAAAGCAGTATAACACAAATATTTAAAAGTGGAAAGAGTATACCGGGAGTTCGAAGAACAATTGCGACAATCGTGGAGGAAGCTACTGTTGGAATGGCGGGAGGCTGGATCTGGCGGTGGTTGACGACACGTCAGGGTGTCGAGCGGCGCGGCGATAAGGGGCTTCGACGGAGGGGACCTCCAGGGCTGTCAGCTTCGAGGTTGTCGATGGCGAAGAGGGCAGCTGGACTTCAGGGGAGGAACGGGAGGCTGTGGCGCAGGCTAGGGTGAGAGCGGGATGCATGAGTGCTAGCGTCGGGGAGAGGGGAGACGAAGGCGAGGGCGCGGGGCGGTTGGTTTGGTGGCAGTGGTGGTCGGCGATGGTGAAGAGGAATGGATTGGTCGGAGGTTGAAGGTGGGGTGTCGGGGTTTCTGTGGAAGAAGAAAGGGGAGAAGGTGGCGGTTATGGAGATGGTGACGGAGGTCGACGGTGGGTGGAGCTGGCGATGTTGGAGGTCAAGCGGGGTCGTGGGTTTTGGGGTTGTGGGATCCAGAGGAGAGGAAGGAGGGTAGGGATTAATTAGGGTGGGTTAATTTGGGAATTAGGGTTAGGGTTTTAGGAATTTGTATTGGATTTGGAGGTTTGGGGGTAGTTTTAGAGTTTATCACAAACCCTAAAATTTTATTAGGATTTATCACAAACCCTAATAAGTTGGACCTCAATTGTATCACACAAAGGAGAGATGAAGAGCAAAACTCAGCACAATAAATTTTAAATCAAGAATGACATACTTTCTCATTAATCTCAAGGCCTATATATAGGCTCAAAACAAATCTTCATACAAATCTCAAAATATTCTAAAATCTCAGAAATATTCTAATGCATTAAAAAAAGTTTACATATGGCTATAATTGCTTAAAACAAATATGATACTGAAATAAAATACTAAAATAAATAGAATGGATGTCCTCATCAAAAGGAGAGGTACATACTTAACTGTAATTTGGCCAAATAAAAAATAAAAAATAAAAAATAAAAAATAAAAATTTTCAATTTAAAACAACATTCAGATAGGGTATTTCATGGAAATATTAGTGCCCAGACTACAGTGTTATGCACATCATGTGGATTACTTGCTCCGTTTCATGAAGAAAATTATGAAGGGTGTCAAATATTTATTATATTATATTAAACTAATGGGTTTTTAGATATTACCGCCATGAAACCTGGGTATTTTTATATAACCCCCAAAAAACTTCGTGATTCTAAATAACCCCTAACTAAGTTACTTCAAAAATCCCCCAAAACCTAAAAACAATTTTTTAATACCTAAACTAACTGTTTCTTTCATCTTCCCAACTAAAACGCTTCTATTCAACCCAAATTTTTCCTCGGTTTCCATTCTCCTCCTTCCACCCTTCTCCTTTTGAGTAGCCTGGTTAACGTACTTCTTTTCCCAAACTATAATGAAATTTAAAATATTAAAGATCCTATCTTTCTCAAATTTTCAAATAAGATTATAACTTGTTGGATTTCACGGATCGAGATGATGATGGAATTCAGGATGGATTTTATTAGAATTTGTTGGATCAGCAAGCAAGATGATACACATTTAGAGATGACATATTTAATAATACAAATGAATGAGAACAAGAAGCAGAGGAGGAGATTATGACAGAAAGTAAGAATAATGGAAGGGAAAGGGAGGAAGGAATGAGAAATATAAAATGACGGGAAAATTGGGTTTGAATAAAAGTGTTTTAATTGGGAAGATGAAAGAAAGAGGGTAGTTTAGGCATTAAAAAATTAGATTTTAGGTAATGAGAGACTTTTTAAGTAACTTAATAGTTTAGTGGGGGTTATATAGAATTACAAAGTTTGTTGAGGGCTATATAGAAATACTCATGTTTCATGGGGGTAATATGCAAAAAACCCTAAACTAATTATTGATCAAGGTTGACCACAGTTTTGGCAACAGAGATTGACCATGATGACATCTTAACACCACAAATTTTCGGGAGTAAATGCAAGCAGAAGATTTACCAACATGTAATGCAGATTAAGTTAAAAATTAAAAAAATTAATTAGTTTGATTGATTTTCAAGAATTGAAATATGTTAACAAGCCCAATTAAAGATTCTCGTTTAATAATCAACAATTTACTTAATCGTCCTTAGCAAGTAAGATATGCAATAAAGATTCGTACACTAATTGGCAAGTAGAAACACACTCTCAATATTTGTTGACGAAAGATAAATTATAATATTATAGAGATGATAAAGCAGTATCACAAGTATTTGAGAAGTGGAAAGAAATTACCCACGGCGCAAAGAACGTGTGACCAAGATGCCAGAATTGAGTTGCTATTTGGAATCGCAAGTGGCTGGAGGGGTGCCTGACGGGTGGTTGGCTGCAGTCAGGTGGCGACGCAGCAAAGGGAGCAAGAGTGGTCGCAGCCAGCAGTGGTGCAGTCGACGAGCAAGGAGTAACAGCGTCGGGAGGTAGCAGAGGTCGTCGTGGTGGTGTCGGTGGCCGTCGAGGGGGGTCAAGGAGATGGCAAGATGGTCGGTGGAGACGAGGATTTGGGGATTAAGGTTTAGAAGTGGAAGTGATTTGGGAATTAGGGTTTTGGGGATTAGGGTTTCATCAGAGTGAGGGGAGAGGCAGCGGGGTGGTGGATGGTGGTGATTGACGATGGCGTAGAGGGTGGGGTGGTCGGCGACGGCGATTGGTTCGGGGTAAGATGTCGATCGGGAAGAATGAGAGAGAAAGAAGAAGAAATAGGAGAAAAGAGAAGAGTAATAATTCTCTCAATTGTCTTACACAAAAAGATGGGTAAAGAGCAATAACTCAACACAATAATTTTTTTAATCAAGAATAGCAGAACTTCTCATTATTCTCAATGCATATATAGGCTCAAAACAGATCCAAAACAAACCTCTCAAATCTAAAACAAATCTCTTAAACAAATCTCTCAAATAAATATATATGGCTAAATCTCAAAATAAAAATAAAACAAAACCGATGTCCTCATCATTCTCTCCGGGTGGGAGAGAGCTCGACCCAATCGAGTCAAAACAGTGATCCTGTCATAGTGCTCCAAAAAATCTGTAACGCCCCGAATACCAAAATACGGTAATTCGTAGCTCAACTACACTTCACTTCGTACAATTTTACAAGGAATTTTGAAACTTTTATTACAACATATTCTTTTACAACAACACGCAACGGAAAAATAAATGAATTATAACATGGTAAATATACAATTGTAACAATTTTAGCATTTAAGTAATCATCAGCATCAAATTCATCATTATATCTTCTTGTAAATTCCAAGTCCTGCATATGAAACTGTGGGCACATAAGTTGCTTACAACCGACGCAATATTATAAACGGCGATCCTCACTAGGCCGTAATATAACGATTTCTTAATAATTTAACCACCACAAACTTGAATGTAAACAAAGTGTAAAAGAGTGGCTAACCTAAACATGTCAGTGTATGCAATGACTTAATGCCTGATACAGATGTCTACGCTAGGATGATACTAATGCATACTTGTTCGGAGTCTATGCATCCCATACTACATAGGTCCGAGGCCAAGCACCTACGTAATCCACATTAAAGGGTTAGATCCCTCGCCATGAATTACTACTACGGTGATTAAGATAAGGTTTAGATGTTCTGGGAGTATTAGGCCCACGCCCCGATAATTCCGGAGATGAATCCGACACCGCAGATGAGCTGGGGACACTCCCAATCACACCTCGATAGTTCTGGGGAAACTATCTCACACCGCAAGCTATGACGCCTACATAGTCCTAAAACACCCCATAGGCATCGCCTCGATCCCGATAATTCCGAAGATGAATCCACACCGCAGATGAGCTGAGGAACTCACAATCACACCTCAATAATTCCGGGAAAACTATCTTACACCGCATACCAACTGAGGCCCTCATACCCATGTTTGTCCATAATACTTCATCACGTCTCCCCTTAGTGCCTGTCCTTACGTTTTTAGTTTGTTTTAGAAGAAATCATCACAACCTAGAGCTAGCTTATCCTACCGGACTTAAACCAACACAAGAGACAGTCAACCCAACTGGCTACTTCTCAAGAGATGCTCAACCGACACTGGTTAGCTTTCAAATTCATATTAATAACAACTGCTAGTTTCTAAGGGTATCGTCTAGCCTCTAGATTCCAACAACTATCTTGTTCTAGAGATCAACCATAGGTTATATTCAGCCTCAAAGTAATATTTCAATTTCTTTATTCTCAATCTCTTTCTCATATACATTTCTTTATAATCTAATAACATGAAGTAACTCACTTCAACTTTCATTATCAATTTAATCACTTATAGCATTGAACACAACTCGAAGTATTCTTAATCAAAGATGAATAACTATAGAATGTTATCAAGATGAATCCAATACATCCAATTGTATTTCAAATTTTATCTTCCTTTCATCAAACAAGATTCACATTTTTAATTGAAATTTTCGAATTCTTCAACAGATTATTTAATGTAAATTCCACCTTCAATTCTCACAAAATACATCAAAATATTATGGAAATATTTTATAAAGTCTAGATAATATTTTAGAGTAATAATAGGAATTTTCCCAAACTTTATTTATTTGAAAAACTCAAAAAAAGTAAAATCCAAAACTGGCCATGGCCGGTTTCGAACCCGCGACCACAAGCCACAGAGGACAACGCCCAAAGCAATGCCCAGTAACCAGTAAGCCCAATTGCGGCTAGTGAAAGAAAATCATTTAGTTGGTTTATGTTTAGGCCGTTGTGTCATTGGGGAAATTTCATTTTGAAATAAAAACAGAGCCTCTTCAAGACTCGAACCCAAGATCATGAGCACTGTTCACAGAGCTCTAAACCCACACCGAAAACCAGTATGCCCAACCCATTCTCTGTTATAATTAGGAGTTGAAATATCTTTATACTTTATGTCTGTTTATAACTTTTCTTTACAAATTTCGATTTCTCAACTATTTTGTATCGTTCAAATCTAATTCTTTCCAGAACTTTTTTTTCCAAAATACAGTATAGTAGCATATATTTAAACTATAAAATTCTTATTTTCGATAATATAATAAAAGTTTTTCTCCCAAATTGCATTAATAAACTCATATTATCAAATTTCAAGTAAAATATTGTCCATCTTCAAAACAACTTTATATAATTCTTTATACTAAGGAAAATATACACAAGTGAGACTATTTCCACATTTCTTTACTATAATAGCATCTTAAAACTTTTTCATACATGTTGCATTATTTTGACTATTATATGAACGTTCTAACATGCATCAATTTGAATATTTTAATTCCAACAATTTACTAGATATTATTTCTTTTTTTTTCCCTTCCTAATTAACATGAATTCTAGCCATTCATTTGAACCACAGCATCATTTCAACAAATCATGACATAATCAAAACAACTTTATGCAATTTACATTCACCACAATTCTACAACTACTTATATGTCAAACTAGCATGCTTCATTCAACAAAATTTAGAAAGTATTCAAGAAACACCCACCTTAATGAAGAATGCAATGTACAAGAAAAACTCCTAGAAAAAGCTCCTAGCTCCAACACGATTGCCTAGCACTTCTCCTCCTAACACGAACAACTCCAAGCTCCTCTAATGCCAAAAACCGAAACCTATCAACTCTCTTTCCCTCACTCTTTTGATTCATAGTGTTGGTGCAAAAGACAAACAATAGGAGGGGGGTTTATATAGGAAAAATGTAAGGTTAGGATTCACTCCAAGTAACCACCCACTACCCCACTCTCCCACTCTCTCCACTCTCTCCACTATAGGCCGACCAACCCCTATGTGCATGCACGTGCACGTGTAGTGCACGAGTGCACACTCTTCTCACTTTTATATTTTTATATTTGTGTAGCTACTAGTTGTTACAAACAAGTGTAAAAATGTACAACTAATTGTAGGGTTCTCTTATTGGGTTTTTCTTGTGGGCTTGGTTCATTTTTATTTATTTAATTTATTTTAATGGGCTTTGAATCTTCTATTAGACCTATGGGTTATAAATAAGAAATAGACAACTAAATGAGATAAAATTAAAAAGAACTTATGCATACTTAGAAAAAATATTTTAGGATGAAAGAAAAAAAAAAAGATGAAATTGCACATGCATTGCACGTAAAAATAAATGTTCAAATACGAAATCGATCTTATCAACGGAAAATATTTATAGATAATCGAAATACAGCATAAGAAAAATATATTTAATCTACACATTCAAGAATGTAATCAATACGTACATAAAAAATACATGCACCGCACGTATAAAAATATTTTAATCAAAATAGGAGAAAAATGAATTTCTATTTATAAAACGAATTCGAATACGTCATAAAAATAAAGAATTGAAACACATCGAAAATATTACACGTAACTATAGAATATACGTAATTGACGCGTGCATCGATAACACGTGCAATGTACATAAAAACACAAAGATTGAAATTTAATAGGATAAAATGAATTTTTGAGAAGATGGGAAATGCATAAATAGTCGGAATCAAAAATACGTAGTGAGACACGTTACGGATATTACCCGTACGGTAAAAAATACATGTGCGTAACACACGAGGGACAAAATTGTCATAACCAAATTTTGCGGAGTGTTACAAGATCTGGATCCAAACGTTGGAGCTCCTCATGATCACTCCAAGTGTCATCCAACTTCAGCTTATTCTTCCACCTCATCAAATACCTATGAATACCATCATCTCTATTAGTAGAGATTATTTGATCATCTAAAATATTATCCAATTTGTCTAGCGATGGGTAAGTAGTATCAGGTAAATGGGGAAATATGAAAATCTCACCATTAGGCTATAGGGTAGGCTCATCTATAAGAGAATTTCTAGGGTTAAATTTTGAGTCTTCCTAAAGTATTAGATCCTCAATATTGAAAATCTTACTTATGCCAAAACCTTCAGAAAGGTCAATGACATAGGCATTATCATATTGATTTTATGCAGAATTTTAAATGGGCCTGCTGCACGTATGTTCAATTTCTTAACGGATCCAGCTGGAAACCGTTCCGAACGAATCCGAACAATCACTTGGTCACCAACATCAAAAGTTTTAAATTTCCTTCTAGTATCTGCTATTAACTTGTAGTTAAAATTATTCTCATTAATTTCCTTGAAAATTTCTTTATGCAAATCATGAATGCAGGATGTAAATGTGGATGCAGACTCAAGTCTCTATGATGTTCTAATACATGGATAAAATCTATAGGCTGCAAAGTGACTTGGGACGGAATGAGTGACTCAAGTATCTTTAATGGAGATGATTGGATCGACCGAATACAGTTGAGAGGTTCGTCAACCTCTTCTTCATCAAAATCATTACTTACATGAGGTTCATAGGTAAACTCATTGTTGGGCTCATCAGTGATGACAGCAGTACCCTCTACTATGTTGATCCTACTTGGGATGGGACAGTTGCCAACAACATTGTCGTATCCCTTGTATTTATAGCACTTAGCAAGAGGATCAATCTTAGAATAGTCTCTTTCAGTGTTCTTACCCGTGTAGTCATTTCTAAGTGAATAGGGATTTGAAGTAGGTTGCTTGGGTAAGACTTGTTGGGGTACTGAGGAGAGAAGTGCTCAGGTCTAGAGAGATTGGGAGGGGTCATTCTAAAGGAATGATCCTTCGAATTGCTGGACTTGTAAAAAGAACTTGCTTTAAGGAAATCCATATCGAAGGCAAGGGCATAAGCTGCTGCCAATGAGTCCACATTTCTATGAATTAGCTCGTTCCTAAGATCGGCTCGTAGTCCAGCCCTGAACCTAGAGAGAGTTTGTTCTTTGCTCTCTTTACCTAAGGCATTCCACCGAACAAGGAAGTCATCAAACTTATCAACATACTCTTGGGTGGATTTGCTTCCTTGATAGAGTTGGTTCTACGAATCTAGCAATCGGGTGTGGAACAATAATGGCACATATCTCTCAGTGAGCTTCTCTTTCATGGCTTCCCAAGTAGCTATGGGTGCCAGGCTTCGGCCTCTACGGTCGTGTTCAAGATTGGTCTAATAATGTTGAGGTTTGTTAGTCAATTTCATAGTGGCAAATTTAACCTTCAGGATTTCGCTCATGTCAAACCATTCTATTATGAAGTAGTGGTCCATGGCATGATCCAATCGAGATAAGCTTGGGGTTCTATATGGCCTTCAAAGTGGGGAACGTCAGCCTTAACGTTCTTTTTGTATTGATCGTCAGGGTCATGATCTTGACGTCGGCCGTCACGATCATTCCCTTGAGGGATCTGACGATGAAGCTTAAGGGCAACATTTTGATTCAATTCCCCTTTCTCTAGCCTCTGCTTGATATTAGCAAGAGTTACTTGAATGACAGCGAGGGTAGTGGAAATATCAGAGTTGTTCAATCGAGATAAGCTTGGGGTTCCATAGGGCCTTCAAAGTGGGGAACGTCAGCCTTAACGTTCTTTTCGTATTGATCGTCACGGTCATGATCTTGACGTCGACCGTCACGATCATTTCCTTAAGGGATCTGACAATGAAGCTTAGGGGCAACATCTTGATTCAATTCCACTTTCTCTAGCCTCTGATTGATATTAGCAAGAGTTACTTGAATGACAGCGAAGGTAGTGGAAATATCAAAGTTGTCCATTTCAGTTCGAGGAGGGGCTAGCGGAAGTCTAGGGTTCCTAATTGGGTGGTTTGGGAGGGACAAGAAAAGCTCTTCGGGATTTGTGATGATGCTGCGAAGACGAATTCACCAACGGTGGAAAACTAGAGATCGTGGTGACGTGTGTTTGCTGAAATTTTGGGAAACGGGTCCAAAATGCACTTAATTTATTTTTTTTAATCTGAAATGATCTAAAAATAAATAAGTAAATAAATAAAAGACTCTAAAACGATCCTAAATGAATACAATAAAGGATGCCTAAATGATGCAACTAAGGATTTAAGAACCTTCGCTCTGATACCAAAATGATGTAATCTTAACTCTAAATAGAGAATTTCCAAAAATATTAAAAGATTAACTTTACCAACATATAATGCGGATTAAGTTAGAAATTAAAACAATTAATTGGTTATTAATTGGTTCGATTGATTTTCAAGAATTGAAATACGTTAACAAGCCCAATTAAAAATTCTCGTCAAATAATCAACAATTTATTTAATCGTTCAAAGTAAGATATGCAATAAAGATTCGTAGTTTAATTGGAAAGTAGAAACACACACTCTCAATATTTGTGAACAACAGATAAATCAAATAATATTATAGAGATGATAAAGCAGTGTCACAAATATTTGAGAAGTAGAAAGAAATTACCCAGGACTCGAAGAACGTGTGACCAAGATGCCAGAATTGAGTTGCTGTTTGGAATCGCAGGCGGCCAAAGGGGTGCTTGACAGCGGTTGGCTGCAGCAAGGTGGCAACGCAACAAAGGAAGCAAGAATGGCCACAACCAGTGGTGGTGCAGTCGGCGAGCAACAAGGTCAAGAGTAGCAGCGTCGGGAGGTAGCAAAGGTCGTAATGGTGGTGTGGGTGGCTGTCGAGGGGGGTCAAGGAGATGGCAAGATGGTCGGTGGAGACAGTGATTTGGGGATTAGGGTTTAGAAGTGGAAGGGATTTGGGAATTAGGGTTTTGGGGATTAAAGTTTTGTCAGAGTGAGGGGAGAGGCAGCGGGTTGGTGGATGGTGGTGATCGACGATGGCGTCGAGGGTGGGGTGGTCGACGACGGCGATGGGTTCGGGGAAGATATCAATCAGGAAGAATGAGAGAGAAAGAAGAAGAAATAGGAGAAGAGAGAAGTGGAGATTTGGGGTTTAATTAATTTGGAAATTTTGGGGGTGTAGTTTAGAGTTTATCACAAACCCCTAATACTTTATTAAGGTTTCTCTCAACCCAAATAATTCTCTCAATTGTCTCACACAAAAAAGAGGGATGAAGAGCAATAACTCAACACAATAATTTTTTTAATCAAGAATAGTATAACTTCTCATTATTCTCAAGGCCTATATATAAGCTAAAAACAAATCCAAAACAAATCTCTCAAATCTAAACAAATCTCTCAAATAAATCTCTCAAATAAACTATATATGGCTAAATCTCAAAATAAAAATAAAACGAACCGATGTCCTCATCATAGGGTCAGCCCAACAAGAAAAGGTTGACCAGCAATCTATGGCTGTTGATTAAACCCTTAAAATTAGAGGATTGATTATTCCATCACATCCTTAGTCCACAGGATTTTATTAGGCAGCTGGAAAATCTTTCCCTAGCTAATTCTCTACAGATAAATACAGGCCACCCCCCACCATCGCCAAGTAATGAATCTTTCACCACTAAACCCTAATTTACTCCTCTGGTTGCTAACTCAATCGTCAGAGGGCCAGTCGCCGGGAAAACTCCTGGTGTATAAGGCTGTGGGCAGTTATTCGGCGACCAACAACCACCAGATCTACAAACTCCAGTCACATACTAGCCTTTCAACAGGATCAGATCTACAGCTCAGATCTGTGTTTCCCATCACATACAAGAACTCATCATTTGTTGCTCCCACACCAAAAAACAGCAGAATCAGATTATTGACGTTTATAGGAAACCACACAGATTCAGCCTTTTCAAATCCGAGGAGCCTCCTCCTGCCATGGCACCTAAAGCCAAGGAGATAGCTGCTGCGGGGCGTCAAGTTGACCCCCCTCTTCCTCATCGTCCGTCCCGCAGCCGAGCTGTCATTCAGGGGTCGCAACAGCCGCGAGTCTAATGCCAGAGGCCAGCTCCGAGCGCATCATGTTCGGTCACATGAAGGGCCGAAAGTACAGTGGTTTCAGACCTCCGAATTCTTATCAACAATCGACAGGACGAGGACCTTCGCCATTGCATCAACCACTCTAGAAACAACAAAGGAGCCCGTATCACCTTCCGAACCACAGTCGTCACTCCTTCCGCGAGCAGGAGAAGGAGCGAAGTATTTCCCCAAGAGATCGTCGAGCCTCAAATGGCCCCAAAGAAGAAGGGAGGCATGTGATTACAGTTGAGTTCCGAGAGTACCAGAACGAGGCCCTCCAACCTCTCCGTGGGGGAGCCAGACATGAATACCACTCAGACAATCCTCGCATTGAAAGGACCGAGAACGACGAGTCATACGGGTACCCAATCTGAGGGACGAGAAGATGTAGTCCTGAAACAACTGTAGGAGATGGAAGACCGACTCACCCGGATAGGGGATGACGGGAGGCAACCCAACAGGGGGTACCATCCAGTCCGCCCTCCTTTCTCCTCTCACATCCTCGAAGCCCCGGTCTCGAGGAGCTTCAAGCCTCCCCGCATTTGAGATCTACAATGGGGAGTCGGACCCAGCTGATCACATTTGGGGGGTTCAAAACTCTCAAGATGATTCACAACGCCTCGGATGCCTTGCTCTGCAGCGCGTTTCCAGCCATGCTGCAAGGCTCCGAGAGAAAGATACTCCAAACTAGCCCCAAATTCTATTTTCTCCTTTGAGCAGCTCGAGGAGAGCTTCCTCGCCCACTTCGTGACCAGCTGAAAGGCCGAAAAGATGAGTGCCTCCCTGCTCAATCTAAAACAGAAGGATGGCAACTCCCACAGAGACTTCGTTCAGAGGTTCACGGTGGAAGCCGGTCCATCTCTTCCCTTGACGCTGGGGTCGCTGCGGCTGCCTTTAGGCACAACGTAAGACACGATCTCTAAAAAACTTCCTTCGCTATAAAAAGCCTCCCTCGAATTTTCCCGACCTGCTTCGGAGCAAGAAATATATCCGAGCCGAGAAGGTCTTACATTCCGAAGATCGAAAAGAATCTCCCCCTAAGGAGAAAAGGAAAATGGATAACTGTGAGGTGTCGAAGAAAGCTCAGAAAGATGCCTCCCGGCAGAGATGCCCTCCCCCAGTGCCCTGGTTCGTAAAGTTCACTCTGCTCAATGTGAGCGTCTCCGCTATCCTATGGAAATGGAAGAAGGGCTAATCCGACACCCCCCCTCGGTCGAACAACGGGAACAAGAAGATGGATAAAAGGTTCTACTGTCGGTTTCACCAGGACCATGGTCATGAGACCAATAATTGTCGAGCACTAAAGTACGAAATTGAAACTCTTATCCCAAGCGGCTATTTGTCTAAATCACCCGAAATGACTAGTGAGCTTCTCCCCCTCCTCGCAGGCCTAACAAGCGCCCGGAGACGGACTCCGAACCGCCAGACTCCGAAAGGATGGCCATCCTCCACTCCATACATGGTGGGGAGACTAGTGAACTCGGTCCATAACTGTCCTCCCCAAGGTCACGGACTCTGTCTCGTTCTCGGATGATGATCTTGAGGGTGTCCAAATACCTCACTCTGACGCCTAGTAATTAGCCTCGGTTTGGCGAACCACGAGGTCAACACATCCGAGTTGACAATGGTAGCTCTACCAACATTTTGTTCCTCGCCGCCTTCGAAAGGCTAAAGCTCTCCCGAGAAAGGCTAAAGCTTCACAGATTCTTCGGCGCTCGTCCAGATCGAAGGTATCATCACTCGGGTCATTACTGCAGGAAAATCCCCAACCACCAGGACCGAACACATGGACTTTATGGTGGTTGACGTCAAAGTGGCCTATAATGCCATTCTAAGGCGTCCTAGTCATGCGTCTCTCCAATTTCTACCCTCGGCCTATCATATGAGGATGAAATTCCCCACAAAGTCAAGGGTCAGAGTCATGAAGGGGCAAACAAGCAGCTGCCCGAGCATGCAATACCGCTATAGTGGGGGGCTCGGCACGGTCAAACTCCCTAGTGATAGGAGTTCAATTGGCTCCGAGCCAGTCGACTCCCTTCTCTGAAGCAGACAAGGCCAGGTGGTTTCAAGTGAGCAAGGCCCTACCTTCTGGTCTCAAGGAAGAGATCATCAGCTACGTCCGTCAGAACCGGGACTTGTTTGCCTAGACTCTTCCGGACATGCCAGGCATCTCGGAGGGCATAATCATGCACAAATTGAGTATTAACCCGAACTTTAAATCGATATAGTAGAGGCGCCAAAAGTTCGCGCCCAAGAGACAACACGCGGTCAAGGAAGAAGTTGACAAGCTCCTCTCCGCTCGCTTTATCTAGGAAGTCAACTATCCGGAATGGTTGGTGAATGTAGTGATGGTGAAAAAGGCCAGCGGCATCAACTTCACAGACCTCAACAAGGCGTGCCTGAAAGACCCCTTTCCTCTCCCTAGTATCGATGCGCTCATCGATGCAACCTGAGGGCACGAGCTCCTGAGCTTCATGGACACCTCCCGGTACAACCAAATTCAAATGTTTCCTCCGGATATCCCAAAGATATCGTTAGTCACGGATCAGGGGCTCTACTGCTACCGGGTGATGCCCTCCGGCCTAAAGAATGCAGGTGCCACCTATCAGAGGTTAGTAAACAAGAACTTCAAGGAGCAAATTGGCAACATGAAAGTGTACATAGACGACATGCTCAAGAAAAGCCTCAAAGGGGGGAGACCACGTGAAGGACCTCGAGGAAGCCTTCGGCGTCCTGAGGAAGAATAACATGAGGCCTAACCCGTCTAAGTGCTCCTTCGGCGTCACCTCGGAAAATTTCCTCGGCTTCATGGTCAGCCAACGAGGAATAGAGGCGAACCCAAAAAAGATTTAAGCTATTCTAAACATGGCCCCTCCTACGAATGTGAAGGAAATTCAGAGGCTTATAGGCCGGCTTGTTGCAATTATGTGGTTTCTCTCGAAATCCGAGGAGAAATCTCTTCCCTTCTTCAAGGCCTTCCGAGGGACAGAGCTTCGAGTAGGGGGAACCCCAACAACAGGCCTTCATCCAGCTGAAGGACCATCTCACCAACCCCCCTCTGCTTAGTAAGCCCAAATCGAGTGAAGTCCTCTATCTCTATCTTGTAGCCTCAGAGCAAGCCATCAACGCAGACTCGACCAGGGAAAACGAATGGTGCAGAAGCCCATATACTATCTGAGCAAAGTGCTACACAATGCTGAGTTCCGTTATGCCAAAATGGAGAAAGTACCTTGGTTATGGTTGCGCGAAAGTTTCTACCCCTACTTCCAGGGTCATTCCATCCAAGTGTAGGTAGATTGTCCAACCAAGCAACGACCAGCCCCTTAAGCAGGTTCTTAACAAACCGGAGAACTCCAGGCAATTGATCAAGTGGTCCATTGAGCTCAGGCAGCACGACATTAGTTATAAGCTGAGGATCGCTATCAAGGGTCAGGCACTGGCTGAGTTTATCATCGAATGCACTATTCCGGAGTCAACCGAATCTCAGGAGAAACAGCCTCTATGGGAGCTCCATGTAGACGGCTCCTCCTGCGAAGAGAGAAGCGGGGCAGGCGTGATACTTAACGGCCCGACAACTTCGTCCTCCAATCTTTCTTGCGCCTCAACTTCCGGGCCTCCATCAATGAGACTGAGCTCGTAAATCCAGGGAAAAACATAAAGGTTGTAGTCAACCAAGTCTGCGGGGAATACGAGGCACGTGACACCCGTAAGATTCAGTACCTTGTGCACGTCAAACAACTCGTAGCAGACTTCAAGGAAGCTTCCGTCGTCCAAATCCTGAGAGAACAAAACTATCAGGTTGATGTGTTGTCCAAGCTGGCCTCCTCCTTCGAGAGCCTTAATCGCACAGTGCTGGTAGATTGTCCAACCAAGCATCAACAACGAGAACCCCGAAGTACTTTGCCTTTAATCCCCTACACAGTCGACAACGTAGATGGAACTAATCCTAAACTTCTTGAAAAATTATGAACTACAGAACCATCGAAGCATGGAAGATCCGTGTCAGGGCCGAGAGATTTGTGTTAATCGAAAGGGAGTTGTTCAACGATTGTACACAAAAGCCGACGGACAGCCTTACCTCCGATGTCTGACCCCCGAGGAATCTCGATATGCACTTGAAGAAATGCACAGGGGAGTCGGTAGCTGCCACATGGGCGGCAGGTCACTCTCAAGGAAGATCCTCAACCATGGGTATTACTGGCCAACTCTGTTGCAGGAAGCTCAAGATCTCATCCGAAAATGCGGCCATGTCAAAGGTTCTCCTCTGTCAGGCACGTCCCCCCGACCGAACTCAAATCCCCGGCAAGCCCAGCACCCTTCGCCATATGGGGGATGGATCTGGTCAGTCTGTTTCCTAAACCGACGGGTCAACGACGCTTCCTAATTGTTGTCATCGATTACTTCACGAAGTGGGTCGAAGCGGAACCTCTAGCTACCATCACCAAGCATCAACCCCAACAATTCTTCTGGAAGCATATTGTTTGCCGGTTTGGGATCCCTCAGATCTAATCACCGACAATGGTACTCAGATTGCGGGCAAAGGGTTTCGTAAGTTCTGCATAGATTTGGGGATCCAACAGAGGTTTTATTCTATTTCTCATCCGAATCCAACGGCAGGCCGAGAACGCCAATATCAGATCCTGGAAGGCCTCAAGATGAGATTGGACAAATCCCGCAAGGGATTGTGGGTCGATGAGCTACCTACCGTGCTTTGGTCATTCTGAATGACCAAGAGGATTCCAACGAGCAAATCACCTTTTAACATCACTTTCGGAACCGAAGTTGTCATCCCCCTAGAAGTCGGACTGTCGTCCCCTCGGATAATGAGTTTCAACGAGGACTTGAACTCGGACGATGTCAGAGTCAATCTAAATCTGCTTCACGAGGTGTGAGAAAAGTCTGTCACCAGGAGAAACATCTACCAACAGAGGGTAGAACGGTTCTATAACAAGAAGTTCGACTGATTAAAATCAAGAATGGCAACCTGGTACTGAGAAGACTTGAGATTTTCGAACCCTGCAAGAAGGGAAAACTAGCTGCCAACTGGGAAGAACCATATAGGGTCTCCAAAGTGGTTTGCCTCGGGACTTGCGAACTTGAAGACCTGGGGAGCAGGGTGATAAAGAGAACTTGCGAACTTGAAGACCTGGGGAGCAAGGTGATAAAGAGAACTTGGAAAGCTGAACATTTGATGAAGTTCCATGAAGGCCCTTAGCGGTCTATATTTGTAACAATGCCCTAAAAAACCGGCGAATGTAATAAATGCTCACCTATCGGCAGCCAATGAATAAAATTTCATTTCGGTTCAACAAAATTTTCAAACTCTGATTAAGTTATCAAGCCCCAGATGTCACCCCTCGGTGTAGTACTCCGGGCCACTCGCGAGTTTATCTCGCTAAGTTATCAAGCCCCGGATCTTGCCCCTCAGCATGGTACTCTGGGCTGTCCGCGAGTTTTTCTCGCTGTTATCAAGCCCCGAACCTCACCCCTTGGAGTGCTACTCCGGGCCACCCGCGAGTTCTTCTTGCTAAGCCACTAGTCCTGAACCTCGCCCCTCGGCGCGGCACTCCGGGTCACTCACGTTTGGCGCAACAAGTCACCATCCATGCCTTGCCCCTCGACGAGATAATCCACACCGTTCACTCGCCCCTCGGCAACAAGACGGTACAATCCGCCCGACAAGATTCGGTCAATTCATTTAAGGAAAACTCATTCGTACGAAATGTAAAACAAAGATCTTTTATTGAACAAAAAGTAATTACACGATGGGCAGTGGTCAGTCCGCAATTGAAAACTTAAACACAAAACGAACAAGCAAGGAACTACGCCTAAATACTCCTAAGCAGAAGTAGCCTCTCGTATCACGAAGCACCAATCCACCCCCACTGCTAGCGTGCAGTAAAAGTACTGTGCGTGAGCATCGGCGACGAGATGAAGGCAAACTGATTCTAGAAGAAAGCTGGAAGAACTTCGCAAGCACGAGAAGCCCAACCAGAGCTAGATCTCCCCAAGTTCCTCGCTAGAAAAGAAGTCCATTCCAGCCTCAACCCCTTAAAATTCAGTGAACAATCTCAGATCTTAGGACCCGAGATAAATCCACACAAGTTGATGTCGAACCCCGTGGAAGCAAAATGGCCTAAGTTCCCTGCAAGAGAAACAGTCCATTCTGGCCTTGCCCTTCGGGGCTCCCCCCAAGCTCCACGCCGAGACACCGATCCCCTCTGGATCGAACCTTCAGAACACGGGATGAATCTCCACCGGCTCGACCCGAGGCACCTACACTCAACTGTCTCAGCCCCCGGATTGTCATTCGAGGCACTCACAAAAACACTCTTTAGGAGAACAAACATTCAGAAAGGCAAATACATAAGATTTGTGAGCAGAACCCTTAGGAACAGGCAGAATTTATAGGCCTCTTATGAAATACTTCTCGATTACTACGAAACCCCCATCGTGAGATCTCAACCCTCCATCTCCACTCTGATCAAGATGAAGGAGCATTTCAGATGAAGGTTTATCATGAGATCTCAACGTTTCTACTTTCAAGACGAAAGACGCTTCAATTTCTAAAAAGAATGATGTAAGTCAATGCACATGATAGCTCACATGATAACTCGATTGAAAAAGAGAAACCTAAGGGTACAAATACCCTCCATTGCCGAGGGAGAGGCTTCATGAGAAGTCCAGCTCGCCACTCACCCCTCAGCTTAGTGATCTAGGACACAACACTGTCGCTAACAAGTCAAAGAAGACCCAATGAAAGAGTCTAAAACAAGTAGGTTCATTTCAGATAGATTTTATTCATTCCAAAAAATCAGATGGGAAAGCGGGGGCCAATCCGCGACGAGGCGTGAAAAAAATTAGATGCCTAGGACCAACTGCTTGGAAGAAGACCTCTCGACGACGGGGACGGGGAGAACCTTCTTAGCTTCGGTGGTAGGGCCGAGGGATTCATTGGTCGCCAAACCCTCTCCTCTCTCAAAGGCTTTATTCCAGCTGGCTGGGTGGGCTCATTCGTCCTAGTCTCGAAGGAAAGGCCCCCGGAGGTCGAGGTATGTGTACTTGGCTCTGACATGTTCGAGGGCACGGTTGTACCCCTCATCTTGACCTCGGATGATACGATCTAGGGCATCGTCGTACTCCTTTGTCATCTTCCTCTCCTTTGCCTGCCACGCCAGCCTCTCGTCGGCCAACTCCTGCTTTGACAGCTCTTCCCGAACCTTCTTCTCCTTTGTCTGATCTATCTTCAGCTCCCTCATCGTCTGCAAGAGATCATCGTTCTGATTCATGATCTCCTTCTGATCCGCCTCGGCTTGTAAAGCACACCAAAGGAGCGCCTCGAGCCTCTGCTTCAATTCAGCCTCGTTGATGCCGCCTACAAAAAAACAAAAGTATACTTCAAGTTAAAATGAAAGAAACAGGGAGAAGATAAAAGTCATCGACGATAAACAAACTCCCTTGCCTGAACGAAAGGCGATGCTCTACCAATAAGTCCGCCTCGGGAACGGTCCGAACGGACCAAAAGGGCGAGGGCAGCTTTAGGGGCACTGCAACATTTTTCAACGATGAGGCGGGAGGCTTCGGGATCTCCAGCTTGGCCTTCGGGGCTCAGCTTCTCTAGACTTCTTCCTCTTCGAAGGCTCGTTGGGCTCCAAGGATGCTTATGCGCCTACACCTTCAAGGCCGCACGCCTCGCCTTCAACATCTCGTCAGTCACCATACTTGTTTACCGAAAGAAGACGAAGCGAGGAAGACGAGAGTAAGGGGGCAGAAGTAAAAGTGAGGCAAGTTAGTGGAAATGAGAATAAGGAAAAGTATATATAAGGGAAAAAAGATGGATCCATCATTGCGCCAAGCACGTGATATCACACCACACGTGAACACGCACGTGAGGCACGTGCGCAAAATCTCCAAAAACTGGGCTCGCGCCACGTGTTTGGCCCCTCGGCGTGGTACTCCGAGCCACACGCTAGTTTTTCGCAATTGGCCAACTCCTCGGATCTCATTCCTCATCATTGTATTCCAAGCCACTCGCGAATTTTTTCGTAATGTGGTTCGCTCCTCAGATCTCGTCCTTAGGTATGGAACTCCGAGGCAGTCGCGAATTTCTCCTCAATGTGACCGGTGCCTCATGCCTCGCCCTTCGGCATGGTACTCTGAACCACTCTCAAGTTTCTTTGTACCTTGCCCCACGGTTCATTGTGTCGGGCGGTTATCACCATTGTGTCGGGCGGTTTACCACTCTCCTGTTCACCATCGTCAACCACCCCGACCTCCATCTTCGTCCGCATCCTTGCCATCCCTGCACTCCAAACCCCCTCGCCGTCAGCCACCCTGCCATCGACAGCCACCTTCACCATCGCCGAAGCCCTCCCTGTCTGGTCATCATGATATTGGTTTGAATCTGAGCCATCTGATCCCTCATCGTGATTGGGATCATCATCATCATCACCATCAGATCCTGACCGTCCGATCTGATCACGATTGTCATCAGCCCATCATCATCAGGGCGCCCGATCTGGACCGTCCGATTCTCTGATCATCTTGATCATCAGATCAGAGCGACCTGAACCATCCGATCTCCTTGTGATTTGGATCATCATCATCATCAAGTCAGATCATCTTCATCCTCCGCCCCAGATCAGATCTGAGCCGTCGATCTTCCTTGATCTTGATCGCCATCAAGATCCGCGCCGATCCGATCCATCCGATCTCGATCGTCGATCAACGTCCACATCCAATCAAGGCAAGTATCTTCTTGTATGATTCGTTGTTCCAGTACAAGCTTTTATTTGAAAAATAACGCAAGTAGATTGTAGTTGTGACTTGCCCTTTGTTTATCCTTGATGATCTTGTTTCTACTCGTTGCCGTCTTTAACAATTCCATAATCATAAGGGTCACAACCTTTCGTTAATACACTCGTTTCACAACTAGTTAGATCTATTTATTATCTAATTATTTGAACACATGAAATTAAGAAACACCTCGACTTGTAGATGTATGTTTGTATGATGCATGTGTTGATTTTGCTCTCTTTTGAGTTGAAAAAAGCCATGGGCACTGATTAAATGCTTGTGAACTATTGATTTGTATCACATTAATTTAGACTCATAATAGTTACTAATCATGTCACTTTTTATATAAAAGAAACCACTTATGTTGTTGTTCCTGTTTTTGCCTGCTGTTTCGACCCTGATAATGTCAGAATCTTGACTTGAGTTCTGAACATGAAATGTAGCCCCAGACGTCTAGTTTACTACTCTTTTGACGGAATTGAATTCCGAGTTATAGTTTGTGAATTATCATTGTTTTAGTGTTGTGTCTGAAATTTCAGATTCTTAAATTTGCTATGTCACTCTGTTTTCCAAATTAAATTAACTATGTTACCTGTAAGATAATGACTTGAAATTTTGCATGCGATACCAGACACTAGAGAACCTTTCCTAATATTCCTGGAATTAATTGATGAAGTTCATATCTGTTTCATGTTTCTAAACACAATTTTACAAATTCTGGCTTAACACGAATTCTGTGTAGTTTGCTATTTTGACACCAGTTGCTACAACTTTTATATATCTTGTTTATATGCGCTGGATTCGGCAGAGTCTAGTTTCTAGATTTTCTGACGGGTCCAGATTTGCATTCCTGTGGTGACGAAAATCTCAGTTTTGGTGCAGCAACGTCCTGCTATCCAGAAATGGAATTCTCGTTATATTTGATAATTTTAGTTTGTTTGACCCTCGAATATGCTTTCTACCTAGCCTAAACTTGTTCATTGTTCTTGATCATGTTCGCATGCCCTGTTTCGCACACTTTCTTGCCTATTTGATATTAATAATAAATAACAAGCCGGGGTTTAAGGAAAAGACCATAGTAATGGACAATATAGGCAAGTGTACTCAGAAAGGGGCCCGTGTTTCCCATTTGTTACTTGTTTCATGAACTTATTATTAATTGATTCGTGGACTTGTTATATTAACACTTGTTTCATGAACTAGTTATATGAATATTCGATTCATGGACTTGTTGTATTAACACTTAATTCAGGAACTAGTATATTATTATTTGATTCATGACTAATCATGTTATTACTTGACTCGTGAATTAGTTATATGATTACCCGATTCATGAACATGCTTGCTTGATACTTGATGCCTGAGTACACAGTCCTATAAAATCCACCACTAGGCCTAAACGTAACTGTTTGTATGTAGCAACCATGTGGTAGATAATTGGGACGCATGAAGTGCTACTTAGATAGAATTAAACAACAAACTTAAGAATAACATGCTCACACTTGACACCTGCCTTGCTTGATACTTGCTACTTGATACTTGTTACTTGACACTTGATACAAATTACATGCTCACTGGTTACCTGTTCCTGTTACTTGTATTTGTTACCCGATCCTGTTACTTGATTCATTTTACTTGCTAGCTAGTCTCTTGAACTTCATTACTTGTTGCATCCCTGCCATGTCATGTTGTATACTCTTAATTCCAAATCTTGTTTCTTGTTTTCTTGCACTTGTTCCTATACCCCTTGCTTGTACTACTTGCGGCCCGTAACTTGCACTAACGGACGTATTGTTTCCTGTTTCTCTATTTCTTTGTCAATTAATAAATATACAAGTTTTGGAAATGAGCTACCTGCAGGAGTTGGTGAGCAAACATTTTAGGCTTCGTATGGGAAATCTTTTGCTTTAATTATTTGTGCTTAAGTTATTTCATTCTTGTTACTTAAGACTTGTAACGGGCTTGTAGTCACGAAGTTTGACTTTCGATCCAGATCTTGTATTTATTTGGGAAATTTGTATTGTTTCAAATAATTTGTTGGTTAATAAATTATTCATGCATGCGTGGTTGAGTATATTTTGTTATATTTCCTGTTATGATGTTGAGTCGATCCTACAGCTTATGAATGATGAAAATCATTCGCTGGGCTTTGCCACGTACTCGTATTCCGTATTCTTTTGGGAAGCGGGGTGTGCAACTTACGCTCTGATAATGGCCGCTCGCAAACTTCGACCTTCCTTCCAAGCCTACTCCATCGCCGTTCTCACTGATCAACCGCTGAAGCAGATATTGCACAAACCAGAGAGCTCAGGAAGACTCATGAAATGGTCTATCGAGCTGAGCCAATATGATATAATTTACCAGCCGCGAGCAGCCATCAAAGCCCAAGCCCTCACCGAATTCATAGTCGAAAGCACAATTCCGGACCCTCTTGAGGAAGACAGAGACTCCCCGTTCTGGAGCATCTATGTCGACGGATCCTCATGTCTCGAGGGGAGCGGGGCAGGTGTTATTCTAATAGGACCAGATGACTTCATACTCCAGTACTCTCTCCGTATAAGTTTTCGAGCCTCCCAACAACGAAGCTGAATACGAGCCCTAATAGCCGGCTTGCTTCTGGCCCGAAAAGCAGGGGCGCGCTGTGTGAAAGTATACAGCGACTCTCAGCTAGTAGTTAATCAGGTCCTCGGGGAATACGAAGCCAGAGATGATCGGATGGCTAAATATCTTGCCCGGGTCAAGCGGCTCCTAAGCGCGTTCCAAGGGTCCAAAGTTATCTGTATACCACGGGAGGAGAATGGGCAAGCAGGCCCTGTCCAAGCCTCCTCGTCTCTCGAAGGACTCGATCATACTATCCTTATTGAAGTTCTCTGTCCCAGCATCGAGGAAGAACATTATGAACTCATAATGATTCCTCCCCCACCACCTGGGGAGAACTGGATGAAACAATTGTTCGAATTCCGCGAGGGGGGCATACTTCCAGCAGATCAGAAAAAAGCGTGAAAAATCCGAACAAGGGCAGAGCGCTACACTATCATCGAAGGGGACTTGTACAAACGCTCGTATACTCCAGTTAATGGCCGACCATATCTTCGATGCTTATCCATTGAGGAGGCTCAGTACGCCCTTAAGGAAGTCCATGAAGGGATCGGTGGCGCTCATATTGGAGCGAGATCCCTCGCTCGAAAGATCCTCAATCATGGGTAGTATTGGCCCACACTCCTCGGAGGTGCTCAGCAACAAGTCCGCCACTGCACTTCTTGTCAGAAGTTCGCGTCTATCAAACGGGCGCTCCAAGCCGAGCTTCGTTCCTTAGCCAACCCAATCCCCTTCGCCATGTGGGGGATGGATCTCCTCGAACCTTTCCCACCGGCTACTGGGCAAAGAAAATTTCTCAAAGTAGCGATCGACTATTTTACTAAGTGGGTTGAAGCTGAACCACTCGCTACGATTACTAAGAACAAGGTCCAGCAGTTCCTATGGAGAAACATCATTTGCCGATTCAGAATCCCCCAAATCCTAGTTACTAATAATGGAACACTATTCACAGGGGCTGCCTTTCAGCAGTTCTACGCCGACATAGGCATTCAGCAGCGATTCTCTTCTGTCTCCCACCTGCAAACCAACGGTCAAGCGGAAAATGCAAACAAGCAAATCTTAACAGGCCTCCACCGAAGGCTAGATAGAGCATCCAAAGGCTTGTAGGTTGAGCAGCTCCCGAATGTGCTATGGTCTTACAGGACCACTAAGAGAACCACTACAAGAGAATCTCCCTTCAACCTCACCTACGGCTCCGAAGCCGTTACCCCTCTCGAAGTTGGCCTACCCTCCTCTCGCCTGATCGCATTTGACGAAGAACAAAACTCCAACAATCTGAGAGGGAATCTTGAACTCATAGATGAGATCCGTGAGCGTTCGTTTATACGCCAGCAAGCATACAAATAGCAAGTTGAAAAGTTCGACAATCAGATAGTGCACCCCACCAATCTAAAGGAAGGAGATCTAGTTCTGCGAAAACTAGCAATCTCAGCTCCTCGTAACAAGGGAAAACTCTATCCAAATTGGGAAGGACCATCCATATAGGATCTCCAGAGTTAACTTACCGACTTGAAGATTCGGGGGGCTGGAAGCTACCGAGAACTTGGAATGCAGAGCACCTGATGAAGTACCAAGAGGATGTTCAAACACCGCTCGAAGCAACTTCTACCTAAAGCATTTCTTGATGTTTTTCTTGAAACATAGTTGTATTCTCTATGTAATAAAGGCTTGCAACTTAGAAGCAGCCATTTAGTTCTCTTTTATAAAAGCAAGTCTACTTTCCGAAAAGTTGTTATAAAAAAACTTGATCGATTCGCTTCAAAACGTAAACTCTAAGTACGAAAGCCTTCATACAACAAGTTCGGAGTCCAACACTTGGTTCGACGCCGCTTTAGCCACTTACAAACGAATAAGTGCAAAGTAGCTCGCCATTCGGAATTGCTCCCACAACTGTTGAAACTCTTAAAACGACAAGTTCGGAGTCCAACACTTGGTTCGACACCGCTTTAGCCACTTACAAACGAGTAAGTGCAAAGTAGTTCGCCATTCGGAATTGCTCCCACAACTGATGAAACTCTTAAAATGACAAGTTTGAAGTCCAACACTTGGTTCGACGCCGCTTTAGCCACTTACAAACAAGTGCAAAGTAGCTCACTATTCGGAATTGCTCCCACACCTGTTGAAACTCTTATTCCAACAATTGGTTCGACGCTGCTTTAGCCACTTGCAAACGAGCGAGTGTAAAGTAGCTCGTCACTCGGAACTGCTCCTATAACTGTTGGAAACTACTTAACAAAACTCACATCCCAATTGTACAGCAAATGGAAGTAGCACTTAAATAATTAGTTTTTTATTTTATTCCAAACAGAAACTGATTACAAGGTCAGAAAGGAACAACCGCTACAAACGTCGCTTAAGTACCAAGAATATCTTATTCCATAACAAGAAATTAGGGTTACACCCGGAACTAGTCGGATGAAGTAGATCATTTTTTCTTGTTGCAATAGAGGAAAAAGACCCCTTCCTAAACCGTGCTTGCATTTTTCATTGCACACGACTTTCCCTATGTATACATATAAAAAACTTACATACCGAGAAGAAAGTCTAAGAATTTGGACTATTTAGTTTAGTGGATTCAACCACTACACTACTACATGTGCATTTCAGAATCCAAATTCATGAATTTGGATTTGTGTTTCTCCTGATTATTTATAATTTATAGATCATTTCTATTCTAGTTAGACATGACCAATCATGAATAATTCACTAGATCATTAATACGAATAATATCCAAATACCAAATACGTTCTCTATGTGATCCATGTAAGGTAAAAGGCGTTTTTTGGGAAGATCAAAGAAGGAACCCACTCTTCTTCCGTAAGTCTTATTGGGACCAAAACTCCTACAAAATTACAAGGAAACACCCTAACTCTTTCTAGAAAGAGGAACGCTCCTGTTCAGCGATACACGCGGCCAACGAGCTCCGTACCGATCTCTCGCTCCCTCTGAACAGATCTCTAAACCCACGAGCCGAGTCGTACCATCGGGGCCCGTAGGTCAAGCGGCTCCCCTAATTGCCGCCCCGCTCGACGAACCGGCCACGCCACTCTGAGCATCACCGGGATTTCTCGGTGTTTCCGGCAAGCGAAGAGCAAGCTCGTGGAAGGGTTTGCCCTGAGCACGCTCTTCACGAGAGCATGAAGTGCTCCTAACATTACCTCTCTCGGAGAGCCGCTTTAAACGAAGGTTCTCTGTCTCTAACTCGATGAGTCGCTCTTTGAGGGAGTCATCCGTCACTCTAAACTTCAAACGAGGTACACCGCTCGTGCTACCCCCCTCCGAGAGCTCAAAGATAGTCCTCTGTAGATGAGCCGCTTCTAAACTCTTCTCGAGCAACGCATTTTTCAACTCGTCCCTTTCACATGTCACCACAAATAGAGAATGACGAAGGAATTTAAGTCTCGAAGCTTTGCTAGCAGCCATTGAAGGACAGACCTCCTCACCCACAGGGGGCACTTCTTGGAGAATCTCTTCATCACGCCTCGTCTCGACGTCTGGCGAGTCAAGGCCCTCCTCAGATGGCCAAGCTCCACCTCCACTTTAAAGAGCCTCTCCCGAGAGCTTGATGGGAAGTTGCGATGCCTCACTACCCTGCGAAGGTTATGCGTGGTATACAGAGATCTGCCAAAACAAAGAAAGAAGCATAAATCACACTAAGTCCAAGTGGAGCTACAAGATAGTTCTAAGTTCAAGTAGAGCTACAAGATAGTTCTAAGTTCAAGTAGCGCTACAAGATAGTCCTAAGTCTAAGTGGAGCTACAAGATAATTCTAAGTTCGAGAAGAGCTACAATATAGTTCTAAGTCTAACTGGAGCTACAAGATAGCTCTAAGTTCAAGTATTAGAAGTTGCAAGAAAGTTCTAAGTCTCGCTGCCATACATGGTAACTGTGCCCAAAAGAGAGTCTTCAATACTTAAGTGAAGATACAAAAGCGGTGGCCAGTCCGCTATTAGGCGTCGATACAAAAACTTAGACTAAAAAAGAAATAAAATCTACAATCAAGTCAAGGGCCGACCTCTTTCGATGGATCCACAGCCGCAGAAGGCTCGGCCACTTGCGCCTCGATGGCGAGCACCCGAGGTGCGGGTTCCGGAGGTGCGTCTACCTCCGCCTAGCCACCTCCGGCCTCTTCCTCGTCCCCATCTTCATCACCTTCATCGACCTCTTCTTCGCCCTCTTCATCGTCGTTGTCGTCGAACCCTGGAACTGGATCCGAGAACAGACAGAACCCAGCGAGTCGAAGTCAAGGAATTTTGCCATGACATCGCCTATGCCATGGGCGTAGGCTTTCGCCATGTTCACATACAAAAACCCCTTGGCCTTCTCCATCGATTGGTCTTCGGCCTCCTTTGCCGCGGCTATCTTTGCAGCCGCGACCGCCTCCTCCTCCTTTGCGGCAAGCTCCTTCTCCTTCACCAGCCGAGCGTTGTCCGCCTCCAGCTTGGCGACAACGGCCTTGAGGTGCTCCACCCTTGAGGTCTTCATCTCGGCTTGAATCCTCGATTGCTCGAGGTCTTTTGCGATCCTAGCCTTGTCAGCCCAGGCTCTCTCGCTCTCGAGCTTCAGCTCCCTCTCTTGTTCGGCCATCTGCTGCATCAAATGGCCGAAATGGCAAGTGATCTGCGGAGAAGATGAAACTCGGTCATTCAAGAGAGGCACGAACACTTAGCCAAAAAAGAAAAAATTCAGACATAGTAGAAAACTTACTGACATGGTTGCTCAAGCGATTTCGAGCGCGTCGTCACCAACAGTCCCCGGCCCCATGGCAGCCTTGTCCTTCGGTGTGGCAAGATGGCGAACAGCTTGCATGCAAGCGCTCGAATCCCCGAAGAACCCGTCGAGCTTCCTGACTTGCCAATCAGGAACAAAGATCTTCTTGTGCTCCTCGGTTAGGAACACCTCGGCCTCGGCAGTAAGAGGGGGGGCTCTAGTGCCAAAGCTGCCGACAGAGGGAAATCCCCCATACCGACCGAGGCAGACGATGCAGCTAAAAGAGAGGGCTGCGAGACCACTGGGGACTCTTTCGAGGAAAGCCTGACAGCGACCGCAGGCATCTTCGCCTTCGGCGAAGAGATCTTTGTAACCGCCATTTTCCTCTTCCGCCGACAGAGGCCTTGCTGCTCAGAACTCCGTGATTCGCGAGCATGGCTTCGTATTCCACTGATTCTGCGAAAAAGAAAATGCGCCGAAGATGAGAACTAAAATTTGGTTGTCATAAGCATAAGAAACTAAAACAAAAGAACAAAAAGCATACTAGGATTGATCAGGCTAAAACCCCCCGTGAAAAGTGCCTCCTTTGTCAGGTCCTCTAGTTGAACTTCGGCCGATCAAGGAGTGTTTGGACCATCTCGGCCTCCTCGGGGCTCAAAACGGGGCTCTCCTTCGCCCACTTCGGAACTTCCTTGACCCAAGTGGTCGGAATGTCCCATGGCTCTCGACTTCGGATCAGAAAGAACTTATCCCTCCAATTCTTGATATAGTCGGGGTTGTTGACCAGCTTTACCCCATGCCTCGGAGACGGATAGAATCTAAACTCCGAATTATGCTGTTGATGAATCCGATAAAAGGTCCGCAATCAGGCAAGGCTCAATGTTCGCAGCTTGGCAGTAGGGGACGACACTGTTCTAAAAATCGGACTAGGCAGCGCCTAGGGGCTAGGCGGTCCCCAGGCAACTCGCCTAGGCCCTAGGCGTTTGAAAAAATCGGTTTGGCCTATTGGGCAGGTCTAGGTGGGTTCAGGCGGGTCTAGGCCGGTCTGGGCGGCTTACGTGGATCTGCGCGGCTTAGGCGTACCCGGATCATAAAATAGAGCTTAACCCGATCTGACCCAATCCGGACCGGTTTAAAAATAATTTTCGGGTCTAGAAGGAGTTGGAGACTTGGTTAGTAGTAGTAATAGTTCTTAGGTGGTGTCTTTTACTTGTAGTAGTAGGTGTGGTCTGATTGTTTGTTTTCATCTTGAAGATTTAGCGTTATTGTTCCGATATCAACTTATCAATGAAACGGTATTCTTCCTTTTATTCTTATAATATAATAAAATATAAAAGAAAGAACTCAACAATCTTTCTATATTCAAAAATATATATACTTATATAGCTACTATATATTTAGACAATCATCAGATTAGGAAGAGATTGCTTCTTTATTTTATCCCCAAAATTGTTTTCATAGAACACACAACCCAACATTACAAACTGTATGTTGAAGTTCACTGAAAACCACTAGTACATCACAGTTTACCTCCAAGATATCAAATCTACCGATGCTTTGATTATGAAAAGATAAGTCAATCCATATTTCAAACGAGACCGACTAGAATTAGTATAATAGTTTATTTTCTCGATACATCTAATTAAGACATTAAAAATTCTGATGGGAAGCGATACCTTATCCTGCAAAATAATTGTTCTACCAAAATCTGTTACCAAAATCAACACCTTGATGCAATTGTGTCTTTTAGATTATCTAAAGCTCATCTTGCAATAGCAAGGAGAAAAATTAAAAGTAAGAATGAGGAGCAATAACGAGCATGATAATGCATGATGGAACAACAAAACAAAACCAAAAGATAAATTGGGGCAAAAATAAACTAAACTAAAATAAATAAATAAATAAATAAATAACGCCTAGCACCTAGCCGTCTAGGCCCCGCTTACAAGGTCTAGGCGCTAGGCCCCCATCAGCCGCTCGACTACTGCCTAGCGACTTTTAGAACACTGGAGGACGAACCCGTTGACATGCCTCCACATGTTCGGCATGTAATGGACTGGGCTGATTCGGTACCAACGCAATACCTCGACAACAAATGGATGGAGTGGAAGACGAGCGCTTGCTAAGAAAGCGTCAACAGGCCAGAAGCACATGTCCACCGGCATCGGCGAGTTGGCCTTCACTCCGGGTCCAGGCAGCATCAGATCAAATCCGCTCAGAATCAGAAAACACCCGCGAATTGACTTTAAATCCTCTTCGTTCAAGATCGAACTGGTCTCGTCACAACCTCTGAGGTCTCCCGAGCTGCATTTTCCTCGAAGTCCCGAGCTCGGCCATATACGATACGCTCAGCCAGATCGTCCGGAAGTTCCCGAACTCGATGGAGTCTCGTCAGGGGTCCGGGCAGTCTGCCGCACTCCCCCATTCTTCGATCGCCCTCAATGATGGTCTCCACCATGGCCGAAGAAGCCCCTGCCACGACCTTACCCATGTCGATTGTAGGAGCTTGACTCGAGGTCTGCTCGGCGACAACGATAGGGAGGGTCTCTTGGCCCGAAGTAACCCTAGACATTCTTTAAAAGTAAATAAAATTATCTACGGGTTACCTTGATCTAACTGCTACGGACGGGAAAAACACCGGAGGTGGAAAATCTTGGTCGGAAGCTCTCGCTGGGAGGTAAAATCGCCTGAGTAAAAACTTAGAGAATGAGCAGATGACTAAGGGAAGGGAGTTTTATAGAGAAGGGGGGGTAGTTGGAAAGCTCCCCAAGGTAAAAAGGCCCCAAAACACAAAGGCCTAGCCCATTTAGCGCAATACGACAAGAAGGTTGGGGAACCCAAAAGGCACTTGACTGTTCAACGGTCAACGGTCAAACTCTCCATGTGTCGCTCTCTTGAAGCCTCCCCAGACCTCGGCAGCTCTCGCCGAGCATTCTTGGCACCGACGTCGTAATTGGGAAAAGGAGTTGACTGGTCAACGGTCAACAGTCAACGGTCAAACTCTCCACGTCTCGCTTTCTCGAAGCCTCCCCAGACATCGACAGCTCTCGCCGAGCGTTCTTGGCACCGACGTCGTAACTGGGGAAATGGCGTTAATTGGTCAACGGTCAAACCCTCCACGTGTCGCTCTCTCGAAGTCTCCCTAGCCCTCGGCAGCCTTTGCCGAGCACTCTTGGCACCGACATCGAAACGCAAAAAATGACATTGACTGGTCAATGGTCAATGGTCAAACTCTTCACGTGTCGCTTTCTCGAAGCCTCCCCAAACTTCGACAGCTCTCGCCGGGCGTTCTTGGCACCGACGTCGTAATTGGGGAAATGGCACTGACTGGTCAACGGTCAACGGTCAAACCCTCCACGTGTTGCTCTCTCGAAGTCTCCCTAGCCCTCGGCAGCCTTGGGCCGAGCACTCTTGGCACCGACGTCGAAACGCAAGAAATGACGTTGACTGGTCAACGGTCAACTGTCAAAGTCAACGGTCAAACACCACACATCAGCTTGTCGAAGTGTCGCTGGGGTTCGACGTTGGAGCAGAGCGCTCTTGCCACCGACCCCCGTTTGAACAAAAGACCGCTGACCAGTCAATCATCTCCAGCCATCTGATCATTCAGAAAATAGCGCTGGAACGTGATCGACGCTTCAGATTGCGCCACGTCGATAATCATTTGATTAATTCCTTTATTTTAATTATTAAATCGAATTAATTATTTAAAATTGTGAAAAAATGATTAAAAATTAAAAAATCTAAAAAATAATTATAAATTCAGGAAAAATATTTTCAAACTCCTGAAAAAATAATTATTAATTAGAATAATTAATTGAGATTTTTTTAAAATTGATTGTTACTTCGCAAGTTGAATAAATGATTCGAGAAATGGTCAAAAAATTGGAAAAATCATTGGAAGGTCCAGGAAATTCCACAAACAAATCCGAGTATTGTACAAACTCAATTGAGCGCCGTTAAACCCCGTGTGAGATTCTAAGGCTCTCGAGAACTCCGATAAAATCTCGTACGCCATTAAAACAAGAAAACTACTCTTCAAAGGCTGTCAAACTCAGTTTTCGGGAGTAGGGGGCTCGTGATATAGCTAAAAATATGATTAAATCGGGACCGTTCAAATAAGGCATGAATCTCAAAGCTCTCAAGGGTAAAACAGTAATTTTCACCACAAACGGGTCCGAAATGAGAACTGGGTCTTTCTTCAAAACCCAATAACCTAAAAACAGATATGTTCTATTGGGTATGGGTGGCGGCCCGTCACAGACCAGCCCAGGATGTTTAGAGAGTAATTCAAATTCATGGTTATTTATAAGAGGTAGTTGAAACCGCCTCTCTTATCCTGAAACGAGTTAAACTCTCTCACTTATCCAAAAACACCAGGATATAGTGATAAAGGATTATCTCTAAACTGTCTCTAAAGGCAACGATAAATACCCCTCTCCCCCACCATAAAGAAGATAATCAGTAATCAATATTTTTTCCACAAATCAATTTTTCATAATCTTCCCGATTACTGACTTGAGCGTCGGAGGGTTCATTGCCTGAATCCATCCCGATATTTCGAACTTTTTGCAGGTCAACGGCAGCGGCGAGAAACAGTCAAACGCCGGCAAGAAGTCAACAAGTTTGCCTTTATTGTTTCCAGAAGAATTTACAAATCATCTGTTTGCTCCCACACCGAAATAAGCAGCAACCGACTTATATCAACCATTCACTGAAATCAATAACCCAATTTTTCAATCTCAACCACACAGTCTTCCACATGAATTGCACGTGCTCACCAACTGGTATAAATAACTCGGTACTTTTTTGTTGGGCATTCGGCCGTAGCCACATTGGGGAGAAAGGGATTTTCCAACATCTCAAATTAATTTCATCTCGAGTCGGATTCGAACCCGTCACCTATGTCGTCTCTCACTAGAGCATGAGAGCATGAGAAGTCTTGTCAACTGCACTACTCGCTTGGCAAATAAATTCATACTTGAATATAATGTTAATAAAAAGACGTTTTTTTATACATTGAACTTTTCCTAATCCTTCCTCATGTTATATTTTCCTGCCTTCTCCAATACAAAATTCGAAATTCTTCAAATGTGGAACATGAGCCCTTACGATTAGGTTATGGTTATATTCATGAATTGATAACTGCAACAGATTATTTTTATAGTTTAATTTAATAAATCAGCATAAACTTAAATATAAAAAAATTGTTAAGGGCCCTTCAAATACTACGTTAACTGTCCACCGTTATCACTTATGTCTTGACACTCGAAAACAATGTGTTAGGTGGTACTGGAAATTGTTTGCTGAATACACTTGTATATATATTGTATTTCAGTCTCCTGCCTGCTCAAGGTTTCGTAAAGACTTCATGCCTCTTGATCCTGCACGTTTTTTTCCGGCTTTTTGCCGAAGAAAAAAAAAATTTTAAAATTTTGGTTGTTTCGGCTTAAGTTTCAGTTTTGATAAGTCGGGGACACAAAAACAGCATACTATATCCTCTATTTCGTTTTTAAGAGAAATCACCAAAATCTCGAGTTGATCCTGAAATTTTGGCCGAAAATTCATACCAAAATATTGGCCAAATCATACAATATTAGGTAGTTCCTAATTTTTGCTATATGGATCAGTTTCGACCCATAAAACATTATGAAACCCGATCTGACCAGGCTCATTTTTTATATAAACTAAAACCCATTAAAATATCTTGAAGTTTTATGATGCCCTATATCCCCAAATCTGTCATGACCTCATTCTGCGATCTAAATCGGCCGGTTCTTTCTCAGGCGAGACCTGTTTAATAGTTTTACTTATTTTGTGGTGATTAGTTATGCAGGTCTGTGATAAATTAGAAAGATGTTCTACTTATATAGTTATTGTAAATGTCTTGTGAATTGTGATTATATTGACACACTGGTGTACACTATTTATGTACTTCAAGATACATTGTGCAACTCATTTTTTCTGTGTATTGAGTCCACGGTCACATATTTGGGTTAATTGCTTGGATCACATTTATGATATTGTGATTCATAGTGCGTTTGTAGATTATATACATCATATTTAAGAAAAATATTTCAAACTGAAATGACACTATACTGATCAAAATATCCTAAAATTTCTTGATATCCGAAATCTAAAATGAAAATTCATAGGCCAAGATGATACAAATCCGACATTTAGAACCTTGATGATAGTCTATGACTGCAGGATTTGCTGATCAATTAAGACTTGAGAATGAAGGAGAACTTTTAAAATGCAAGAACAGCAAATGGACTGTACCATCAAAAGATCAAATGAAGGAATTTCATATTCACAAGATTTATATGTTCAACTACAGAAGAGCTCTAATTGTCGTAAATGATAAATGAAGTCACAACCATGTGAAAGATACCACAAACCTGTAGAATTATCCAAGTACTCGCATATAAAGACCTACACCCATACCAGAAAAGAAGAGAAGAAAGCAAGAGAGACCAGCACGAGAAAATAGCTTAATGAAAATGCATTCAAGTATAGAACAACAGTTAGAGGAAACAATTTGTAAACAAAATGAAGAATTTTTGTACTGTTAAGACTTAACATATTGAACAATATTTCGATAGTCACTTGCAGTGTCATAATCAGGGGACAAGAAAGAAAGAAACGACACATGAGCACGAGAAATAGCACTGCTAAAAAAGATCACATTAGAAAACTTGCAATTTGGAAGGAGAAATCTAGAATCAGCATGCAAATAAGCAATACCTCCAGAATGACATCCTCCTTTGTTCTTCTCCAGCCACTTCGTGTAAACCATCTGAATCATATTTTTTAATATCAGAATTATAGGGATATTAGCTAATCAAAAGTACCAACAGCAGAAAAACAAAAGATGAGAAAAGATTACTCTCTACAATGGAATAATCACAATCCCATATTGTTAATTCTTACTGGTAAACAACTTTTCTTTTTCTTGAATGAATACTACATGATAAAATATAGTTAGTTGCAACTGTCACAAACATTTTACAAAGCTACAAAATGTATGTTCATTCCACAAGGAACACTATAATCAGATAACTTTACTCACTTAAGAGGAAGAGTAAGGTTGCTAAGAATGAGGATTTGCTTTGGAATGTTCAATGTAAATGAGTACACAATGTCACCCATGGCCATACCATAATGTGGTACGGGAAGGATAGGATCCTCCAGATTGCTTAATTAGAACACAATACCTTCGATGAGTTTTATCAAATTGTAAATGAGTTGTACTACGAACAGAAACACAAATGTAGATTTTAGAATATTGACACACTGACATCTATGAAGCATAGATACGGGTACGAGGTGCGCGCACGACACGACGGGTACGGGGGTACGTGATTTTACAAAAAAGTAAGGTATGGGTGTGTTGGTGGATATGTTAAATATAATATATTTTATATTTTATATATAAATAAATATTTATTTATTTTGTTAAAAATTCAAATATTTGAACCATTTCATAGAATTATAAGAATACATTATAATTATGAGCATTTTTTAGAAAAAAATTGATAATTTAACTATCAAAACATTGAGTTTACTTGTTTTGTGTTTGAACATAACACAAAACATCAAAGTTTTTCAAATTATACTAGGGCCCCAAACATTCATCTAAACTAAATTATGTCCAAAAGTTACAAAAATGTAATAAAAATTTGGATACTCCTTGGGTACGCACCTGAGAGTACCAAGGAGTAACGGCACCAAATACGCACCCGACACAGGTACGTTGGGCGTTTGAAAGTACCCGTGCTTCCTAGACTGACTTACATAATAGTTTGATAGTCAAAAGAGTAAATGTGTCTAATTGTTTATATTAAGCAATTTTGGTTATATGTACAAAGTACAAACAACTACAAGCAGTGTTCTAAATGGCGTCCGCCTCGGACGCCTAGGCGGCGCCTAGGCGCTCAAAAAGAGGAGAACGAACCGCATATGCAATAGGCGGTACTCTAGGCGTTGAGATGGTAGTTATGCGTAAAAGGCGTCGATATGGCGGCGCCTAGGCGGCCGAGGCGGACCAGGCGGCGCCTAGGCGGCCGAGGCGGACCAGGCGGCGCCTAGGCGGCCGAGGCGGATCAGGCAGCTGACAAATTTTTTTGTAATTTTTTTTTCAAATTCTTTAAAATTGTCTCTTCATCTTCAACAGAAAAAAGCCTATTCATCTTCAACAGAAAAAAGCCTCTTCATCTTTACATTAAGGTGTTACTAGTTCACGTTATATTTGAAATTTTATATGACTGATTATTGTTTATGTCATTATGAATCTAAAGTTTACACCATAATCGTTATTAAACTTCTAAAATCATTCTGGCCTAGCATCACTTGTGAATTGTGATGCATTTAATCCCATGGCCTGGCCATTTTCTTCAGGAAGATTAGTTGTCCTTGATCGCAATAACTCCAATAAATTGTTTGTTTCATCCCTGCAACCTCCATTATCAAGATTAAGAATCATTCAATCATATTAGGATAAAGATTAAAGAATTCACAAAATGATTTAAATTACAAGCACCAAAGTTCCAACTTCACAAAAAAATTTAGACTACAAGCAAAAATAGAGAAATGTAACTTTTAAAAGGTTAATATATTGATATTTAAAAAATAAAAACAAAACGCCTAGGCGCCGCTTAGGCGCCGCCTAGGCGTCCTAGGCGGTAGGCGGTCCTTGGCCGAACCGCCACCGCCTGACGCCGTTTACAACCTTGACTACAAGTCTATTTACTTGTAACAAAAATGGATGCACGAACATCCACACTTAATATTGTCCAACACCCTTTAAGACAAGGCTTTAAATATCCTAGATATAATTGAATATTTAGTTTTTATCTTTTTGGGGAAAATATCAGCGATATATCGGATATCGGGAGATATATCCCCATAAAATATTTTTGATATCTGATGTCAAATATTTCTGGTTTTGCGGGTTGAATAAATCAAACTCAAAACCGTTATCCATTGGCAACCCAATTGAACCCATTATCTCTCATACAACCTGTGATCTGAAAGAAAAAAAAAAAGAAGGAAACAAAATGTGAAAAAACCAAAAAATAAAATATAATAAAATATAATAAAAAAATACGCTCGCGCTAGGGCATCACTCACGGCGGCTGCTTCCTCTCTCATCATCAACTTTCACTTCCTCTCTCGTCATCAACTCGTCATCGACTATTTCTTCCTCATCTTCGAAGTTCCTCCTCTTCCTTATCCTTTGAGCTCCTATTTAAGGTATGGAACTTTCTCTCTCCCTCCTATTTACTTTATTTACTTTATTTGTCTGTTTTGTTTTTCCAATCCACTGCAAAATTGAAAATTTTGCCTACCCTAAAGTTGAATAATTTGTTTGTTTTGTAGATTAATGGTTTCATAAAGTGTTTATTGATGAAAACATCAACTTGTTTCTTATAACCATATACTTCCTATTTTCTCTTTCCTAAAATTGCATGTTCACTTTGTCTATTGACAAAATAGACACTTGTCTGCAAGCATAACACTTGAATATTTGGCTACTGAAGTACTGAACAGAATGCATTCACACCTGAAAACTCAAAAAAAGAGGTATACAGTAACATTTTATTGCACTACACATGGATAATATGATTAATATCTTTGTAAATTATAGCAATACTGTATGTCTATATGTCTATAATTGATTCCTACTAGCTCTAAAATTTATTTTTTGTGCTTGTTTTTTGTTTGTGTTTTATAATGTCTTCTTCTAATGTGTCTACTACCGCATCTAGTAACCTACCTCCTCGTGGCGGTCTTGATCCATGTTGGGAGCATGGAAAGAGTGGCTCCAAATAACACACAAAAAATTAGGTGCAAGTATTGTCGGAAAGAATACTGCGGTGGTATTAGTCACTTTAAGAAACACTTGGCACACTACCGAGGTAATATTGCTCCCTGTGATCATGTTCCTGATGATGTGAAGCTGAAAGTGAAAGCCTTACTTGATGAAGCACAAAAACAGTCCAAAAGGAAGGAATCTAGGAAACAAGCATTGCTAGATGAAGTGTGAATAGGATAGAGTGATGAGGATGAGGAAAGATCGTCACAAAGGATTCATTTTTTGCCGATTAAGACGAAAGGTCCGATAGACAGATTTGCGTCCTTTGCCTGAAGAATTGGTTGGAAAATGAGCCAGGCAAGTATGTTCAAAGCAACTTAAATGACAAGTACACGAAAAAGGCGAGCCAGGATACAGTGCGATATATCGCCAAGTGGTTCTATGAAGCTAGCATTCCTTCTGATGCGCAAATCTTCCTTCATTTCTACAAATGGTACAAGCCATTGGTCAATTCAGAAGTGGACTAGCTGCTCCAAGGTGCACACGAATTGAGTGAAACTTTTCTCAAGCGGGGGAGATTGAGCTTAAAAAGAAAGATCTCAAGGATTTCAAAGAGAGTTGCAACATTACTAGACACACACTTATGACTGATGCTTGGTCAGGTCGGAAAGGATGGAGTTAGATGAACATAATGGTTCACTGAATCACTCGCAACCCAGGACAACATTTTTTGATTCCTATGACACTTTCATCTACAGAGCATAATGTTGAAATTATCTATGATCTTGTTGACAAGGCCATTGGAGATCTTGGTGAAAAGAATATGGTAAAGTTGTCACCGACAATGAATCTGTTAAAGTATTCTTAATTTTAGTCCCACGTATGAAATAAACTCAGAATAAATTCTTGTACTCATATATATATAGGAGGCAGTGTATTTAGATATAATCATCCAATAAAGTATTCTTTTGAGTCTCTATACTATAATTTAACTTGATATCAAAGCCAGAAAAGATTATACACAAATTCCCTACAACAAATTAGGGTTTTCCTCTGTCTCTCTCAAAAAAAAAAAGGCTATTACTCATCTTCCTCTTCCGCCAAACCCTGGCCCTAATCTCCTTCTCTCCATCCCCACACGCCGACGCCGCGCCACTGTACACGCCGTCACCGCCGCTCCCATCCAAAACCTTAACCTTCATCGTCGCCGCCGTCGTCTTCGTCGAAACCCATCGTCCCCCTCCTCCATCGTTGTTGTCGAAACCCATCGTCTCTACAGTTCCCCTCCCGACCCCCCTCATCCTCAACAGACCCACTCGTCACCAACTTCCTCTCTACCAGTGGCGGAGCCAGACAAATCAAAATGAGGGTCCCATTTTTTTTCCCGACACCGACATAATTGTTGCGAAAAATCTCTTCATTTTTGTTTTGAAAAATTAAAGTAATTGGATCAAAATAAAATTATAATCAAAGTAAATATTCGAATTCATATTTTAGTATCATGTATTTTTTCGCACTTACACAGTTGTACTCTAAATTTGGTAAAAGTAATACTAATCAATAATCATACTACACTATTTATATTGTTATAATACTAGAGGCTAAGAGACACGACTCAAATGAATAAATATACTTGTAACTTGTATACATACTAGCTTCTTATTCAAAATTTTATCCAATGATCATATAGATCAAATAATAAGTATCACTGTTAATTTTTAGCCCAAAGCTCATATTTTGAGCCTTTAAGAGATGGAATAGACTTGGGATCCCAATTTTTTTTAAACTGGGGGGCCAAATAAAAATTTTGGTCTATATTAGGGGGTTTTACAAAATTTTTGGGGTCCCAAATGTTCCCCCTAATCTCTTACTCCCTCCGCCCCTGCTCTCTACCAAAACCCCTCCCGGCTACCTTCTGACCTCCTTTCCTATCTCCCTCTCTCTCCCTCCCTGTTTTGAAAAAAAAAAAAAGGCAAAAAAAAGGGGACAAAATTGATGAAGCTCCGTGATGCGCGCTGTTCTGGATTACATGTCAGTGTTTGATGCCCTCTTCAATCCTTATTTATCCCCTTCATTCATTCTCTCCTTCATATCTAATCTAGATCTGCTCCTATGACGATCTCTGATAATTCAACGGTGACCTCTCCTCCTCCTCAACAGACGACTAATTTTCCTTCTCTCTTGAAGGCCGAATGCATGACCACTGAGAACCTCTCCGGACACAGCAACTTCATGACATGGTCTCGTTCTATCATGCGTTTCCTCAAAGGGCGCGAGATGTACCATCACCTCACTACCCAGCTCCTCTATCTACATATCCCACATTCAAAGTTTGGGATCGTGATAATAATTTGATTGTCAATATGAAGACCAATTGTATGGACCGGGACATTTACACCTCCATCACTTTCCTCGACACAGCCAAAGAGATCTGGAATACCCTTCATAACATGTACTCCTCTCAGCGCCAATATGATATCTTTAGTGATGACATCGAGGTCAAGCAAGGGGACGACATTCATGCATATTGATCCGCTTCAATCAGTTCTTAGAAGAATGGAAGATTTATCACTCATACTCTGCGGATTTTGCTGTCCAACAGCAACAACATGAGGCCCTTCTTGCCATTCTTGCTTTGGGCAATATTCGCCCATATCTTGAAGGTGTTCACTCTCATATCCTCGCCACTAACGTCAGTCCCTCTCTACGTGACCTCCATGTTCAACTATCCTGAGTACCCCCTCCTGCGCTTATTGCCACCCCCACACCGTTTGCACTCGTCTCTAACCGTAGCCGTGGTTTCTCTGATCCCTCACACCTATAATCATCATCCTCCAGGGGTCGTGGTTCTTATTCTTCACGCGGCCGTGGTGACCGTGGTCGTGGCCGTGGTGACAATCATCGAAACACTAAGTATTGTACCTATTGTCAGGGCCGGTCTCATGAATATGTGACATGTTGAAAACATATTGGTCGTCCTCCTGCTACTCATCAGTCTTCCACTATGGTATCTTCTTCTTCCGCTACTGCTCCTACAGATGTGCCAACCTCCGCCCAGTATACCCTCTGCTAAAGAGTATCAGGCATTCCGCAATTTGCTACCTCCTCCTGGTAATTCTGTTCACTCAGGTACTGCTTGTCATGTTACTTCACATCAATGGATTATAGATTCAGGTGCTTCTGAACATATGTATCCTTTGCCGCTTTCTTCTTTTTCTTTGCTTTTTAATTATCATGTGCGTATTGCTGATGGCTCTCATGTCCCTGTTGAAGGGAAGGGCGATATCTCTCTCTCCAGTACTCTCTTACATCTATTTTACGTGTTCCCACATTTCCTAACAACCTATTATCAGTTCCTAAACTTCCTCAGGATTTAAATTGTTTAGTAACATTTTTTCTTCTCACTATGTATTTCAGGATATTAGGATGAGGAAAGTGATAGGCACAGATCGTAAACAACAAGAGTTTTACATCTTGGATTCTTCTGTCTCGGCTTTTCATTCTTCTTGTTAAAATAGTCTTAGTTTTAGTCCCACAACTGAAATAATCTTAGAATTAATCCTTGTACTCTTATATATATGGGAGGCAGTGTATTCAGTTATTATCATCCAATAAAATACTATTTTTAGTCTCTATACTTTAACATGGTATCAGAGCCTACAAAAAAGAAGGGTTTCCTCTCTCTCTCCAGAAAAAAAAATCCCTAAAAAATTATCTACAACCGCCTAATCCCCCCCTAATCTATCTCCCTCTTCCTCGTCGCTGAACCCAACCCCGACGCTCTCCTCCATCGAGCCACCCTCGACCCTCCTGCCTCCATCTCCTCCACCTCGTCGCCGTCTCCACCGTCACCTCACATTGTCTCCAATCACCACCCTCCTCCCACCACCGAACGACTGCAACCCCGTCGACCGCCCGATGCTGCGTTTCCACCGCCAACACCCGCGGTCGCTGCCTCGCCTCCAGCTGTCGTCGAGCCCCACTGCTGTATCTCGACCCCACCGACAACCGAGCTCCATCTCTTCTGGCCTCCATCTCCAACTCCATCATTGCCGCAATGCAACGCCAGCACCTCTGTAGTCACCCCAAGCCACTGCGCCGCTTCCCCCCCAGCATCAACCCCCCGACCCCCTCCCCACCTCCTCTCCTCCTTTTCTTCCTGTACCAAAAAAAGAAAAAAAGAAAAAAGGAAAAAAAAAGTCTGAAAAAAAAATAAACAAATTTGCTTGCCTCATGATGCGCGATGTTCTATAATACGTTCCAACTTTTGATGCCCTCTTCACGCATCCTCACCTGTTTATTCCTTCAGATCTGATCTAGATCTGTTCCTATGACTATTTTCACTACTTCAACGGTGGCTCATGAGGGATGAGTCAACCTCCTCCATCGGTGAACCCATATTCTTCCACTGTTGCTCCTAGGGATGAGTCAACCTCCTTCCAATCTAGTATTTCTACTAAAGCATACCAACCACTCTGCAACATGCTGCCCCCTCCATCTGGTAACACTGTTCACTTAGGTAATGTTTGTCATGTTTCCTCACATCAATGGATAATTAATTCAGGTGCTTCTGAACATGACTTCTTTATCACTTTCTTCATATTCTTTGCGTCCAAATTATTATGTGCGTATTGTTGATGGCTCACTTGTCCCTGTTGAAGGGGTGGGCGATATCTCTTACTTCGGACATTCATCTTACATCAGTTTTGCGTATTCCAAACTTCCCTAATAGCTTATTATCCGTTCCTAAACGTTACAAAGATTTGAACTGTTCAGTGACATTTTTTCCTTCTCATTGTGTGTTTCACAATACTACGATGAGGAAGTGATTGGCACTGGTCGTGAACATGGGTTATATACCTTGGATTCTCTAGTCTCGGCATTATTTTCTTCTGCTAATCCTAAATTGTGGCGCCGCCGACTGGGACATCCTTCTTCTACAACCCTCAAGCACTTGGTTACAGGTTTTGAGCTTTCATTTAAGGTATCCTATGAGTCATGTGAATTCAGTAAACATCATAGAGTTTCCTACTCAGGACGCACCAATAAACATAGTGAACATTTGTTTGATTTAGTGTATTCTGATGTTTGGGGTCCTATTGGTTTATCCATATTTAATAACTATCGTTATTTTGTTACGTTTATTGATGTTTCTCTCGTATGACGTGGTTGTTTCTCTTGAAAGATCATTCTGAAGTATTTAAAGTTTTTCAAGAATTTTTCTTCGAGATACAAACACAATTTGGCACGTCTCAAATATTTTCGTTCTGATAATGCTAAAGAATACATGAGTTCGCATTTTCAACAATTTTTTTCTCAACATGGCATAATTCACCAAACTTCTTACACCACTCCTCAACAAAATGGTGTGGCAGAACGCAAAAATCAACATTTACTTAGCACTGCTCGCTCTTTGATGTTTGAAATGAAAGTCCCCAAGTTTTATTGGAGTTTTCGGTTCTCACTGCATGTTTTCTTATTAATAGACTGTCTACTCATATTCTTCAAAATCAATCCCCTTTCAACCAGCTTTTTCCATCTAAAAATCCATTTTCAATACCCCTCATGTTTTTTGTTTCACTTATTTTGTTCAAAATCTCCAAACCGGCACTGATAAACTTGACCCGCGTGCTACTAAATGTGTATTTTTTGGGTATCAACGTTTTTCGAAAGGCTATCTTTGTTATTGCCCTTCACAGAAAAAATGTTTACCTCTGCGGATGTTTCTTTTTTTGAACATAAATCTTTTTTGAACATATTCCTTCATCCAATCTTGATTTACCAAGAGTTGTTGTAGAGAGTTGATTTTCCAACCCCACCCCCACCCCCACCCCCGCTACAAGTAACACCTTCCCCACCACCGCCACCACCATTGCCTCCGCCACTTTAGGTTTATGTCAGAAAACATCAGACTCGTTCGGACTCGGCCATCCACGATGTACCATATGTTGTTCACCTTATGCCAACCCCTTCTATCGGCAATATTCCTAACACAAATGATATACCTATTGCCCACCGTAAAGCTAAACGTTCTTGTGCTCATTATCCTATTGCCCAGTTTGTTTTTTTTCTAAACTGAACTGCTCTTTTCGGGCCTTTACATCTTTATTGGATTCCATCTCTATTCCTAACAATGTTCCGGAAGCACTCAAGTACCCTAGTTAGACAGCAGCCATGAATGAGGAAATGCATGCTCTTCAGCAGAATGGTACTTGGCAGTTGGTTCATCTCCCTGTGGGTGGTAAAACAATTGGTTGTAAATAGGTATTTACTGTCAAACATAATCCCGATGGCACAGTTGACCGTCTCAAAGCTCGCCTTGTTGCTAAAGATTATTCACAGGAATTTTGGGTTGACTACGCAAAGACTTTTTCCTCGGTTGCCAAACTCACTTTTGTCCGTATCCTTATCTCTCTTGCATCAAATTGTTCTTGGCCCCTTCATCAGCTTGATGTCAAGAATGCATTTCTCAATGGCGACTTGAAATAGGTGGTGTATATGAAGCAACCTCCTGGTTCTGAGAGACAGGGGGAGAATCTTGTATGTTCGCTCCAAAAATCGCTTTATGGCCTCAAACAGTCTCCACGAGCTTGGTTTGAGAAGTTCGGCAAAACTGTGTGCACTTATGGGTTCTCAAAAAGTAAGGCAGACCATTCTCTCTTCTAAAGCAAGCAAAGGCATTGTCATTTTGTTAGTCTATGTTGATAATATATCACAGGCAGTGATTCCCAAGGTATTGCAGATATCAAGCAGCAAATAGCTCAAACCTTTCAAACAAAGGATCTGGGTCCTCTTCGATATTTTCTTGGTATTGAGGTTACACATACAAAGGATGATATCTTTCTTTCTCAAAGAAAGTATGTCCTTGATATTCTTACCGAGACAGGAATGTTGGGATGTCGCCCCAGTGAAACACCTATGAATTCCAATATTAAGTTGTCTTCCTTCTTCAATGATGCATTGTTCTCTGATCCAGGACGATATCATAGGCTGATTGGCAAACTCATATATCTTTCAGTGACTAGGCCAGACATTGCACTTGCAGTTAGTCATGTTAGTCAGTTTATGCATGCACCGACTATCACTCATTGGGAAGCAGTGGTTCACATTCTTCGCTATCTTAAGAAAGTCCTAGGGCAAGGACTTCTCTTCATGCCTGGTGAGTCTCCTTTACGAGGATATTCTGATGCTGACTGAGCAAAGTCGATTTATAATAGACGATCTACTAGTGCATACTTTGTGTTCTTTGGCGGAAATATGGTATCTTGGAAGAGCAAGAAACAACTTGTTATAGCTAAATCATGTGCAGAAGCTGAATACCGAGCAATTGGGGATTTTGTTTTGAAGTTTTATGGCTTAAATCTCTCCTTCGAGACTTGACAATTCCAGTACTTTCTCCAGTTCCACTGTATTGTGATAGCGAAGCTGCTATGCATATTTCTGAAAATCCAGTGTTTCATGACCGCACAAAACATATCGAGGTCGATTGTCATTTCGTGCGTGATGAGTTGGAGAAGAAAGTGATCTCATTTTTATATGTCCGGTCTGGTGACTGACTTGCTGACATCCTCACTAAAGCATTACCTCCCAAGCTCTTTCAAACTTTCTTGAGCAAGCTTGGCTTCGACAATATATACGCACCAGTTTGAGGGAAGTGTTAAAATAGTTTTAGTTTTAGTCCCACATCTGAAATAATCTTAGAATTAATCTTTGTATTCTTATATATATATAGGAGGCAGTGTATTCAGTTATTATCATCCAATAAAATACTATTTTCAGTCTCTATACTTTAACACTTCTACTGATCCTGCATTATGGCACCTGCGTCTGGGGCATCCCTCCCTTTCTACTCTCAAGCATTTAATTTCTGGTTGTGAGTTCTTTTCAGCTATCTTGTGAGTGTTGTGAGTTAGGTAAACATCATCGAGTTCCCTACCCAGGACGGGTCAATAAACATAGTGAACATTTATTTGATTTAGTACATTATGATGTTTGGGGACCTATTGATTTTCCCACGTTTAATAAATATCATTATTTTGTTACGTTTATTGATGAATTCTCTCGCATGACATGGTTGTTTCTCTTAAAAAATCGTTCTGAAGTTTTTACAGTTTTTCAAGAATTTTTCTGTGAGATAAACACACAATTTGGTACTACTCTAAAATATTTTTGTTTTAATAATGCAAAAGAATATGTGAGTAATGATTTTCAAAAATTCTTTTCTCAACATGGAATTTATACACCAAACATCTTGTGCATATACACCTCAACAAAATGGAGTGGCCGAACGCAATAATCAATATTTACTTAGCACTGCTCGCTCTTTGATGTTTGAACTGAAAGTCCCAAAGTTTTATTGGAGTTTTGCGGTTCTCACTACCTGTTTTCTTATTAACCGTATGCCTACTCTTCTTCAAAATCAGTCACCTTTCAACCTTGTATTTCCATCTAAAGATCAATTTCCCTTACCACTTCGTGTTTTTTGTTGCACTTATTTTGTTCAAAACCTCCAACAAGGCATAGATAAACTTGACCCACGTGCCACTAAATGTGTTTTTTGGCTATTCGCGGTTTCGAAAGGTTATCTTTGCTCTTGCCCTTCACGACAGAAAATGTTTACCTCGGCAGATGTTTCTTTTTTGAACATAAACCTTTTTTAAGAAATTTCTTCCAAAATTTCCGATTTACCAAGGGCTGTTGTTGAGAATCTTAATTATTTCCCACCCCCGCCGCCACCACTCTCAACATCGTCACCACCAACACCGTCACCATCACCACCACTACCACCACCGCTACCACCTCGGCCAATTCAGGTGTATGTCAGAAGATGTCTGAATCGTCCCGACTCGATCATCCAAGTTATACCCTCTGTTGTTCAACCAGTGCCAACCACTTCTATCGGTAATATTCCTACCACAGATGATTTACCAATTGCTCAACGTAAGGCTAAGCGTTCTTGTGTTCACTATCCTATTGCCCAGTTTATTTCTACTTCTAAACTGAACAAATGTTTTCGAGCATTTACCTCTTCCTTAGATTCTATCTCTATTCCTAACAGTGTTTAGAAAGCACTTAAGAACCCTGGTTGGACAGCAGCCACAATAGAGGAATACAATCTCTTCAACAGAATGGTACTTGACAGTTGATTCGCCTCCCTATAGGTGGTAGGTCAGTTGGTTGTAAGTGGATGTTCACAGTCAAACACAATCCTGATGACACAGTTGAACGACTCAAAGCTCGCCTTGTTGCTAAAGGATATACCCAGGAATTTGGGGTCGACTATACCGAGACTTTTTCTCCGATTGAAAAATTCACATCTGTTCGTGTTCTTATCTCTCTTGCATCCAATTATTATTGGCTTCCTCATTAGCTTGATGTCAAGAATGCATTTCTTAATGGTGATTTGAAAGAAGTGTATATGCAGCAACCTCCTGGTTTTGAGCGAAAGGAGGAGAATCTTGTATGTTCGCTCAAAAAGTCTCTTTATGGTCTTAAACAGTCTCCTCGAACTTGGTTTGAAAAATTCGGCAAAGCTATGTGCTCTTATGGATTCTCAAGAAATAAGGCAGGTCATTCTCTCTTCATAAAGAAAGTAAAGGAATTGTTATTCTGCTAGTCTATGTTGATGATATCATTATCACAGGCAGTGATTCCCAATGAATTACAGACATCAAGTTGCGGTTAGCTCAAACCTTTCAAACAAAGGATCATGGTCCACTTCGATATTTTCTTGGCATTGAGGTTGCACGCACAAAAGATAATATCTTTCTGTCTCAAAGAAAATGTCCTTGATATTCTTACCAAGACAGGAATGTTGGGATGTCGCCCCAGTGACACACCTACGGATCCCAATATTAAGTTGTCCTCCTTCTCCAATGATACATTGTTCTCTGATCCAGGACGATATTGCAGGTTGGTTGGTAAACTCATATCTTTCAGTGACTAGGCTAGATATTGACATTGCAATTAGTTGCATCAGTCAGTTTATGCATACACCGACTATCACTCATTGGGAAACAGTGGTTCACATTCTTCGTTATCTTAAGAAAGCCCCAGGGCAAGGACTTCTCTTCAGGCCTGGTAAATCTCTTTCTTTACGAGGATATTATGATGCTGAGTGAGCAGGGTCGATTGATGACAGGTGATCTACCAGTGGATACTTGGTGTTCTTTGGAGAAAATCTGGTATCATGGAAGAGCAAGAAACAACCTGTTGTAGCTAAATCAAGTGCAGAAGCAGAATACCGAGCCATTGGGCATTTGATTTCTAAAGTTTTGCTCAAGTCTCTCCTTCGAGACTTGGCAATCCCTATATCTTCTCCAGTTCCACTGTATTGTGATAACCAAGCTCCTACGCATATTTCTGAAATATCTAGTGTTTCATGAGCACACAAAACACATCGAGGTTGACTGTCATTTCATTCGTGATGAATTGGAGAAGAAAGTGATCTCATTTTCAAATGTCCGATCTGGTGAATAACTCGCTGATATCCTTACTAAAGTGTTACCTCCTAAACTCTTTAGACTTTCTTGAGCAAGCTTGACTTCGACAATATCTACGCACCAGCTTGAGGGACTGTTAAAGTATTCTGAATTTTAGTCCCACATCTGAAATAAACTTAGAATTAATCCTTATACTCTTATATATATAGAAGGCAGTGTATTTAGATATAATCATACAATAAAGTATTCTGTTTAGTCTTTATACTATAATTTAACTGCATCAAATAATATGTCGGCCACCAATGTGTTGAGGCCAACTATCTTTTGGATATCTTGTGCAGCACATACCATCAATTTGATGTTAGGTATATTGCTAAACTTTTACCCATTCGGAATGCCATCACCATGGAAAGAACCATCTCTATTTTTTATCTATTCTCACACAAAAACCTTAAAGGTGACGAGAGATTTTACAAATGGGAGAGATATTGTGAGGCCGGGAGCCACTCATTTTGCCACATCATTTTTGTCTTCGGAAAGCATTCGTGAGAAAAAGAATGAATTGAAGAAGATATTTAGCTCTAAAGAGTGGGATGACTTGAAGGTCCCATCAAAAGATGTTGGCAAGGAGGTATATATCTAGTTACTAATTTTTTAATTTTACATGATTTGTTAAAGTCTAGCTTAGTAGTTGAAATAATCCTATTTATGTTTTTTAGATTTCATGATATTATTATGAGTATCAAATTTTGGGACAATGTTGATCTTGCACCAAGAGTTTTTGAATCGATGAAAGTACTTCGGAGGGTTGATGGTGATATAATTCCACCGATGGGCTGTGTTTATAGTGATTTGCTCGATGCCAAGAGAGCAAAAAAGAAGACCTTAAGGAGGAAGAAAAGAAGTATTTGCATGTTTGGAGTATCATTGATAAAAGATGGAACTTGGCGGGTTACTTTTTAAATCCATACTATTATTATAACAAGGAGGAAATCGAGAATGATGGATTTTTTATGGAGGGATCATGCAAAACTATGTTCAAAATGTATGCTAAAGACCCCGAAGTGGTGAATAAGTTATCTGAGCAGTTGCATGTCTATTAACAAAAGAAAAGGTCTTTTGGAACTAAGTTTGCGATGGCAGCATTTCATACTGGCAAGTTTATTCCATGTAAGAGTTTAGATATGATGAATTGTAATTTATTTAGTTAAATATTACTTAATTACATATGCATATTGAAATATACATAGCCACAATGTGGAAAATGCATGGGTGGAGTACTCCGAACTTCAAAACAATTGCTATTCGTGTCTTAAGCTTGACTACTAGCTCTTCTGGATGTGAAAGGGATTGGAGTACTTTTGAGATAGTAAACTATTCTATATTTGTATAACGATTGATCATTACAAAATTTTGTTTTTGAACATTTTATTTTGATAATTATATCATTATTTCACTAATTATGTATGTCGGTATTTTACTATTTCACATATTCATACTAAGAAGAGAAATAGGCGAAGTCCCGAAAAATTGCGTGACATAATTTATGTGAAGTTTAATGCAAGGTGAAAACAATGTATGCAATCCAAGGAAGAGAACCACTAGACATCTGCAATATGGAAGTAGTGAAGGACTCCGAGTGGACTCGGCCTCAAAAGGCGAAAACTAGTGAACCTATTCTCGAGGGAATAGATAGTGACATGAAGAAGTGTTCCCCAGAGAACCGTTGACATGGAGGCAAGGTGGGGGTGTATGGAGATGATTTAGAACCAAGGGACCATCCAAGTGACCAAAAACTTCCACTTCTAAAGCTTCGACATTGTCATCTAAAGGGAAGAGAGAGGCAAGGGCTAAAGAGGAAGATATTGGATCATCACCCGAGTCAGACGAGGAGTTTGAACAAAATATTTCATTTAATCATAGCTCCTCATCCGCGTCTGAGGATGGAGGCAAGTAAATAAATTAAAATTGGTCTGTAAATTCTAATGGTTTGTTTTTTGTTATGTTTGAAATGATGATGATATTTCAAAACTCTATCACTTGGCTTATGTAACCCCCGTTCCCGCAAATGCATATTTCCTGAATATATTCTGTATTTCGATTATTTATTCATTTTGTGTTAATTTCGTTTTTGATCATCTACCAAATTTTTTTTTAATCAACAATTACATTTATTTCGAATGATGGTATATTTTAAATTTATTTTCTATTCCTAATTGATTGACTACTTATATTATTACTATTTGGATCATTTTAATAAATTTGTTAAACCCAATTCTTGTTTGCTATATAATCTTGTTATTATTGTTATTATTATTGTTATTGTTATTATTATTATTATTATTATTATTATTATTATTATTATTATTATTATTATTATTATGGTTATTGTTGTTGTTGTTGTTGTTATTATCGTTATTATTATCATTACTTTTGATTGTTATTAAAAATCCATTTATATTCATTAAACATATTTGTAGTTATTCTCAAATAATTTTTATATTGTAATATAATCCTATTTTGTATATGACCTTATTATTATTATTATTATTATTATTATTATTATTATTGTTATTGTTATTGTTATTGTTATTTTTGAAATGTTATTTATTAATGGAGAAGCCCATTGATCTTAATCTGCCTTGTATTATTATTTTGAAGCCCAACCCGGGTTGATTTTTTTATTATTATTATTATTTTCCTAAAAGCTCAAATTTTAGCCCATCCTACAATTAATCGATTCTTTTGTGAAGCCCATGCTATTATTAACTCAAACTCATCTCCTTATTGGATCCCAAATCCAAACCCACTTACCCTACTCCCACTATCAACCAATCCCAGATTTTGCTCTCCACGATTCCCCGTATCTCTAACTCCCCGTCTCTTTCTCTTCCCCACTCTCTTTCTCTCTCTCCTCTTAATCACACAGCCAAACAAATCCCAACACACAAACCCTTTATCTTCCTCTTCCCTACTGTTCACCCCTAACCTCCCGACCTCTCCTCTTCCCCACTCGCCCTCTGCCTTCCATCTCTAGTTGCGATCCCCTGCCGCTCAACCCCTTCACCCCCCGACTGCCACACGCTCACCCCCCATCTTCATCTTCTTCCTCGTTCCACCCACCATCGTCGTCATCTTCGCGACCGCCTGCCCTCCACTGTTGCTCTCACCGCTTGACTCCGTCTTCGTCCCTGCACCTCGCCAGCAGCCAACCCTGCAACCCTCGTCGCAACTCTGCCTCCCGCAGCCGCTTGCATCCTCGTCTGCAACCACCGAGTCCTCCCTCATTCCCGTCGACTCCTCCCATCGCAACCTCGTCGCCAGCCTCCACCGCTCGACTCTGCCACCGCACCGCACTGCCCTCGACGCAACCACTTCCAACCACCGCATCCCGCTGTCCTCGTCTTCAACCTTGCGACCCGAGCAGCCCCCGTCCCTATGTCTCCTCACCGTTCGACAACCACCCGTCAAACACCCTCACCGCTCAACCCTCGTTCTCTTCCTCATCCCCTGCCAACGCTCAACTCTGCACGTCGACCAACACCACCGGCGACCACCATCGGCCACCTCGTCGCAGCCCGTGGACCAGCGATGTCAGTGCTCCAATCCCCATTGTCGTCGACTGTCCAGCCATCGACGCCCTGCTCTTCCTCTCCCCGAGCAACCACCAACCCCTCCTCTTCCATCAGCCGCCGCTCGACCACCCGAGCTCCCACCTCCGAGCTTTCTCTCCGTCGTTGCCAGTCGCCCGCAGTCAACCACTCCATCCTCCCGTCTCGAGTCCGACAGCCGACTTGCTGTGTTGTTTTGCTCTTGTTTTGTTGCTGGTGTTTTTTGCACGTAGATCACACGTGCTTTTGCGAGTTCGTGTATCGTACGAGAGTTGCACGTCTCGTCGCTCCGGGATCCTAATCCCGTTATTCATTACATCTCGGTAATCATCGTTATTAAGGCAAATCTACTTGAACTCACTCATCATTCTAGTTCAAGATTGTTGATCTCCGCAAGAAGTTCTCTTCCAATTATCATATTGTTATATTGTATACCTTCCGTTGAGGATGTTGAGGGTTTACACGAACTAACCCGAGGTATTCTTGACCTCGTGCCAATATCCTTTGATTCAAACCCAAGCTTGTATATAGTCATATGCACACACGACATGAATAATTTGACTAGAAACTTGCATATAGGAAATGTATGGTGATTTGAATGCATGATGATCTATGCGTGATGATAATTTGACTTTCTATACTGTAGAAATTCATCTTAAATTGCTGCATATAATGTTAGTGCATTCCATGATATAAGAGCATGTAGATTGTTCATTATGTCGATTGCATATGATTACATTTTATCATTTCCTGCTGCCTATGCTATGTTGTACAGAGATTTTGACCCTGTTACTATTAAAATCAGCTAGAACTATATAAAAAGAAATTGTAGCTTAATGAATCAAATTTATATCATGCATCGCATCATTTTGTTGCATCCTTATCATCGCCTTGACACTCTTATACACACTTGCATGCTCATGATTGACATAATAAAATATTAACAAGCCGGGGTAATAGGGGTCGACTTAGTAGTGGATAATCTCATAAACTGTACACGGTAACGGCCTTATCGTTATATTGTATTGTCATGGAAGGAGTATCGATTGTAAATTATTGGTTTTCAATTATTGATTGTAAATTATTGTTATCGATGCCGAGTACACGCTTTGTAGATCTCACCACTATAGTCTAAACGAACACTGGTTGTATACACCGAACCTGTGATATGGAACGCAGTAGTATGTGCATTAGTTAGGCTAAATACTAATAGACTAGATTGGCACTTGCATCATTGATCGTGACTATTGACATTGACATTGACATTGTTTATCAATTATTGTTATTGAAAGTTGCATTGTTATATCTAGACTCTTCATCAGTCCCTGCTATTGTTTTTGATTTTGTTCTAGCTTCATATTCCTTGATGTACCATGTTCTTTTACTCTTTGTTTTTCACTACTTGCTGTCCGTACTCGCTCTAACGGACATTTTCCCCCCCAACTCTAGATGATCATACTACAGGTGCACAAGGAGAATTGCCTGAAGGTCTTGGTGAGCAATTCTTCTAGGATGGAAGCTGAAGCATTGCCTACAATAAATTATTTCCTGCATGTTTATTCCGTACTTGCATTATTACTCTGTTGAACTTTGTATTCCGGGCTTGTTGACCCGAAGTTGTTTATTCCCAATTGTTGGTTATTACTTTAGACTATTGCATGTTTTATCATAGTATCTTTGTTTATGTGATTATATTTTTCCTGTGAGGTTGTGATTATTCTTTTCATGTTGTTGAGTTAAGACTGGTACAGCTTATGGATGATGTTAAAATCATTCGCTAGGCCTTCGTCACGAGCTCGTATTCCCGTATTTTGGAAAGCGGGGCGTGACAGCTTAGATTCTTATAACTTATCGTTCTTTTCTTTTGTTTCGAATTCGACATGTCAAACTTTGTGATGATTTCTATTTCTACAATCTATATATTTCATTTGGTTTGGTTGATTTTTCAATTTCATTATGTTGTATTTTAGTTCATGCATATATATGTTGGCATCATATAATTTATTGTATATCCAACATTAATGCGTGTGTTCAATAATTCGCTTAGTTTCGTATAAACATTGAACCAAGTCTTTAAGGAGCAGATCGGACAAAATATGGAAGTCTGTGTGGATGATATGCTCGTCAAGAGCCTCGAGAAAGAGGACAATGTGGCCGATCTCCAAGAAGCCTTTGATCTATTGCGGAGACACAACATGAGACCGAATCCCTCGAAATGTGCCTTCGGGGTCTCCTCGGAGAAGTCTCTAAGATTTCATGGTCAGCCTAAGAGGAATCGAAGTCAACCTTGAAAAGATCTGAGTCATACTCGACATGCATGGTTTTAAATCTCGGATTTGGGACTCGTCTCGGCAAGGGGTGTTTTATCTCGGATCAGAGATCTCGGAGAAATGTGATCATATCGGATGTTCATTTCCTATACTCAATAAAAAAAATGTTACTAAATAAGATATTATATGTCCTACATGTCATTTATCATATAAAATAACATGAATCAATTACGGAAAATTGAAGTATATAGAAGAAAATGTAATATAAGTATATAACTAAATTGAATTTGCATTGATTAGAAAAAATGTATTAGTTAATAAACTTACTTGACTTTGCATATATACAAACAATAGCGATACGAAATCCTCACATTATTTTAGCTTAAGGTCCTATATTAAAAAACATGCAAAAAGTAAAACAAACTTTTTTAATATATTCACAATAACATTTGCGTCTATTTCGACTGATATTTCGCCAATTTCGGCAATATTTTGGCCGATATTTCGGTAATTTCGGCTGAAATCTACACAATTTGGTCCAAAACGATGTAGAGTATAAAATGTGATTTCGTATCGGCAAGCTAGCTGAAACGAAAATTCGGCCAAAATTTCAGCTGTATCGGAGGAAATTTAAAACAGTGTCGACATGTCTCCCCCGACTACTATCAAAGAAGTTCAAAAGCTCACGGGCCGCCTCGCCGCTATTGGGCGCTCCATTTACAAATCTAGATAGAAGTGCTTCCAGTTCTTCAAAGCTCTCTGAGGAGCAAAGAATTTTGAGTGGGGAGAGGATCAGCAAGTAGCCTTCGAACATCTCAAAGCACGCATCGTCAATCTTCCACTCCTTAGCACGGCCAAGTCAGGAGTCTCTACCTCTACTTGACTACCTCATATCAGACCCTTAGTGCCTTCTTGGTAAGGAAAGAAGACAGGGTACAGAAGCCAATCTTGCCGAGCTTCGATACTCAAAGATGGAGAAGATGGTCTATCCACTAGTCATAGCCGTCCGAGAGCTCCGCCCATACTTCCAAGCGCACTCCATCTGAGTCATCATCGATCAGCCACTTAAGCAAGTGCTCCATAAGCCGGTTTCGGGAGACTTATGAAGTGGTGATGAGGACATCGGTTCAAGACGATTCAGGGGTTTCTATCAGTGCATGCATCATCTAGGTTGGTTGTTCCACTAGTTTAGTATTTTGTATTTCAGTACTCATATTTGTGTTTGGCAATTATAGCCATATGTAGTAGTTTTACGATTTGCACCCTTTTTTATGCAATAGAATATTTTTGAAATTTTAGAATATTTTGAGATTTGTATCAAGATTTGTTTTGACCCTATATATAGGCCTTGAGATTAATGAGAAATTATGCTACTCTTGATTTAAAAAATTACTGTGATTGAGTTTTGCTCTTCATTAATCTTTTTGTGTAAGACATTGAGATACAATTTTAGGATTTGTGATAAACTCTAAAACTACACTCAAATCCTCAAATCCACTTCAATTTATAAACCCTAATTCCTAAATTAAACTCAAATCCAAACCCTAATTAACTCATCCCCTTCTCATTCCTCTTCTTTGATCCCGAAACCCAAGCCCCGATGCCGCCGTTTCCCCGCTACGACCTCCACCCCTCGTCGCCTGCTCCGAAACCTCATCGCCCTCGCCTCTTCCTTCACCCGCACACATCACCATTGTCCCGTCGACAACCACCGACTACTCCCTCTCCCTTCACCCTCATCAATCAACCACCCCGAAGCCCGCTTCCCCACCCGTCGCTGCCTTTCCCCCCAAGACCCCCCTTTTCTCCTTGCCGTCGTCGACCACGGCCACCCCGACCCCCCCTCGCTGCTCCTCCGTCACATCTCGGCGCCGCCCCTACGGCCTCCATCGATGGCCACCCGTACCCCTAGCGCCACCTACTGTTCAAAGTCAGCAACTTCACGACGCTTTCATCGCAACTCGGTAAACTCTTTCCACTTCTTATTTATTTGTGATACCATCTAACATCTCTATAATAATATTTGATTTATCTGTCATCCAAAAATATTGAGAGTGTGCGCTTTACTTGCCTATTACTGTACAAATCTTTATTGAATATACTTGCCTATTACTGTACAAATCTTTATTGAATATCTTACATGCTAAGAACGATTAAGTATTATTGTTGATTGATATGATTGAACTTTAAATTGGGCTTGTTAAACTATTTCACATCTTCAAAATCCATCAAACCATTTAATAGTTATAATTTCTAACTTAATCTGCATTACGTATTGGTAATTTTATTTCTTTAAAATTCTTGGAAATTCTCTATTTAGGTTTAAGTTTACATCAAGTGGTCTATTGAGTTACGCCAACACGATATCACTTATCGACCAAGAACAGCAATCAAAACCCAAGCCTTAGCTAAATTCATCGTCAAAAGCACTATCTCTGATCCTCCAGATGAAGAAGGCAACTCTCCACTTTGGAATGACTATGGAAATGATTCTTCCTACCATGAAGAGAGTAGAGTCGGAGTCATCTTGCTCAAACCTGACGAATTCAATCTCCAGTACTCGTTGCACCTCAACTTCTCTACCTCCAACAATGACATTTGATCTTGTATGTCACGAAACTATTTCAACCATTGACTACAATTCGCATATGAATTATTGCACCTATTTGAATTGCATCGTTTTATTGACATGCATCAAATATTTATTGTTCATTGATTCTCCTGTCCATTAAGTATCTCTGTTATGTGTTGCTAACTAATCCAATGCTTATTTGATTGTACTATTACTTAGAAATTATTGTTTAATAGACAATTTTTCCATAGATACATGTATTATAGAATTTGAAACTTTTGAAACTTCTATTGTATGTGATGACTGAATGTTTACTGAGTGGCAGTGACTCACAAGGTTGTAATGCAACCTTGCATATTGGTAGCAGATCGTGGTTGAGCATTTGGGTTACTACAGGAAGACGCATAGCAAAGGACCAATCCTGATCCGATCCGGCCGATCTGGATCGTATTTTAAGGGGCCACTCCGATACAACCCCTAATTATCGGGATTGGCGAAATAACTTGGTGATTGGCCAAGTTAGCAATTGGATCGAATGGATCCGCCCAATCTCAACCCTAAACCACCAATCCTATGATTAAAAAATTTCAATATTTGAATTTTCAATTCAGGTGGATCCTCTTATCGAAGCAATGAATATGTAATTGGGTAATAAACACCATTACATGTCTAGCTTACACTTCGTTTTCTCCTTGTGTAAATTTGTATTATTTGGCCTACTTATTTCTATTGTTCTAGTTTTTTCAATACTATAATTTTATGAAACTAATTAAAATGTTCAAGATTGTAATTAAAAAAAATAAATTTGTAAAAAGAAATATAAAAAATCATTAATTCATTTTTTCCAAATTAATTATTATTATTTTTATTATAATAAAACTAAAGAAACATATTACATTTTAATTTTCAAAAAAGCCGATTTGAATTGAAACCCAAAGATTTAGCTGCTTCTTCTTTCTTTTTATTAGAAAATGCTTATCATTGTCTTCGTAATCTTCATGCGGTTTAAATTGTTTAGTTTTATTGGCTATTGTATTAACCAATTCTCTCTTCTCCTACCTCTTCCTTGCAGGATTAATTCTCCGCATCTGTAGCGGCTTCCAGCACTGATACAATGTGTGGTGTGATTGAATCACACCCGTGCTTTCCCCTCTTTTTTTGCCAGTTCTGGTAGTCTTGTTACCCCCTTCTTTTGTGTTGCTTGGCTGTTAGATATTGTACAGTTTGTGTGCTGTTTTTGTATCAGCCGTATCTCTTTTAAGGCTGCGCTTATCCTTTATCTATGTTATCGTACTGCTTTGTATGTTAAACTGCTATGAAGTTGGTTCCTTTTGAGATGCGAGCATTTACGAGTTTGGGGGCTCTTGTGTGTGGTGACTGATGTGTTGTGGTGTTTTTTGCTGTTGCTTTTCCGATTATCAGCTCGACTGTCTTTTTTGTGGGAAGTTTGGGTCTTGAGCCCTCTGAGGCTCTTGTTTCGTTGAGGTAATGTTGATGGTTTCTCTATGTTGGCTTTGTTTGATGTACCAGCGAGCTCATTCTTATGTAGAGCTCTTGGATCCTAGTCACTCTACTGGGATTTAGCTTTTCCCGCTGTCGTTTGAATTCCGGAATATTACTGGATTGGCTGGTTATAATCTAACTCTCTTCTCTTTTTATATGTTGTTTAGCTTGCCTTCTCTTTGGCCTTTGGCCTTTAGAACTGGGGTTTTTGGTGTTGGCTCCCCGGTTGGCTTTCACTTTGGCTCAACCTCTTGCGTTTTCACATTGTTGTGGGGCATATTAGAGCCTTATCTTTAATTTTCTGAGGAGTCTTGTCTCTGTGCTTCCTTGGCTGATTGACTGTGATTATTTATCTACTTTGCCTTTTCCTTCTGATTGTGGTGCTGATCGCGCATCCCACTGTCCTGGAGCTTAGTTGTGCTAGTTTTAGGCGTTCTTCTCCGGATCATTAAGGTATTTAGCAGCACAACTCTTTGGCATCGAGATCCATCCCCCTCCTGTCCGTTCGTGGTTTCCAGCATCTGGAACTGTTCTAGCGGCGCCACCCCTGCTTGGCGTTGCTTGATGCCTCGACTGGTTCCCCTGATGCTTCGCTGCCTGACGACTTCTCTGCTCTGCTCGATTGTTAGATGCTGGTTTTTTGTGTATATATTTGCTGATGTGATCGCTTTGTATGTGTTTGCTTGCGTGGGTTTTACCCCTTGTAAAACTTTCATCTGTACATTTTTATTATTCTAATATATGTTTTTTGGTGTGGCTGGAGTCGAGAGACTCTATCCGTTTTCATCAAAAAAAAAAGCCGATTTGAGGAACCCGATACACCGACCCGATACTATCCATCAGTCCGATACCGATCCCGATCCCGATCCAATATTCAGATAAACCCGAACCCGCTGCCGATCCCAGGTTTTAAAACATTGGGAAGGGCATCTTTTTGTCAGGGTATGTGTATAGACCAAATGTACTAGAAGGTGTATACTTTGTGATATAAGGGAAATCTTGGGTTATACTCTTACAGATGTAGAAGTCAAAGTTTCCCGCATGGAAGATAGGAAATTGGACTATGGTTTTGAGATGTGGTTATATATATGTAAGGGAAGGGTGGAACTACGTCTAGTCTAATTTTAAAACTACAAAGATATAATTGGTATGTTTGATGGTATGGATCTTAGAATGTTGTTTTCATTGAGTATGTGATTTTTGGGTTGTTACACTTACCGTTATGAAGAACTATTATAAACCATTCCGAAAATTTACAAGGAACTATTATAACCAACACAGAAAAGTTACCTGCCATAGATCTAATCCTAGTTATACTTCGCCATTTAGGTACAAATTAAATTTAGTTAGTAAAATCCTAAATCATTCATAAACCTTAGTTTTGAAGATTGGTATGGACCCCTTCATCTATTATTAGGTTCAGTGTATATTTACATTCTACTCTTCTAGTATGTAGTAAACTAGTAATGCTAGAAGAGTACAATGATGATATATGATTACATGTTAACCCCATGAAGAGAAATTAGTGAAACTAGTGACTACCCTTGTTACTTTCATCTCACCACTTCTTGTCCTCAAGCTAGAGTCCCCTCTCCTTCTGCTTCAGAGGCTCTTAAAGACACCTTACATAATGGAAATTTTGTAGCTGTTTGAAGGATTGTTTCAAAAGATACTACTATTCTGAGGTGTTGCACATTGGCCCTAGTGTGTTTTCAAAATCATAGTCTCTAGTGATCTTAGCATGTCAACTCTCGGGGAATCTTCTCCACCTTTTGGGGTTCATCCACTTTTGTAAGGCAAATCCACTGTTACTGAAATATTGCAACCGTTGTGAAAGATCTTGAAGGCATTTCACCACACAGATCTTGACGTTGTCAGGCATGTACATGTCCTAAGGTGTGATCTCATAATGCAACTCCTAATCATCCTAGCCACTTCAATTTTGTGTTTGCTTATAGGGGTTCATTAGGATATGGTGAACAAGATCAAATACAATTTTGTCTTCAAGAGCATGGAATTGTTTAAATCAGTGGATTGACAACTAACTTTCTAGAATTTGCAGTCATCTTCTAGGGCTGACTCTGTGGTTTAGTTCTAATTTATTTAGATCTAATCGTTCCAGTTGTGGATTTACAAGAGGGTGTCATTGTCGCTGTTTTTAATCTTTGTTTTGATAGTGGATCAAGTTTGGTGACTACTGATCTATAAGTTTATTTTGTAGATCAGTTATTTAGAGATTTTCGATGTTACTATTTTGAAAATTTGGCATTGCATTGCTGCAAGGTGAGTTATGATCGGAGAGAAATTTCAGTGAGACTGGACTCAACGCAACCATCTTGTATTCTTATTTTCCGAACGAGATAAAGTTATTTATCATTCAAATAAACAAATAATCCCCATCGTCACAATTTAAGCCTCTATCCACCAATATGGATCAGCTAAGGAGACAAAGCTCAATAGAGTTATAAAAGTCTGCCTAATTGTCAATTTATCAAACTCACAAGCTCTAAACCAATAACAAAGAAGATAGACCTGGGTTCCCTTTGCAAACTCACACTGAAATTTAAGATGTTAGAAACAGTTAAACTCCATAGAAAATCAAATGAAGAGAGACACTGCCAAACGAAACAATCCTATAGAAGAGGACAAGGAGTTCAAGGTTTCCCTTTACACACTCAAATTGAAATTTAAGATGTTAGAAACAGTTAAACTCCATAGAAAATCGTATGAAGAAAGACACTGCCAAAGGAAACAATCCTGTTGAAGAGGACAGGGAGTTCAAGGTGCTTGCTATCCGAATTAGCTATTAAATAAAGAACTTTGGAAATTTTGCAAGCCAGAGACTTGAGAACTAACAAGAAAGAATTATAGAACCAACCTCATAACATTTAGGCAGACAATCAAGCCCTGAAATCCCGCGCAGTAAAGGATATTTCTCAAAGCAACATAATTGTCTAAGCCAAAAGGTTGTTGTAGGCTTCTAGCCCCAATAATGATGTCCAACCCTACCTTGATTGGGTAGTTATACAAAAACTTAAATATAAATTGGTTCAACAAAATTATACCAAATATAGTATCAGAACTATTCACACTATTTTAGTTAAAGAATGCTGTAACGAATTTTCGAAAGATAGCGAAGCCTTTGGCAACCATGAAAACATGAATTTTTAAAGATTAATGTACAGAAAAATACACATAGATGGCGACCTACCTTTTCAAGAAAGATATAGGTTCGCGAGGCTTATATGGCTCAAAAACAAATCCAGGACTCAGCAATGTAAATTTAATTGAAACCTGCATATGGGATCATAACAAACACTACTACTGTTACATAAGAACTCCAAGGATAGGCATTATCAAGACATATATATATATATACACACACACTAGTATTTAACACGTGCGATGCACGTTTTAATAAATATATAGTTTTTAAAGTAATATAATATAGCACGTGTGAGGCACGTGCTAATCTATATAATAAAACACAAAGAAAGCTATCAAGTGGCTATCCTTCAATCCTCCCAAAATCAAAGGCCCAGATCTAACCTTACAAAACATATTTTCCCTCCCAAAAGTTTCCCCCCAAAACTCAAATTTAAATCCCCAAAACAACTTCTTTATTTATTTAATTATCTCTCTCTCTCTCTCTCTCTCTCTCTCTCTCTCTCTCTCTCTCTCTCTCTCTATATATATATATATATATAATAAAACACAAAGAAAGCTATCAAGTGGCTCTCCTTCAATCTCCCAAAAAGTTAAAGGTCCAGATCTAACCTCACAAAACATATTTTTTCCCCCAAAACTCAAATTCAAATCCCCCACCAAAAACAACTCCTATATTTATTATTATTATTATTATTTTTCTTTCTCTCTCTCCCTCTCCCTCCCTCTTCTATTCAAAAAATTAAGAAAATAAAAAAATTTAAAAATTTTTTAAAAAAAAAAAAAAATTAAAAAACTAAAAAAATTAAAAAATTTAAAACTTTTAAAATAATTCAAAAGAATCAAAAAAATCATATAATATGTTTTTTGCTGGACCCCAAAAGTTTCTCATATAATATGTTTGCTACTTCAATTAATTTGCTGGACCTCCAGAACTATTTTATATGATCAAATAAGGTGCATCATTTCGAAGACGTGCCATAGACACGTGTCAACGGGCAAACCTAGTAAATATATATTTTTTAAAGAAATATAAAGAATATAATGTGAGAGTTGGAGTTGTACATGCGATGCACGTAAGTTGGTAGATTTAAAGTGTACCATGGAAGAGTTAGAATTGCACGTGCGATGCATGTAAGGTGATAGATTGCCACTAAGACCTTCTCCCATTATATTATTTGAGATTAGAGATTAGAGATATATATAGGAAAATCTTAGGTTGCGAACCAATTGGTGTGAACTGCGTGCAAACAATAATTTGCCATCATTCCCAATAGCGGTAACAGTTCAAATGATGCAGCTATTGGGGATAGCGGCCACAGTTCGCATGCAATTCGTTCGCAACCGAAGGGCCCTATATATATATATATATATATATATATATATATATATATATATATATATATATATATGAAAAGATGGGTCGGGACAAAGAGCAAGATATATATGAAAAGAGGGGTCGGGACAAAGAGCAAGAGTTACATCTAAAGGCAAAGAAAAACATAAGTCCATTTCAAGTTTAAAATATATCATGTTGATTAGTAAAAAAGAACCAACTGTGTTTATATATCTCTACTATTTTAATGGGAGAGTTGGGGTCTGTAACAAAACAAAACCTAACTTTGTAATTAGACAAACACGTGTAATACACGTCCAAACTAAATTCAACAAATACAAACATTTGTAGACAAACAAACCAATGTATTGCCCGTGCATACCTAAAATAAAGGAGGTTTTGGGTTCAATGCCAGAATACGATGAACTTTTTATTTTAAAAAAAAAATATTTATTAAGACATGCATCGCACGTGTAAATTACTAATATATATATATATGAAAAAAGGAGTCGGGTCAAAGAGCAAGAGTTGCATCTAAAGGCAAAGAAAAACATAAGTCCATTTCAAGTTTAAAATATTTCATGTTGATTAGTAAAAAAGAACCAATTGTGTTTAAAAAAAAGTGTTGCAATGTCTACAAGCACTTAAAACTCATCACTTTTAACTTGAGACATGTATAAAACTGAAAGAAAAACAAAACAAAACAAAAAACAAATAAGGATTGATAAAATCTCCCATAAACTAGGGCATGATTGAATGCAAAATGCATTAGCTCACAACTGGTCACATTAATATCCAATAATAAAATAATCCACGAAATTTACACATGAATTCTAAACTAGCTGAAATCATTTAGATCCATGTAAGTTCACGAAGTATACGGGTTTCTTTATAATCAGATAATATCTAATAGTGATAACCGCCAATCAACTACATTAAGGAGCTAGTTCCCCAAGAACAGTGTGTTAATTAGGATTAATGTATTTATAGAAAGCATAAACACAAATAATGATTCAAGCAATTAAGGGTATTCATTACTACCTGCCGTGCTCCACGAGGCATTTTTGCATTTGTCGACATTGACCTAACAGTCAAAGAACTGGTTGTAAACTTATAAACCTAAAACAAAGATTAATTTCAATGAAAAATTAACAGAATGCTCAAGATAACAGGACTCCAGTATTGTTTTACAACCTAACAAAAACGATGGGGATTAACCGAAATAGACTAACCGAAGAATAGTACGAGACTAAATCATTATCATTTCGATTGAGAATGCTACTGATCGTGCAAGAACATATCATGATACTGCGCCGGAGAATTCCTGACAACAATAAAAGAAACTGTCATAAGATAATAAATATTGAACTGCTCAACAGAATGAGTGAGAGAGTGAGTGAGTGAGAGAAGACCTCCATTTCCTGCGCGAAGATGAGATTCATACCTTCGCGAACTGGAGAAAAAGAAAGTAAAAAGTAAAAATTTGCATTTTGGAATCGAGGAAATGAGGGGGGGAGAGAGAGAGAGAGAGAATTACAGGGAGGGGAGCTGTGGGGATCGCCATGATCGATGGAGAATCGATTGAAATCGAGCTAAGGCCATTGATTGTGTTTTCGGATCTTGGAAATACAGAGAAGACAAGGTCAAACCCAAAAACCCTGGAAAAAGAGAAAAGAGGGTTTAAGTCGGATTCTCGACGGAGTGGAAAGAGTTTCGAAGCCGGATTTATCTCTACTACAATAATGGGAGAAGGTCTTTGTCCTTAACCCAACCCATGCAACGCACGTGTAGTTAAATTTTTTTCTTGTCCTTTTCATTCTTCCCAACTTTTCCCCACGTGCACATCACGTGTATAATACTAGTTTGAGTTAGGTTAGCGCAGGTGCAGTGGTCTATACCCAAAATTTATGTATTATTATTATTATGGGTAAAAGGGATATGAGGAACTTACTTGCTCATTTAGTAAATGAGCAAGTGATGAGGTGGCATGCATGTGATTGAAAAATCCTAAAAGTAGTTAGATGCAAGTGATGAGGTGGCATGCATGTGATTGAAAAATCCTAAAAGTGGTTAGATACTTAATGTATCACATGCATGCCACCTCATCACTTGCTCATTTACTAAATGAGCAAGTTGCTCATATCCCTTTTACCTTATTATTATTATTGTTATCTATATAATAAAACACAAAGAAAGGTATCAAGTGGTTCTTCTTCAATTCCCTAAAAATCAAAGGTCCAGATATAACATCATAAAATATATTTTTACCCCCCCCCCCCCCCAAAGTTTTCCTCCAAAACTCAAATTCAAATCCACAACCCAAAACAACTCCTATATTTATTTTTATTTTTTTTTTCTCTCTCTGTCCCTCCCTCTTCTATTCAAAAAAATAAGAAAACAAAAATTTAAAAAATTTAAAAATTTAAAAACTTTAAAAATAATTCAAAAAAAATCAAAAAAATTATATAATATGTTTTTTGTTGGACGCTCAAAAGTTTCTCATATAATATGTTTGCTACTTCAATTAATTTGCTGGATCTCTAAAACTATTTTATATGATCAAGCAAGATGCACCGTTCCGAAGACGTGTCGTAGGCACGTGTCAACGGGCAAACCCAGTTATATATATATATATATATCTTAAGCAAATAGGCCTACCTCATCTCTCATATCTCTATTTTAAAATAGAGAAAGGAAAGCAAAAGTAAGAACTTATACGTCCAGCCCACACCTAATACCAAAATAGAATTAATTAAAAAACACCAAAAAAAACATTTCCTTTTCCGAAAATTTTGCCGTACTGACCCACTTTTTGAAAACATTTGGCGCTCCGACCCACTTCCGAAAACAATTAGCGAACTGACCCAGTTTAGGACACGTCAGCAAGAAACATTATTAGGAAAAACGACATAGGTCATTTCAATGTCGTTCTTCCAAATAACGCCATCTGTTTGAAAAAAAAGTTTCATGCCGTTATTCCAAATAACGCATCTGTTACTTTTTGTCCAAAGAGCAAACAGTCTCAATTGTGAGCTGAGAGAGAATTGCAAAAGTAATTAACTTATGTCGTTCTCTCAACTGAGAAAATGACATGATTTATACTGATGTCGTTATTTTGAATAACGGTATCAGTTAAGTTCTATTTTGCACAGTTACCTATATTCAGTGCCCCCAAACCCTTCTTCCCCTTTGTCGTTCGATTTTTTTTTCTCTCTCTCTCTCTTCACTCCCGTAACCCTAGAACCCTAAATAAAAAATTCCTAAAATCCCAACTATTGGAGTGATCTATAACTTGCCAAACAACAATTAAACTCAGACCCTAGTTGTGATTCGCTCATTTCTTATCGAAAACTTCCGAAATCCGAATTTGTGGTAAGTATTCAAAATCCCTAATTTTTTTTACAATGTTTATTGTGATGTATGAGAGCTATATATATTGGTAGCATAGTACAAGAGGTGTAGATTTGATTTATCTAAGTAGTACTTATGGAAATGTACTTTTGGATTGTTGTTGATATAGGGTATGTGAAATGTTTAATTTGATCAATAAGAACTATATTGGTAGTATAGTAAAATCGATGTAGATTAGATCCACGTAAGTAATAGATATGTGAAGTGAGTTTTATAGGAGATTGAGATGTGGATGATCTATATTGCTATCTATATGAAGTTAGATTAATCTATTTGTTGTGTGTGGAGTTGTTGTAGTGGTGATTGTTATGAGTAATATTTCTATACGAGTATTGAGAAGTTGTTGTTATCTTAAAATATCGATTATTAATTATGTTGAAGAAACATGGCTTACAAATTTTATTATCTCTAGTCTCGTAATGTTTATTAATATTGTATTTGACACATTATATTTAATGTTGACAGGTAAATGGATCCCACACAACCATCTTCTTCCCATGATGTAGGTGCTTCTTCTGGTACTTCACATGCACTACGTGGATATCCGGGTCCTGTAGATCCTACCCTACTTTATTTGCAAGAAGATCATAGGTCACAGGCGGTGTGGATTGGGGATGTTGAGAAGATGAGTTTCTAAATGCACACCATATTGCCGACGCACCCTCGAGTACAAAATTATTTGGTAAATAGCGAATTTTATGGAATGTCAAAGTTGGCGAAAGTGAAATGTGACCATGCACTACTTATCGCTCTTGTGGAGCGATAGAGGCCGGAGACACACAAGTTTCACCTACCCGTTGGGGAGATGACGGTCACCCTACAAGATATAGCCATCATATCGGGTCTTCCAATCGATGGGGTGGCCGTATCGGCAACCTGATGTTCAATAAAGTGGCACTGTTAAGAGAGTACCTTGGGCAGGAGGTTGATGAGGATGATAAGGGTGTATTCATCAGGGAATCAGTCCGACGTTCTTGGCTGTATACAGAGTTCAATAATAGTTTGCTAGACGAACCGACCGACTTCCAACTCCAATGTTATACGCGGGCATATCTTTTGTCGATGATTGGAGGTATTCTCTTCCCTAATTCTTCTGGTGATGTAGTGCATTTGATGTACCTTCCATTGATCGCTGACATACATAGAGCCGGCCGATATAGTTGAGGAAGTGCGGCTTTAGCCTCCCTATATCGTGCCCTGTGCAATTATTCGATGGGGTCGATCCAAATGATGGGGTTATTGCAAATATGGTGTTGGGAACGAATACATCTCGGCTGCCCCCGGGTAACGGTACTTTCAAATGATTGGAGTGTGCAACATAAAAATCCAGTGTTGAGGGCTCCTTTAGGTGCGTACTGGACGAGTAAGCTCACGTGGAGAGATAACCCACGTGGTGTCCTGACATATTACAGGGATGAACTCGATCAGCTGAGGGAAGAGTACGCCCACTGGACACCGTATACAGACGAAAGGCTACATCGTCTACCCCAAATTTGCACGGCCAATAATCAACTATGGTTGACATGAGCTCCACTTATAAATTTCTCAATTGTGGAGTTCTATTACCCCGGCCGGTCCTCCACAAATTTAATGCACAGCAGCCCGTCCCCAAAAACTCAATGTACGACCGTAGACTTCACAATATTACTGGTCAAGGTCGTTTACCGAATATGGATTGGGCAGATCACCACCGTGCTCATGTAGCTTGTTGGAATGAGAGGAAGTATGATTTGGTTGTAGAAGCGATTGTACCGTACGACGAATCATTGCAAACCAGCTACATGGCATGGTATTCACAGTCGTTCCTCTGAATAACGGCATCTCCTGAATATGTCGTTATTCCGAAGAACGGCATCTATTATAGGAACAGTTGTGCATGTTTTTGTGAATGTTTTGTGGAGAGAAACTACTAAAATCAAATTTACTCAAATTCAACAAACTTTCACTCCACATATCTCATTCTTAACTATTTAAACTAAAATTACGTAGCATAAAACTCAAGCTCTCTAATTTTTATTAACTTAACAATAGATTTTACAACATTAATACAGTAACGGGCTACAAGTTCAAGTGCCGGTAGATTAGGAAGTCACCACACTCTGTACGTTCTTACAACTCCATCTATTGTGTCCACTCACTCTGCATTTGGAACAAACTTTTCCAGTGCTCCCACTTTCTCGAGCATCCATGTCATTGCGGATACGAGTACTCTTAGGTCGCCCTTTCACCCGACGAAGACTCGAATCGGCTATGAGTACCGGTCCACTTTGTGTCGGCCAATAAGATTCGTCTGGAATAGGATTGAAAGTTGGTGCCCACATTTGTGCTAATGAACCGGTAGAGTAAAAGGCATCAATGTAGGGTTGATAATCAATCGCACGGGAAGCACAGGTCACTAACACATGAGAGCATGGAATGTGATATAGTTGGAATTTGCCACAAGTACAAGTTCGGCTCCCGAGGTCTACCGTGTGCCAATGTCCACCCTTTTGATATCCACTATCCATTCTAATGCCCGTTTTTACCCCAAAAACACCTGGCCGATTATTAAACATTATTGCATCAAGTAAATTGGATTTTTTACGGCGTACATCAATAATATCCTGAATGCGTGGTGCCCATAATTTACCTTTATTGATAAGCATCTGCGCGGCTTCACGGCGATCAGTGAAATACATGTTTAGACGGAAAAAAATCTATTCTACAATTTCGGTGACAGGCAAGCTACACACACCTTTTAGAACCGAATTGAAAACTTCCGATAGATTTGTTGTCATTATACCATATCTACGACCTCCATCAGCAGAAAGTGCCCACTTCTCAATCACTTTCTCCTTCAACCAATTAGCCCCATCAGCATTGGTCGCTTCAAGTTGTGCCATCTTTTCCTCAAACTTCTTCAACTGATTTTGACACGCGATCACCTTCAACTTACTCATCAAAAACTTGTAACCAATTTTTTTATGGAAATTGCTAGCAAAATGCCGCATACAAAACGGATGATATGCAAATGGTTCCTTCCATGTTCCGAACTCATTTTGCATTGCTGATAAAATACCTGCATGGCGATCAGAAATGACACATAAACCTGCACGATCTGTGACGAAGCACTGAATACAGTTCATGAACCATGTCCACATCTCTATATTTTCACCGTCAACTAGTGCAAACGCAAATGGAAACAACCTACCGTTTGTGTCCGGTGAAACAGCAATCAACAAACAGCCTTTGTATTTTCCATACAAATGAGTGTCGTCTACACTTATAACTGGTCTGCATGCCTTAAATCCCTCGATGGAAGGCCCGATGCCCAAAAAAACCCTTAAAAGTTTTTTTGTCCGGACCGGACGCAATCTTCGCCCAATGTACAGCCGTACCCGGATTTGAAGCTTGAATTGCATTGAGAAGATATAGCAATTTAGTGTAAGCTTTTTCAAAAGAACCATATAGTCGCTCAATTGCTTTATGTTTAGCCTTCCAAGCTTTCCAGTATGAAATTGTGTAATGGAACCTACCCTTGACTATTCCAATTATGGCTCTTGGTGTTATTGCGAGTTGTGCCTTCACAACATCCAATATTACCGTCGATACAACCATGGAATCAATTTTGCTGTGATCCCGAGTCAATGTAGGATTCACACATGTGTGTGCACCTTCAAGCTTCTTTACCACGAAATAATTACTGCCTTTTGGAACAATTGCACGCAACCACCATGGACAACCAACTACATTTTGAAGTACCGAATTTTTTGCAATGTCCTCGGCTGAATGGTTGATGGGTGCATATTTACATTTCACATAGTATAGACCGGGGGATGATTTTACCGTCACGAATTCTCTGTGGTTCTTCACGGCGTACATCTTCACTTGATGTTGTAGAGCATCTTTGGTTGGAAATCTTTGACCTATGAAAAGTTCATCCAAGTTGGAAGAGCCAACGGAAGACTGTCCATGTTCATGTATGGTGGCACAAGACATCCATTCATTCGATTGAGATCCATGTATAGCTGCACTTGTGTCCTGACTTAGCAACACGCGGGAACATCAACATTGACATCATCGATCGGAGCTTCATCGACAACCTCCTCCTCATCATCTTCAAGACCACGTTCCTCATCTTCTTCCTCTTCGACCAAATCGTTATTTACAACGGCGTTGTCAAAGTCTTCCATTGCCATGCCGGCTCCGAAAATATTTTGTGACAATATCAGCGGATGTACCTGCTCGTATTCGGAGGAAACAGGTTTCTTTAGAGTTGTGCTAGTATCTTCTTCTGTATTTGATATTCTTGTATGTGACTCGACAGATGGTTTCAAAGTCCGTGCGAGCCTTGGACTTTCAATAACAACTCGTCTAGTATTTGGAAGCCTCGTTTGGTCGATATATAACTCAACTGCGTTCCAACTATAATTTGGATCAAGTGTCCTACCCATCATGTACCTCAGAGAATTGTTATTGTCTACGGGTATCAACATGAAATATTGCACATCTCCTTTACCGACAGCATAACGGGCTCTAGTTTTCACACTTATTTCACTTCTATCCCAATTGGTGACTTCATATATCTTATCTATTAATTCTGAGTACATAAAGTTGCGGAGAGCCCAAATAATTACCGATTCAACATCACTATAAGAATATCCAATCTTGGGATCTTTAATTACTTCACCCCCAAAATATAACCAAATAGGGATATCATATTCCATACCTAAGCATAAAAATTCAAACATGTTCAAGTCATTCACTACTCATAAGCATAACATAGGAATACATATCAAACATACGGTTAAAATAATAATACCTTCAAATTAGACCGTACTGTCAATAGCTTGAAAAATCATTGTGGATGAAGAATAAATGAGAGTGGGAGTAAGGATGTAGGATATATGAAATTTGAGAGCACTCCAATGGTTGGGATTTTTTGATTTAGGAATCTAGGGTTTGTGGATTACGGGAGTGAAGAGAGAGAGAGAAAGTACAAAGGGGTTGGAGAAGAGTTGGGGCACTGATTATAGGTAAGTGTGCAAAATAGAAAGCAATTGATGCCATTATTCAAAATAACGGCATCAGTTTAAATCATGTCGTTCTCTGAGAGAACGGCATAGGTTAATTTACTTTTACAATTCTCTCTCAGCTCACAATTGAAATTGTTTGCTCTTTGGATAAAAAGTAACAGATGTCGTTATTTGCAATAACGGAATGAAACTTTTTTTTCAAACAGATGTCGTTATTGGGAAGAACGGCATCGAAATAACCTATGCTGTTTTTCCCAATAACGTTTCTTACTGACATGTCCTAAACTGGGTCAGATCGCTAATTATTTTCGGAAGTGGGTCAAGGCGCCAAATATTTTCAAAAAGTGGGTCAGTACGGCAAAATTTTCTCCTCTTCCACATCTCTCCAAAACCCACAAACTCTAACTCTCCCTACCCCAAAACCCACCCAAATCTCCTCACCCAACCGTCCCTACCATTATTCCCCATCCGGATCGATCCGGAAAGATTCACCACCACAAAACAGCCAAATATCGGACAATTGATGGAGACTCCATCGATGTTGGAGAGCTACCACGTCTTTCCATGTAGACATCTTTGGTCAGATTGAGATTGGTGTCGAGGACGCAGAGAATATCGAAGTCGCCAGTGCTGCCAAGATCGGACGGTCATGAGGCGGAGGGGAGATCGAATGCTGAAGGAGGAAGTGGCAGCGGTGGCGAGTAGTCGTGCCAGCTCAAGATCGCGAGTTCGCCGTCGTAAAACTCAGAAGCCGACACTAGATTCGAATTAAAGTTGGGGTTTAAGAAGCAGAAGACTGTGAGGATGAGGAGAGAGAAGGGAGTAGCAGCCATTTGCGATGTGAGGAGAAACTCATCAGATTGGAAGCCTAGGGTTTCAGGATTTCAGAGAGAGAAAATGACTGAGATTTGACGAGATATAAAAAGAGAGAGAGAAAGATAGAGAGAATTTTGACCTATCCCAAATTCCCAAATTTGAATTCCCATCTCCAAAAAAAGGTAACTTTCTCATCTCCTCCTCTTCCTTCTCCTTTTTCAATTTCTAGGGTTTCAATACCACTTTCTATCTCTTCAAACAGGACGAACCAGTCGAAGAGTTCGAGCCCCTTTTCAATTACAGCCGCATCCAACACCCTAGTCTTTCCTACTTACAAGGTAACCCATTTCTATTTTCTTCATTCTTGATAAAATTCCTTTTTGATTGGTTGTAGGGTTTTGGTTTTCTATTAGAAGAGGATATTGATTTGTCGTCGATCTTCGTCCCCGCGAAGCAGAAAAGGCGGAGGTGTGATAAAGCGGTAATGTAAATGGATCAGAGAATTATCATGTCATGTATCTTGATGAGTTTTTTTTAATTTGCATTTAGTTCTATTTTGAAGTTGATTGGGTTGTTGGTTTGGTTTTGTAGGAGGATTTTGAGACAGAGGAGAAAGTAGTGGTTTTGGATGATGATGGTGGTGGTGAGGGCGCGATAAAGCGGTAATCTTGATGAGTTTTTAATTTATTTTGGTTTAGTTCTGTTTGGAAGCTGATTGGGTTGTTGGTTTGGTTTTGTAGGAGGATTTTAAGACAGAGGAGAAAGTAGTGGTTTTGGATGATGATCTGTAACACCTCGGATTTTAAAATACCGAAAATATTCGTTTTTATATTTTGTAGGGGTGAGAATTATTTTAAGTGATGTCTTATTGATACTGGTATGGATATTTTAATTGGCTTGGCGTAGATGATATGTTGAAGCCATGAGTTGAGATTTTATGTGAAGAAATATTATTTACGTTATTTTATAATTTTGAAGGATTGTTATGAGATGATTTAATGTATTTTGTATTATTAGTATTATTAAAGTAAAAGTTGGTGTTATTTGAAATATTTTAGGGTATTGGGGGTTTATTTGCTAATAGCCTTTACTTAATTATTATTATTTTTATTTTTTTTAGAAAACCCCTCCCCCTCCCCTTTTCTCTTCCTCATTTCTTTCTCCCCATCCATTCCCGATCGCAACCTGGGGGACCGAAACCCATTTCAATCCACCCCTCCCCCATCCAATCCATCTATTTACTTCATGAAATCCAAATTAAATTGGGAACTAGGCTAATTGAAGGGTTCTCTACATCGTGGAAATGTTGGATTTTCGAAAGAATTCCGAAAAGGTAAACCCTAACCCATTTTATTGTATGAAATTGAGTTGGATTAATTTCTATGGAGTAGGATTATTATGGTAGAGAGATTTAAAGATGTTGGAAGTGGTAAATTTGAGGAATTAGTGGATTGTTAGAGAAATTGCAAGTTGTTAATGAATTAGGGTTTTGGGTTGTAAAAGAGAGTATATAGAGCATATTAGAAGTTAAGATTGGTGCATATCATGGTGAAATCCTAAAGTTCTAATTTTGGCATAAAGCCAAATTTTAGAATTTGTGAAGTGGAGTAAGAAACTTGCTGCTAGCGAGTTTAGAAAATATATGGGAGGTTGTGGAGTAGTGTGAGAGTATCAATATGAATTTAGAAGGGATTTTGTAGACTTAGAACTTAATGGAAAAGATGGAGAATGAAAGTATAAATTTTGTGCACGCCGGGTGTTCGGTGAAATGCCCGCGCGATATAGAGGTGAGAATTTGATGAATTCGGAGGTGTAGATGAGTCTCATTATTGTTGTTAACCCTAATTTGAGATATTAGGACAAAGGGATTGAATAAATTAGGAAATAGGAAAATTTCCTATTAGAAAGCCTCCGATCAATATGTGAGTTCTTGCATCGGGGTTCGAATTTGAAATCCGTCGTTGTAGACGAATTTGTGATGCGTGGGTGAAGACGAATTCAAATTTGGAGGTTTGTAGGTCGAGTTTTGAGCTTTAAACTAATTGATCCTATAATTTCCTATTTAGGTGGAAAAAGTCGAACTTTGACTGGCTACAGGACGGACGTGGGACATCGTTTGCTCAATCCGTCAGGTGAGTATGTTGTGTTTATAAATATTTTATATTGTGGCCGAATTTCGTGGCCTTTTGATATGTTTTGTGGGAGTTATGCCAAAAATGGATTTTTGTTGAAAATACGGATTTTTAAGGATTCAAAATGGGTTTTTGAGATATGTGGTGAAAGTGATTATTTTAAATATATAAAATCTATAATATGGGTTAATGTGATGTGTTGAAGTATAAAAAACTAATTATATTAGATTGTTTATGCACATTTTTATCCAGTGTATGATTGTGCATGTTTTGGGGCATATAGGCCCTTATAGGTAATTATACTTACATGGAGTATGGTGTATGAGCTAGAATGCTATAATTAGATATTATAAGATTTAATTAGAGAAAATAAATGATTTGGCCCCTTTTTCTGGGAAACTCGCATGGGTGGTGTATATTTGTAATATATATAGATGATTATGACGTGTGATGCAATAGTTGATGAAATTAATAATTGGGTACATGTTTACATTTTAATTCTGTTCGAAGTGAAGAATGGGGTGAATGTATTATTTATGAAATGAAATTTTAAAGAAGTGTTTTTGTGATTTTATTTAGTGCTAATTATTGGATTAGCGAGTGGGTGAGCTATTTATGAATTATTATGATGTGGCGTACATATAACGCAATAAGTGTAATAAAGAGAAGAACATCAGAAATGAAGAAAATGTGTATTGATGATATATTAGGATGTTATTAGACCTAATTAGACGAAATAAGTGATTTTGGTGCATTTTGTGATATATATACATATTGTCGGTAATAAGTAATGATGTGTTAATTGATGAAATTAAGGATATAACTCATGTATGTTTTATTGTGTGTTTGTAGTGAACCAATGGGTGATGATATGATAGAATCTTCTATTTAAACCGTTATATGCTTAAGTTGTTTTAGTGTGGTGAATTACATACCTCGATCTTCTTATGATACAATATATTTTCCAGTAATAATCTTATAAATGCAACTACTGGATGAATAAATATATGTAGTTCCATGAGTTAATGACTCGCATGATTAAAGTTAAGAATGTGGCAATTGTTTAATTAAAAGCAGTGATGCTTTGTGTTAATTTAATAAGATGAAAAGATGAAATAACAAATGGTTTTGTTGACCAGTACCTACAGCAATCCTGGGGTTTGGGCTAGACCTCCTAACGCCCAAGGACCGGCTTGGGAATAGTGGACCCAAACTATGTTTGGGGTAAGTGGATTTTATCGCCCAAGCTATCGGCTTGAGGCCCGGTTTCCCTTGATGACAGCTGTCGCGAGGAAGTACCCAGTTTACCTGGGACGTGGTTTTTCCTTCCTGGCTATTGGCTGGGAGGAAGTACCCAGTTTACCTGGGACGTGGTGTTTTTCCCTCGATGACAGCCGTCGCGAGGAAGTACCCAGTTTATCTGGGACGTGGCTTTTTCCCTCTTGGCTTCGGCTGGGAGGAAGTACCCAGTTTACCTGGGACGTGGTGTTTTTCCCTCGCTAGTTCGGCTAGGAGGAAGACGTAGCCTCGGACGAGTAAGACTCTGTGTGAGCATCGGACCGCGTGTTTACTGGGCTGTCGGCTTTCAGTATGTTGGGATACTGTGGCTCACTGGTCGACAAACTAATAAAATAACTAAGTATAAATAAGAATGTGAGAGTAAAGAAAGTACAGAAAGTGAATTGTGAATTGTGGATGAGAAAGAAAGTAGTTGTGAATGAAGTAAATGTGAAAGAAAATGAGTTATGAGTAAGTGTATGAAAAGAAGTGATAAATGCAGTGCGTGGTTAATTTAAGATGAAAATAATAAAAGAGACATGTGTTATTATGAACAGTACGTAGTAATTGTATTATGTATGTGATCATTAAAGTGAAAAACAATGTGATATAAGTTGTTACACCTTGGAATTGTGTCAAGAAACTACCTGCCCGCTATTTCTATGGAAATTGTGGGAACTACCTGCCTTGGCATAATTCGCATGGTGAGTTGGTATAATAGTGGTAATGATTGATGGAAATGAGAAATAAAATAAAGTGAAGATGATAAGTGAATGAAGTGAATTATTAACCAAGCTATCAGCTTGAGACGTGATGTGATATTACCCAAACTGTGTGTTTGAGGTGCAGTGATTATTACCTAAGCTATCGACTATGGGGTGTGATATGTTGTGGCCCCAAATTGTGTTTGGGGATTAAGAGAAAATAATAATAAGATTTATTGTTTATAAGGAAAAGAAATTGCTAAAGTGGTATAATGAAATGGGAATGAGCTATAAAACAAGTTTTCGTTGTAATGAGTATAAGCATTCTATCAATAATGTGTTAATGATGTGATGAGATGTGAGAGCATTGCAATAAGCAATAAGATGTTGTAATTGCGTCATAAGACTTTAATGAGTATGGCATTATGAGAATAGAAGCATATATGTAAGAAGTGGTACTTGTGTATTTCAATAAAATAAATACCCGTATTTGGAGAATGGTTACGAAAATGGTTAATGCAGAAAGTATGTTGTATTATGAGTTGTATTCATACAAATGGTTATTTATGAAAGGAGTAATAACATCATGTAGTATATTCATATAATGCTATTATGACGATACTTGTGGAAGAATGAATATTTGGGTGAGCGCATTTAAATTGAAAAGTAAGGGATTGTATGTGTATTCGTACTAGGCGGATGTAAAATAAGAATATATATATACGAGGTTGATGTGAAGTATATTATGAAATGTGGGAAGTTATGGATAATTAAATAGTTGAATGCAGGATTGGCAACGTATTTGATATATCGTCGTATTGATGATGTTGTTGTGTTCAGGATTCAGGTAGCATTATCTTAATTTGGTATTTGTAAGTTTAAATTATTTTCTTTATACTATTTTAATTTGTTATTAGATTAATAACTATACTCACACCAGAAATAGCTGACCCCTTAGTGTTTGGGGGGTTAGGGGAGTCTGAGGACTACCCTAGATCCCCTACTGTTTCTGGTTCTCATCAGTGCAGAGGTGAGGCGTGGATTGGTAGGATGAAGTTTTATTTTAAAAATTTGTACTAATTAGTTGTGTGAATAATAAAATTTATGATCTAAATTGTATTATGGATGTATAAGCATGTATATGACGATGATGAGTATAGTGTGGGGTGGTATGGTATGTATGTGACCCGTACCCATCTCGTTGTGGAGTACCGGGCTCTGTGGTAGGTTTTACAAGGATTTTTCTAAATTTTTACCTCGTTTTTCAAAGAAATTTATAGTTTTTATTTGATATTTGATAATCCGTTAAGAGTTTGGCCCCCAGAGCATTATATTATATTGCCTGTATGTTTCTGCTCATTTTAGCCTGGGGAGCCCGTGAAATTATTGTGTGTATTGTGAGCTACGGAATTTTGAGCAGAATTCCGTAAGCTATTTGTGTTTCGGGGCAAAATTTATAGGGAAAATTCTGCCAAAATTTTCCTTGAAATATAACTTTCTTAGTTTATATTTAAAGTGATATAGACATTAAAAGAATTGATTTTGGAGTCAAAAAAAATTTGGGGTGTTGCATGATCATGGGGGTGGTGAGAGCGCGATAAAGCGGTAATCTTGATGAGTTTTTAATTTATTTTGGTTTAGTTCTGTTTGGAAGTTGAATGGGTTGTTGGTTTGGTTTTGTAGGAGGATTTTGAGAGAGAGGAGAAAGTAGTGGTTTTGTATGATGATGATGGTGGTGGTGAGGAGGAGGAGGAGGATAATTGGTTAGCGGCTCCGCCAAGGAAGGTTGCGGATGTGAGGGTGGAAGAGGATGAGACGTTGCGCGTGTTGAGGTATGTGTTTGGTGGAAAATCTCCCTAACCCTAGCAATTTGCACAGGATAATTGTTTTAAAAATATTTCAGTCTGGTAAAAGTATTCTATCCATTAGGCATTCAAATTTATTAGCTCAGTTGGGTCAATAAATTTGTGAATTAAATCCTTAATTTTCAAGTGGAAAGATGGTATCTTTGGGCTGTGTATTACATTGATGCAAATTTATTTTGTTTGATTGAGATTATAAATATTGAGAAGAATTGAGAATGAGTAGTGAGTTTTAATTGTTTTTTAGATGATAGAGCTCAAATGGAGCAATGGGTGTTTCAAATTTATTTGTACTAATATAAGAGAGAGTCCACCCCTCTCTCCTTTCTCTATTTTGAAATAGAGAAAAGAGAGAAAAAGTAGAGATTCATATTTAACTAACACGTGCACTATGCACAATTTTATTTAAAAACCAAAACAAAGTAAAAACACAAATCCCTCAAACACAGTATCTTCCCTTCCCACATTTTCAATCTTACAAAATCTCACGTTTCTTACCAAACATACCTCTCATCTCTTAACTTAGAATTACAATTTTTAAGCAAACACAATTCATAATATTGTTTTTATATTATTTTATCAGTCTATCATGTTTACCCTAATCTGTACTATAATGCATGGTTTATAATGTATAATCTATTAACTGAATGTTAATGATGCTGTAATATATCTATTAACATAAATTAGTTGAATTTGTGACATCTTTTCATTGCCTACATTTTTTAGCTTTAGTAATATTCATTATGGTTTGACAGTGATTCTCTACATCCTCTACTTATATTAGGATGATAATGAAGATTTCAGTAATTACGGTAAGGATGAGATTCATAAGTTTTTCTCAATTCTCTCAATTTTTTTGGCAATTATATATAATTTTATAAGTCCCTGAAAACTAATTTAGGCTGTGCAATTTGCACAGGGTAAAACTGAAAACTGATAATAATAAGCTTTGATACCACTAAAAACCTTGTCACGTCCCGCTTCCCAAAAACATGGAATACGAGCGCTTAACAATGCCCAACGAATGATTTTTCATCATTCATGAGCTGTAGGATCGACTCAACATCATAACAAGAATATAACAAAATGTACACAACCATGCATGCATGAATAATTTATTAATCAACAGAAAATAATTGAAACAAAATAATAATATCCCAAATAGTTTTCAAGTCTGGATCAAAAGATAAAACTCGGTACTATAAGCCCGTTACAAGGTTCAAGTAGCAACAATTATGAATAACTCAAATACAAGAAAATAATTAAAGCAGTTTTTCCCAAGCAAAGCCTAGAACGTTTGCTCACCAATCCCAGCAGGCAACACGTCTCCAAAATCTGTATATATAAATATAAAAAGGAAAAAAATAGGGAAAATAAGATAAACGCCCTTAGTGCAAGTTAGGGTCGCAAATAATAAAACAAGTACAAGAAATATGGAACAAGATTTGGAATCAAGAATGTAATTGGGATGCAACAAGTAGTTGGATTCAAGAAACTAGTTAGCAAGAAAGACAACTCAAGTGACAAGGTTGGGTAACAAGTACTAGTAGTAGAACAAGTGGGTAGTGAACATGTAATGGTATCAAGCATCAAGTAATAAGTATTACGTACAAGTGTCGAGTAATAAGTAACAAGTCTAATGTGTCAAGTTGTCAAGTACAAGTATCAAGTAGCAAGTGTTAAGTATTATGCTCAAGTATCAAGTCGCATGTATCATGTCATCAAGTATCAAGTAAACATGTATCATGTTCAATTATCATGTGTCAAGTCTTGTAGTTATTACTATCTAGGTAGCACTTCATGTGCCATCCTTTTATCACATGGTTGCTACAGTCAATGAAATTTCGTTTAGACCTAGTGATGAATTTATAGGGCGGTGTACTCAGGCATCAAGTATCAAGCAAGCATGGTTCATGAATCGAAAAATAAAATAACAAGTTCACGAAACAAGTTCGTGAATCCACTAACAAGTTCAAGAACACACAGTGGGTTCATGAATCAAACAAGTTCATGAGCCAAGTAATGGCTCCATGAATCCATCAAGATACAACAAGTTCATGAACCAAGTATTGGGAAACACGGGTCTCCTTCCGAGTACACTTACCTATATTGTCCACTACTATGGTCTTTCCCTTAAACCCCGACTTGTTATTTATTATTATCATCAAGCAAGCATGAAAGTGTGCGAAACAAGTCAAGTAAACATAATCAAGAGCATGGAACAAGTCTAGGCTAGGTAGGATACATGTTCGAGAGTCAAAACAAATCAAAGTATCAAGAACAACGAGAATTCCAAATCTGGACAGCATGACGTTGCTGCACCAAAACTGCGATTTCCGTTGCTACAAGATAGCAAATATGGATCCTTCAGAAGGTCTAGAAATTAGACTCCTGCCCGGTTCCAACGCATATAATTAAGGTACATGAAAGTTGTGGTAACATATGTCAAAATAGCAAACTATACAACATTTGTGTTCAGCCAAAATTTGTAAATTGAGTTTATACATGTGAAACAGGATTGAAACATCATTAATTAATTCTGAGTAAATTAGGGAATGTTCTCTAGGGTGTTCAGTATCAGCATGCAAAATTTCAAGTCATTTACTTACTGGTAGCATAGTTAAAATAATTGTAAACTAAGGAGGTGCAGCAGTTTTTGTGAATCTGCGACTACCGACACAGCAGCAGTAAAACTGCGATATCTCCTAGACCGTAACTCGGAATTCAAAAATTATTGATGTTATTGGTAACTACACACTTAGGGCTACATTTCATATTCAGGATTTAAGTTCAGATTTTGGTTTTATCGGGGTCGAAACAACAAGTAAAGACAAGAATAGCAGCAAGTGTGAATTTCTTTTATATACAAGTTGCATAATAAATGACTATTATGAGTCTAGATTAGTATGTGATACAAATACGAATGCATTGGGAATAAAATCGGCAAGTCACATGTATTTCTCAACTCAAAAGAATGTAAGATCAACACAATACATCATACAACACACGTTTACAAGTCAAGGGGTTCATGTTCAAGTAATTAGGAAATAAAAGGGGTCCAACTAGTTTTGTAAATATATCAATGAAGGGTTGTGACTCTTAAGATTATGGAATCGATGGGGAATAATTTAAGATCAACAAATGATGAGACAATGAGGAGTCACAACTATGATTTATTTGCAATATTTTCAATTAAACGCTCGTACTAGAACAATAATTTGTACAAGAAGAATACTTGCCTTGGGGTGTAGACGATGAATCTAACGGAGGAATAACGGGAACGGATCCTGACACGGACACAATGAATGGATCGAACGAATACACGAACCAATCACGAACATACGATCACAATCGAAATCACGAACCAAATCACGAATCTCGATGATCGAGAGGAAGATCAAGATGATGAAGATCAAGAGATACAACGACTAGATCAAGAGATCAAGATCATATCAGATCGGACGGCCAAATAAAGCTTGATCAGATCAGATCAGATCGGGAGGAGATCGGGCGGCCAAGATCAAGACTGAAGATCATGATGATCATGATGAGATCGACGGCCAGGATTCACTGATGATCAAAACCCAATAACAACAGCAACGGTAATGGGGGGTGCACTGTGAACTTCGGCGGCGGGGAGTGGCCTGCAATCGTGCGGCGCTCGGGAGGAGCACAGCATACAGGGACATCGGGGATGTAGGGAGGTGCTACAGTCGTTGTAGTCGTGGCTGACAACAAGGCAGAGGAGCACCGAAGGAGGCAGGGCTAGGCGAGGGAGACACACAGCACAGGGAAGCTGCTTTGCGGCTAACATCGGAATGGGGAGACGGCGGTGTTGGCGCTAGCTACGTCGGGAGTGCCGGAGCGCTGGGGAAGGGGCTTTGCTGCGGTTGCTGCTAATCGACGTCGGAACACAGCGCACATGGGGACGTCGGGGAGAGGTAGCAGCGCTGTCACTACCACAGGTGGAGGCTGGCATGCGACGGGGAGAGGGAGGTGCACGGGAGGAAGGGAAGGGGGAGGTCGCGAGGCAAGGAGGTTGGCGGAAGGGTTTCGAAGGAGATGACAGTGAGGAGGGGAAAGGTCGGGGAGAGAGAGAGGTAGGGGAGAGTGCATGGCAGCTGGTGTATTAGGTTGAAACAGTAGGGGTAGGGTTAGGTTTAGGGTAGGGTATTTATAGTATATGATTTGGGTATTTGGGTAGATTATAGGGTATTGGATCCATTAGGGAATTTGGGTTTTTGATGTGTATTGGGTTAAGAAAATCTAATAAGAAAATATACAACTAGAGAAAAATAAATAATTAAATAGATCAATAATAATATAGTAACAAAATAGATAAATTTGTGTGCATCAAATTAATACTCAAATACTACAAAATACAATAGAATTAGATTTTCAATTCAACAATCAAATATAATAATATTAATAACAACAATAATAATTTTGATATACATATCAAAATGAGATTTGAGATAAACATGTTTAATAAAATCCAAATAGTAATAAAATAAGATACAAATAGCCGATCACTTAGAAAATAAACATTAAAGTTAGAATATACTACTGTTCGAAGAAGATACAATTTCTGGTTCGAAAAGATTTTAAATAGAAGGCACAGTTCGAGTTTAAAATAATACTGAATTTATAATAAATCAAAATTCGAAAATATTCTGAAAATACGTATTAAGGAAAACAGGGGTTACAAATCCTACCCACCTTACAACAAAATTTCATCCTCAAAATTTGCTTAGGCGGTGCATAGGACAGGGCAAAACAAACTGGTGGGAAGGGTAACAAAGCAGAGGGCTAAAGGAAAATGAACAAGGTAATGGCAACACCAGAAAAAGAAGTAAGTGGATAACAGCGATGTCAAATTGAATGCATAAAAGAGAATAAACAGTATCAAAATGAACGAAATAACACAAGATAACAAATATGATAAAGAAGTAGACAGAACTGGAATCAGAGAGAGAAAAGACAGGGAATAATTGAATCAAATAATGAATGGGTGCATGATGGCAAAATGGAATGCAAGAAAGAAGTAACCGATATCAAAATGAAGAAGAAACAACACAAGGTTTGCAAGATAACAAAGCAAAGAGATAGAAAAAAAGATAGAGCTGGAATCGAAAAAGGGATGGACAAGAAAAAGATGAACCAAGCAATGAGTCAACGGATGAGACCAAATGCAAGAGATAGGGGATAGAAAACAATGCAAGGAAGGAGAAGCAACAATGGGATCCTGGAACCTATGGGTTATGGGCCCACCACGCTTCCGCTGCGACACTCTGATGGTAACGTTCCAAGCTTCAGACATGTCATTATAGACCATGTGACACCAAGCGACGATCCGAGTAGGAAGAAAAGAACGAGGCACCAAAATCAAAGAGAATATAGGTAGGAGAATTTGGGTTGGGCTCGAGTGAGATATTAATAAACACTTCAATCAAAGGAAAATAAAATTGGGCTTTAGATGAGGGCTTTGATTTAGATAATTAGGTAAAAACTAATGGACATTAACAAAAATAATATTAATAATACAAAAATCAACAAATATAAATAACAAAATAATAATAACAAAAACAATAAAATAATAATAACAGTAATAATCATCATAATCATACTGGTAATAATAATAATAATAATAATAAAAATATTAACAATACCGGTAAGGATAATAATGCAAGACAGAATATAATTTGGGGTTCATCATTTTTGTGAAAGTAATTCAATATTAACAACAATAATAAAATAGTAAAAAAAATAATACAATAATAATAATAGTAATAGTAATAATAATAATAATAATAATACTAATAATAATAAGGAAAACAAAGCCCAACGACTTATAAAATTAAGTTAGGGACTTATAAAACCCACCGACATCTCCGGATTTGTTGAGCAGTTGCAAGTGGAACCACCGGCTCAGGTTCTCGATCTCGACTCGGGGAACTGTCTCCGTGATCAAAAGGAGAAGAAGTCGCAGTCGGAGGCGAAGGCGAATCCGCTGTCGAACCACGTTAGGGTCTGGGTCGAGAAGAAGATGGAGAGCAGAGTGGATGAGAGGGACTGCGAATTGCCGTTCTTGACCGGCGCCCCCAAACTGGTGAGCATTTTTTCATTTCTTGAAGTTTTTTTTATAAAAAACTTCTAGGGGTTTTCTCTGCTATTTCTTAGAATTGGGAGTTTGGGGAATGAAATGTGAGGGTGGGAAGGTGTGACGTAAGCAATGTTGACTAGGTGGATGAAATTCATGGACTTTGACAAGATTCATGCAATGTTTCTGCATCCTTGATTTCAGCTTTGTTCGTCTTTAGACTTTAGTCAAGTTTGAAATGAGTTTATAGGTGAAGTACATGTTAATTGTGTAGTAGAATTAAGAGAGAGTGATTGTTAATTTATAATTTGGAGAATAAATATACTTCACTTTTATCAGATTAGTATGGAAAGTTGTAAAAATTAACAAAGAATCAAGTAATCGATCAGTATGAGAAAGTGATGGGTTGGCGTTTTTACAAATAATAAAAGCTTAGAAAGCATCAACAATTCGAAGACCATGAGTAAATATTATGAGTTTACGTAGTGAAAAACGAGAAGGTTAAAAATCATATTATTTTCTTGAGGTATGATTCTTAATTTCATTTTCTTGATTTTTCTTTATTCTCAATTGTTTAGTTGAAATGAATTTTATTTTTGTTGTGGTGGTTTGGTGGCATTGTATAGTATGGAGGAAGTTGCAGAGAAGAGGAAAGCTTTGAGCGAGCATGCGAATGAGATCAAGATGCCGGAAAAGGCCTCTTCTTTTCAGGTATGGAGTGGTGTTGGTGGTAGTTTCCGATACTTGATTAGAGTGGAGTTGATTGGGAATATGATTGACATTTTTTTTTTTCATATGATTAGTTTTAAATTCGGGTTGTTATTTGTTGTATCGAAAGGTTTTAGTATGATTGTTAGAAAGATGTTTTGTTTGGTAGATTTTGGTGTGTTGTTAAAGGTTTTTTTTTTTTTTGAATAGTTTGGATTTCCAGATATTTTAATTTCTGAAATCTAATTAGTTTAAGAGCAACTATAGTTATTTTTTTGTCCCTTTTTATTTTTTAGGGAACCATCATAGCTGTTTTAAGTACAAGTAAAAAATAAATAAATTATACAATTCTTTTTACCCTTATAGACAAAATGTTGATAATATTAAAAAACAGTTATGAAGAAAAAAAATAGAAGATACTAACTAAAATTGTATTGTCATCTATATGTAGATGTACTAGAAGACACTAACTAAAATTATGCTGTCAATTATATAGAATAAAAATATAGAGTGATACTGGTTTGAAAATTTGAATTGGCTAATATATATATATATATATATATATATATATAGCTTATTATCAATTATTGTACCCTCAATGTGTTTCTGATGTTGATTATATTTGATTTGAGAGGGAAGGCGGTTGAGAAGCGCACGGTGGAGATGAAGATAGCGGAGTACATCAAGGAGTCCAACAAGAGCTACAACCCAACTTTGGTAATTATTCGATTTTTTTTTCTTTTCCTTTCAATTGAATAGAAATATAGATTGATGCTGGTTGGTTTGAAAATATGAATTTGTTAATCTGTAGATTTGTTATCTTTTGATTATATTGTTCAAAAGAGTTAATAGACATATCTAAATTTTAGAGTTTTATATAATTTTATGATTCTCACAAAATTATTTTAGTCTGTGCAATTTGTAGAGAATAACACTGATCACCAATTAATTTTCTTATAATTCAAATTGGTTCATGCTGAATTTTGTATTGAATATTTTTGATATTTTAATATATGTTTTGGTAAAGTCTGTGCAATTTGCGCAGGGTAAGACTGGTACTATATCTTGAGCTAATATGCGTACCCCTCTCTTCTTTCTCCATTTTGAAATAGAGAAAGGAGAGCAAAAGGATGAAATCACACATACCTTAACACGTGCACACCATATTTTTTTACTTAACAAAATAAAATACAAAAATTTATATACTATATCTTAAGATAATAGGCCTACCCCTCTCTCCTTTCTCCATTTTGAAATGGAGAAAGGAGAGCAAAAGTAGGATATCACACCTACCTTAACACGTGCACACCACATTTTTTTACTTAACAAAATAAAATACAAAAACAAAAAAAAATCCTTCCTCTCCCAACTCCCCCTCCTCAAAATCCCGCTAACCCCCCCCCCCCCCCACCAAATCTCAACAGTCGTCGTTCGCCAACCCGCCCAAATCCTCGTCGTCGATGCTCGCTGGCCTGCCATTGGTGATGACACTGCCGGTAAGATTTCTCATATGAATTAGGGTTTTTGAATTCCTAATTTTTTTTGTAATATTGTATTTATGAAACCCTAATTTACCACCCGCTTTAATTCTTGATTTCTAATTAGGGCAATTCAATTCTTAAAATTTTAAAATACAAACCCTGATTGTGGATTCAAAAATAAAGATTGGTTATTTTCAGACCAATTCCTTACTAATGTTCTGTTCATGATTCTTTGTTTCTTCATATCCAAATAAATTAGATTTTAGAGGCTATATATGGTAGAAATTGGGATTTTGGAAGGCGAAGAGATGAAGGAAAGAATAAACTGTGGGAAAGTAAGAGGTAATGTAAGTGATTATATGTTTGTTTTTGTTTATTCACTGATTTACACTACTCTCTCCAATGTGTACTCCCAGAGATTACGAAGATGGCAATTAGGCATGTATGTCATGCCGTCGCTGCAATTAACCTAGATGTAGGTTACCTGAAGATCAACTTTTATTCTTCAATTTGATGGTAATTGTGTTCACTACTTCTTATAATTATTTCTCATGAAAAATTACTTTTGTTAAGTTCTTGAGCTTTTCATTTATTTTTAACAATATCTCATAATTATTTTAGTAATCTTTCTTCAATTAGAATTGTTGTTTCAGTTTTTATATCCTTTTTCGATTAATATTTAATTTGTTTGTGTTTGAGTATTTTTCTGCTTTTTTACGGTAATATGGTCAAGTTTTGAGATTCAGGATCAGATGTAAACCTAATAATGTAAGGTTTCATATTAGAAGCAAGAGGATTGTCAAGTGTGAAATTGGAACGAATTGACTTGCATACGAGGGCTTTTTCTTCTAATTGATATCTGTTTTCATTTGAACTTTTGCATTTTAAGTAATATTATAATTAAATTTTCAATTACAAAGAATGATGGATTGTAGATGATGATAAAAAGCATGAAAGTTGAATAGTTTGGTCAATTTTATCATTATTGTATTTTATTAATTTTATTTTCTTAAGGTAAAAGTGAACAAATGAGTGAATATATAAGAAAGCTAAGGACTTCCATCAAATAGTTGATGAAATGCAAAGGTGAAAATTTGATGAAGCAAGAGGAGCTTCAGATGTTGCACCCACGAAGTATGGAAAGTGCCAAACATTGGGAACTACCCGGGAAGGAGTTAGGAACAGGAACAAGGAGAAGCGAGAACCACTTAAATGGAGGAATCGATTGTATTTCGTCCTTTGTTCCACATAGCAACTGGGAAGCGAGAACCACTTAAATGGAGGAATCGATGGTATTTCGTCCTTTGTTCCACATACAATGGAGGAATCGATTGTATTTCGTCCTTTGTTCCACATAGCAACTGGGAATCAGAAGGGAAACAACATGCAGATAGTGGTATCTTTTCTACATATTTTTTTTTGTTTGAAAGTTTTGGTGAATTATAGTACTGTATGTGTGTTTTATAGTTTGATCATTTTATACAGCCACAACTAAGGAGTAATATAGAAAAGTTGGAGGCAAATATTGAGGAACTTCACAGACAATATGAGTATTTACAAGCAAGCTTTGGAATGGAGGAATCTGACAAGATTGTAAGTCTCTTTCTTAGCATCTCTAAATTTCGGTAATTATTTGACTATTTTTTTATTTTCTTTTAATTGAATAAATACATAGAATGATATTGGTTTGTTTGAAAGTGTGAATTAGTTAATTTGTAAATTTATCATCTTTTCATTATATTGTGATTGAAATAGCTAAGAGGTATTTTTAAATTTTTAAATAATATATAATTTTATGAGTCCCTCAAAATTATTTTAGTCTGTGCAATTTGCACAGGTTAACACTAGTTTGGCATATAGCTATAGAAATTTTGGAAATTGGGTTGTAGTCGTCTAAACCCAAATTTTGTCATTTCTTTGACGGATGGAATATCATATTTCATGAGAGCAATTTTTTTTGCAAAAAAAAAAAGAAAGAAAAAAAATCTATCCCGTCCGAAAAGAATACTTTTTGAATAAAAGAGTTAATGGCCCATAATTATGAAGTATAAGCCTAAAGTATAGGATTTAAAAATCGAAAATTAAAACTTCCTATTTCTTGGACGGCATATGATCTCCCTTTTTCATTTTTTATTTTTTTCCCCATTTCTTGGACAGCATATGATCTCCCTTTTCGTTTTTTTTTAATTTTAAAAAATCGATCGGACGGAATATCATGTTCTGACTTCCAAATTTTGGCTTTTGCCATTTCTTCCCCCAAATTTGGCAAACAACTGTTCACCTCGAACCCAAAAAATGGAGATTTGGCCAACGACTACAGATGATTTTTGGCCAAATTATCCATTTTCGACTATAGATGCTCTTATTAAAAGTACCCTCACGGCTTATACAATTTACGACTCCTCCATTCAATAATATAGTAATTCGTTTATGATTTGTACACTTTTATCTCTAATCTCTAATCCCTAAGAGCATCCACAGCCGTTTGCTAAAAATCCATATTATCCATAAAATAACAATCCGTCATCTGTAGTCGTTTGCTATTTATTCATATTTTGGTAAGAGATAGCTATGTTTGAGAGGCGAAATGAGAATATGCATATTATATTCCGTCCCAAATAAAAAAATATTTTTTTTATATCGGACGGATCTTCAAGTTCCGTCCCAAATAAAAATTAATTTTTTTATATCGGACGGAACTTGAAGTTCCGTCCCAAATAAAAAATTATTTTTTAATTAAATTTTGACCTTAGACGGAACTTCACCATTAGTCCTATGAAATATTTTGTGTTGGATAGAACTTCACCATCCGTCCAACTTCAAGTTCCATTTAATAAACTTAGGCTTAGTTAAATATACTTAGGATTAATTATACTTAGGCTTAGTTAAATATACTTAAATACTTAATTAGGGGTTAATTAGGGAGTTATATTAATTAGTGAGTAATTTAGAGGGTAATTGAGTGGGTTAAGGCTGGTTGAGAGTGACAGCTCCCCATGGACGGAACTTCAAGTTCCGTTCGATCAAATTTTGTTCAGTTTGCCATATTATAGCATTTGATGACTGCAATAAACACCACTTTGTTATATCTAAAATATGCATTTTGCTATTTTTTACCTTTCACGAGCATCCACAACAGTTATTCTTCAAATATAGCAAAAATGGCAAATGATAAATAGTAATTTGGCAATTTCGTTGCTATGGTTCATTGCTATAATTTTCTGTAAAAGAATTATTTTTAGCAGACGGGACAACATGTCTTGCCTCACTTTAATTCTTTTTTTTTAATGTTAACAAGTGATTAGATTAAGTTACTTAGTAAATTAGTGTTAGATTTAGTTATTAAATTACTAAGTAATTAATTAATTAGATTAATTAGCGATTAATTAATAAAAAAAAGAGAATTAAGCTTGGAAAATGGGGCTAGATTCATGGACGGGACATGTTGTCCCGTACAAGCATTTTTTTGCTTTGGACGGGACAACTTGTTCCATCCGAGAGCTTGCTAGATTTATTTTATTATTTTATTTTTTTTTGGTTTGGGGGGGGGGGGGGGGGGGGGGGGGGGGGTGTTAGAACATGTACTGTCTGATCATTAAAAAAAATATCCGAAAAAAGTTTTGGATGAAACAACTTGTTTTGTCCGATGTTATTCAAAGAAGAAAAAAATTATGGACGAAACAACACGTTCCGTCCCCTATATTTTGAGAATCCACAAAAATTTCTCAAATATGAGAAGTTCTTGTAGCAACTTTCTTATAAAATGGCAAAATAGGAAACCGATGTGGGGGCTCTTTTTGCCAAAAAAATGGTAAAATTGGCAAAATAGAAAACCATTGTGGATGCTCTATTCTTTAATCTCTAATCCATACAATATATTATGCAAAACCACTTTTGGTCTAAGGATTTTTCTAATTTCTACTTTTTAAAACAAATAAATGAGAGTAAATGTAGGAGGCAACCCCCCCCCCCCCCCCCCCCCCCCCCCCCCACTCTTTCTCCATTCAAATTTTGAAGTGCAATCTTATCCCTTAATCAAACCTGAAAAAGCGTGTAATATTGTATATATGTTATTAGAGAAATTTTTCAAAAAAAGTTTTGTTATTTCCTCATTTTTTTTAAAAATTATGTGCAATATATTGCACAGGGTTATACTAGTACTATAATGGGAGAGTTGGGGTTGCCATTTGTAGACAACATGTAATTCATAGACAATTAACCATCTAATCTCAACCATTCATTTATAAGTATGAGTTATATTAACCATACATTTATTCAACTGTTGTTTGCTACCATAATACCCTCAGAGTTCCAATTTATTTACGACATAATTATTTACAAAAGTGTTACTCATATAAAATATTTTTTTCGCATGCGGTGCACATGTTGATAAATAGATTTGGAGATGCACGAGTTTGTTTAGTAATTAGCACGTGCGATGAATGCCTTAATTTTTTAAAAAAATTGAGCTAAACTGGCGATACACGTATTTTTTTAAAAATTAAGAAGAAAAAATAACTTTGATTTATATGTGCGCTGCACGTGTTGATAAATAGATTTGGAGTTGCACGTGCGATACATGATTTTTTTTTGGTGACAAAGTGATGTTTGTTGTGTGACAAAAAATATTTTAAAAATGTTTGTTTGTGACAAACTCTCACATTAAATAGTAGTAGATAAAAGCTTGTGCCACTAAAGGGCGTTTGGTACACAGATTGGAAGATTCCTGAGAATGAGAGGATTCTCGGGAATGTGAGGGAGGGGATGAAGATTCATGTGAATATTACATTATTGTGTTTGGTATAATACATTGCATTCTCGGGAATCCGTTATTATTGTTTTTTTATATTCTAGTTTTTGGGTTATTTTATTGTTTATTATGGAAATCCCATGGGAATCCTCAAATCTCATGGTTTTAGAGATGAATATTTTTTTTAATTCTAGTTTTTGGGGTTATTTTATTGTTTGTTATGAAAATACCATGGGAATCCTCAAATTTCATGGTTTTGGGGGGAATGGAAATCATTCCCAACAAAGTTTTTTGATTCTCTTGGGAATTCATCATTCATTCCAAAACTATGTTTGCCACATACCAAATAAGGTAATTTAATAGGGACCAAACACCTCATAGGGGTTATTTGTAAAGAGTATGTATGAGTAAATGGGGGTCTCAGATTCAAGGTCAGATTACGTCTTATTTTTTACTCTATTATAAAAAAAAACTGATTAGATAGTGCATCGCACGTGCAGATTACTAGTATATCTCTAATCTCTAATCTCTGATCTCTAATATTATAATGGGAGAAGAGGAGTTGTCATTTGTAAATCTATCATCTTACGTGCATCGCACGTGCAACTCCAACTCTCCCATTATACACTTTAAATCTACCAACTTACGTGCATCGCATGTACAACACCAACTCTCCCATTATACTCTTTATATTAATTTAAAAATATATATATTTATTAACACGTGCCTCACACGTGCTATATTATATTACTTTAAAAACTATATATTATTCAAATGTGCGTCACACGTGCTAAATTGTCACGCCCCGCTTCCCACTATACGGAAATATTGGCACGCAACTGAGACCCAGCGAATGATATACATCATCCATAAGCTGTACAATTATAAGCTCAACAAAATCTTTATAACACATTCACGCAGGCAGATATAATAATCACATGAGCTGAAAATAGAATAACCATCATTTGGATAATACATCAATATCGGGTCAAGATGCCCGGGAGTACAAGGTGCCAAAATTAAAATAATATGATAAGAAGTTCGCTATAATAACTAGATAAAATAGCGACTGAAAGAAAAACAACATGAAGTAGTAAGGAAGTAGCAATGATCGTCTAGAGAGTCGGCTCGTCGAGTCCATCAATACCTGTATAATTATTAACTCAAAGAAAAATAGAAAAGTTCCCATTAGAGCAAGTTTCGGGCAGTAAGTAGCAACAAGCAGAAAAAAGGGTAATATAACAAGATATAACATGGGAGAAACAAGAAGTAGAAGTACAAATACAATATTGAAGTAAGCAAGGAACTAGGACAATATGATCATGTAAGTAATAACGGTAACTAGTGTATTCTAGACTTCAAGATATAAGCAATTGATAACCTAGGCTCAGTTAATCGATAATCATGTAATCAAGGATCGAGAGTCATGTAATCAAGAGTCATGTAATCAAGAATCATGTAATCAAGAATCAAGAGTCATGTAACGAAGAGTCATGTAATCAAGAATCATGCTTAGTGAAGATCTCGGGTTTATCTGTTTTATTAACTTATCTAATGCCCACAATCCTGTGTCCCATACCACAAGTTCGGTGCATATCAATCATGTGACGTTTAGACTTAAGTAGTGAATTCTATAGGATTATGTACTCGGGTCTTTCAGTGATAGTATCAAGACATGTAATCATGAATCATGTAATCGAGAATTATGTAATCAAGAATTGTGTAATTAAGAATCAAGAATCAAGAATCAAGAATCACTATTTCGGGAAACACGGGCCCCCTTCCGAGTATACTCCCCTATATTGTCCACTATTAAGTCGTACCCTTATAACCCCGGCTTATTATTCTTTTATAATTAATTATGAACATGCAGTTGGTACGACTAGTGGAACGGTGTAATCAAATAGTTTAGTCAAGGAAAATATCAAGGGCAGTAATCATGGACATGAGACGTAAAACGAGTACATGTATCGAGAGTAGTTATTATAGAATTATCAAGTGGTATAAAATACATTCTATCAACCTATTATATCTATGCAAGTTATTATTACAAGAACAATAATACATTCAGTTCATTAAATATGAAAATAACGGGTTTATATGCAAAAATGTATAGATGAATTTTTAGACAACTTGACATATCTGCATTCGAATCCACTTTCCCGTTGTTACAGAAAAGCAAATCCGATTCTGTCAGAGATTCTAGAAAGTAGACTCTCTTCTGGTTCCAACGCATATTCACACGATACATTCTAAAGATAGTAGCGATGCGTACAAATTCATTCTTCGCTGGTTTCGATGTTTTGCGCGCATTCTGAAAATTCGGAGTCACAATACTAAAATTGCGATATCTCACAATCCATACATCGGATTGAGAAACTGTAGAATGTTTCGGATATCTAGACTCTCGAAGGGCTACGATTTTCATGTAGAAAGTTTTTCGATCTAGTGTCCGGAACATGGTCAAATTCTCAGTACGAGATACCGGTTAGTAATCCCGTGCAGGTTCAGAAATTCATGACATGTCAGTACTAAAATCGCGATATCTCACAATCTATACATCCGATTGAGAAACCGTAAGATGTTCTGGATTCGGGACTCGATGGGCTATGATTTCCATGTAGAAAATCTTTAATCCAATATCGGGAACATGGTCGAATTCTTAGTGCAAGGTCAAGAAATTTTAGAGATAGTAAGGTGGAATATTCGATATTCGATAACACGATTTGAAATGTGTTAACGGTTCACTCTTGAGTTGATATAGCATGAAACCAGTGACTAGAACGGAGTTTGACAATAAAATATGATGATAACTGGACTACTTGCCACGAGTCAAAGGAAAATGCTTGTACGAGAACAAAAAGAGTGTACAAGGTACTTGCCTTATAATGTGACGATTACGGTGGTAGTGTTAACCACAGAAAGAAGCGATGTCGGCAACGGACGGCGGCACAACAGCGGTAAGAATGGCGGCAAGACGGTAACTAACGAGCAACGGTGAGCGACGACAACAACAAGGTGGCGCGGCGTCGGGCTGTTTGTCGGGGTTCACGAGATCGTAGAAGCGGAGTCGTTGGCTCGAAGGTGGAAGGTAAAGTGAAGCTCGGGTGTTGCTTGAGCTCTCGGGTGTGAAGAAGGCAGAGGAAGAGAAGAAGGGAAAATGAAGAATGGGATGTAGATAAGAGAAGAGAAAGAGGTAGGAGCTCTGCATGTGTGTGTGTGTGTATATAGAAAGGAAGGGATAGGAGGGGTGTAGAAAAATCAAAGGAGGGGTGTAGAAAAATCAAAGGATGTGTGGAAAAATGAGAGTTAGGCGTAGAAGGAGAAAATGAGGGGGGAGAAAATGAGAAGTTAGGCGTAGAATTAGGCAGGATTAGGATTGGGATTAGGATTAGTATTAGGATTAGGATTAATCAGGGTTTAAAATTTGTATTTAAACTCCGATCGAAAAATCACAAAATTATAGAATTGATCAGAAAAATATTCTGGCTATAGATAAAGAGTCCAAAGAAAAAAAAAACTGATCTAAAAATTGAAGTACAAAAATTTACATAATAAAATACGTACAACTGGAACAGGGAGTTACATAAATACTAGTATATTATAATGGAAGAGTTGGAGCTGTCGTTTATAAATATACCACCTTACGTGCATCACACATACATAACTAATACGAATGAGGTCTCAGGTTCGAGGCCGGACTACATCGGAATTTTACTTTTAGAAAAACATTTTTTTTATTAATAAGAGTAAGGTTACACCCACAACCTTTTCTACAACTTTTCTCTTTATAACCTTAGGTGACACAATACTATTGGAGGTTATTGTAGTACAATACTATTGGAGGTTTCTATAACCTACTCTATAATGACCTCCAATAATATTGTGTCACCTAAGGTTGTAAAGAGAAAGGTTGTTGAATAGGTTGTGGGTATAGTATTATTGTATTAAGAAACACTCTAGGTTAGTGTAAGGGGAAAAAAATCCTTTCTAATTAAATCCATTAATTAACTTATTAAAAATATAGTTACAATAATGCTCTCCACTTTAATAAACAATAGTAAAGTGCATGTGTACAATGGACACTAAAAAATGCTTAAGGAAGAGAAATATTAATAAATTGAAGGGGGGAAAAAATTCAATTCCCAAAGCTAAATTTTGATTTATTTTTCAAGCGATGATCAACGACTATCAAGTTTATACAACGGAGATAGGTTCATAGTTTGCAATTTTTTCTTCGCATTATCGTGGGATATTTTATCTTATATTATTTTCATATTTGTTATCGTTTATTAATTTACTAGATTTGCCCGTGGGCACGTGCCTACAACACGTCTTCAGAACGATTCAACATATGAAAAGCCTTGTAAAAAGTAAAACAATAATTATGTAGCTCAAGTTTGAATAGTATTACAATAATTAGTTGTAAATAAAAATTCATGTTTCCATTAGTATATGTTGAAAAATAATTATAAATGGGGGTATAAAATTCAACTTCTTAGAACTTTCAGGGTGGAAAGTGATGAAATTTAAATGTAGAGGAGATATTTGCTATTTTCAATGTAACGTGAGCAATAAAAAAAACATTAAAAATCTGAAAATTTACAAACCTGAAATCTGAAAATCTAAATCTGAGTAAATAGAGAGAGAATGAGAGAGAGAGAGAGGGAGAGAGAGAGAGAGAAAGAGGGAAATATGAAAAAATAAAGAGAGAAGAGAGAGATAGTAATAAAGTAATGCGTTTTTTTGTTTTTTTTTTTTGGGGGGGGGATGTCTTTTGTGATATTCAATCTGGACCGTTGATTTCCTTCTAATTGAAGAGAGCCACTTGATAGCTTTTTATTGAATTGACTTGTGTTTATTATATAGATGTATTTTTTGTGTATGTGTTTTGGATACGAATTTGGACTAGCATGTCATTTACCTGAATGAGTATTTCTGAATGTTTTTGTAAATTTTTCCATATGAAAATTTTAATTCCATGTATTAATGATGATTTCTTTTATATACATACATACATATATATATATATATATATATATATATATATATATATATATATAGTCACGCCGCGCTTTTCAAAATACGGAAGAACAAACACGCAACTAAGGCCTAGCGAATGATAGAAGTGTTTCAACTCATGTCATTGATAATTTGTACAATTATAATCTCAACAAGATATGAAAAATACATCCACACAGATAACAATAATGATCATATGTACAAAATAGAATAAAATAACTAATATTTGAGATATAAGAATTTCGGGTCGAAATACCCAAGAATATAATGTACTGAAAGAAATACAATGCAATAAATAATTCGCTAGGACTAGATAGATAAAGTAACGATTGAAAGTAGAGAAGTAGCACCAATGAGCAATTCCATCACGATGGTCGAGAAAGTATGTTCGCCAAGTTCCTCTGGAAAGTCTGTTCGCCAAGTTCACCTTATTTTCAAATAACTCGCTGTTTGAATGTAGTGCCCCGAATTTCCAATAAATAAAATTAGAAATACGTGGCACAAATTTTAGAATCAACCTCAATTGTAATCATAACCATAGCATGCAAATATAGGAAAATTTAAAACTTCTATTACATCAACTCTTTTACAAAGCAGAACGGAATTTAAACACCTTGAATTTCATTTCTTTTTACAATATAGCGGTATTTAAAAGAACCATAAATATATATTTTTCTCTTTAGAATCATTCCTTTTACAAGATATGCATAAACATTAAACATTCTACCACATGCTCCCAATTCCATGCTAATGGTACCTACCTGTAAAACATGATGCTAGAGATATCCCTAACCCCCAAAACTACAGAGGTCAGCCATAACGGTGTGAGTGATATACATAGGAGTACAAAATTAAATGAAAACATAAAGAATAAAATCATAAGTCAACAAGTGAAACATATTAACACAGTAATAATAAATGGAACATGAAATAAAAATAAATAAAGCATAAATTATCAAGTGAAACTAGGCTAAGTGTCAAGTGTAAGAAAACAGAAAACAAGCATGCATAATATAAGTTAAGAAAAGCACAAATGCACATGATGATTACTAATGCATACTTGTCGGATTCTATGCATCTCATACTACATAGGTCCGGTGCAAGCCCTTATCGTTCTCCACTTTATTGGGTTCAATCCCCGTTATGCAACTAACCAACTATGGTGATAAAAACAAGATCTAGAATACTCCGCGAATAGGCCTACGTCCCGATATCTACCAGCCAGACTAGCACCCTCAACGCATAAGCATCATGTAAGCGTCGCCCTAAACATTCCATGCCGAAATTTCACGAATAGGTCTCAGCCTTCGGAATAAAACTGTCCAACTGTAAAAGACCCTCAACGTGTGAACCCGAGAGATGACAATGTCACGCCCCGCTTTCCAAAAAGGGAATACGGAATACAGATACGTGACTAAGTCCAGAATGATTTTCATCATCCATAAGCTGTCATGATCTTTACAACATTTCACAGAATAACAGGAAGCAAACAAGGAGAAATCAACCACGCATGCATATATGAATCAATATACCAACAGAATTTACTTGAAACAAAATTTAATAATTTAAAATATACCAAATCTGAGAATAAGTTAATAATTCTGGGTCACATTGCCCAATACAAAATTCATGTGGCAAATTACATTTATTCAAGAATAGCAGGAAAATAAATTATAGCAAGAACTCCAGCAACTAGAATCTCAAATCACCATTTATAATTATTTTAGAAAATAGATGTAATAATGATTTTAGAAAAATAGAGTAACTGGCATGAACAAGTAATAGGTTCAGGTTAGAAGATAAACATTCACAGGTGACAGACAACTCATAAAAGATTAGGACAACGAAAATTCTAGTTCATGACAGCAAGACAATACTGCACTAAATCTGGAATTTCCGTTGCCACACACATGCAAACCTGGATCCGTAAGAAAATCTAGAAAATAGACTCTCGGTCAAATCCAGCAAATATATATAAGTCATATGGTATTTTACAAAAACATTGCTCAAAATAGAATTGTATCCAGAAAACATGTTCAGCCAGAAATCAAAAGTTGCATGCATAAACAGGAAAACGGCATAAAAACTTACTGATTAAATCCAAGAAAAATCTGGGATATCCCCTAGTATGTCTAGTATCAGAAAATAAAGTTTCATAATTTTTGAATATAGATAGTGTAGTCAATTAAAATTAGAAAACAGCAAGGTATAGGAATTTTGTAGATCTAAAATCACAAACACAGCAATACAAAACAGCAATAGATTACAAAATATAAATCAAAATCCAGATCCGTCAAAAGGTCGATAAAATTAGGGGTTAATCCCATTCATATTCACAAAGTTTTTATAAACAGAAAATAGAATCAGGTCGAAATTAAGGTTCTTTACAGAACATCGTTAAAATTCTGCAAGTATAGTGGTTGTTTGCAAGTATAGAATAGTTTATAAAAGTCATCAATTAAATCCACAAAAATTAGGGGTTAATCCCAATCAAGTCTAGTTGTACTCAGCAAAATATTAGATTAAAATATTATCTTTAACATTAGTATAAAAATAATTAACCATACAAAATTCATATAAAACAGAATCTAGAATTTCCTACACCTCTTTAGTAAAACAGCAATAACTTGTAACTCATAAATCGAAATTGAGCTCTATCAGAAATTCTGGAAAGATAGAATTATCTATAATTCATATTCACAAATAATTTTTATATACTGACCTTAATAGGGTAAAACACTGAACAAAAACAGGGTAACAGAAAAGACAAAAATATTCTTCATGCATAAAATCAACTAGGTCATATGTAACACATCCAAATCGTAACAAAGTGTGAAGTATGGTATACTAGATGTCCAAGCAACATGGTATAGGGTGTTTAACAGGTCTACAACGGGTTGTACTACTAATAACACATCAAGCATACAAGATCATACGACAAGTCATGAATCACAAACAACATGCATGTATACATCAAGAATTGATTAGATCTAAGTTATATTTCATGTCGTGTGTGTAATGAGACAACTAACTCATAGAGACAGGATATAACAGGGGTTTTGCACAAGAATTGTCTCTAGAACACAACTACACTACATGCGGTATTTAGTACTTGTACTATACAAAAAAAGGAATACAAGTTACCTTATAGATGACGACAAAAATGACGAAGCAAGAGCAAGAATAACGGGAACGGGTTCCCAGCACAATCTCAACGAACGACGAACGAACAAACTACAGACACAACTCGAGATCAACACACGCACTCACAACTGCACACCCGCACATAAGAGAGGCAGCGGAGGAGGTGTGCACGGCATCAGAAGCACGGTGACGGCAACGACTGTGCTTGCTGTCGATGATGCTGCTGGTTGCTGTGGGGTTGCATCGCGACGGGGAGAGAGGACCAGGGAGCACAGGGCAGGGCGTCGGGGATCCGCTACGTCACTGGGCGACGCTGCAGGGGGTTGTCGAGGTGGTAGGGAGGTGCAGCGGTGACTGGTGCGTCGGGGGGTTGCTGCGGTCTGCCGAAGAGAGGCAGGGGGAGCGTCGGGGTATAGGGCTGCCGCTAGGAGGGATCGAAAGATGGGATGAGGAGGCGATCGGGAGGAGCACAGGGTTTATGGAAGGTTAGGATGTGCATGGAGAGGGTTTTGACGAGAGGTAAGGGATGAAGTAAAGAGGCAGCAGCTAGGGTTAGAAGATGAATAGGGAATACACAGTGGGGGTATTATATAGGAGGGTGTTAGGGTTTATGTGGGGGGTATACGGGTAGGGTATTGAGTAATGGGTATTGGGTTAATGGATATGCCAGTTAATGGGTTTAATTAGATGGGATCCAATAGTGTTATAAATGGATTATGAGTATAACTAGATCCAAATAAAAAAAATAGGATGATCCAAAATAATGAAATGAGTACAAAATAAATAAATAATATAGGACATGAATAATTATAATGAGGATGAAAAATAATGGCTCGATCAAATAGAGATGAAGCAATAGACAGACAAATCAAATCAAGAAGATCAAATAAAAAGACGACAAATCAAATAGATGAAAATATATTGAAATGGAGATCCAATACATGGTTCAAAAAGAGACGGAGAAATACAAGATGAATACATACACAAAAGAAGGAAAATACATCCCAAAATACAGAAAATGAAAAACAGGGGTTACATGCAATGATAATCGTAGCCTTCGGAATCAAACCGTCCAACCACGACTATAATCCTGAACCTCATCTGTCCACTATAGAGGGCCCTCTTACATACGTTTCCCAAGATCTATCACATCTCCACTAGTGCCTGTCCATATGTTTATTTTTATTAATTAAATCACAGCCTCCCTAGAGTTGGTGTACCTTGTCGGACTTAATTAAATCAACAATAAAAGCCCCACTGGACAAATATTCACAAAATCTCAACTGCCGGTATGTTAGGGTCCCACTCAACCTCTAGTCTTTTAACTCCACATATCATCAACAATCTTTCTAGGGTTCACATCATAACCCCAATCCTCAAATCAAAACTCAACTTGGTTTAATTATTCAAACTACTCTTCATTAATCACATTCCTTTTAATCAACGAATATTGCCATGAGAACTCGTTTATATGTATGGATGCACATTTCATCCACAAAATATAGATTTTTTACAAAATCTGAAAATTATACGATTTTGTCATTCAAAATAGTACACTCTAAATTCAATATTAAATTCTGGAAAAATTAACTTAAATCTAGCACATATTAAGGAATCCACCAGAAAAATCTGGACTCAAATAAATTAATTTAAAGGGTTCATATTCAATAAATTCTGAAAACTATATTTCATCAAAAAATATGAAAGTTACATGATTACGTTCATCAAAACAGTACATTCTATAGTCGATATTAAATTCTGAAAAAATCAATTTAAATTTAGCACATAACGAGGAATTCACCATAAAAATCTAGACTCAAATAAATTAGTTTAATGGGTTCATATTCAATAAATTCTGAAAACTAACCGTTATTTTAAAAATCTGAAACTACGACAGTACAGTGGTAGAAATTGTAAATCTTACAATTTATGAATCGAATTGAGGATTCGTCAGATTTTCTGGAAACTAGACACAGTAAGATACAATTTCTATTAAATTAGTTTTAGGTAATATCATTAGCAAATATGTCGAAATCTCGTTCCAATCTGGAACAGACAGCAGTCCAGGCCAAACAATGTCTTTAAAATCTCATCCAAACTTGATCGACCCACTCAAATATATTCGTTTAAACCCATATATAGATGTTCCCATATGTATACTAGAGTACCCCAAACATAGCACACAAAATCACGCTCGAAAACCACACGAAAACACCAAAAATCCAACACACTAAAAAACAACTGCTACAGTGCTGCTACAGTACTCGGTTAAACAGTAACCCTCTGGTTACTGTTCAACCCGAGACCTAGTAGCCCCAAACCTGGGGTTTGGCCTCCAAACCCTAGCCCCCATATGTATTTGATGTATTTTTCATTTTTATATCTTTCCATATTTGTAAAAAAAATTCAAACTTTCAACCCATTACAAATCATATGAAGACAACGAATAATCTATCAAAATTTCATCTTTTCTAAAATTCAATCATGTTCTTTAGTCACACATATAGATCTAAAAATCTACATTCATATATAGGTTTAACAATAAAATTTTAGATCTGGCAAGCATAGACAAGAAACTCTAATACTCAAGAATAATTTATCTTTGATCAACATGAAGGTTTAGTACATAAGACAACTCCAATCATTTACAAAAGTTAATGGGTTCATAAGAATTCCATAATTAAACACGATTCTTCATGTACAAAAATATTCATCTTACAAAAAGTGAATCAAACAAAAGTGTCATGTCATCAAGATTAGATTTTTATCTTATTAACATCAATCTTTATCTAACAATTCATCTCTACCATCAATTCATAAACAACCATCATAATCATGCCAACATAATCACAATTCACCAAATCCAAAATCCTAGCATGATCTTTATTGTTCATGAAAGATTAAAAAAAAGAAAACACATCAAGAGACAAGAAGTACCACTCACCTCAAAGAAGATCATCTTGAAGAACAATAGTAGCAATAAAGAAAAGTCTTCTCCTTGCAAAAGTTCAAGATCCAAACTTTAAACTCCAAGAAAATAATGAGAAAATATGTTTTGAGTGCACATAGAGATAGGCAGCTGCTGCCCCTAATATAGGCCGTGATTGTCCTTTTAGGTTTTCACAAAGTTTACAAGATTATTTATATACATATTTGGATCCCTTCCAATTATTAGTTAATCAAATTAATTTAAAATAAATTAAAATTAAATCCCTTCACATCCCAGATCTGGCCGGCCAACGTATGCAACTCGAAATTTCGAAATCTAGAGATTTTACTCCAAGTGGCAATTTTGCACAAAAGTCCTTTATTTTTGAGTATTTGCAAACAACCCATAAAATATTCGTAAAAATCCAGAAAAATTAGAATTATTATATACTAATAAAGATTAGATTTTCCAATTAAAATTTTCTGAATTTTACTCTCCAGGAAGAATATTTTCAATAAAGTTCCCAACAATCTCAAAATAACGTACTTATATATGTATTCAATTAAATCAATAAAAATCAACCAAATATGGAAATAATCTAATTCCTTAAAGCCTTCTACTGAATAGCTGGCCCTAAATGCAGCCAAACAATTTTTAAGTTCAGTTTTCATCCCTAAATGACTTTTTACAAAAAAAATCTCTTTCTTTCAAAAATTTACAAAATTAGTTTTCTTTATTTAGAAAAATCCCAAAAATTCAAATATAACTGTTTATTAACTCAAAATTCTAAATCCACACTTTGAAAATATTTGCACGTGTGAAAATGTCAATTTTACGAAAATTCAAAATAATTAAATAAATTCATTAAAAAATTATTTATTAATTCAAAATATTATATTAAAAATTACGGGTGTTACATTGAAACACCGAGTAGGTCAATTTGGTAAATAGTTTCGAAAGTGGGTCTGTTTGGTAAGTACTTTCAAAAAGTGGGTCATTTTAGAAAGAAAACCGTGTGTGTGTGTGTGTGTGTGTGGATTGTATATGAATATAAATATAGATTATAGGAATATAGGTAGCGGTTGGGGTGGATGTAGAAAGAGAAGAAGGGGTTTGGGTTAGTGAATAGGAGGTTGTATAGGTAGGTGGTGAAGGTGGTAATAAATGTTGGCTGATGAATAAGATGAGAATGATTTTGGGTTGTGTATAGGAATATGTATATGTGGGGAGTTGGGGTGGCTGTTTGGGTTAGGATTAGGGGATTAAATTAGGATTAGGGATATAGTTAGGATTAATCAGAGTTAGAGTTTGAATTTAAACTCAAATTGAATAATTGGGAACAAATTTAGAATAGATTAGAAAATATTCACGTTTTAACAAGAATCAAATAGTGCACGATAAAGAGTCCAAAAAGTGAGAAAAATTGTGTGATAAATGAAATACAAGTTTTATGTTATAAAATACGTACAGATGAAATATGGAGTTACATATTTAATACCTAATGTGATATATATATATAAGGGGATCGATACATTTATTTTCAAAACAAGTTCTACTATTTGCCCAAACAATCATTACAAACAAGCATCAAAACAATCAACATTTGTTGCCTAGAGTCGTTGTTGCTAGCTTGCTGCCTAGAGCTGCTTCTACTGCTTCTCAACTCCTTGTACTGCGGCTGCTTGGAGCTGCTGCTTCTCAACTACTTCTAGTTGTTGCTACTACTCCTACTAATACTTCTCCTTATGTTGCTGCTTCTGAACTTGTTCTGGCTGTTGCTTCATTCTCCTTCTACTACTTCTCTTCTACATCTTCTCCTATCGATGCAAGTTATCTTCTGTGCACAATCAGGAAAAAAAACATAAGATGAAAGTATGTGTCACACCCCGCTTCCCAAAAAGGATATATGGAATACGGATACGTGACTAAGTCTAGCGAATGACTTTCACCATTCATAAGCTGTCAGGATCTTTACAACAAGCACATGTATAAACTAAAGAGATACAAGAGGAATAGTCAACCACGTATGCATAACTGAATTAATATAGTCAACAAGATTACTTGAAAAGAAATAAGAATACTAAATTTCAAATAATTCAGTCTGGAACAAAACACAAGTCTGGGACAAAAGCCCAAAACAAATATCCATATAACCAAGTACAATTATTCAAGATAAGCAACAAGAAATAAATAGATATAGCAATAGCTCCAGCCAACTAGAATTTTTGTTCACCTATTCCATCGGGTAGCTAATCACCATAATCTGCAATTTAATAGATTGCAGGAAAAGAAAGAGAAACAAAACGCTTGTCAATGCAAGTTACGGGCCGCTTGTAGTGCAGGCAACAAGTACAGGGAAGATAAACAAGAATAGAGTAACAACGGAAGCAAGTATAGCATGAAAAGGATGTAACAACAAAATAGAGAACCGACTCTAAATCAAGAACAGAACAACTAGTATGGCAAGATGAACGAGTGCAAGTGGCATGTAACAAATTTCAAGTAGCATGTAAATGAGTAACAAGTATCAAGTAATCAAGTATCATTTACATGTAACAAGTAACAAGTGTCAAGTGATTGTGTTGTTTTCAAGTATTGTATCTAGTCCTATCTAGGTAGCACTTCATGTGTCACAGATTTTTACCATATGATTTCTACATTCATATAAATTACGTTTAGATCTAGTGGTGGGTTTCTATAGGGCCGTGTACTCAGGCATCAAGTCACAAGTAACAAGTATCAAGCACGAATCACGTAATCGTGAACGCACGACATCATATAGTAATAACAAGCATGAATCATGTAATCATGAAATCATGGCATCATGTAGTAATAACAAGCATGAATCATGTAATCATGAAATCATGACATCATATAATAATAACAAGCATGAATCATGTAATCATGAAATCATGGCATCAAGTAATGGGAACACAGCCCCCTTATGAGTACACATACCTATATTGTCCACTACTATGGTCTTTCCCTTAACCCCGACATGATTATTTGTTATTGTTATCAACATGCATGTATGTGTACAAAACATGGCAAGAATAACATGGTATGAACTAGGGAATAGGTACAAGTGAATAAAGGACATTAACAAGTGATGAATGACTCAAAATAGACTAAGACAATGAAAATTCTAGTTTTGAACAGCAAGACAGTATTGCACCAAATCTGGGATTCCCGTTGCCACAAATATGCAAATCTGGATCTGTCAGAAACTCTGAAAATAGACTCTCGACCGAATCCAGCAAATATATATAAGTCATATGGTATTTCACACAAACTGTACTTAAAACAGAATTGTATCCAGAAAACATGTTCAGCCAGAAATTAGAAGTTTTTATTCATAAACAGGAAAACGGCATAAAACTTACTGATTAAATCCAAGAAAAATCTGGAGTATTCCCTAGTATGTTTAGTATCAGCAAATATAATTTCATAATTTTCCAACATGTATAGTATAGTCAAATAAAATCAGAAAATAGCAAGATACAGCAAATTTGTAAATCTGAAACTCTTGACATAGTAGTACCAAAATAATAATAGATTACGAAATACAAATTGAAATCCAGATCAGTCAAAAGGGTGATAAAGTAGATACAGCAGACTACAATTCATATTCACAAAGTTTTTATCAAGAGCAAGTGGAATCAGGTTGAAATTTAGGTTCTTTACAAAACAACATGAAAATTCTGTAAGTATAGTAGTTGTTTGTAAGCAGATAATAGTTTATAAAAGTCATCAATTTAATCCACAAAAATTAGGGGTTAATCCCAATCAAGTCTAGTTGTATTCAGCAAAATATTGGATCAAAATACTATCTTTAACATCAGTATAAAATAAATTTCTCTCCAGAATTCACATAAAACCACATCTGTAATTTTTCTACATCTCTGTAGTAAAATAGCCATAACTTACAATTCACACATCGAAACTGAGATCTGTCAGAAATTTTGGAAAGTAGATAGAATTCTCTATAATTCATATTCACAAACATTTTTTATTTACTTACCTTAATAAGGTCTAAAATACTGAATAAAAACGGAGTAACAGCAAAAACAGAAATCTTCTTCATGCATAAAATCAACTAGGTTATATGAAACACATCCAAATTATAGCAAAATACGAAATATGGTATACTAGATGTCCAAGCAACATGGTATAGGGTGTTTAACAAGTCTACAACGATTTATACTACTACTAACACATCAAGCATACAAGATCATACAAACAACATGCATGTATAAACCAAAAATTGATTATCTCTAAGTTATTTCATGTCGTGTGTGTAATGAGACAACTACGGGCGGATCAACACATAGAGACAAAATATAACAAGAGTTTTCATGAGATTAGATCTTGAAGCAACCACACTACAGACGGTATTTAGTACTTGTATATGTAAACAAAATTTATACAAGTTACTTGCCTTATAGTTGATGATGGAAACGAAGCAAGAACGAGAATAACGGGAACGGTTTTCCGGGCACGAACTCAATGACATCGAACGAATCAAGAACCAATCAAGAACTCAATAATCACGAACTTACACGCGGAACAACACGTGCATACAAATAGAGCGAGAGGGAGAGAGACGACACTAGATGAGAAAACGACGGGGTGGGCAAAGTTGGCCAGGGAAAGGCCGGGCGTGCTGGGCTGATGTGCTGCTATCATCGGAGGGAAGGCCAGCGCAGGGAGGCACGCTGTTATGGCTTCGGGAGGGAGACAATGCGACGAGATCGAGTTGTCGTCGGGTGTCGGGGTCGCAGGGTGCCGCGACTGGTTACGTCGGGGGTGAGGCAAGAGCACAGGGCGCACAGGTGAAGAGGAGGGAAGGTCGGGGATGAAGTAAAATAGGCAGCTAGGGTTAGTTGGGATGGGTAATATAACATGGTATAAATATATATAGGGGTAGATATATTAGGGTTAGGGTGTGTGACGGGTTGGGGGAAAACAGGTTAGGGTATTGGGTATTATAGGGTAGGAGTATATTGGATTTTAATGGGTTAAGGGATTTAATTAAAGATCCACTAGCATATAGGGTTTTAGGGTGTAAAGATCCATCAAGAAATAGAATAGGGTTTAAAATGAATGAATAAAATAGGACATGAACAATTAATTAATGAGGATCAAAATAATAGCTCGATCAACCAGAGATGAATAAATATGTAGACAAATGAATCAAGGAGAACAAATAAAAGACAACAAATCAAATAGATGAATATATAGATAATGAAGATCAAATACATGGTTCAAAAAGAGTCGGAGAATACAAGAAGAATAAATACTCAAAAAGAAAAAAAATACATCCCAAAAATACAGAAAATGAAAATCAGGGGTTACCGTATGATTAATTCAACTAACCCAAACAAAATTAAAAAGTAAATATAATAGTAGGCACAAAACACACTATTCACACTTGGTCTGCATTGGGGTGCCATGCCAACCAGTTCAAATGCATAAATAATCAAACAACAGTTAATTAAATAACCAAGTTTCATTTCAAATGCATAAATACACCCTCCTTCATATAAATAGGGATTCCCTCAGTTGTTCAGTCTCTCTTACAAAAATAATTGAGCGAAATATCTCATTTACCTCCAAATTTATAATATAAGTAAGAATTATGCCATCGCAAAGTAACTGAAAAGCAAATATCATAAACTCAACCACACTAAAGAGCAAGTATCAAATTTCAAAAACTGAAAAGACTCAGCCATTCAACTGAGAGCAGCAAATATCAATTATCAAAGTAACGACAAATATTAGTTACTCAGCCATTAAAACCAACTGCAAATGTCAAGAGGTGAATGGATGTAGGAGAGTGGAATGAGTGAAATGACTCATGTTTCACCTTCATCATAAGTGAGAGTGCGAAACTGGAGAGTATGCATAAATACAACAAGCTCAAAATATTTTTCAGATCATAAGGTGTTTGTCATCACCGCCTACACCAACAGAAAAAAATAGAGAGACCAAACCTCAAAATGCATAACTGAGAATCAAATACTTCCCTGACATAGAATAGGTGTCCATCTTGTTCCAGTTACATTAATATTTTTCTTGTGATGCAAACATTACCTGAAAAATTATTTAACAATAAAGAGTTTGAACAAGTGAATGGAAAACATATAATACATTAACAATTAACAGTAAATTACCTCAATTCGTATCATCAGAAGTGTCTCTCGAAATTCCTTCTTGTGCTATGTTTCCTCTAAACAATTAACAATAAAGATTTACTTAGTCAACTTTAATTTAGAACACAGTATTACTAATAATTAATTCGAAATCGAACTAAAAGATAGAAAAAAAATTGGATACTAAAAATTACTATATTAAATCATTCTTTTTTGCAACACCTTCAATTTAGATCCAATCTCTAAGAATCGGACGGATTTTTATTTTGGCATACTAATCAAACACATAGGTTTAGAACCACAATTACATTCACTTATAACACCATACAACTAACTGCAAAAACTAGAATTAAACAAATAAATTGCTCAAATAATATGAAAAATTAATTTTACCTGATTTAGGGTTTCGATTTGAATCTAGGGTTTCGTCACAGAAGGTGGAGATGGGCTCGGGGGTTGTGGTCTTCAACGAAGTGATAGAGGGACGTCGGAAGCTCGGAGTTGAGAAAGCTAGGGTTTTAGATTTGGGGTTTTCGAGAGCGAAGCTATTTGAGAGCAGGGAGAGCGGGAGCTATTTCGATTTGGAGCTAGGGTTTCCAACAATTTTGGGAGACATTTCGCTCGGGAGAATTTTGAGAATGGGGAGAGGGAGGAGATAGAAAGAGAGAGTGAGGAATGAGTGAAATGACAAGAATACCCCTCCTTCATAAGTGAGAGAGCGGGAGAAGGGAGAGCCATCCTATTTTGATCATAATTATGATCAAAATCGGAGTGCGCACGGAGAGTGCGCAAATGAGAGTGCGCAACTGAAGAGCCTCATATATATATATATATATATATACCGACCCCAACCTGTTGGGAACAAGGCTTTATATATATATATATATCCATATAATAAAATACAAAGAAAGCTATCAAGTGGCTCTCCTTCAATCCCCCCAAAATCAAAGGCCAAGATCTAACATCACAAAACACATTTTTTCCACTAAAAGTTTCCCCCCAAAACTTAAATTCAAATCCCCCACCCAAAACAACTCCTTTATTTATTTAATTATTTCTCTTTCTCTCTCTCCCTCTCCCCCCCTCTCTCCCTCTCCCCCCCTCTCTCTCTTTTATTCAAAAAATTTTGAAAATAAAAAAACATTTAAAAACTAAAAAATTTAAAATTTTAAAAACTTTAAAAATAATTCAAAAAAATCAAAAAATTATATAAAAAATTAAATTGTTTTGCTAAATATTTAAATATTTAAAAGTTAAAATTTTTAAAAATTAAAATTTTTGAATTTTTTGAAATTTTTGAAATTTAGAAAAAATTTTAAATTTAAAAAAATTTAAAATTTAAAATTATGAAATTTCAAAAATTTGAAAAATTTTGAAAATTTGAAAATTTGAAAATCTCAAAGCAAATCCAAATCCAAATCCAATGCCGAACCCTAATCAAGAGGTCGTCGCCGATATCTGATTCGCTGCTGATTCAGTATCAGTGACTCCCCTCCACCAAATCGAGCGCGAATATCAAGTGACTCCGTATCAGCGAATCCCCTCCAACGAATCGAGAGCCTGTATATGCGGTGTGACGACTCTAATTTCATTTCATTAACCGAATTCTCATTCTAATTTTTAATTTTTTGTGTGCAGGAGATTACTCAGTTTTTGCTGACTCGAATTTTGTGTGTGCATGAGATTTAAGTTCAGAGAGGTATGATTGTTTTATTTTTGGGTTTAAAAAATTTTAATTTGGTGATTTATTTGATGAGTTTTTTATTGGTTTTGATTTAAGGTGTACGCAAGTGAGAAATGGATTATTTGGTGGCCTCAATTTGAGCTTTCAAACCATAGCAGGACAGGTAAGCTGACTAGCAATCTAAAATAACTTGGAAAATATGCAACATTGATTTCTTTACTACAAGTGAAATTACTATCGTGAAGTGTTCCCTTTACTGGTTATAAGAAACCATGGATAACATAACATATAAGAACTTTTAGTGTATGTTTAGATATATAGGATTGAGATGACTGGAATTTACCGGTGAAGGGTGCAAACTCTCCACTTAAGAAAGACAGCTAAAGTAAATTTGTTATTTATCCATTTTGATTTTTTTTATAAAGGTGCAATGGAGAGATAAAGTGGAAATAAAAGAAATGATTAGCTTGGATTAGAGTTTTGAGAACTTCATGTATTTCATTTTGGTTGAAATAATAATAAGAGGTATTTCAATTGCAAACTGAGTCTCAGACAAACAAATGTTTAAATTATTGGTATTGTAGATACCTTCACACATGTACTTGCGTTACCATTGTATTTAGACATGCTCATAGTGGTTATCGGATTATAGTAAGCTCTATAAAACCTATATGATAATTTCCTTGCATAACTATTACAAGCATCTAAAAGTGATGCTGAAGTTAAAAAAAACACTATGTAGTGTTTCTAACAAACTATGCATTCCAGGTAAGTTCAAGCTAATGAACAAGAAGGCGATGGTTGAGCTTAAAGGTAGATATACTGCTTTCTCATATAATATGTTTTCTACTTCAATTAATTTGCTGGACCTCCAAAACTATTTTATATAATCAAACCAGGTGCACCGTTCCGAAGACGTCCCGTAGGCACGTGTCAACGGGAAAACCTAGTATATATATAATACCTAATGTGATAGATAATTATATTTATATATATAGCCGATCCCAACTAGTTTGGAAAAAGGCTTTATATATATATAATAGATTTGCCCGTGGGCACGTGCCTACGACATGTCTTCAGAACGATACAGCATATAAAAAGCCTTGTAAACAGTAAATCAACAATTATGTAGCTCAAGTTTGAATAGTATGACAATAATTAGTTCTAAATAAAAATCCATGTTTCCATAAGTGTGTGTGTGTGTGTGTGTGTGTGTATATATAAGAGAGAGAGAGAGAGAGAGAGAGAGAGAGAGAGAGAGAGAGAGAGAGAGATAATTAAATAAATAAAGGAGTTGTGTGAGAGAGAGGGATATATAATTAAATAAATAAAGGAGTTGTTTTTGGGGGGGATTTGAATTTGAGTTTTGGGGAGAAACTTTTTGGGGGAAAAATGTGTTTTGTGAGGTTAGATCTGGACCTTTGATTTTGGGGAGATTGAAGGAGAGCCACTTGATAGCTATATATATATATATATATATATATATAATGTGATATATAATTATATTTAATGCTTGTAGTATGTTCCATGTGTTCCATCTAATTGTATTGATTTTTCTATTTTACTTAATTACAATATATGGTAATTACAGTTGGTTAGTGATATGGGTAAAATCAGAACCACACGATCTCGGCACGCATCTCAAAATTTCGTAAGGTCAAAACAATAATTTCACGACAACTACAGTCCCACTATAGGAACATGGGTCATCTTCAGGCCCATCAACTCAACCAGCTCCACGATTATGACTTACAACCTAAGAAAAATGAATTTTATAGCTAATAACATTTGGTAGTCAAAACTCCTAAATCATGAATTGAATAACCAATTTATCTCTTAATCAAGGGAATCTCCAGCCAAATCTTAAAAGATACCCTCTCAGGTCTTTCCGATGGAGCAAGCCTCCTAGCCTAAAAATACTTTCTCCCTTCAATCATTAAAAGGTAATCAATCTTTTGTCACTGAAACTCGAATCTGCTTTATGAGTTATTGACTTGGGCATTGGAGGTTCTTTTGCTGAGGCCAACCTCGATGATCAGACTTTGTGCAGTTTCATTGGCGATCTTTCAGCCGTCCAATCCAGATCCAAGTGTTCTCAACGATGCAGACTCATATCAAGAAGACTTAAGCCATCAAACTTCAGATCTGATCAACGGTTCAGATTGTAATTTGCCTCCTAAAAAGAACCCATCATCTGATTGCTCCCACACCAGAAAAAAGCAGCAACAGATTGGCGTCGTTTGTGGAAAACTACATATCAACCTCTCCGATCAGACCTCGCCGTCAAAAAACACTTTTAGACATGGCCCCCAAAGAGAGGAAGGTGGCGGCCAATGGCCGTCATGTCGGCGCCCATCTTCCTCATCCTCCTCTAGGGAAAACTCTATGCCCATAGTTGCAAGCCCCTCATCCGCCATCATAGCCTCTTCTGAGTAATGTTACGTCAGCAGGGCCCCAATGGCGTCACTCCGAATGTTGCTCTGAACCTCGCCGTGGGCCTCACCCAATTAAGGACTCCGTCCCATTCCACACAACCTGTCCCTCTCCGATGCATCCTATGTAATCACATCTCCGTGACATCATCAACTCCCAACAGCTAGAGACCGACCTTCATCAGCACTTAGATGAAAGGCAGTGTGCACGATATGAAGTCCTCAGCTCAGAGCACCAAGGGAGTAAGAGAAGCCCTTCTCCTAGACGACAGAAATCTCGTCGAAAGCCCTCGCCAAAAGGATGAGAATGTGTGAGGAGCCCGACTCCAGTCAGTCGGTGAGTTCCCAAGAACAATAGAGAAGAGGAGGCACCTATCACCCCGCTAAGTTCCACAACTTCAAAGACCAAGTTCTCAAAGCCCTCCAAGTTGCCCAAAATAGGGACAATTAAACAAGCAATCACCATCCTAGAGCTGTGCAACAAGAAGAGTCTCGTAGGTCAACTCAGTCCGAGGGACAGGAAGACCTGGTCCTTCGTTGTCTCAAAGAGATGGAGGACTGCCTTTCTCAAATCGGTCAAGAGAAGGGTCGCGAGAGCAGAGGCTACTACCCCAGCCAACCTCCCTTCTCTAGGTCAGTTCTTGAGGCCCCCCTTTCCAGAGAACTTTAAGCCACCAACGTTCGAGTCTTAAAACAGTGAATTAGACCCGACGGATCACAACGAGAGTTTCAAAACTCTCATGATGATCCACTGATCCCTTGCCATGCTCGTATGCAGAACGTTCCCAGCAATCCTAAAGGGATCAACATGGAAATGGTACTCCTGTCTCTTTCTAGGATCTATGTTCACCTTTAATCTGCTCGAAGAGGTCTTTGTCACCCACTTTGTCAGCAGACATAAGGCCGAGAAAATGAGTGCTTCCTTGCTCGACTTGAAGCAAAGGGATGGGGAGCCTTTGAAGGATTTTTTTCGGCGCTTCACAGCCAAGTCCATGTCCATCCCTTCCTTTGACTCAGCAGTAGCGGTTGATGCCTTCAGGCCCAACGTTTGCCACACCGACCTCAAAGCATCCCTATCTAGGAAACCTTATCAGGACTTTCCCAAACTTCTATTAGAGAGTGAGAAGTACATCCAAGCTAAAGAGGCTTTTCGTCCCCAGAGCTACAGAGAACCTTCATTCAGAAACAAATGAAAGAATACCGATGAAGAAAGGCCCAACAAGTTCCCGAAGGATGGGCCTGGCCTGTGTTGCCCCTCCTCTGGCACCTTACTTTGACAAGTTCACTCCTCTCAATGGCAGCATATCGACGGTCGTCATGGAAATCGAGAGAGATGGATTGCTCCGTCCTCCTCCTAGGATGAACACGTTGGGCAAGAGAAGGGATTGGAACATATGGTCCCGACTTCATATGGACCATGGTAAAGGAGATTGAAGCTCTAATCCAGCAAGGCTATCTCACCAAGTATACCCTGAAAGAGAAGGTCGAGCCTCCTCAGGTTCAGGGAGCTAACAAGCGTGCAGAGAAAGAACCGAGTCACAAGACTCAGAGCACTTTTCCATTTTCCATTCCATCCATAGAGGGGCAGTGGGTGGGGAATCTTACTCTTCCTTAAAAGCGTTTGTTCGTGAGGAAAACTCAGTGAACAATGTCCCCCCCCCCCCCAGTACATGGGGGTCCTGTGACCTTCTCAGACAATGATCTAGAAGGTGTTCGAACACCTCATTTTGACCCACTACTAATCAATCTCTGCATGGCAAACCACGAAGTGCGCCGCATCTTGGTGGATAGTGGCAGCTCGGTGAACATCCTTTTTTTGAAGTTTTTCGAGGCCTCAAGGTCTCCAGGGGTCGTCTTAACCCCACCGGGTACACCCTCCATGGGTTCTCCGAGGTCCTGGTACAAATCAAAGGAATAGTAACCCTCGATGTGACTGCGGAAAAAGCTCCAGCTACCCGAACTACGACCATAGATTTCATGGTTTTCAATGTCAAAGCCGCGTACAACGTCATCCTTGGCCGTCGTGGCCTAGCGGCTCATCACGCCGTAGCCTCGGCTTTCCACATGAAAATGAAGCTTCCCACACCAGTAGAGGTAGGAGAAGTTAAGGGAAGACAAGAAGCTGTACTGCCCCGAATTTTCAATAATTAACTTAGAAATACGAGACCCAAATTTCCCAGCATCTACCTCAATTGTAATTATAAACGTAGCACAAACACAGTAAATTTAAAACTTTTATTACTTCATTTCTTTTACATATCACAACGGAATTCAAACACCTCGAATTACAATTCATCTTACAACATAGTTCCTTATTTACACATTTACTCTTAATCTTTTTACAACATATACTATAACATAAAACATTCTACCACATGCTCCCAACTCTATATTAGTAGTACCTACATGTGAAACATGAGGCTAGAGATAACTCTAACCCCCAAAACTACAGGGATCAGCCATAACGGTGTGAGTGATATTCAAAAGAAACATAGCTTTAAAGAAACATAAAGAATAAATTCATAAGTCAACATAGTAACATGGTAAATACAATGAAACATGAATATCAATAATAGAAACATAAATTATCTAGTAAACTAGGCTAAGTGTCGAGTGTAAGAGATAAAGACCCAATGCATAACACAATCAAAAAACACTAATGTATATGCCGACCTCTAATGCATACTTATCGGAGTCTATGCATCCCACTCTACATAGGTCGGTGCAAGTCCTTAACGTTCTCCACTTTATAGGGTTTAATCCCTCGCCATGCAACTAACCCCACTACCGTGATTACTTTAAGATTTAGATATCTCGTGAGTATCTAGTCCATGACCCGATAATCTGTGGAATCAATCCCTCAACGCAAGTACTCTCACCCCGAAGGTCAGGTAATGAAACTCACACTGCAAAAGCACATGGTACCTCATCACGCAAATATCCCATGGATGTCGCCTCGATCTCAATAATCAGGAAGACTAGCCACATCGCAAGTGATTTGGACCCCAGTTTGTTACACCCTGATAATTAGTGAAACCATCTCCCATCGCGAACCATATGAGGCCCCCTACCCATGTTTGCTCTCATTTCATCACATCCCCAACTAGTGTCTGTCCTTAGGTTGTTTATTATTAATTACTTTACAATCTCCCCTAGAGTTGATGTACCCCAACTGGACTTAACACAACTAAACTAGGAACGAAGACCCCAACTGGTCAACTTCCACAAAAATCACAACTGCCGGTACACAAGGGTTCCACTCAACCTATAGAGATTCACAACTCAAATTCTAACGCAATTTCAATATCCACTTATTCATATTAAGCAATTTCTCCAAAACCCAATTCTTTCATATTCTTACAAATCCAATTAATTGATTAAGAAAATCTGGAACAATTCGTCAAAATCATAGGATTAAGTTCTTAAAATCTTAGAAAAATCACAAAACATTAATCACTCCAAATTCTCTAATATTTCACTTTTTAAAGTAAGCAAAGATTCCAAATTACATCTTAATCCAAGTTAGGAATACCACTCTCTGGAAACATAAGAAAAACTCTTATTTGAAACATAGAAACAATATTTTGTAAGTTTGAATAAACAACGATTCGAAGAAAAAACAAGTAAAAGCTCAAACAGAGCGTCTGTCAGTCGACCTCCCAAAGCCAGTATAAAGGGTAGCGGTCGACTGGCATTTGCTCCAAAAACCCCATACCCAGTCACATGGCAATCAACTTCCAAAGCTAGTACAAAATAGTAGCGGTCGACTGTCATGTAGAGAAAACTCAATTTAAAGCCTGATGGTCAACCGCTGTTTTGGGTGCAGTTGACTGTCAGTCGATCCTGAAAATCTTTTTGATTTAAAACTGATTATAATATACTCTAAAAAATTATGGATATATTTGTTTAATTCACTTTAATCAATCAAGTACTGATGATTCCAATTCATATAAGTAAAAGATTAACTCTGAGAATTCAATTCCATTGATACGATAAAAAATCATGTTTTTACTTCAAGAACTTGAAAGACTCTAATTTAACCAAACTAATACTTGAAATATATGAATATATTGATTAAATAATATGTAAAAGTACTAAATACATGTTTTTTTAATCAAATGTAGTTTCTGCATCAATCAAATCCATTCGAAACATTCACAAAATCTCAAAACTTCACTTTCGGCCAAAACACAGACCCGAATACTTCAAGATCCGATCTTACTTATATTTTGATTCTTTCTCATCAAAATCCACCTCTCATGTTCTTCATATACACATCAACCTATTGTTAATTAGTTATATTTGGTTGTGTACTCAAAACTCCACAAACAATCAAGCTTTAATCAATGAAAAAACTCAAAAACCGAACAACTCAGGCATGAACAGTAACCCAACAATTCAATATACACACTTATTTTCATATAACTTGTTAGCAATCCACTTTCATATGATCAAAGAATTACAGGTTAATGTCTCATGAGTATTACTAAGTCTCTACAGATCACAAGTCATTCATGCACAAAGGTTGCCCATAAATCTCTATTCTTGATCATATCTTGCTTTTAAATCATTCATTCAATACAATATATCCATCATATCAATATACGATTTTTCTAGCATGCATCTACTACATAATCATCATCAGCAGCATATATATAACAAAACAAGAGAGTAGAGTACCACCCACCTCAATGAAGAGACGACGAAGACGAAGAAAATAATAAGAGAAAAAGCTCCCTTGCAAAAATCTAAGATCCAAGCTTGGAAACTCCAAGAAAATCAATAATAAACAAATCTTATTTGAGTACAGGAAAGAAGATGGCTGTAGCACCCTTTAAATAGGCCGGATCTGAATGTATTAGGGTTTTGCAACTCTTATAGAAATATCCTCCAATAATTTATTTATTTACATATATGAACTTTTTTTTAATAAATTAGTTAGATTAATCAACTCAATTAAAATAAAATCGAATCCCTTTACTACTGAGTTGGCCGGCCATCAAGCATAGCCCAGAAATTGGAAAATTTCGGATTTGGACTCCAAGTGGTAATTTTGCACAAACGTCCATATTTTTGTAATATTTGCAAACATATCATAAAATATCCATAAAAATCCCGAAAATTCAGAATAATTATCTACTAATAAATATAAGATTTTCCAAACAAAGTTTCTAACTTTTCAGCTTTCAAGAAAAATATTTGCACGTGTTTTGCATGTGTAAAAAGGTAAATTCCAGAAAAATATATAATAAATCACAAAAAAACTCAAATAATCATTTATTATTTCCAAATTCATATTAAAAATTTCTAGGGTGTTACAGAAGCGGCTCAAGCATGTTACACAACCATAATGGGGGCTCAGTTTTTCCCTTTGATGCCATAGAACTCCCTCAAGAGAGGATTCTTGACTCCGAGCTCGTGGATGAATTAAAAGAGATCCTCTTTTCCAAAGTAGATCAGATTAAGTGTTTTCGGGTAAGCAAAGAGCTCTCCCACCGAGACAAAGAATAAATTGTTAGTTGCATTAGCGAGAACCCAGACTTGTTTGCTTGGACCACCCCCAACATACTTGGTACCTCTGAAGACTTGATCATGCACCACCTCAATGTTAATCTGGATGTCAAGCTGGTCCAGCAAAAGTGCAAGTTTGCCTCTGACATGCGACAAGAGGTCAAGGAAGAGGTCGACAGACTCCCTGCCACCAACTTTATTCAAGAAGTTAGCTACATTGAATGGCTAGGCAATGTGGTCATGGTAAAGAAAACAAATAGAAAGTGGAGGATTTGCATCAACTTCACTGACCTAAATAAAACATGTCCGAAGGACCCCTTCCCTCTCCCCAGCATTAATTCCCTATTCGATGCCACATCCAGGCACAAGCACCTTAGTTTCATGGATGTCTTCTCAGGATGCAATCAGATCTGAATGTTCCCTCTCGACATCCCAAAGACATTTGTCATCACTGACCAAGGCCTCTATTGCTATCAAGTCACGCCCTTCGAGTTGAAGAACACTTAAGCCACTTGCCAGCGCTTGGCTGAACACAGCTTTAAGGATCAGATCGGTTGAAACATGGAAGTCTATGCAGATGATATGCTGACAAAGAGCCTTAAGAAGAATAACCATATGACGGACCTTCAAGAAGCTTTCTATGTCCTCCAGAAGCACAACATGAGTTTGAACCCGTCGAAGTGCGCTGCACCTTCGGTGTCTCCACAGGTAAGTTCTTGGGATTCATGGTCAGACAAAGAAGTGAAGCCAACTTAGAGAAGATCTGGGCCATTCTCGATATCTTTCTCCCATCCACCATTAAAGAAGTCCAGAAACTCACAGGATGGCTCTCCGCCATTGGATGCTTCATCTCAAAGTCTGGGGAGAAGTACCTCCCTTTCTTCAAGGCTCTCAGTGGATCCAAGGGCTTTTAGTGGGGGCTAGCACAACAAGAAGCCTTTGAACAACTGAAGGCATACATTGTCAATCTTCTGCTCCTAAGCAAGCCTGGTCTGGGGGAGGCGCTCTACCTTTATCTGACCACTTTAGATCAGACCCTTAGTGTTATCTTGGTGAGAGAGGCCGACATGATTCAAAAGTGGATCTACTAGGTGATCATAGTCCTCCATGAAGCCGAAATTCGTTATTCCAAGATGGAGAAAATGGCATATGCTCTGATAATGGCTGCCTATAAACTCCGCCCATACTTCTAAGCACATTCTATATTAGTCCTCACCGACCAAACCCTCAAGCAAGTGCTTCACAAGACAGGGAGCACCGGGCAACTTATGAAGTGTTCCATCGAGTTGAGCGAACACGAGATTAGTTACCGACTAAGGATGATCATCAAGGCCCAAGCCTTAGTCAAAATCATCATCAAGAGCACTGTCCCAGATCCCTCAGTCTGTAGTGTCTACGTCGTTGTCTTTTATTGTATCAAAGGGAGTGGGGTCGAGGTCATCCTGCTCGGCACAGATGAGTTCACCCTCCAGTACTCACTCCACCTTAATTTCTGAGGTTCCAACAATGAGACTAAATACTAGGCACTAATTGTCGTCCTCCTCTTAGCTCGAAAAGCAGGGGCACGGAAGGTAAAATTGTTCAGTAACTCCCAGCTGGTGGTCAACCAGATCCTAAGAGAATATAAGGTCAAGGACGGTCGCATGGTCAAGTACTTAGCTTGCATGAAGAAGCTCTTAGCTACATTCCACGTGGCCAAAGTCATTCATATCTCCCACAAAGAAAATGGGCAAGCAAATGCCCTATCTAAGCTAGCCTCCTCCTCCTTTAAAGGAATCCATCACACCACGCTCATTGAAGTCCTACTCAAGCCAAGCATTGAAGGAAAAGCCTTAGAGGTCATGTTTATCACCCCATGGGCACCCGGAGGCAATCGGATGAAACCCTTGGTCGACTTCCTCGACAAAGGAATCCTTCCAGTATATCCTAAAGAGCAAGGAAGATCCAGGTGAAAGCAGAAAGGTATACACTAGTTGAAGGAGTCTTGTTCAAGCGCTCCTACACTTTCATAGATGATCGACCATACATGTGATGCCTCTCTCTGGGTTCTTTGGGGTTCCAGTCCAGATTGAAAGTGACGTGACTGCATAAAAATCCCCAGCTACCCGAACCGAAGTCATGGACTTCATGGTCATCAATGTGAAGGCCGCATAAAATGCCATCTTCGGTCGTCCCAGCCTGGTGGCTCTTCACACAGTACCATCATCAGCCTTCCAAATGAGGATGAAGTTTCCCACATCAGCAGGGGTAGGAGAAGTTAAGGAAATCCAAGAAATGGCTCGTGCATGTTACACATCCACAATGGGGGCTTAGTCCTTCACCTTGTTGCCATCGAAATCCCTCAAAAGAGGAGTTAAATTATCTTTGATCCAATGGATGAACTAAAAGAGATCCCTTCTCCAAAGAAGATTTGACCAAGTGTTTTTGGATAAGCAAAGTCCCCCCCCCCCCCCCCCCCATCGAGTCAAAGAGAAACTCGTTAGTTGCATTAGAGAGAACCAAGACTTGTTCACTTGGACCCATTGCTGAAATGCCTAGCATCTTTGAAGATTTAATCATGCACTTCCTGGGTGTGAAACCAGATGTCAAGCGGTCCAATAAAAGCATTGCAAGTTCGTCCCCTATAGACAACAAGCAGTCAAGGAAGAGGTTGACAAGCTTCTAGCCGCCCGCTTCATACAAGAAGTTAGCTACCCCCAATGTCTAGCCAATGTAGTCATGGTAAAGAAAGTTAATAACAAGTGGAGAATTTGCATCGACTTCACTAACCTGAACAAAACATTTCTGAAGAACCCATTTCCTCTCCTTAACATTGATGCCTTGATCGATGCCACATCTAGGCACGAGCTCCTCAGCTTTATGTATGCCTTCTCGGGATACAATCAAATCCGAATGTTCCTTCCCCACATCCCGAAGACGTCCTTCATCACTGACCATGGCTTCTACTACTATCAGGAGCCTTCGGGCTAAAGAATAATTGAGCCACTTATCAGTGCCTAGTAAATAAGGTCTTCAAGGAATAGATCGACAAAAATATGAAAGTCTATGTAGATAATATGATCGTAAGAGGCCTCAAGAAAGAAGACCATGTTGCTGACCTCCAATAAGCTTTCTACGAAAACACAACATGAGGTTGAACCCCCTCAAAGTGCATCTTCGGGGAAGTTCTTGGGATTCATGGTCAGCCAGAGAAGAATTGAAGCCAACTTAGAGAAGATCTGGGTAATACTAGACATGTCTTCCCCCTCCGGTATCAAAGAAGTCCAAAAACTCCCAATGCGCCTCATCACCATTGGGTGCTTACTCACCAACTCTAGGGAGAAGTTCCTCCCATCCTTCAAAGCTCTTTTTGGATCAAAGGGCTTTGAGTAGGGGCAAGCGCGACAAGAAGCCTTTGTACAACTCAATGCATATTTCACTAATCCTCCACTCCTAAGTAAGCTCGATCCGGGAGAGGTGCTCTACCTCCATCTGGCCACCTCAGATCAGACCCTCAGTTTCGTCTTAGTGAGGAAGAATAGAAGGACCAAAAGATGATATACTATGTGAGCAAATTACTTCATGATGTAGAGTTTCATTTTTCTGAGATGGAGAAGATGGCCTATGCTCTGATCATAGCCACCCGTACGTTCTGTCCTTTCTGTCAAGCACACTCTATCTCGGTCCTCACCGACCAACCTCTCAAGCGGGTACTCCACAAGCCAGAAAACTTTAGGCGACTCATGAAGTGGTCCATCGAATTAAGCAAGCATGACATTAGCTACTGGCCGAGGACGACTATTAAAGCCCAAGCCTTAACCGAATTAATCCCTGAGAACACCATCCCTGATCCTCCCAAAGAAGACAAGGATCATCTGTTCTGGTGTGTTTACATCGGTGACTCATCTTGCATCGAAGAGAGCAGGGCTAGCATTATCTTGCTCGGCCCAGATGGGTTCATCCTCTAATACTCACTCTGTCTCAATTTTTGCACTTCCAATAACGAGGCAGAACATGAGACGCTAATTTCCGGCCTCCTCTTGTATTGGAAGGTGGGGCACAAAAAAGTTAGGGTGTTTAGAGATTCCCAGCTAGTACTAAATCAAATTCGAGGAGACTATGAAGCCTAGAACGACCGCATTGTAAGATCCCGCAAAATAGTATATAACTAAATTGTACATAGTCCGTGCACAATTCAGAGTCGCACGTATTAATTGATTCTTCTAAGATATAATTGAGTAAATATTGAGACATATTATTTAATAAGTTTTGAACCCGACAATGGTATAATTGTTGAACCGGAGTTGGAATAATTTCTCAATTAAATTATATATTTATCTCAACTATAATCGAGACGAAACGTATAATGTTTCTATAATAATAAACTATTTTATTACATACATACAAACATTTTTATTTTAAGTATAATGCATACAATTTTTGTTATATTGTATGTCTGTATGTATATATGTATAATTATTTATACTAATCCAAACCACCAAAAAGAAACTATAGGCTTGTATTGGGGTGTGCTGGCCCCCCCCCCCCCCCCCCCCCCCCCCCCCCCCCCCATCTCATCCTTGGTTGGCCACTCACTCCCCCCTTCCCTCCTTATTTAAACCCCCAAATGCCATCTTCCATCTCCTTCTTCATTTTTCTAATCCTAAAAACTTTTTCTTTCCAAAACTTCATTTTTCTCATTTTCTAGCATTTCCTACAACTTCAATTTCTTCTTCAAGCTTGGCTTGGAAGTTGGAGAGCAAGCATACAAGAAAGGAGCAAGGAGTTTGTAGCGCCCCGAAATTCACATACCGGAATCTCGCGACACAATCCAAAATCTTAATTCAAATGAGTCCAAACACAGAAAAATCACAGGAAATTAAAAGAACTTTTATTGCCACAAATGTTATTACAATAAAATGTTACACCATAAATTACATCAATATTCTACATATTACAATCGATCAGTAATCTCTACATTAATGCTCCATGCAGCTCGAGTTCCCCGCTCCGCAATTAGCCAACCTGCAACTAAAATCTGTGGGCACGTCAATTGAATGCAACTGACGCAATGTTGATGAAACCAGCGACTCCAAAACCTCAACAATCATAATTTGATGCAAAGAAAAATGTGATGTCATGCCAAGTATTGGTTTATGCCATGTATTAAACCTAATACACCTTAAAAATGCACACGATGCTCTTCTTCTAATGCACGTCATATTGGAGAGATATGCATCCCATACTGCACATTCCCTAATCAAACGACGTACTTCAATTGATGGAGTTCGGTCCCTCGCTATGCATCCTACTATTGTGCTCTCTCCTGTATCTGATACTCTCGTGATCATGAGGTTGTAGTCGTCCGACTTACTCCAGCCGCTGCCACGCTAGTGGTGTCCAATACCTTGTGTTTTATCTACTGCGCCTGGGGTCGCAGTCACACGGCTTACTCCGTCGTGGCTAAAACCCATTGTAGGTCGCGGTAATTCTGCATTCTCTGACCTCACCAAAAGCTGATGTATGGACACTAAGGCTCCTCACCGAGGACGTTGATGTTGAATTTTTGCAAGTGAACAAAATCGCACAAGTAATATAGTTAAATGAGTAGAGTGTCGAACCCACAGGGACCAGATATTTTACTGAGTACCGATATCACTAGATTAATCACTATTTGGAAGATCAAATTTAATTAAGGATAAAACAACTAAATTAAATTAATCTAATTAAATCTAACTAAATTGGTGAAGAGGGAGAGGGCTGTGAAACTATGAAGCTCTTGTACTTTGTTTAATGGTAAAATTAGTTCTAGGGCTCTTGGTTCACCTCGTTTATCACACACACAAATTATAATTCCTTATAAATAAAAATATTATCTTTCCCAACTGTAGACCAAAATCCTAGAGATATTAACCACTCTATCCACGTAGTCTAAAAATTATTCTCAACTAATTCTTCATCTATCCATCAAATTATTAATTGAGAAATTGGATTTCTTAACGGTCACGTCCTCCAATATACGGTGTTAATTTTTATTAATCACAAATAACCTGTTCGGTCTCTTTATGATTTGAAAAATCATACAAATGTCTATCCACCATGTTGTACGCATGAATAATAAAAATTAAAACACAACCAGGAAAAATAGAGTGATAATAAGGAATTAAAATTTGTGTTCTACAAAACTTGGCTACACCTTAGCCTCTAGAACAATAAATTCAGTTCATATTTGTTTGGGATTGCATCAAAAAAATATAGAGAAGAAAAGATACAAAAGAATACAAAATTTAATTCAAACCCCTTTTCTGTCTCAAAAGTCGGAGCCAAAAGTGTTGCTGTCACGCGCCGTCACATCAACGCATTAGTCTGTCACACTGCCGTTGTCGGGCCGCGTGTCCCAAAACCAGAGGCGCCATGTCAGCCTGGGTAGATGCGCCGGTCAGAACGAAGAAGACAGCAGCAGGCCGTACACTGTCACGTCGAGTCAAATCGCCGAATGCCACGTCAGCCTGGTCCACGCGCTGCAAACCTAAGAAAAAGAAGAAGCCAGTCAAGTCCCACGTCGGCCTGGTCCACTGTCGCGTCACGTCGAAGTCAGAGGCCCACGTTCTGTTCCCTCTCTCTCTTCCTTTGTTTCTTTTGAAGCCGTGCGTCTCTCTCTTCTTTTCGTTTTTCTTTTTTTCCTTTTTTATTTATTTGTTTGAAGTATTGATAGCCGTCACCTCTTGAATTGTACTCTTCCCTTTGGTTTGTATTTATAGAGACGGGGAGAACAATTAGGGTTTGCACTTTTGCAGAAAACCCCACTCTTTTCCTTTATTTCATTCCTTAATTGATCTGAATTTTATTTCTTTCTCTTTTCTTCTTTTCTTTCCTTTTCTGCCAACCACGTGCTTCTGCATACACAAAATAATACCTGAAATTAGGATTTTTAAATAAAATAAAATTAATTAGTTTAAAATTAATTAAACTAACTACAGATCATATTAGCTTATAAAAATCATTTTAAAATTATTTGTCGCACTTTTAACTCAACAAAACAACAAAAATTGAATAAATCCATTATTCTACTTTGTTTGTTGATTTTTTCCACAAATCTTTACTTTTTGCATCAAAAATATTATTTCTTCAAAAATAATTAATTAAATGAAATCCTATAGAAATAAGATGAATAATAGACAATATCAACGAAAACAAGCGATTTTTATTGGTAAATGAGTACAAATATTTGTATATAAATTAGACATCAAATACCCCCAAACTTAAGATTTTGCTTGTCCTCGAGCAAAAAGTAGAATCATGAACAAGGGAATAATAATAGTAGACTCAACCTATCACACCAAAAATTCTCATCATGCAAGCATCAAAATTTCAATTAAAATTATAAACAATAGCAAATAAAGTAAAACTAAGCATATCCACTTTCTCCAGTGCAATTATTTATTCATTATTCCAAACCCAATCATATTTTTCATGCAATTAATATAATTATAGTATGTAACAACTCAATCTGTGATTATCCCTTCTCTCTACTACAAACCGAGTAGCAAACTAGAGTTTTTTTTTAATTTTTAATTTTTTTTATTTTTAGGAATAATTTTTTTTCAGTCTCTTCTCTAAGTTTTTACTTGTCTTTTGACGCGAATGCAAAACATTTGTGATGAATTCACTCGGTTACTGAACAAGTCACAAACTTAAAGTGCTTTGCATACTCATATTTCAAGTTGCCGTTTTACGTAAAAGTAAACATTTGTGATGAATACCCCTAGTTACTAAGCAACTCAAAACATTGGAGTAGATTGACTTTATTCATAATACATTTTTTTTTTCATTATTACTCCATTTACTTAAACTCTGTTTAGGACTAGATCAAAGGGGATAATCACAAGAAAAAGCATCACATTTGTCTTTAATGTATAATAGCATGACCCACACAATTTTGTAAGGAATTTTGAAACTCAATAATCCTAAAGTAAATAAGTATGCTTAATATTGCTTTATAAAAAAAAATTGTTTATCCCAAAAAAATTGTTTAATGCTTATCACAATAAAGAACTCAAAAGTGTAAAGGTAAGCCTAATTATAATCCTTTTGTTTTGTTTTTCTTTTCAAAAAAATAATTTTTTTTTTGTAAACCTTCCCCCCAAACTTAAATATCACATTGTCCTCAATGAGAAAGAAAAAGAAAAACAAAAAGAATGCAAAAAGTTTAGAATATCTCCCCTGATTCGTCTTTAAATTTCTGCACGCGCATTGTTCAGTGTTTTGGCGATATCTGGAGCTGTAGATGTCCAAATGAGCTGAATTTTTTTTTTTGGAAAGCTAAGAAGATAGGCTACAACTTCTCTTTGAATCACTTTTCCAGATTTTGACTCCATACTGTTCAAAAACAGCCATCAATGAAGGTGTTCAAAACAGCTCCGCCCGGTGACTTCCAAAATTTATGCAATCCTACAAGATAAAATCAAAAATTAAAATAAAATAAACTAAAAGATAAATAAAAACTAAATGCAATAAAATAAAACATGGGTTGCCTCCCAAGAAGCGCTAAGTTTTAAGTCTTCAGCCAGACATGGGGGTGAGATGGTTAAGTAACGCCAAGATCCAACAACATTAAAACATCCTTTCTAATTTTTCTCTTCTTGTGTGGATCAGGTTCAAGTTCTAATTTGAGGCGTTTCCTTCGTGATGATGATGCCTTTGATTCCCCCACCTCTTTGAATTTATGCTGCAAAAATGAATAAATAGAAGGTTCAGCATCCAAATACATGACATGTTCAAAAATATTTTCTTTCTTAGTTTCAAAAATTTCTGAACTTGTTGGACATACTTCAATTGGTGATTTTTCAATTTCAGCCTTATGTTTCTCGCCCACAATTAAATCAGTTTCACTTACTTGAATAGATGACTGTTATTCAGGAGGAATTTTTATGGAATTAAAAACATCATATATTACTTGCACATGCTGAATTTGTTCCTCCACAATTTGTTCGTACTCTTCTTCCTTTGCAACCACCTTTTGTTCGACAATTTCATCTTGTGGTTGCTCAATTGTTCTCCCGCTTCTATGTGTTATTGCTATGACATGCTCCTCGGGATTAACAACTGTGTTGCTTGGTAGTGTTCCTGCAGTTTTTTCGTTAATAATATTTGAAAATTGACTAATTTGTACCTCAAGATTGTGAATGGAAGCTGAAGTTGAATTTGTAACATTTTGGATTTCCAAATCTGTCTTTTGAATGTATTGTTCTGCCCTTTGCATGTAGTGCTCAAACATATCTTCAAGCGTCGGCTTCTTTTCTTGCTGTGGAAAATTTTGAGGTTGTATAACTGCTCCTTGATTGTTGTTCCATGGATAATTTGGGGTGTTTCTCCATTCTTGATTGTATGTGTTTGCATAATGATTGTTTTGCATTTGAAAGTTTGACACAAAATTTTTATGTTCGGCATTTGATGGAGCAAAAGGGTTCCCCACTTGACAACTTGCACTTGAATGATTTCCTGCACAAAGATCACAAATCATATCAGAATGAATAGCATGAAAATTCATATTTTCTACTTGTTTAGATAAAATATCATTTTTTGCATTTAAAGTAGAAAAAGGATCAACTTCAAAAACTCCAGCCACTTTTCTTGGCATTGCTCTCTCTGAAGACCACTGATAATGATTTGATGCCATCTCCTCTAAAATCTCATAGGCTGCTTCATAAGTTCTGCTCATGAGTGCACCACCAGCTGCTGCGTCAACCATAGATCTATGTATAACTCCCAAACCATTATAGAATGTTTGCATTTGCAGCCATTTCGGTAGTTCATGATTAGGACACCTTCTTAATAACTCTTTGTACCTTTTCCATGTATCATACAAAGACTCGGTCTCAAATTGAGTAAATGTGCAAATATCATTTCTTAGCCTTGCGGTCTTTGCTGGTGGAAAATACTTGGCTAGAAACTTTTGTGCAACTCCCTCTCAAGTAGTAATACTATCGGGTGGTTGATAATGTAGCCAAGCCTTCGCCTTATCTCGTAGGGAAAAAGAAAAGAGTCTCAGTCTAAATGCATCGTCTGATACACCGTTGTGCTTGAAAGTGTCACAAATTTCTAAAAAATCTGCAATGTGAGCGTAAGGATCCTCGTGTGGTAGTCCCCAAAATTGAACAGTCTGTTGAATCATTAGAATCATCGCCGGTTTAATTTCAAAATCGTTAGCTTCAATAACCGGCTTCTTTATGCTGATTCGCAAATTGAGGGCATAGCATAGTCTCTCAAAGGCCTGTTCTCATCGTTTCCCATGATAATGTGCGTGTATGTCCTGAAATATAAGTATCGAGAAAGAAAAAAAAATAGAAAAACTAAAAAAAATAAAATAAGAAAAATAAATAAAAGTAAAAGTTAGTCAAAAGAAAATAAAGTAGTAAAATAATAATAAAATAAAAATAATTACAAAAATCCAAACTAGAAATAATCTAGCAATTTTCAATATCAATAAAAGAATATCTAGTCCCCGGCAACGGCGCCAAAAACTTGATGTTGAATTTTTGCAAGTGTACAAAATCGCACAAGTAATATAGTTAAATGAGTAGAGTGTCGAACCCACAGGGACCAGATATTCTATTGAGTACCGATATCACTAGATTAATCACTATTTGGAAGATCGAATTTAATTAAGGATAAAACAACTAAATTAAATTAATCTAATTAAATCTAACTACATTGGTGAAGAGGGAGAGGGCTGTGAAACTATGAAGCTCTTGTACTTTGTTTAATGGTAAAATTAGTTCTAGGGCTCTTGGTTCACCTCGTTTATCACACACACAAATTATAATTCCTTATAAATAAAAATATTATCTTTCCCAATTGTAGACCAAAATCCTAGAGATATTAACCACTCTATCCACGTAGTCTAAAAATTATTCTCAACTAATTCTTCGCCTATCCATCAAATTATTAATTGAGAAATTGGATTTCTTAACGGTCACGTCCTCCAATATACGATGTTAATTTTTATTAATCACAAATAACCTGTTCGGTCTCTTTATTATTTGAAAAATCATACAAATGTCTATCCACCATGTTGTACGCATGAATAATAAAAATTAAAACACAACCAGGAAAAATAGAGTGATAATAAGGAATTAAAATTTGTGTTCTACAAAACTTGGCTACACCTTAGCCTCTAGAACAATAAATTCAGTTCATATTTGTTTGGGATTGCATCAAAAAAATATAGAGAAGAAAAGATACAAAAGAATACAAAATTTAATTCAAACCCCTTTTCTGTCTCAAAAGTCGGAGCCAAAAGTGTTGCTGTCACGCGCCGTCACATCAACGCATTAGTCTGTCACACTGCCGTTGTCGGGCCGCGTGTCCCAAAACCAGAGGCGCCATGTCAGCCTGGGTAGATGCGCCGGTCAGAACGAAGAAGACAGCAGCAGGCCGTACACTGTCACGTCGAGTCAAATCGCCGAATGCCACGTCAGCCTGGTCCACGCGCTGCAAACCTAAGAAAAAGAAGAAGCCAGTCAAGTCCCACGTCGGCCTGGTCCACTGTCGCGTCACGTCGAAGTCAGAGGCCCACGTTCTGTTCCCTCTCTCTCTTCCTTTGTTTCTTTTGAAGCCGTGCGTCTCTCTCTTCTTTTCGTTTTTCTTTTTTTCTTTTTTTATTTATTTGTTTGAAGTATTGATAGCCGTCACCTCTTGAATTGTACTCTTCCCTTTGGTTTGTATTTATAGAGACGGGGAGAACAATTAGGGTTTGCACTTTTGCAGAAAACCCCACTCTTTTCCTTTATTTCATTCCTTAATTGATCTGAATTTTATTTCTCTCTCTTTTCTTCTTTTCTTTCCTTTTTTGCCAACCACGTGCTTCTGCATACACAAAATAATACATGAAATTAGGATTTTTAAATAAAATAAAATTAATTAGTTTAAAATTAATTAAACTAACTACAGATCATATTAGCTTATAAAAATCATTTTAAAATTATTTGTCGCACTTTTAACTTAACAAAACAATAAAAATTGAATAAATCCATTATTCTACTTTGTTTGTTGATTTTTCCACAAATCTTTACTTTTTGCATAAAAAATATTATTTCTTCAAAAATAATTAATTAAATGAAATCCTATAGAAATAAGATGAATAATAGACAATATCAACGAAAACAAGCCATTTTTATTGGTAAATGAGTACAAATATTTCTATATAAATTAGACACACCAGACGTTATTTTAGAGCCCCCATAAAGTTCACTCACAGGGAAGTCTCTAAGTCCTTTGCCTACATTGATAAACATAGGACCTGACAGATATTAGGGTTTCCCCAACTCTTTGTTGCACTCGTCCTTACACTAGACCAGAACTTGTAGTCATGATGACGTCATCACTCAAAACCTCCTCAAAGGTTGTTACGGACATGAAGACACTCACGCCAAAGACAATAAGCTCCAAAGAGTTCACTCACATGGCAGTCCCTAAGTACCCTGTCCGCATTAAACGAACCAAGGATTCGGCCAGACGTGAAGATGCCACGCGTTCCCCTGAGAGGAGAACACAACACCCACTAGTGCCTGTCCTTACATTCATCAACGACTCGAACTAATCCTATAACACCACAAACCCAAGGTACAAGTGCTACCCCACTATAGGACCAAGATTAAGGATAAGGTTAATTATATGATTACTAGCTGATCATCTGATTAAGGATAAGGCTCTAATCAATCTCTAATCCTATTTCATTATCTCATTAGATGTATGAATTATTAGGCGAGTCTAGGTTTATTTCATTTTAACCAATTCTCTTAGTTAGACGATCTATGAAGTATTTTCAAGCCCTAGCTTATTAACAACTTTGTTTATTATGAACAACTAGTTAAGTTCTACTTGTAAGTTCCTTTTCTAGTTAATTACCTTTTCATTATTATGACTTAATTCATCCCATAATAGGACTCAATCTAGCCCTCAAATCCGGCCCAAGGGTTGGCTTGCCTCGAACCACACTTGGCCCGAACCAAAGATGAACCGACTCTGTCGATCGCCGCAACCGCCATCTACACTTGGAGTTTGGTCGCAACCTCGTCCCGACCCAAACACATTGCAGCCGCTATCCTCACGCTCCACGATCCTCGACAAGTGGTAGCCTCAAACACAAATATGGAATCCTTCTATGAACGGCGAGCACATCGACGCACGAGTCGTCTCCTCCTACGCGTTCGATGCGACATGGGTTCCTATTCTACCTGTCTAGATATACCACAGGACTTAATCCTAGAGTCTCAAACTCAACCAATGAAACTCAACAAGGGTAAACTACCCTAGGAATAAACCTTCCACCATGAATACCCAAAAAGAGGGCTAAAAAGCTCTAAAAATGGAAAATTACATTTTCAAATAGAAAGCATACAATTGGCATTCATGCCAAAACAGAGTCGTTCCCGGTCCCGTTTCATTGGAGAAACACGATCGGGTGCTCCCCATGCTTCTACTCAAGGTAGACAGCAAGTGTCATGCCCTACTTCCCGAAATACGGGAACACGAGCACGTAACAAAGGCCCAGTGAATGATTATACATCATCCATAAGCTGTAACAGATTAACTCAACTATATACAAGAGAAAACAACAATGCAGGAAGAATATAATCACATAAATAAAGAATAAACTCCAAAATAATCATGAAATAAATTCACTAAATAATAATCCAACATTTGGGATAAAAATAAACTTCGGGTCATAAAAGTCCAAGAATACAAAGTGATATGGCTAAAAATGGGGGTAAATCGGAACCGCTCAAAGTGGGCACGAATCTTGAAGTCGCAGGGGCAGGATGGTAATCTCATCTTTAGACGGGTCTGAATCGGGCACCGGGCCTCTTCTCTTAGACCCGCTAGCCCATGGATGGATCTGGTAGATAGAGAACGGGTCTCAACCCGCTAGGGACCATTCCAACTGGATAGGAACAAATCCTAGTTTGTCCCTATCTTATGGGGATGGTTGTAACCAACCCCAACCAGCCACACCGGGAAGTAGGGATCTACCCTCATCCCGAAAAGGATCCCCATGGCGACTATAAAACCCCGCTTACCTCCTACTGTTAAAGGTGATCACAGTTTGCACACTTGAGCTCTTTTCCCTTGACTTTTTCTGTGTATTGACTTGATCGTCGGAGGGTTCGTCGGAAGGGTCCATCCTGGTGTTTCGAATGTTTGTGCAGGTTGCAAGGGAGCACCAAGGAGCCAACAAATCACCAAGGAAGAAGAAGGGGTCAACCGGTGTGAGTTCCTCACAAACCTACAAATCTCATCTATGGACCCCCACACCCGAATTCAGCGGCAACAGACTGCTGCCGTCTGTGGGAACTCACTCGACAAGCAATCTCGTCTTCCTCCTTCAACCCACGTTACTCCTAGCCATGCCTCCCAAGAAGAGACCCGCAAACTCCAACCGAAGGACAAACTCTTCTCATCCTCCTCATCCTCCTCCACAGGGGGATCTCCCCCATCCCGACCAACCAACCCAGCAGCTCGATCCTCTGGCTCCGCAGTCCATCCAGCAGCCTCTGGGACCCCAGGCTGTAGTGGGGGAACCCTCTCGACGGAGTCACCACAAGCAACATGTCCATCAGGTTCGAGTCTCCATCCATAATGCCGACACCGATTCCATGGCTTTCTATACTCCCCCACTCCAAAGGATCTGCGGAACATTATCAACAATCGGCAGACCGAGCACGGACCCGATCTCCGTATCCATCTGGAGGAGAGGCGCGCCCAAGAGTCGAACCCTCGCCGCGAGCAGGCCAGGGACCGTTAGCCATGCCGATCCAACCGAGGGGGGTCCAACTCTCCCTATAGACGGAGAGAGTCGCCCCAACATCGCCCAAGATGGAGCCGTTCCCCAGCAGGCTGCCATGCACCTCGGGACCATCATGAGCAGGAGGCCCCCGTCACTAGGGCGGAATTCCAGCAATTCCAGGAGGCGGTCCTTTGGGCTCTCAACGTTGCCCCCAACAATGACCGTAGGGCTCCCAGTCCTCCGCCAGCTCCTCACCATCCTCACCGCTCCCGTAGTCCTCGACCGGATCCTCACCATCCTCGCCGCTCTCGTAGTCCTCGACCGGCTCCTCACCATCCTTGCCGCTCCCGAAGTCTTAGGCAGGCTGCGAGCCATCGCCGTCCTTCTCCCGATCACCACCGCCGCTCTCGTAATCCGTGCCTTACCCCAAGTCACCTCTGTCTCTCAATCAGTCTGCCTCCTACTCTGAGCCATCACCGGTGCAGCCCCAGCCCTCCTCGACATGAGAACGAGTCCCGGGGCTCGGCCAGACAAGACCGAAGGGAGGACTTGGTCTACCACCGTCTCCACGAGATGGAGAGGCGCCTCGGCCAGCTCGACCGAGACGAGGAGCGACATGCAAGAGAACTTCGTCCGAGCAGGCCTCCATTCTCCCGTACCATTATGGAGGTTCCAGTTCCCGACAACTTCAAGCCTCCACATTTCGAGACCTATATCGGGGAGTCGGACCCCGCAGATCACATTGAGAGTTTCAAAAATTCATGATGATCCACCATGCATCAGACTCCCTCCTTTGTAAGATCTTCCCGGCCACACTCAAGGGGCCGGTTCGGGAATGGTACTCTCGGCTTGCGCCGGCATCTATCTTCTCCTTTGACCAGTTCGAGGGTCTCTTCCTCACATATTTCGTGAGCAGTCGGCGCGCCGAGAAGACCAGCGACACCCTATTGTTCCTCAGCCAAAAGAAGGGCGAACGACTAAAGGATTATGTCAAACGCTTCACTACCGAGGCTAGGTCCATTGCTTCTTTGGAACCCTCAGTCGCCACCATCGCCTTCCAATCCAACATCCTCAATGCTAACCTCAGGGCATCTCTCACCAAGAAGCCCCTTCGGGACTTCTCAGAGCTCCTACTTCGGAGCGAGAAGTACATCCGAGTGGAAGAAGCCGTCCGCCACCCTACCTTCGAGGCCTCATCTTCTGCGAACAAGCAGAAGGGTGCAGAAGAAGAAGAAGCTAAGAAGCTCCAAAAAGACAATGGGGTCAGCGGCGTCCTCCTCCTCGGTTCGAGAAATTCACCCTGCTTAACGCGAGTGTATCGGCCATCCTCATGGAGATAGGGAACAATGGCCTCCTACCGCCTCCCCCAAGGATGAGTACACCGGCAAAGAAGAGGGACCGGAGTAAGTGGTGTCGTTTCCATCGGGATCACGGGCATGACACAGATGAATGTCGGGCCTTGAAGGATGAAATCGAGGCCCTCATTCAGAGAGAGCAACTCAACCGGTTCGTAAAAAGGGACCGAGCTGATCTACCCCTGCCGCCTCGGGGGCTAACAGGCGAAAAGAGCAGCGCACCAAGACTCCGGAGGCTGAAGTAGAGGGCATCTTGCACCTGATACACGGGGGCCCAATGGGGGGAGATTCCAACTCCTCCCGAAAAGCCTTCGTAAGGGAGGTTAACTTCGTGCAGAGCCATCCTCCCCCAAAGGGCCTTGGAGTCCCAGTGATGTTCTCCGATAGGAACCTGGAGGGCGTCTGCACGCCCCACTGCGACGCCCTTGTCATCAATCTTCGCATGGCGAACTTCGAAGTTCATCGCGTCTTGGTAGATAACGGTAGCTCCATCAACATCCTTTTCTTGGAGGCTTTCAAGGGCCTCCTGCTGTCCAGGGACCGGCTCAAACCCGCCGGCTACACTTTCCACGGGTTCACCGGGGTCCCATTTACGGTTGAGGAAATTATAACCCTCAACGTAACGGTTGGAAAGGCCCCGACAACTCGTACGGAGCAAATGGATTTCATGGCGGTCAACGTCAAGGCCGCCTATAATGTTATCCTGGGTAGACCAGGTTTGGCCGCGCTTCAAGTCATCCCTTCAGCCTACCACATGAAAATGAAGTTCCCCACCCCCTCAGGAGTGGGAGAAGTGAGGGGAAGCCAAGAAGCGGCTCGGAAGTGCTATATGACCTCAATGGGGGGTCTGGTTCTCTCTTTGGAAGCGCTCGAACTTCCTCAGGAAGGCGGCCCAACTATCTCCGAGCCTGCGGACGAATTGGAGGAAGTGGCCTTCTCCAAAGAAGACACCACTAAGACGTTCCGCGTCAGCAAAGCTCTCTCCCCATCCATAAAGCAAGATATCTCCCGGTGCACACGGGAGAATCGCGACCTCTTCGCATGGACTGCAGTGGGCAAGCCCGGGATCTCGGAGGAGCTCTCAATGCACCATCTGAACATCACCCCTAGGATCAAGCCTGTCCAGCAGAAGAGGCGAAAGTTTGCCCCCGAGAGGCAACAAGCGATCAAGGAGGAGGTTGAGAAACTCCTCAACACCTGCTTTATTCAGGAGGTGAACTACCCTGAGTGGCTCTCCAACGTGGTAATGGTCAAGATGGCCAATGGAAGTTGGAGGATATGCATTGACTTCACTGATCTCAACAAGGCATGCCCGAAGGACCCCTTTCCTCTTTCCAGCATCGACGCCCTGATCGATGCGACCTCCGAGCACGAGCTCCTCGGCTTTATGGATGCCTTCTCAGGATACAACCAAATTAGGATGTTCCCTTCGGACATCCCGAAGACATCGTTCGTGACGGACCAATGTCTCTACTGCTACCGTGTTATGCCCTTCGGCTTGAAAAATACGGGGGCTACCTATCAGTGCCTGGTGAACAAGGTCTTCCAAGACCAGATTGGCCGAAACATGGTGGTCTACGTCGACGACATGTTGGTCAAGAGCACTCGAGGGTAGGAGCACACCCTCGACCTTCAACAAGCCTTCGAGGTGCTCAGGAGGCACAATATGAGACTAAACCCGAACAAGTGTGCGTTCAGTATCTCATCGGACAAATTTCTGGGGTTTATGGTCAGCCAGAGGGGCATAGAGGCCAACCCCGAGAAGATCCAAGCCATTCTCAAAATGGCTCCCCCTCCAACGTCAAAGAGGTGCAAAGGCTCACGGGGCGCCTCGCCGCAATTGGGCGATTCCTCTCCAAGTCCGGGGAAAAGTGCCTCCCCTTCTTCAAAGCCCTCAGGGGGGCTAAAGGCTTAGAGTGGGGGTAGCATCAACAGGAGTCCTTTGACAAGATCAAAGAGTATTTATCCAACCCCCCGCTCCTGAGTAAGCCGGCTCTTGGAGAGGTACTCTACCTCTACCTCGCAGCTTCGGAGCAGACGCTCAGCGCGGTCCTCGTGAGGAAAAAGGATAAGATGCAAAAGCCCATCTATTACGTGAGTAAGGTGCTCCACGATGCCAAACTCCGTTATCCGAAACTGAAAAGGATGGCACTCACCTTGGTCTTGGTGGCCCGAAAGCTCCGCCCCTACTTCCAATCCCACTCGATGGTCGTCTTTACCAACCAACCGCTGAAACAGGTTCTCCACAAGCCGGAGACTTCCGAACGGCTCATGAAGTGGTCCATCGAACTGAGTCAGCACGACATCAGCTACCAGCCCAGGACGGCGATCAAGGCCCAAGCTCTGGCCAAGTTTATCGTGGAGAACACCATCCCCGACTCATGTGAGTCGCCTATCGACCCCTCCGTCTGGACCGTCTATGTGGACGGGTCCTCCTGTGCCGATGGAAGTGGGGCCGGCGTCATCCTAACTGGCCCCGATGCTTTCGTCCTCTAGTACTCCCTCTGCCTCAACTTCCCAGCATCAAACAATGAGGTAGAATATGAAGCCCTAATTGCGGGGCTCTGCTTGGCTCGCAAGGCGGGTGCCGAACAAGTAAGGGTCTTCAGCGATTTTCAGCTAGTGGTTAATCAAGTGTCCGGGGAGTACGAGGCGAGAGACGACCGCATGGCTAGGTACTTAGCGAAGGTGAGGGATCTGAGGGAGCTTCTAGCTCTATTCAGAGATGTTCCACTCTAGCAGGTTCCCCGAGAGGAAAACGCGCAAGTGGATGCCCTCTCTAAGCTCGCCTCCTCGTCCCTCCAAGGTCTAGAATGGACCGTCTTAATAGAGGTCCTTCTCAAACCAAGCATTGACGAAGATGGTTCGGAGCCAATGGAAGCCTACCCCCTAACACTTGGGAAAAACTGGATGAAGCCCCTCCTCGATTACCTCCGGGTTGGAGTCCTTTCCGAAGATCGAAAGAAGCAAGGAAGATCAGGACACGAGCAGAGCGGTACACACTTCTGGATGGGGTCATGTACAAATGCTCCTACACCCAGGTCGATGGCCGGCCCTATCTGAGATGCCTCTCCCCAGAAGAAGCGCTATATGCCCTAAGGGAAGCCCATTATGGTCTATGTGGTGTGCAATTAGGAGCGAGATCCCTTGCCCGGAAGCTTTTGAACTATGGGTAATTCTGCCCCACACTACTAAGTGATTCCGAGGAGTTTGTCCGCCAGTGCGACTCCTGCCAGAAGTTCGCCCCAATCTATCGCTTGCCCCATGTACAACTTGCCTCCTTGGCGAGCCCAATCCCGTTCGCAATGTGGGGGATGGATTTGCTCAGACCTTTCCCTCAGGCACCAGGCCAGCTGAAGTTCTTGGTGGTAGCAATAGACTACTTCTCCAAGTAGATAGAGGCCGAACCTCTCTCAACGATCAGTGAGAACAAGGTGCAGAAGTTCTTCTGGAAGAACATTGTCTGTCAGTTCGGGGTACCTCGCATTCTCGTAACCGACAACGGGACCCAATTTACGGGAACGACCTTCCACGATTTTTGCACCAACCTCGGGATTCAACAGTGGTTTTCTTCAGTAGCGCACCCCCAGTCCAACGGCCAAGCAGAGAACGCGAACCGACAAATCCTCTCAGGTTTGAAGAAGAGGCTCGACAAGTCCACCAAAGGGCTATGGGTCGAACAACTCCCCAATGTGCTTTGGAGCTATCGCACCACCAAAAGAACTCCGACGGGAGAGTCCCCTTTCAACCTCACATACGGATTAGAAGCTCTTATCCCTTTAGAGGTGGGTCTGCCTTCACCTCTACTCATAGCTTACAACGAGGCGCAGAACGCGAACCAGCTTCGCAACTGCCTAGACCTCATTGAAGAGATCCGCGAGAGAGCCGCAATTCGCCAGGAAACCTACCTTTGTAGGATCACTCAAGCTTACAACAAGAGGGTACGACCGACCAACCTAAAGGAAGGGGACTTAGTGCTGAGAAAGTTATCAATTTCGGATCCAAGCAAAAGAGGCAAGCTGGCACCCAATTGGGAAGGACCATATAAGATCTCCAGAGTTATACGCCCGGGCGCTTATCAACTCGAAGACCCGAGGGGCAGGAAGATGCCAAGGACTTAGAACGCCGAGCACCTGATGAAGTACCGAGAGGGTGTCTATACGCCGCTCCAAGCAACTTTTCCAGGATTGCAAAAACCTTACTTGTATCTTCTTTTTAATCAAAATGTAAAGGCGGTCTGCAACGTAGAAGTGGCCGCCCGGTTATTTCCAATAAAGAGAAATTTCTCCTCACAACTTCCCTATCTTTTGAGTAAACAAACTCTACCTAGCAAATTCTCTATTTTTGGGGTAGTCTAACTCTACTTGCAAAAACTAATTTCTTTTAAACAACGAAGTTCGGAGTCCAACACTTGTCTCGATTCTGCTTCTACTACTCGCTCATAAGCAAGTAAGAAGTGGTTCGCCATTCGGAATTGCTCCCATAACCGTTGACTCTCTTTTAAACGACGAAGTTCGGAGTCCAACACTTGGCTCGATTCCGCTTCTACTACTCGCTCATAAGCGAGTAAGAAGTGGTTCGCCATTCGGAATTGCTCCCACAACTGTTGACTCTCTTTTAAATGACAAAGTTCGGAGTCCAACACTTGGCTTGATTTCGCTTCTACTACTCGCTCATAAGCGAGTAAGAAGTGGTTCGCCATTCGAAATTGCTCCCACAACCGTTGACTCTCTTTTAAACGACGAAGTTCGGAGTCCAACACTTGGCTCGATTCCGCTTCTACTACTCGCTCATAAGCGGGTAAGAAGTGGTTCGCCATTCGGAATTGCTCCCACAACTATTGACTTTCTTTTAAACGACGAAATTCGGAGTCCAACACTTGGCTCGACTCCGCTTCTACTACTCGCTCATAAGCGAGTAAGAAGTTGTTCGCCATTCGAAATTGCTCCCACAACCGTTGACTCTCTTTTAAACGACGAAGTTCGGAGTCCAACACTTGGCTCGATTCCGCTTCTACTACTCGCTCATAAGTGAGTAAGATGTGGTTCGCCATTCAGAATTGCTCCCACAACTGTTGACTCTCTTTTAAATGACGAAGTTCGGAGTCCAACACTTGGCTCGACTCCGCTTCTACTACTCGCTCATAAGCGAGTAAGAAGTTGTTCGCCATTCGAAATTGCTCCCACAACCGTTGACTCTCTGTTAAACGATGAAGTTCGGAGTCCAATGCTTAGCTCGATTTCGCTTCTACTACTCGCTCATAAGCGAATAAGAAGTGGTTCGCCATTCGGAATTGCTCCCACAACCATTGACTCTCTTTTAAACGACAAAGTTCAAAGTCCAATACTTGGCTCCTACAACTATCGACAACCATAGATGCTAACAAAACACACAAGTGCAAAAAACAAGTATGATTTATGTAAAGTTTGAGGAACAAGTCAAATTACAAGACCAACTACTCATCTTTACGACGAATTACAAAACTTGAGAAGCCAAAATTACAAGACTACTTCAATGCCTCCTAGGAAGTGGGATACTCCTCTTGAGCGAAAAACGAGGACGGCGAACATTTTGTCGCTGCAACCCTGCACCCGTTGAGGTCCCCAAGCCAGCGAGCCTAGTTGTGTCTCTGAGCGTTGCGCCGGCTGAGGCTCCACTCGACGAACCAGCAACTCCGCTTTGAGCGTCCCCAGGATGCCCTGGGATGGGAGGCGAACATAATGCTAACTTGTGGAACGATCTTCCCTGTGAGTACTCGTCTCGAGAGCAAGATATGGTCCTGATGTTGCTTCCCTCCGAAAAATGTCGTAGTCAGTGAACCTCCGCCTCTAACTCAACGACGCACTCCTTCAGCGAATCATCCATTACCTTGACTTGTAGGAGAGGAATTCTGCTCGTACTACCCACATGAGAAGCTTCAATGATAGTTCGCCAAAGCTGTGCCGTTTCCAGGCTCTTCTCGAGTACACGTTCTTCAGATCATCTCTCTCCGCACTGACATCGAATAGGGTCTGCCGAAGTGACTCCGCCTCCCTTTTAGGGGGTGCTTCTGGAGCTCGTTTCTTTAGTCGCTTCAACTCGGAGTTGCGCCACGCTAGCGTTAGTTTGTGATGACCTAGTTCTGCCTCGCTTTTGAGAAACCTCTCTCGACTAATAGAGAGGGCCAACCTTGTCGCTCCTAAGTCAATCCGAAGACGAGAGGCCTCAGCCGCTACCATCTTCGGCGATGCCTCGACCCTTTGACACAACTCGGCGATCTGAAAAGCAAGAACACAACAATGCTGAGCTCGAGAAACACCCATAGTAATGGTCCACATATGAAACAACTCAGGCCCCAACACTTAGTCGATTTTCACCAAAAGTCAGTCTTTCATTAAAAAATTCAAGTACAAAGAGCGGTGGCCAGTCCTCTATTAGGCATCAGTACAAAAGACCCTAGATGAAGAACCACAACTAAAACACATAAAAGTTACCAAGGGAGTTGAGTGTCCACCTCGGCGGATGGAACCACGAGCGCTAAGTCACCTTCACCGCCCTCAGCTGTCTCTGACGCCGGCGCCATCGCCAATGGAGGCTCGGTCACTACGTCCTCCTCATTGGTAGCGTCGTCTCCTCCTTCAGCCTCTGCCCCTTCCTCGTCAGGGAACAAGAAATACCCCAAACAATTGAAGTCGGGGATACGCTCGCCAACATCCTTCAGCGCCTTGGCGTAGGCCTTTCGCATGTTCTGCTCCAAATAGACGATCGCCTCCTTCTCTGCCGCGGCCTTGGCCTCCTTCACCGCCATGTCCATCTCGAACGCGGCCTTCTCCCTCTCAACAGTCCTCTCCCGAACCATCTCCTCCTTCTCCGCAACAGCGGAGTCCTTCGCCTTCGCCAGTGCCTCCTCCAGAAGCATGATTTCGGTGGTTTGCGTCTCTACCTTGAGAGCGGCCGCCTCTAGCTTTCTCTTGGCCTTCGAACGCTCCACCCTCTCCCGATCCTGCAGAGCCTTTAGCTCTTTCTCCAGCTCCGCCGCTTGTTTCATCAGGTGACTGAAATGACAGATCGCTTGCGAGAAGAGCAGTGGTTCAAGAGAAGGGCGAATAAAAAATACAAAGGTCGAGCGGGAGATTGAGGCTTACCGTCATCTGTGCCTTGGCGATCTCCAAGGCCGAGTCGCCTACTGTCCCGTGCTCCATCACCGCCTTATCCTTAGGCGTGGCGAGGCTGCGGACGACATCCATGCAACTCGTCGAGTCCCCGAGGAAACCGTCGTGCCTAAGAACCTGCCAATCCGGCACGAAGATCCTCTTCAGCTCATCCGTCAGTATCACCTCGGCCGCCACCGTGCGAGGCAGAGTTGTCAGGGCAAGCATAGCCGAACAGTCGAGTTCCTTTGCCGACGGAGCAACAGGACTGGGGACGGCTTCCAAGTCCACAATGGGGGCGGCGACACTCTCAACTGGTGCTGCCTTTGATGGAGTAGGCCGGGCAACGGCGCGCTTTCTCTTTTTCTCCTCAACTCGCTTGCCACTCAGCGCCGATCGCCTCTTCATAATATCCTCAAAGTCCATGGAAGTAGATCCTGCAAAAAGAGATTAAAAAAAATAAGATTAGAATTTTGTTACTACTAAAATACTTGGAAATACGATCGATGAAAGAGAACTCGTACTAGGGTCCATCAGGCTAAGGCCTCCCCCAAAAAGGCTCTCCTCGGAGATCTCCTTCCAATGCATAGTAGGCTGGTCCAAGAGGATGCCGACCATTCCGTCCTCCTTGGAACTCAAGGTCGGCTCCATCTTCGCCCTCTTCGGCACATCCTCCCTCCACACCGTGGGGATGTCCCATGGCTTTTTACCTCGAACAAGGAAGTATTTATCTCGCCAACACTTCACGGAGTCAGTATTGTCGATCAACTTAATGCCCTTTCGAGCGGTAAGATAGAAGCGGTACTCTGTCCTTGTCTTTTGATGGATCTTGTACAAACGGCGAAGCACGCTGAGCCTAGGTTCGATCCTGGTGGCCTGGAAATGAAGGATGAACCCCGTGATGTGCCTCCAAATGTTCGGCATCAGCTGAATGGGGGGTACCCCATACCATTGCAGCACTGCCCTTATGAAAGGATGTAGAGGGAGGCGTAGCCCCGCATGGAAAGCGTCGTAGGGAAAAATACAAGTATCGGAGGGGAGCAAAAAGCAAGACCTGATCCCTGGCTCAGGAACGACGAGATCAAACTCCGGAGGGATCATGAAGCACATCCGGATGATTCGCAGGTCCGACTCCTTCAGGATACTAACGATTTCGTTCGCCTCAGTGCGCTCCCTAGGAGTGTTCTCCTTATAAAACGGTGCCAACCCTTGCTCCGCCCGCCGTAACTCCTCCGCACCATACTGCCGGGTCCCCCCAAGTGTAGACACGACGATTGAATGTCTCCCGAACACGCCCATCCTCCGATCTCTTTCCACTATTGATTCCAATATCGACGAAGAGAGAACCGCCTCGCCGCCTCCGCCTTCGACGACGAGATCTTCTTCTACTTCCGGAGAGGACAGAACAATGGGGGCCTTCCCCTTATCGACCGAAGAAGGAGTGGATCGGGGGGCTACTTCGGGCATACTCGAGGAGGAGGCATCTTCGCCGGAAGACACCCTAGACATCTCTTAAAATTAAAATAAATTACCTGAGAAGTGACAACCGCGGTTGGAATGCTTGTCAGAGAATGGAAAAGACCACCGGAAGCTCCGCTCAAAGCTACGAAGAGAAGAAATCTCAGGTGAAGTGAAAGTGAGAAAGTGAGGTAAAAAAGATAGGGGATGGGGATTTATGGTAAAATTTGATGGGCCTGGGCCGCACAGCTTAGGCAGCCCAACAAGCGCGGAAGTCTAGGCGGTCAGAATACGAAACGACAAAAAAGAAGCAACCAGAAGCAGCTCGAACCCGTTGACCAGTCAAGGCCTTTCAAGCTCGTTGCTTCATTTGAAGCGCTCGACACACTGTTCGCCAAGCTCGTCGTCACATCCGAACAGACGTGTTTCCGAGCTGAAAATACCAAAAAATGCGTTGACCAGTCAATGCCCTCCCAGTTCGCCGCTTTGTCTGAAGTGCTCGACACACTGTTCGCCAAGCTCGCCGTCATATCCGAGCAGACGTGTTTCCGAGCTGAAAACACCAAAAAATGCGTTGACTAGTCAACGTTCTTCGAGCTCGCCATTTTGTTCGCCAAGCTCAACACACCGTTCGCCAAGTTCGCCGTCATATCCGAGCAAACGTGTTTTCGAGTTGAAAACACCAAAAAAAGCATTGACCAGTCAACATTCTTTGAGCTTGCCGTTTCGTTCGCCAAGCTCGACACCCCGTTCGCTAAGCTCGTTGCCATATCCGAGCAGACGTGTTTCCGAGTTGAAAACACCAAAAAAAGCATTGACCAGTCAACATTCTTCGAGCTCGCAGTTCCGTTCGCCAAGCTTGCCGTCATATCCGAGCAGACATGTTTCCGAGCTGAAAACACCAAAAAATGTGTTGACCAGTCAACGCCCTCCCAGTTCGCCGCTTCGTCTAAATCGCTCGATACATTGTTTGCCAAGCTCGCCGTCATATCCGAGCAGACGTGTTTCCGAGCTGAAAACACCAAAAAAAGTATTGACCAGTCAATGTTCTTCGAGCTCGCCGTTTCGTTCTCCAAGCTCGACACCCCGTTCGCCAAGCTTGCCATCACATCCGAGTAGACGTATTTCCGAGCTGAAAACACCAAAAAATGTGTTGACCAGTCAACGCCCTTCCAGTTCGCCGCTTCGTCTGAATCGCTCGACACACTGTTCGCCAAGCTCGCCGTCATATCCGAGCAGACGTGTTTCCGAGCTGAAAACACCAAAAAAAGCGTTGACCAGTCAACGTTCATCGAGCTCGCCGTTTCGTTCGCCAAGCTCGACACCCCGTTCGCCAAGGTCGCCGTCACATCCGAGCAGACATGTGTCCGAGCTGAAAACACCAAAAAATGTGTTGACTAAATAATAAACAAAGAATAAACTCCAAAATAATTATGAAATAAATTCATTAAATAATAATCCAACATCTGGGATAAAAATAAACTTCGGGCCATAAAAGTCCAAGAATACAAAGTGATATGGCTAAAATGGGGGTAAATCGGAACCGCTCAAATTGGGCACGAATCTTAAAGTCGCAGGAGCAGGATGGTAATCTCATCTTCAGACGGGTCCGAATCGGGCACCAGGCCTCTTCTCTTGGACCCGCTAGCCCATGGACGGATCTGGTAGACAGAGAACGGGTCTCAACCCGCTAGGGACCATTCCAACAGGATAGGAACAAATCCTAGTTTGTCCCTATCTTATGGGGATATGGTTGTAACCAACCCCAACCAGCCACACTGGAAAGTAGGGATCTACCCTCATCCTGAAAAGGATCCCCATGGAGACTATAAAACCCCGCTTACCTCCTACTGTTAAAGGTGATCACACTTTGCACACTTGAGCTCTTTTTCCTTGACTTTTTCTGTGTATTGACTTGATCGTCGGAAGGATCGTCGTCGGGGTCCATCCTGGTGTCTCGAACGTTTGTGCAGGTCGCAAGGGAGCACCAAGGAGCCAACAAATCACCAAGGAAGAAGAAGGGGTCAACCGGTGTGAGTTCCTCACGAACCTACAAATCTCATCTATTGTCCCGACACCCGAATTCAGCAGCAACACAAAGTATGATAAAAGCAATACAACAAGCAAATAACAAGAAATAGCTAGTAGTCTAATGGTCCAGCTCCGATCTTCAGAGAGTTTGCTCACCAATTTCTTCTGGTAGTGCTCCTTTGGTACCTGTAAGCTCTTGATCTAAAAAGAGAGAAAAGAGTGCCCTTAGAGCAAGCCGTAGACAGCAAGTAGAGAAAAAAAAACAGAAGATAAAGGAAACATGAATATCAAAGAAATGGGACATGATCAAAGTCAAAAAATAAGCAAAGGCAGGTAATAATATCAAAGGTCTACAGTAATCACACATGTAATGTGTGATGTCGAGTATGCAGGATCAAGCATGCAGGTTTTTAATCATTTTATTAGCCTATCTAGTGCACGTACTACTACATCCCATACTATAGGTTCGGCTCAAGCACACAATGAACGTTTTAGACTGATGGTGAATTCACGGATCGTGTACTCGGCCCAGAGATTATCAGGAGGTGTTTTATGTTCAGGTACGATGTTTATCAGGCGGTGTTTTATGTTCAGGGACTGTGTTTATCAGGCAGGTCAGGCAGGTCAGGCGGTAGGGCCCGGCAGAGTACAGTTTTCGATTGTTCACTACTAAGTCTACCTATAATATCCCAGATTTTTATTAGTTTATTTTCATCCTATGTGAGCATGCGAGAAGGTGTCAATGTTGTATGATACTAAGTGTGACTAGTTCTATGCGTTACAGACAAAGCATGAAGCAAACATGTCATTTACATACAATTTACAAATCAGGACAGCATGACCTTGCTGTACCAAAACATAAATTACTGCTAATACAAAATAGCAAATTTGGATCCGTCGAAAGTTCTAGAACTAGACTTCCACACGGTTCCAGAGAATATATATAAGGCACATAAAAGATACAAAAGCTAGGGCAAAAACTCTATTCTATTCAGGTTTTATGTTCAGGCAGCATGATGTAATCTGTGTTCACCTATTTGTTCCGGGTCAGAAAACTCATCAAATAAATCTATAAAAATTCTGGGTCAATCCTACACATGTCTAGGTTCAGCTAGATTTATCTCGGATTTTTATTTTACTGTTAGCATGGTCAAATAAATTATAGAACAGCAGGATACACATGCATTTATGAATCTGAAATTTATGACACAACTGTACTAAAATATTGATATCTAATAGATTACAAATCGGAATTCAAATCCGCAAGAAGGGTAGTAAACTAGACATCAGCGAATAAATTTCATATTTAGAAAGTTATTTCAAAATATGACAGCAACATAGTCGAAAATCTGATTCAAAATGGAACACACAACAGTCCAAAAATTATTTTAACATGGAAGGGCAATAAATAAATCATGCAACCATATATTTCATGCAAATTGGTAATCAAAATGATCATAGGTGTCAACATGCATATTTCTATGTTTAAGATACAATTTCACAGGTATGGTATTAATTCATCAATCAAATTCATTCTAACATGTATACAAATCATCAACAAGTCTATAACATGGATTTAGTTATTTTCATGTATTGTGCATATGCAATGAAACAATAGGGACTAGGTTTTAGATCAAAAAGAGCGGCACAATGTTAAGAATACCTCGGGTTAGCTCGTGTAAACTTAACAGAATTGTCAAATACAACATGATAAGAAAAAGGACGAGATCTACTTGCAGAGATCAAAGAAATCTTGAACACCAAACACGGGTTAGGATAAAATACTAGTTCAAGAAGAGACTTGCCTCTGAGATGATTAATTCGAATATCTAGAATAGCGGGATAAGAATCCCGGGCGACGATCCAAAACACGGGCCAGACACTCGTGCAAAACACCAAACAGCGACCAAGATCAAGACCAACAGTAACTTCAGCAATCACACACTGGATCCCAGGCAAACAGCACACAACGAGATAGGACCCGCTACACCAAAACAGCAAACACGGGAACCAACCACTCACCCTTCGTTTCCTTCTGCCGAACACCAAATAGCCACGTACGGGATCCCACTAACCAACACAACAAACACCTGATGCCCACTGTCTTCTCCTCCTTCCTCACTCGACTGAGAGAGAGAGTGTAGGAGAGAACTGGAGACTCATGGAGGTGGTGGAAGGTGGCGATCGGGAGTTGGGTGATTGGGTGAAGGCGAAACAGGGAGAGAGAGAGCAGGAGTTTGGAGGAAGATGGAGGAATAGGAACGGGGTAAGTGGTTAGCACAGTAGAAGGGAGGGGTTAGGCGGCGAGGGTTAGGGAATTAAGAATAGGATTAGGGTTTATTAAAGAGATTAGTATTTATAGGGGAAAATAGGATATTGGGTTATAGGGTAATGGGGTGTCCTAATAAATAAAAATAGATTGTATATAATACAATTGATCAACAGAAATCCAAATACAGGAAATAAGATATGTGATAAAAATATAATTTGTGTTACATAAATTATTTGGAATAATTAAAAACACCAATATTAAATAAGAATGGATTTGTTCTAATAATCAATAGATAATCACAAAACAATAAGAATAATAATAGTAACCATGTCAATAAAATAATAATACTAATAACAACAATTAATAATAATCATAACAATAAGAGTAAAATACCATCAATAATAATAATAGTAATAACAAAAATAGCAATAAATAATATCAACAACGACAATAGTAATTATCATAAAAATAGGAATTTATGGAAATAGTCCCAACAACAATATTTTTGACGGTTAAAACGCAAATAGTTGATCAAGTAGAAATGGAAACAAAGTTTATTTGAAATAGTTATAACTATTGTTTAGATAAATGCTTAAACACGAAATTCAAAACGAATTTAACAAATAAACAATTTATAAATATCGAGATACAGAAAATACTCATGAAAATACGTATTTGAAGAAATTGGGGTTACAAATCCTACCCACCTTACAAAAAGAATTTCGTCCTCGAAATTCATTCTGACAGGCAGTAGGACAAAACAAACGCAAACTCAAGAAATAACAAAGTAGGAAAATTAGAAAAAAGAGAAAACTCAAGTGGTGGAAGCACCGGAATAAGAGAAAAACTTAAATAAGATTGATGTCGAATAATAAATTGACAAAAGATGACGAGTGAAGAGAACGAACATTTTAATTATTTTTTGGATTATTAATTATTTTTTCTAATATTCATAATTAATAATAAGAATTTAATTGATAAACCTTACATGTGCAAAATTTGGAGAAATCTGAATCGTTGATCGCTTTTGACGCGAATCGGGAGGAGATTGGATGACTGTGGGGGCCTGAAGCAGCCCACCTCCTTAGATGACAAAAATTGCACCGAGGAGGTGGGGTCCTTGGTGGGGGCCACTGTTAGTCAGCCTGGGTCGGCGTTGACTGGTCAACACCACGTCAGCATCGTTGACCGATCAACGTTGAATGTTTTTCTCTCTCCTTCACGCAACTGCAGTGTAATGTACTTTCCCGCTGCTACAGAGGTCTGACCAGGGAGTAGGACTACTTGTTTTGAAGCGGACTCGAAGATCTACAAGTTCCGTTCAGAAGTTGTTTAAAGAATCGTCTGTTTTTTAGGGTCAAAGTTGGCCCAGAATGTCTCTGTTTACGGAGAGTTAAGAGGAGGAGCTCTATAGTAAAACATACATTCCTAGTGCTTTAGAGGTTCGATTGGGAAGTATGACCCCTTTTTTTGAAGGGGACTTAAATATCTACAAGATATGTTCAATCGTTGGTCGAGGAAACGTCCGCTTTGCCGCCTTGGGAGTCAAAACTTGTTTGCAATGTCTCTGCCTCCGGGGAATTAAGAAGATGAGCTATGAAGATAACTTCACCATGGAGAAGCTACGAAGAGGAGATTCGTCCTTGGGGAGCTATGAAGAGGAGCTTCACCATCGGGGAGCTAAGAAGAGGAGTTTCACTACGGATGAGCTACATAGGGATTTTGCTCACAGGGAGCTACGAAGAGGAGCTTCGCTCCCGATGAGTTACGAAAAGGTGCTTCGGTGTCGGGGGCGCTATGAAGAGGAGTTTCAGCATTAGAAGAGTTACAAAGAGGAGTTTTGCTTTCGGGGAGCTACGAAGAGGAGCTTCGCCATGGAGGTGCTACATAGAGTAGTTTCGTTGCAGAGAAGCTACGAAGAGAAATTTTGCCCCCGAGGAGATATGAAGAGGAGCATCAGCATTGGGGAGCAACGAAGAGTAGCTTTGCCACCGGGAAGTTAAGAAGATGAGCTTCGTCATGGAGGTGCTACATAGAAGTGTTTTGGCACATAGCTGCTATGAAGAGGAGCTTCACCGAGCTACAAATAGGAGCTTTGACATCGAGGAGCTACGAAGAGGAGCCTCGCTCCTGGGGAGCTATAAAGCGGAGCTTAGGCATTGGAGAGCTACGAAGAGTAGCTTTGCCACCAGGAAGCTAAAAAGAGGAACTTCGGCACTAAAAAGGTACAAAGAGGATCTTCGCCCCTACCGGTCTAAGAAGAGGAGCTTCGCTCTCGAGGGGCTCTGTGCCGGTACTGGAAGGTTGACAAGGCTTTCCTATGTGTTTTTGTCTCAACTCTTGCCTTCTTTGTGTTGTCATCTAGTGAGTTGAGTCAGTGTGTTTGAGGGAGCAACTCCACGGAGTGGTTTAAACTCCGAGGTTGTAGCTTGGAATTGACGACTAAACTTGCTGCTTAGAGTTGATTGAACTTTGTGAGCAGCTCTAAGGAAGAGCCAGAATCTGAACTTGTTGCTTAGAGTTGATGAGCTTTGGGAGTAGCTCTAGGGATGGGGTGGAGTACTGAATTACCTTGATTTGATGAGTTGTTTGTCCCAAGACTTCTTCACATTGAATCGAAGTCTTCAGTGTTTGCTAATGTTGTAGTGGCACCGCGCCATCCTTCTTTTTATTGACAAATTGTTGTATATACCGAGGCGGCCCTTGGGATGTTGAGCATACTTTGCCTTGCCACAAGTCTCGTGTGACAGAGTTGGAGCTCTCCGGCTAAAGACGACATTGGCTGGAAGAGACTTGGAGTTCGCCCATCTAAGGAAAGCTCGTCTTGATGGTTCAAGATGTCTTGTGTACCGGGTCAAAAGACTTCAGGAGAACAGATCCCTGGAAATGCCCAAAGCGAGTGGTCGGGACCTCAAGCAAGGCTTTTGGCAAGAAGGCGGTGGGCACTCGTGGTCGTGAGACCATAACCCGATCTGTGGGGTTGGAACCCCTCTTGGGCAGCAAGGGCAGCCGAGTTGGCTTTTCAGTGGTGAAGAAGTGTCTCAAGTGGAACACGTCTTTGTACCGAAGTGTCCCCCTTCCTTGCCCTCGTGATTGATCAGAGTGGATAGACCTGACATATTTTGCTTTTAGCTTTGTGCCAGGAAAAGAGACTTATCGTGTATCCTGTAACCCCCGTTTTCGTCTATACAAAATTTCCCCCCTGTATTGTTGTATTTGAATTTTCTATAAATTCTCCTATTTTTTGAACCCAATTGTATACAATCTGATATTCAATTCTTATTTAAATCCTCCCTAATCATCATTTGTATATGTAGCTATTTTCATATGATTATAGATTTTAACCTGAATTATATTTCATTCCATAATCTTAATTCTTTCTTCATGATTATATATTTTAGCGCAAATTATATTACAATCTAAAATTTTATTTTTCTTATATGGTTAATTACTTATATTCTAGCCCAAACCAAGTCCAATTTATTATTTGACTATTCATAAAGTGTGAGACCATAAACTTTATTTTTTAATCTATTATATATATATTTTATCTGACCATTATTTTGAAACTCAAATAAACATTGTTCTCTTAAACTCAATTGCATCCATTTGCTCACTCAATTATTTTCAGAACCCAGAAATTATGTTTTTGTAGTAATCGATTATTTAACTAATATTTATTATTGATTATTTTTGTAAAGTCCAAAACTTCATTCTATTATTTTTAGGCTTTTATTGGTTTTAACCCAATTTTATAAACCCTATAGCCCTATAACCCACAAACCCGTTACCTTAACCCAAACCCACATCTTAATTCACTATAAATACTAATTAACTTAAACCCTAATTAATTAACCCTAATCTAATCTCTCCTCAGCCGCCAACCCCGCCGACTCTCCTTCTTCTTCGTCTTCGTCTTCGTTTCCCAAAACCCAGCTCCGACCTCATCCCCGCCAGCACCAGCAACCGCTCGTCGCCTGCACCTCGCGCGCTGCATCCCGACGCCCCCTACCCCTCGTCGCCATTCCATAGTCCTCCTCGTCACCGCAGGTTTCCCATTTCCAACCCGCTGCTCCTCCTCACCCAGTGCGATCGCCATCATCCCAATAGCCCCACACTCCTCCCGACTACCTCTTCAAGCACCGCACATCACTGCCTTCTCCTGCACCCATCGCCAGTGACCACAGTTCTTCCCCATCCCCATCGCTCTCCACCACCGTATCACCTCCTCGTCGTCAACTGCGAACCACCGACGACCACTTCGCTACTCTCCCTTGCATTTGCCCTCTCGCTGTCTCCCCTGAGCACCATCCACTTTGCTGCCTCGCCTCCAGCCACCCACAACCATTCCCCTTCATCGCAGAGCCACTACCGCAATTCCCTGCCTTCTCCCTCACCCTCGCTACAACTGTCCCCAACCTTACTGTCGCCTACACCCCCGAAGTTGCACTCCGGCCACCGTAGCACCACGACCACCACCCTATTACTACCACTTCTTCTTGTTGTTCTTCTTTTCGCCGCCTATCGCCGCAAACACCCTCGCCATTGCTGTCTCATGTGTTGCTGCTGTCCCTTGCGATTGTTGCTTGTGCGCCGCCGTGTGTTGCCCGTGCTGTCGTTGTTGTTGCCGTCACCGTTGCCGTCAGGACTCTCGTTTTCGTTATTCTTTCATATTCAGAATTATCTTCTATAAGGCAAGTTTTCCTTGAACTAGTTTATTATACTTGTTCAAGAATTCTTTTGATCTCCGTATGTAGTTCCCGTTTCATTTGTCATATTTTATTTGCTTGATACCCTTCAAAGAGACTATTACGGATTCATCGGTGAAACCAAGTAGTAGTTCTCTTTTCATGCCATTCCCTTGATTCAAACCCAAGCCTTGTTATACATCGTCATATGCATACACTACACGAATACATAGATTAGAAACATGTTATATAGAAAATGATGGTTTGAATGCTTTTAGATTGGATGTGATGTTCATGCTATGTTAATAATAATAATAATTTGTCTTGTTAATAGTAGAATTCCACCATAATGTTGAGTACAATTTCCTGTTAATTAATTGCCATGAAGTTATATGCTTGTGTATCTGGTTTGTTGTTAATTAATAATAATCAACTCGCGGGCTAGCTATTTATTCCATGTTGTGTTGAGATTTTGGCCTAGTTACTGTTATAATTTAGTGCAACTTTGTAAACAACATCTGTATCCTTTTGAACCTATTTTCCAGAACTTTTTACGATCTAAATTTTGATTTTTAGACAGCAAGTTATCACATTTTTAGTACTGCTAGGTTTTTAATTCCAGATTGCTGACTAGAGGCACACTGACATAATTTACTATGTAGAATAAAATGTTAACAATAGAATAAAATTTTGATAATTAACCAGGATGTTTTTAGACATGATTAGGAGTCACTTTATAATTTTTATAAGATGTTTAAATGAGTTTACAGTTAATTTATCTATATAAGAACATTGCATCGAGCTGCTGCCCGACAAGAAACCAGTAGAGAATAATTTGTTTGACCTAGCTACTGTAACTATAATATATCATGTGAATATGAGTTGGAACCGACAGGGAGTCTAGTTTTCGGAACCCTTGACGGAACCTGATTTACTTTCTTGTAGCAATGGGAAAGTCGGTTTTTGTACAACAACGTATTGCTGCCTAGAATTTGTATCTTCATGTATGTAAATATAAATATATTTATTTCTCAGATTAATAAGTTGAATTATATATCCTGCATTGCATATCCCTTAATATCTCCTTGATCCTGTCCTAACACCCATTTCATCGAGTGCATGTTCATGTATGATTGTTGTAAAAAGAATAACAAGCCAGGGTAATAAGGAAAAAACTAGTAGTGGATAATATAAGAGAGTGTACTCAGAAGAGGGCCCGTGTTTCCCGTATTGGTCATTGTTATTGGACATGTTATTATTTATTGGTCATCGATTGATTGTGGATTACTGACTATAGTATCCCGATTGTATCGTGTAATGATCATCGGTCATCGGTCATCGGTATTGCAAGATCCGAGTACATGAACCTGTAGAATTCACCATTAGAGTCTAAACATTCACTTGATTATATGCACCCGAACCTGTGGTATGAGACACAGGATTACGTGCATTAGATAGGATAATAAAGATTGATAGACTTAGGATTGTCACTTGCATTTTGATCATGATTATTATTATCGACATTGATTACTGATTATTGTTATTGATCATTGCACCATTGATTATAGACTATTGATCTTGATATCAACTATTGTCCATTGACCCTTAATATTGTTCTAGTTCATTGATCCTCAGTATATCATATTTTATTGTTCTTTGCTTGTTACTACTTGTTGTCCGTAACTTGCTTTAACAGACATTTTCCCCCCACCTCTAGTTGATGAGTTTGCAGGTACAGGAAGAAATTTGACTAAAGGACTTGGTGAGCAAACTTTCTAGAGAATGGAGCTGAATCATTAGACTGCTATTTACTTTACTTTTCTGCATTGTTACTTTTATTGTACTTTGTATTTATATGACCCGAAGTTTATTTACTTTCCACCAAATGTTGGATATTATTTTGTGAATTTATTTCATGGATCTTTTGGAGTTTATTCAATGTTTATGCGGTTTTTCATTCTTGCATGGTTATGATCTTTTGTATACTGTTGAGTTAATCTGTTACAGCTTATGGATGATGTACGTCATTCACTAGGCCTTTGTTACGTGCTCATATTCCTGTATTTTGGGAAGCGGGGTGTGACATATCCCCTAGATTGTAGTAGGAATTGGATGTGAACAAAGGTCTTTCAAGGGTTTTTGTCCTGACTATTTGCGTCTTTGTGTTGAATGCTGAAATTTGTATGTGTTCCTCCGTGTTGGGCATCGTTGCTTGGTGCAAGTTGTATGAATAGCCTTCGGGAAGGGCTACTTTCTAGGCTTTCTCGTTGAAAAATTGATGAGTTTTAGGATTTGTTCGAATGGTTACTTCGAACTCCAAACCCTCATGTTTGCAAATTTTTTGGCATTGCTGCAGTATAACGTATATTCCTGGTGCTACAGAGTTTCGATTGGGGCATATGACTTGCCGTTTTGAAGAGGACTCGAAGGTCCACAAGCTATGTTCAGAAGTTGATTAAGGATTCATCCGTCTTCAGGGTCAGAATAAGCCCACGATGTTTCTGCCTCTGGGATATTGAGATGATGAGCTTTGCCATTGGGGAGCTACAAGGAGGAAGTTCATGGTGCCGAGGTGAGTTGTGGGAGCAGACCTTAGGGAACGGATGTATTCCACCTTTCTTGTTGAAAAGTTAACATGTTTTAGGAGTAGTTCGAATGGTACTTCGAGCCTCGAACTCGCATGTTTGTAAGTTGGGGGGGGGGGTTGATTTTGAGCCATGATTGTGAACTCCGAACCTATTTTTTAGTGAGTTAGCGACCTGTAGGAGCATTTCGAGTAGCGAGTTGAGCTTCGAACCCACTTGTTAGCGAGTTGTTGGAGCAGTATCGAACCACGAGTTTGGACTCCACACCTGTTGTTTGAGAGTTAGTGAGTTGTAGGAGTAGATCGAGTGGCGAGTCGAGCTACGAACCCGCTTGTCAGTGAGTTGTTGGAGCAGTATTGAGCCACAAGTTTGGACTCCGCACCTGTTGTTTGAGAGTTATCAAGTTGTTGGTGTAGCTGGGAAGAGGAGCAGAGCACCAAACTCATTGTTGAGGGTTATCGAGCCATAGGAGTAGGGCGAACTGGACCCTAAATTCAATATGTTTGAGTTAATAGCCCTGGGAAAGAGCTAGTCTCCGAACTTGCATACTTGCAAGTTGTGGGGGCGAGTTCGAGCCATGATTGTGAACTCTGAACCTGTTTTCAAGGTTTTGATGAGTTGCAGGAGCAATTCAGAATGTCGAGCCCCGCTCCTAGCTTGCTTGCTTGCAAGATGCTAAAGCAACATTGAGCCAAGTATTGGACTCCAAACCTTTTATTTGAACATTTCAACGAGTTGTACAAGTAATTCCGATTGGTGAGCCATGCTCTGCACTTGCTTGTTCGCAAGTGAGTGAAGCAGTGTCGAACTAAGTGTTGGACTCCAAACTTGTTGTTTGAGGGGGTTAACGGGTTGTAGGGGAATTCTGAAGGGTGAGCCCTGCTCCGCACTTGCATGTTCACAATCGATTAAATCGGTGTTGAACCAAGTGTTGGACTCCAAACTCGTTATTTGATCCTAGCAAGTTGTGGAAGTAGCCTTTAGGGGAAAGCTGGACCACAAACTTGATGTTTAACATGTCGTAGATGTGACTCAGGGAGAGAGATATGAGGGCTGTACAAAGATTTTTGTAAAAAAATGCTATGTTTTATTGAAGTAAAAAACTAAGTGGCTGCCTTGTGGGTGGCTAGCCGTTATTACATGCTTTGGCCGGTTTGTAAGCATCGACCTTATTGGAAACTGAAAACCTACTTCTACTAGAGAGTGTTAAGCATCCTCATGGTACTTCATCAGATACTCTGTATTCTAGTCCACATTCCCAGAAGATCATCAACTGGGTCGGAAAGGACTTGAATGTTCTGTTGGGGGAGCTCCAATGCTTCAAGTGGGAGGACCGAGCTCCCCATTGTAGTAGTGTGAAACCTCCGATCTCTTATTTCCCTTTGGCTTCTCCTATCCCTGCTGGCGTAGGGAACTTCATTTTCATATGGAAAGCTAACCGTACGGCAATAAGTGCTGCATGACCAGGTCTGCCAAAGATGGCGTTGTAAGCAGCCTTTACGTTAACGACAATGAAATCCATTACCTCGGTTTGGGTTGTTGGGGCCGTTCCTGTAGTCACATCAAGGATGATAATTCCTTCGATTTGGACTGGGACCCCGAAGGATCAGTGGAGTGAGTGACCGGCGGATTTGAGACGGCCCCGAGAGAGCTTGAGGCCTTATAAGGCTTCAAGAAAGAGGATGTTGATAGAACTGAAGCTGTCCACTAGGATGCGACGTACCTCATGGTTGGACATGTAAAGACTGGTTACAAGTGTGTCGCAGTGGGGTGTTAGAACGTCCTCTAGATCCTTACATGAGAATATCACTGGAACCCCTGCACTCTTGGCTGGGGGAAAATTATGCACCGAATTCACATCTCGGATAAAGGCCTTTAGGGCGGAGTTTGATTCCCCACCAATAGGCCCTCCATGGATGGAGTGGAGAATCGCTCCTAGCTCCCAGTATTGGACTCGGAGGGCTTCTTTGCTCGCTTGTTAGCCCCTTGGGGTGGTGGAGGATTGGCCCTGTACTTTCGGACGAACTTGGATATGTACCCTTACTGGATAAGCTCTTCGATTAGTTCCCTGAGAGCCCGACAATCATCTGTGTCGTGGCTGGGGTCTCTATGAAAGCGACACCACTTATATCTGTTCCTCCTCTCCCCGGAGTGTTCATTCTAGGGGAGCATGGAGTTGCCCTTCCTTGTCAACCTCCATGAGGATTGCCAATATGGTGGCATTAAGAGGGCTGAACTTTTGGAAATGAGGAGGAGGATGGCGGTGACCATTGTCATCTTTCTGGAGCTTCTTGGGTCCTTCTTCGTTTGCACTCTTCCATTTGTTCCCGGAGGAGGGCTCTTCCCGATTGGAGGGTTTGAGCTCCTTTTTAGCTCGGATTTACTTCTCGCTCCTAAGTAGGAGTTTCGAGAAGTCACAAGGAGGCTTCTTGGCAAGGGTCGCCATGAGGTTGGTATTACTGACATTGTGTCTGAATGTAGCTGTCGCTACTGCTGGCTTGAGGGAGGTGATAGACTGGTACTCGGTTGTGAAGCGCCATACAAAGTCCCTAAGTCGTTCTCCTTCCCTTTGATTGAGGTCTAGTAAAGAGGCACTTTTCTTCTCAGTTTGGTGGCTGCTCATGAAGTGGGTGAGGATGCGATCCTCAAATTGATCGAAGAAGAATATGGAGCCTGGTGAGAGGCAGGAGTACCACTCCCTTGTTGACCCCTTCAATGTGGCGGGGAAAGTCTTGCAAAGAAGTGTATCTGAGGCTTGCTAGATCATCATAAGAGTTTTAAAACTCTCGATATAATCAGCCAGGTCAAATTCTCCATTGTAGGACTCGAAGTGTGGCAGCTTTGAAGGTCTCAGGGACGTGGGCCTCCATGATTGACTTGGAGAAGGGAGGTATTCTAGGGCGGAAACTTGCAGCTTGGCGGACTTCCTCTTGATTGATTCAGTTGAGACAGTATTCCGTCTCTCGGAGGTGGCGGAGAACTGGGTTTTCCCTTTGGTCGAATTTGGTCGATCCGTGAGACTCTTCCTCATGTATGGTTGTAAGGCTGTGAATGTTTTTTTGTCGGCTCCTTATTGGGGCAACGTTAAGGGCTTGGAGGATTTCTTCTTTAAAATCTTGGAATTCTGCCTTAGTAACGAGCACCCCTTATTCTCAGTTGATCTTATGAACTGGTCGACCTGCTGTAGTTTGGCTTGTTCGCTCCCGAAAGGGAGGAGACCCTCTTTGTCCCCTAGGAGAGGGAGATTTTCTTTGCCCGTTGGGAGAGGTGGTTCTTCTGGACCACTGTATTCGAGGAGAGGGGGTTGTCTTGCTTCTCTGGCATTATGGATGGGAGACTTCTGTAGCGCCCTGATTTTCTAATAAATAAAATTAGCTTTAAGTGGCACAATTTCCAGAATCAACTTCAATGTAATCCAAACATAGTATTAATTACAGGGAAAAATTGAATTTTTTTTATTATAACTATTATTTCTTACATTTGCGTAGCGGAAAAATTTAATACATTTATTACAGCATAACCCAACACTTAAACTTTAATCATCTCAAATCCAAGCTTCTACTTTACTTGGGCAACTCACTTGCAAATCCTACAAAATAACAGAAGAGTGGGGACGTCAGTTGAAGGCAACTGACGCAATACTATAGTAATAGCAACCTTCCAAAGTCCCACATTCACAAACTTGCAACATAACATGAAATGAAATAACGATAAAAGATTCAATAAACAACAAGTGAAACTATACTAAGTAAGTGTCAGTAAAAAATAAACAAAAGAGAAATGCATTAAAACAATGTTCAAGAAAACACAATGCACAGGATGATTTCTAATGCATACTTTTCGGATTCTATGCATCCCATTTTACATAGGTCAGGTGCAAGCCCTTATCGTTCTCCACTTTATAGGGTTCAATCCCTCGTTATGCAACTAACCTACTACGGTTATAGAAACAAGATCCAGATACTCCGCGAATAGGCCTACGTCCAGGTATCTACCCGCCAGACTAGCACCCTCAATGTGCAAGTATCATGTAAGTGTCGCCTTGAACATTCCATGCCCAAAATTCTATGAATAAGTCCCGGCCGAAATAAAGTTGCCCAACTGTAAAAGACCCTCGATGTGCGAACACGGGAGATGACAATGATAATCGCAGCCTTCAGAATCAAACAGCCTAACTACGACTATAGTCCCGGATCCCATCTGGGGATCAATCACAAGATCTATCACATCTCCACTAGTGCATATCCTTATGTTTATTATATTCAAATAAATAAATCACAGTTCCCCCTAGGGTTGATGTACGCTACCGGACTAACTCTACTAAATCAATAACAAAAGCCTCATTGGCCAAATTCCACAGAATCTTATCTGTCGGCATGCTAGGGTCCCAATTAGCCTCTAGTGCTCACAACATAAAAATCCCCAACTAACTTCCTAGGGTCCACAACATAACCCTAAATCTCAAATCAAACTCAATTTGGTTCAATACAAAATATCATTTCACATATGGAAAACAAATTCAACTTACGGAATTCTTTAAACTCAACCTTTTGAATCTCACTTCCCATTCATCCGTAAATTTCATTTAACTCAACTATAAATTCATTCAATCTTCGCTGAAACAAATCTCTTAAATATTTGAGATATCGTCCCCAAAATTTGAAATTTTTATAGTTTCCAAAATCTGAAATTTACCCTCTTTAAAACTAAGAATAAATCTAAAAATTCCGAAATAATTATCCTTCAAAACTGAAGCATATAACCCTTTAAAACTGAGAATTTCATCTACAAAAATATATATATTTATTTCCCCAAAACCATTACTTGAATATATCGAAAATTGAAACTAGAATTTCATCAAAATCTGAAAGTTACATAATTTCCTTCTTCAAAATGGTACACCCTAAAATCAATATTAAATTCTGGAAAAATTAACTTAAATCCAGCACATATCAAGGAACTCATCATAAAAATCTGGACTCAAACAAATTAAATTAAAGGGTTTAAATTCAACAAATTCTGAAAACTATCTCTTATAAATATTAAATTCTGGAAAAATTAATTTAAATCCAGCACATCTCAAGGAACTCACCATAAAAATTTGGACTCAAACAAATTAAATTAAAGGGTTTAAATTCAAAAAATTCTGAAAACTATATTTTATCCAAATAAATTCTGAAAAAATTAATTTAAATCCAGCACATATCAAGGAATTTACCATAAAAATTTGGACCCAAAAAAATTAAAGGGTTTAAATTAAAAAAATTCTGAAAACTATATTTTATCCAAAAATCTGAAAGTTATACCTTTTTATCTTTAAGAACAGTCCATTCAAAAATAAAAATTAAATTCTGGAATAACTAATTTAAATCCAACACATATCAAGGAACTCACCATAAAAATATGGACTCAAACAAATTAATTTAAAGGGTTTAAATTCAACAAAATTTGAAAACTATCTTTTATCCAAAAATCTGAAAGTTATACCTTCTTATCTTTAAGAACAATCCATTCAATATTAAATTCTGGAATAATTAATTTAAATCCAGCACATATCAAGGAACTCACCATAAAGACCTGGCTCAAACAAATTAATTTAAAGGGTTTAAATTCACAAATTCTGAAAACTATCTTTTATCCAAAATCTGAAAGTTATACATTCTTATCTTTAAGAGTAGTCCATTTAAAAGTGAATATTAAAGTTCGGAAAATTTAGTTTATATTTACTTCATAAACATAATTTTTTTTTGCCAAATTTATAATCCATTCACATGAAAATAGAAGCCCCAAATCATCAATAAACTGAAACTCATACTTTCCCAAAAATATGAAACTTGCCTCTTTTGTAATTTGAAATATACCCCTTTGGAACTCAAGTTTTTGTCTCTAAAACTGAAGTAAATAGTCCCTTAAAATTGAGAATTTAATCTCTCAAAACGTAGATTTATTTTCCTCAAAGCATTATTTAAATTTATCAATATTTCATCTTTAAAGTATTCAAACATGTTGTTTAATCATACATATAGATATCTACACATCTACAACAACATATAAATTTATTAGATCTAATTCTACAAACAAAATTGGATCTTTCATGCATAGAAGATTACCACTATTCAAGAACAACCTATTTTAGATTAACATGAATATTTAGAACATATGACAACTCTAATAATCCACAATAATACATGAGTTCAAAAAATAAATTTTCACAAATAAAACATGACATTTCATGCATCAAATATTCATCATTCAAAAGAGAAATAACATACGGGTATCATGCCATCATGATTTTTTTTTTATCAATTTAATAAACAATTTTTATCTATCAATCCATCTCTACAATCATCTCATTAACAAAACATCATATTCATGCCAATATAATCATAATCTCACAAAATCTAAACCCTAGCATGATTCTATATTGTTTATGAGAAATAAAAAATACACATCAAGAGAGTTGGAAGATTACACACCGCAAAAAAGATCAATTGAAAGAAAATAATAAGAAGAAAAGAAAAGCTCATGGAAAAGAAAAACTCATTCTCATCATTGCGAAAATTGAGAGATCCAAGCCTCCAAAACTCCAAGAAAAAAAAATAAAGAGGAAATTTTTTTGTTTACCCAGTGGAGAGCGGCTGCTAGTGCTGTTAATATAGGCCGAGATCCCTCCTTAGGGTTTATACGAAGATTTTCCGAAAAAGTCCCTTAAGAAAAATATATTTTTACATGTATAGATCTTTCCAATTTAATTAGTTAAATCAAATAAAATCAAAATAAAAATCTAACCCCTAACTCCTCCAATCTGGACGGCCTCCACTACAACCTAGAAATAAATTTTCAAAAAATTTGCCTCTGAGTGGCAATTTTACAAAGAAGTCCTTCACTTTGAAATATTTGCAAATATAACATATATTATTCATAAAAATCCAGAATATTTAGAATTACGGTCCAATAATAAAGATTAGATTTTCCAAATAAATTTTATGACTTTTTACTTCCTAAGAAAAATATTTGCAAAAAAGTCCCCAATAATCTCAAAATTGCATATATACATATTTATTCCATTAAATCAATTAAAATCAACCAAATATGGATAAAATCTAATTTATTAGAGCCTTCTACTGAATAGCCGGGTCTAAATGCAGTCCACAAACTTTTAGTTCAAATTTCACCTCCAAAAAACTTTGCCCAAAAACCCTTTTCTTTCAAAGTATTTACAAAAATAGTTTCTTTATTCAGAAAAATCCCAAAATTTGGAATATACTCAATTATAACTAGGAGAATTTATTCAGAATTTTATAAGTGTAAATTTTCTCCTTAAAAAAATATTTGCACGTGTTTTGCACGTGTGAAAATGTCAATTTTATAAAATTCAAAATAATTAAATAAATTGATTTAAAAATTATTTATTAATTCAAAATATAGTATTTGAAATATTTGGGTGTTACTGTTAGGGTTATATACTGAAAGCATCACTTTTGTACTAACTTTATTTCCTTATTTTTTTGAATGAGAATCATATGGGCATATGTTTGCATAATATTAATGCAAGTATCTGATATTCTATAAGGTTGATAATATGGTGTGAGGTGACACACAGAAGATCATATTATCAGTTCCCTATGGAATATATAAATAGTTCACAACCTAGACGGACTTGGACAATCCATTGGAAAGATTGTAGTATAATCTGGTATTAGTCTATCTTGACTATAGGTTTATACTAGTACACTTTGTGTGTATTGAACAGGACCACTTGAGGTTGTTCTCTTTGTACTGACTACAAAAAAGAGCAAACACCTCTGTTATTATGGATGCTTATGCTCTTAATCCAGATATAATAACAGACATGTATATGCAGTGTGCATTACTTTGACTCATAAAAGAGTGAGATTCATTATGGATCAACAACCTCTATGAATTGGGTAATAGCATTGTATGTATGATGGGCTGTTGATTGTAAAAGGAATCCATGTCCCGATACGTCGGGTTGATGATGTCCCCTTAAGGAGCTCATAAGGATTGTCATGTAAACCCTGCAGGTGGATTACATCTGATATGACAAATAAAGTTGAGTGGTACTACTTAAGGATAAAAGATGTTGATCAATATAGTTGTCAGTAACTTAATTTGATCGACGGACATTCGATATCTTAACATGGGGAGCTGAACGAGCATATAATAAAAGGAGCCCATAAATATAATTTGGGATTAGGAAGGTAGTGCAACAATAGCTCTTTAGTGGACCGAGCTATTGTTAATGGGCCTGGGTTGTGTGTTCGGGCTGAACACGGGATACCCAGATTCGTTAGGAGACCTAACCCTAATTTCTCCTCATGGTCCCTGCCGTAGCCTTATATATATATCCTTTATTCTCTGGCCATCATATCATCATCAGAGATAAGTTTTCTCTAAATTCGTGATTCACGTAAGGAGAGAAAGAGAGGTCAGCCAAGGAGAAGAAAGGTTGGGAGACCGTCGCCCACTCGACGTCCAACCCGAGGAAGGAATACGTGCAGAAGATCTTGGGGTCGCTGACGGCTCGAGGTTGCTACAAACTATCGTCTTCTTCTCATCGCAGGTATAATTTGTGAACCCTAGATTCCGCTATAAAGGGTTAGATCACGTATTAAATCTGTTAAGCTTTTATGATCGATACGCACACCAATCCGTGGTCCTGGGATTCATCGTAGTTCCATCAGTTACAACTTCATTATGGGCTCATCTTTTGTTCAGGAGAACTCGGATGTCAGACCCCTACTGTCGTTGATGATGACTTGACGGAGGTCTGACTATGGCAGGGGCAACGTAGAAGGGGTCTAGGTACGGACAGAACCTCTATTTTCGATCCCTTGCTGAACAAGATGCTGTTTGGGATGACTTCGGAGGGAGCCCCCTGGTGCGGATTTGCTGAGAGGGAGCTGTTCGGGTTGAGGTTGTTGATCTGGTTGAGGTTGTGGAAGGGGGTCCTCCGTATGAGTAGGAGGCGAAGGAAGAGGGTTGACTCGTCGGTTAGTAGCTGCCGCCTTCTCCTTCTCTTTTGGAGGCATGGCTGAGAATGTAGTTTTTGATGGGAGAAGTTGGATCGTTGATTTTTTCTATTTCCCACAGATGGTGTCCATATGTTGCTGCTAATTTTTGTGTTGGAGCAAATAGATATGTGAATTATTTTAATGAAAACAATAAAGATCTAACATTCGCTGTTCGCGGTATTGACCGCAGCAAATTACACTTGACTCCGAGATATGATTGTTGGGGACGGATGTGATCGCTCCCGTAGACCTGCAAAATAGCCTGAAACACCGGGGTTGGCTCCGGCGACAGACCATCCGATGTCCAAGTCAGAAACCTCAAAGATATTCCAGGTTTTGAGAGCGGAATTTGCAATTTCATGGTTTCTGAAGAGGTCGAGAGATATATATGGTCACTCGGGAGGGTAGTTTCAAGATATTGGGTTTATCTCTACTTCCCGGTGTTTTGATAAAGATGATTACCCTCTCCAAGCGAAGAGATCGTGTTAGGTATTTTCTATTGATGAAGAGATAGAGCTGTCAAACTCTCTCTTATGCATGAAGAAATAGAAGCGGTTACTCCCTAGAGATTGGGGGTTTAAACTGGGTTCTTCCGATGAACCTGGACTCCTTTGTGTTAGGGCTACCTTTTTAGCCCCCATTGTAGGCCAAATCGGGTAGATGAGCCTAAAAGTGGCCCAATCCCTTCTGTTGGGCCTGTATCTGTTGAAATTTACCATTTTACCCTTGAGAGTTCAAGATTCGTGCCCATTTTGAACAGTGCCAATTTTGTTCTATATTTACCCACATCAGCATGTAATAAAGGAGAGCCACTAAGGCATCCACTTACGTTTATTTCCCAATAAAATTCAACATTTTAATTCTGTAAATCCATGTACCATTTCTCAAGTTTCAAACAACAAGTTCGGAGTCCAGCTCTTCCCTACAGTTTCTCCCAAAACTCCCTAACTTTAAACAGTAAGTCCGGACTCCAGGTCTTCCTTGGAGCTGCTCCTAAAACTCAGTAACCCTAAACAACAAGTTCGGATTCCAGCTCTTCCTTAGAGAAACTTGCTAACCCTAAACATCAAGTTCGGAATCTAGGTTTAGGACCCTAATCAGCATGTTCGGAGTCCAGCTCTTACCTAGAGCTGCTGTAAAAAACCGCTAACTCTAAATGGCAAGTTTGGAGACCAGCTCTTCCCTAGAGTCAACTTTGCGCCCACAACTTGCTAACTCACAAACTTCAAGTTCGGAGCCTAGCTCGTCTCTAGAACAACCCCTCCAACTCTAGCAAGTACACAATGTTCTACATTCGACACACAAAAAATGCATAAGCTAAAGAAATAATTCATTAGAACTCGGAAGTACATAGCGGTGGCTAGTCTGCAGTTAGGCGATTAAAAAATCAACAAAAAGAAAAAAAGAGAAAACCAAGAAGAGGGTCAAAGATTCGTATCAGTCGACGGAGCCGAGGGAGTGGGAATCTCAATCACTCCTTTCCCTTCCTTTTGGCCTGCAGACTCCTCTGGGGCCTCCTCTTGATCCACCTCCTCCTCCTCATTGGACTTCTCCACCATTAGCTTCATCTTGGGTTGGAGCTTTTGGTGGTTTCCCTTCCCATAGAAGCCAGGGATGCGCTTCGCCACATTTGCGATGGCCTTAGCATAGGATTGCTCCATCATGCTGTTGAGGTAGGTCTTCGCCTTCGCCTACACCTCGGCTACTGTAGCCTCTGTCTCCTTCACTACCTCCTCCTGCCACCTCTTCCACTATGCCTCAAAACTGGCAAGGTGAACCACCTCCTTACCCTTCATTGCCTCTATCTCGTTGGCTATCTTCTTCTTGTCTCTCTGAGCCCTGGAGCCATTGTATCTCCAATCCTTCTCCTCGGCATGGATATGCTTGAACAGGTTCCCAACCCGGCAAGCGTTATGCGAAATGAAAATATCGGGAAATAGCAACTTTAAAAAAAAATTACACGGAGAGTAACTTACCAAAATACTGGCTGGGGATATCTCCATAATGGAGCCATCGATCAACTCACTCTCTAGAGTCCGCTGGTCCCGGGGGGGGGGGGGGGGGGGGGGGCCCCCATTATGTGCTACCTTGGTGCTTTTGGCTATCACCTAGGAGTACATCATACCGCTCCAAGTCCTAGTCCGGCATGCATAAATTCTTCTCCCCAATGGAGATAACTGCGTTGACTACGATGATTAGCGGGGCATTCAGGAAGGCCAGGATCGTGCACAAGCTTGAACTCCCCTTAGTGGGACCTATTGATGCCCCTGCCAATGGCTGCTGCACCTCTGACGAAGTGGAGGTGGAAGAACTCTCAGCAACCTTTGGAGCCCCATGTCGGCTCACCGTCTTCTTCCTTTTCTTATCCTTAAATGTCTTGTTGTGCAAATTCACCAAAGCCGTGAGGAGAGAGCTGAATTAACTTTTTTTATCTATGCGTATTTTATCAAGTAAATCTTGTATTTCATTTATCAGACCATTTTCTTCTTTGGTTTTGGAATCCTTATCATGCACTATAATTATTTGATTCTTGTTAAATCTCAAATCTTTTCGGGTCCGTTCTAAATTATTTTGATTATTCAAATGAGTTTAAATTCAAACCCAACTAAAGAAACCCTAAGCCCTAGCAGTCGAACCCCTTAGGCATATCTATTTAATCCTCATAATCACCATCCCCCTCATCCCCTCCAAACCGAATAGCCTCCATCACAAACCTGAACTCCTTATTCTCTATTACAACCCAAACTTCCAAACAACAACCTCTATTGCAACCCAAACATCCATGTCCATCGAACCCCATTGCCACCAGCAACTCCACTGCCTCCATATAAACCCATCAACTCCACCTCAACCTCCAATCCACCCGAACTCCACAAAAACCCACCAACTCCTTGCTGCCTCTTTGTAACCCCCATTTTCGTTTATACGAAAATCTTCGGTATTCTTGTATTTTGTTGTCTATAAATTATTTTGTTCCCGATTGTACAGATTTTATTTCTTTTTTGTCACGCCCCGCTTCCCAAAATAATACGGAATACGGATACATGACTAAGCCCAGCGAATGATTTTCATCATCCATAAGCTGTTCAAGAATCTTTACAATATTTCACAAAAATAATCAGAGTCGGAAGAAATAGAAACAACCAGGCATGTATAATCGAATCAAGATACCAACAAATTTACTTGAAACAAATTTATAATTCTCAAATAAACCAGATCTGAACAAGTTAATAATCCTTGGGTCACATCGCCCAAGTACAAAATAAATATCCAAGTAACAGATACAATTATTCATGAATAACAAGAAAATAAATAAATGTAGCAAGAGCTCCAGCAACTAATATGTCATCTCGCCTATTCCATCTGGCAGCTGATCTCCAAAATCTGCAATTTAATAAATTGCAGGAAGAGGAAAAAGAAAACAGGATACCCGTCAATGCAAGTTACGGGCCGCTTGTAATGCAGGATACAAGTACATGGGGAAAACTAACTAATAACATGGAATAGGCATGATATCAAGTATAACAACTAGCATGGTAAGGTGAACAAGTACAAGTAGCATGTATCAAGTATCAAGTAAACAAGCATCACGTAAATAAGCAACAAGTATCAAGTATCATGTAAACATGTATCAAGTGTCAAGTATGCATGTATCATGTTCAAGTGTCAAAAGTCAAATAGCATGCAGACATATATACAGATAGTATCAAATAATAGAGTCACATGGTAGTGTTGGACAGATAGCGGATAATCAGATAATCAGATGATAGATACAGATAACAGATTCAGATACAGATTTGGATTCAGATTCTTATAAGTCTTGTATTAATTACTAACTAGGTAGTACTTCATGAGCCATACTTTTTTCACATGGTTGCTACATTCAAAATAGTTATGTTTTAGATTTCGTAAGGAACCATACAGGACAGTGTACTCGGGTATTCACATAATCACAGAACTTGGTTGGTAAACTTGATCGGTAACTTGATCGGTAAACTTGATTGGTAACTTGATCGGTAACAGAATATTAACTTGATTGGTAACTTTATCGGTAAACTTGATCGGTAACTTGATCGGTAACATGTCATATAGGAAACACAAGTCTCCTTCTGAGTACACGTTTCTGAATTATCCACTATTAGATCTTTCCTTTAACCCCGGCTTGGTTATTTATTATTAGTATCAAACAAGCATGTATGTGTAACGAAACAGGCCAAGTATATCATGGTATGATCAAGTAACAAGTTCAAGTTACAAGATAAACATGTATGGGTGCAAGATATCTCATAAAAGAATGAAATAATCAAATCTCAAGTTCAGGACAGCAAGACCACACTGCAGTAAAACAATGATTCCCGTTGTTACAAATACGCAAATCTGAATCCGTCAAAATATCTAGAAAATAGACTCCCAACCGAATCCAGAGAGTATAAATAAGTCATATAGTAATTCACAAAATCATAACTCAAAACTGATTTGAATCCAGAAAACACGTTCAGCCGGAAATCAGAAAAATCGAATTCACAGTCAAGAAAACAGCACCAAAACATCTCAAATAAATCCAGGAAAAATATGGTGTATTCCCCTATCTGTCTAGTATCAAAACATAAAGTTTCATAATTTTCCAGTAAGATTAGTTTAGTCAACAAAAATCAGAAAATATCAAAAAACGATAGTTTGGCAAATCTGGAATTCCCAACACTGCTGTACGAAAACTGTAATATCTTGCAAACCGTGAAACGAAATCCAAATCCGCCAAAGAGAGATGAAAATAGATGAAATAAAATAACTTTCATATTTCACAAATATTTTTTATACAGGAAAATGAATTAGGGTGAAAATACAAATTTTTACAGAACAGCGAGCAAAATCCAGCAAGTATAGTCTTTATAAACGAGCATGAAACGGCATATAAAACTCATCAATAAAATCCACCAAAATTCTGGGTAATCCCTAAATAAGTATAGAAATATTGTGCAAAATTTTAGATCCAAATAATATAGTTAACACCAGTTTCAAAATAGTTTACTCATCGAAAACAATAAGAAACGAAATCTAGAATTAGAATACACCTCTGTAGTAAAACAACCACAACTCATTCATACGAAAACGAAATTGATCTCTGTCAGAAAATTTGGAAAGAAGGCAGATTTCTCTACAATTCATGTCTAATACAAAAATTAAGAATTCTGACCTTAATATGGTCTAAAATACAAATCAAAACTGATCATCGACAAAATACAGGTTTTTCTCCAAAACAAAAACCAACATAAAACATACGAAACTTGATCCAAACATAACCAAACATGATATAGAGTCTACTAAGTGTCCAAAAAACATGAAACAGGATAATTAACATGTCCACATCAAGTCTATCATATGGATCTCAACAAGCACACAAGTTCTCATAATTGTTTCATATATACATCACACCAAGAAACGGTCACTCCTAGGTTAATTCATGTCATATGTGTCGTGAGGCAACTATGGTCAATAGCACTATAGAGACAATACTCATCAAACATACATCACACATGAGTTGTCTCTAGAACCCAACTACACTACAAGCAAAATTTATGACTTGTATCATACAAAGAAATTGAGTACAAGTTACTTGCCTGGAAGACGACGACGGAAACGATGCAAAGGATGAGATTAACGGGAATGGATTCCTGGGCACGAACACAACGAACAACGAACCACGAACCAATCATGAATACACGATCACGAACAAGATGAAGACGATCGAGATCACGAACACAATTGGACGGCTGAGATCGAAGATCAAGATCAAAATGATCGGATCAGATCGGACGGTCAGATTTCCCTGATGATGAAGATAATGATGAAGATCAAGGTCAATCGATCGAACGGCTGTGATCAAAGGAAATTGATGATCGTCATGATCATGACGATCAGGAAGAGATCGGACGACTAGGATCTAATTGGATGATCAAGAGGGGATCGACGACCCACATCCAATCAAGCATGATGATCAAGATCCAATGGATGGCCAGAATCAAAACCAAGGGGACATGATCATGATGATCAAGATGATCACGATGATCGATGGCTCACAATCAAAGGATCAAAACCAACTTGATCAACACAACAACCACCAAGGGGCTGCACTTAGGGCTGTTCATACTTTGGTTAAAACCGATTACCGAACCGAACCAAACCGAAATTTAGCAATTTGGTTCGGTTTTTCGGTTTTTCGGTTCGGTTTTGATCCAAACCGTAGTATTGTTAGAGAGTTCGGGTCGGTTTTTGGTTAGCTTCTAAAAAAACCGAACCGAAAATAAAACCGAATTTTTTTTTGGGGGACCAAAATAAATTCTAGTATTATACGGTGCTACCCCTTCTTCTTCTCATGAGTCATGAGTCTCATGACTTCTCATCTTCCCAGAATCCCAGTCTTCACTCTTCAGACGACGTTCTCACTTCTAGGTCTGTTCATACTTCTAGGGCTGTTCTCACTTCTCAATCCTATGATCCAATCTATTAATTCTCCAAGTCCAAAGTTCTCCACTTCTCCCCTTCTCAGTTCTCACTCTATTAATTCGCCAGTCGAAATCGAGGTAGGTAAATCTCAAACCCTGATCTGTCTCCCAATTCGCCAGTCGAAAGTTTCTCCTCTTCTTCTTCTCAAAGACCTAACACCCTCCAAAATCCCAAACCCTGATCTGTCTCCCAAATCGCCAGTCGAAATCGAGGTAAATCTCAAACCCTGATCTGTCTCCCAATTCGCTAGTCGAAAGTTTCTCCTCTTCTTCTTCTCAAAGACCTAACACCCTCCAAAATCCCAAACCCTGATCTGTCTTCCAAATCGCCAGTCGAAATCGAGGTAAATCTCCGATCACTATCATAATTCATGCCGATGTTATGCTTAGGGTTTGGAAAGTTGTAATCTTGTAGGCTAATTTGCAGATTTTAAGGGAATTGTGTTGTAGAATTATATTTAGAGTTGGGCATTTACACATAATTTGGGAGAATTAATTTTAGTTTTTAGATTGTAATGATGTGATGCTGGTCCTCGCACAGTTGCACCCTCCATTCTCGACTCTCGACTCTCGATCTCCATCCATACTGATCTCCATCGCGCTTCTCAGTGCCTCGCGATTTGCAGTGCCTCTCAAACTAAGCTGCTAAGTGCTAAGGTATAAATTATTCTTGATATTTCAAGTGTTAAAATTTTAAATTTGTAACGAGAAAATAATAAGTTTTGGTTTGTAGCAAGATTTTTGTTTAGACCTTTTCATAAATCTGTAGCAAGATTTTTTGTTATATATCATCAAATCAAATAATTAGATGCTCTGAAATGAGTATTAAACAGAAAATTCAAAGAATAATTCTCTTGTCAATCACACAAACAATAAAATACTTTGCAGGATTTGCTAAATAGTAACTTAGCAAACATACCAATAGCAGCGACAACACAATAGGAATTGGTTTAATGTATTCTTATATGCACAGTAATTATTAGATACAATTAGTTAAATGTTTGTTCTGTATGATGAATAGAGTTTGATATTACATAGTTTACTTACGAAATAAGTAGGTCGTACACAGATTTGGGTGCATATTCTGTTTTATTTTGTAGTTCATTTTGTCTGCGATCCTATTGCAAGATTATTGATTGATCTTGTAGAGGTGCATGGACTCTTTCATGTGCACAGCTTAAGTGATTCATGCCTTTGTGTACAAATATAAATGAGTCTTACTGTAGGACGCCATGATAAACGAGCTGATCCGTGGTGAGAGATCACCAAATGCCCACATGTATGGAGATCCATTGAATCTGAAATGCTTGAATCTACAGGATCTTCATCCTGCCTCCTGGTTTGTTTATTGTATTGTACATTTATTTCTGCACCATGCATTGCCCCCTCTATATATTAATGTTATAGCTTCTTTTTACTGTTTTTAAACAAATTTTTTCTCCATTATAATTTGATTCTTAAAGTCAGAAATTGAATTTCAGGTATGCTGTGGCTTGGTATCCTATTTATCGTATACCTGAAGGCAACTTTCGTGCTGCATTCTTAACCTACCATTCTCTCGGCCATTTTGTTCATCAAAGTGCTTCATCAAATATGGGAGTCACTCGTACAATCTTCCCAGCTGTAGGCCTGCAGAGTTACAATGCTCAGGTATCTAATAAATCATAGATCTTGACTATCTTTCTATCATGCATGGCTTATATTGTTGCTTTTCTTCTTTCTTTCTTTCTGACTTTTTTAAGATAGAAAATCTTTTAATAAAAAAAGGGGAATTTTCTAACTCAAACCTTTTCCTTTGTGTTTGAACTGTGGGTGCATCAGTAGATGAAAGTACCTAGTTTGAGACTTTGCTAATGTTGAAATAATTATCTAAAACTCTCGTCAATTAATATTGGCCCTGCTGTCAAATCTCCAAACTAAACTTATGGGCTTGAAGGACTGAGCTATGATAATAAATTACAGATTCAGCTATCAAGTTTTGCCTTGTTAAAAAAACTAACAAGTTTACTATTCAGAGAAGAATTGAGTTTCAGTCGAAGAGTAATGTTGAGAACTAAGAAGGCCTTCCAAGTTACAACATTAAGAAAACCAGTCATACTACGGATGTGATTGATTGCTCCTAAACAGAATAGGAAACTTTTATGGTGGTACTGCAGTATGAATGATAGAGGCCAAAAGGAAAGGACTATATTCTTAAAGGCTTTGTTTTCCCACTAAATTCATGACTCACAGATTCAGAAAAATAAAAAATGTTATCATGTACTAGTTAAATTCCCAAATCCTGATCCTACACTCAGCAGACCCCAACTGTTAAGAGTATAGCGCAAGAAATCACAATCATACCCCGTTCTGCATAAAATCTGAACAGCAATTCTAAATGTCATTTTCAGGTTCAAATTTGACGATGAGCGAGTAACAAAAGAAGATATGAAGAGAGCACTGGATGAGCAATATGGTGGCAAGGAAGAGGTGATCTATGTTTGTTTATTGAACAGTCTCAAGCAAATGTTATTGAACAAGTATTGTGCTTATACTACCACATTACATCTTGACAATTTATTTTGAAAAAAAAACATATTGACAATTGCTGATTGTTTTGATTGGTGCTGCAGGTTCAAGTTTTTTGTTCATTTGCTGATTGTTCATTTGTTCTGGTGTGCTTGAGAGTTGAGATGACTCAGATGAGGCCTGCAAACAACAACAGTGTTACAGAAAGTTAGAAACTTGTAATTTCAAATTGTAAAATATAAGCTTATATAGTTGATTGGTTGTAAATTGTAATCATTTGTAACTTGTAAATTAAGTTTTTTTGCTAGTTATTACTGTAATTTTGTAGTGTATAAATTATGAGTACAATGCTAATTGGTTGTTGTTTGCTTAATGAATATTGAATAATGAATCTTTCACTCAGAATCTAATATAAACATTCAAAACTGAAATCATTTTTTTAAGTTCGGTTAGTACGGTTATTAACCGAACCGAACCGATATATTTCGGTTCGGTCAAAACTGAAATGTACATGTTCGGTTCGGAGTTCGGTTTCAATTTTACCAAATCGAAAAGTTTGGTTCGGTTCGGTTCGGTTTTGAACCGATGAACACCCTTAGCTGCACTGACTGAGGTGTAGTCGCTAGCTTCTGCAGGGGGGTCGCCGGAGTCGTCGAGGCACCGGGAAGCCGCCGTCGAAGCACTGCAGAAAGGCGACACGACAGACAGGCAGCGTGACGGCAGGAAGCGCTCGCCGCTGTTGCTCTCAGTCGTCGGAGGAGGGGTCTAGCACTAGGGAGCTCGCGACCGAGGGGAGACAGGCGTAGGGGAGCTGCTGCCGTCGGGGGAGAGACAGCACAAGTGTGCGGCGCGGCGAGGGAGAAATGGAGGGGGCGCAAGGTGGAGAGGTGAAGGAGAGGCGGCTGGAGGTGGTTGAGGTGGGTTCTGGTGTCGAGATAGGGGTCGACGACAGAGGATGAACGGCGAGGGAGAGTGAGGGCGGGGTGCAAGGTTAAAGGAGGCGGCGGCTACATGGGAAGATGAGCAGGCGAGGGGGTTAAATAGGTGAGGGTAGGATGCATTAGGGTTGAGCAGAATGGGTTGGGTAATACGGGGTTATTAGGTGGGGGTAATTGGTTTGTTAATAGGGTTTTAGGTTGGTTTCGGGTTGGGTAGGTAATAACGGGTTTGGGTTATGATATTGGGTTGGGGTAATAATAGGGTAATGGGCTTAATTAGGGAAATGGGTCTGAATGGGTTTGGGTATATATGAAGGGGTTTAAAAATGGGTATTGGGTTGAATGAACAGGGTAAAATAAAATAACCAAATAATAAAAATATACAATTTAGACTTTATTAAAATATTAATAATAATAATAAAAACAATAACAATAACAGTAGTAGTAATAATAATAGAAATCACAGTAATAATATCAAAAATAAGATTTGTATTACAATATAACATTCATATAAAATATTTACAATTAAAGTTATTGATCGAAAATAGATTTTAATAGAAGATTCAACAATACATTTTAAGAAAAAGAATTTGAAAGCGGAAAAATAATTTACAAAAATTTTAAATACAGAAAATGCATTTTTGGGAAAACAGGGGTTACATTCTTACTCTGTATTCTTGTATTTCAATTTCCTTGTAAATTCTTTCTTTCATTTTAATTCATTTTCTTGTACACCTCCTATTGAAATCCATCCTAATATTTATTTAATACACAAATTCATATTCTAGACAATAATCTTGTTTTCTCTCCTTTATTTATTTATTTTGAAGCTCGAACCAAGTCGTGTTTCCCCATCTTATAAATATTACTTTGATTTATTGAAGAACAGTTTTAATCCATACAAGCATATTTTTTTATTGATTACTTTAAATCTCATCTGAAGCCCAATTCTTCAGCGCAATATTATTATTATTCTTGAGCCCAACTATTGAAGCCTAATCTTTAACCATCCTATTGTTGGATCTCTTTGGTGTACCCAAACCCATTAACCCAAAACCAATTCCCTTACTACCAGTCTGTTGACCAGATCAAACCCTCTCTCTCACGTTCCCCCTCAAATCTCTCTCGTGCTCCCCCACTAATCTCTCACGCTCCTTAACTACTCCCCAATATCATATTATTATAACCCCCCACTATTTCTCTCTCCCCTACTCCCTCACTCTTCTCTTTCGTCTACCTCGGTTCCGAAACATAACAGAGCCCCCGCCCCATCGCCATCATCCCCCGAGCAGCCCACGCGCGCAACCAACAGCCACCGGTGACCACTCTCCTTGCATCGCCCCTGCCATCCTCAACCACCACCGAGCACTCGACCACCGCTGCTGACGCCCTCGCTGCTGCAACCCCGAGCCTCCGCTCATCCTCGCAGCCCAACAGCACCCCGCTGCCGCTGCCGAACTGCACCACCGGCCTCCCCCCGCCACCTCTTACTGTCGTCTCCGCCCTCGACAGGCCCGAACACCACCACAACACCTCGCCACTGCAATCCACCACTGCCACCATCCCGAAGTTGCTGCTGCCTCCAACTCCCTAACCCATTCTCGTCGCTGATCACCCCGTCGCCTCTCCTCTCCACCGCTCGAAAACCACCACTGCGACTCCACCATTGCCGCCACTGCACTCATCTCCTTCCACCCCCGCCTCACCACTGTCTCTCCTTTGTTGTTGCTGTGCATCGCATCCCGAAGCTCTGACGGCCACTGTCATCTCCTCTGCAGCCAGCACCTGCGATTCCGACGGAGTTCTCCACTCGTTGCCTACACCGACGCCTCGTCCTCCGAACCCATTGCTGCACCTCGTACCTTCCAGGTTTCCGCGACGTCGTCGAACTCCCCACTGATCATCACCGTAACACCCAATTTTATTTTTATTTTTTTATTTTTTATACCATCCCATTCTCAAATTCTTTCCAACTTAATCTATTTCTTATCTATACAATTTCTTTCTTAGAAAAATACTCATAGATTTTTATTAAAAATTTCGGTAGAGTTTACCTTGAAATATTAGCCCTTTTACATATATCCCTTACGAAAATCTACAAAAAATTACAAATATCAATGTACCTATAATATATATTAATCCTCCCCAGGCCAAGTCATTCAACAACACACAAGCAAAAATATATGAGGCTCCGGGGGCATAATTCCTCATAATACACAAGATACAATTTAAAAACCATAAATTCTTTCGAAAACATATAAGATTTTTATAAAAACTTTAGAAAAAACCTTTCAAAAACCAACCACAGACCACGGTACTCCACAATGAGGTGGGTACGACCTTTCATACTCCATCACAACACTATATATATTATTATTTCTTACAGTTGTACACATATTCCTCCATAATACAAAATATCACCCAAATACTATTTCCATATCTACATGACTTAGGATAATAAAATATATAATAGATACATATACAACTCATTCGGCTACGAGAAAAGTATAACTATCAAAATCAAACAACTACTACGACATCTAACCTCGCTGCTAATCAGTACTTGCAAGAGGGTTAGGGACATCCACACCCAGGGAGGGTCCCTGATCCCCAAAAAACAACAGGGGTCAGCCATGACTGGAGTGAGTATAATCTACTAGATTAATAAACAAAATAAATGATAAGACAGAAATTGAAAGAACTTACAAACATAAGGGTAATTAAATGTAATCTGAAATTTAAACATATAAACATAGTCAAAGTGATTTTGCTCAAAAGTAATCCTTTGCATCTTAACCAATCTACAAATTCATATTCACCCAATCTTATTATATTACGTTCATCCATTTTTATAATATCACATTTATCCATGTCTAGTAACACATCTCATAACATTTTGTAATACACTAACCTTCATTCTTATTCTAATTTCATCTTACAGCTTATTTAATGCTCATTCTCATTTTGTCATATACTTGGCTTTATAATTCAATTTTATCTCATCATACAACTCAAATTACTTTTCATTCTTTAATAATTATCTTTCTTTCATTTTCGTGTACACCTCATATTACTCTTTACTTTAACTTCCACTCTTATCAAATTATACTTCACACCCCAAACATAGTTTGAGTAATACTACACCGCACCCCAAAGTCGATTTCTTGGGTTATATAACATCACATCTCAAGCCGATAGCTTGGAATATTACTTTACTTTACTTTTATTTCCATATCGCAATACAACTATCATATCAACAACCCACAAATTAACCCTGGGAGTTGTGCCACAGGTAGTTCCCACTATTCCCGTGGAAATAGCGGGCAAGTAGTTCCTCGACACAATTCCAAGGCATCAGCTCATATCACTTATCTTTTGTTTTGAAATCATTCCCATATCCAACACTTAACACACATCACTTTATGCATCATACTAATATCCCATATAACATTACTTTTCATTCATATCATATTATCTCATACATACACACTTTCTTTCCTTCTTTTACACTTTTCCATTCAACAATTTTTTCGAGTTATTCACATTAATTTTACATACATAATTCCTTCAATGTTATACTCATATTCCTCACATCATATTAATTCATATATATAATTCCTTCATTTTTCATATTCAAATACATAACATCAAACTAATTCACATGTTTAATTCCTTCACTTTTTATATTTAATCCTATAACAAAAATGTTCATATTTTCATAATTATTTGCATATCACCATTTCTATATTTTCACTTATTATTACATAATGCAATTACCTCGTTTTTTACACTTATTTAACCACATACTTCTTTTAACATTCATTTTCATTTGCATACTCATGAATCGTATTCTTTCATACTCATCTTCATATATATACATTTTCTTTCACTCTACTTATTCATTTCCATTCAGATATTTACTTCACTTTCTCATTTCCACTTTACAGCAAATACTTTCTTTTCTTTCTCATTCTCACATCACATCATATGCTTTCTCTACTTTCTCATTCTCATATTCATTTCACATCATATGCTTTCTTTACTTTCTCATTTACATTTCACTTTCTTTACTTTCTTATTCATATTTCACTTTCACATCAGATGCTTTCTCCACTTTCTCATTCTCATTTTCATTCCCCATTTATTCATTTTATTAATTTGTCGACCAGTGAGCCATAGTATCCCAATATACTGAAAGCCGACAACCCAGTAAACACGTGGACCTCTGCCTCCAGGGGTCTTACGCGTCCGAGGCTACGTTTTCCTCCTAGCCTATGCTAGCGAGGGAAACACCGCACCCCAAGTAGAACTTGGGTACTTCCTTCCAGCCGAAGCCAACGAGGGAAACACTGCACCCCAAGCATAGATTGGGTACTTCCTCGTGGCAAAACCAACGAGGGAAAAGAAAACACCGCACTCCAGCGAAGCTGGGTACTTCCTCGTGGCAATAACAACGAGGGAAAGAAAACACCGCACCCCTAGTTTCATTAGGGTACTTTCTTGCGACATCTGTCATCAAGAGAATATCACCGCACCCCAGCTGAGATGGGTAATAATCGGGCCTCAAGCCGATAGCTTGGGAGATAAAAACATCGCACCCCAAACATAGTTTGGGTAATAAATACCACACCCCAAGCTGGTCCTTGGGTGTTAGCAGGTCTAGCCCAAACCCCCAGGATTTCTGTAGGTACTGGTCAACAAAATTTAACTGTTATTATCATTTTCATTTCATCTTTTCATCACCACACAGCATCTCATCATTTATTCAATAATTTGCCACATCTTTGGCTTTAACCATGCAATTTATTATCTCATTATATCACATATTCACATACACTTATTTATTTCATTTATAAGATTATTACTTCATATTATTTCGTATCATAAACGCACCAAAGTAATTATTCGCTCACATTATAATATCTTAGGAACATGCCAAATTAAGTAGATGATTACACCATATTACCGCCCATTAGTTTCACTTTAAACATCACTACTTTATACATATACTCACTCATTAATTTTATCGATTATGCTATCATAACTCATTATCACCCATATATATCACATATATACACCAAATAGGTCAATACATCATAACACCATATATACATGTAATGCCCCGAGCCTAGCTCAGCTGCGCACGCGGCTACACGTGCACGCACACGAAAGAACAGACACAAAACTCTAGCCATGCCCACCACATGCACTTTCAAAAGGTGGGTATACCCTATAGGTACCTTTATCATATGGTATTCCTAATATAAACACACACTTATACACTCTCCCAACCGATATGGGACTAATACTACATATCCAAGCCAACACACTTCATCCAATCACAACCCTTAATTACTTGATCAAACATAATCCAAAGGCTCACCTCTCCACTTGATTGCTCACGTGAGCAACAGCCAAGGCCAAGCCACAGACAAACCACTCGGGACCCACATGGCATATGTTGGCCATTTAAAGCACCTAAGCCATCATCCAATTATTACCAAATTGCCATTCTTGATTATTACAAGATTGCCATTTGGAATATATATATATATATATATGTTGCTGCTGATTTTGGTGTGGAGCAAACAAATGAATTTGTGGATTCTTGGAGAAAACAATAAAGCAAACCTATTGACCTGTTGACCTTCACCAATGTGTTGACTGGTTTCTTGCCACTGCCGCGAACCTGTAAAAAGTGCGAGACACCGGGGTGGATCCCCGCGACGCATCCTCCGACGCTCTTGTCAGTAATCTGAATGATTATAAAAGAGCTTTACTTGGAAAAGTATTGATTACCTGGTAACAGTGGGGGGGGGAGAGGGGTATTTATAGTCACCTTAGGGATCTGTTTCGAGATAAGAACATATCTCTACTTTCCGGTGTGAATGGATAGAAGCGGCTAAGATCACTTCTTAGGGATAATTATGAATTTGAATTCTTCTTTATCCTTCTGAACTGGTTTATAACGGATTGGGACCCGTACCCAGTAAGACAGATCCGTTCATGGGTCATTGGGCTTTGAAGAAAGACCCAGTTCCCATTTCAGACCCGTTTGTAGGTGAAATTAGCATTTTACCCCTGAGCATTAAGATTCATGTCCGATTTGAACGGTCCTGATTTAATCCCATTTTTAGCCATATCACGACCCCCCCCCCACTCCTGGAGACTGAGTTCTACAGTCTTTGAGGAGTAGTTTTGTTGTTCTAATGGCGTACGGGATTTTATTGGTATTCTTAAGGGAGTTCGGATCTTGCTCGAGGTGTAATGGTGTTATTCTAGGCTTGTAAAATGCCCAAAAATATCCTCAAAATTTTCTGGATTTTTTGTGATTTTTCCATATTTTTCAGAATTTTTTCCTCATTTTTCCTCATTTTTTATTCATTTTCCGAATTAAATAATTAATTATCGAAAATTTTAATTAATTATTCTAATTTAATCATTTTTATTTTTAGAATTTTAAAATAATTTTTTGAATTTAATAATTATTTTTAGAATTTTTTAATTATTTTTTTCAATTTTTAATTAATTTTTTGATTTTTTAAAATAATTAATTCAAATAAATAAATAAATTAATTAAATTAAATATTACCTAGACACGTGGCGCGTTTCTAGACATTGATCATGATCAGATGGCGCGCATAGCAAAGTGGATCATTTTCTGGACACGTGGCGCGTTTCTGAGCGTCAATCGTGTCGTGGCGCGAATTTTGAGATGATCGGACGGCTTGTGTAGCTCGGCAGCATTTTGCTCCACATGTGGAGGTCGATGCCCCGGTAGCTCGGCACCCATCCTCGGACCTGGCCGAACATCAGAGGTGACGCCACGTGGCTTTTTTTTTGTTTCTTTCTCCTCTGCTCTGTTTTGTCTTTTTTTTTCTTTTTTTTCTCCTTCGTCTGCAACTCTCTTTCATCTGCAACTCTCCTTCGATTTCTTCGAGCATTGCTGGAGCTCGACGAATGGTGGCTCGTCGAAGGCGTGGTTCGGCGAGGGGAGATCGTCGAGAGGAGAGTTGGCGAGGAATGGAGGAGGAGAGGAGAGGAGCTCGATGGGTCAGCGACGAGAGGAGCTTTGGCGGCACTGGCGTGGAGCTCGGCTGCACCGGAGAGAAGATCGTCGGCAGCTAACAGTGGAGATCGGCCTTGGAGGTCGACGAGGCATTCAGGGAGGTTGGAGCTCGGCACCGTGATGTGTTTGGAGCTCTTCGAGAGCTCGACATTGTGGATGAGGAGAGGAGCTTGAAGCTCGGTGATGGAGCTGTTCGGCATTGGAGCTTCGAGAGTAGCACTCGGTGGTAGCTCGAGCTCGGTGAAGTCGACGATTGTGGAGCTAGCCGATGGAGGAGGAGCTCGATGTCGAAGCTCCGCCGACTCGACGTAGTGTTTGGAGGGGAAGAGCTCGACGAAGCTTCACGAGGAATGAGGCGAAAGCTTCGAGCTCTTCATTGGAGTTGGGTGGAGCTCGGAGTGAGGAGCTCGGCGAGGTGGCGAATCAATGGGATTCTCGAGAGGCGGCGAGCTCGACCGCGAAGTGGAGGTCAGAGATTAGCGAGCTCGTCGACAGAGGGAGAGCTCGGCGGCGTGAGGAGCTCGGCGCAGTGAAGAAGAGGAGTTTGGGTTTTTCTTGTTTGGTTTTGGCGCCAATTCGAGGAAGAGGATGGAGAGGAGAGATGTGCAGTTTGTGGAACGGGATTAGGTTTATAACGGGTTCGGATCTAACCCGTTAACCCATCCGCTTCTACTTTTTGGATTGATTGGATCTGAGCTGCACATTGTGTTTGAGCACGAATTTCGACGTGAATTTTTTGTCTTTTTGTAGTTCGGTAGCTCAGTAGCTCAGATTTCAGATCCGAGCTACGTGGCTCCATCTAGACGGTTGATCACGATTATAATGCGAATCACAAGGCAAGAGGCCCAGATCACGAGAAAACGTGATCATGTCGTTTTGTGGAGACGTGGCGAAATTTGAGTCATCCATCAGCCATTGGCACGAACATGTGGACGATCTGACGGTCCAAGGAGCTCGGGGTGTTTTTTCCCCAATACGGAGGTCGGTGCCCCGGTAGCTTGGCGTTGTAGCTCGGTAGCTTGGCGTAGCTGTGTTGCGATCCACTTTCCCGGTGCTACGGAGGTCCGATCGGGGCATGCGACCCCTCGTTTCGAAGCTAACTCGAAGGTCTACAAGTTCTCTTCAGAAATGGGTTGAAGACTCACCCTTCTTCATGGTCAAAATAGTCCCGCAACATCTTTGTCTTGGTGATGTTGAGGAATGTTTTGGTCTTCAGAGTCTTCGAAGAGGAGCCCCACTCCTAGGGGCGAAGAAGATGGGTTAGGAAGGTCCTCGTAAGAGCCATGGGAAGATCCACTCTTGGAGGTGAGTGCAAAGAGCAACTCTTGGGGAGAGTTCTAGCTCGGAACTCATTGAGAGGAAGGGCACTCGTGAGGCGAACGGAGTGAAGAACATCACAAGGCTCTAGGAGAGAGCCATTCGTGAGATGAGTTTGAGGAGCAATTCTAGGGGAGAGTTTTGAGCTCCGAACTCGCTTAGAAGAGGCCCGCTCGGGGGGCGAGCAGAGCGAAGAGCTTGGCTCTAGGAGAGAGTCATTTGGGAGACAAGTTTGAGGAACAACTCTAAGAGAGAGTTGTGCTCCGAACTGGTTGAGAAGAGGTCCGCTTTGGAGGCGAGCGGAGTGAAGAGCTTGGCTCTAGGAGAGAGCCATTTGGGAGACAAGTTTGAGGAGCAACTCTAGGAGAGAGTTGTGCTCCGAACTCGTTGAGAAGATGTCCGCTTTGGAGGCGAGCGGAGTGAAGAGCTTGGCTCTAGGAGAGAGCCATTTGGGAAACGAGTTTGAGGAGCAACTCTAGGAGAGAGTTTTGCGCTCCGAACTCGTTGAGAAGAGAGCCGCTTTGGAGGCGAGCGGAGCGAAGAGCTTGGCTCTAGGAGAGAGCCATTTGGGAGACAAGTTTGAGGAGCAACTCTAGGGGAGAGTTCTAGCTCGGAGCCCATTAAGAGGAAGGGCACTCGTGAGGCGAACAGAGTGAAGAACATCACAAGGCTCTAGGAGAGAGCAATTCGTGAGACGAGTTTGAGGAGCAACTCTAGGAGAGAGTTTTGAGCTCCGAACTCGCTTAGAAGAGGTCCGCTTTGGAGGCGAGCGGAACGAAGAGCTTGGCTCTAAGAGAGAGCCATTTGGAAGACAAGTTTGAGGAGCAACTCTAAGAGAGAGTTGTGCTCCGAACTCGGTGAGAAGAGGTCCGTTTTGGAGGCGAGCGGAGCGAAGAGCTTGGCTCTAGGAGAGAGCCATTTGGGAGACGAGTTTGAGGAGCAACTCTAGGAGAGAGTTGTGAGCTCCAAACTCATTGAGAAGAGGTCCGCTTTGGAGGCGAGCAGTGCAAAGAGTTTGGCTCTAGGAAAGAGCCATATGGGAGACGAGTTTGAGGAGCAACTCTAGGAGAGAGTTGTGCTCCGAACTCGTTGAGAAGAGGTCCGCTTTGGAGGCGAGCGGAGTGGAGGGCTTGGCTCTAGGAGAGAGCCATTTGGGAGACAAGTTTGAGGAGCAACTCTACGGGAGAGTTGAGCTCCGAACTTGTTGTTTAAGTGAGAGAATCAACGGTTGTGGGAGCAGTTCCGAATGGCGAACCACTTCTAACTCGCTTAAGAGCAAGTTTGCGAAGCGAAATCGAGCCAAGTTTTGGACTCTGAGCCTGTTGTTAGAGGGGGTTAACGAGTTGTAGGAGCAATTCCGAATGGTGAGCTACCCCACCCTTGCTTGTTTGCAAGCGGCTAAAGCAACGTCGAACCAAGTGTTGGACTCCAAACTCGTTTTTTGAGCTTAGTAAGTTGTGGGAGCAGCCATGTAGGAGAAGCTGGACTCTGAACTCACCCTTTAGCGAGTCGTGACTCGGAGAGATAGAGATGAAGCAAGAGCAATAATTTTCAATGAAAAAATGTAAAGTTTTATTGAAATAAACTAAGTGGCCACTTCAATGGGGCGAGCCATTATTACATGCTATTGGCCGGGTTACAAGCATCGGCCTTATTGAAAAACAATATCCTACTTCTACAATAAGGTGAAGGCCTCTTGGGAGGAGCTGGGTTCTCTCTTCATTGGACCTCCTTGGATGAGGTGGAAGACGACCCCAGGTTCTTGAGTCTTGAAGCTCGGCGGGCCTCTCTGTTTGTTTGTAGGCTTCTAGGGGGGAAGCTCGGCCCCATCTTTTTGGACGAACTTGGTCAGGTGTCCCCGCTGTATGAGTTCTTCGATCTCCTCCTTGAGAGCCCGACAATCATCCATGTCGTGGCCGTGGTCCCTGTAAAAGCGGCACCACTTATCCTTGTTCTTCTTCTTGCCAGGGGTATTCATTCTAGGGGGAGCGCAGAGTAGCCCTTCCTTGTCCACCTCCATAAGAACTTCTGATATATTAGCAATGAGGGGGGTGAACTTCTCAAAACGAGGAGCTGGGCGGCGTTGGCCATTGTCGTCCCTCTGGGATTTTTGGGACCCCTCTTCGCTCGTATTCTTCCATTTGTTCCCGGAAATGGTTCTTCGAGAGTAGGGGGTGAGAGCCTCTTCCACTCGTATGTACTTCTCCACCCTAAGTAGGAGTTCTGAGAAGTCCCGAGGAGGCTTCTTGGCCAAGGACGCCCTGAGGCGAGCGTTAGTGACGTTGCGCTCGAATGCGGCAGAGGCTACTGATTGGTTGATGGAGGGAATGGACCGGGCTTCGGCGGTGAAGCTTCGAACGTAATCCCTTAGGCATTCACCATTTTCTTGGTTGAGGGTCACCAGAGATACATTTGTTTTCTCGGCCCGGCGGCTACTCACAAAATGAGTAAGGAAGAGCCCTTCGAATTGATCGAATGAAAAGATGGAGGCCGGGGTGAGTCGAGAGTACCATTCTCTCGCAGGCCCCTTTAGCGTGGCAGGGAAGATCTTACAGAGGAGGGCGTCTGAAGCATGGTGGATCATCATGAGAGTTTTAAAACTCTATATGTGATCCGCAGGGTCCGACTCCCCGGTATACGCCTCGAAGTGAGGCGGCTTGAAGTTTTCTGGGACGGGGGCTTCCATGATGGCTCGAGAGAATGGAGGCCTGCTCGGGCGGAGGTTTATCGCCCGTTGCTCTTCTTCCCTATCAATTCGGCCGAGGCACCTCTCCATCTCGTGGAGACGGTGGTAAACTGAGTCAGCTTTTTGATCATATCTTGCCCAGCCCCGGGACTCATCTTCGTACGAGGGTGGACTGGGGCTGCGGCGATGGAAACTTGGAGATGGACGAGGACTGGGAGTGTGAAGGCGGTGGCTCCTAGCTGGCTCATGAGTAGGTGGCCTCTGGTCATTCTTTGGGGTGATATTGAGGGCCCGTAAGACTGCCGCTTAGAAGTCTTGAAGTTCTGCCCTTGTGACCGGTGCCTCTCCAGCTTGGCAATCCCTATGTGTGGCTCGGCTTACTGGAGAATGAATTCTCCGCCGATGACGCTGAGGGGACTATCTTCGCCTCCTCGGGGGAGGGGACCTTCTGGTCCTCGGTCGGCGGAGGGTCCGAACTCTTGAGGCCCTTGGGTGCTCAGGTTGATGGACTCCCCCAAGGGCTTGCCATCCATTCGGGCGAGTTCGGAGGTCGACCCCCTTTTAGCGATCGGCAATCACTTGACGAAGATCCTGCTCGGGAGAGCTTTGAGAAGCCATAGATTCAACTGAAGGATTGGGACCCGCGATATGGTCATGAGGAGGATGTTGCTTCGGACAACTCCGACGGGAGCCCCCCTGGGCAGCCCCCCGAGACCCTGGAGGGGCCTGTTGAGGAGGAGCACCTTGAGCTGGAGGGGGCGAGGAGGAAGAGAAATGGTTCTTTGGCTGGAGACCGCTGCCTTCCCCTTCTGTTTTGGATGCATGGCTTGAAACTAGTCTCGCTGATGAAGTTAGGTCGGGTTGCTTTTTCGGTTCCCACAGACGGCGCCAATCTGTTGCTGCTGATTTTGGTGTGGGAGAAAACAGATGAATATGTGGATTCTTGGGAAAAACAATAAAGCAAACCTGTCGACCTTCACCAATGTGTTGACTGGTTTCTTGCCGCCGCCGCGAACCTGCAAAAAGTGCGAGACACCGGGGTGGATCCCGGCGACACACCCTCCGACACTCTTGTCAGTAATCTGAATGATTATAAAAGAGCTTTAATTGGAAAAGTATTGATTACCTAGTAATAGTGGGGGGAGAGGGGTATTTATAGTCGCCTTAGGGATCTGTTTCGAGATAAGAACATATCTCTACTTTTCGGTGTGAATGGATAGAAGCGGTTAAGATCACTTCTTAGGGATAATTATGAATTTGAATTCTTCTTTATCCTTCTGAACTGGTTTGTAATGGGTTGGGACCCGTACCCAGTAAGATAGATCCATTCATGGGTCATTGGGCTTTGAAGAATGACCCAGTTCCCATTTAAGACCCGTTTGTAGGTGAAATTAGCATTTTACCCCTGAGCTTTAAGATTCGTGTCCGATTTGAACTGTCCTGATTTAATTCCATTTTTAGCCATATCAATATCAATATATATATATATATATATATATATATATATATATAGATATATATATATATTCTTGAGGAACGGGGTATTACAGACACCCCTTTTTAAGAACTCAGCGTCCTCGCTGAGCCCGGGACCCGCAAGCTAATACATGACTACCTTTCTAGCTGATGTGGAGTGGAGTACCCTACTAGCGTACTGCCCTTGGTCTCTACCAGCGTACTCAGTCAGGCGTACCTCTAACCCACTCTGACCCACAATCGGTGTCGAAAGTCGGCTTTGATACCATTTGTAACGCCCCGAGCCTGACTCAGCTGCGCACGTGGCTACACGTGCGCGAACGCGAAAGAACAAATACAAAACTCTAGCCACGCCCACCACAAGCACTATCAAAAGGTGGGTATACCCGTTAGGTACCTTTATCATATGGTATTCCTAATATAACACACACACTTTCCCACTTTACTTCCAATATGGGATTTATTTCCCAAGCCCCGTCCACGTCACCAACAAGCCATGCATGCACACTCACATGCACACTCATTTAATTTCATTTCCATAAGCCCCATAATTAATCCCATAGGCCACCTTTCATCAATCCTTGATCATAATCCCATAGGATCTCTTTATGGGCCAACACTAATTCCAACCATCTCTTTTTCTATATATATATATATATATATATATATATATATATATATATATATATATATATAATATGCACTAGGTTTGCTCGTGGACACGTGCGTGTGTATATAAGTGTCCACGGGCAAACCTAGTATATATGTGTATATAAGTATATATATAATATGCACTAGGTTTGCCCGTGGACACGTGCGTGTGTATATAAGTGTCCACGGGCAAACCTAGTATATATGTGTATATAAGTGTCCACGGTCAAACCTAGTGTATATATATATATATATATATATATATATATATATAGAGAGAGAGAGAGAGAGAGAGAGAGAGAGAGAGAGAGAGAGAGAGAGAGAGAATTAAATAAATAAATGAGTTGTTTTGGGAGGAAACTTTGGGGGGAAGGTTAGATCTGGGCCTTTGATTTTGGGGGAATTGAAAGAGAGCCACTTGATTGCTTTCTTTGTGTTTTATTATATAGATATTTATACCCGCTTAAGTACGGGATGTTACAATACATGTCATTATTGCTTTCTTAAGTACGGGATATTTATACCCGCTTACCGTATATTGTATGTATATCAACCCCATTTACTTCATCTTATCATACATATACCCAGTACATCACCCAAAACACTAAATATTCAAATCACACAATTTCTCCATACAACACAATTTCAACATATAAAAAATCCGTATTTCCGGTTAAATCTTCATTTAGCTATAACTTACAAAAATCACATCGAATCCGCATAACATTTTGTCACAACATCAGATATACCTAGTATAATTATACTCACCTGACGAACTAGCCAGAAGACACTCCTCGCTCGCCCGATCACTAATCAAACTTCACTTTATATTAAATTATCAACCCGTAAGTCATTAACTCATAACCCACATTATCCATACCCCGAATTCACATCAAACACACTCATACCTCGCATAAAATATATCTAAGCATATCAAATCAACTAGTCTCTAGTCGGATAGTCAAATCCCAATTTTTACCCCTCGATCGGAGGTCTTCTAATCAGTATTTTATATTTTAAGGGTAAAATGTCCCAAATTAACTTTTATATCCCAAAATTAACTCATATGAGCATATCGGGAATAAAGTATATTATTTATACATATTTTCCCATAATTATTCTATTTTTAAACCAATATCTCATTTTCTTATAATTTCTCGATACCGGAAAAATTCCTTGTAATTAACAAATAATTGTTAAAATTTATCATAAATGCTTCTAAATTATCCCATAATACTCTACATCATCCAAAATAATTATTAGCATTCAATAAACGAAGTTCTCCTTACCCTTCCTAAACTCAAACCCTAGGTTTAATAAAATTTTCATACTATTACCATTAAAATTGAAAATTTTCACCTTAAGCATGCTCTACAAGCTCTAAGCATCCTTCTACTTTGATTTTTAAGCAAAGAATTGTAAACCACATAATCCAATAACTGAAAGTACAAATTAAAATACCTCCTCGAAGCTTTCTCTAAAAACAATCGCTGCCACGTGAAGAGCACCTCGAACTCTCCTAGAATCCCCAAATCATTTGATACTTGAAGTGGATAAAGGGTTTGATTTCGCAAACCCTAAGTCAGGGTAAAAGTGGGTTCGGTCTGGGGAATTTTCGGTCAGGAAAGAAACATGAAAGGGAAGAAAGAAAGGAGAGTGGCACACTTGTAATTTTGTGGATTTTTATTAGTTAGAAGGGTTTTGGGTCTTGGGCCTAAGCCCATATTCAAATAAAAGTAATATTTCAAGGGTTATTTTAACCTAAAACTCCAAAATTTCTAACTTCTTGCTAGGACCATGCAATTACTTCAAATTAGCAAATATTCCACCCTCTATTATGCATAAGCACTTAGGAAAAAAATTCCGGTTAATACAGATTCATCTCCTTTAAGAAAACTCATCTCAAAACTCCTATATTTTCAATTTTCCCCGTTTAACCCTGAATTCCAATTTAATCATTCTAAAATAAAATAAAATCAATTAATACAAGAAAATATGATGTAAAATCACAAATAAAATAATATAAACCAAGTATTTAAGAATTTTAAAATTACAGGTGTTACAATCACCATCACTGTCCTCCCCTTCGTCGACCAGCAGCAACCCCGGCAGCCTCTACAGTCTCTTGCTGCTGTCGCTCTTGCGGTTCATGATGTTATTCTTGCTTTCTGTTGTGTGTTGTTTGCTGTTGTCGCTCATGTTGATTGTTGTTGTAGTTTTCACTGTTGGTTGCTGCTGTTTTACTGTGTGTTGCCTTCGGGATTCTCATCTCGTTATTCTTTTACATTCGAAGTCTTCATCTATAAGGCAAGTACCTTGTACATCTTTATCGTTCTATACAAGAATTTCATTTAAATCCCTGCATTTAGTAATTTGATCATCGTGTTGAAATCCGTCATTTTCGTAACATCCCTGCTTCATGATATTTGATATCTAGTTAGTTGAATCCATTTCTTTTTGCTTGTATGATTCGTTGCCGTCAAAAGCGTAGTTGTGTCGTCCCCACATTCATTGCACAACATGAATTTGAAATTTGATGTTTGCAAGTAAAAATCATTTTACATTAATCAGGCAAGTTGTTGCATTGCTTTCTGCTGTAACTTGTAGCCAGGTTTTGACCTAGTTTCTGTTCAAATCGATTAGAGCTTTGTACACGAGTGTCGTATCTCTGTGGATCTAGTTTCCAGAACATTTGACGGATTCAGATTCGGAGTTATAGACAATGAGATATCATGTCTTTCGTACTGCTAGGTCTGCACATTCCAGATTTTCACTTATAGTACATCATCATATTTCACAATTTAAAATGACATGTTAATAAGTTAAGACTTGATACTTATCATCAAACTACTAGAATTGATTAGGAATCATAATATGATTTTTATGAGATTTTTGAATACGTTTTTCATACCATTTTATAGATGTGAACTTGACTCCAGAATGCTGTCCGTACAGTAAACCAGTAGAGAACCCAAGTTTCGACCCAACATAAGTTAAAACATGCTAGAGACATCTAAATAGAAGTCATAGCCCTCTGTGTTAGGAACCCAGAAAACTTGACGGATTTGTAATCCAACTTACGGATTGAAAGTTATTCTAATTTCACCACTGCACTATCATAATTTCAGATTCATTGCCTAATTACACATCGTCATGTTTAAATAATCCAATCAGTAGATTTATTTAAGAAATTGAACCTGGAAGTTATAGAATTTGTTATTGAATGGTCTCAGGAGTTAAACATAAATTTTGGGGAGAGTTTAATAAAGATTCTAGTTGAATTCACGTATAGTATCTCGTACTGTACTGCTGCCTCCACAATAAGCTTAATAAGGACTGTCTGGTTGATCCATCTATTCTATTCATATTGTATCGTGTAAATATGTGCTTAAACCGGCAAGGAGTCTAGTTTCCAGAATCCTTGACGGAACCCGATTTTCTTTCCTGTGGCACCGGGAAAGTTGATCTTTGTGCAGTGCGTATGACTGCCCAGACTTGTGAGTTGTCTTTTTTTATACATAAATACGTTGTTCTTTGCATTTACGACTTGAAATACATCACATGCGTTGCATAGCCTTTGATGTCTCCCTGATCATGACCCGATACTATTTTCTTTGTTGCACCATATTTAATTATTATAAAAGAATCACAAGCCGGGGTATTAAGGGAAAGACCTAATACTGGACAATATAGGAGATTATACTCTGCAGGGGGCCCGTGTTTCCCGTGATGATAATACATGATTACAATTTACATGGAACTAAGTGCCATGTCAAGGGGGATGGAGGCCATCTCTAGCCTTTACGGGGGCCACCTCTAGACTTCATTACATGAACACATGATTACACGTCGTATGGAACTAAGTGCCACATCATGAGTGACAGGAACCACCTCTAACCTCTACAGGGGCCACCTCTAGACTCCATTACATGAGTACATGATTCCCAAGTGCCTGACCCTGTATTATTCGCCACTAGTGTGTAAACGTTAACTTGATTGTATGCACTCGAACCTGTGGTATGTGACACATGATTTCATGCATTAGTTAGGATTTATAAAAGATTGTCAGACTTGAGAGTAACACTGAACACATGCATGATTCTTGATTCCTGTTACATGATACCTGTTCACAATATTACATGATTCCTGAATGAATAGACTTAAGATTTACATTGAGCACTTGCATTTTCCTGTTACAAGTTATACGATCCATGTTTACAAGTTTTCATGATTCTCGTTTACATGTTACATGTTTCAGTCTACTAGTTTCATGATTCCTGCTCATAAGACAAGTTACCTGATGCTAGATTACATGTTTGTATTCCTCGTTATATGATTTGTTTCCTGTACACATGATTTCCTATTCTTACTATATTCCTGTTCTTATTACCTACTTGATTGTACTACTCGCGGCCCGGTACTTGCTCTAACAGGTGTTCTCCTTGCCAAACTCGTGTTGATGAATTTACAGGAGTGGGAGAAGAATTGCCAGAAGGAAATCAGTGATCAGGTGTTCAAAAGAATAGAGATGGATTCCACTGTGCTTTTACTTGCTTTATGTTTTTATTCTCAGTTATATTTATTTATTGCAAACCTTGTATTTTAAGCATGTTGTCCCGCAGTTTATCTATTTCTGGATGTTGGTTATTTATGGAGGACTACATGATTTATTTACGTTATCCATATTTATGTGATTATAAGTTTGCCTGCGTGGTTGTATTTATTTTCATATTGTTGGTTTATTATAGTAGCTTATGAATGATGTGTATATATCATTTGTTGGGCCTCAGTCACGACCCTGTATGGGGCATGACACTCTTCAACCCCCAAACCACCTCCATCAGCCTCCACCTCAATCACGCACACCATCGCCTGTAGTGCCCCGATTTCCGTACACAGGAAACTCGAGACATAAGCCAGAATCTTACTTTAAACGAGTGCTTAACACAAAATTTGATAGGAAATTAAAACCTTTATTGCAACCCAGAATGTTACATTGTACAATACAATCTTACATTAATTTTTACATCATAAATTACATCAATAAAATTTAATGTACAATATTTATAATCTCCACTTGGATGCTCCACGCAGCTCGAGTTCCTTACCCCCATGATCAGGTAGTCCTGCACTAATCAGACTGAGGGCACGTCAGATAAATGTAATTGACGCAATGCTGATAAAACCAGTGACTCTCCAAACTCAACAATCAACATTTGATGCAAAAGAAAAATGTGCATCCAAATCAAAAGTGGCAGTGTATGTCATGACCTAGAATCTAATGCACAATCCTCAAGTGCACATGATGCTCCTATTCTAATGCACACTTGATTTGGAAACTTATGCATCCTATACTACATACTCCCCAAATCAAGCTCACTTTCTCTTAGATGTAGGGTTCAATCCCTCGCCATGCATCCTACTATTGTACTCTTTCTTGTTTCTGACTTTTATCAAGTGATTGGTAGAGTTGCAGTACATGAGGTCTACCCCCGCATCTGCAAACGGTCTGGTGGTCTTTCTCCACTCTGAACAATAGTGATCCCTCTGTTCGCTCAGATCTGTGGTATTTCTCCCTTTGCTAGGATTTATGGTCTTTCTCCACTCCCGGTTAGGCCAGTGATCCTGTGACTCTACCAGAATCGGTGGTCTTTCTCCAATCCTACCTTACCCAAAGTTATGAAGAACATAAGGTGAATCAGCAGGGCTTTCACTTGCTCCGCAAATGGACTCAAAGTTAAACTCTTGCACCTCATTCGTGTTGATAACCCATAACATAAACGAAAACTTATGGGTCCATCCCTTAAGTTCCGACAGGACTAGCAGTTTAAGTCATCGTCCCATTCTCATCACTAAATTCCAGAAATTAATAGTCGAGATAACGCCGCCCAAATACCCTAGGCTATGTCAGATGGTGCCGTACGTTTCTCTTTTGACAGGATGAGTACAACACCCAACTAGTGCCTTTCCTTACACTCAACAATGATGCGGCCTAATCCTAAGACACTAACATTAGTTCCACAGTATACAATGGTCTTAGGTAAGCAACTAATCATCTTATATTAGTGAAATGATTAGTGAAAATCAGGTGGTTGCTTCCTAATTAATAAACCTAGTCTTTTTGTCCAAACACAACTGTCCAAAGTGAAGTCCAACCCGGCCTCCAAACTAGGTCCAAGATTTGGCCCAACTTGGCCCAAACATGGCCTAGTGACGACATCAATTCGACCTTCGTCGAGCGCTATCCATCCTCTTACTTGGATCTCGACCATGTCTCTGCCTGCGATCAATCTCTCTTTGGATAACGATCCCGTCGGCGTGTGAAAACTGTCTTCATCCGTTGCAATCGAGGTGACATGAGCTCCTAACTGCCCGAATGATCATGTAGTATTAAAAGATCCTAGGGTACAATTCACTACCCTAATTATCAGTAAGTTAATAGCACTTATGAGTAATAGAATCATCCTCAATCATCAATTTAAATAAGTAAGAGGCTATACTAACCTTAAGTAAGTTAGATAAATTTAGAATAACAAACAAGTTGCACTAATGCAAGCATAAGACTATTAAATTATTTTAATCTTAAAACATGATGGACATATACATGCTCAACTCTAACATGATCAAACATGATTCATGAGTTAGATAGTCTACCTTGTATATCCATTTTAAGGCCTTAACATGAAGGTAACTTATATATATTCAAAACCGCAAGCTAATTATTCAACATACATCTTCTACTATTTGCAAAAACCATCATTAATCATATACTCAATGAAATTTCAAGTTTTTTGATTCTACAAAAAGATCATACAGTCTAATTTATTTTCTTTGTTGGAAACTTCCTCAAAATACTTCGTTTTAAGGATGAAAATGGCCTGAAACTGATATGTGTGTAAAGTTCTAGAATTGACAGAATCTGTCAACCAGTTACACATTGATTCAGTGGAAAATAAAAAATGATCTAAAAATTACAAATTTTTGTAGGCATGTTCCAGACACATAGAAGCATCATATATCTAAAATTTAGCTAAAAAGTTTCTAGTATTCAGAAAGATATGATAATTTAAATTGGATATAATTTACAAGACAATAAATACACTATTTCTTATAATCTGCAGCAAGTTGTATTTTATAAAAAATATCAAATGATGCTTAAAAATTATAAAACTTGGTGGAGATGTTCTATACTAACCTTAGACACTGCATGTAAAAATTTCAATCTTAAATTCCTTTTCATCATGGAAATATAGCATCCAGTAACTAAGAGTAAATAACATTTAGAATTAGAAAAATAACTCTATTCCAGTACCATTTTCGTAATTATAAAAAATTGCAAACATCATCCAAATATTATGAAAATTTGTGGAGTTATCATAAACATGTATGAGAAGCTACTGTAAAAAATTTCAGTTCTAAATTCTTAATAATAACAGAGACATGATTTTTAGACATCAAGCATGCATAATCAAACAGAACAGAAAATAGGTTCTATACCAGCAACATATTAGACGTAATTTAAAATATCAAACTATATCCAAAAATTATGAAATTTGGTGAAGTTTTATAGACATATAGAAGAAAAACACTTAAAAAATTCAGCTTAAGAATCCATGTATTCTCTAATGAATGAATTATCAAAACTAAACAAAAAAACCAGGACAGAACATAAAACAGTTCAGTCATCTTCTTGCTTAGTGTTGATTTTATATTTTCTAAAAAAATATCAAACATCTTCCAAAAGTTATAAAATTTGGTGGGATTACTATGGCCATACGTGAGATACTACTGTAAAAATTTCTACCCCAAATTATAACAGATCACAAAAATATAAATTTTCTAACCACTCTATGCTAAATTTCCACAAGTTCATGCCTTTCCTAGCAATTGGTATACTAGAATTTGTATTAAATTATAAACATACAATAATTTTCATTCATATCATCTTGCAAACCAAATCAGTAATCTATATCACAATTTAATAACAAATCAAGCATGCATATAGTTTAGAAAAGACACCCACAAAGATGAATTGATTTTTTCTCTTTTGCTTCTTCTTCTTGTGACTTTGGCCTCCTTCTCCTCCTAACTCTTGCTCTCTTCTTGGTTAACTTTAAATGTAATGAAAGATATTTAAAGTGGAATGAAGTGGTGGAATTGTAGGAAATTTGAGGAAAAGATGGTAGTATAGAAATGTGTTGAAAAGTTGAGTTGTAAATAAAATGAGAGATTTTATAAAGGAGGGGGATTGGGGCGGGGGGGGGGGGGGGGGGGGGGGGGGGGGGGTTCTACTATGTGGTTGGAAAGGATGAGGGTGAGGTTGTAATACCCCGCAAAATTGAGTTATGACAATTTTGCACCACACATATTACATACTTGTGTTTTGTACCGTTACAGATAATATCCGTAACATTATTATTATTAATATTGTATGTATTTCATATTTTGATTATTTATATATTTTTTGTCATCTCAAAATTTATTTTTTATCCTATTTTGAGCCAACTCAAATATTAATCTTAATCTTTGTATTTTACGTGCATCACACGTGCTTTCAATGCACGAGTCGATTACGTATTTTTTTTACTGTTACGTGAAATATCCGTAACATTATCAATATAAATATTTCTACGTATGTTGTATTTTGATTGTTTACCAACATTTCTCTATTGGTCAAATCCATTTTTGTATTTGAATATTTATTGATACGTGCGACGCACGTGTTTGCAATGCACGTGTCATCTGTATTCCTTTTCAAAATAAAATTTATGAAGTGTGTATGTTTATTTTTATTTTGCATGAAACTTTAATTATAATTTATTTAAACTAGTTTTTATTATATCCATATTAAATTTTAGTAACATATGCATTCTATTAAATAAAATTCCTAATTATTTTGGTGTGCAATGTACGTGCACACACAACACATTTCAAAACCCCGTGCATTCACCATCCTTAATAGCCGGCTAAATGTGAATGGGAGGGACTTTAATTAGTTTAAAGGGTTTTAAATTAGTGGGTAGTTATTATGTTAGTGGGTGGTTAATTATATTGGTGGGTAGTTAATAAAACCTCCCATCATTCCTCTCCCCTTAACAAAATTTCTCCTGACCACAATGAAGAAAAAGAAATTTTCTTTCATTTTTGCACCTTTAAGCCTTGCTGTTGGTTATTTCCTTGGGAGCTCGGAATTTGAGGAGGATTGGAGAGCTTGTTAGGAGTTCTATTTGCTTGGGAATACTTCAAAATGGTCAGTGTTTATTTAGTTTCTAATTTTTATATTGCCATGATAGTAGTAGAATTTATGTTAGATGCAATCTAAAATTTCTAGATTGTGAATTAAGTGTAAGATCAAAAGCATTATCAATTTTATAAAACTAGATGAAATTAAAGAAGGGAAAATTTGTTATCATGTATTAGATTGTTAAATTTCATTAAATTGCTAATTTGATAATATCTTGTATGTTAGCCAAATTTCAAAATATGAATGAACACACATTATATTAAGAAATTGTAGGAGATATAGTCTTTGAATTACAATGTTGCATTGATATGGTTGAATTATTTAATATCCCATATTAATAATTACTTAATCATGAGTAATGTATGAATTTATTGTTTGCTGAATTTTTCATGCTAATTCTCTGTAATGTAGGATTTGAGTTGTACAAGTTAGGAAATTATATTTCGATGTTAGAGTAATGCGAATGTAGTAAAGTACAGTAAACTATGTTTATTTTTCATGAGAAGATTTGGTAGAGAATGGATGTGAGAATTATGGTCTTGGCGTACGAACTTGGGCGCCGTTATTGCGGGTTCGAGCCTTCATAGATCGGTTCTTTTTTTAAAAACTCTTTTAAGTTTTCTAAACAGTTGGCACACTTATATGGGAATTTCGTGTAGACTTTTACACCAATAGTCACTTGTACTTACTAGCTAGGGGGTGTGCGGTTTGGCGCCTGTAGGTTGTGGGTTCGAGCCTTGGGAACCCCTTTTCTTTTTGGAAATTCTTTTAGAATCCTGAAATCAGTAAACAGAGACTTAAAGAATATTTTTTGTGAAGATTTAAGAGTTGGGTTCTTGGTTGTTGGGTGCGCTTTGGGGCTCTGCCTATGCTGTGCTCGGGTTTGATTCTGGTTTTGGCTAGATTTATTTTTTGTTTATTTTTATTCTTTTAACTCTTTTCTTTGAAGAAAAAGTGTAATTAGTATACTGTATAAGGGAAATATTTTGACAAGATTATATATGTTAATTCAATGATTTTGTGGATAAATTAAGTTGTAAATTAAGTTACTTTAAAAATTATTTTTTTAATCTTAAAATAAAGTGTGATTAAGAGATTGAAAAACTATGGTTTTAATCTAGATTTAATCTAGAATTTTATATTGTGTGAAAGCGAGTTTAAATTAGGAATTATGTAGAGTGTGTAGATGATGAATTAAGAGATAATTAAAGGATGAATTTGGAAAAGTAGATGTATGGGCATTTGAAAAGAATTATTATTGAAGTGTTATTGAAATCTTTTGATAAGAGTTATCTATTGTTTTGGAGATTGATGAACTAAAAAGAGAATCAATACAGAAATTAAATGATTCGTAATGAATGAGAAATTGTGTAAAAGAGGTTAAGAATAACCTAGAATATCTCTCAATGTGGGATATGTGGTTTCTAGGAGCTGAGCGAGACCCGTAGTGACCAGCAAATTATGATAAATGAAGTTTTGATAAATGGCCAATATGGTGTAACCCCTATTTTTCCAAAAACGTATTTTTGTGTATTTTCTGTATTTAAAAATTTTTGCAAATTATTTTTAAAGTTTTCAAATTCTTTTGTCGAATTGTACTATTGGATCTTCTATTAAAATCTATCAATAATTTTATTTGTTTTCGGTTACTATTAGTATTATTATTATTATGTTTATGTTTATGTTTATAATTATTATTGTTGTTGTTATTATTATTATTCAGTATTATTATTATTCCTATTATTTTTATTTTATTATTATTATTACTATTATTGTTATTATCATTTTTATTATGGTTATTACTTTGATTGGTTATTAAAAACCTAGTTCTATTTATAAATGATATTTGTAGTTATTTTAAATAAAGTCTATTGTAATGTAAATTACATTATTTTATAAATTATGTTTTATTGGTTATTTAATTTTCTTATTGGATTTTCTTTAAAACCCAAACCCAATAACTATCCTAACCTAAAACCAATACCCATTATCCATACCCAAAAACCTTATTAAAACCCAAAACCCAATTACCCTATACCCTATTACCCAAGAAAACCCTACTGTGCACCCACACCCGTTCCTTAACTACCCCAAACCCGAAAACCCTGTACACCCGATACCCGTTCTCTTTCTCCCCTACCTATATATTACCCATCAACCTGTCAACCCATCATACTAAACCCTAGCCGACCTTTCTTCTTACCATCCCCTGTGCTCCCAACTTCTCATCCTCTCTCCCGATCAACCCCCTCCCTGTGTGCTTCATCCCGAGCGCCAGACAGCTACCAGTGCGCCCCCTGTGCTTCCTGTAGCGACTCCGCACCACCAGCAGTGACCCCTCCTCGCCTGCAGCCACCTGCGGTGCCGACCCCTGTCCCCTTGTGTGCTCTCCCGCAACCCTGAGGCTCCATCCTTTGTATTGTCTCCAACGGCAGCAGCGGCTCCTCTCCTCCTCCTTGCCGCAAGTTCCGCCGCCTGTGCTTGCAGCCGTGTCGCCGCCATTTTGCTGTCCCGCCATTGCACCGCTTGTCCACCGTCGTCCCCCCACCACCTTGCGCCGCCTGCCTCGCACCAATCAGTGTAACAGCCATTGATGGGTTTTTTGATCAGATTTTGATCAAGTGAATGTGGACCGTCTATTTGATCTTGATCATCATTGTGATCATGATCATCTTGATTGATTGATTCTTGGCCGTTGGATTGCTTCATCATCATGATCTCGTCTTTGATTGTGGGCTGTCGATTTCTTATTGATCATCCAATTAGATCCTAGCCGTCCGATCTCTTCTTAATCGTCACGATCATAATGATCATCAACTTCCTTTGATCGCAGCCATTCGATCGATCGATCGATCTTGATCTTCATCATTATCTTCATCATCAAAAGATCTGACCGTCCGATCTGATCCGATCTTCTTGATCTTGATCTTCGATCTCAGCCGTTCGATTGTGTTCGTAATCTTGATCGTTTTTATCTTGTTCGTGATTGTGTGTTCGTGATCTGTTCGTTGTGTTTGTGTTCATGCCCCGGGATCGGTTCCCGTTATTCTTGTTCTTGCTTTGTTCCCATCGTCGTCTCTCAGGCAAGTAACTTGTACTCATTTCCTTTGTATGATACAAGTCATAAATTTCGCTTGTAGTGTAGTTGGAATCTAGAGACAACTCGTGTGTGATGTATTTTTGATGAGTATTGTCTCTATAGTGCTATTGACCATAGTTGCCTCACGACACAAATTTGATATGAAACAACTTAGGTTTTGACCGTTCTTGATGTGTTTATATTTGTGAGATAATTATGAGAATTTGTGTGTGGTTTGGATCCATGTGATATACTTATTGTGGACATGCCACATACCCTATTTCATGATGTTTAGATACTTAGTAGACTCTATACCATGTTTGATTATGATTGGAACAAGTTTCGTATGATTTATGTGAGTTCTGTTGTTAAAGGAAAATCTGTACTTTGTCGATGATCAGTTTTGAATGGTATTTTAGACTATATTAAGGTCAGTATCTTAACTTCAGCATTAAACATGATTTTTAGAGAAATTCGTTTTCTTTCCAAACTTTCTGACCTTGATCGATTTCGTTTTCGTATGTGTGAGATATGATTGTTTTACTACAGAGGTGTATTATATTTCCAGATTTCATTTCTTGATGATTTCGATGACTAAACTATTTTGAAACTAGTGCTAAGCATATTATTTTGACCTGAAATTTTGCATAGTATTTCTATATCTATTTAGGGATTACCCAGAATTTTGGTGGATTTTATTGATGAGTTTTATATACCGTTTCATGCTTGTTTATAAAGACTATACTTGCTGGATTTTGTTCACCATTCTGTAAGGATTTGTATTTTCACCCTAATTCCTTTTCCTGTATGAAAAATATTTGTGAATTATGAAAGTTACCTTATTTTGTCTATTTTTATCTCCTTTTGGAGGATTTGGATTTCGTTTCACGATTTGCGAGATATTACAATTTTTGTACAGCAGTGTTGGGAATTCCATATTTGCCAAACTATCGTTTCTTGATGTCTCCTGATTTTTGTTGACTGAACTAAACTTACTGAAAAATTATGAAACTTTATATTTTGATGCTGGACATATAGGGGAATACCCCAAATTTTTCCTGGAATTAATCAAGATGTTTTCATGCTGTTTTCTTGTACTTGAATACAATTTACTGATTTCTGGCTGAACGTATTTTCTGGTTTAGATTCAGTTTTGAGCTATGATTTTGTGAAGCTCTATATTACTTATATATACTTGATGGATTCGGCCGGGAGTCTATTTTCTAGAACTTTTGACGGATTCAGGTTTGCATGTTTGTAACAACGGGAATTTCAGTTTTACTGTAGTATGGTCTTGTTGTCCTGAACTAGAAATCTCGTTATTTTATCCTGTTATGAGTTACCTTTCTCCTGTACATGTTTATCTTGCAATCTGAACTTGTTACATGATCATGCCATGATATACTTGCCCTGTTGTGACACATACACGACTTTTGACTAATAATAACAAAATAACTAAGCCGGAGTTAAGGGAAAGATCTAGTAGTGGGCAATATAGAAATGTGTACTTAGAAGGGGGCATGTGTTTCCCATTTTGATTCATGTTGATACATGAACCTGTTGATGCATGGACCTGTTGGTTCATGTACCTGTTACCTGTTGATGCACGGACCTGTTGGTCGTGTACCTGTTGATTCATGAACCTGTTGATGCATGAATCGGATGATTCGTGTACCTGTTTGATTCATGAACCTGTTTCCTGTTCTTGTTTTCCTGATCCCTGAGTACACTGCCCTATGGACTTCACTACGAAATCTAAACGAAACTGTTTGAATGTAGCAATCATGTGGTGTGGGATGCATGAAGTGCTACCTAGATAGTAATAACTACAATACTTGATACATGACACTTGAACATGATACATGCTTACTTGATACTTGACTACATGATACTTGATACTTGATCCTTCACACTTATTCGCTTGATACTTGATACTTGTTGCTTATTTACATGATGCTTGTTCACTTGACACTTGATACATGTTACTTGTACTTGTTCACCTTACCATGCTAGTTGTTATGCTTGATATCATGCCTATTCCATGTTGTTAGTTACTTTTCCCCATGTACTTGTATCCTGCATTACAAGCGGCCCGTAACGTGCATTGACGGGTACTTTGTTTTCTTTTCCTTCTCTTCCAATTTACTGATTTTAGATTTTGGAAATTAGCTGCTAGATGGAATAGGCGAGATGAGATATTAGTGCTGGAGTTTTGCTTTAATTGTTTCTTGTTATTTATGAATAATTGTACTTGATTATATGGATTTATTTGTATTTGGGCAATGTGACCCAGGATATTTGACTTATTCAGATCATGATTATTTGAGATTAATATATTTTGGTTTCAAGTATTCTTGTTGGTACTTTGGTTCATATGTGCATACTTGGTTGATTTTTTTGCTTCCGACTCTGATTATTCTTGTGAAATGTTGTAAAGATTCTTGAATAGCTTATAGATAATGAAAATCATTCGCTGGGCTTAGTCACGGACTCGTATTCCGTATTCACTTTTGGGAAGCGGGCCGTGACATATGGGCATGAGTTTCTCGGCAAGCTAGCTCTAGGTCATGAAAACTATAATTAAACTAAGGACAAGCACTGCACAAGAAGATGTGATGAGACCTGGGCAAACGTAAGTGCGGCGTTTCTATATTGTCGGGCAGTGTACTCTGGGACTATAGATCCAATCGGGCGGTGTACTCTGGGACTGAGATTGCTGCGGTCAGAGACGAGCTTCCATTATTTACGGGATTATGAATGGTCGGGCGGTGTACTCCGGGATCATGAATAGTTGGGCGGAAGGAATACGTATCTCCAATATATTCCGGGCTAGAGCTGCACTTGTAGGATGTCTGCACGAGGTAGATTCTGTATAGTCGGGCGGTGTACTCCAGGGCTGGAATCCATACTCGTGGAATGTCTAAAATTTATTTTTGTTACTGTAGTAGGACTTCATAACGAGAGATTGAACCCTATAATGAGGAGTACTGTCACGCCCCGCTTCCTAAAAAGAATACGGAATACGGATACGAGACAAAAGCCCAGCGAATGATTTTCATCATCCATAAGCTGTTCAAGAATCCTTACAACATTCACAAGAATCATCAGAGTGGGAAGCAAAAGAATCAACCACATGCACATATGAGCCAAAATACCAACAAGAATACTTGAAACAAAATATATAAATCTCAAATAGTCATGATCTGAATAAGTCAATATCCTGGGTCACATTGCCCAAATACAAGAATAAATCCAAGTCTCAAAACACAATATTGTTCAAGTAAGCTACAAGAAATAATAATAATAAAATCCAGCACTAATACTTCATGTCACCAATACCGTCTAGAAACTATTCTCCAAAATTTGCAATTCAACGAATGTAGGGAAGAGGGAAAGAGAAAAACAAGTACCCGTCAATTGCAAGTTACGAGCCACTTATAATGTAGGATACAAGTACATGAGGAAACTAGCTAGCAACATGGTATAAGTATGATGTCAACATAAACAACTAGCATGTCAAAGTGAATAAGTGTAAATAACATGAATCAAGTATCAAGTAATCAAGTATCATGTAAACATGCATCAAGTGTCAAGTATCATGTAATCATGTATCAAGTCTCATGTATCATGTAGTCAAGTATCAAGTAAACATGTATCATGTTCAAGTATCATGTATCAAGTCTTGTAGTGATTACTATCTAGGTAGCACTTCATGCATCCCACCTTGCATGGTTGCTACAACAAAAAGTTTCGCTTTAGATTTCATAGTGGACCATAGAGGGCAGTATACTTGGGGACAAGTCAAGTAATCTAGCTCCAAGCTCCAAGTATCAAGTATCATGTAATCATGTGTCAAGTTGTGCAAGCGGAAAGTATCGTGTCTTGCGTGCAAGTATCAATTAATCACGTGTCAAGTAATGTCTCAAGTAATCACGTAGGATCAGTGGATCCCCTTCCGAGAATACGTTTCTGAATTATCCACTATTAGATCTGTCCCTTAAACCCCGGCTTGGTTATTCATTATTAATGTCAAACAAGCATGTATATGTGCAAAATATATCAAGAAGAACATGGCATGATCATGTGGCAAGTTCAAGTTGCAAGGTAAACATGTACAATGGTAAGATAATACATGAAAGAATAAAATAGACAATTCTCAAGTTCAGGATAGCAAGACCATACTGTAGTAAAACAGTGATTCCCAGTGTTACAAGAATGCAAATCTAAATCTGTCGAAAACATCTAGAAAATAGACTCCCAACTAAATCCAGCGAGTATAAATAAGTCATATATTAATTTACAAAACATAGCTCAAAACTGATTTGAATATAGAAAATAGATTCAGCCAGAAATCAAGAAAACGAATTCAAGAACAGGAAAACAGCATGAAAACACATTAAATAAATCCACGAAAAATCTAGGGTATTCCCTTATATGTTCAGTATCTAAATATAAAGTTTCATAATTTTCCAGTAAAATTAGATCACTCACCAGAAATAAGAAAACATCAATAAACGAGAGTTTGGCAAATCTGGAACTCCCAACACTGCTGTTCGAAAATTATGATATTTCGCAACCAGTAAAACGAAATCCAATTCCTCCAGAGGGATATGAAAATAGATAAAATATAATAACTTTCATATTTCACAAACATTTTTCATACAATAAAATGAATCAGGGTGAAAATACGATTCTTTACAGAACAGCGAGCAAAATACAGCAAGTATAGTTTTCATAAACGAGCATGAAACGGCACATAAAACTCACTAATAAAATCCACCAAAATTTTAGGTAATACCTAAGTAGATATGGAAAAACTGACCAAAGTTTCAGATCAAAATAATATGTGTAGCACAAGTATCAAAATTATTTAGTCATCAAAATCATCGAAAATGAAATCTGGAAAAGATCTACACCCCTGTAGTAAAACATTCATAACTCACACATACGAAAACGAAATCAAGCAAGGTTAGAGGGGTTTGAAAATAGACGAAATTCTCTAAAACTCATGTTTTATACCGAAATTAAGATACTGACTTCAAGACAGTCCAAAACAGCAAACAAAACAGAATAGCGACAAAATACAGATTTTTCCCCTTCACAACAACTCAACATATATCATACAAAACTTGTTCAGAACACAACCAAACATGAAATCGAGTCTACCAAGTGTCCAAACATCATGAATTAGGGTATCTAACATGTCCACACCAAGTATATCACATGGGTCTCAACAAAATCACGAATTCTCACAAAAGTCCCACATACATGATCAAATCAAGAACGGATAAAACCTATGTTATTTCATGTCAAATTTTATGTCGTGAGTCATCTATGGTCAAATAGCACTATAGAGACAAAACCCATCAAAAATAACACAAACAAAAGTCGTCTCTAGACCCAACTACACTATAGGTGGTATTTTTGACTTGTATCATACAAAAGAATTTGGGTACAAGTTACTTGCCTTAACCGAAGATGAAAAATGAGGAAAATCAAGAATAACGGGAGTGGATCCCGACAACGAAAAAACCCACGAACAAAAATTCACGAACCAACGAATCCAAGCAATACTCGTGCAAAACTCCACACGAGCAAAAACCCACAAAGCGAAAAGGGAGAGCGAGATCAAGAGGGGCGTCGGCTGGCTTGCGGCTGGCTGGCGCTCCACTGCTGGTCGGCGACGGCGACAGACGTTAAGGGAGAGAGACGAAGGATGGTGAAGAGGTGGATGACGTGATAGGCGGTTTGCGGCTAGGGGTTGGGTGCTAGTCGGTCGGATGCAACCGAGGAGGGGGTCGGCTAAGGCGACGAGATGGGAGGCTGGGGTGTGCGGGGGTTGGCTGGGGGCGGCGCAAACAGCGGGAGAGGGAAAGAGAGGCCGGGAGAGAGAGGTAGAGGGTTAGGGTTTGTGTGAGGGAGAGGTATATATATATGGGGTTCTAGGGTTTAATTGGGTAATTGGGTTTAATTGGGTTGTGGATAGTTTAGGAGTAGTAATAGGACTTGTTTAATTGGGCTTTAATTAGGATACAAATTGTATAGGATATCAAATAGGATTGGAGATTTAATTTGGCTTTGGTAATCTTATTAGTGATCAAACAATAGGATTGGGAATAGGATAACAACCAACCACCACCACAAGCACCCAAGAAAATAAAATAAAGAGAATGAGACCAAATGAAAGAAAGAACAAATAATAAAGAACGAAACCAAAAAGGCAATCAATCAAACACAAAGAGCTCAAAATGAAATAAAATGAATATATATTGAAAACAACTCCAACATACGGTTCAGAAAAATACAAGAGAGAAAATACACCCAAAAAAAAAAATACACTCAAAAATACACAAGATGAAAAACAGGGGGCATGCCCTCAAACTTATGTAGTATAAGATGCATAGAATTCAAACAAGTGCGCATTAGTGTTGCATCGTAAGTAGGTGATATGGCTAAAAATGGGATTTAATCGGGACCATTCAGATCAGGCACGAATCTTAAAGTTTACAGGGAAAATCCTAGCTCGTCCTTATCCCTTGGAGGTGGTTTTAACCACTTCTGTCCATCACACCGGAGAGTAGGGATTCGTTATTATCCCGAAGCAGATCCCCACGGCGATTATAAATACCCCTACCTCCTACCGTTACAAGGTGATCACTCTTTGCCTACCTAAAGCTTCTTTGGATATGCTTTTTCTGAGTATTGACAAGAGCGTCGGAGGGTGCATCACCGGGATCCATTCCGGTGTTTCATACTTTGTGCAGGTCAGCGGCAGCAGCAAGAGCCAGCCTAACAGCAGTGGAAGAGGTCAGATTTGACCCATTTGAGTTCTCGCGAATCCACAAATTCGTCTGATTGCCCCCACACCAAATTCAGTGGTAATAGATTGGCGTCGTCTATCAGAACCCTCGAATAGCTATCCGAGCCTCCTCCCTCAACAAAAGCCACTCCTTGCCATGCCTCCGAATAAGAGAAAGTCCGCGGCCTCTAACCGTCGAACAACCTCCAATCTCCCTCCACCTGTCCAACCGGCCCTGCAGCTTGAACAACCCATTCCACAATCCGTTCAGCAGCCTCTAGGGCCCTCTCGACGGAGCTATCAGAAGCAACCCATGCACCAGGTCCGTGTCTTCATGCACAACCCTTCCAGGACTCCATGGCCTCCCACAGCCCTCCAACTCCGAGAGATCTGCGGAAGGTCCTCAACAACTGGCAGAACGATCCAGATCTTCGAACCCACTTGGATGAGAGGCGGACTCGTGAAGGGAACCATCTCCGGGAGCATCAGAGCGACCGGTCCCCCGCAGGACTGATAGCAGAGGGTCCATCTCTCTCTGGAGACAGAGAGAGTTGCCCCAACATTGCCAGAGAAGAAGCCGCTCCCTGGCTGACCGTCCTGCACCTCAAGCTCAACGAGAGCAGGAGGCCCCCGTCACGAGGGCCGAGTTCCAACAATTCCAGAGGCAGTCCTTCGGGCTTTCAACACCGCCCCCAACAAAAACCATCGCCGCCTATCTCCTGATCATCACCGTCGCTCTCCCAGTCCTTGGTCGGCTCCGAGCCATCGCCGTGCTATCCCAGTCCTCGGCCGGCTCTGAGCCATTGCCGCTACTCTCCAAGTCCTCGGCCGGCTCCGAACCATCGCCGTCGCTCTCCCAGTCCTTGGCCGGCTCAAAGCCATCGCCGTCGCACCCCCAGTTCACAGCCTACTCCAAGCTACCGCCGCCGCAGCCCCAGCCCTCTTCAACATGAAGATGAGTCTCGGGGCTCAGCTAGGCATGACCGAAGGGAAGACTCGGTCTACCACCGTCTCTGTAGCGCCCCGAATTTCTAATATAATATCTTAGAAAATACGTGGCACAATTCCCAGCATCAACTTCAATGTAATATTAAACACAACCAAACACCAACAAAATTTTTCGACTTTCATTACAATAATCGTTTACATAGCACAGCGGAATAAAATACATCTCAAATCACAATTCTCCTTTCTTTACTACACTTTTCATTTTACATTTGTTACTAAATCAACTGAACTCAATCATCCAAATCCCAAGCTCTAATCAACAACAACCTGTAAACATGAGGCTAGAGATGATCCCTAACCCCCAAAACTAAAGGGGTCAGCCATAAAGGTGTGAGTGACATAAAAACAAACAACATAAACAAACATTAAGCATGGATTCACAAACAACATGTAATAAACAAGAATACATAAAATATGACATAGCAAGGAAATATGTAAACATCAAGTGGAACTAAACTAAGTGTTAAGTGTAGAAAACAGGAAAAACACGTGCGTGAAACCAATCAAGAAAACACAATTCTATATGCTGACTCTCTAATGCGTACTTGTCGAAGTCTATGCATCCCACTCTACATAGGTCCGGTGCAAGCCCTTAACGTCTCCATAGGGTTAAATCCCCCGCTATGCAACTAATCCTAATACAATGACTACTACGAGATAAAGAAACACAGTGAGTATTAGCCCATGCCCCGATAATTTTGGAAGTCAATCTCTATCCACAGATAATTCCGGAGACTATTTCACTCACACCTGGGAATCTTCGAGAATACCCCACACCGCAAGCAATGGCACCTCATCACATGAATACCACATGTGCGTCGCCTCGACTCCGATAATTCCGGAGATCAATCCCACACCACAGGTAATTCCGGAGACTATTTCACTCACACCTGGATAATTCCGGGGATCATCTCACACCGCAAGCAAACTGAGGTCCATAACTCATGTTCCCGTTCATCATATCACCACTAGTGCCTGTTCTTATCATTTAGGTTATTTAATTACTTAACGAATCTCCTAGAGTTGGTGTACCCTACCGGACTTAACTCAACAACTGATCAACTAAATGCCTCAATAGGCCCAAACATAAACAACTCAACTGCTGGTATACTAGGGTCACACACACCCTCTAGAGACTCAAACTCAAATATCCAAACCGAACTTCCAACATAAATTGTTCAACTTAACATCTTGAAAACATATGTTCAATAGGAGGTAGAGTATAATAATAATAAGTTATAGATCAAAACATCTAGAGAATAAATCATTTGAAAGAACATTCATAGATATAAGGATACATCAGTATCAGCCGACTATAGAAAGCATAAGTCAACTACCCAGAAAGAAAATTCCATGGTTTTAAGAAAATAAGCTAAGTGTTATAAGTCGACTTATAAAAGTCATAGGTCGACTTACCAGAGAGAAATTCCAGTAATCTTTAAGAAAATATTCTAAGTGTTATAAGTCGACTTATAAAAGTCATAGGTCGACTTACCAGAGAGAAATTCCAGTAATCTTTAAGAAAATATTCTAAGTGTTATAAGTCGACTTATAAAAGTCATAGGTCGACTTACCAGAGAGAAATTCCAGTAATCTTTAAGAAAATATTCTAAGTGTTATAAGTCGACTTATAAAAGTTATAGGTCGACTTACCAGAGAGAAATTCCAGTAATCTTTAAGAAAATATTCTAAGTGTTATAAGTCGACTTATAAAAGTCATATGTCGACTTACCAGAGAGAAATTCCAATAATCTTTAAGAAAATATTCTAAGTGTTATAAGTCGACTTATAAAAGTCATTGGTCGACTTACTAGAGAGAAATTCCATAATCTTTAAGAAAATATTCTAAGTGTTATAAGTCGACTTATAAAAGTCATAGGTCGACTTACCAGAAAGAAATTCCAATACAACTATAGAACATAGCAGCCGGGTCGTATCAGTCGACTGAAAGGTCATGCCAATCGACTGTCGGCCTACAGACTATATAGTTTTGGTTGTGTTCAATTCAACCGATACGTAGTTTTACTTCATGAAAACGATTTCTACGAAAAACATATTTTTTATATGATCAAATATAACTGGTAGAATACAAAATAGTCCCTAAAACTAGATCAACTACTTGAAATCATAAAAAATGGAGATTTTGTTGATTTCTTTCAATTAAACATGAAATTGTGCATATAATAAAAATTAGAGTTTCTTACAAAATTCATTGTTCACTGAAATAGTTCGTATTCAGATCCAAACCATAAAAATATCAAAATTTCCAAGAATCCCCAATTTGGATATATTTCCTCAATTCAATTAATTCCTCAAATTTCAATTTTCAAGATACGATCTCTTGATTCATAACTCTTCCATTCAATTTTCTCAAAAATCTGAATTTCTACCACAACTCATAACCAGAATCAAATTTGTAATCACATACCACTAGGTTTCACAAGATCCAATTTTTCATCCAATCCATAATATGCATACTCATATTCAAACCCTAAACATGCTTTCTAGTAATAAGATTCAACATCCAAGATCCATTAAACATTCATAGATCAACAACCAAATTGTACCAAATCACATACATAAAAAAATCAACAAAACGATTACATGCAAAACATACAAAGCAAAACAAACATGTCACTCACCTTGAAATGAAGAAATCCAACAAGAAAGCCTTCCATTTTTGCGAAATCCAAGATCTTTCTCCCAATCCTCCAAAAATAATAAATCTTTGTGTGGTGCAGCGAATGACGGCTGCGCACCTCTTTTAAATACCCGAAAATGAAGTTTTAGGGTTTCCAAACACTTTTACAAAATACCCCCTTGAAAATATAACTTTACATAAATTGAACCATATATTTGGAAACTCGACAAAATCATTTAAATTGAGATTTAAAAGCAAAATAAACCCCTTATCTACAGACGACACTGTTGAAAAGTCCAGAAAAAATAATTTTTGCACTTTCACCCCTCAAAATGGCAATTTTGCAAAAAGACCCTTCTTTTCTTAAAATTTGCACAGAGATCCAATAAATGTCAGAAAAATCTAGAAAAATTATAAATAATACCCAAATAATAAATAATGATTTTCCATAAAATAATTTTGGCTTTTGAACTTTTCAAGAAAATATTTGCACGTGTTTCGCACGTGTAAAAAGATAAATTTCCAAAAAATATTTATTAAATCTCCAAAAATCATTTTAATCCATTATAAACATTTAAAAATAATATTTAAAAATACGGGGTACTACAGTCTCTACGATATGGTGAGGCACCTCAACTAGCTGGACAGAGATGAAGAACAACGGGCGAGGAACCTCCGCCCAAGCAGGCCCCCGTTCTCCTGCACAATCATGGAGGCTCCCGTCCCAGATAACTTCAAGCCTCCACACTTTGAGTCCTACATCGGGGAGTCGGACCCCGCTGATCATATTGAGAGTTTCAAAACTCTCATGGTGATCCATCATGCATCCGATGCCCTTCTCTGCAAGACCTTCACGGCCACACTTAAGGGGCTAGCTCGGGAGTGGTATTCCAGACTTGCTCCGGCATCCATCTTCTCCTTCGACCAGTTCAAAGGCCTCTTCCACACACATTTCATGAGCAGCCGCCGCTCTGAGAAGACGATCACCTCATTGCTCTTCCTCAGCCAAAAGAAGGGCGAACGGCTGAGGGATTACGTCAAGCGGTTCACCACAGAAGCTAGGTCCATCGCCTCCCTAGATCAGTCAGTAGCTTTGGCTGCTTTCCAATCCAATGTCATCAACCCTAATCTCATGATGTCCCTAGCCAAGAAGCCTCCTCGGGACTTCTCCGAGCTCCTCCTCAGGAGTGAGAAGTATATCCGAGCTGAAGAGGCTCTTAATCGCCCTACTCTAGAGGGTTCGTCTTCCGGGAACAAACGGAAGACTGCTGAGGAAGAAGGAGCTAAGAAGCTCCAAAAAGACAACGGAGGTCTATGGCGCCCTCTCCCCGGCTTCGAAAAGTTCACTCCGCTCAATGCGAGTGTCTCCGCCATCTTGATGGAAATTGGGAACGAGGGTATTCTACCGCTGCCTCCAAAGATGAACACCTCTGGGAAGAAGAGAAACCGGGATAAGTGATGCCGCTTCTACGGGACAACGGACACGACACAGACGACTGTCGGGGCCCTGAAGGACGAAATCGAGGCCCTCATTCAGAGAGGGCAGCTCGCTAGGTTCATAAGGAGGGACAGGGCTGATCCGCCTCCACCCCCCATGGGGGCTAACAGGCGAACAGAACAGCATGCGGAGACCCCGGATGTCGAAGCAGAGGCCGTCTTGCACCTTATACACGGAGGCCCATTGGGGGGAGATTCCAACTCCTCCCGAAAAGCCTTTGTTCGGGAAGTTTACTTCGTGCAGAGCCATCCTCCTCCAAAGGGTCTTGGGGTCCCTGTCACGTTCTTCGATAGAGACTTGGATGGCGTCCGCACCCCCCACTGCGATGCCCTTGTTATTAACCTCCGAATAGCCAACTTCGATGTGCGCCGGATCCTGGTGGACAACGGCAGTTCGATTAACATCCTCTTCTTGGAGGCGTTCAAGGGCCTTCAGCTATCAAGGGACCAACTCAAGCCAGCTAGCTACACTCTTCATGGATTCACCGGGATGCCAGTGACGATCGAGGGAGTTATAACCCTCGACATCACCGCTGGCAAAACCCAAATCACCCGCACGGAGCCGATGGACTTCATGGTGGTGGATGTGAAAGCCGCCTATAATGTTATTCTGGGTCGACCAGGTCTGGCCGCACTCCAGGCCATCCCTTTGGCTTATCACATGAAAATGAAGTTCCTCACTCCCGCAGGGGTGGGAGAAGTGAGAGGGAGTCAGGAGGGGGATCGCAAGTGTTATATGACCTCAATGGGAGGCCCGGTCCTCTCCCTAGAAGCACTTGAACTCCCACCGGAAAGTAGCCAGACCATCTCCGAGCCGGTGGACGAGCTGGAGGAAGTGGCCTTCTCAGAAGAAGACGCCACCAAGATGTTTCGGATCAGCAATGCACTTTCTCCCTCCATCAAGAAAGATATCTCCCAATGCATAAGAGAGAACCGTGATCTCTTCGCCTGGACCGCAGTGGACATGCCTGGGATCTCAGAGGAACTCTTGATGCACCACCTCAGCGTTGCCCTGGGAGTCAAGCCTGTCCAGCAGAAGCGATGCAAGTTCGCTCCCGAGCGCCAACAAGCGATCAAGGAGGAGGTCGAGAAGCTCTTGAATGCCCGATTCATCCAGGAGGTGAACTACCCCGAATGGCTGTCCAATGTTGTAATGGTTAAGAAAGCCAATAGGAGCTGGAGGATATGCATCGATTTTACCGACCTAAAAAAGGCATGCCTGAAGGATCCATTCCCCCTTCCGAGCATCGATGCTCTGATCGATGCGACCTCCGGCCATGAGCTCCTCAGCTTCATGGATGCCTTCTCGGGGTACAACCAGATCCGAATGTTCCCTCCCGACATCCCGAAGACCTCGTTCGTGACTGATCAGGGCCTGTATTGCTATCGGGTCATGCCGTTCGGCTTGAAGAATGCGGGAGCTACATACCAGCGCCCAGTGAATAGGGTCTTCCGAAACCAGATTGGCCGGAATATGGAAGTCTATGTAGACGACATGTTGGTCAAGAGAAACTGAGGGCAGGAGCATGTCCTCGACCTCCAGAAAGCCTTCGGGGTGCAGAGAAGGCACAACATGAGGTTGAATCCGAGCAAGTGTTCGTTAGGAGTCTCATCCGACAAGTTCTTAGGGGTTCATGGTCAGCCAGAGGGGCATAGAGGCCAACCCTGAGAAGATCCAGGCCATACTCAAAATGGCTCCCCTTCCAGTGTTAAAGATGTATAGAGGCTCACCGGGTGCCTTGCGGCAATTGGGCGTTTCCTCTCCAAGTCCGGGGAGAAGTGCCTCTTGTTCTCCAAGACCCTCAGGGGGGCTAAAGGCTTTGAATGGGGGAAACAAAAACAAGAGTCCTTTAACCAGCTCAAGGCGTATTTAGCTAACCCCCCACTCTTGAGCAAGCTAAGGTCTGGGGAGATCCTCTACCTGTACCTCGCCGCTTCCGAGTAGACCTTCAGCGCAATCCTGGTAAGAGAAAAGGACAAGGCACAGAGGCCCATCTACTACGTGAGTAAGCTCCTCCGGGTCGCTGAACTCCGTTACACGAATCTAGAGAAGATGGCTCTTGCCTTGGTTATGGCACTCGAAAGCTCCGCCCCTACTTTCAGTCTCATTCGGTGGTCGTTCTTTCTAACCAGCCGCTGAAGCAAGTTCTCCACAAGCTCGAGACATTGGGATGATTGATGAAATGGTCCATAGAGCTGAGCTAGCATGACATCAGCTACCAACCAAGAACTGCTATCAAGGTCCAAGCCCTAGCAGAATTCATTATGGAGAGCACTATCCCCGACCCCTGCGGGTCGACTGCCGAACCCCTGGTCTGGACTATTTATGTTGATGGATCCTCCTGCTCCGACGAAAGTGGGGCTGGTGTCATCTTGACCTGCCCAGAAGCTTTCGTCCTGCAATACTCCCTCCGCCTAAACTTCCCTCCATCGAACAACGAGGCCAAGTACGAGGCCCTCACAGCGGGACTCTGCATGGCCCGCAAAGCAGGGGCCAAGCGTATCCAGGTCTTCAGTGATTCACAGCTTGTCTTGAATCAGGTGTCCGAGGAGTACGAAGCAAGAGATGAGCGCATGGCCAAGTACTTGGCAAAGGCAAAGGGACTACTGGCCTTATTTGAAGATGCTCGACTCCAGCGGGTTCCCCGAAAGAAAAATGCGCAGTTCGATGCCCTTTCAAGGCTCACCTCCTCCTCCCTCCAGGGTTTGGAGCGAACCGTACTGATAGAGGTACTCCTGAGACCGAGTATTGAGGAAGACAGCTTAGAGCCAATGGAGACTATGCCCCTCACACTTGGGGAAAATTGGATGAAGCCCTTACTCGAGTACCTTAGAGACGAAGTTCTCCCAGAAGACCCAAAAGAGGCGAGAAGGATCAGGACCAGAGCCAAGCGGTACACACTTCTTGATGGAGTCATGTACAAATGCTCCTACACTCAGAATGACGTCTGACTCTACCTGAGGTATCTCTCCCCCGAGGAAGCACTTTATGCTCTGAAGGAGGCCCATGAAGGTATGTGTGGCGCGCACTTGGGAGCGAGATCCTTCGGCCGTAGACTCTTAAATTATGGCTACTTCTGGCCCACACTACTTAGTGACTCCGAAGAGTACGTTCGCCAGTGCAACTCCTGCTAGAGATTCTGTCCAATCCATCACCTACCACAAGCCCAACTCTCCTCCTTGGCAAGTCCAATCCCTTTTGCAATGTGGAGGATGGACTTGCTCGGACCTTTCCCTCCAGCGTCGGGCCAGCTGAAGTTCCTGGTTGTGGCGATAGACTACTTCTCCAAGTGGATCAAGGCCGAACCCCTTGCAACGATTACCGAGCACCAGGTTTCGAAGTTCTTTTGAAAGAACATTGTTTGCCGGTTCGGTGTACCCCGTATCCTCGTAACCGACAACGGGACTCAATTCGCAAGAGCAACCTTTTGCAACTTCTGCACCGACCTCGATATCCAGCAACGGTTCTCCTCGATATCCCACCTTCAATCCAACAGCTAAGCGGAGAACGCTAATCGACAAATACTCTCTGGCCTGAAGAAGAGGCTCGATAAATCTACCAAGGGGTTGTGGGTCGAACAGCTTCCCAACGTGCTTTGGAACTATCGCACCACCAAGAGAACTCCGATAGGGGAGTCCCCCTTCAATCTCACATACGGTTCTGAAGCCATCAACCCCCTAGAAGTGGGCCTGCCTTCACCCCGACTGATAGCCTACAATAAAGAATAGAATGCGAACCAGCTTCGCAACAGTCTGGACCTCATCGATGAGATCCGTGAGAGAGCTTCCATTAGACAGGATACGTACCGACGTAGGATCACTCAGTCCTACAAAAAGAAGGTCCGGCCAGCTAATCTTAAAGAGGGGGACCTAGTACTTCGGAAGCTGTCGATCTCCATTCCGAGCAAAAAGGGCAAGCTAGCACCAAATTGGGAAGGTCCGTATAGAATCTCCAGAGTTATTCGCCCAGGCGCGTATCAACTCAAAGACCCGGGGGGTAGGAGGATATGGAACACGGAGCACTTGATGAAGTACCAAGAGGGTGTCTGAACACCGCTCCAAGCAACTTCCCCAAGAGCGCTCCATAAAAACATGTCAAAGTTTTTTTTATTTTCCTTATCAAAGTGTAAGGGCGGCTCGCAACTTAGAAGCTGCCGCCTAATTGTTTTAAATAAAAGCAATCTATCCCTGCAAGTTCTCTATTTTGAGCATTCTAATTGTATTACTTTGGCACTTACAAAAAAAAAATAAACGACACGCTCGGAGTCCAACACTTGGTTAGATTCTGCTTCAACTACTTACTTTTAAGCGAGGACAAAGTGGTTCACCATTCGGAATTGCTCCCACAGCTGTTGATATTCTTTGAACGACACGCTCGGAGTCCAACACTTGGTTCATTCCGCTTCAACTACTTGCTCTTAAGCGAGTACGAAGTGATTCACCATTCGAAATTGCTCCCACAGCTGTTGATATTCTCTAAATGACGGTTCAGAGTCCAACACTTGGTTCGATTCCACTTTAACTACTCTCTTATAAGCGAGTACGAAGCGTTTTGCCATTCAGAATTGCTCCCACAACTGTTGAAACTAGCATTAACAGCAAATTCGGTGCACAACTATCCCTTAGAGTTCCTCCTCAACCCCGCCTCCAAGAATGGGTCTTCCCAAGAGTCATACAAAGCTCAGCTCAACCATTCAATAGACAATGCCTGTCGTTCGCCGCGTTTGCCATGTTCGCTAGCAAGTGCCGAACAGACGTGTTTCTGAACGAAAAATTGGCAAAGTGCGGTGACCAGTCAACGCCGCCAGTGCCACGTGTCGGTCTCCATTCGTTCGCCACGTTCGATGCCTCTTTTGATACGTTCGCCGCTGGTCATTGAACAGACGTGATTCCGAACGTAAAATGGACAAAAAACTGTTGAAAAGTCAATGGCTTAAGATCCACGTGTCGCCCGCCTATCGCTCGCCTATCGTTCGCCGCAAAGAATGAACTCTCTCAAAATCCGTGCCCAAGTGCAAGAAAAATCTCAGTCAAATTGCTTCTTTATTTCATCAAAGTTATAAGATACAAGTCTTATTCTAGATACAAGTCACACTAGACCAAAATGGTCAACAAGAGACTACAAGACTACAAGGCATCGAGAGGCCACCCTAACCCCTCCTAGGGAGCGAGATGCTCCTGTTGAGCGACACACGGGGACGGCGAGCACCATGCTGCTGGCGACCCCTCTCCGCAGACGTCCCCTGGCCAACGAATCGAGTGGAATCGTCGGCACCCACTCTAACCGTAGCCCCAACGGATGCTCCGCTCGACGAACCGGCCACACCACTCTGTGCATCCCCAGGACATCTAGGTATAGGGGGCGAGCGAAGTGCTAGCTCATGGAACGACTTTCCCTGAGCATACTCGTCCTGAGGGCAGGAGGTGCTCCTAACATTGCTTCCTTCGGACAATCGTCGAAAACGAGCGTTCTCCGCCTCCAGCTCTACGAATTGCTCCTTAAGCACATCATCGGTGACTCTTATCTTCAACCGAGGTAGTCGAGCTGAACTGGATCCGCGGGACGCATCAGAAATTGTTCTCCGAAGATGAGCCGCCTCCATACTTTTCTCAAGAACCACGTTCTTGAGTTCTTCCCTCCCAGACTTCGCTTCGAACAGGGAGTGCCGAAGAAATTTGAGCCTCAAACCTTGGATGACAGCCATCGACGGGCATGCCTCCTTACCTTCTGGTGCCACTTCATCGATTCTCTCTTCTAACCGCTTCATCTCTTTATCACGGCGGGCCAAGATCAACTTCAGATGGTTCAACTCCAACTCTGCTTTATAAAACCTCTCCCGATTTCGAACGAATCCCAACTTATAGACGCCTAGCTCGGAGCGGTGACGGGATGCCTCGCTATCCTGGAGGGGAAAAAAAGAGATATAAATCTCTTAGAAGCATATTATACCTAAAACTACATGATAGTTTTACGCTAAGTCAAGGACACAAAGGTTGAAACATCAAAGCAACTTTCATTACTTAGTAGTGGTACAAGAGCGGTGAACAGTCCGCTATTAGGCATCACTACAATCAAACCTACTACTATAAACAAAAGAAAAGCTACTAGAAATAAGATAAAAGCTACTAAGGGAATCAGGGGTCCACCTCAGTGGGTCCAAGCTTGTGACCACTCCCCTCAGCTTCCTCTAGCAAGCTCACTAAAGCCATTGCAGGGTCCCCCACAACGAGTCCCTCTTCGTCGCCCCCTCCTCATCAACCTCTTCCCCCTCCTCAAGATCTGCCTCAGTGTTTCTTCTCGACTCGCCGGGAAACAGGTAGTAGCCTATGCGATCGAACCCTGGAACTCATTCGTTAACGTCATTCAAGGCCGTGTCATAGGCCCTCCGCATGTTGTTCTCCAGAAAGCCAATGGCCTTCTTCTCTGCGGTAGCCTCCGCCTCTCGAACAGCCTCGCGCACAGCTCTTTCCCGCTCTAGGACTGCCTTCTCCATCTCAGCCGCTCTCTCCCGAGTGGCCTCAGCCTTCTCCAAAGTGGTGCTCTCCTTCGCCTTCGCCAACGCCGCCTCTAACAGGGTTACCTGGGCGGTCTGAGATTCGGCCAGCAAAACAGCCGCTTCGGACTCTTTCTTCGATCGCGACTGCTCGACCTTCTCCCTATCGAGGGCTACCTTCAATTCCTTCTCTTGCTCCGCCATTTGCCTCAGCAGGTGGCTTAAGTGGCAGACCACCGCAAGAAAGGATTTAAGGGTGAGAATAAGAAAGTCGACAATCATGCAAAAGAAAAACAAGAATTCACTTACTGTCATCTGCGCCTTGGCAATCTCCAGAGCAGAGTCGCCCACAGCCCCATGCTCCATGGCAGCCTTGTCTTTGGGGGTGGCCAAATGAAGAACAACGTCCATACAGCTCGTCGAATCCCTTTAGAAGCCGTCGTGCCTCCGAACTTTCCAGTCAGGGATGAAAATTCTCTTCAGCTCGTCGGTCAAAATCGACTTAGCAGCCGCGGTGAGAGGGGGAGCCTCGAGTGCAAGCATCGCGGAGAGGGGGAGACCACTCGCCGAGGGAGCCGTGGGCACTGCAGCCTCAGACTCCAAGTCCACAACGGGTGTGGCTCCACTCTCGCTCCTAGTGGCCTTGGACGGTGGCGGTCGAACGACCGTGCACTTCCTCTTCTTCTTATCGACCCGCCTAGCGCTCAATGACGAATGCTTGTTCATGATGGCGTCGAAGTCCATGCTCGGATCTCCTACAAACAAAAGAAATCGAATGTTAAAAATCTCAACTCTTACAAGCTAAGAGATAGAGATAAAACACAAGCAAAATGCGTACTAGAGTTTATCAGGCTTAGACCCCCCCCCCCCAAAGAGACTCTCCTCTGAGATCCCTTTCCAACTCAACGTCGGCCGATCCAAGAGAATTCCCACCATCCTGTCTTCTTTCGGACTAAGAGACGGTTCTGCTTTCGCCCTCCTCGGCACATCGTTCCTCCAAACGGTCGGGATATCCCACAACACCCTACTTCGAATCAAAAAGTATTTGTACCTCCAAGATTTCACAGAGACGGGGTTGTCGACTAGTGCGACGCCCTTACGAGCGTTGAGATAGAACCGGTACTCCGTCCTCATCTTCTGGTGAATCTTGTACAACCTACGGAGCACGTTGAGGCGAGACTCGATCCTAGGGGCCTGGCAGTGAAGTACGAATCCCGTTACGTATCTCCACATGTTCGGCATCAATTGGATCGGGCCCACGCCAAACCACCGTGGCACTTCCCTCACGAACAGGTGTAGAGGAAGTCGGAGACCCGCATTAAAAGCATCATAGGGAAACAAGCATACATCAGGAGGTAAAGAAGAACAAGACCTCACGCCAGGACAAGGGAGGAGCAGCTCGAACTCCTCAGGGATCATGAAACACGTTCTGATAGTACGAAGGTCCTCCTCGCTAAGCACGGAGACAATTTCGTTTGCCTCAGTACGATCTCGTGGTTCGTTCTCTTCGTAGTGCCGCGCCAAGCCATGCTCGACGCGCACTAGCTCTTTGGCGTTGTACTGTCGAATCCCCCCCAAGCGAGATACAGTTATGGAGTGCCTCTCGAACTCGCCCATCCTTCTTTCTCTCTCTCCACGATCGTCTCTACCACGGGCGACGGCTCAACCAACAAACCCTTCCCCTTGTCGACCCTAGGAGTTGCTATCGGAGGAGTCGCTTCGACACGGTCTGAAGGAGACGTCTCTTCGCCAGACAAAACCCTAGATATCTCTTTAAAACAAAAATAAATTACCTCTGAAGTGACGTGCACGGTCGGAAAGATTGCCGGAGATCGGAAAAGCACACCGAAATCTCGCTCTAGAGTGGGAGTGAATTTTTACTCAGATGGTGAAAATGAAAGAGTGGAGTGAAAATGAGAGGGGGGTGAAGATTTATAGTTTCCCTTAGTGGGCCTGGGCCGGAAGCTCAAGAGGCCTTTTGAGAAATCCCAAAAGGCACGAAGCCCTAACGGTTAGGACTAACAAAAAGCGGCGGTCAAATCACCAAGAAGTCAAACCATCAGGAAGTCCTACCGTCCAAGAATTCAAACGTCCCCTGCTCTCTGGTCGTCGAACAGACGTGTTTCCGATCGAAAAATGAGCAAAATGCATTGACCAGTCAACGCTGCCAGCGCCACGTGTCGTTCCTTGGTCATTCGACACCTTCGATGCCTCGTTCGACACGTTCGCCGCTGGTCATCCAACAGACGTGATTCCGTTCTAAAAATGATCAAAATGCGTTGACCAGTCAACGCTGCTAGTGCCACGTGTTGTTCGCCATGTTCAACGGAACGTCTGACACGTTCACCGCTGGTCGTCGAACAGAAGTGTTTCCGAACGGAAAAAAAGACAAACGCATTACGTGTCGTCCCCTGGTCGTTCGACACGTTCGAGCCTCGTTCGACACGTTCGCTGCTGGTCGTCTCCGAACGAAAAAGGAGACAACTGCGTTGACCAGTCAACACAGCCAGTGCCACGTATCGTCCCCTGGTTGTTCAATACGTTTGACGCCTCATTCGACACGTTCGCCGCTGGTCATCGAACAGAAGTGTTTCCGAACGAAAAAAGAGACAAACATGTTGACCAGTCAATGCAGCCAGCGCCAAGTGTCATCCCCTGGTTGTTCAACACGTTCGATGCCTCGTTCGACATGTTCACCGCTGGTCGTCGAACAGAAGTGTTTCCGAACGAAAAAGGAGACAAATTCATTGACCGGTCAACGGCTCCAATGCCACGTGTCGCTCCCCTGTTGTTCGTCACGTTCAACACATTCTCCATGTTCGACGCCACGTTCGACATGTTCGCCACGTTCGACGTCACGCTCGACACGTTCGCCACGTTCGATGTCATGCTCGACACGTTTACCACGTTCGACGTCACGCTCGACACGTTCGCCACGTTCGACATCTCGTTCGGCACGTTCGCTGCCGCTTGTCGAACAAACGTGGTCCCGAACAAAAAAGGGGGGAACTGGAAGCCCACGTACGCCGTTAGATCACCTCAAAATTTGCGTCACAATTTGATCAATGCCCTAGATTCAGCCACGTCACCAAGCGATGATCTATCATCCGATCGTTTAGATATTCGCATCGATGGCTGATGGACGCCCCAGATCGTGCCACATCATAAATACGGTGATTTAATCTTTTTTTATTTATTAATTCGAATTATTTATTTAAAAATTGCAAAAAAAAAAGATTAAAAATTCAGTAAAATTAATTAAAAATTCTAAAAATAATTATAATTTAGGGGAAATATTTTTGAGTCCCTGGGTAAATAAATATTGGTTAGGATAGTTAATTGGTGTCCTCGAAAAATAAATCATCGCTTTGCAAAATTTAATAAACAATTCAAAAAGTAATTAAAAATTCGGGAAAAATCACCAAGAGTCTAAAAGAGCCTAAGAACAATCTTGGGCATGTTGCCAGCTTAGAAAAACACCGTTACTCCTCAAAAAAAGATTCGAACACCCTTTAAGAACTCCGAAAAATTCCCGTACGCTCTTGAAACGACAAAACTACTCCCCAAAGGCTATGGCTAACAGTCTTTGGGAGTGGGGGGCTCGTGATATGGCTAAAAATGGGATTTAATTGGGACTGTTCAGATCAGGCACGAATCTTAAAGTTTATAGGGGTAAAACGGTAATTTCACATACAGATGGGTCTGAAATGGGAAACATGCTTCTCTTCCGAAGCCCAATAATCCATAAACAGGCCCATTCGGCTAGGTACGGGTCCCAACTCGTTAAGGACCAGTTCAGTAGGATATGAAGAAATCCTGGCTCGTCCTTATCAGCTGGAGGTGGTTTTAACCACTTCTATCCATTCACACCGGGGAGTAAGGATTTGTTCTTATCCCGAAGCAGATCCCCACGGCAGTTATAAATGCCCTCTACCTCCTACCGTTACAAGGTGGTCACTCTTTGCCTACCTAAAGCTTCTTTTGATATTCTTTTTCAGAGTATTGACAAGAGCGTTGGAGGGTGCATCGCCGGGATCCATCCCGGTGTTTCATACTTTGTGCAGGTCAGCAGCAGCACCAAGGAGCCATCCTAATAGCAGTGGAAGAGGTCCGATTTGACGCATTCGAGTTCTCGCGAATCCACAAATTTATTTGATTGCTCCCATACCGAATTCAGCGACAACAGTAGGAATTCCTGCATTAGTCATTAAGTTCATATCATACACTGACATAATTAGGACAGTCACATTTCATAGTTTGTTTCTGCATTCAAGTTTGTGTTTTCTAAATTAAAGAATCGCTATATTATAGTATTGCGCCAGTTGTATGCAACTGACGTGCCCGCAGTTTTCAAGTTGCACGACTCAAATTAGCAAGCGACGAGGATTTGAGTTTGGTGTGGATGACTGTTATAGAATTGAAGATGTTTAATGTTATAAATTGTATTTATTTTTATATAATTTTCTGCTGCGTGTTGTAAAGAATGACATTGTAATGAAAAGAATTTAAATTCCTTGTATTTTTGTACGAAGTTGAAGTAAAGATCATGTTTGTTCTACGAATTACTTGTGTTTGGAATTCGAGACGTTACAGAGGTGGCCAAGAATCATAGTGTGTCACAAAGTTAGCATGGGAACTCAAATTTCATTATGAATTCAACCCATAGTTTTAGCTCATAGTTTCCTTTAGCCCATTGTTAATTTTAACCCATGGTTAAAATTTATCCATGGTTTTTAATTAGGGTTTAGTTTAGTGTATATCCATACATACATACATACATACATGTATACACATATTAAGGCAGATACACATATATAATTATCATACAAAACAATTGTTAATAGAAAACATTGTATAGTATGTCTCAATTATTATTGAGATAACATACAATTTAATTAAGAAATACTCTAATTCCGGTTCACAAATGCACCTTCGGTGAGTTCGAAACATACTGAAAAATATGTTTCATTATTTTCTTGATTATGAATTGAAGAAGATTCTTTTAATACATGCATCTTTTAAACGTGCACGGGTTAAGACACAAAATAGTTGTATACTATTTTGCGGGGTCTTACATCACTCCCTCCTCAGAATCGTTCTGTCCTCCGAACGATGCTTATTGGGGGTAATGGTCATACCGAATGAAATGTTAAGGAAGTATATTGCTCATCAGTCTTTAGTATATTACGCCAGCTTCCTCGGTGCCCAGGTAATCCTTGTTGCCAGAATTGTGTCAGTTTGATCCATACCTTCCCAATCGAGTCGTTATCCCCTGGACTTCTAGGTAGCTTCATATTAAATTCCAAGATGATGTCCTCCTGCTTCAGCTCCAGGGTAGACAATGACATCAACCATTAGTCTTCTGGTCTGAATCTACGAGTATCTTCTGGCACCTGCAATATCTATCCACAAAAGTTAGCAATGTCCCGCTCGATCGCGCCTTCTAGTAATGCTGCTTCACGTCGAAATACATCTTCTGAGGTTCAAAGGCCACTACCTCCTTAGAAAAAGGGACGAAGCCAAGAATGCCGCTTCAGTCCATCTTGCAACTTCCTCGATACTCCTACTAAATGATTGGTGTGATCTGCCCCCGTTTGCAGTACTTCTTCCTCCTTGATGCGGACTTGGTGTTAGCCTAACTGCAGGTTGACCTTAGAGAATACTACTGCTCTTTGAAGCTGATCTAACCAGTCATTGATTCGAGGCAATGGTTGCATGTTCGAACCGTAGCCTTGCTCGACTCATGGTGCTCGATGCACATTCTCACAGGTCCATTCTTTATTCCTACAAGCAAAAAAATGTTGCTTCTCAAGGCGAAGCACTAAGCATAATGAATCTCTCTAGCAGTAGCTCTTCAGTTTGCTTGGCCTTGAATGATTCTACCATCAGGACGAGATTTGGAACATTGCTTCCTGGATTTCTTCCTGTGGCTTTTGCTTGTGGTATCTAATCCTTGTTGACATCTCTCAAGCTCCCTTCATCTGATACATTTTGGCGAATTCCCGTCTCAATGTTGAGGTCACCGTCGTCAGCTCAACTGCCTTCTTCCTTGTCTCTTATATTGCGTGATCACCTCCATCGATGTCCGGTTGCAAGCTTACCTCCTTGACGCCAGGTTGTAGATTCACCTCCATTGACATCAGGTTCACCCATAATTACTTTATATTAACATAAAAATATCATAACACACCAATTCAAAAATATAACATCATAATTAGCTTGAGCATTTAATACCCATGTACATAAGAAGATGATGTCATTGCATTCACCATTAAAACTTAGAAAACACATTCACAATACTAACATCCCATCAACTACCGAAAAAACTGAAATCATGTCAATCCATGTGACGAGCACCCCGGCCTTTGCGAACTCAGCTCGAGCTTAGCAACCTCTCTTATTACTGACCTTCTGAATCTGCCCATTGTCGTCCTTCTGTGGTTGTGGGCAATTCAGTTTGATATGCCCAGTCTTCCAACAGTTGAACAAGTATGCTCTTTCTTTGGGCATCGAAACTTATAGTGTCCTTGATCGCCACAAAAGAAACATTCTACTGGTTAGAAGGCTCCTTCGCTGGTGTTGGGCTTTTGAGACTTCTGGTTCGGGTCTTGTTTCTCAGAATTTGTAGCTAGAGCAGGTCGTTTCCCTCTGTTCCATTTTCCGATCTTCCCTTGTGGATGCTGATTTTGGTTCATATCCAGTTTTGTCATTGCCGCTCGCCGCACAAGCTTGTCAAATCTTCAGATGCATAACGGTACCATCTTAGACCTCAATCCAGGTTTGAGCCCCTGTTCGAACTTCTTGGCCTTCTTCACCTCATCCTGTACCATCTTTGGGGCATAGCAGGACAACTAGGTGAACTTTGTTTCATACTCCCGGACTGTCATACTACCCTGCCTTAAGTTGAGGAATTCCATAGCCTTCTCTTCCTGAACATCGAGAGGGAAGTAATGCTACCTAAACACTTCGAGAATATCCTCCCATGCTATAGGCCCATCTCCCATGCTGCGCTTGAATGACTGCCACCAAACACCTGCATCCTTTTCTAGTAGAATGGTTGCCAATTTGACCTTGTTGTCCTCTGGTGTCTTGAGCACTTTGAACATGATCTCTACTTGTCGAATCCATTCGCTAGCTGCCATGGATCCGCCCCTCCTTCAAAGACTAGTGGCTTCATCCTCTTAAAGGATTCTACCATCTTGACTGGGTTAGCTATGGCGTTCCCCAGCTTCCTTCCCTGTGCACCCTACTCGGCATGAAGTTCCTACTCGCCCCAATAAATGCTCCCATCATTTGATAGATGCAAGCAAACTCCGTTTTGATGTTGAGGCCAGTTTCATTGGCTCCGCAGCTCTCGCCTTCAGTTCGTTGTGACCACTCCTAGTTCTTCCCGACATCCTTCAAAGAAGAAAAAAACTTATATAGGGGTTAGTGTCGGATATAGGGAGATCATAAACATAAGCTGCAAGTTCAACAATATGGTTACGACCATCCTACTATCCAATCTTAAACTTGACTATAACTGGGGCATTAAAGTCTAATTTCCTACTGTGTTAGACTACAATTTGAAGTCGGCTCTAATACTACTTTGCACCACCTCGATTTTCGTGCATAGGAAACTCGAGACACAAGCCAGAATCTTACTTCAAACGATTGCTTAACACAAAATTTGATAGGAAATTAAAACCTTTATTGCAACCCAGAATGTTACATTGTACAATACAATCTCACATTAATTTTTACATCATAAATTATATCAATAAAATTTAATGTATAAAATTTATAATCTCCACTTGGACGCTCCACACAGCTCGAGTTCCTTACCCCCACGATCAAGTAGTCATGCACTAATCAGACTGTGGGCACATCAGTTAAATGTAATTGACGCAATGCTGATAAAACCAGCGACTCTCCAAACTCAACAATCAATATTTGATGCAAAAGAAAAATTTGTACCCAAATCACAAGTGGCAGTGTATGCCATGACCTAAAATCTAATGCACAACCCTCAAGTGCACATGATGCTTCTATTCTAATGCACACTTGATTTGGAAACTTATGCATCCCATACTACATACTCCCCAAATCAAGCTCGCTTTCTTCTGGATGCAAGGTTCGATCCTTGTCATGCATCCTACTCTTGTACTCTTTCTTGTTTCTGACTTTTATCAAGTGATTGGTAGAGTTGCAGTACATGAGATCTACCCCCGCATCTACAAACGGTCTGGTGGTCTTTCTCCACTTCAAACGATAGTGATCCCTCTTTTCGCTCAGATCTGTGGTATTTCTTCCTTTGCCAGGATTTATGGTCTTTCTTCACTCCCGGTTAGGCTAGTGATCCTGTGACTCTGCCAGTCTGTGGTTTTTCACCCTACCCAAAGTTATGAAGAACATACGGCGAATCAGCAGGGCTTTCACCTGCTCCGCCAAGGGACTCAAAGTAAACTCTTGCCCCTCATTCGTGTTGATAACCCATAACAGAGACGAAAACTTATGGGTCCATCCCTTAAGCTCTGACAGGACTTGCAATTTACGTCATCGTCCCGTTCTCATCACTAAATTCCAGAAATTAATAGTCGAGATAAAGCCGCCCGAATCCCCTCGGCTATGTCAGATGGCGCCGTACGTGTCCCTTTTGACAGGATGAGTACAACACCCAACTAGTGCCTTTCCATACACTCAACAACGATGTGGCCTAATCCTAAGACACTAACATTAGTTCCACAATATACAATGGTCTTAGTTAAGCAACTAATCATCTTATATTAGTGAAATGATTAGTAAAACCAGGCGGTTGCTTCCTAATTAATAAACCTAGTCTTTTTGTCTGAACACAACTGTCCAAAGTGAAGTCCAACCCGGCCTCCAAACTAGGTCCAAGATTTGGCCCAACTTGGCCCAAACATGGCCCAGTGACGACAGCGATTCGACCTTCGTCGAGCGCTATCCGTCCTCTTACTTGGATCTCGACCATGTCTCCAGCTTGCGATCAATCCCTATTTGGATAACGATCCCGTCGGCGTGTGAAATCTGTCTTCATCCGTTGCACTCGAGTTGACATGAGCTCCTAACTACTCGAATGATCGTGTAGTATTAATAGATCCTATGGTACAATTCACTACCCTAATTATCAGTAAGTTAATAACACTTATGGGTAATAGAATCATCCTCAATCATCAATTTAAATAAGTACGAGGCTATACTAACCTTAAGTAAGTTAGAAAAATTTAGAATAACAAACAAGTTGCACTAATGCAAACATAAGAGAATTAGTTATTCTAATCTTAAAACATGATAGACATATACATGCTCAATTCTAACATGATCAAACATGATTCATGAGTTAGATAGTCGACCTTGTAAATCCATTTTAAGGCCCTAACATGAAGGTAACTTATATATATTCAAAACCGCAAGCTAATTATTCAACATACATCTTGTGCTATTTGCAAAAATCATCATTAATCATATTCTCAATGAAATTTCATGTTTTTTGATTCTACAAAAAGGTCATTTAGTCTACTTTATTTTCTTTGTGGGAAACTTCCTCAAAATACTCCATTTTATGGATGAAAATGGCCTCAAACTGATATGTGTGTGAAATTCCAGAGTTTGACAAAATCTGTCACCCAGTTACACATTGACTCAGTGGAAAATAACAAATGATCTAAAAAATTTACAAATTTCTGTAGGCATGTTCCAAACACATAAAGCATCATATATCCAAAATTTAGCTAAAAAATTTCTAGTATTCAAAAAGATATGATAATTTAAATTGGATATAATTTACAAAACAACAAATTCACTGTTTCTTATAATCTGCAGCAAGTTGTATTTTATTTAAAATATCAAATGATGCTTAAAAATTATAAAACTTGGTGGAGATGTTCTATACTGACCTTAGACACTGCATGTAAAAATTTCAATCTTAAATTTTTTTTCATCATGGAAATATAGCATCCAGTAACTAAGAGTAAATAACATTCAGAATCAGAAAAATAACTCTGTTCCAGTACCCTTTTTGTAATTATAAAAAATAGCAGACATCATCCAAATATTATGAAAATTTGTGGAGTTATCATAAACATGTATGAGAAGCTATTGTAAAAAAATTCAGTTCAAAATTCTTAATAATCAACATGCATAATTAAACAGAATAGAAAATAGGTTCTATACCAGCAACATGTTAGACTTAATTTAAAATATAAAACTATATCCAAAAATTACGAAATTTGGTGAAGTTGTTATAGACATATAGAAGAACAGCACTTAAAAACCCAGCTTAAGAATCCATGTATTCTGGAAGGAATGAATTATCAAAACTAAACAAAAAAATCAGGACAGAACAGTAAACAGTTCAGTCATCTTCTTGCTCAATGTTGATTTCGTATTTTCTAAATAAATATAAAAAATCTTCCAAAAATAATGAAATTTGGTGGGAGACTAGGGATCTATGTGAGATATTGCTGTAAAAATTCCAACCCCAAATTCGAAACGATCACCAAAATATAACTAAACACTCTATGCTAAATTTCCACAAGTTCTTGCATTTTCTAGCAATTGGTATACTTAGCACTTGTATTAAATTATAAACATACAATAATTTTCAATCATATCATTTTGCAAACCAAATCAATAACATATATCACAATTTAAGAACAAAGTAAGCTTGCCTAAAGTTTAGAAAAGACGATGGTAGTATAGAAATGTGTTGAAAATTTGAGTTGTAAATAAAATGTGATATTTTCTAAAGGAGGAGTAGGGGGGTGTCTGCTATGTGGCCGGCAAGGATGAGGGTGAGGTGGCCAAGAATCCTAGTGTTTCACAAAGTTAGCATGTGAACTCAAATTTTATGATGAATATAACCCATATTTTTTGTTCATAGTTGCCTTTAGCCCATTGTTAATTTTAACCCATGGTTTTTAATTGGGGTTTAGTTTAGTGTATATACATATATACATACATACATACATGTATACACATATTAAGGCAAATACACATATATATAATTATCATGCAAAACAATTCTGAACTACCTTTCTAATTTGGAAACTAAAGTTTTACATTCCAAGATTAAGACAACTAATCTAAACTCATTCTATAGTTCAAATGATTATTAATGCAGTAGGTCTAGCTAGGGTCCAACTTGGCCATCCTAAATCGTGCCCATGAGTTGACCCAACTCTGCCCAAATACGACGAAAAAGTTGCATTTCAGATCGACGAACACCATATGACAAAATTGCCATTAATAAATTTTTCTCGAACCCACTCCAAGGGTTAGTCGAACACGATATATAACACTATTCTGCATGAATTGAGGTATTTATTTTAATTTCCCTACACCATAAGTATGATCATCCCCAACCATCTAATTATACTATGTATTATGTCCTACACGTATACAAGCATTTTTTTCATAGGCAACTTTACTTCTTAAAATTCCTTCCCGCACTACGTTATTTCACTCATATCTATGTACATGATATTAATAACCCCATTTGCAAGTTCATTTCTCATAGCATATCATTCTACTAACATTTTTCATTCACATACGCCTATATTTTGATTTGGGCATTTCATCGAACAACTTATGTGCAATCATTCCGTTGCCTAATCTCTACAACAACAACGACTTCTTTTCCCTTCTAGCAATTCCATCCATCTACTAACAATTCCATCTACTTAGCTTGTATTCTAACACACTAACACACACCACAATTTATTTGGTGTTATGAACATGAACATACACACATCAATTTCAACAAAAGCTTCATCCAACAGACAATTAATTCATGGAAATAACATACAAAGAATTAAGAGAATACCCATTTTAATTTGGAGAGTTCAACACCACACTAGCATTAACTTCTTCTCTTCCTAGCTTGCTTTCCTCTTCTACTCCTTATTCTTGCTTCAAATAGCTAAATTGAGCTTTAGGGAAAATAAGAGAATATTAGAATTGAAGTGAAGTATAGAGTGAGTATGGAAATGAGCTAGGGTTGTTCACCGATGCCCTCACTTATATAGGGGGTGACCGGCCATGGGTAGGGATAAGGTTGCTTAGTTGTCCTACATAATCAAAGCAACCTAGGTTTGTAGGGTTACACATATGCTAACCTAGGGTACACATAACCCTTTATACAAAATTCTAAGGGTACACATATGCAACCCTAGGGCACACATAACCCTTCTTAGGATTACACATAAGCTAATCCTCCTTCATGTCAAATTTGTGGGCTACCCTTTTTCACAATTACTTGCTAACATGGATAAGCTAGTCGGGTTATGCTAGTGGGGTTAAGTTAGCATGGTTGAGCCAATTAGGTCTAGCCCATGTGAATTTAATTGGGTTGAGTCCAAACCATGCAACTTATAGTGTTTGTTAACACTTAAGTGTTTGCACATAGAACAACAATTACAAATACAACTTATAACAACATACGCTATCTGTTGATACACAATTTAGTAACACGTTCGAAAATGTGCATGTGTAAAAAAATTTATAGAAAATAATTGTTAATTATTTTGGGGATATTACATTATCCCCTAATTGATATTAGTAGAAATCCCTGTAAATCATTCTTTCCGTGATCACCCAACTACGTGCACTATTATGATCACAAATTTGTATGAACATCATGACGTAGATGAATAACGATCATCTACGTTAGAAAACATAAATTTAATGTTATGAATAACGATCCTCTTAGATATGTATTTGATAAATTCTAACCTTAATCATCGATATGGGTAGAAGCATATAATTCTTGTCATTGAAATCGATCTTTTTCCCATGTTATCGTTATAGTTTAGTAGCTCGATGTATTAGTTAATTGTAGCGTGTCATAGAATGTTATAGAGTTATAAACTAGTGACTGAGAACCTTAGATCGTCTTGCTGAGATTTATTATGTAATACCCCAGATTTTTAAATAATGTTTTTAAGATTAATAAATAAATTAAAATGATTTTTGGAGATTTAATAAATATTTTTCTGAAGATTTATCTTTTTACACGTGCAAAACACGTGCAAATATTTTCTTATGAAGTTCAAAATCAAAAATTATTTTCAGAGAAACTAATTATTTATTATCAAATATTATTTGTGAATTTTACGGATTTTTCTGATAATTATTAGACCTATTCGCAAATATTACAAAAAGGACTTTTGTGCAAAATTACCACTTTGAGTAAAAACTCTAGATTTTGTGATTTTTGGGCTGGGTATGATGCCTAGTCAACTCAGACGTAAAGAGTTTACTTTCTTTTTTAATAAATTTGGTTTATTTTGTAAGTTTTGATTAAAAAAAGGATCTTTTTGCAAATTTGCCATTTAGAGGGGTAAAAGTATAAATTCGTTTTTCTGGGTTTTTTTCAAACAGTGCCGAATGGTATTAATATGGTTTTTTTTGTTTTTAAAACTCAATTAAGTTGGTTTTATTTAATTTCCAAGTATAAGGATAATATATATATATATATATATATATATATATATATATATATATATATATGTAAAGTTATATTTAAAAGATGTATTTTACAAATCTATTTACAAAACCCTAAACCTATTATTTCAGGCCTATTTAAGAGTGGGTGCAGCCGTCTCTTGCTGTGCTACACAAGGGATTTCTTATTCTATTTTCTTGGAGTTTTCAAGCGTGGGTTCTTGGTTTTCTTGCAAAGGAGGATTTCTCTTATTCTTTATTTCTTTTCGGTTGATTCTTCAAAGAGATGAGTGACATATTTTGTTGTCTTTTATGGCTAAATATAAAAAAAGTACACAAAGTTTTGGGCCAGTTTAAAAAAAGTACACTAAGGTTTTTTTGTTTAAAAAAATGACACAATGTTTAAAAAAACTCCACTGGGTTAGTTAGGGTTAGGGTTAGGATTAGGGTTGGGTTAGAGTAGGGTTTAAAAAAACCACTTTCATCTTTTATTTGTGTTTAAAAAAACCACATTCATCTTTTATTTGTGTTTAAAAAAACATCACTTAACTAATCAGATGTTTAAATAAACCCCCTGAACTAACCCTAACCCTAACCCTAACCCTAACCCTAACTAACCTAGTGGAGTTTTTTTAAATATTGTGTCCTTTTTTAAAACAAAAAAATCTTAGTGTTCTTTTTTTAAACTGGCCCAAAATTGTATACTTTTTTTATATTTAGCCTAATTTTAATTTGTTTTGACCCTCGAATATGCCTTCTAACTATCTTAAACTTGTTCCCTATTCTTGTTCATGTTTACTTGCCCTGTTTCGCACACTTTCATGTTTGTCTTGATAATAATAATAAATAACAAGCCGGGGTTTAAGGGAAAGACCATAGTAGTGGAAAATATAGGTAAGTGTACTCAGAAGGGGGCCTGCGTTTCCCACTTGATACTTGTCTCATGAACTAGTTATATTATTATTCGATTCATGAACTAGTACTATTGATTCATGAAATAGTATATTATTACTCAATTCATGTACTTGTTATTACTTGATTCATGAACTAGTATATTATTGTTTAATTCATGACTTGTCATGTTATTACTTGACACATGAACTAGTTATATGATAACCCGATTCATGAACATGCTTGCTTGATACTTGATGCCTGAGTACACCGCCCTATAAAATCCACCATTAGACCTAAACGTAACTGTTTGTATGTAGCAACCATGTGGTAAATAGATGGGTCGCATGAAGGGCTACCTAGATAGAATTAAACAATTAACTTAAGAATAACTTGTCACTTGTACACACTTGATACCCTACTTGATACTTGTTACTTGACACTTGTACATGATACTTGTTACTTGATACTTGATACAACTACTTGCTCACTTGTTCCTTGTTCCCGCCACTTGTATTTGCTACCCGATCCTGTTACTTGATTTGTCTTACTTGCTAGCTAGTCCCTTGAACTTCACTACCTGTTGCATCCTAGTCAATCATGTTGTATATCCTTGATTCTAAATATTGTTTCATATTTTCTTGCACTTATTTTCATACCCTTGCTTGTACTACTTGCAGCCCTAACTTGCACTAAGGGCGTTTGTTTTTGTTTCTCCATTTTCTTTTGCATGATAAATATATGTTTTGGAGATCAATTGCCTGAAGGAGTTGGTGAGCAAACGTTCTAGGCTTCACTTGGGGAAAACTTACTTTAATTACTTTGTATTTGAGTTATTAAATTTTTTTGCTACTTGAAACTTGTAATGGGCTTGTAGTCCCGAAGTTTTTACTTTTGATCCAGATCTTGAATTATTTGGGATATTTATAATTGTTTCAAATATTTTCTGTTGATTAATAAATTATTCATGCATGCATGGTTGAATACATTTTTCTTTATTTCTTGTTATGATGCTGAATCGATCCTACAGCTTATGAATGATGAAAATCATTCGCTGGGCTTCGTCACATACTCGTATTTCGTATTCCTTTTGGGAAACGGGGCGTGACAAGAACTCCAGGGGAGAGTTGAGCTCCGAATTCGTTTGGAAGAAGAGGATCGCTCGGAGGCAAGTTTCGTAGAGGATTGGATAGCTTGTACTCATATTGTTGCCAGCTGTAGGGGTGTTTGAATGGTCGTTTTCGAGCCTTGAGCCCGCATACTGGCAGGTTGTGAGGGCGGCTTCTAGCCATGATTGTAAACTCCGAACTAGCTATTTAAGTTTCTCCAACGAGTTGTAGGAGCAATTCCGAATGGTGAACCACTCTGCGTTTGCTTGTTCACAAGCGACTAAAGCGGTGTCGAACCAAGTATTGGACTCCAAACTTGTTGTTTAAGGGGGGTAACGAGTTGTAGGAACAATTCCGAATGGTGAGCCACTCCGCACTTGCTCTTTTACAAGCGGCTAAAGCGGCATCGAACCAAGTATTGGACTCCTAACTCATCTTTTGAGCCTAGTATGTTGTGGGAGCAGCCCTGCGGGACAAGCTGGACTTCGAACTTACCGTTTTTACGAGTTGTAGTGTAACCCCTATTTCCGCCAATATGTATTTCCTGGGTATTGTTCCGTATTTTGATATTTATAAATTTGTTATTGTTAAATTCATTTTGAAATTATTGTTAAAGCTTTTCCTAAACAATAGTTGTAATTATTTTGAATAAAACTTGTCTCTATTTCTACTTGATTAACCATTTGCATTTTAATCTCAAATCAAAAATATTATTATTACTGTTTGGACTATTTCAACAAATTCCTATTTTTAATATATAGATATTGCTATGATAATTGTTACGGTTATTTTTATTATTTATTTTTATTATTATTGTCACTATTATTATTATTGTCAGTATTTTATTCTTTGTGTTATTATTCTTACTAATTGTTATTGTTAGTATTATTATTTTTGTTTACATGGTTATTTCTATTCTTATTGTTACTATGATTATTTATCGTTATTATTGATTATTAAAGCGATTCTTATTTAGTAATTGTGTTTTAATTGTTTCAAGTAATTTATGTAATGTGATACAAATTGTATTTTCGGATAGCTTATTACTCTTTTGTATTTGGGTTTATATTAATCCATTATATTTATGTACAATGTATTTTTATTTATTGGATTTATACCTAATTGCCCAATACCCAATATCCTATCTTTTCCTATAAATACTAATTCCTTTTATTAAAACCCTAATCCTATTCATTAATCCCTAACCCTAGCCGCCAAACCCCTAATTCCTGTGCTACCCTAATCCTTCTCCTGTTCATCCACCGTCTCCATCTCCCGCTCTCTCTCTCCCTCTGCCTGGTTAATCCACCGCCGAACCCCATCCCCTCGCCTGCATCCCCTCACCCTCGACCTCTCATCATCGACCTCATCGGCCCCGTCGTCATCCCGGTTCTATCCACCGAACCAAAACCCATCCACAGAGCTGCCATTGCCCCATCGCCTCGTCGCTTCCACTCGCCGACCCTCGTTCTCGCCGTGGACCCTCTCCGCTCACCCTCACAACCACCGCAAATCCCCTCGTCGTCTCGTCGTCGTCGTCGTCCAAGCACGAAGACACCCCGTCGTTCGTCTCCCCTGTTTCGGAACCAAAAACAGAGTTCGGACTTCGTCGAGGTTGCCGTCGCGAGCCACCAATCTTAGCCGCTGCGTCGCTTCCCAACCAGCCACCACCGCCTCGCCATGATCGCCGCTCTCGAGCCCCGCGCCGCAGTTCGCCGTCAACTCTCCCGCGCGTTCTCTTTCTTTCTGCCGAAGTAATGAAGAAGACGGATCGCGAGTGGTCGATCTTGCTATTCGGTGTTCTGGCCACGCCAGATCCCCTTTTCGTTGTTCCCTGTTTGGATCCAATCCGATGTGTAAGAGAGATCCTATTGGTGGGATTTGGTGTTTCGTGTTCGGCCGCATCAGATCTGATCTTGCTGTCCCCTGTTTTGGTGTGGATTCGGTGTGGAGCTGAGATCCTATTGGTTCGTTCTGGTGTTCCGTGTTAGAGTGCGCCAGATCCAGTTCTGGTGTTCTGCGTTCTGTCCCGATCTGGTGTGTGGAGATTGCTCTAGGATCTTGCTGTTGCTATTATTCTTCGCGCATATTTTTGGGAGATTTCACCAGGGATTCTGATCCCGTTATTCTATTTAATTATATCTGCAATAACAGGCAAGTCTCTTCTTGAACAATTTTATTTATTTGTGTTCAAGAATCCTTTGATCTCCTGCAAGTAGATCCTGTCCTTTTATTTATCAAAAACTGCTTTTGACAATTCCGTTAAGATTATCGAGGGTTTACACGAGCTACCCCGACATACTCTTAACATCGTGCTACTTTTTCGTTCTAAACCTAGTCCCCAATGTTTCATGCCTTTGCTCATTAAATAACTAGATTCATGCTTAGGACTGCTTGATAAATTGGACATTAAAATTGAACATGCTGGAATTGAATTTCATTGATGAATTGACATCCTGTGTACCACCCCGAATTCCGAAATACAACTGAATTCGAGATTCCACAGGATCTTTACATTTTTTTCGTACAATTTTACAAGGAATTTAAAACTTTTCACTTTACATCAGAGTTACAAGAAATCTTTACACTTTACATTTTACAGCGGAAGCAAAATTACAACATTTATATAAATGAAAGTACAACAACATTTGAGTAATCTCTAAGCATCAGTTCTTCTTTAATCTTTATCATGACATTTATCCTGCATACAAAACTGTGGGTACGTCAATTTATTCAACCGACGAATATTATACACGGCCATCCTCTCTATGCCGGAAAAAGTATAATTGATTTTCCATATTTAACAAACACAAACTTGTTCACATACCAAACTAAGAGGAATACCCTATTGATATCATGTTGTGATTGTGCACTTAGTCCTTAATGCAATTATTTACATTACATGACACTAATGCACACTTATTCGGATTCTATGCATCCCATACTACAAAGGTCCGAGGGCAAGCCTCTTAATCGTTCTTCATCTTGTAGGGTTCAATCCCTCGTCATGACTTAATCTACTACTGTAACTACGGTAAGTATCCTAGATGTCCTATGAGTACGAGCTCATGTACAGAAACACTGGAGGGGAATCCGACATCATGTCACGATGCATCGTGAAGACTATCTATGGACAATTCAGCCTCCTTCATGGCACACGATCCTCTCGCAGTCACCAAACACCCCACAAGCGTCGCCAAGATCCCAATAATTCTGGAGTAGTGCCCACGTCATGTCACGACGCATCGTGAAGACAAACTGTGAATCACACCCACATCGTAGACTCGAGGCCCTCATACTTGTATTTTTCTCTCACTTTCATCACCTCTTCACTATGTACTAATCCTTAATTTTAATGAAATCATGAACAAAATCAATCTATTAGAGTTAGCTCTCTCACTACTACCGGTCTTATTTCTTTCATTTCACAATGACCCAAACTTGGTCTTTTCAGTTTCAATTATCATATCTCATCAATTTTCACTTGCCGGTGTGAGTTTTGGCTACACCCTAATTTTCAATTTCAATTCACAAATTCACAATCTGAGTTGTCAAACTCAAGAACATTTCTCTTTTTCAATCACATGATTTCCAATCTTTTCATGAGTCAATAATCATACATGGATTTCAATTATACATTATGCATTCATAACCAACATGTACTGTCACATTAAAATCATATCACAAAATATCTAGTCAAAGTGAATATTCACAAACTCACTATTGTCACACTATTCTTTAATAAGAATAACTCGTATAAAACTTCACATTTATACTTTCTTTCTTTCAATTTCCTTTTCTAACACTTATCTCAATTTCTTCGTAAAAACACATTTTTATGAAATTATACGAGTATAATAACTATAGTTCCAATTACACTTTTACTTCTAAAAATGCACTTTATTTCATACTAATAACTCCCAATAAATTTTCATAAGTCACACATGATTTTAGAATAATAATAGTATTTTTTTCGGAATTTTTACACATCAAGAAAACCCAAAAATCACTTTTTTAAACAAAAATAACATTCTGGCCACACCAAGAATCGAACCCGCGACCCAAGAGAAGACAGCCGCACGCGCTAGCCATCTGGCCACTTGTGCTCAACGATATAAAGAGAAGACGGAGAGTTATATACTCTCTATCCGAAAACTGGTTTAATTTTAAAATGCACATAAAAGAATGGTGGACTCAGGTATCGAACCAGCGACCTCAACCCACACACACCCGCGCTACTGTAGTGCCAAAGGGCTCACCGACCACTTGAGCTATAGGCTCAAGTTGTCTCAACTACAACTCGAATTCATTTAATTAAACTCTCCGTTCATTAGAATATTTTGATGTTCAAAAGCTCTTATTTTTGTTTTGCTTTCACTAAAATTCCTGTAAATCTCCAGAATGTCTATTCTAACATAATTTAACACTCCAGTAATTTAAAATAATTTTTTCAGTAATTAAACACACATTTCTCATACAATTAATTTAAATTACATACTACTATTTTCATAAATCATTTTGACATTTCGCACACAACTTAGTATTAAAGATTTCTACATCAATTCCCTGTTTTCCCCCCTTTCATAACCCAAAACATATTATAATTTATTCATTCCAACCAATATCACGAAAGTCCATCTAAGCACATAAAGCAACAATTTCATCTACTAGCATTTTGTACTTAGTTTTGATGTTAACAACAATTCTAATTCATATATTCCATCACTACAAAACGATTCACATACAACTTAAGATTCATGACAAGATAACATGCAATCTATCAAGCATCAATTTAATCAACTAGCAAGTCCTTTTTCCAATTAAGCGTATTCTTATTAGTTTCTTTCATGCATTATCATTTCAACCACCCCTAACATGGTATTTAATTAGAAATATAGAAAAACAACCCACCTTATTTGGAGTGAAAAATTCACAACACCTTCTAAACGAAAGAGTCCTTCTCGAGCTTGCCAAACGAGCACTCCTCCCCCTCCTTGATGTGCAAACCGATGCTTCCCAAGTGCAACCCGAGCCTTCCTAGTAGCCGACCTCCTTGAATGCAAGCACAAATACTCAACTCTCAATCTTTTATTCTCACTTCCTACTAATAACTCACTACTAATAATTGTATTTTCTTGCTATAGGTTTGGAGAATGAAGAGTGCAAGAATAACTAGGCTTGGGGGGGGGGGTATTTATACTAAAATTTGGGATAAATAAAGGGTTAGGATTAATCTAGGAGTTAAGGACCAATGGCTAGGATTTAAGGGGAAGTTGGAGTAACCAACCATGATCCCAAAACTACCTCCCACAACTCCACTTCTCTTTTCCTTTCCCTCCCATTCAAAACCGGCCAAGGTGGAGTGCACACTACACATGTACGTGCAATGCACGTGCATTCAATAGTCCCCCCATTTTAAAAGTTGTACATTTTATTTTTTATAAAAATAATCTACATTACAAGTTGTATTTAAAAAGAGAGAATAACTCATGGGCCTTTATTTAATGGGCCAAATTAGTTTCCAAAAAAAAAATTAAATTGGGCTATAAAAAAAACTTATGTTTATTAAAGAAAAATGGGCTTTAATAAAAACAAATGGAGGTGACATATATATATATATATATATATATATATATATATATATATATATATATATATATATATATACTCATTTGTCCATGTAATGAAAATAATTATAAGATTTTATACTGCAAAACTGCATGTGCACAATACGTACAAAAATAAAAATAATAGTTTTCATAAATGAAAATCAGGGTATTACATCATGACCATGATAAATGTATCTTAAACCTTAAAAATTTGCACGTTGATACCTAGGATTGCTTTGATGACCAATTTGCATGCTATATGTGATCGTGTGAATTATTTGTTATCTTTTATGTTAAGTTGATTTCTGGACTGCTGTATGTTTCACTTTGAATCAGACTTTTAGACATGCTAATGACATAATTAGAGAAAACTTACTGAACATAAAACGTAGCCCTTGATGTCTAGATAATTTTTCTCTGGTCTGGATTTAAATTCCAATTTGTCATCTGTTAGATATCATCACTTTACTGCCACTGTGTTAGTAATTTTCGGACTCATAATTTCATATGTATCCTGCTGTTATTTATTTTATTTGACCCTGTTAACAGTAAAAGAAAATTTTGAAATAATTTAGACTGGACCTAGACATGCATAGATACTTTCTTGAATTTTTTTAGATTTTAATATTGAATTTTCTGACTCGAATTAATTAATGGAACATAACCTACTGCATGCTGACCGAACATAAAACTTGATTTGATTAGAGTTTTCACCCTAGTTCCTATGACTTTTATAAGCCTTAATTATACTCGCTGGAACCGTATGGAAGTCTACATTCCAGATCTTTCGGAGGATTCAGTTTTGCTATTGTGTAGTGACCATGATCAATGTTTTAGTACAGCAAGGTCATGCTGTCCTGATTTTGTGAAATGTGTTAAATGATGTGGTTGCTTCATGCTTTGTCTGTAGTGCTTAGAATTAGTCACACATAGTAATATACAAAATTGACACCCTCTTGCAAGCTCACATAGGATGAAAATGACTTAATAACAAGCCGGGGTATTATGAGTAGACTTGGTAGTGAACGATCGGGAAATGTACTCGGCAAGGCCTTCTCGCTCGCATGAATACTTGACATCTAAGGAGGAGATTGTCTTGGAAGAAGATTATCTTGTCATCTCGTTATCTCGATATCTCGTTATCTTGTTTATCACGTTATCTAGTTACGCTGAGTACACGAACCGTGAATTCACCATCGGTCTAAAACGATCACTGTGCTTGCACGGAACCTGTAGTATGGGATGCAGTAGTACGTGCACTAGATAGGCTAATAAAATGACTAATAACCTACATATTTGAATTTGTATTGAACTCAACTTGACATCACGCATTACATGTGTGATTATTGTAACCTTTTTGATATTACTGCCTGCTTTTTATTTTGTTCTTTGACTTTGACCATGTCCCTTTTCTTTGATATTCAAGTTTTTCTTTATCCTCTGTTTTCTCTACTTGCTGCCCAGGACTTGCTCTAAGGGCTCTCTTTTCTTTCTTTTTAGATCCAATATTAACAGGTACCGAAGGAGCAGTACAAGAAGAACTTGGTGAGCAAACTCTCTGAAGATTGGAGCTGGACCATTAGACTTCTTTGCTATATTTTGTTATTTTCTTATTGTATTTCCTTTTTATCATACTTTGTATTCTTGGGCTTTATGACCCGATGTTTTGTTTTATCCCTGATGTTGGATTATTATTTGGTAAATTTATTTCATGATTATCTTTGAGTTTATTTATTGTTTATGTGATTATATTCCTTGTCTGCGTGGTTGTTTCTCTTGTATATTGTTGAGTTAGACTGGTACAGCTTATGGATGATGCATAATCATTCGCTGGGCCTTCGTTACGTGCTCGTATTTCCGTATTTTGGGAACCGGGGTGTGACACGTAGATGTGACTCAAAGAGATAGACATGAGGCAAATTCAATAATTTTCAATAGAAAAAGCTAAGTTTTAATAAAACAAACTAAGTGGCCGCTTCAATGGGACGAGCCTTTATTACATGCTTTTGGCTGTGTTACAAGCATCGGCCTTATTGAAAACTAAAAACATACTTCTACGAGAGGGTGTTATGCACCCTTGCGGTACTTTGACCTCCATGGATAAGGTGGAGGATAGCCACAGGTTCGGAGACTTAGAACTCGGTGGGCCTTTCGGTTCGCTTGTTTGCTCCTTGAGGTGGAGGGTCGGCCCCGTCCTTTCTGACGAACTTGGCCAGGTGTTCCCACTGTATGAGTTCTTCGATATCATCCTTGAGAGCTCAATAATCATTCGTGTCGTGGCTGTGGTCCTTATGAAAGCGGCACCACTTTTCTATGTTCCTTCTCTTTGCTGGGGTATTCATTATAGGGGAGCACGGAGTAGCCTTCCTTATCCACCTCCATAAGAACTACTGATATACTAGCATTGAGGGGGTGAACTTCTCAAAACGAGGAGTTGGGCGGCACTGGCCATTGTCATCTTTCTAGAATTTCTAGGACCATTCTTCGCTTGTATTCTTCCGTTTGTTCTCGGAAGATGTCTCCTCTCGACTGGGGGGTTGAGAGCCTCTTCCACTTGGATGTACTTCTCGCTCCTAAACAGGAGTTGTAAGAAGTCCCGAGGAGGCTTCTTGGCAAGGGACGTCTTAAGGTCAGCATTATTGACGATGTGCCTAAATGCTACAGAGGCCACTGATTGGTTGAAAGAGACAATAGACCAGGCTTCGGCGGTAAAGCACCGAACATAATCTCTTAGGCGTTCACCCTTTCTTTGGCCGAGGGCTAGCAAAGATGTACTTATTTTCTCGGCTCGGCAACTGCTAACAAAGTGGGTGAGGAAGAGCTCCTCAAACTGTTCGAATGAAAAAATGGAGGCTGAGGATAGACGGGAGTACCACTTTCGCACTGGTCCCCTCAACATTGCGGGGAAGGCCTTGCAGAGGAGCACATCTGAGGCTTGATAAATCATCATGACAGTTTTAAAACTTTCGATATGATCGGCTAGGTCTGACTCCCTATTGTAGGATTCAAAGTAGGGCGGCTTAAAGGTTTCGGGGACCAGAGCTTCCATGATGGCCCTGAAAAAGGGGGGTCTGCTTGGGCGGAACTTATTGGTCCGTTTTTCTTCTTTGAGATTGATCTTGTTGAGGCACCTTTCCATCTCGTGGAGACGGTGGTGGACCGAGTCATCCCTCCGGCTGGATCTAGTCGACCCTCGGGACTCTCCTTCATGTGTGGCGGTTTGGCGAGGGCTGGGTGTACGCTGGTCATGACTTGGGACATGGGGGGGGGGGACTAGGCACACGCTGATCCTGACTCGTGGCAATATTAAGAGCTCGCAGGATATCTTCTTTGAAGTTCTGGAACTCGGCCTGAGTGACTGGTGCCCCTCCAGCGCGGCAGTCCCCAGGTGCGGCTCGCCTTATTGGAGTATGCCTGCCGACGACGTGGAATGGACTCTCTTCGCCTCCTCAGGGAGGGGGTTCTTCTAGGCCTTGGCCTGTGGGGGGACGGACTCTAGGGGCCCTTTGGCGCTCGGGTTGAGGGACTTCCTCAAGGGCTCGCCTTTCATTCAAGCGAGTTCGGAGGTCGACCCCCTGTTGACGGTTAACAATTACTTGATGGAGATCCTGCATAGGAGGGCTTTGAGAAGCCATAGAGTCAGCTGAAGGATTGTAGACTGAGATATGGTCATGGTGGGAGTGGTGTCCTTGACGGCTTCGACGGGAACCCCCTGGGGCAACCCCCTGGACCTGGAAGGAGCCTGTTCAGGCTGTGGTTGCTGAACTTGTTGGTCGAGTTGAGGAGGAAGATCTTGGAATGGTGGAGGAGGAGGAAGAGGAGTGGCTCTTCGGCTGGACGTCGTTGCCTTCCCTTTTCCTTTCAGAGGCACGGCGTGGAAACTGCTTTCACCGGCGATATGTGACTGGATTGCTTTTTTTGTTCCCACAGACGGCGCCAATCTGTTGTTGCTAATTTTTGTGTGGGAGCAAACAGATGATTTGTAGATTCTTCTAGAAACAATAAAAGCAAACCTGTTGACTTCATGCTGACGTTGACTGTTTCTTGCTGCTGCCGCTAACCTGAAAAAAGTTCGATACACCGATATTGTTATCGGCGATGAACCCTCCAACTCTCAAGTCAGTAATCAGAAAGATTATGAAAGAGCGATTTGTGGAAAAATATTGATTACCTTTTTTATGGTGGGGGAGAGGGATATTTATAGCCGCCTTTAGAGACAGTTTAGTGATAATCATTTATCCTTATGTCCCGGTATTTTTGGATAAGAAACAGAGTTTAAATTCGTTTCATGATAAGAGGGGTGGTTTAAACCTTCCTCTTATATGAATTACTCTTTAAATATCTAGGCTGGTTTGTAACAGGCCGTCACTCTTACCCAATAGAACAAATTTGTTTTGGGGGTTATTGGGTTTGAAAGAAATTCAGTTCCCATTTTTGGACCCGTTTATAATTGAAATTACCATTTTACCCTTCATACATTTAAGATTCGTGCCCAATTCGAACGGTCTCGATTTAATCCTATTTTTAGCCATATCAAAGGGCTTCATTTGTTAGGGTTCTTGGGACAAGACACTCAAGGTGTGGAGGGTTTCCTGATTTCAAATGCTTGGAATCGATTAGAGCCCACGACGATGCAGTCAATGGGGTTGTTGCTTCTGAAGGACTGGTCTACTCTGGTTCCGCCGATGCCCAAGATTAAGGTTTGGGGGAGAGACGAGTCGGAGTTGCATTGCTTGATGGAGTGTTTGGAAGGGCACAGGGGAGTGTGTTGGAATGCAGTGATTGTGTGTGAGCAAGGGGAGTTGGTGTATTGGGGAGGGTCAGATGAGAGGGTGATAGGGTGGGATAAGAATAAGGGGCATAAATGGTGGAGTTTGGTTTGCAATATTAGGGCACATGAGTCGGCAGTTTTGTGCTTGTGTTCAATGGGGGAGTTCGTGTGCAGCGGTTCGGCGAATAAGAGCATTGGGGTGTGGAGGAGGGAAGAGGGGAAGTTGAGTAGGGTTGGGAGTATAAGAGGGCACGGAGCTCCAGTGAAGTGCTTGCAAGCATCGAAAATTGGAGTTAACAAGGGAGGAGGGTTCATGTTGTATAGTGGAGGGATTGATAAGAGTGTGAGGGTTTGGTGGGTGCCAAAGGAGTATGGGGAGGTGAAGGAGGAGGAAGAAGGACAAGGGTTGGAAAATTGCATTTTGTTGAGATAGTGGTTGATATTGATTATAGCAAGGAAGAGTTTGTTTTGGTTTGGTCTTCCAAGAGTTGTCTGTCGTACAGGTTGAGGGGTGTGTCTGTGTTAGTGATTGCACATAGATTTTGGATTGTTTTGGTTTGATTTGATCTTTTCTTACTTGATAAGGAATTGTTTCCATGTTTATGATCTGTGATGTTTTTTTTTTTTTTGAGGAAAAGGTGGAATAATGCCACCCTGTTTCATTAATAAGTGATTAATAAACAACCCCGAAGTCCCGGGGAAAAAAGACAAGTACAGTGCAGGAAATAAAACATAACCCCCAACAAAACCCTGGGGGGTGGGTTACAACATCCAACCTAAAGGCAACCAAAATACAACTACAAAATACTAAGGTCTGATACAACATATGTAATAGTGAGGCAAGAGTCCACTCATCAGTCAAGAGTTGGCCCAATCTCTATCTCCTCGTCATCAAACTCATCCACCTGGAATACCCTTGCAATCCTCCCTCTTGCACCTGAAGCAGCAGCTGAAGCCCAAAAGGAGATTAGATGCATGATATGAGTAAGAATACTAGAAATAGAATTACATGAAGCACGGAAATAAAAGTTGTTCCTATCTAGCCATAACACCCATGTGGTTGCCGCAATGGCAATAAACCATGCGTCTTTCATATCGTGACGGGCTGATGCAAATCTGGGACCAACCCACAGTTCCTCATAGTCCCTTGGAAAGTCACTTGTTCCTAGTGCTCTCAGCACCTCTATCAGGACGGCCTTGCTTCTAGTGCAATGAAGAAACAGGTGATTCAGAGTTTCCACGTGTACGTTGCAGAACCTGCAATTGGTCGCAATGTGAGGTTGCCTCTTGGCTAGGTTCTCTCTAGTGAGAATGACATTGTTGAGCACAAGCCAGAGGAAGACTCTAATTTTCAGAGGAGCTTTTGTCTTCCAAAGTACCGCTGCCCAGCTGGGCCTGCATCCTCGGAAGTGAATCCGGTGGTACAATGATCTAACCGAGAACACTCCCTTGTTCTCGAGTCCCCAACGCAAATGATCTGGGCCTTGGGCACATATTACCCCAGACTGGATTATGCGCGTTTGTAATTCATGCAGTTGCTGTGACAAGCTTGGGGAAAGAGTTCCTTGGAATGACGGTCTCCACGTCCCCCTTTTCCAAGTTTCCGCCACCGAGATATTCGGTCGAGTCGTTTTAGCAAACAGCTCTGGAAAACCGTCCTTAAGAGAGTGAGGACCGCACCATTTGTCCCACCAAAATCTAGTGGTTCGACCATTGCCGATCAAAGATGAGGTTGCTGAGTTGAAGGGTCCGCTGGCTTTAGCAACTCCTTTCCAGAAGCGGGAGACTTTGGATCCTACTCGAAAGCCTAGACTTCTTGTCCCTTTCCCTCGAAGGTAAGGTTGGATGAAGTCCTGCCAACCTTCTCCGCAGTGATGGAACACTTTCCACCACCACTTTCCCAGGAGCGCCAGATTCATATCTCTGAGGTCAATGATGCCTAGCCCTCCGTGCCTCTTTTTCATGCATGCGATATTCTATTTAATAAGGTGGTAGCCTCCCTTATTTGAGTCTGCACCTTTCCCAAGGAATCTTTTTCTGATACGATCGATCCTTTGGATCACCCACTTTGGGAGTTCAAAAAAGGACATGTAGTATATGGGCAGATTGGATAAAACAGAATTGATGAGTACCACTCTGCCCCCAAGAGAAAGTGATTTGCCTTTCCATCCGGACAGTCTGTCCTCCACCCTATCTATAATAGGCAACCAGTCAGCCTTAGTGAGCCGCCCTGGACGTAGCGAAAGCCCTAGGTATTTGATTGGGAATTCTTCTATCGCACAGTTGAGAATGGTGGCATGCTCCCCGAGTTTCAGCTTCTGAGAGTGAAATAGGCACAATCGCACTCTTGTGGAAGTTAATTCTAAGGCCTGACCAGGCTTCAAAGCAGTAAAGGACCCCTTTAAAGCATATTGTTTCCGCTCTATTCCCATTACCAAAGATAAGGGTGTCGTCAGCATATTGAAGGATCGTGCATCCCTGATTGGCATTGCTGCTGGCCACAGGCGATATCCATCCTTTTCTTTGACAATTCTCTAGCATTCCTCTGAGCACATCCGCTACAATAGTGAATAGAAGTGGGGACAGTGGATCCCCCTGACGCAGTCCCTTCTTACACGGGAACGAGGGCCCGGGCCTCCCATTCACTGAGATAGCCGTTTTGCTAGAGTGTAAACACTGTTTAATCCATCTTATCCATTTGTCCCCAAAGCCTCTCCCTCTGAGAGCCTCTAGCAAACATTCCCAGTCCACAGAGTCGTATGCTTTCTCAAAATCCAGTTTGAGGAGGAAGTTCTTGGAATTGTACTTGTGGCAGTGGTGGATAACTTGTTCAGCAGTAGCCACGCAGTCTAGGATACATCTGCCCTTAATGAATCCCGTCTGTGTTCTGCTGATAAGACTGTCCATGATGCCTCCCAAGCGGATGGCTAGAACCTTAGTGATGATCTTAGCCGAGCAGTTAATCAGACTAATTGGTCTAAAATCTCCGACGCACTTAGAATCCTCCCGTTTGGGGATCAACACAACTTCTGCAAAGTTGAACATTCCCAGCCTCAGGTTATTGTGAAAAAATTCCATCATTACCTCCATAAATTCTCCTTTAATTTCTTCTCAGAACACTTGGAAGAACAACATCGGAAAGCCATCTGGTCCAAGCGCCTTGTCAGCTCCCATCTGGTCAATGGCCATTTTGACCTCTGATTCCGTGAAAGGCTCCTCCAAGGAGGAAAAGTTTTGACCTAGAGCAAGCTGATACTCCTGCCAGAAGCCTGCCCCCATTGAAACCCTAAAGTCATTCTTCTTCCCGAAAAGACCCTTATAGAATGACTGGAAGGTAGTGGAAATCACCCTTTCCTCCTGCGATGTTCCCGTAGTTGTCTGAATAGATAGGATAAGATTGGGTCTCCTTCTTGCACTTGCAACCCGATGAAAGTAGGTCGTATTCGCGTCTCTCTCTTTGAGCCACGAAATCCTGGACCTCTGTTGCCACTTGATCTCTTCCAGTCTATACAGATTGGCAATGTTATTACGGAGTTCTAATAGCCTGTTTCGCTCTTCCTGCGACAGGACTCTAGTTTCTTCCACCTTCTCAAGCTCATCAATACCTTCCAGAAAGGACTCTTTATCACGCCAGATGGTCGCGAATCTAGACCGATTCCATCTACAGAGCCTCTTTCTCAGTCTTCGAATTTTTCCACACCACCGAGATGCCGCGTCCCTGCCGGCCATTGGCATTGCCCAGTTCTCCATGACCATATGGTGGAATCCCTGAATTTCTAGCCATGCCTTTTCAAATCTGAATTTCCTAGGCTTGCGGGCACCCCGATTCCCCACATCGAGGAGGATCGGGGTGTGGTCTGAAGTTGGTCTAGGGATCGTTCTGGCCGAAGCGAGAGGAAATAAAGCTTCCCAATCCAAAGAGACTAGAACCCTGTCCAACTTGGCCATAATCGGATCCGCTTGCAAATTAGACCAAGTAAAAAGTCTGTCATTGATTGGTATATCAATCAGTTCAAGTTCCGCGATAACTCTATTGAATTCCTCTCGGTGCCTGTCGCTAGCGCCTCTTCCCTTGTGCTCAAAAGCAAATCTAGTAATATTGAAATCCCCACCCACAATCCAAGGTCCCGACCATCGCTGACGAATGTCGGTCAGTTCTTGCCAGAAGGCCTCTCTGTCTGCGGCCACGTTCGGCCCGTAGACCACAGTCACCGTCTGCATCCAATCATCTGAGCGTCGCTTAAGTCGGGCAGTCAAGGAGAATGTACCCCGATACTCCTCCTCGCAGGAGAGAAGATCCGAGTTAAACCCTATAGCAATCCCCCCTGATGCACCGACAGAGGGGCGTAGCAACCATTCTTTGATTCTGTTACCACCAACTCTTTTGAGTTTGATCCCGTGCTGGAGTTTGGTCTCCTGCAGCCCTACTATTTCCGCCTTGGAGCTGCTAATGACATCCCTCACCATACCCCTCTTTCCCCTGTCCCCCAATTCCCTAACATTCCAAAATAGTGTATTCATTGGGGAACATTGTTATCAGAGATCGTTGGTGGAGGTGCGGGGCCGGCTACATCTTCGAAGATGATAGTCGGCCCTGCACCATCGCAAGGGGCATTCACAGAGCTGGAGTGAGCCCTATCCGTTTCCCAGCCCCTAATTTTATTAAGGAGTAATGCGTTGCGTTCTAAATCCCATACTTCTAACCCACATGTTTCAGCAAGTAAAAAAATCTTATAATCTGACATGAAATTTAAAATGGTAGCTAAAAACATAGTCGTACCTCCATTATCCAGTTTAGCAGATTTGGCCGCCGCTGCTACCTCAAGGTAGTCATCTAAGGACTCCCCATGAGCCCTCTTGGGCGAGCGGTGCACCCTGAACCCCACTGTCCTCTGAGTCACACCAGAGCTGCCACCAGGTGCAGAATCTGGTAAAGTGGATAGAACCAACTCAGGGGAGACGTCTCTCTGAGTTTTAGCAATGAACTCTGCATCTTCTGAATCCTCCTCTGAAAAAGAGAATTCTTCATCCAGATTGAGCCGCCCTTCTCGCTCCTCCTCACTATCAGTGTGTAGAATTTCCTGTAGTTGTGAGGAAAGTTCCCCCCCCCCCCGTGGACCCCACCTTGGGCCCACATGTAGTCGAACAATTAACGATAATCGATTGCTCTGATACGGTCCCCTCATTGGGCCCGTCTTGAGAAATACACATTGTCTGCAATTTAATAGGTGTTTTGGACCCCACACTGGGCCCACAGTCGCCTATAAATCGATCACCCTTCGGTAGAGAGTTAACGCAACCCACCGGATAAGGGTGCGTTCCTCCGCGGATTATCTTATCCCCACCTTCGAAAGTCCCGCCCTTCACATTGATGGACACTGCGGTATGTTTACCGCCCAGTCCACGTGTCGCCTTTTGATTGGAGTGCCCAACGGTGGGTGCTTCTGACTCTGGGTGAACGCAGGCTTGCGTGACGCTTGGGCTGCCCAACGCGTCACGTGGCCACTCCTGATTGGGCCGCTCCCCTGTGGCCAGGCTCGAATAATGAGACGCCTTAACTGCGTCCTTATCACTACTCTTCCCATAAATGGGCTCTTCTTCGTCTACCTGTTCTTCTTCTTCACTGTCTCCATTACCACCTTCAGCTCTCCTCAAAAGTATGGTCTTTTTGCCCCCCCTAGCCACCCGTACTCCTCTCGCTCTGGTTCAACCCACCTACTCTCGTCGTTTTCCCCACTGTCGAAAGCTGCTCTTCCCTTCTCCTATCTTTGACCCCACAGTCCACGCCCCCTCCTCCCAGCTCCAACTCCTCTGTGCAGCTTTGCATGTGATCGAGTTGCTTTCGGCAGTTCTCTTTACCCAGTCCAGGATCTGATCCCTGTGCTTCTAATACCGTCCCTGGGGTAAACCAGCCTCTAACCACCCACTCTTTTGTCGATAATGTTCTCTCACTAGCCACCTGTCTTGCCTTGGCTCTATCCGCCACCAACCCCAACTTCTGACCCTGCATGTTGTCAGCAACTGCAAGTTTCCCCCTTTGGGGGTCAGTCCGCCCTGACCCAAAGCAGTGAGCATCTGTCATGCCTTCTGGTGAGTGGTTGGTCGGAGACACCCTTTGGACCACTGAGTTGGGGGCCCCAATGGGTCTCTGACCTTTGGTCCGAACGGTGCGCTGCCTACCCCCATCTACCAGGGTCGGAAAGTCCCTCTCTTTCGGAGGATCAACCTCCGGCGAGATCTGGCGTGGTTTTGGACCCATGGCCGCCTTGATAACCTCGCGGTGAGCCCTCTCAACCTCATGGGCTCCATCGATAGTGCTGCTCTTCGGCGGCGACAGCACCTGTTTGTAGCTACGATTGTCCCTGATCGAAGATGCAGGATTGGGGGGGGGGGGTCGTCGGCGTCGTTTCAACTTTCTGGTCAAGCACAAATCTCAACAAATAAGCCTCCTCAAAAGAGTAAATTTTTGCAAATCGTGGCATGAGAGCAATATCGTTACACCTGATCAAAACCCTAGCCGAAATCAGATCTGAGCGGCGCTCAGTCTTCTCATCAAGCTGATCCACCGTCCCAAACTCCGAAATAATCTCCTGAATGGCTTCTCTCTTCCAAAATTACATTGGGATATTGTGGATCCAAATCCAAAACTGTGATCCCTGGGGTAGCTCAGCTCCAAATGTTGGCGACCATTTGCTGAACTCTACTTGGAAGTGTCCGAAATCTACTCTCCCTAGCCCCACCACCTCCGAAACCTTCTCTGGCTTAGGGAAGGAGATCAAGAACTGTTGGTGGCACAGCTTCTTGACAACCCAATCGCGGTCGGCACGCATTGGCCATCTGTGATTCAGGGCATGGAAAAAATGCTCCTCAGAGGGACTCCCCGACCGAATCCTAGCTATCGCGCACCACTGTTGGAGCCACGCTTCTTCATTCTTTATCACCGCAAGGCTGTTGGCAAGCTTTATCCTAGTGGGGCTCTCCGGTGACTTCCCTCTGAGGACATGCCGCTCCTCATCCACACTGGACTTGACAACGTTAGTGCATGAGTAAGACAAGTGGCCCCATTTTAAGCATCTAATACAGCGTACTTCCTTCGTGCATTCGGAGCGGAAGTGACCGAGGTCCCCACAGTTGAAGCAAGGGACGGGTTTCCTCTTACCCTTTCTGTATTTTTTCTTTTCACCTTCACTGTGAACCAGTTTTGACTGGTGATCTTCGGATAGGTTTTCATGTTGGATAGTAGTAGACGTGGACCAGTTTTTCCTCTTACCCCCTCTGCCCTCCACCACCCACGACTCCGCTTCCTCCCCTCCTCGAGCTCGTTCCCCTGCCTCTTGCGGCGCTTCGTTTGGAACCCCTCGTTGGTCCCGAACGCTAGTGCCCTTGAGGTGGGCTGGAGTTTGCTCGCCGGAGTGGACGTCGAGGCGTATCGTGTTTGGGTCGGCAGTAGGATGGCGAGCGATCTGGACACCCTGCTGCATCCTCGCAGCGACGGCTCTGTTGCTGGAGTAGAGGTAACTTGAGGATACTGTTGCATTGGACATTTTCTTTTGGTTCAAAGCCTCCCTTGGAGCGCGCGAATCCTCTTTGTCCCTAGTGTCTATGACACTCCGCCGATGATGATGTTGGACCGGGTTGGGTGTTCTCTGTTGCTCTCTGAAACGAGTAGGAGGACCCCTCTCATGGGCCCTTACCCTCGGTGGAAACTCCCGATGCTGGCGATGATGAGCGTCGCCTTTCCCCAGGCCTTGGAGTGCACTACGGTGTGTCCGCCTTGGGGAGAGCGCGCGCCTGAGCCTATGGGAGTTCTCAACCATTCTGTGATTATCCGTCGAAGCTGTTGTATTGTTAGGGAAGGTTTGAAGAGCCTCAGCTCCAAGCTGTAGTTGGTTGATGGGTGTGGTTTGTTGATGACCATGTAAAGGTTTTGGTATATAGGGTTTTTGTGGAGACAAAGCGTTGCAAGCGGAGGGAGGTTGAACAGGATGGAGGGGAGGTTGCTGTGGAGGTGGGGGTGGGTCAGGATGGGAGTTGCGATCCCGCTCAATGGGTCCGCCACCCCTCATCTCAAGTTCGGAAAGCATAGGTGCGGTGTTGTTGTTGAGGTGAGGAAGAGGATGGGTAAGAGAGGAGCTGGGAATGGACTGGAAGTGGAATGAGGGTTTACCGGCCGGAAAAACAGGCAGGGGAAGTGGTCGGAATAGTCTCAGGGTAGGATAGTTGGTGGTAGCTCATTCTTAAGCATGAGACGGGTTATAACAAGGGTTATTGAAAATTGAGTAATGCGACGTGATTTAGCGATTATTCTATGATCTGTGATGTTTTAGTGACTTTGTAATGCTACTTCGTTTTGTGTTTGGAGAAACATAGAAACTGAGAGTTCATAGCATATCAACCAATATATATTTATATTTTGACAGTTTTGGGACTTCTTTCTTTGGTTCTTTAATTGTTCTTGATGTTCTAAATTCCCAAGGGCTGTTTGAATAATTACAGTCCAAATTGTTTCTGTAAACTGGCAAATGGCCCATAATGCTTCCCATATCTGAAAGTGGAGAGATTCTTCCACATCTCTCAAGTTGTTCCTGTAAACTGTAGTAGGTCAGATACATGATATATAACTGGCATATACGAATAAAGTCATCCTATTAGAAGATGGCTAATAACAATAAATTTATGTTGTCTATTCACACTTACAGGGAAAAAGCGCAAGAAAACTATTCTGCATCCACTTACATTAAGCTCTTTTCTACATATATTAATTGAAAAAGGTAGGAGAAAATCGAAGAGAATTTGATCAACCCATGTGATATGTGACAAAAAAATAAGTATATATCCAACTAATATTATGGAAAAGAACTTTCTTCTATGTAATTAGAGATTAATGGTAGGGTGAATTGGACTGACATTACCTTGAAGAAAAAGAAAAAGAAGAAAACTGACCACAGTGTGATCCTGTAAGCAATAGCACTGACAGATCCTACAGATATTTGGAAGAGTAATGCTAGAGCCACTACCAATTTCACTATATTTCTCTTCACTATCTTAGGTGGAACACTCCAATAGGTAGGAGATGATAGAGTAGGTGGGAGAACTCTCCAATAGGAGTATGCCACCTAAGGTAGTGAAGGAAATGGTAGTGAAATTGGTAGTGGCTAAGCATTACTCTTCCAAATAGTTTTCTTGGATAATAATGAAATTGGAAAGGTAAGGTTGGATACAATCTTCTTCTTTTTCTTTTTCTTAAAGTTGGTTTGTTCAATCATAATGCACTATATTATTTAGTTCTAATGGATAATTGGGTGATGTCAGGAATTTGCATGATTCTATTGGAGGATCAATATCATTATCAAAACTTTTGTACCACTAGTAATTAATCATCATCATAAATTTAGTTAACTAGTATTGATGATCTCTCTGCCAGTCTGTACTAAAAATAAATGTTTGGTTTTATCATATTGGATAAAAGAGACGAAGATTTGGATAATTGGATTGAATACTGTATATGCCCCAAAGTTGACACTTATCCGCAAAAAACGTAGCAAAAAAACCCCTTGCAAGGGCAAAAACAAATCGCGATAGGCGCCTAAATATCATATTAGTCAAAATTCATCAGGTTGAATGCTTTCAAAACATAAGTTTTACTAAACATATGATTTGCATGTATTTGTTTGAATGTTATTGGGTAGGATATTCAGGACATTTTCAGGAAGATAACTAAAAAGTAATCTATGCCATTGTCAGCTATCCAATAATGCTATTGATAAGTGGAATTTTTTTCCAAACTGTCCCACCTTTTGAAAGTTTTTCCCAAACTGCCCTACTTTTTTTTTTAATTTCCAAAATGCCCTACTTGCTTTCTGAAAAAGCGAGTTTGGCTAAATCCTCCTCGCTTTTTCAGAAAGCGAGTCGTAGTTGTAGGAATTGCACCTTCCAAGTAGACCTGCTCACGGTTTGGGCGGTTTCCGGTTAACCGGCGGTTGGAACCGCCGCCGGCGAGGCGGTTAATCGGAACCGCCGGTTCCGGCTGGCGGTTAGAACCGCAACCGGTCTGGGGCCGGTTCGGTTGCGGTTAGTCGTTTTGATCAACCGCCAAACCGCCGGTTAACCGGCGGTTAACCGCCGGTTAACCGGCGGTTAACCGCCATATCTATATAAGATGGGATTTTTGGGAAAGAGAGGAGAAAGATGGAGGAGGAAGAGTCGCTGAATCTGCGAAATAAATGGGCTGCTTTGGAGTGTGATAACAGACCAGACCCGGCCCATTTCACGTGCTGTACATGGATCAGATGGGATGGACTAAACTACCCATTTATTATATTATATATTATTTTGTATTAAAAGTAAAACCCTCTCCCCCACCCACTGACCCACCCTGTTCTTTCTCTCTCCCTCCCCGTCTTCATCTCTGAGCTCTCTCCCCCTCTCTGTTCCAAAAACCCAATAGAGACCCACTTTAAAAAAAAAAAAATTAAAAATTTTGAGTTTTTGCCCGTTGGAGCCAACGGTCAATTTTTTTTTTTTTGTTTTTTTCCCTCTTTTTCACCTATAAATACCCCCTAACTTACCTCATTTTATACACACCTTAATAATCTCTCAATTCTCAATTCTACTCTCTATTCTCAAAGTTCTAAGCTAAATAATCTCTCAATTCTCAATTCTCAATTCTACTCTCTAAAAAAATGTCGAGTTCTCGTGGAGTTCGCCGAGCTGAAAAAGGAAAGGCCATAGCTCAAGATGACGACGTTATGATCAACGTGTCTCAGCTTCGAAGCACTACTCCTTCCGTTGGTGACCATAATCCCGAAGGCGACGACTGCGTCGACTGGAGTGATTCCGACATCGATCGTACTTATCGTGCCGCTGCCTCCTTCGCCGAAGTAGAAATTCCGACGCCTGACGCGGAGCAAGATGCTTCCCCACCTCCTCAACGTTCTCAAAGAGGGAAAGACGTTGCAAAAGAGGGAAAGACGTTGAAGTCCGACATTTTCACAAAACATTTCAAGAAGCTCGAGGTCGTTGATTCACTCGCGGCGCCCCCTCAAGATGGCAGGAAGAGATATCGTGCCCAGTGCAATTATTGTACGACGAGCTATGCATTCATAGAAGGAGGGGGTTACGGGAATATGCGGACTCATCTCAACCGAGCACATCCCGATAAAGTCGGCATCACTACATCGCAGACACAAATTCGCACCGCTGGAGGTCAGGTAAGTACTAATTCCGTATATAACTATAGTGAACCGGTTGCTAGAAGAGAAATAGCCAAATTTGTTTCAGCAAAATCTCTTCCTTTTAACTTTGCTGATGATGACTTTTATGAAAAATTTGAACAACTTGCTTATAATCCCTGTGCTAAAAAAGTATCACGCTCGACCGTTACTCGTGATACAAAAAAAGTTAGCGGTGAATATAAGTTAAACATTATCAAAGAATTTGCCGCTTTACCTCACAAAATTTCAATATGTTCGGATGTTTGGAGTGATCATTGGCAACGACACTTTTACATGGGTCTCACAGCTCATTGGATCGATACCTCGTTCACTTTACAAAAACGTTTACTTGCATATAGAGATTTTCCACTTCCGCATAACGCACAGGCAATTTGTCACATGATTCATACCATTTGTCAAGAATATGGCATAGTTTCTAAAAATTTTTCAATTTCATTTGACAATGCCTCTTCTAATACGGCGAGCATTAACGAGCTTATTCAACTTTGTCAACCATCTATTGGTGGATTGTTTTTTCATGTTAGATGCATGTGTCACATTTTAAATTTGTGTGCTCAAGACGGTTTGGCTGCTACGAGCGCCCAGTTGGAGCCTATTAGAATCGCCATCGGTTATATTCATAGGAATAGATCTGTGGCGCGAAAGTGGGCTAAATTTTGTAAAGAAAATGGTTTGCACCAAAAAAATTTTAATACCGATACGCCTACCCGTTGGAACTCTACTTTTAAAATTTTGAAAGATACATTTGCTTATAAAGAAGCATTATGTGCATTTTTTGGTGCACTTCCTTCAACGGGGATTATGTTATACACTTCTCAATGGACTGCATGCAAGTCGTTAAAAAAACTTTTAAAAGTGTTCGATGATGCTACTAATTTATTTTCTAGTATTTACATTCCTACTTCTCACCTTGTTCTTGAACATTGTGTTAAGATTGCATATATTCTTCAAGAGTGTAGCCACAACCCTGTTTTGAAAGATTGTGTGGCGCTTATGAAAACTAAATGGTTGAAATATTTTTATTACATCCCAACCGTTTATTTAGTTGCTTTGTTATTAGATCCTAATAATAAGGAAGCTGGTTTAGAATTTTATCTCTCGCATTATTATGATGCTATATTACCGCATGAAGATTTTGTTCATCCTAATATTTCAAATATTATAAAAACTGCGAAAGACTCTTTACTTCACATATTTAAGGAATACAGTATAGCTCGTGAGGTTCCTCTTCCTACGAGACAAGCTTCAACTAGAGGTGGTAATCCTAGTAGAAGTGGTGACGACGATGACAACATCGAGGGATTCCAAGAATTCATGAGGCAGAAGAAATCGCGATTGGGTCGTTCGGGAACCACCGGTTCCAATCCATATCGAGAAGTCGAGTCTTACCTATCAACGGCGTTCGAGGAAGGAACGTTGGAAAATGAAGAAGGTGACAGCAACTTCGATATCTTGAATTGGTGGTCGATGAGGCAAGCTCTTTATCCGATAACGCATATCATCGCGAAGGAGATCTTGGCCGTTCCCGCATCAACCGTCTCGGTCGAACAAGCTTTCAGCGAAGGGGGGTACATATTGGACGAACGGAGATCAAGCATTACCCCGGCCAATCTCGAAGCACATGTTTGATGCATGATTGGATGAATGCCGAGCAACGCCGCCAAACGAACGTCTTGCCAACCGGAGAAGAGAGCGAGACGTACTATGATACGCATTCTAGCAACGAGTCCGTCAATCAAGAATAGCCTCTCATCGACATCATCGTATTGTGTTGGTAAGTGAGGTAAGTGAGAACTACGTGGACTTTGATTCCTAAGCTAAAAGGATACGTAGGCAATTATCTTCAAATATTAGAAATTAAAATTTCACGGTTTTAATTTCAAATATTTGAAAATAGTTCAAGTCCAATTTCTAAATAAATTTTCAAAATTTAAACTCATATTTTTAAATAAATTTCTAAATAAACTTTCAAAACTTAAACTCATATATTTTTAAATAAATTTTCAAAATTTAAAAACAAAGAAAAAACTTTTCAAAAGTAAGAAGAACTACGTGGACTTTGATTCCTAAGGGATACGTAGGCAACTATAGTCAAGTATTTGAAATTAAAATCGTGAAATTTTAAATTCATATATTTGAATATAGTTCAAGTCCAATTTTTTCAAAAAAAATTATTCGTTATTTCCTTATACTTTAATAATTTTTCAAGTCAAGTTATTTTAATTTAGTTTACAAACAAAATTACTTCATTACAAAAAAATAATTGAAACTTGAAAGTAATATGTCTTGAGAAATATTTCTACCCTTCACATAGTGGCAAAGCATGACAATAGAACTATTTACTTTGTTTAGGTTGGGACTTGGGATGCTGCAATCTGAATTATTTTACTTTGTTTCATTTCCGTGTTTATGGTTGTACATCTTTTGGATATGAACTGTGTGCATTGCAATTTAATTGCACAAAATTGATTTCAAATTTCCATATTGTATATCAATATTTCATGTACTCTGTTTGATTTAAGGTGCTGGCGATGTTGTTGCAGAGTATTATCAGCAGCAGGTAGAAATATTGGAAGGATTTAATGAAATGGACACATTGACTGACCGTGGTTTCCTTCCTGGAATGTCAAAGGTCAACTGCAATGCTTTCCTTTATTATTTGCAGACTTGAACTATGTTTAATATTTATTCTTTGAAACTATTCACAGAAGGATTCAGACTGACATGGTTGTGTTTCATGTAGGAAGAGCGTGAAAAAATTGCTAAAAGCGAGACATTTGCTATCCGAATATCAAACATCGCAAATATGGTTCTTTTTGCTGCAAAAGTTTATGCTTCAATAAGGAGTGGTTCCTTGGCCATCATTGCCTCCACGTTGGATTCTCTACTTGATCTGTTGTCGGGTTTTATCTTATGGTTTACTGCATTCTCTATGCAAACACCAAACCCCTATCAGTATCCTATTGGGAAAAGGCGTATGCAGCCGCTGGTTAGTTTCTTATAAATTATAATTGAACAAACGCATCATAGATAATTTATTTGACAAATATAAATTCGCCAATGAGGCGCTCTTACTAAAGTTGCTACTCCTTTTTATAGATTCTCATGTGTAATTGTGTATCTGTATCCTATTCGGTTATATTTCAAGTAATAATTAAAATTTAAATCAAAATTATGGGTGCATGTTTTGTTTGTCCGATTTAGTGGGTAAATAGCATCATTTATCAATAGTTTGTGTATATGTGTATGAGCATGCACATTTTCATGCCATAAGTATGTTACTGCTATGGGGTAGATTCTTGACACAGAATGACAAACAAAAGGTCAGTGTTGTCTAGAGATCTAAGCTTTTGTCGGCTGGATCAGTCTGAAGTAGAAAACATATAGTTTCATCAGTAATCCAAAGGCCATATGCTGATTATTAGCATTCGATGGTTTGAACTGCTATTTATTCAGTATGATTCATGTCATATCTTGAAAGAAGGTTTCTTAATCTCTTGCTGGAGCCTTGCTATATTTGTTGCTCTTATACAAGTTATCGCAGTCGGTTCTTCCTTGTTCTATATTTAACGGTTGCACTTGTGTTTGGCATTATGCAACTTAGTCATAGTTGTAATTTGCAAATATTTTTTTTATAAGAAATACTTAGTAATGTTAAATTAAAGTATTATTTATTATTTGTTTTTTGTTTATTTATTTAATGTTAAATACTTATTTGTATTAATGAATTTTACCATTTAAAGTATTAGTCTTATATTTATTTCTCAATTTTCATCATTTCATGTATTTTTTACAAATATTGTCAAAAACATGAAAAAAAATAAAAATAAAAATAAAACTGGATAAACCGGTCAAACCGCCAGTTAACCAACCACCGGTTCCGGCCAACCGCCGGTTGACCAACCGCCGGCAACCGGTTGGGCGGTTCGGTTGCGGTTGACCATATCCCGGCCAACCGAACCGGCGGTTGCAACCGGATAACCGGCGGTTATAAACCGGGAACACCACTACTTCCAAGACTCGCTTTCTCAAAAAGCGAGGAGATTTATCACAAACTCGCTTTTTGAAAAAGCGAGTGTCGTTTGGGTCTTAAACCTCCAAACTCGAAAACAGATCTCATTCTTCTCTATCTCCTTCTCCTCTTCGTCACGAAACCCTAACCGAATTTATTTTTGATCTGATTTCCCCTATTAACCCACCAAATTTCGTCGAATCACTCACGAAATTCTTCAATATCTCATCTCCGTTCGATTCGCCACTTCGAATTTGGGGGTGCTTTGATTTTGGGGATAATTGCGGTGGAGTTCTTTGAATTTGGGGGTGAGGCTTGCGCTGGAGGTGTAGTTCTTCGAATTTGGGTTAAAGCTTGTGGTATATTTATCAAACTCTATCTTTTTTAATGTTGTATATATATGTAGATATATGTAGTTAGAAATTGCTTGATAAAATGTGGATATATGTCGAAATTGGGGGTAAAAATTGGATATAGTTAATAACGATTGTATGTTCGTATGTGTTATATATTTGTAGGTTATATATTTTGGTAAAGTTAATAACGATTGTTTATAGTTGTAGAATACTCTATTTTATAAAAAATGGCACGGACGATGGGGAATGTGGAGGAAGGATCTAGTAGTAGACCTCCTCACGGCGATGGACCACGTACATCTTTTGGCCCACCTCCTCGCGGTGGACGTGGTGGTCGTCGTAGTGGTACCGTGCGTACTAATGTAAGCTTATAATTGTTTATATTCGATTTGTTTCATTATTATACAATTAAATGTTATATTGGTCTTTTGATGTAAATATTGTTGTTGTATAGGTCCTAAGTAATCCAAATGTGGCGGGTACTTCTTCTTCAGCCCCTTCATCATCTTATATTCCACTCGGAGGTTCAGGTCCCCTCGACCCTGCACTCCTTACTTTCCAGTCACAGGACCGTTCGAAAGATGTGTGGGAAGGTGAATCGAAGGAATGCACATTTAGGGGGGTCATCCACTACCTATGTACTCACGGATACACGAGATCCTAAGGGACTGTGGATTATATGGTATTGCACTGATGAGCTCCATCAAGTGTGATCGGCCTCTTTTACAGCACTGCTTGAGAGATGGCGGCCTGAAACACACACCTTTTACCTGACAGTTGGAGAGATGACAGTGACACTACAGGACGTCTCTGTACTCATCGACCTTCCAGTTGATGGGCAGGCAGCGACCGGCTCAATGGACTTTGACCTGATATATTTAGTGGAACAGTACCTCGGTGTCGAAGTAGAGGCCAGAGCAGTTAATGGAAAACAAATTCGGTTGAAGTGGTTGAATGACACATTCAAGGACCGATTGAATGATGATTCCACTGATGAGGAGGTTCAGTGCTACTGTAGGGCCTACATTCTTACACTGTTTGGAGGCGTGATGTTCCTAAATTCCACTAGACACTCTTTCCCCTTGATGTACCTCCCATTGATTGCAGATCTGGGACGAGTCAGTCAGTACAGTTGGGGTAGTGCCGCGTTATCATCCCTCTACAGGAGTTTGTGTTTGGTTCGGTGCAGATGAATGGACCAATGATATTGTTACAAGTGTGGAGTTAGGAGCGTATTCACGTGGGTCGACATGTAGTGCAGAAGCAATCACCCCACTCGGTCCATCTCCCCGAGGACCAGCACATGTTACCTCCACTCGGTGTGTACTGGTCCGACAATCTTATATGGACTGCTAACCCCAACAGGTGCCTGACCTACTTTCGTGATGAGTTGGACAGGTTGGCAGATTATTGCATCATGTGGATGTCCTACACGGAGGCGCGTCATGCTCGACTACTGCCTATTTTCTTGTTCAGGCGCGATCTGTGGTTGACCAAAGCAGCATTAATCAACTTCGGCACAGTTGAGTCCTATTATGTGAATAGAGTGCTACGTCAGTTTGGTCTACATCAGATGATTCCTGTTGCCGAACCATTCAATGCCGATATGTATTCAATTACTGGAATTGGTCGACAATCCAGACATAATTGTGCCGCCAGCTTTTCGACATATGATGAGAGATGGAATCTGCACCGGTTCGACGAAATCATTGGTAACATTCCTCCATTTGATCGAACGGTGCATGAGAATTACATGGGCTGGTATGGGAGGATGACGAGACGATATACATCTCCGACAGGACCGACTCCTGCAGGTGTGGTGGTTCGTTCTGATTCATCGACCGGCAGCCAAACCAGCAGATCAACATTCGATGAATTTTCCTATGTTTCAACCGAAGGCATCGGCTCTTCTTACAATTGTGAGTTTTTAAGTTCTGTTGTATTGATCAAAGTTATTCTAGTGTTTTGGTTTACATATACATTCATTGTATTTAATATTTCAACTTCTCATATTTTGTAGATGAACTAGACTTGTAGTATGGGCAAAAAATGTGCTGCTGTGTTGAGGAGCAACGTCACGGATGTGGTTAAGGACTTTGCACGCGAGATGTTGACGTCTTGTCGTGCACAAGCTGATGCTGTGGGTGAGGGGGCAACCTTAGATGCTATTCTAAATACTCCCGCTCATCGAACAAGTGCACGTGCTCCTCGTATGAAGAAAGTCATCCACAAACCACCACATCGTCCTAGAAACGAGCAAGAAGAAGAGGATGAAGATGAAGAGGCTACGATACAAGTTGAGGGGACACAACAACAAGAGGAAGAGGATCCGATTCCCATGTCTGGTGTGACATAGGCCACTCCACCATGGCGTAAATGACAAAGGAGACCTCCCACCTTCTTCACCCCTGATCCATGAAGCTTCTTTGTATTTTGTGAACTTGTTTGTATTATTAATTTGTTATTGTTATGTAATGTTTGTTTCGATCTTGTACTCACAATGTAAATTTGGAATGTATGAAGAATGAAATGTTGGTATGGGGTGTGTGAGTGTGTGATGGTTTAATTTGGTGGATTTGTATGAGTTGGGTTCAGTTTGAATTTGTGTGAGTTGGGTTCAGTTTGGAAATCTTCGAAATGTTTGAAATCTTCGAAATGTATACAGACCCAATGTTCGTATGGTGAATTGGTGAATTTGAAATGTTCGTATGTGTTATACAATGGTGAATTTGAATTGTTCGTATGCATTGTTGAAGTTGGGTTAAGTTTGGAGAAGAGATTCAGCACAAGTAGAAGCTGAAGTTGGGTTTATGTTCCACCTGAATAGGTTCAGGTGTGGTTTTATGTATACAGACCCAAGACTCGCTTTCTGAGAAAGCAAGTCTAGGTGTAAACACATCGCTTTCTCAGAAAGCGAGTGTTGAGCTGTTCGTTTTCCAGAGCTGAAGCTCTTCTCTGGAAAACTTACTACTACACACTCGCTTTTCGAAAAAGCAAGGTGGTTTCACCTAAACTAGCTTTCACGCTTTTTCGAAAAGTGACTGGGGATTAGTTTTTTTTCCAGAGAAGAGCTTCAGCGCTGGAAAACTATCTACTTAAGACTCGCACTTACCGGTTTTAGTACCCCGTATTTTTAAATATTATTTTTAAGAGTTATAAATAAATTAAAATGATTTTTAGAGATTTAATAAATATTTTTTTCTGAAGATTTATGTTTTTACACGTGCAAAAAATGTGCAAATGTTTTCTTGGAAAGTTCAAAAGCAAAAATTATTTTGGTGAAACTCATTATTTATTATTTGAGATTATTTGTGATTTTTCTAGGTTTTTCTGACAATAGTTGGACCTATTTGCAAATATTACAAAAAGGACTTTTGTGCAAAATTACCAAATGGGGGTGAAAACTCCAGATTTTTGGATTTTTGGGCTGGAAATAATGCCTAGTCAATCCAGGAGTAAAAAGTTTACCTTTCTTTTCAACACATTTGAAATATTTTACAAGTTTTGATAAAAGAGGATCTTTTTGCAAAATTGCTTTCAGGGGATGAAATTGCAAATTTATTTTCTGGGTTTTCCCTATAGTGCCGGCTGATGCAAGTGAGGGATCTTTTTGATTTTTGAACTCGATTAAATTGTTTTTAACTAATTTTCTAGTATGGGGATCTATTTATGTAAATAAATATTTTAAAAGGAGTATTTTGCAAATATGTTCAAAACCCTAATTCTCTTGATTTCCGGCCTAATTAAAAGGTGGAGTGCAGCCATCTTTCGCTGCACAACACAAAGATTTTATTATTATTATTTTCTTGAAGTTTTAAAGAGAAGATCTTGGATTTCTTGCGAAGGAGAGGCTTTTCTCATTTTCTAATTTGTCTTCGTTTGATCTTTTTAACAAGGTGAGTGACATGTTTTGTTTTGTTTTGTTTCATGTATGTTGTATGTGATGATCTATCTATTAGAAAGCATGCTAGGAGTTTGTATGATGATATATGAAGTTTTGATGAATAGATGAATTAAAAGTGAATCCTTTCATGAAACTATATTATTAATAATTGAAACCCTAAATTATTGACTTGAGCTTGTTAAAGAACAGATTAGAAATCATGAGTAGGATGCTCTCCTTCATATACTTGCTATTTTAACTTATCATGATGTGTTGTATGATGATATTGCATAAAAGTGGATAAAAAGATTACCTTTACTTGTGTATTAATGCATAACTCTATTTGGGGGCTTTTCGTTGAGTAGAAATTTGATTAGTGATTGTTATGATTGCTCATATGCATGGAAAATTTATTGTGAATGATAGTGGATGAATTTAATGGCTATTGGATCTAAGAATCAAGTCTTGGAGTTTGAGAAAGGGGGTTTAGATATGGATCTATGCATTATGATCAGTTTGGGGATTTCGTGATTTTGTGAAGTTTTGAGAAGTTTTCAATTGAATATGATTGGTTTTAGTACTGAGATTAAATCTAAATATTTCACTAATTCTAATTGATGAGTTGAAGTTTTCTTGGCGGACAAAAATTTGTACATAAATATCTTATTTCATTGTTTTTGAAAAAATTGGATTTTTGTGTGTTTTGTAGAATTTCGATTGAATCTTAATTATTTCGGCATCGATATAGTTTGGAACATAATACAAAGTTATGTGATGTATGATTGATTCTTAAAAACTCTAGTTTTGATATATGCACACATTCATGTTTTATTTTGAAGAAATTCATCAAAAAGCTATTTTTATCAATTCAAAGTGGTTTTGATTGGTTTTTATGGACTCTTATATACTCTACAAGTCGTATTTGAACATATCAAAATTGTACCTTTTACAGATTTGGTTTTTATAAAGTAAAACTCCGTATCGGTTGAAATGTGCACAACTAAAACTGCAGTCTAGAGGACTGACAGTCGACCGACCAATGTCGACAGTTGACTGTCGGGGGCTTGGCTGAAATATTTTCTTGAGTCTCAAAATTTCTTGCGGGGCAGTCGACTGGCTTCCTTATACAGTCGACCGTCTCTGCTCTGAATTAATGTTTTCTATAAGTATTGGATTTTCATGCGGGACAGTCGACTGACCACTTTACACGGTTGACTGGTCTGCTCAGATTTATGTTTTCTTAAAGTTTTGGATTTTACGCGGAACAGTCGACTGACCCCTTTTTACAGTCGACTGTCTCTGCTCTGTTTTGATGTTTTCTCGAAGTTTTGGATTTTCACTCTGGACAGTCGATCGACTCCGGTTTACAGTCGACTGTTACTGATGTTTTCTTGAGTTATCCTGATGTTCTTTAAACAATCGATTCTTTAAAAGTTTTTGGATCTATAACTTACTATTCTAAATATTATCCTTTCTACAGAACATATGTTTTCAAGATATTTTATTGTTGGGTTTGGATTCTGGAATTTTATAAAAGATCTAGGTTTTGTTGATTGGAGAAGTTTCTTCATATGATCGTTTTGACGATGGATTTGTGAGTTTTGTTCTTGATGATACCTCCAGGAGTTGAGTGGGAGTCCTGTGAACCGGCAGTTGAGATTTGTTGATTTAGACCAGTTGGGTCTTGGGGTTGTTTTTGAGTATTTAAGTCCGGCAGAATACACTAACTCTAGAGATGGGGATTTTTTGTGTTTTAATAATAACCAACTTAAGGACAAGCACTAGTGGAGATGTGATGGAACTTGAAAAACGTAAGTATATGCTCTTGGTTTTGTTAGTCCAACGGATGCGTTTCAGGACTGTTTGTTGTTCTGTCTCAAGGGAACATTTGTATGTTTGCGTGTCAAAGGTCTGCAGGCCTATTCACGGAGCATGCAGGGTGCATTCGCGTGTCGAGGGTCGGCAGGCCTATTCACGGAATGTACCTAGTGTATCTGCACGTCGAGGGCCTTGAAAGCCTATTCGTGGGGTACACGGTTGGAAGGTGATTCTCCGGTTGTTGAGATATTCTTACATGATGCTTGCGCGTCGAGGGCTGTGGTGCCTATTCGCGAAGTATTCTGGATCTTGTTTTCCATCACCGTAGTAGGATTAGTTGCGTAGCGAGGGATTTAACCCTATAAAGTGGAGATCGTTAAGAGCTTGCGCTGGACCTATGTACTATGGAATGCTTAGAATCCGACAAGTATGCATTAAAGAGTCAGCATATAGAGATTGTGTTTTCTTGACTTGGTTTTATGCTTGTGTTTTTTCTGTTTTTCCTACACTTGACACTTAGTCTAGATTCACTTGATGTTTTCATGTGTTACTATTTACTATCTTATATTACTTAATGTTTTCATGCTTTACTTATTGTTATTTCTCATTTCATTTTTTCTTGCTGTTAATACATGTTGTTTATGACTCTATGCTTTATATTTTAATTATGTTGGTTCTTTTTATGTCACTCACACCGTTATGACTGACCCCTATAATTTTGGAGGTTAGGGTTATCTCTAGCCTCATGTTTTACAGGTAGGTGCTTATAGCTTGGGATTTGGATGCTTGAGTTTAAGTGATGTAATAGAGCTTATGTAAATTTGTAAAAGATGTGTTGTAAAGAAAAGTTTGTAATTCAAGGTGTTTTGTATTCCGCTGTGTTTTGTAAACAATTGTTGTAATAAAAGTTGAAATAAAAATTATCTGTGTCTTTGGCTATGTTTACTATTGCAATTGAAATTGATGCTGAAAATTGTGCCACGTATTTCTAAGATATCATATTGGAAATTCGGGGCGCTACACCGGTAAACTACGGACACCTTTCAAGACTGAATTGAAGACTTCTGACAGGTTCGTAGTCATTATGCCGTATCTTCGACCTTCATCTGCATAAAGTGTTCATTTCTCAACCGATTTCTCTTTCAACCAATTAGCCGTCTCGACATTGATGGTTTCAAGTTCAGCGAGTTCGGCCATGAACTTTTTGGGTTGGTTTTGACACGCTATAATTTTGGCCTTTTTCTGCAATGCCTTGTTACCAAATTTACTGAAGAAATTTGTAGCAAAATGACGCATACAATAACGATGATATGCATTAGGTTCGTTCCAAGCTTCATTTTGCAATTCCATAGCAGACAATATACCAGCATGACGATCAGAGATAACACACAACTTAGTGCGATCGGTGACAAAATACCGAATGCAACTCATGAACCATGTCCATGTATTTATACTCTCTCCATCAACTAATGCAAATGCAAATGGAAATAAGAAATCATTCGCATATGGGAAAACAGCAATTAGCAAACAACCCTTGTACTTACCATACAAGTGTGTTCCGTCAACACTAATAACAGGTCTGCAGGACTTGAAACCTTCAATCGAATGACCAAATGCCCAAAATACTCCCTTGAATGTTTCCTCGCAAGGACTAGACTGATATTTATCCCAGTGGACAACGGTTCCTGGATTTTCTGCTTGAATTACTGATAGTTGAAAAGGCAACTTCGTGTATGTTTCTTCGAAGGTACCGAACAACCTCTCAATTGCCTTTTGTTTTGCAATCCAAGCTTTCTTATATGAAATCTAATAATTATATTGTACTTTCACTATCTCAATAATGGCCCGTGGTGTTAAAAGCTATCTCAGTCTTCACCACACTCACAATCAAATTGTAAACAAGGTTAGAATCAACTTTACAGTAGTCCTGATTCAACGTGGGATTCGTACAAGTATGAGGGCCAACTATCTTCTTCACCACGAAATTTGTCCCGCCTTTTGGAACAATTGCTCGTAATCTCCAAGGGCATCCACCATCAGTTACTGTTGGGGGATTTTGCACCATCTCCTCAATTGTATGTTTTCTAGGTGCCATTTTGCATTAACAGTGTAAAGTAACGGTGAAGATTTTAATGTGACGAATTCACGATGTTTCTTGATAGAATACAGCTTCACAACCTGCTGAATCTACTCTTTACTTACAAAATCCTATCTAATGTACAATTCGTCTACATTAGATGAACCAGACGACTCTTGTGGAACTTGATGTACTCTAGCACCTTGTGTCATCTCCTCGGTAACATGAGCGTTAACATTGGCATAGCTATCAGTAGCTCTTACTTCATTAGAACTGCTGTTCGTAGGATTTACATTTGCTACGACATCATCTTCGTCCTCATCATCATTTTCTACACTCCATTAACTTCATCGTCTGTTTCTTCCTCTTCTTCATCATCATCTAATAAGTCGTTGTTAATGGTAGCATTTTGAAATAATTCAAATAAAGTGTCATTTGGAACACATTTGCTACGACATCATCTTCGTCCTCATCATCATTTTCTACACTCCATCAACTTCATTGTCTGTTTCTTCCTCTTCTTCATCATCGTTTAGTAAGTTGTTGTTAATGGTAGCATTTTGAAATAATTCAAATAAAGTGTCATTTGGAACATAGTCATGAACCGGACTAGGTTGGCGTGGCAACTCAACATCTGTAGAATCCGGGTTTGTTGTATTTGTGAAGGTGTCTTCTTGTGAGGACAGTGGGATTGGTTGTGAAGTTTGAACCAGGTTAGACCTCATCTGCTGTGTCGGTACTACCCGTACGAAACTTGAACTAGGAATGTCATGTGGCTAAGCATTCAAATTTTGAATTTGCTGAATATATAATTCTCATGCAGACCAAGTAAAATTGGGATCAAGTGTCCTAGCAATCATTGACTTCATAGCATTATCATTAGATACGGGCACTGTCATAAAATACTGACCATCTCCTCTTTCTGCAGCGTATTGAGCTAAAATTTTCATATTCCATTGATCCCTATCCCAATTAGTAACTTCATAAATTTTCTCAACTAATTCGGCCAATGTAATGGTACGAGGTATCCAAACTATTTCAGGATCCACCGCACTATAACAACAACCAATCTTTGGATCATGAATTATTTCACCACCAAAGTATAACCAAATAGGAATTTCGTAATCCATACCTACGTATATTTATACGAATATACGAGTTATTATCTACCCAAAAACAAAACCTATGAAAATGAACAAAATAATAGGCCAATAAGCATCATACCTTCACAAGCTTATTTGAAAGGATATAGCCATAGATATTTGGGTAAAAGAGTTGAAGTTGCTTTCATCTTCAAGTATATCAAAATTCCAAAAATTTGGATCTTTCGGAAGATGGGTTTAGGGTTTTCAGAGCAATTTTATGGGTTAATTGACGAATTTTCGTGGTTCTTTGACGAAAATGTGATGAGAGATGGGTTAGGGTTTCGGGGTTACAAGAAGAGGAGGAAGATAGAGAATTTAAGAAAAGTGAGATCTGATTTCAAGTTTGAGGGGTAAGACCTAATCGACACTCGCTTTATCAAAAAGCGAGTTTGGGATAAATTCCCTCGCTTTTTGAGAAAGTGAGTGTAGGCTGATGCAAAACGTCCACACTCGCTTGTTCAAAAAGCAAGTTTTGGATAAATCCCCTCGCTTTTTGAGAAAGCGAGTCTAGGTAGGTATAATTCCTACAACTAAGACTCGTTTTTTGAAAAAACGAGGAGGATTTAGCCAAACTCGCTTTTTCAGAAAGTGAGTAGGGCGTTTTGGGAATAAAAAAAAAAGTAGGGCAGTTTGGGAAAAACTTTAAAAAAGTGGGACAGTTTAGGAAAAAATTTGATAAATGAGGAATTTTTTGCCGTGCTGACCCACTTTTTGAAAATATTTAGGGATCTGACCCACTTTTGAAAATAGTTAGCGATCTGATCCAATTTTGGACACCTCAGCATAAACCGTTATTGGGAACAACGAAATTTTAGATGCCGTTGTTTCCAATAGCGGCACCTGTTTAAAATAATATCTCGTGCCACTATTTGGAGTAACGACATCAGTTATATTATTCTCAATCGTTTTCTCTCTCAGTTGCGAATAAATTTGCAAGTGTGAAAAGAGCATATAACAGATGTCGCTATCACCAATAACGACATTCGCATTACAGATGTCGTTGTTAGGGATATCGGCATCAGTTATATGTTTTTGGCATATAAATAGTGGCCCCCTCTTCTCCTTCCCCTTTTCACTTTACATCTGCTCTCTCTTTCTCTCTCTCTCGAAACACAAAAACCCTAGAACTCTAAAACCCAAAATCCCTGAAGTGCACTTTTACATCCCAAACAAATTCATTAAATACCCATCCATAACCCGAATTGTGATTCCCTCCTATCTCCGTTGACGTTGATATTTGGCGCTCATTTCTTCTACAGCTCTTCTAAATTCCAAAATTGTCACGCCCCGCTTCCTAAAAATACGGAATACGAGTACATGACATTGGCCAAGCGAATGACTAACGTCACCCATAAGCTGTTTATCCGGTTAACTCAAAAATATAATCAATACAGAATAATTGCATAGGCAATAATAATAATCTCATGTTCCTTCAAAAAAAAAAAAAAAAAATCTCATGAACAATAATACTTGGAATGAAACGATATAAAATATCCAAATACAAGCATAATCCAATATATGGAATAATAATAGCAATATTCGGGTCAAAAGCCCATAATACAATGAAATAACAATAGTCTAATAATTAAGTCTTCATGACAAAGCAATAATTTATTAAGCGGCGATGCTATCAATTCATTCACTAATGTTGTTCTTCCAATCCATCAGGCAATTCTCCATCAACACATGTGAACACTTCATCTAAAAAGATGAACAAAATTGTCCTTAGAGCAAGTCATGGACAACAAGTACAGAAATCAAGGAACAATGGAATAACTGTATAATAATGAATCAATGGATCAGTAGGAATCAATAACACGGTATGATAGCAATAATCAATTTCAATAGTAATCGATGCAATTGGTATAAACAATGATTCAATATTCAGTAACAATAATCAATAATCAATAACAATAACACTTAGCCAATATTCGATATCAATATGAACAATGAGGGAACAATATGTAATGTCGATGTCGTGTAAATTCTTAAGTCTATTATCATTTTAATCCTAACCAATGCATGTATTACTACATCCCATTCTACAGGTTCAATGCATACTATCAATGTCGTTTTAGACTTAAGTGGAAGATTCTATAGATCATGTACTCGTCAACGATAATCAATATTCAAAGCACGATACGGTCTTCGGCAACGATACAATACACGATAGATTGGGTTACGGCTGTAATCCACAATCACACGATAAAATAATAGCCGGAATAATATTTAGGAAAACATGGACCTCTCCTCTGAGTACAGTCACTATATCATCAACTATTCTAGTCAATCCCTTAAACCCCGGCTTATTAACTATTTTATTAATGCAACAATACAATATGCAATTTGAGATATGGGGTAAATAATAGTAACAATAAAGGAACAATAAGATGATAACATGAAGTAGGACAATTAGAATAATGACAATAAGACATTAGGATCATGCAATGTGACACACATATGTTAATTCATACAATACTACGATATAGGAATAATTAATCTATTAAAATCTGGATTATTAAATTCTGGACAGCAAAGAGTAGTCTGTACAAAAATACAGTTTCCCAATGTTTCAGAATTCAAAAACTGTATACATTAGAAATTCTAGAAACAAGACTTCCACACGGTTCCAACGCATATTTAAAGTTCAAAATCCGGCAACAGTAACTTGGTTAAATACACAATTCTTTACAGACTTCATGTTCAGGCAGAGATTCGACATCATGTTATTATAATTTTAGATACAGCAAAAAATAATTAATAAATTCATAAAAATTATTTTCTAGATTCCTAAACATGTTAAGAAACAATTTGAAAATTTTCAGAGCAAAATTTTAATATTTGATCAACATTTTTACTGTTTAAGCATGCATGATATTAAAATGGGCATAACATTTACTACAAAACTCGGAATTCAAAAATTCAAGATGTTCTGAAAATTAGAAAGATTAGTCTACAATTCTCATTCAGAAAGTAATTCATTTTAAGATCGTTTACTGCTTCAAAAACAGCAGTCAACATACAGGCCAGCAAGCAATATACAGGTTTTCAGTATTTTCCAAGAAATAAATTAATTTAACATGATAGGTATCAATTCTACTAGTCGATAAACTTCCCAATCAGCATAGAGGGTATAAAAACATGGTAATTAAGATTAAGAACACGTACATATATCAATTTATCGTGAATCAACCATCAATCGATCAAACAACATACAACCTAGCAATTTTCTCTATAATAATTAATCGAGTCATGATTATATGGTTAACCCTATTATCAATTCTACATGAATGCATGAAAGATCCAATCTTTATAGTCAAAAGTGGAACGATGTCAAGAATATTGGGGTTAGCTCGTGTAAACCCTCAATAGACCCAACGAAGATAATCAATACAGCAATATGATAACAAATATGATCTACTTGCAATAATTTCAATGAAACTTGAACTTGATACAATTAACAATTCAAGAGTACAGTGACTTGCCTTATGGACGATGAAAACGAATACCAAGAATAACGAGATAAGAATCCCAGATGACGAACCATGAACACGAGAACACAGAAACACGTGCAAACTACGTGCAACACTCATACAAAATGGCAAATACCCGATCGGATCAAAACACCAAACACCAACTCCAATCCTCAACAAAACACCAAACATAAATCCAACGGAACCCCTCTCATCACAACAACAAACACAATAACCAACTCCTCCTCTCACCAAACAGCAAACAGTAGGATCAAACGAGGCTGAGCAGGAGGCGCTCAGGGAATCAGAGTGGAAATGGAGGACGCAGGCGGGAGGTAGGGGAAAGGTGAATAGGGAGAAAGGTGATCTGGCGAAGGCGGGGTGGGAAGAAGGTGATCTGGCGAAGGCGAGGTGGGAAGAAGGTGAACAGGACGGGGGTAGGGGGTAGCACAGTAGGGGCAGCTAGGATTATAGTAGTATAAGTTAGGGTTAGGTTTTAGAGTAGTATTTATAGAGATTTAATTAAGATATTGGGTTTTTGGGTATCTGATCGGATCCAATAAGAGTGGGTTTAAAGGGTATGGGTTTAAATCCAATAACAAAATAGGCTATAGGGTTTATAAAATATACATACATACATATATATATATATATATATATATATATATATATATATATATACATTAAATCAAATAGTGAAATACATATAAAATGGAGCATGTTCGGGCTTAATAATAACAACAACAACAACAATAATAAAAATAACAATAATAATAATGGTAACAACAATGATAATAATAATAATAACAATAATAATACTAATAACAATAATACTAACATAATTGGGTTTTCAATAAATAATCAAAGTTAGCAATAATAAAAATAATAATAATAAACATATTAGTAACAACAACGATAATAATAATAACAATAACAATAATAATAATAATAGTAACAATAATAATAATATGAATACCAAATCACTACCGCTCTCGTGTAGCAATGTGGAATGAGAGAAAATATGACTTGGTGGTAGAAGGGATTGTACAATACGATGGGTCGTTGCAAGAAGCTTATATGGTGTGGTACCGTCGTATTACACGTTCCTTTATTGCTCCACGATTGGCCATCCCCGCGGGGAATCCAAATACCGATACAGAAGCTCCAAGTCGAACCACAACCAGCACATTCCACTTCGTAACCTGTGTATCAACCAAAGGCCTCCTCGTACCGACTCGTAGTAAAATTATGCTTTTGTTAACAAATATTAATTTAAAATTTTTGTAGACATTTTTCTTTTATTTGTTTAACAAATTTTGGTTTACTTCTTCTATTATATTTTATTAGTGTTGTAAATTGACAACACATGGGATATTGCGCGGAAATGTGCTCGTGTGTAGGAAAGCAAATCTTCGAAAGCTTGCAAGGAGATAGCCTGAGAAATCCTCCATCCATGTCGTTTATCACTTGAAGAGGTTGGAGAAGACCCGGCCTTCGCTGCTCTTTTATGATCATCCGAAGTTACAACTCAACCGCTCCGACCTAGTACTAGACGGGCTCAACCTCCACCACCACCAATAAGACAAGTTCAACCTCCCTCACCAACACCAAGACAAGGTCAATCTCCCCCACCACCATCTAAACATACAGAATCTTCATCTTCACATGGGCAACAGCGGAAGAGTGTCCGACAACCTCCTGCGGCTTCTTAATTAGCATCACAAGAGATTGTAGAATAAGAAGCGGAGCATAAAGAAGAGATGAGCCCCCGTGTACCTGGGACACAAGATATTGTAGAACGTAGAAGGAGAGTCCCATCTTGGAAGAGGAAGCGCAGCAACACTATACGCCTAGTTAGGTTAAATGTGGAAATGCGTTATTTTGTAACCATGAATTGCCTTATAATTTCAGATATGTTTTAAATGTGAAAGTTTTACTAGATTTTGTAAATTTGTTAACTTTGGTTGAATGTCAATTTTTGGCCGTTCATATATTGTGTTGCAAATAGAAAACTTGATGCTATGTATTTGGCAAGAATTTTTTGTTGGTGTCACTTATTATGTATATTTTATGGTGTTCATAGTTGCCATTTGTTGAACATGTGCAAATTGATGTCTTAAACTGATGAAAATTAGATATGTGAATGGTTGTGCATGTTTTGAAGCAAATTAAAAGTGACAGATGCCGTTGTTGTAAAAAACGACATCTGTTACCTGTAATGCTATTCCCAACAACCGTAATAGTTCAAAACATGCACAATCTACTTTAAATTTTAATCTTAATTGTTGCCGCTTTCCAGAACAACGACAATAGTTAAACTTATGCCATTTCTTAAAATAACAACACCAGTTATCTCTATTTTTTTGGTGGGACACATTGGCTGCCAAACTCTCTACCTCCACAGACGTTCTTTGCGACAACGACATCATTGCAAATAGTGTCATTATTCTGAACAACGGTATCAGTTAAATCAATATCTTTCCACCAAATAGATTCTCTGCCAAATTCTCTGCCTCCACAGACGTTACTGTAAATAACGACATCAGTTAACGGACGTCATTATTTGGAACAGCGGCAACAGTTCAAATTAAAAGATAATCTTGGTTAGTTATAAATTTGAACTGTTCCGCTAATCCAAACAACGACATTAGGATTTGGCAGAGAATCTAATAGGTGGGAAAATATTGATTTAACCGATGTCGTTGTTCTGAATAACGGCATTGTTTGCAATGATGCCATTGTCGCAAAGAACGTTTGTGGAGGCAGAGAGTTTGGCAGCCAATGTGTCCCACCCAAAAAGTAGAGATAAATGATGTCGTTGATTTAATAAACGACATAAGTTTAACTATTGCCGTTGTTCTGAAAAGCGGCAACAAGCAATATTAAAATTTAAAGTATATTGTGCATATTTTGAACTGTTGCCGGCGTTGGGAGTAGCGTTACAAGTAACAAATGCCTTATTCACAACAACAACATCTGTAACTTTTAATTTGCTTCAAAACATGCACAACCATTCAGATATCTAATTTTCATTTATCACAATCATATATATCATACTCAACTTGACATTATCATATATTACAACAAATGTTCATCATATCCAAATTCTTTAAATCATAATAAGTTACGGATACATATTACAAAATTTGTAACTCAAGAGAGTTATGCATATTAAGATATGATACAAACACATAAATATATTACAATATAAGGCACCCATATAAACATTGTTGTAAAAATTTCATTGTGGGATACAACTTCAAATATCCGTCATTTGAAATGTGCCAGCATTGCCTTACATCTGCGCCTATTGTGTCCACTTAACTCGTATTTAGAATAAATTTTACCCGTGCTCCCACCTTCTCGAGCATCCCACTACAAAAGAAAGGGCCTACCCCGGCGAAACTAGCCTGTCGTTTGGGTGGTCGCACCGAGGTATCCCCGGCTTTTGTTTGAAAAAATGCCGGGGCAGTGGTTTGGTACGAATACCCCGATCCCAAATTCTACTCCCCAATTGTTCCAATTTCCCTCTCACTCCCGCCGCTCAATCCTGCTCTCTCTCTCCCTCCCCCGGTGCTCTCTCCCCCCAAAATCAACGAGGTTCATCTTCATCGACTTCTGTTCTCTTGAACAAGTTCATCTCTTTACCAATTAGGTTACCCAATTTCTATCTGTTTAAGGGCTAGGGATTTCAATCTCTTTTCGTAAAATATTCCATACAATTCGGAGTTAGGGCATCGTCAACTGCGAGGTGGTAAATGAAAGCTTGAATCTACCTCTTTTCCTTTATTTTTCATTTTGAGCACAGATTTTGATGCGTTTTTCTTTCGATTTTATTTCAGGTTTGAAGATAGAAAGAGGCGACGGGGGCAGGCTTGTGGCGGAACTAGATGATCTCTGTGATGGTGCGTGACTTGAATAAAGGGAAAGAGGTATGTGCAAATTTATGACATTTCACCTAATTTGTTGTTTCTTCTCTCATTTTTTGAGTTAGCGCACCTGATATTTGTTCCTATTGCCAACAATTTCGAGGTAACCCCGAAGGATCTTTGCCCTTTTTTTTCTCTCGGATTTGTTATTATTTAGGACAGATTTTCAAGCATTTTTTGTTTTATTGGATTTCACGTTCGAAGATGAAGGAACTGGATTGTCTCTGTGGTGCGAAATTGATCAAAGGGAAGATGGCCAAAAGTGAAGGAGGGTCTTTCATCGCTGTCAAATTCAAGGTATCTTGAGCGTGGATTTTGATGCAGTTTTCTTTCGATTTTGATTACAGGTTTCAACATAAAGGGGAACTGGGTTGTCTCTGTTGATGCGAGGATTGAATAAAGGAAGGAGGTATGTCTAAATTTTGCCAGAAATGAATAGGTTTTTAGTGATTTTGTGCAAAAAACTGATAAGTTGAGAATTTGGCCTCATTATTTGGTTGTTGTTTTTAATGTCAAAGTATAAGTGGTTGTGAAGGAATAGAGCGTCTCTGTGGTTCAGTATGTGTTTCTACATGTAGTAAAACTAGTATATATCATTTAGTTAAAATCTACAGGTATGTCAATAAACACTGAATAGCGTATGGAGATATTAACATTAGGTCGTTGTTTCTTGGCTTTACAGCAATGAACTTGAGAGAGTACTTAAGATTCTGGCTAAGGCTCTATTGTGCATATTATTTGTTGATGTTATTGTCTAGTTTAATAGATGATAGAAGTGAAAGTAGAAAGGTGAAGAAGCATATTTAAATGCAGTGTCTGTCAAGGTAACGAAAGGCTTGATCAGGTATTTGGCTGTCATCTCCCTCCTCGACCACGAGAAGCTTTAACTTTTGCTAAAAATTTTGTTATATATCTTGAATTTTGTTAAAAATTACGTGTATCACAAATACTTTTTCACTTCTGAGTGAAGTGGCCTAAATACTTTTGATTTTAGGATTTGAACCGTTGATTACAAATCTAACTACCAGGAGTAAAATTAGAAAGAAGTGAATGGAAAGAGGATTTTCAGGAAATGTCCAAAAGTTTCTAGTGTGTACCATAGCAATTTCCCAAATCTCTTATCAGAAAACTGTCGGATAACTAATTTTATGATTAATAATATAATTTTAAATTAAAATACTGTAATGTATACACCGAAGTAGCTTTGAATGTGATTTTTATGGTTAGTGAAGCTAAGTAATACACTTGCTTTTGTTCTCATTCAATAGCTGAGGAGGTTTGGACTTATTCGATGACTAATGTTATCTTTCTATCCTTATATAATTGGCGTTACTTTCATATTCAAGTGTCTCATGCTTATATATTTCATCGTTTGCTCACACTGGTTTCAGGAGTTTGTTATAGTGATTGGAGTTTTGATCTTCTTAAAGAAAGAAAGGTTTCAGGAGCTGCAGATGGGTTGCTCACACTGACTATTAATGTTTCTGTTTCTTTTGTTTCTTCTTTTGTGGTGTTTTATGTCTTGTTTATTCATGCAAATTTGTACCCTAAGAACAATGGAAATCATACTTTATATATGTATGAGATTAAAGATCAATGAAACAAATTGCGTACGTATGTTGTCAACCTAATGTTAATTTGAATTTTGTTATATAATGACTTCGGTGAACTGCTTAATTATGAAATATATCGTATTGATCATTATTATGAATTATGTATAGGTTTCTTTGTGTATTTAAATATTAAATTTGTTTTTTTTGTATTTTGAAATAGGAAAAAATAAAATCAAAAACCTTCCCCGGCATTTCCAAACACTGGGATTGAAGGTACCCCGACGTTTTAAAAACGCCGGGGATTATAAAATGCCCCAAAAAATAATAATTTTGAAATCATAACCCCGGCGTGTAAAGCGCCGGGTTAAAAACTAAAAAACGCAGGGGTATCCTGAACATTGCCTGGCGTTTGGAAGTGCCGGAGTTTCCATAAATCAACCCCGGCGGGGGAATGGACGGCGTTTGCGGCAGCGTTTTTGGAAATGTAGTGGGGTATATCCTCGGCATTTTTAAACGCCTGGCAAAGGAAAAAAAATGCCGGGAAATAGGTTCTTGTTTGTAGTGTCCATATCGGTGCGAATACGAATACTCCTAGGGCAACCTTTCAACCTACGTAAACTCACATCGACAATGAGTTTCGATCCACTCGGTGTTGGCCAATAAGATTTATCTGGGATAGGATAAAAAGTTGGTGTCCACGTTAGTGCTAATGAACTTGTAGAATAAAATGCATCAATGTAAGGTTGATAATCAATTGCACGGGAGGAACAAGTGACCAATACATGAGAACATGGAATGTGATAGAGCTGAAATTTTTCACAAGTACATGTACGGTTCCCGAGGTCAACAGTGTGCCAATGTCACGCGATCACCTTGAGCTTGTTCATCAAAAACATGCAACTCAATTTTTTATGAAAATTACTAGCAAAATGACGCATACAATAACGATGATAAGCAAGTGGCTCCTTCCGTGTTCCGAACTCATTATCCATTGCCGACAAAATGCCTGCATGACGATCAGAAATGACACATAGACCTGCACGGTCCGTGACAAAGCACCGAATACAGCTCATGAACCATGTCCAGGTTTCTATGCTCTCGCCATCAACTATTGCAAATGCAAATGGAAACAACCTATCCTTTGCATCCAGTGAAACAACTATCAACAAAGAACCACTGTATTTTCCATACAAATGTGTTCCGTCAATACTTATAACTGGTCTGCATGCCTTAAATTCCTCGATCGATGGGCCGAATGCCGAAAAGACCCCTTTAAATGTTTCTTCGGCAGGACCCAACAAATCTTGGCCCAATGGACGGTCGTTCCTGAATTTGGGGCTTGAATTGCTGTGAGAAGATAAGGCAATTTAGTGTAAGCTTTTTCAAAGGAACCATACGACCGCTCAATTGCTTTATGTTTTGCTTTCCAAGCTTTCCAGTATGAAATAGTGTAATTGAACTGAAGTTTGACTATCTCAATTATGGCTCTTGGAACAACTCCTAGTTGTGCCTTCACAACATTCAATATGATCGTTGATACAATCGTAGAATCAATTATCCTATGATCTTGATTCAATGTCGGATTCACACATGTGTACGGACCTTCAATCTTCTTTACCACGAAATAAGTACGGCCTTTTGGGACAATTGCACGCAATTGCCAGGGACACCCCACTACATTTACAAGTTCTGAATTTTCTTCAATATCCTTAGCTGAATGTTTGATCACTGCGTATTTACATTTGACATAGTATAAACTAGGGTTTGATTTCACCATCACAAATTATCGTTGATTTTTCACGGAATACATCTTCACTTGAAGTTGTATACTATCTTTAGTTGGAAACCTTTGACCTATGGACAGTTCATCCTTGTTCGAAGAGCCGACGGAAGACTGTGCATGTTCATGTACGGTCGCACGGAACATCCATTGACCCGATTGAACCTCATATACATATGCACTAATGGATTGATTGGGCAAAACCACATTGTTCACCGGCACATGAATGTTGACATCATTAACCGGGGCTTCTTCGACATCCTCCTCCTCCTCAACTTCAAAACGTGATCCTCATCTTCTTTCTCTTCTACCAAATCGTTATTTACAATGGCATTGTCAAAGTCTTGCATTACCATGTCGGTGTAGATAATATTTTGTGTCGAGGTGAACGGATGTACCGGCTCAAATTCTGTGGTATAGGTTCTGTTGGAGTTGTGCTAAAGTGTTCTTCTATATTTGGTATTCTAGCATGTGACTCAGCAGATGATTTCAAACTCGCAACTCGACTTGGACTTGGAATAACAACTGGCCTAGTGATTGGAAGCCTCATTTTCTCAATATATACTCCAATGCAATCCAACTACAATTTGGATCAAGTGACCTAGCAATCATGGACCTCAAAGAATTATCATTATCTACGGGAACCACCATGAAATATTGCCCTTCCCTTTTACCGGCAGTATAACGGGCTTTGATTTTGCACTCAATTTAGTTCTATCCCAATTAGTAACTTCAAATATCTTATCTATTAGTTGTGATTATATGAAGTTACGGGGAGCCCAAATAATGACCGGTTCAACATCGCTATAACAATATCCAATCTTCGGATCTCTAATTAATTCACCCCAAAAATATAACAAAAAAGTATATCATATTCCATACTTAAACATAAAGATTCAAACATATTCAAGTCATTAACTAGTCATAAGCATAACCTATGCATACATATCAAACATATGGTTATAATAATACCTTCAAATAAGACCCTATCAAGTAGATGTAAACTAAAAGGGGGAAGGAGAAGAGGGGGCCACTATTTATATGTCAAAAATCATATAACTGACGTCGTTATCCCTAACAACGAAATTTGTAATGCGAATGCCATTGTTGGTGATAGCGGCATCTGTTATAGGCTTTTTTCACACTTGTAAATTTGTTCGCAACTGAGATAGCAAACGATTGAGAATAATAAAACAGATCCCGTTACTCCAAATAGCGGCACGAGATATTATTTTTAAACAGGTGCCGCTATTCGAAACAATGGCATATAAATAACTTATGTCGTTGTTCCCAATAAAGGTTTACGTTGTGGTGTCCAAAATTAGGTCAGATCGCTAATTATTTTCAAAAGTGGGTCAAATCCCTCAATAATTTCAAAAAGTGGGTCAGTACGGCAAAAAATTCGATAAATGAGTAGGTAAGATCAGGATGATTTCATTGTAGATATAAGCTTTTTGAGTTACATTTTCCTTTATGTACTTGTTCATCTAATGTCACGCCCCACTTCCCAAGATACGTGAACACGAGCCCGTAACAAAGGCCCAGCGAATGATAATAATATCATCCATAGCTGTAACAGATTAACTCAACAAAGTGTAAGAGAATACAACCACGCAAGAAAAGGATAACCACATAAACAAAGAATAAACTCCAAGATAATCATGAAATAAATTCACTAAAAATATCCAATATCTAGGAAAAAGTATAACTTCGGGACACACAAGCCCGGAATACATAGTATGTTGAAAGTAACAAAATAAACAAATAACATGAGGAAACTATAATAGTCTAATAGTCCAGCTTTGATCTTCAAAAAGTTTGCTCACCAAGTTCTTTTGGTATCGCTCCTTCGGCACCTGTAAACTCGTGATCTAAAAATAGAGAAAATAATGTTGTAACTCTCGTTCCTGCAAATACACATTTTCAGAATATTTTCTCTTTTTTGATTATTCATAAATTCATTTTGGATCATCTATTAAAATCTTTTCAAATCAAAAATTATATTTATTTCGAATAATGATGTATTTGAACTTTATTTTCAATTCCTAATAGACCGACTATTTATATTTTAGCCCAAATCAAATATATTATTACTATTTGGATTTTAATAATTTTATTAAACTCAAATCCTAGTTTGATACATATTGTTATTATTATTATTATTATTATTATTATTATTATTATTATTATTATTATTATTATTATTATTATTATTATTATTATTATTATTATTGTTATTGTCACTATTACTTTTGATTATTGCTGCCGCTGGATCTGGTGTGGGGGCAATAGACAGAATTTGTAGGTTCGTAGGAACTCGAACGGGCTAAATCCTACTTCTTCCTCGTTGACAAGTTGACTCCTTGGTTCTCACATGGACCTGCACAAATGTTCGAAATACCGGGATGGATCCCGGCGACGAACCCTCCGACGCTCTTGTCAACACCAGAAAAACTAAAGGGAAAGAGCTTAGGTGCACAAAGTGTGATCACCTGTGATAGTACGAGGTAGGGGGGTTTTTATAGTTTCCATGGGGATCTTCTTCAGGATCAGGTTGGTACCTACTTCCCAGTGTGGCTGGATAGGGGTGGTTATAACCACCTCCTCAGGATAAGGACGAGCCAGGATTTCCTCCTATCCTGTTCAACTGGTCCCTAACGGGTTGAGACCCGTTCTCGGTTGAACAGACCCGTTCATGGGTTAGCGGGTCCAAGAGGAGAGACCCGGTTCCTAATTCGGACCCGTCTATAAGTGAAATTACCATCTTGCCCCTGTAACTTTAAGATTCATGCCCACTTTAAACGGTTCCGATTTAACCCCATTTTTAACCATATCACGAGCCCCCCACTCCCAGAGACTGTGTATTACAGCCTTTGGGGAGTAGTTTTGTTGTTCCAATGGCGTATATGGCTTTATCGGAGCTCTCGAAGGGTGTTCGAATATCGTTTGAGGGGTGATGGCACTTTTCTGAGCTGTAACGTGCCCAAGTGTGTTCTTAGGCCCTTTTGGATTTTTGGTATTTTTCCCAATTTTTTAATTACTTTTTCGAATAATTTATCCAATTTCGCAAAGCGATGATTTATTTTTTGGGAGCGCCAATTAATTACTCTAACCAATAATTATTTACCTAGGGACTCAAAAATATTTTCTCAAATTTATAATTATTTTTTAGAATTTTTAATTAATTTTCCTGAATTTTACTCATTTTTTCGCAATTTTTAAATCAATAATTCAAAATAATAATTAAAAAAATAATTTTAATTACCTATTTATGACGTGGCACGATCTGGATCGTCCATCAGCCTTGGGCACGGAGATCTGAATGATCGAAAGGTGAATCAGACCCTGGTTGACGTGACCAGATCTAGGCCCCTGATCACGCAACAGCGAATAATTCGAGAGGATCGGATGGCTGTGAAGAAGGGGAACTTGGCCAGATTGAAGGTCAGTGGCAACTGAGTTCGGGACGCCTGCCGAAGTCTAGGTGAGCGACGCGTGGCGTCTGGGCCCCTTCCTCTTCGCTTCCTCAACGTCGGTGGCAATTGACTTCGGAAAGCTTGCCGATGTCCGGGGGGGCGACACGTGGTATGTGGGCCACTACTTCTTCGTGTTTTCGACGTCAGTGACAATTGACCTCGGGGACGAATAGGAGGGCGCCACGTGGCGAGTGGGTCACAGTCGTCGTTGACCAGTCAACACATTTTCTTGCGTTTCGATGTCGGTGGAAATCGACCTCGGGGACGAATAGTAGGGTGCCACGTGGCGAGTGGGTCCCAGTCGCCATTGACCGGTCAATGCATTTTCTTACGTTTTGACATCGATGGAAATCGACCTTGAGAACGAATAGGAGAGCGCCACATGGCCTGTGGGTCCCAGCCACCGTTGACTGTTCAATGCATTTTCTTGCATTTTGAGGTCGGTGGCAATCGACCTCAGGGACGAATAGGAGAGCATCACGTGGCCTGTGGGTCCCAGCCACCATTGACTGGTCAACGCATTTTCTTGCGTTTCGATGTCGGTGGCAATCGACCTCGGGGACGAATAGGAGGACGCCACTGATGGAACTAAGATGAATCCCAGGACTACGGATTGGTGTGCGTATCGATCGTTAAAGATAAACAGATTGCTTAATTGTGATCTAACCCTATACAGCGGAAACTAGGGTTCACAAAGTATACCTGCGGTGAGAAGAAGACGACAGCGACCCCAAGATCTTCTGCACGTATTCCTTCCTCGGGTTGGACGTCGTGTGGGCGACGATCTCCCAACCTTTCTCCCTTGGCTGACCTCTCTTTCTCTCCTTACGTGAATCACGAGATTTGAGAAAAAAATCTTATATTTCAGATTGTTAATAACGGCCAGAGAAAATAGAGGATATATATAAGGCTACGGCAGGGACCATGAGGAGAAATTAGGGTTAGGTCTCCTAACGGATCTGGGTATCCCGTGTTCAGCCCGAATACACAACCCAGGCCCATTAACAATAGCTCGGTCCACTAAGGAGCTATTGTTGCACTACCTTCCTAATCCCAAATTATATTTATGGGCTCCTTTTATTATATGCTCGTTCAACTCCCCATGTTAAGATATCGAATGTCCGTTGATCAAATTAAGTTACTGACAACTACATTGATCAACATCTTTTATCCTTAAGTAGTACCACTCAACTTTATTTGTCATGTCGGATATAATCCACCTGCAGGGTTTACATGACAATCCTTATGAGCTCCTTAAGGGGACATCATCAACCCGACGTATCGGGACATGGATTCCTTTTACAATCAACAGCCCATCATACATACAATGCTATTACCCAATTCATAGAGGTTGTTGATCCATAATGAATCTCACTCTTTTATGAGTCAAAGTAATGCACACTGCATATACATGTCTGTTATTATATCTGGATTAAGAGCATAAGCATCCATAATAACAGACGTATTTGTTCTCTTTTATAGTCAGTACAAAGAGAACAACCTCAAGTGGTCCTGTTCAATACACACAAAGTGTACTAGTGTAAACCTATAGTCAAGATAGACTAATACCAGAATACACTACAACCTTTCCAATGGATTGTCCAAGTCCGTCTAGGTTGTGAACTATTTATATATTCCATAGGAAACTGATAATATGATCTTCTGTGTGTCACCTCACACCATATTATCAACCTTATAGAATATCAGACACTTGCATTAAATTATAATAAACACAATATGCAAACATATGCCCATATGATTCTCATTCAAAAAAAATAAGGAAATAAAGTTAATACAAAAGTGATGCTTTCAGTATATAACCCTAACAGCCACGTGGTGAGTGGGTCCTAGCCGTTGTTGACCGGTCAATGCATTTTCTTGCATTTCGACGTCAGTGGCAATCAACCTCGGGGACGAATAGGAGAGCGACACGTGGCCAGTGGGTCCCAGCCACCTTTTACTGGTTAACGCATTTTCTTGCGTTTCGACGTTGGTGGCAATCGACCTCGGGGACGAATAGGAGAGCGCCACGTGGCCAGTGGATCCCAAGGCCATTTGACCGGTCAACGCAATTTCCCGCATCTTCGACTAAATGGGCCAGGACTTTGCTTCGTTGGGGGCCTTTTAACCTTGGTAACTACGCCACCAACCACAGTCTCTATAAATCTCCACCCCTTTCACATTTGCTCACTATTCTGGTTTTTTACTTAGGTGAGATTTTTACTAAGTGAGAGCTTCCGACGAGTATTCGCCGTCTTCCGGTGTGTTTTCCGACCGTAGCTGTCAAATTGAGGTAACTTCATACTTAGCTTATTTTCTTTTGGAGAATGTCTATCAACCCTTCGAAGGAGACCTCCCCTCTTCTTGCCCCCGAGGCTTCCTCCAGTCAGGTCCATCCAATTGACAAAGACAAGGCCGTAGTAGGGCAGACTTCGGTGATCGTCGAGACGAGGATCGAAGAGGATTAGAGGTTGGGAGAGTTCGGGCGGTTTCTTGGGGTTCTAACCGGACTACTGAGGGTTTTGAGAGCTCCCGGAGGACCAGGCGGAGCGGATAATGTACGAGATACGCCGACTATTAAGAAAAATAATCTAAGTGTTATAAGTCGACTATTAAAAACCATCGGTCGACTGTCCAGAGAGAAAATTCAATAATTTTTAAGAAAATCTAGAGAACATAGCAGTCGGGTCGTGTCGGTCGACTGAGACATGCCAATCGACTGTTGACCTGCAGACTGCATACTTTTGGTTGTGCACATTTCAACCGATACGTAGTTTTACTTTATGAAAACGATTTCTACGAAAAGCTTATTTCTTATATGATCAAATACAACTTGTAGGACATATAATAGTCCATAAAACTAAATCAAAACTACTTGAATTTATAAAAATAGAGATTTTGTTGATTCCTTTCAAATAAAACATAAATTGTGCATATAATCAAAAAAAGAGTTTCTTAAAATCAATTACTCATTGAAATTGCTTCGTATTCAGATCCAAATCGTATCATAACAAAATCTCAAGAAAATCCCCAATTTGGGTATATTTCCTCAACTCAACTAATTTCCAAATTTCGATTTTCCTGTCATGATCTCTTGATTCATACTTTTCCTTTCACATTTCTCAAGACTGAATTACCATTTCAACTTACAACCTCAATCAATTGATAACAACACCATATTCAATTTGTATTCAACCAATACTCAAAAGTAATAAAAATCTCATCTTGGTTAGGTTTATGTATAAATCCTCCATATTCAATCAATTCAACATTAATCCCGAAAGAGATAGACTACCCACATACAATCTTATTCACCACATCTAGGGTTTCACAAGATCCAATTTTCATCCATCCATCCAGATTCATAATGTGCATATTCGTATTCAAACCCTAAACATGCTTTCTAGCAAATAGAATTCAATATCCAAGATCCATTAAAACATTCATAGATCAAATAACCAAATTATACCACTCGCATACATAAAACAAAACAACAAAATCACTCACATGCAAAATACACAAAGCAAAACAAACAAGTCACTCACCTCAAATGAAGAAATCTTGATAAGAAGCCTTTTTTTGCGAAATCCAAGATCCTCTTCCTAATCCTCCAAAAAATAATAAACCCTTTGTGTTGTGCAGCGAAAGACGGCTGCATTTCTTTTAAATAGGCCAGAATTTGAAGATGAGGGTTTTTAAACACATTTGCAAGATAACCCCTTGAAAATACAACTTTACATAATAGATCCCTATACTTGGAAACTTGATAAAACTAATTAAATTGAGATTTAAAGGTAAAATAGACACCTTATTTCTAGCCGACACTGTTTGAAAAGTCCAGAAAAATAGTTTTGCACTTTCACCCCTCAAAATAACAATTTTGCAAAAAGAACATTCTTTTTCTTAATATTTGCAAATAGATCCAATAAATATCCGAAAAATCTAGAAAAATTTCAATTAAATCCCAAATAATAAATGATGATCTTCCATGAAGAAATTTTGGCTTTTGAACTTCTCAAGAAAATTTTGCACGTGTTTTGCACGTGTAAAAAGATAGATTTCCAGAAAAATATTTATTAAGTCTTCAAAAATCATTTTAATTCATTTATAAACTTTTAAAATTTATATTTAAAAATACGGGGTACTACATCACTCCCTTCTTAGAAGAGTTCTGTCCTCAGAACTACTACTAATGTGGTCCAACAAGTATACCAACAAGGAAAACAATATCTCATAAATGGAAACATAGTTCAAACAATAGTGTATGAGAACATTATCAAAATAGAAGGAATACCACTCAAATCAAAGGTACAATCATTCAAAAGAATTACAATCACATAAAAGAAAAATACATTCATACAAAAAGCTCAGGGAAATCCTTCTGTATGCGATCCTCTAGCTCCCAAGTAGCCTCCTCGAACTACTGATTCCTCCATAGCACCTTGACCATAGGTATCACTTTGCTCCTAAGAACTTTCTCCCGACGGTCAACGATTTCAACAGGTTGTTCCTTGTAACTCAAGTTTACCTGTAGACCTTCAGGAATCTCTAGCAACTGATGATTCTGATCTGGCACATACTTCCTCAACAATGACACATGGAATACATCATGCACCTGTGCCAACTCCTCTGGAAGCTTCAACCTATATGCTGTCTTACCAATCCGCTCCACTATCCTGTATGGCCCAATATACCTTGGCGCCAACTTGCCTCCCTTACCAAACCTGATCACTCCTTTGGTCAGAGACACCTTGAGGAAAACTGCATCCCCAACCTCAAACTCCAAGTCCCTTCGTCGAGTATCAGCATAACTTTTCTGCCGACTCTGAGCCTTAACCAACCTCTTGTGAATCAGTTCAATCTTCTCTGACGTCTGTTGCACGATCTCAGGACCAAACATCTGCCTCTCGCCAACCTCGTACCAATAAACAGGTGTCCTGCACCTCTGCCCGTACAAAGCCTCATACGGAGCCATCCCGATACTCGCATGGTAACTGTTGTTATAAGAAAACTCAACCAATGCCAAGTATCTCTCCCAACTACCACCGAAATCTATAACACAAGCCCTCAGCATATCTTCTAACACTCGATTCACCCTCTCAGTCTGACCATCGGTTTGTGGATGAAATGCGGTACTGAAATCAGTTCTGGTGCCCAAAGCTGCTTGTAGGCTCTTCCAAAACCTTGAGGTGAACCTCGCATCTCTGTCAGAAATAATCAACACAGGAACTCCACGTAGCCTCACAATCTCACCAATGTACAACTCAGCCAATTTCTCCAACGACCAAGTAATCTTCATGGCTAGAAAGTGATCCGACTTAGTTAAACGGTCCACGATAACCCAAATCGAGTCATTGTCCTTCGAAGTCCTCGGCAAACCTGTGATGAAATCCATACTGATGTTCTCCCATTTCCACTCCGGAATGGGCAAAGGTTGTAACAAACCTCCAGGTCTCTGATTTTCTGCTTTGATCTGCTGACAAGTCAGACACCTTGCCACGAAATCTGTCACATCCCTTTTCATACCAGACCACCAAAAGTGTTGTTTGATGTCCTTGTACATCTTCGTGCCTCCAGGATGTACCGACAATAAGGTAATGTGTGCTTCCTACAAGATACTCTCTCTCAAATCTGCATTATCCGGAACACACAACCTCTCACCCATCCAAAGAACTCCATCTTGGACACGAAACTCTGATAGCTTGCCTTCTAAAACCTGTTGCAGCATCTTCTGAATCTCTAAATCTAATCTCTGACTTTCCACAATCCTTTCTCTCAAGGAAGGCTGCAGTCTCAACTGAGCCAAAGATGCCCCTAAACTCTGCAGCACCACCTCGATACCTGCCTGATCAATCTCTGCTGCCAACTCGCTTCGAGTAGTGATCAAACTTGATAAACTACTCTTCCTGCTAAGTCCATCAGCTACCACATTCACCTTGTCCGGATGATACTTGATCTCAGGAAGAATGTCTTCCAATACTTCCAACCACCTTCTCTGCCGAAGATTTAGATCATTCTGTTGATAAATGTACTTCAGGCTCTTGTGGTCGGTGTACATATTGACCTTCTCACCATAAACATAATGCCTCCACTTCTTCAAGGCAAAGATAATAGCTGCTAGCTCCAATTCGTGCGTCGGATAATTCTTCTTATGCGGACACAATTGCCTCGAACCATAAGCAATAACCTTGCCTTCTTGCATCAAGGCACAACCCAAACCTCTGAGAGACGCATCAATGAAGATATCATAATCCTTCCCAGCTTGTAGCAAAGCTAAGATAGGTGCAGCAATCAACCTTTCCTTTAACTCAAGGAAACTCACCTCACACTTATCAGTCCATGAAAATGCCACATTCTTCCGGGTCAAACCTGTCAAAGGAACTGCAATCTGAGAATAACCCTAGATGAATCTCCTGTAGTAACCGGCCAAACTCAAGAAACTCCTGACTTCCTTCACAGACGTTGGCCTGGGCCAATCCTTTACTGCTTCAACTTTCTGATGATCAGTGGCCACTCACTCCTTAGAAAGGATATGACCAAGGAAAGCTACCTCAAACTTCCAAAACTCACACTTTGATAACTTGGCATACAAGTTATGCTCCTGCAATTTCTATAATACCGCTGTCAAGTGCATAGAATGCTCCTCCTTCGACTTTGAATACACCAAAATATCGTCGATAAAAACCACTACGAAGGAGTCAATAAATGGCCTCAAAACCCGATTCATCATATCCATGAACACTGCTGGCGCATTCGTTAACCCGAATGGCATCACCAAAAACTCATAGAGCCCATGACGAGTCCTGAAAGCTATCTTACTCACATCTTCCTCCTTGACTCGAACCTGATGATACCCTGATCTCAAATCAATCTTCGAAAACACAGCTGCTCACCGAAGCCTGTCGAACAAATCATCAATCCGCGGAAGTGGATACTTGTTCTGAATAGTCACCCTATTCAACTCCCGGTAGTCAATGCACATCCTCATTGACCCATCCTTCTTCTTGACCAACAACACTGGTGCACCCCACGGTGAGGAACTCGGCCTAACAAGCCCCTTGCTCAACAGCTCCTCAATCTGCTTCTTCACTTCGTCTTGTTCTACAGGTGCCATCCTGTACGGAGCCTTAGAAATCGGAGCACTCCCTGACTGAACATTAATGCAAAACTCCACATCTCTCTGCGGCGGTAATCCTGGAAAATCTTCCAAGAACACCTTAGGAAAATCTCTGACAACCGGAATGCCTTGGACTTCATCTGGAATCGCCATCTTGGATACCATTGCAATCACCTTCGGAACTTTCTTCTTTCCTTGGAAAGTCACTGCGGGACCACCTGGTGCTTTCACTAACAACTCTTTCTGCTTGCATTCAATTGTGGCATCATATATTGCCATCCAATCAATGCCCACGATCACATCCACTCCTAAAACTTGCAGCTCAATCAGATCAATGCTGAATAATCTCCTGCCAATCTCGATATCACATACCTCGTAATATTGTTCAGCAATCAATTCTTCACCTGACGGCGTTGCCACCGACAAAATCTTGCATGGAAACGACTTAGGCTCCATACCTAAGTCCTTTGCAAAATTGGGCGACACAAAAGTATGCGAAGAACCAGTATCAAATAAAACTTTTACCTTAATTCCATTAATCAAAACAATCCCTGTTACATGAAGAATGACACTCAATCTCCAATTATTCTCAAAGAAAAGTTTTACTTATTATATTGGTTAAAAATAAAATTAAAACTTTTGCATACCCTGGATCACATCTTTCGAGTTACCCGCATCCTCCTCGGTTAATGCAAACACTCGCCCTTACCTCTGGAATTTACTTCCACCTGGACCATCCTTCCTCAACTGTGGACAATGAGGCTTAGAATGTCCCGCCTGCCCACACTGGAAAGAAGTCTGCTTTGCCAACTTAGGACACACTGACCTGTAATGACCTGCCTCCTTGCAGTAATAACAAGTCACTTCCTGAGTTGCAGGTGCTTTCTGCACTGAACCACTGAACTTGACTTGCTTCGCTGGGAATCCTTTCCCACTCTGACTTGATGATGGCCTCTTGTTCCTGTTCCAGGTCTCTTGCTTCTTCTGGAACTGGTCCATGTCTTCCTCCGTCATAGCTGCTCTCCTGACCAACTTGTTGAACCTTCTTATGCCCAACGGAATCATTCTCGACCTCAAGTTCAGCCTCAAGCCCTGCTCAAACTTCTTGGCCTTCTTCGCCTCGTCAACTATCAGCTCCGGTGCATACCTCGACAGTTGAGCAAACTTGGTCTCATATTCTCGCACGGTCATGCTGCCCTGCTGCAGATTCAAGAATTCGGTCGTCTTCTTCTCCTGAATATCCAGGGGAAAGAAACGATCCCTGAATTCATCCAGAAAAGCCTCCCAAGTCATTTGCTGGTTCCCCAAAGTCCTCTTCACCGTTTGCCACCAAACACCAGTGTCCTTTTCCAATTGCATAGTGGCCAACTTCACTTTATTGGCTGTCGAAGTTTTCGAGACCTCGAAGATTGTCTCCATCCGCCTAATCCAATCATCAGCTTCGTTTGGATCAGACTACCCCTCAAAAACTGGCAACCTCATCCTCTTGAAGGACTCGATCTGCTTGATGGGATCGGCGTTAACCAATCCTGGTCCAGCTCCATGATTCTGATTTTGGTTCTGATTCTGAGCCAAATTAGCTGCCATTAGTGCATTCAAAGTCGGATACACCCTGGAAAATTTGGCCTCGAGATCAATTCCAGTTCCTTGGGAACTTCCAGCTCCATCACCATTGTTACCAACCCTGGATCTGGGTCCAACCATTCTGAATACTGCAAAATGAGGGAAAAAGTTAGAGCACCACAACACCATTCATATTCACGTCAATACCCTTTGGCAAAACCTCAACCGTACCCCAAACGTGAAAACATCATGTTTCAGTTCTATGTGATACTCACTCTCTAATGTCCACACCTAGGTACTCACGCTCTAGTGTCCACACCTAGGTTATTTTTTATACCATGTTTATTATTACCATTGAAGCATGCTCTGATACCAATCTCTGTAGCGCCCCGAATTTTTAATATGATATCTTAGAAAATACGTGGCACGATTTCCAGCATCAACTTCAAATGTAATATTAAACACAACTTAACACCAATAAATTTTTTTTAACTTTCGTTACAATAATCATTTACATAGCACAGCAGAATACAATACACCTTAAATCACAATTCTCTTTTCTTTACAACACCTTACAAATTACATAAGTCACTATATCAATTGAACTCAAGCATCAAAATCCGAGCCTTAAGAAATCACTTGTAAAATATGAGGCTAGAGATAACCCTAACCCCCAAAACTAAAGGGGTCAGCCATAAAGGTGTGAGTGACATAAAACAAACAACATAAGTAAAGCATAGATTCATAAACAACATGTAATAAATAATAATACATAAAATGTGACGTAGAAAGGAAACATGTAAACCTCAAGTGAAGCTAAACTAAGTGTCAAGTGTAGAAAACAGGAAACACATGCATGAAACCAAGTCAAAAAAACACAAGTCTATATGCTAACTCTCTAATGCGTACTTGTCGGAGTCTATGCATCCCACTCTACATAGGTCCGGTGCAAGCCCTTAACATCTTCACATTATAGGGTTTAATTTCTCGCTATGCAATTAATCCTAACATGATGACTACTACGAGATAAAGATAAACTGTGAGTATTAGCCCATGCCCCGATAATTCCGGAGGTTAATCTCTATCCACAGATAATTCCGGAGACTATTTCACTCACACCTGGGAATCTTCGAGAATACCCCACACCGCAAGCAATGGCACCTCATCACACGAATACCACATGTGCGTCGCCTCGACCCTGATAATTCCGGAGATCAATCCCACACCACAAGTAATTTCCGAGACTATTTCACTCACACTTGGATAATTCCGGGAATTATCTCACACCGCAAGCCATACTGAGGTCCATAACCCATGTTCTCCTTCATTATATCACCACTAGTGTCTGTCCTTATCATTTAAGTTGTTTAATTACTTTACGAATCTCCTAGAATTGGTGTACCCTACCGGACTTAAGTCAGCAACTGATCAACTAAATGCCTCGATAGGCCCAACATAAATATCTCAACTACCGGTATACTAGGGTCACAAACACCCTCTAGAGACTCACACCAAATATCCAAACCAATCTTCAATATAAATTGCTCAGTCAAAACAACTTGAAAACATATGTTCAGTAGAAGATAAAGTATAGAGTAATAGTTATAGATTAAAACATTTAGAGAATAAATCATTTAAAAGAACATTCAAAAATATAAGGATACATCAGTATCAGTCGACTAATAACAAGCCTAAGTCGACTGTCCAGAAAGAGAATTTTATGGTTTTAAGAAAAATAATCTAAGTGTTATAAGTCGACTATTAAAAACCATCGGTCGACTGTCCAGAGAGAAAATTCAATAATTTTTAAGAAAATCTAGAGAACATAGCAGCCGGGTCATGTCGATCGACTGAGAAGTCATGCCAGTCGACTGTCGACCTGCAGACTGCATACTTTTGGTTGTGCACATTTCAACCGATACGTAGTTTTACTTTATGAAAATGATTTCTACGAAAAGCTTATTTCTTATATGATCAAATACAACTTGTAGGACATATAATAGTCCATAAAACTAAATCAAAACTTCTTGAATTTATAAAAATAGAGATTTTGTTTATTCCTTTCAAATAAAATATAAATTGTGCATATAATCAAAAATAGAGTTTCTTAAAATCAATCACACATTGAAATTGCTTCGTATTCAGATCCAAATCGTATCAATATCAAAATCTCAAGAAAATCCCCAATTTAGGTATATTTCCTCAACTCAACTAATTTCCAAATTTCGATTTTCATGTCATGATCTCTTGATTCATACTTTTCCCTTCACATTTCTCAAGACTGAATTACCATTTCAACTTACAATCTCAATCAATTGATAACAACACCATATTTAATTTGTATTCAACCAATACTCAAAAGTAATAAAAATCTCATCTTGGTTAGGTTTATGTATAAAATCCTCCATATTCAATCAATTCAACATTAATCCCGAAAGAGATAGACTACCCACATACAATCTTATTCACCGCATCTAGGGTTTCACAAGATCCAATTTTCATCCATCCATCCAGATTCATAATGTGCATATTCATATTCAAACCCTAAACATGCTTTCTAGCAAATAGAATTCAATATCCAAGATCCATTCAAACATTCATAGATCAAATAACCAAATTATACCACTCACATACATAAAACAAAACAACAAAATCACTCACATGCAAAATACACAAAGCAAAACAAACAAGTCACTCACCTCAAATGAAGAAATCTTGATAAGAAGCCTTTCTTTTGCGAAATCCAAGATCCTCTTCCTTATCCTCCAAAAAATAATAAACCCTTTGTGTTGTGCAGCGAAAGACGGCTGCATCTCTTTTAAATAGGCCGGAATTTGAAGATTAGGGTTTTAAAACACATTTGCAAGATAACCCCTTGAAAATACAACTTTACATAATAGATCCCTATAGTTGGAAACTTGATAAAACTAATTAAATTGAGATTTAAAGGTAAAATAGACACCTTATTTCCAGCCGGCACTATTTGAAAAGTCCAGAAAAATAGTTTTGCACTTTCACCCCTCAAAATAACAATTTTGCAAAAAGATCATTCTTTTTCTTAATATTTGCAAATAGATCCAATAAATATCCGAAAAATCTAGAAAAATTTCAATTAAATCCCAAATAATAAATGATGATATTCCATGAAGAAATTTTGGCTTTTGAACTTCTCAAGAAAATATTTGCACGTGTAAAAAGATAGATTTCCAGAAAAATATTTATTAAATCTCCAAAAATCATTTTAATTCATTTATAAACTTTTAAAGTTTATATTTAAAAATACGAGGTACTACATATAGCACTTACCAGCCGCCTCTTGACTCCCTCTTACTTCTCCTACCCCTGCGGGGGTGGGGAACTTCATCTTCATGTGGTAAGCGAAAGGGATGGCTTGGAGCGCGACAAGGCCTGGTCGACCCAGGATCACATTGTAGGCAGCCTTCACGTCCACCATCATGAAGTCCATTGGCTCCGTGCGACTGGCCGGGGCTTTGCCAACAGTGACGTCGGGAGTTATAACTCCCTCGATCATCACCGGAATCCCAGTGAACCCATGAAGGGTGTAGCCAGCCGACTTGAGCCGGTCTCTTGATAGTTGGAGACCTTTGAATGCCTCCAAGAAGAGGATGTTGACCAAACTTACATTGTCCACCAGCACCCGACGAATGTCGAAGTTGGCCATTTTGAGGTTGATGACGACGATGTTGTAATGGGGCGTGCGGACGCCTTCCAAGTCCCTATCGGAGAACGTCACAGGGACTCTTAGGCCCTTTAGGGGAGGATGGCTCTGCACAAAGTTGACTTTCCTAATGAAGGCTTTTCGGGAGGATTTAAAATCTCCCCCCATTTGGCCTCCGTGTATCAGGTGCAACATGGCCTCTACTTCGGCCTCCGGAGTCTCCATGCACTGCTCAGTTCGCTTGTTAGCACCCCTAGGCAGCAGAAGCAGATCGGCTCTGTCCCTTTTCACAAACCGAGTGAGCTGCCCTCTCTGGATGAGGGCGTCGATCTCATCCTTCAGGCCCCGACAATCATCAGTGTCGTGCCCGTGGTCCCGGTGGAAACGACACCACTTGTCCCGGTTCCTCTTCTTCCCGGGGGTGTTCATCTTCGGAGGTGGCAGCAGGAGACCTTCGTTCTCAATCTCCATCAGGATGGCAGAGACACTCGCGTTGAGTGGGGGTAAACTTCTCGAAGCGGGGGAGAGGATGCCGCTGACCCCCATTATCCTTCTGGAGCTTCTTAGCTCCTTCTTCCTCTGCAGTCTTCCGTTTGTTCCCGGGAGATGACCCCTCCAGAATGGGGTGATTGAGAGCCTCTTCAGCTCGGATGTACTTCTCCCTCCTGAGGAGGAGCTCGGAGAAGTCCCAAGGAGGGTTCTTGGCCAAGGAAGCCCTGAGGTCGGGATTGGTGACATTGGATTGGAAGGCAGCCGAAGCTACCGACTGATCCAATGAGAAAATGGACCTGGCCTCTGCCGTTAACCTCTTGACATAATCCCTCAGCCACTCTCCCTTCTTTCGGCTGAGGAAAAGCAGCGATGTGCTCGTATTCTCGGAGCGGTGACTGCTCACGAAATGCGTGAGGAAGAGGCCTTCGAACTGGTCGAAGGAGAAGATAGATGCTGGCGCAAGACGAGAATACCACTCCCGAGCCGACCCCTTGAGTTAGCTGGGAATGTCTTGCAGAGGAGGGCGTCGGATGCATGGTGGATCATCATGAGAGTTTTGAAACTCTCGATGTGATCTGCGGCGTTCGACTCCCCGGTGTAAGTCTCAAAGTGTGGAGGCTTGAAGTTGTCTGGGATAAGGGCCTCCATGATGGTGCAGGAGAATGGCGGCCTACTTGGGTGGAGGTTCCTCGCCCGTTGCTCCTCGTCCCTATCCAGCTGGCTGAGGCGCCTCTCCATCTCGTGGAGACGGCGGTAGACCGAGTCCTCCCTTCGGTCTTGCCTGGCTGAGCCCCGAGACTCGTCCTCATGTCGAGGAGGGCTGGGGCTGCGATGGCGGTGGGTCTGAGTAGGTGGTGGACTGATAGAGCTACGGGGGTGACTCGGAGTAGGGTGCGGACTTCGGGAGCGGCGGTGGTGATCGGGAGAAGGGGGGCGATGGCTCGGAGCCGGCCTAGGACTTCAGGAGCAGCGATGATGACCGGGAGAAGGGCGGCGATGGCTCGGAGCTGGCCTGGGACTTTGAGAGCGGCGATGATGGCGAGGAGCTGGCCGAGGGTTAGGAGCCCGAGGGCCGTTGTTCGGGGCGGCATTAAGCGCCCGAATGACCGCCTCCTGGAATTGCTGAAATTCTGCCCTTGTGATGGGGGCCTCCTACTCGCGATTGACTCGAGCTACAGGACGGCCAGCCGAGGAGCGACTTTGCCTTGGGCGATGCGGGGGTGACTCTCTCCGCCTCTGGGGAGAGTTGGACTCTCTGCGGTCTGATCGGCATGGTGACTAATCCCTCGGGTGCTCCCGGTGAGGGTTCGCCTCGCGGGTCCGCCTCTCGTCTAGATGGGTCCAAAGGTCGGGCCCTGGCTCGGTCTGCCAATTGTTGAGCACGTCCCGCAGATCCTTCGGCATAGGAGGAGGAGGAGTAGGAGGAGGATGAGAAGAGGTTGTTCTTCAGTTGGATTTTGCGGGCTTCCTCTTGGGAGGCATGGCTAGGAGTAGCTTTGGCTGAAGGAGGAAGGTGGGGTTGCTTGTCGAGTAGTTTCCCACAGAAGGCGTCAATCTGTTGCCGCTGGATCTGGTGCGGGGGCAATAAACAGAATTTGTAGGTTCGTAGGAACTCGAATAGGCTGAATCCTACTTCTTCCTCATTGACAAGTTGACTCCTTGGTGCTCCCGTGGACTTGCACAAATGTTCGAAATACCGTGATGGATCCTGGCGACAAACCCTCCGACGCTCTTGTCAATACCAGAAAAAGTAAAGGAAAAGAGCTTAGGTGCAAAAAGAGTGATCACCTGTGACAGTAAGAGGTAAAGGGGTTTTTATAGTCGCCATGGGGATCTTCTTCAGGATCAGGATGGATCCCAGTGTGGCTAGATAGGGGTGGTTATAACCACCTCCTCAGGATACGGACGAGCCAGGATTTCCACTTATCCTGTTGAACTGGTCCCTAACGGGTTGAGACCCGTTCTCGGCTGAACAGACCCGTTCATAGGTTAGCGGGTCCAAGAGGAGAGACCCGGTTCCCAATTCGGACCGGTCTGTAGGTGAAATTACCATCTTGCCCCTGTAACTTTAAGATTCGTGCCCACTTTGAACAGTTCCGATTTAACCCAATTTTTAGCCATATCAATTATATATTAAAAATCCATCTTTTGTTATTTTGAAAGACCATAGATTTTAATCCATCTATTATTATTATTATTTATTATTTTGAAATACAAACCAAGTATAGTATTAATGTATGATTATTCTAATTATTTGTGAAAAGTGAATCCTAATCTAATTGTGTTCTTTCAATTAAGTTATTCCTGTAAATTTTATTGTGCAGTCTATGACAAATTTGTTCATTGTACATCACCATTTGATCTATATTATAAATCCATATTTTATTGGTTATTTTATCTCCTATTGGATCTAAAAACCCAAACCCTGTAACTTTTTCCTATTGGATATTACCCACTTACCCGATAACCTTATATCCCAACTTACCTTATATATACTATTTAAACCTATACTACCCCTAACCCTAATTACCCCTTTATTCAGGCGCCACCCTGTACAACCCCAAACCCCATACTGTACATCCCCAACCGCTTCATCTTCCTCCCCCATTCTCCGAAACCCAACCTCTCATCTTCCCCTATAACGCCCCTGTCCCTAGCTCAGACAATTTATACAATTTAGAGGACAAATTAGATACTATGTAATACAACTGCCCACCACAGACTGCCTCTCAAAAGGTGGTTAACTGAATTTGTGACTATTGATCATAGGCAATTATATTTATATATTATTTTATTTATTTTTAATCCCGATGTGGGATTAAATCCACTTACCTTTCTCCCGTACACATCCCGTGTACACGTGCGAACCAAAGACACAACACTGTCTTCATTTCTCAATACGGGCGGGCCCGACAAATAAGGATGAGGTCATCACCCTTTTAACCAAACCAACACCAACACTCAAACGTGCTGTTCATCGTGCCCCCCCCCCCCCTTTTCCATATATTTACATGAAATGCCATCATGCATTATTTCAAACAGCCAACTCTTTACCTTTTCAATATATATATATATATATATATATATATATATATATATATATATATATATATATATTATACACTTTTGAAAACTTCAGGGTGTTACACGTATCCCCCCTTCAGAAATCAGTGTCCTCACTAAGCACATGGCATGCACAATCTAGTACAGGATCTCCTTTCTAGCCGATGCGGAGTGGAGTAGCCTGATTCTGCTAGCTGCACCGTACCCCGATTCTGCGGGCTGTCCATTATTTCAGGCCGCAACCTCGCTCCCTCTCAAGCATACCTGTACATCTGCTAGCTCCATCTCAGGCACACATCTCACCCACTCTTACCCACACTCGGTGTCGAAAGTCAGCTCTTATACCATTTGTAATGCCCCTGCCCCTAGCTCAGACAATTTATACAATTTAGAAGACAAATTAGATACTATGTAGTACAACTGCCCACCACAGGTTGCCTCTCAAAAGTTGATTAACCGAATTGGTGACTATTGATCATAGGCAATTATATTTATATATTATTTTGTTTATTTTTACTCCCGATGTGGAATTAAATCCACTTACCTTTCTCCCGTACACATCCAGTGTACACGTGAGAACCAAAGACACAACATTGTCTTCATTTCTCAATACGGACGGGCCCCACAAATAAGGATGACGTCATCACCCTTTTAACCAAACCAACACCAGCACTCAAACGTGCTGTTCATCGTGCCCCCCCTTCCATATATTTACATGAAATGCCATAATGCATTATTTCAAACAGCCAACTCTTTTACCTTTTCAATATATATATATATATATATATATATATATATATAGAGAGAGAGAGAGAGAGAGAGAGAGAGAGAGAGTCCCCTTCGGTTACACACTACTTTTGGTGAGCACTCCGTGAGCACTCATGAAATAAAGATCCTATGAAAAATCTGAACCACTCATATTGTTGTATATGCCTAAGATAGCCTAACAATAAAAAATCAAGTAATTTGAAGTTCATTTGCCCATCCATCATGCTGTTAGAATTTTCAGCCATACAATTTTGTGATGATGTAAATCATGGACAAATGAATTTCAAATTAATTGATTTTTTATTGTTAGGCTATCTAAGGTATATAGAACAATATGAGCGGTTTAGATTTGTCATAGGTGCTCTATTTCGTGAGTGTTCATGGAGTGCTCACCAAAGTAGTGTGCAACCGAAGATTTATATATATATATATATATATACATATTATAGACTTTTGAAAACTACGGGTGTTACATCCCCAGTCGTCGAAGCCATCATCGCCAACCTCTCGCCCTAATCATCTCATCACCCTCGTCACCTTATTCCCCGTCGTTGAACCCCTGCAACCACCGGCCACCCATCGACTTCTACTCCTCACCTGCCGCTCGACGCTGGCAAGCCCCGCCTCCCGTCTCTCTCTTCTCTCCCTTATTCATCCTCGAGCTCCGCCATCCCCTGCACTCGACTCTTCTGTTCACCGTCAACCTCCTCCCCTCCTCTTTGGCGTTCAGCCGCACCCATCACCACCACAACCCACCGCCTTCATCCTCCACCCATCCACCGTCAAATGCACCATTCCATCATCTCTGCCATCCATCGCAGCCACCTCCTGTGTTGTCTTCCACCCACTACCCCTGAGTTGCTGCATTCCTTGCGCTGCTGCCGCTAGCAACGTCGCCGCTGTCGTTGCTGCTTGTTGTCGACTGTGATCGGTGAAAGTCAGTGTTGGAGGCTTGCTGTGCTTGCTGCTACGTATCTTGCACGTAGCTTGCACGTGTTGCGCACGTGTGTTGGTTGTGCGAGATTTGCGTGTGTCGCCATCGGGATTCTCGTCCCGTTATTCGTTCGTGTTCGAATTAACCGTCTAAAAGGCAAGTCTCTCTTGAACTAGTTTATTTTTCTTGTTTAAGAATTCTTTTGATCTCCACAAGTAGATCCTGATTTTTTATCATATTGTTATACTGTTTATCTTTCGTTAAGTATATTGAGGGTTTACACAAGCTAACCAAAGATATTCTTGACTTCGTGCCATTATCTTTGACTGGAACGCTAGTCCCTATTGCACATTGCATATGCACATAAATTATAAATACAATCGAACTATGTTATATAATTAATTGATGAATTGAATCTTCCCGATTGAGTTTGATTTTTGTGAATAAATTGCCTTGATTGTAAATTGCATCGTTAATCTTGAAATTGCATGTTAATCACCAAGTAGAACTGTTGTTAATTAATTATCGTGAGATTACATGATTTTGTGATGAAATTATTGTCTATTCATGTTAATTTATTTTCTGCCCTGCTGTCCACTTCTTTTTGTATCAGAATTTCGAACCTACTACTATAATAATTTGAATGAAATTTTTAAACATGATTTGTAGTTCCATGTGTCTACTTTCCAGAACATTCAATGGATTTGAATTCCGATATATGATCTGCTAGATATCTGACGTTTAGTACTGCTAGGTCTGGATTTCCATATTCACAATTATATGTGTATCATCCTGATTTGTTAATAAAAAGAACATGTTATTAGTCAAATTAAAATGTGAAGAAATAATAGGCTAGAACAATGTCAAAGATCAAAGACAATAATAAAGCTGATAATAGAATCAAAGTCTAGAATTCATGATGCAATAACAGTAATTGTAATTAATGATGCGAGATCAATAATAGTAATCATGATCAAGAATACAAGTGTCAATCCTAGTTTCATTAGTGTTTTATTATCCTATCTAATGCACGTAATACTGCGTCCCATTCCACAAGTTCGGTGTATGCAAACAGTGAACGTTTAGACTATGATGGTGAACTCAACAGATCGTGTACTCAGCGCGATGACGAGAATTTAAACATGCGAGATTTTCACGATCAACACTCCATCTTCCATGATAACAAGAACAAGGGGCCCTACTGAGTACAGTCCCAGATTGTTCACTACTAAGTCGACCCTTATTTACCCCACCTTGCTAATATTTCATTAGACTTAAATGTGAACATGCAATGAGTAAAAGAAGATTTGAGATGATGTCAAAAGAGGTCAAAGTTGTGCAATGCATGATACAACTATTTCTATTCCCTAGATGCAAAATCAATCATGGATAAATAAGCAAAACACAAAGCACACATTCTGGACAGCAAGATATTGTTGTACAAAAATAGAGATTCCCGTTGCTACAGGAAAGCAAATCTGGTTCCATCAAGAGATTATGAAAAGTAGATTCTCTGTCGGTTCCAGCGAATATACATACGACATATAATAAATACAGAAACTAGGTCTATAAGTTCATTCTTTTCTGATTATAGGTTCAGACAGTATAATAGAGTCAAAATACTTGTGTATAAATATAGGCTGTAAAATCATTTAAAAATATCATAAAAATTATATTTTAATTCCTAACAATGTTCAGTAACAACAAAATAAATCCCAAATTTTATTTCTCAAATTTGATCTACTGATTCAATTAATCAAGCAGGGTGATGCATATTTAAACTGCATTTTTGAATTCAGACGTCACTGAATGAAAATATAGATATCTTGCAATCGGTAGGTCGGATTGCAAAATCTTCACATGATCTAGATTCCAAACACACATGGCTATAATACTTATTCAATGAGTTAAAATTGAAATTATCTGTAGATGGGTCAAAAATCATGTTCTTTACTGAACTTGTGTTCTAACAACAGCCTAGAGTCAAGTTTTTATATTTATAAAAGGTCTGAAAAATCATCAAATAATATTACAAAAATAATAAGATGATTCCCAGTCATGTCAAGTAACAAAATATAAAATTTCAAGTTCTGATTATATTGTTAGTATTTTATTTTAATAGAAAATCAAGTTGGTGTATCTTTGGACAGAAATCTGGAAATTGAAAACACAGCAGTACTAAAAATATGATATCTTTCTGTTTGTAACTCAGAATCTAGTTCTGTGAAAAGTTATGAAGAATAGATTCAAAAACTTATAGATGATGTTTGGAAAGTTTTATCAAATTACGATAGCAATTGGGTAGAAAACTCAAATCAACACAGAGCAAACAGCATGCCAGCAAGCAGGTTACTATTAAAAGGCAACAAAACAACCAAGCATACATATGATTTTGAAGCAAAATTATAGAAACTCATAATCAATCTCTAGGGTGGAATTCTACTATTGATGAGATAAATTATTATCAACATAGCATGATCATCACATTCAAACGAAAGCATTCAATCATCAATGTCAATATACATGTTCTAATCTAAGTATGCATGTCGTGTGTGCATGTGAAAATATATAACAGGCTTGGATTTGAATTAAGGGAAAGTGCACGAAAAGATGACTACTACTTGGTTTCGCTAATGAATCCGTAATAGTCTCTTTGACGGTATCAAAACATATAAATATGATAATTGAAATAGGAGCTACTTGCGGAGATCAAAGAATTCTTGAACAAGAAAAATAAAACTAGTTCAAGAGAGACTTGCCTTTTAGACAGTTAATCCGAACAAGAAGGAATAATGGGATAAGGATCCCGACAGTAACAAAACACGTGCAAAACCATGTGATCGACAGGGTGCTGTGGTAACAAAACACCCTGTCTCTCTTGAACTATACGTGCAAAACCGTCGGTGCCATTTTAGCCGTTACACCGATCACATACGTGTGATGCACGTACAAGGCACTGGCGGCACCGACAGAGGCTAGGGCGGCGACTGAGGTGGCAATGGTCGACGGTGGCTCGCGGTGGTCGACAGGGTGCTGTGGTGATCGGGGTTTGAAACTGGCAGTCAATGGATTGAGCTTCTCGGTTGACGAGAGACAGGGGTACAAGGGTGGAGACTGAGGTGCTGGTGAAATTCGAGGGTGGTTGTGACGGTGGCAGGAGATGGCGATGGGGATGACTGGATCAGGGGATGGTGCGACTTCGAGGTTGACGAAGGGTACCAGACGACGAGGGTGGCGAGGACGGGAGGTTGCTGTGGTGGTTGGAGAGACGGTGGTCGGGGTTGAGGACGAGGACGAGGATGGATGCTGTGGTGGTTGGAGTGATGGAGGACGGCGAGGACAGGGGGGAGGATGAAGGATGGGGATTGAGTTTAGGGGATTTCAAAACGAAACAGAGGAGATGGGTTGAGAGAGAGCGGGAGAAGAGAGAGAGGGATTAGTTTACGTTAATTAAAAATTAGGGTTAATGGGTATGGGTTTAGGATCCAAAAAGAGAGAAATAAATAGAAATAAATAGGATATGAACATAATGGACCAAAATAAACCCAAAACACAAAAGAATAAACTTAGCAGCGCACCAAAATTAATTCAAAGTTCAAGCCAAATGAATACAGATGAGCAAAAGAGAATAAATGAGTCCAAGGAATAACGAAATTTATTATTAAAATAAATCTGGATACAAAATTCTAGATGAAGAAATTACAAATAAAGTAAAACAGAAATAGGGGTTACATCTATTGCACTGTTTTTTGTGATGATCAAAGATAACGAAATCTCTCTACAATAAACAATTCTTGTTGTATGTGATGTTATTTTTCTGTTTTTTATTATTCCAGGCATTACTAACTCGGCAATGTCACCTTTAGCAAGATCCATCTAATGTATGAGATAACTGCTTAGCATATCAGATGCTACTAAGAATTGGCTCGGTTATCTTCTACAATTGCAAATCAGTAAAAAATAAAAAATAGCTCACAGTATGACATAATCGATATTCAAGTCAAAGGGGTCAATTTTGCATATATTTGAACCTAGTAAGGTTGATTTCAGTATTTACGTAGTACAAGATAATAATATAACAAGTAGTGTGTACATAAATAAATCTTGGGATCATCTTCAAACTTAATTAGTTGTTTAATGCAGCTATAAGCATCACATATTTAAGAAATTTAGCATACAATATATGCGTTCGTTAAATTTCTATAAAGAGCAATGTTGTTAAACCTTGACCAGTCCGTGCACCGTTCGGTCAGATCAGGTTTGACTGGAACCGGTCCGTGTACCGATCTGGGTTTAGATAAAGTCGGCCTTACTTTGAAAACCGCATAAACTGGAGAGAACCGACCAGTTTTCCATTGAACCAGACGAATCAGGTTCATTTCGAACCAGACAGTTAAGAAATGTTAATGCTTTAGCCACTACCAATTTTACTACCATTTCCTTCACTATCTTAGGTGGCATACTCCTATTGGAGAGTTCTCCCACCTACTCTATCATTCCCTACCTATTGGAGTGTGCCACCTAAGGTAGTGAAGAGAAATGTAGTAAAATTGGTAGTGGCTCTAGCATTACTCTTTTATAAATATATGCGTGGAAGCCGAGATTCCAACCAATGGGCCCCCAGGATCTATATTAGACCAGCAAACCACTGTGTCAGCACTTGAATTTTGTTATAAAACATACAGTTAAGTGTATTAATGATGGTCATATTTCGCCAACTTCGATGGTCCCATGAAATGGTATGGTTCGGTGACTCCTTTTCTAAGATGAAAATAGAATCCTCTATTCTCTATCGTTGAAGGTAAAGAAGCTAGTTGAACCATCCTCTCACTGAACCTGGTCGAACTGTCATTGAACCTGGTTGAACACAATAAAAATCGAACAGGCCATTTTTTCAGTTTTGGTGTGTTAGATTTTTTGTTGAGTTTTGCGACACGAACATTACAAACCACCAAGCAACTAGTAGATGAAACAAAACACACAAAGCACACAATTATGTTCCGGTTTGGCTACACCTAATCTTGGGAAGAAATAACTAAGATATTATTCAACTAGAGAAGATACAAGAGTTACAACCACTCTCACCAAGAACCTACTTATCTCTCAAACCGCACCAGAAAATACTTGTTGTTCATAATGAAAAAAACTCTCAGATGAAGAACTAGTACTTTTGGTACACATGCTTTTGTGGAGGCTAATTACAATGTAAATTTGGAGATCTACAGCTAGGTTTAATCTTGATACAATAATCGCCCGATATATCCTGAAGAGTCGTATGATTTAACTTGGAAAAGAAGTTGGGCTTCAACTAGATCAGCCATACCCAATACCCATACCTGCTGCGCTGCTTGTGGCATTCGACTGCTAAGGACTTCCAGCAAGTTAGAGAGCAAATCTGGTCGACTGCTCTTTAATGCAGTCAACTGCTCTGTGTGCTTGTTGTTCCTTCTTCTTCCAATATTCACTCAAATCCTCTTCTCGCTTCACCCGTCTTCTCTTCTCAATGAATCTAGTGTGCAAGATAAAATCCGAAAATCTCCATGTTGGATTACATACCCATGCTGCCACACCTGTGTGATTAATCGCCGGTAGACTATTTCGTTCTTCTCTTGCAAACAAAATTGTTCAGTAGCTTTTTTTGCTAGTTGAATCTACCTCTACCTGTTATTTCTCCAATCATACGTCTCCTTCAAGGACATACCCCAGTAGGCGTCAACATGAAGGCACCACCGTCCGCACAAACACTACCTACCCTGATATTCTAACGTCGCAATATTGCTTCGATGATTCTATTGGCGTCATACTAGATATTGCTTTAAGAATGCACGGCTGAGAAACACTTGGACAAGTTTTTCCGTTCACACAAAGCTGATAGAGGTTGTGATGATTTGGCCTAATACCCCTCTTTTCCCTCATCACCTTACCACGACCTTCCAAAACCGATAGAACACCTCGAGATGTGTACTTGCAGCTCCATGCTTCCAGAGTTTCCAAGGATATCAGATTTTATTTCATTAAAGGAATATGAATGCCCTTCCTTTGTGTGTACCCCTTTCCATCTGACATCTCTAACGCAGTTGTTCCCTCACCCGCTACGTCACCAATCTTACCAATCTCTATTCTCACATAACGACCTGTTGTAGATTTATAAGTAGAATACATCTCCATCTCGGAGCAAATGTGCGAAGAACTACCCAAATAAAGAAATCGTCCAGAATCCACATCTAAAGAACTTGAATCAAGAAGATAGTCTAAGTTATCACATGATTCAGAGGCATTGATTACGTTGACACCCCTTTAACTCAACCACTTATGACAATCTCTCTTGTAATGCAAAATCCCTCTGCAATGGTGGTAATGGACGACACCTTTACGTGCACTATCCCATCCAATTGAAGTACCATTCACCGCCATGCAACTCATAGAAGTAGACCCTGATTTTTGAGTTTCCTTCCTAAGTTCATCCTCCTTCAAGCCCTTTGATCACATCGTCCACCGTGGATGTCTCCATGGAAGATTTACCGTGTAGCATGATCGTTATCAAGTGCTCGTACGAATTTGACAGTGAATATATCATGTTGAAATCTTTATCATCTTTGCTCAGATCATCTGCGTTTATCATCCTCTGTTCAGATAACACCTTATTGAACTCCACTATATGATCTTGAAGAGCAGTACCCTCCTTCATTGAGAAACGAACCATCGGAGAATACTAATAACCAGGGCTCTAACCATATTAAGCTCAACAAGTATGCACACCACATTGATCACATGAACATTGATAACCATCTCGTGATCTGGATACTGATCTTACTCGATCTTGCAGATTATAGTTCACAGAGATTCGTCAACTTCCCAACCCATGGAAAGACCATCGGAGAACACTGTAATTCTCCAGGCAATGCAGCGGATGATGGAGCTCCAGGAAGAACACAACCAATTGATGAGGGTTAGCCATTACCGCTTAGTCACCCATCAGCATCACACCTACGCTACCATGCTCGATGCAGTTAGGATCCAGGAGCAGAACCAACAAAGGAGGAAAGCGGCTTAGCGGACAATACAACCCACTACTGTCATGAGGCCATCAGAAGGACCGATATGGAAGCCATCTCAGACCCCGATGGCTAGAGCACTACCCTACTCGCCAATTGACATGAAAAGGACCTAACATGTAACTATTACCACAAGTTTGGCCATACATGCAGAGACTGTAGGGCTGCCAACCAGCTCTGCCTTGCGTTCAGAGCAAGCGACCACATGATCCGGGATTGCCCAAAGAAAAGGGGTAGTGCACTAGTAGGAGGATCAGCACAGTAGGGAGCACTAACTCGTAGTTAGGGTAGGCCACTGCTCCCATTGCAGATGCAGGCCTATGATCAGGGGAGGACCGCTCCCAGGGAAGGATAGATTGAAGGACATAGTCAGGCTTACAACCTGACTGCAAAGGAGACAGAGACTGCTGAAGGCATGGATCCGAGTATTTCGCGATCTCTTCATATTTAGTTCTTTCAATGCTTATTTACTTTTGTACTTTGCATTCATCTCCATTCCTCGATCCATTAGTGAGTATCATACTTGATTATTTCTTCCACACCAATGTTTTCTTAGAATCTAGTATGGCCACCCTCTCGTCTTTCTCCCTTTAATTTCCTGCTTTGTTATCTTATATGTTCTGCTTTGCCTCTATCCTACATCCTGCCTGAGTAAATTCCGAGGATGATAATTTTCTTGTAAGGTTGGTAGGATTGTAACTCCAGTTTTCAGTTGTACGGATTATTACTTTTCTCTATGTATTATCGTATTTCGGTCATCTATAAATTTTTCTCATTCTCTTAAACTCGTTTTAGTATTAAAACCCAATGTTGTGCATCTTCTATTTTGAGTTCAAACCCAATCCCCAAGCCCAACCCAAATCATAATCCTAACCCCTAATTCATCTCTATCTGACCCGACCCCCAACCCCCAACTATATTTACAGCATTAATTACCCACATCCTCCTACTCCTACTGCCTACTGCCTACTCCCTACATTTACTATACTCTTACCATAACTCAATTCTATCCCATTCCTAGCCAAATCTCCACTAATTGTACTCTTACCCTAACCCCTTACTCCTTCTCATTCAACAGCAACCCTCATCCTCCTTATATATATATATACACATTCACACACCACTTCATCTCTCCTTCATTTACATACTGCCTCATTCCCTTCATCTTCTCCTTCACTCCCACAGCCGACCAAACCCATCTCCAATCTCCTACACCCACTACACCCGCAACCCACCATCAACACCCATGCTCCTGTCTCCTTTTCCTCCACAACAAGCTTTCATCACCCACTCAACCCATCACCTTCAAACTCGACTTCAACCTCCACTTGAGCTCCTCTTCAACACCATCAACATTCCAACAACAACCCCAACCTCCGAGCTTCTTTGTCCCCGAGCACCCCCGTCTGCTTGTCCTCGTAAGGAGTTCCTCGTAATGGATCACCTGCCATTTATATCGGTACACTTGATGTTGAAGTGACGCGATGACACGATCCTTCCTGGTTAGCTTAGGTAAGTTATATGAAGATTCACCTGAAGATTCCCTAGGAGGGGGAGTGATCTCCCGTGACTCATGTGGTTCCTCTTCTTTCTCTGGCTCTTCTTTAGACTCCTCTTCCGGATCCTCCTCCGGATCTTCCTCGGAATCCTTTAAGGTTTCCACGAGAAAAACATCTTCTTCCACATGTTCCATAGGATCGTGATTATTCGCCATCCTACAAAAAAGAAAAAGAACAACAGTACAAGTATAGAGTAACATAAATGCAAGTTCAAACAACTACACATTCATGACTCTAAGATAGATACACACACTCTAATGTCCACCAAGGTACTCACACTCTAATGTCCATCTAGGTTTATTCCCTATACCATGTTTAGTGTTACTTATTGAAGCGTGCTCTGTTACCACTTCTGTAGCGCCCCAAATTTCCATAATAGAAATAAGAGACACAAATCCAGAATCATTACTTCAATGTAATCCAAACAAAGTATAAAATACAGGAAAAATTAAAACTTTCTTTACAACAGTCCATAATACATCGGTGACAGAAGCAAGATTAGACACTCCGTGAATAGACCCCAGCCCCGGAATACATCCGGCCAGACTGTACAAGTGTAAATGCGCAAGCATCCCGTAAGTATCACTTTAACTCTGGAGAATCACATCTCTACCATACATTATGCAAATAGACCCCAGTCCCAGAACTAATCCCGCCAGGCTGTACAAGTGTACCGTGCAAACAAACCAAATCCATCTCACTTCTAGACATTCCGCAAATAGACCCCAGTCCCGGAATACCATATGCCAGATGTACAAGTGTACCGCGCGAATATACTAGAGGGACATAAAAATCACAGATTCCCGGAATACATTTGCCCGACTGAACAGAGTCCATAATTACGTTGCCCAAGTTCTGTCACAATTCTCAATCTAGTGCATGTCCTTAGGTTTAAACATAAGTAACCATAGCCACCTTGAATTAGCTCACCCTACCGGACTTAACTCATCAAAATTAGGAACACTAGCCCTTCTGACTAATTCCTACAATCAAATAACCACTATCTAGTACTCGCTACCCAATGCCTCAAGCATTTATCTAGGGTTCTCACAATAACCCTAACTTTCAATCAAGAACCTCCACTTGGTTCAATCATAAAAAAAATACTCTTTATTTACTATTTTCTTAAAACAACACTTTTTCCACAACGGTTGTAAATCAAAATCCTAAATGAAATACTTCATTCAAAAAATAAAACATTCGCACATCAAAAAAATCTCTTCAACATTTCATGTTTCATTTAATAAACCATCGTTACCGTAAAAGGCTCTTTCTTTTATGGAAACAAAAATCCAATCCACTATAATCCTTTAAATTCAACTTCTAAATTTCTTTTTCCATGTATATAAAATCAACATCAATTTTCTGGAATTCACATCATTCCAAACTAAAAATAAGCATCTTTATTTTCTGGGATTTCGTCCCTAAAATATTCAATTTTTTAGTTTCCAAAATCTGAAACTTTTCCTCTCTAAAAACTGCAAATAAACCCTTTTGAACTCAAGTTTTCATCTTTCAAAACTGAAACATATACCCCCTCAAAACTGAGAATTTCATCCATAAAAATATCGATTTTCACACTCCAAATCAGAACTCGAACATATTAAAATTTGAAACTAGATTTCTGTAAAATCTGAAACTTAGCAACTTCGAAACTTGATTTAACAATCAATAAAACTTCATACTATTGCAAAATATACACACATACACTAGGGTCCACAACCCTAGCACACAAACCCCCACACCAAAAGGCTCCAAAACCCAAGCCCCCCACAACTGGCCGAAACCTGGCATTGTGCAAATCCAAGAGTTGCACATAGGGATGCTTTCGGATTGGACACAGATCGGATATTGGCTATACCAATATCCATATCCGCATTCCAAAGACAGATTCGGATATGGATACAGATATGACTCAGAATATAAAAATCATATCCGTATCCGCAATTTTTGGATACGGATGCGAATCGGATATGGTCTACCGGATAACGAATACGAATTCGGATATAAAATATAAAGTTTTTGCTATTTATTTTTCTTAACTAGTACTTAAGACATGTATATCACTGAATTGTGGATATTGATTTTCATATCTAATCACAAAATGGTAATCAACAGAAAAAAAAGAGGTGAATGAAAATGATGTAGAAATGGATGTAGAAATTGATAATGAGGTAACTACTACCCCGGATTCATTCAAAAGATCTTTAACGAAATGAACATTTCCAAAGTATATAAGGAATGATTCTCGTAAAACCATTTTGGGGCATGATGTTAGTAACACAATTTAATAGAAATCCATGTATATCGGACATTTAAATAGTAGTGAAACTAGGGCTGGAATTAGTACATAATAAGCAATTAAAACTGTGGTCGAAAGTTCATCACAGTGTTCAGCTGACATATACGGAGTAAATTGTAGGTCTTAACTAATGCCATAAACCATGCATAGATAGAGGCATCAGTATGACTGCATACCAAATTGAGATCATCAAGCATTAATTTCTTAAGCTGAATCTGATCACTGATTTATATTCATGCTAACTTACCTAGACCAAAATACAGAAGAAAAAATATTCGGGATAAGTAGCCTGATGTAAGCAGGATTTGAAATCCCCCCCCCCCTCCCCAACCCACCAAAAGACCGATGTACCAGACCCAAGTAACTAATCAAATTTGATTTAGGATTAACCTACCGATAATTTGTATTCAATGTTCCCAACTCAAACAAACATAGACACTTCGTTATTTTTGACTCAAATATGATGGACACTTGTTATATTCTCACAATTTCAATTGATACTAATAGCAAGTTCATGAGAAAACCCCACTGTCAATGGTTTCACTTGGTACATTATAAGTTTAAACAAACACGAAAAGCGAACAGGACAAACTCACTGTGGATTCATGACTACCAACTAAGTAACGGTTGTGGCGTAATGAGGAATCGGTGTGCATGATGGGAACTCTGGCAGATCCATCATGCTTCTCCTCCCTCACTTTGTTGAAAATGTGGGAAAACCCATCAGCTGATGCAGGATCACTCCCATCCCATTCCCCAAACTTTGGCACGGATGGTCCTTTCTCTCCCTATCATTTAAAAGAATTAAAAAAAAATCCTTCTTATCTATATTCTTACAATTTGCAACTTTTATAGTGCTCAAAGACTTCATCATTCATGTGTGTATTACCTCTTGTTCACTAAACTAGATTTCTCAGGTACATGTTCCTGACTTACTTCACAGGCTTTTCTCCTTCTCATGTACATATTGAGATTCAGTGAACACCATTAATTCAAACATTATCAAACATCTCAAGCTTGAATTGGTAGAAAGAACGACGGCGTCGCGGCGAGGATGGGTGGAGCTTGGTCGGAGTAATCGACGGTGAGAAGTAATCGATGAGAATATGTGGAGCTTGGGCGGAGTAATTTACGGCGAGGAGTAATCAACGATGATGGGTGAAGCTTGGTTGGAGTAATCGACAGTGTCGTGGCGTCGAGAATATCGAACGATGAGGCATAGAGAAGTTGGGTTTGCTGAATTTAGATTAATAGGGTTGGGGAATGGGGAGTCGGGGACTTTGGGGGAAGAGGGGGGAGGGGGGGATTTTCACTTTTCTGTACATAAACACACACACACACACACACACACACACACACACACACACACACACACACACACACACACACACACATATATATATATATATATATATATATATATATATATATATATATATATATATATATATATTAAATAAATATATATTAAATTAAGCAGATATCCATATCCGCATCCGCTTTTTTTTACGGATATCCGTATCCGTATCCGTATCCAAATTTTTTTAGATTTGGATATCCGAATCCGTATCCGTATCCGCAAAACTTTTTGGATTCGGATACGGTTTGAATCAGATATATCCGAGAGCATCCCTAGCAATAAAGCTAATCCTTATATGTCATAGCTTGGTTCCAAGTATTGAATTGAATCTTCTTGTTTACAAACAATACTCTAATTCGACTTATATTTTCTTAATTCTCATCAAGGTATTTTAAAATAGATAGCCAACCACATAAATGGGAGAAGGTTTGATTATTGTTGTTGTCATTCATGATTCTTCCTTCTAGTTATCTAGGAGTACGAGCAGTCAACCAGAACATAAATAAAACATCTAATATTACTAGCGAGCATTCAATAAATATTCACCCCTATTTCTTACACAAAGTTGTCATTTGTAATTAGTTTTTTTTTTCATATATAATTTTATAGTGGAAGCTTTACCAAAATGAAGATTACAACGATGCAAAGAGCTAACATATCTTAACCATTCCTATACGCTGAGATCTAAAGGTAGCAACTGTTTTATGAAGATCCAGAGATGGCATTTCACCAGCAAATATCCTCTGAATTTTATTGTGGATGACACAGTATGTACCAGTTGTTCCAATTCCTTCACTGAGCATGAGTATAACCATATGACATGCTATAGAATATAGATTCAAAACAAAACTTACATCTATTTCTTTAATATATATCAATAGTATAACCATATGAGATTAGCGTTAAAAATCCAACCAATTCACATTACACGTACATCCAACACATTCGATTCGCCCCAAATTAATTAAAAAAATAAAAAACTGTAAACCCACTAAAACTACAGGTAGGGTTTCATACTTGGTTTCGAGACAACAATAGTTGGGGATGGTCGGGGGTTGCAGTACGTCGGGGAGGAAGCTGGGCTCACGTCGCAAATTTTGAGGTTTTCTGATTGATGAGTCGGGGGCACCGAGCGGCGGTTGGTGTAGGGGACTTCGAGGGCGTCACTCGTAGGGAGAAGCGTCGCGATAGAGAGGGGCATCGGGGGAGAGAAGTTGAAGATTGAGAAGAGGTTGGAGAAAGGTGGAGCTAGTATTTGGGGGTGGATTTGGCTAGGGTTTGGGGAGAAAGTGGGGTGGATTTGGGTTTGAAATTTGTGAGAAGAAAGAGAAGAAATGAAGAGGTGTAGTGTGAAATCCCCAAACTACCCCTCACACTTCGGCAAGATGAATCTGATTTGGGTGGTGCTGATCTCGACCATTGGATCACGATCGAGCGAATGAGATCACCAACTCACGATAAGGATCTGTGTATAAATATAAATATATATACATATTTTTGCAGATATCCGTATTCGAATCTGCTTTTTAAAGTGATATTCGTATCCGTATCCTTATCCGATTTTTTTTGGATTTGGATATGCGAATCTGTATCCGTATCCGCCCGGATCTAGATTTTTCATATTCGTATCCGCAAAAATTTTGGATTCGGATATGGACTGGATCGGATATATCCTCTTCCGATAGCATCCCTAGTTGCATAGTGCAGGCCGAGCCCCACACTCAACCCTAAGTCTAGGGTTTAGCCACCGAAACCCTAACCCTAGTTGCTTAATGCTTCATACATCAATTAGCAAAAATACTCACCATTCGTGCACAAATCTTTCAACAATTCATTCCTAAAATTTTCTCAACTAAAAACAGTGAATATTTAATAAAGATTCCACTTTTTAATCTCTTAAACATGGTTCTAAACATATACAACAAGATCTACACTTCTACATCAATATATAGTTTCTTTTAATCAATTTCCAAAGATAAAAATTCGATATTTTATGCATAATATCATCAAACCATTCAAGAATAAGTCATCATATATACTTTCTAGATTAAATTTTCATGCATACAATCCACAAATTTACATCTATTATTCATCTCTACAATTTTTCTCATAAAAATCACAACATGCTAATATAATCATAGATTCTCAAAGATTAAATCCTAGCATGCTACTACAATAATCATGAGAAAAACCAGACAAGAGAGACGGTGGAGATGCCCACCTCCTGATGAAAATTGATACAATGTGATAGCCTTCTTCTCAAGTAATGGATCACCTTTCCAAGCAACCAAGAAAATCGCCAAAAATCAAAAGAAAAGGAGAAGGATGGGATTACAATTAGGGTTTCTAAAAAAGAATTTTGCAAATAAGTCCCCATAGAACACTTTTTTACAAAATCCAATCAATTAAGTTAGAAATTAACCAATTACTTCCAAAATTAATTTCCCTAATCCCCCTAAATCCTTATGGTTGTCCGGTGATATGGCTAAAAATGGGATTAAATCGGAACCATTCAGATCGGGCACGAATCTTAAAGTGTACATGGGCAAAACGGTAATTTCGCCTACAGACGGGTCCGAAATGGGAAATGGGCTTCTCTCCCAAAGCCCAATAACCCATAAATGGATCCATTCGACTGGGTACGGGTCCCAACCCGTTAAGGACCAGTTCGGCAGGATATGAAGAAATCCTGGCTCGTCCTTATCTACGGGAGGTGGTTTTAACCACTTCTATCCATTCACACCGGGGAGTAGGGATTCGCCCTTATCCCGAAGCAGATCCCCACGGCGACTATTAATAACCCCCTACCTCCTAACATTATAAGGTGATCACTCTTCTCCTACCTAAAGCTCTTTCATATTCATTTCTAATTACTGACAAGAGCGTCGGAGGGTTCGTCACCGGGATCAACCCCAGTGTTTCGAACGTTTATGCAGGTCAACGGGAGCAGCAAGGAGCCGGCTTATCAGCAGTGGAAGTGGTTAGGTTTGACCTCTTCGATTCCTCACAAACCTACAAGTTCATCTTATTTCCCCCACACCAAAATCAATGGCAACAGATTGGCACCGTCTGTGGGAAGCCAAATAGCAATCCAACTCTATTCCCTCAACATAGGCTGCTCCTAGCTATGCCTCCGAAGAAAGGGAAGTCCGCGGCCTCCAACTGCCGAACAACTTCCATCCCTCATCCTCCCCTAGAAAGCCTCCCTCCGCCCGTCCAGCCAAGTCAACAGATCGAACAACCGATCCCGTAACCCATTCTGCAACCTCAAGGGGCTCAAGTGACTATTAGAGAACCATCTCGTCGAAGTCGCCAGAAGCAACCCCTTCACCAGGTCCATATCTCCGTACACAATCCTTCCTCGGACTCTATGGCCTCTCATAGCCCTCCAACACTGAAGGATCTGCGAGATGTTCCCAATAACCGGCGGAACGAGCCAGATCTTTGGATCTGCTTGGACAACCCGCGGACCCGTGATGGGAACCCCCACCGGGAGCATCAGAGGGACCGCTCACCCTATCAGACGGATCACAGAGGATCCAACTCCCCCAGGATGCGGAGGGAGTCACCTCAGCATCGTTGAAGAAGAATTCGCTCCCCGGCTGCCTGTCTTGCAGCCTGAGCCCATCGGGAGCAGGAGGCCCCCGTAACAAGGGCAGAGTTTCAACTGTTCCAGGAGGCGGTCCTACAGGCACTCAATGTCGCCCCTAACAATGACCAACGGGCTCCCAGTCCTCGTTCTGCTCCTAACCATCGCCGTCCCTCTCTCAGTCCTCTGCCGGCTCCAAGCCATCGTCGTCCCTCTCCCAGTCCTAGGCCGGCTCCGAGCCATCGCCGTCCCTCTCCCAGTCCTAGGCCGGCTCCAAGCCATCACCATCCCTCTCCCAGTCTTTGGCCTACTCAAAGCTATCGCCGCCGCAGTCCCACCCCTCCTCCGCATGAAGACGAGTCTTGGGGTTCAGCAAGGATGACCGAAGGGAGGCTTCGGACTACCGCCATCTCCACGAGATGGAGAAGCACCTCGGCCAGTTCGATCGAGATGAAGAACAACGGGCGAGGAACCTTCGCCCGAGTAGGCCCCCGTTCTCTCGAACTATCATGGAGGCCCCCGTTCTAGAGAACTTCAAGTCTCCACATTTTGAGACTTATACCGGGGAGTCGGACCCCTCTGATCATATTAAGAGTTTCAAAACTCTCATGATGATTCACCACACCTCTGATGCCCTACTCTGCAAGACCTTCCCAGCCACGCTGAAGGGGACCGCTCGACAGTGGTATTCCAGACTTGCTCCGGCCTCCATTTTCTCCTTCGACCAGTTTGAAGGTCTCTTCCTCACCCATTTCGTGAGTAGCCGCTGCTCCGAGAAGACTAGCACCTCTTTGCTCTTCCTCAGCCAAAAAAAAGGTGAACACCTGAGGGACTACGTCAAGCAGTTCACGGCGGAGGCCAGATCTATAGCCTCTCTGGATCAGTCGGTGGCCTCGGCAACTTTTCAGTCCAATGTCACCAACCCGACCTCAGGGCGTTCCAGGCAAAGAAGCCTCCTCGGGACTTCTCAGAGCTCCTCCTTAGGAGCGAGAAGTACATCCTAGCTGAAGAAGCTCTCAACCGCCCCACTCTTGAGGAGTTATCTTCTGGAAACAAACGGAAGACTGCTGAGGAAGAAGGAGCAAAGAACCTCCAAAAAGACAACGGAGGTCAACGTCGCCCTCCTTCCCGCTTTGAAAAGTTCACTCCGCTCAATGCTAGTGTCTTCGCCATCTTGATGGAGATTGGGAACAAGGGTCTCCTACTACCCCCCCCCCCCCCCAAAGATGAACACCCCCGCAAAGAAAAATAACTGGGATAAGTGGTGCCGCTTCCACCGGGACCATGGGCACGACACAGACGACTGTCGAGCCCTAAAGGACGAGATTGAAGCCCTTATTCAGAAAGGGCAGCTTGCTCGGTTCGTGAGGATGGACAGAGATGATCCACCACCACCCCCCAGGGGGGCTAACAGGTGAACCGAGCAACATGTGGAGACCCCGGATGTCGAAGCAGAAGCCATCCTACACCTTATACACGAAGGCCCAATGGGGGGAGATTCCAACTTCTCCCAAAAAACCTTTGTTCAGGAAGTGAATGCCGTGCAGAGCCATCCCCCTCCGAAGGGCCTTGGGGTCCTTGTCACGTTCTCCGATAGAGACTTGGAAGGCATCTGCATGCCCCCATTACAACGCTCTTGTTATTAACCTCCGAATGGCCAACTTCGACGTACGTAGGATCTTGGTGGACAATGGCAGCTCGGTTAATATTCTTTTCTTGGAGGTGTTTAAGGGCCTCCAGCTGTGAGCGATCGACTCAAGCCCGCTGGTTACACCCTTCATGGATTCACCGGGGTGTCGGTGACGATCAAGGGAGTAATAACCCTCGACGTGACCGCTGGTAAAACCCCGGTCACCCGCATGGAGCCGATGGACTACATGGTGGTAGATGTGAAAGCTACCTATAATATTATCCTAGGTCGACCAGGTCTCGCCGTGCTCCAAGCCATCCCTTCGGCCTATCATATGAAGATGAAGTTCCCCACCCCCGCAGGAGTGGGAGAAGTGAGAAAGAGCTAGGAGGCGGCTCGCAAGTGCTACATAACCTCGATGGGAGACCCGGTCCTATCCCTTGAAGCCCTCGAACTCCCACGAGAAGGTAGCCAGATCATCTCCGAGCTGGTTGATGAGCTGGAAGAGGTGGCCTTCTCAAAAGAAGACGCCACCAAGACATTCTGGATCAGCAAGGCTCTTTCCCCCTCCATCAAGAAAGGTATCTCCCAATGCATAAGGGAGAGCCGTGATCTCTTCGCTTGCATCGCGGCGGATATGACGGGGATCTTAGAGGAGCTCTTGATGCACCACCTCAGCGTCACCTCGGGAGTCAAGCCCATCCAGCAGAAGCGGCATAAGTTCGCTCTCGAGCACCAACAGGCGATCAAGGAAGAGGTCGAGAGGCTCCTGAACGCCCGATTCAACCAGGAGGTGAACTATCCCGAATGGCTATCCAATGTGGTGATGGTCAAAAAAGCCGATGGGTGCTGGAGGATATGCATCGATTTCACCGACCTCAACAAGGCGTGCCAAAACGATCCATTCCCCTTCTGAGCATCGATGCTCTAATTGACACGACTCTGGCCACGAGCTCCTCAGCTTCATGGATGCCTTCTCGGGGTATAACCAGATCCGGATGTTCCCTCCCAACATCCCGAAGTCCTCGTTCGTAACTGATCAAGGCCTGTACTGCTACCGGGTCATGCTGTTCGGGCTGAAGAACATGGGAGCAACATACCAGCACCTAGTCAATAGGGTCTTCCACGACCAGATTGGCCGGAACATGGAAGTCTATGTTGACGACATGTTGTTCAAGAGCATCCGAGGGCAAGAGCATGTCCTCGACCTCCAGGAAGCCTTCGGGGTGTTGAGGAGGCACAACATGAGGTTGAACTCGAGCAAGTGTGCGTTCGGAGTCTCATTCGACAAGTTCTTAGGGTTCATGGTTAGCCAAAGGGGCATAGAGGCCAACCCCAAGAAGATCTAGGCCATACTCAACATGGCTCCCCCCTCCAGTGTTAAAGATGTGCAGAGGCTCACCGGGCGCCTCGCGGCGATTGGGCGTTTTCTCTCCAAATCCGGCGAGAAGTGCCCCCCGTTCTTCAAGGCCCTCAGGAGGGCTAAAGGCTTTGAATGGGGGCAACAACAATAAGAGTCCTTTGACCAGCTCAAGGCATACTTAGCCAACTCCCCACTCCTGAGCAAGCCAAGGCCCGGGGAGGCCCTCTACCTATACCTCGCCGCTTCGGAGCAGACCCTCAGCACTGTCTTGGTAAGAGAAGAAGACAGGACACAGAGGCCCATCTACTACGTGAGTAAGGTCCTCCAGGATGCTGAACTCCGTTACCGGAAGCTTGAGAAGATGGCCCTTGCCTTGGTTATGGCGGCCCAAAAACTCTGCCCTTACTTTCAGTCTCATTCGGTGGTCGTTCTTACCGACTAGCTGCTGAAGCAAGTTCTCCACAAGCCCGAGACATCAGGACGCTTGATGAAATGGTCCATAGAGCTGAGCCAGCATGACATCAGCTACCGATCCAGAACCGCTATTAACTCACAAGTCCTAGCGAAATTCATTGTGGAAAGCACTATTCCCAACCCATGCGAGTCAGCTGCCAATCCCCTGATCTGAACTGTTTATGTTGACGGATCCTTGTGCACCGACGGAAGTGGGGCTGGCATAATCTTGACTAGCACAGACGGTTTCGTTCTGTAGTACTCCCTCTACATAAACTTCCGTGCATCGAACAACGAATCCGAGTACGAGGCCCTCATAGCAGGGCTCTGCATGGCCCGCAAAGCAGGGGCCAAGCGTATCCAGGTCTTCAGTGATTCGCAGCTGGTCGTGAATCAAGTGTCTGGGGAGTACGAAGCTAAAGATGAATGCATGGCCATATACCTAGAGAAGGTAAAGGGACTGCAAGCTTTATTTGAAGATACTCGACTCTAGCGGGTTCCTCGGGAGGAAAACTCACAGGCGGACGCTCTTCAAGGCTCGCCTCCTCCTCCCTCCAGGGTTTGGAGCGAACCGTACTGATTGAGGTCCTCTTGAGATCAAGTATTGAGGAAGACAGCTTAGAGCCGATGAAGACTATGCCCCTCACACTTGGGGAGAATTGGATGAAGCCCCTACTCGAGTACTTTAAAAACGAAGTTCTTCCAGCAGATTCGAGAGAGGGAAGAAAGGTCAGGACCAGAGCCGAGCGATACACACTCCTTGATGAGGTCATGTACAAACGCTCCTACACTCAGATCGACGACAGACCATACCTAAGGTGTCTCTCCCCCGAAGAGGCATTCCATGCCCTGAAGGAGGCCCATGACGGTATGTGTGGCGCACACTTGGGAGCGAGATCCATCGCCCGTAAACTCTTAAATTACGGCTACTTCTGGCCCACGTTACTTAGTGACTCCGAAAAGTACATCAGCCAATGCAGCGCCTGCCAAAGATTTTCTCCGATCCGTTGCCTGCCACAAGCCCAGCTCTCCTCTTTAGCTAGTCTGATCCCTTTCGCGATGTGGAGGATAGACTTGCTCGGACCATTCCTTCCAGTGCCAGGCCAGCTGAAGTTTCTTGTTGTGGCGATTGACTACTTCTCCAAGTGGATCGAGGCCAAACCCCTTGCAACGATTACTGAGCAAAAGATCCATAAGTGAGATCCAGAAGTGCCAGGCCAGCTGAAGTTTCTAGTTGTGGCGATTGACTACTTTTCATGTAAGAAAGGATTCAAGGGTGAGAATAAGAAAAGTCGAAAATCTTGCAAAAGAAAAACAAAAATTCACTTACCGTCATTTGCGCCTTGGTGATCTCCAATGCAGCGTCGCCTACAGTCCCATGCTCCATGGCAGCCTTGTCTTTGGGGGTGGCCAAGTGACGAACATCGTCCATGCAGCTCATCGAATCCCCTAAGAAACCGTCGTGCCTCCGAACTTGCCTATCAGGGATGAATATCCTCTTCAGCTCGTCGGTTAAAATCGACTCAGCAGCCGCTGTGAGAGGAGGAGCCTCTAATGCAAGCGTCGCGGAGAAGGGGAGACTGCTAGCCAAGGGAGCCGTAGGCACTGCAGCCGTAGACTTTAAGTCCACGATGGGTGTGACGCCACTCTCGCTCCTATTAGCCTTAGACGGCGGTGGTTGAACGACTGTGCGCTTCCTTTTCTTCTCGTTAACCCGCCGAGCGCTCAATGACGAACGCTTGCTCATAATGGCTTCGAAGTCCATGCTCGGATCTCCTACAAACAAAAGAAATCGAATGTTAAAAATCTTAACTCTTACAGGCTAGAAGATAGAGAAAAACACAAGCAAAAAGCATACTAGGGTTCATCAGGCTTAGACCCCCCCCCCAAAGAGACTCTCCTCTGTGATCTCTCTCTAACTCAACGTGGGCTGGTCCAAGAGAATCCCCACCATCCTATCTTCTTTCAGGCTAAGAGACGGTTCTGCTTTCGCCCACCTCGGCACATCGTCCCTCCAAATGGTCGGGATATCCCACGGAAGTCTACTTCGAATTAAAAAGTACTTGTACCTCGAAGATTTCACAGAGTCAGGGTTGTCGACTAGTGTGACACCCTTACAAGCATTGAGATAGAACCGGTACTCTGTCCTCATCTTCTGGTGAATCTTTTACAACCTACGGAGCATGTTGAGGTGAGGCTCGATCCTAGCGGCCTGGCAGTGAAGTACGAACCCCGTTATGTGTCTCCACATATTTGGCTTTAGTTGGATCGAGCCCACGCCATACTACCGCAGCACTTCCCTCACGAACGGGTGTAGGGGAAGTCGGAGACCCACATTTAAAGCATCATACGGAATCACACATACATCTGTAGGGAAAGAAGAACAAGACCTCATGCTAAGACTAGGGAGGAGCAGATCGAACTTCCTAGGGATCATGAAACACGTCCTAATAGTACGAAGGTCCTCCTCGCTAAGCACGGAGACAATTTCGTTCGCCTCAGTACGATCTCGGGGTTCGTGCTCTTCGTAATGCCGAGCCATGCCAAGCTCGACGCGCGCCAGCTCTTCGGCGCTGTACTACCGAATCCCCCCAAGCGAGACACGGCTACGGAGTGCCTCCCAAACTCGCCCATCCTTCTCTCTCTCTCTCTCCACGATCGTCTCTACCACGGGCGATGGCTCGACCAACAAACCCTTCCCCTTGTCAACCCTAGGAGTTGCTGTCGGAGGAGTTGCTTCGACACAATCTGAGGGAGAGGTCTCTTCGCTAGACAAAACCCTAGACATCTCTTTAAAACAAAAATAAATTACCTCTGAAGAGACGTGGACGGTTGGAAAGATCGTCAGAGTTTGGAAAAGCACACCGGAATCTCGCTCTAGAGGGGGAGTGAATTTTTTCTCAGACGGTGAAAAAAAGAGTGGAGTGAAAATGAGGGGGGGTGAAGATTTATATACGCGCATAGTGGGCCTGGGCCGGAAGCTTAAGAGGCCTTCAGGAAATCCCAAAAGGTGCGAAGCCCTAACGGTTAGAAATACCAAAAGGCGGTAGTCAAATCACCAAGAAGTGAAACCGTCAGGAAGTCCAACCGTCCAAGACTTCAAATTTCCCCAGGTCGTTTGACACGTTCGACGCCTCGTTCGACACGTTTGCTGCTGGTCATCGAACAGACGTGATTCTGATCGAAAAATGAGCAAAATGCGTTGACCAGTCAACGCTGCCAACGCCACGTGTCGTCCCCTGGTCATCCGACGTTCGACACCTCGTTCGCCACGTTCGCTGCTGGTCGTCAACAGACGTGATTCCGACAGAAAAATAAGCGAAATGCATTGACCAGTCAATGCTGCCAGTGCCATGTGTCATCCCCTGGTTGTTCGACACATTCAACGCCTCGTTCGACACGTTCACCGCTGGTCATCGAACAGACGTGATTCCGATCAAAAAAATGAGCAAAATGCGTTGACGAGTCAACGCTGCCAACGCCACATGTCGTGCCCTGGTCGTTCGACACGTTCATCGCTAGTCGTCGAACATACGTGATTCTGATCGAAAAATGAGCAAAATGCATTGACCAGTCAACGCTGCCAGCGCCACGTGTCGTCCCCTAGTCGTTCGACACGTTCAACGCCTTATTCGACACGTTCGCCGCTGGTCGTCGAACAGAAGTGTTTCCGAACGAAAAAGGAGCCAAATGTGTTGACCAGTCAACGCTGCTAGTGCCACGTGTCATCCCCTGGTCGTTAGACGCCTCATTTGACACGTTCGCCGGTGGTCGTCGAACAGACGTGATTCCGAGCGTATTGTGAGCGAAAGATGTTGACTAGACAATGGCCCCATCGACACGTGTCGCTCCCCTGTTGTTCAACACGTTTGCCACGTTCGATGTCACGTTCGACATGTTCGCCAGGTTCGACGTCACGTTCGACACATTCGCCAGGTTCGACACGTTCACAACGTTCGACGTCACGTTCGACACATTCGCCACACCTTGTCGAACAAACGTGGTTCCGAACGAAAAGGGGGAGAACTGGAAACCCACATATGCCGTCAGATCACCTCAAAATTTGCGTCACAATTTGATCAACGTCTCAGATTCAGCCATGTCGCCAAGTGCTGATCTACCGCCCGATCATTCAGATGTTTGCGCCGATGGTTGATGGACACCCCAGATCTTGCTACGTCATAAATACGGTGATTTAATTCTTTTATTATTATTATTAATTCGAATTATTTGTTTAAAAATTGCAAAAAATTGATTAAAAATTCAGGAAAATTAATTAAAAATTCTAAAAAATAATTATAAATTTGGAGAAATTTTTTTGAGCCCCTGGGTAAATAATTATTGGTTAGAATAATTAATTGGTGCTCTCGAAAAATAAATCATCGCTTTGCAAAATTGAATAAACGGTTCGAAATTTTTTTTTAAAAATCGAGAAAAATCACGAAGATTCCTGAAGAGCCTAAGAACAATCTTGGGCGTATTGCCAGCTCAGAAAAACATCGTTACCCCTCAAACAAAGATTCGAACACCCTTTAAGAACTTCGAAAAATTCCCGTACGCCCTTGAAATGACAAAACTACTCCCCAAAGGTTGTGGTTAACAGTCTTTGGGAGTGGGGGACTCATGATATGGCTAAAAATATGATTAAATCGGAACCGTTCAGATCATGTACGAATCTTAAAGTGTACTGGGGCAAAATGGTAATTTTTCCTACAGACGGGTTCGAAATGGGATTTGGGCTTCTCTCCCAAAGCCCAATAACCCATAAACGGATCCATTTGACTGCGTACGGGTCCCAATCTGTTAAGGACCAGTTCGATAGGATATGAAGAAATCCTGGCTCGTCCTTATCTACGAGCGGTGGTTTTAACCACTTCTATCCATTCGACCGGGGAGTAGGGATTCGCCCTTATCCCGTAGCAGATCCCCACGGTGATTATAAATACCCCCTACCTCCTACCGTTACAAGGTGATCACTCTTCTCTTACCTAAAGCTCTTTCATATTCATTTCTAAGTACTGACAAGAGCGTCGGAGGGTTCGTCGCTGGGATCAACCTCGGTGTTTCGAACGTTTGTGCAGGTCAACGGGAGCAGCAAGGAGCTGGCTTATCAGCAGTGGAAGTGGTTAGGTTTGACTTATTTAATTTCCTACGAACCTACAAGTTTATCTGATTGCCCCCACACCGAAATTAGCAGCAACATCCGGCCCCCTTATTCAGCCATTTAAATTTTAAATTCAAAATTTTGGGCTCATATCTTGACCCAAATTACTTATTTTAAAAAAAAATGCTTCTTTCAAACTTATTTCAAAAGTAGTTTTTCTTTTTCAAACATTTCCAAAAATAAAAACATATCAATAAAATAAGAGAAACTAATTTATTGACACAAAATTTTAAGATTTTTCTTTCATAATATTCTCATGTGTTTTGCACGTACAAAAACAATAATTTTCAAAATAGTTAAAATAGTGAAATTGTAACCCATGTTTTCACATATACGTATCTTCTATGTATTTCTGTATTTCAATTCTTTATAAATTCTTTTTCGCTATTAAATTCCCTTTTTTTCATTTTGGGCATTGAAAATCTGTGGGCACGATGTTCTCACCTTTCTGAAAAGTCCGATTATGTTAGATTTCGATAACCGTAGCATGAGTTATGACTTTTACAAGTCGACAACAGCTGGCCTTTTAGCTGAAGCTCACTGTTTAGGGTGTTCGGGGTTTTCTTACCTTTTGGTTGGCTGAATTTAAGGAGGTTTTCAACTAGAGAATTGTAGTTGAGGTTTCTACCTTTCCATAGAGTCTAAATTTGTTAGATTTTAGTTAGCGTAGCAATTGTTGTTCTAGTTAAGTTGATAAAGAACCCATTTTTCGAAGTTTTGTTAGTAACATGTTATTTTGCTACTAGGATTGTTATAAGAATTCTATATTTCAAGTTCTTATTAGTAGCATGTCATATTGCTTCTAGGTTGCTAGAAGATTTCTATATTGTTCTATGTTCAATAGATCAAGTTGTAGCAGCATGTTATATTACTTCTAGGTTGTTACAAGATTCTTCTGTTGCTTCTAAGTATAAGAGATTATGTTTTGAATGTTCATCTTGTATGTTAAATTAGTAAGCTTACATGCATGTTAGTTCATGTTAGTATGCTTATACACGAAATTCTAGTTCATGTTAACTAGAGTTGTCGTAAATTGTTAGTAGTTTGAATCATGCACTTGATTATGAGTAATAAGTGTTCATTGTGCTCATAAGTCATGTAATAACATGTTTATGTTGGGAAATAGTTCATGCTAATTATTGGCATTTGTTTGTCTCATACGAAGCTCATTGGGCTCGTATGTAGTAAGTATCTTGAATAGATAGGCCATGAGTGGATCCGATGAGATCTTTTGAAGTCTAGGTTGAGACTTGGTAGATTGTGTCAACAATTATTACACTCTCTTGAAGAGGAACACGTGCGGTGCTTTTTGATGATAAGTTGGAAGCATAGTGGCATGTCTCGCTTGTTTGAATCATTTGGTGTCGTCTTATGGCAAGTTGAGAGTGCAACTCTAGGTTAAGAGTACCTTGTAGCTCGTACGACCCCTTTTTGGTTAGGGTTAGTGACATCATTATGGTAGTAACTGTTAACCATTTTTATCTATGAATTGCCGAAGGGTAAGAGTTGGTGTTAAGGGTGATACCATATAATCCGACTTCTCCTGTAAGCCGACACAAGGTGGTGTTATTGGGATGTATCCCCCTGTCAAAGGGATACGAGCGGTGCTTTTTCATGATTATTTGGGAGCATGAGATCCGTATCTCGGCTATTAATTCCTGAAGTGCCATGATAAGAACGGGAGGTTTTCCTAGGGAAATAGACCCTCCGATTCCGTTTGGTTCTATGCCTTCTCATGACGAGTTGAGAGCACAGCTCAAGGGTGGCTAGTATCTTGTGGTTCGTGTTGGCTTTTGAGTGAGGTCCGATTCGCCGGGTAAATATAGGCAAACATAGACACCATAATTGTACCGCAGTAGCGGAACTAGACTGTATCTGCAACCTCATTAGTCATGTAGTATTGTGTCAGGAACAGGATGGGTACAAGAGTACATTTCATGATGCGGGTTCAAATCCCCAAATATGGAGAAAAGGCTTGATATGGATGTATGTAGTATGGGCTGCATACTGTTCCAAAGTCTCGCTTGCATTAGAATAAGTGTATCCCTGTATTAGTTAATCTTGTATTAGAGTCTAAGTCATAGCATACACTGACACATCAATTATATATATATATTTCTCTTTTCATCAATCTATTTTTTTAAATTGAGATTCGCTTCTAGTCATCAGCCTTAAAGCATCAGTATATGTACTGACGTCCCCAATTCAATAGGTACTGGATTGCAAAACTGCATGGTACAGGATTCAAGTGGAGCATTCAAGTGAAGCACTGTGTTGAATATTGTTCCTATTGTTATATGTTTATTGTTGATAAGCATCCAAGTGAAGTACCAAGTGTAATAAATTAATTGTTGTACTCTGATGTAAATTTATTGTAAGTTGTAACACTTGGGCTTGTAAGGTATTATTGTAACAGTGATGTTATGTATTGCAGTTTTATAACATTTGGATATGTAATACATTTGTGTTGAATAATTTATTTTTTCAAATTTTCAAATTTTTCTGTGTATTGTGGCTAATTGAAGGAAAAGATTCTGGTTTATGTCACGGTTTCCCGGTATAGGAAATCGGGGTGTTACGGAGTGGTATCAGAGTCGACTTCAATTTACAGTCCAACACAGTAGGAAAATTAAACTTGGATGCCTTAAAAGAGTCGAGTTTTAGCTAGTTGTAGACAATTATAATTCATATTGTTGTTTCTTTCAACTTATGTTTTATAATTTATTTCTATATCTGGATTAATACCCATGTTTATTGCTTTCTACCAAATGTCTCGCGGAACCAGGAGTGGTAGGAACGACCTGAATAAGGATGAGGGTAATGGTGGCAATGGCACAGGTTTTTATTATAGGGGCAGAGTTCGCTCGTATGTATCAGGCATTCGGAGACTTAGCAGAGGCAAGCCGAAACAACATGCAACAACAGGGAGCACCCGCAGGTAACCGGGGAGTTTCAACTACCAACCCTATCAAGATGATCGAATCTTTCCATAGGATGAGGCTGCCTGTTTTTGAGGCCCAGGCAAACCCGACAGTAGCTGAGGACTTATTCTTCAGGTAGAGACAGTATTTGAGGTGATGCTGACACCGGATGACAGCAAGGTCAGGTTGGCTTGTATTCTACTAGAGAAGGACGTCGAGGTCTGGTAGCAATCAGTGAATAGGGGCATGGGCGAAGGGCCCATTGCCTTGGAAGACTTCTTAAGGGAGTTCAGGCAGCACTACTTTCCTTTGGATGTGCAAGAAGACAATGCCATGGAGTTCTTCAACATGAAACAGGGAAGCCTGACGGTTCGTGAGTACGAGACCAAGTTCACGAAACTGTCCCGATATGCTCCAGAGATGGTAGAAAATGAGGTCAAGAAGGACAAGAGATTCGAGCAAGGGCTCAGACCTGCACTCAGAACCAGGATGGTACCTTTGTGCATTCGAAGGTTCGAGAAGTTGGTCCACCGTGCGGTAACGACTGAGCTTGATATGAACCGAGGACCAGAACTGCAAGTGAACGCTGGAGGGTGGAACAAGGGAAAGATATCTGTACCAGCATCAGGATTCGAGAACCAAGGTCAAAAGCAGAAGATTCCGAAACCAGATGGCAAACTCAGAGGCACCAAGCCAGGAAACTATTTCCTGTGTGGTGAGCAAGGTTATTTCATGAACCAGTGCCCAAGGAAGGACCCTCAGATAGATACCCATGTCTGTTACAAATGTGGGAAGATTGGTCATATTCGACCAGATTGTCCCCAGTTTCAGAAGAATATCAGTAGATCAGCCCCAGAGATGAACCACAAAGGAAAGGAGCCGCTTCGCCAAGGGCGAGTGTTCGCACTTACAGAAGATGATGCCAATGAAGGCAAGAAAGTCATCACCGGGGTGTGAAGAAGTGGGTACAACTATGTTTGAAGTTGCATTTTGGATTTTATTTTGAGCTTAAGTAATATATGATGTAACACTTTTGTAATTGAATGGATTTATATATATATATATGAAATCCAGGCAATTGTTTGTTCAATTTTGGTTCTTCATATTCTTTTGTCTGAATTATTTTTCAAGAAGTTGAGATGTGTGCGGGAGGCAACTCTAGATTTGGTTTTGTTGATTACACCATCTAGAGCAATCCTCATTACGAAGTTGTGCAAACTATAGATGAGAGTCTTGGAGGTCAGAAGTGGTGTTCGTAGGGCATGTCCTATTCTAAGGAGAGAGTGGCTACCGAATCAAGAAAGATTGAGGTAATGAAGGATTGGCCTCAGCCGAAGATCATGAAGGAAGTAAGAAGCTAAATGATAAGATTAGGCAAGCCAGTATTGAAGTGATTACTCAAGAATAAAGCTCAGTTTTGGGACACTGAAGCTGCAACCGAGTCTAAATGAGCAATTCAGAAGGCTTAGGCAAGAGATGCAGGGATCAAAGCACTGAAGCGGCAAGTTGATGAAGGAAAATCTCAGAATATTAGTATGGACTTCACCCTAGGAGTACCCAGAAGTTCGAAAATGAATGACTCAATTTGGGTTATTAGGGACCCGGTTGACGAAGTCTGCACATTTTTATTCGATGAAGATGACTTAGTTGCTAGAGAAATTAGAAGAAGTCTACATTAAAGGCGTAAGGAAGCAGCATGGAGTGCCAACGTTAGTAGTTCTGACCGAGATTCAAGAGTTTCGTCTCGATTTTCGTAGAGTCTGTAGGCAGCTTTGGGGAACACAGTCGGGTTCTTTGGAGAACCAGTTCGTGGAGGAGTCCCTTGGGAGCCGGAAAGCTGTATAAGCTTTCTTTCCCTGAGTTATTTAGTGTGTGGATAGTTTTATGTTCTCTTGACTAAACGTAGTTCTGAGGACAGAACTATTCTAAGGAGGGAGTATTGTAGTATCCTGGTTGGATATTATATTTGTACTAGATTTGCCCGTGGGCACGTGCCTACGGCACGTCTTCGGAACGATACAAAACACGAAAAGCCATGTAAACAGTAAAACAATAATTATGTAGCTCAAGTTTGAATAGTATGACAATAATCAGTTATAAATAAAAGTCTATGTTTCCATTAGTATATGTTGAAAAATAATTATAAATGGGGATACAAAATCTAACTTATTAGAACTTTAAGTGTGAAAAATAACGAAATTTAATTGTTGAAGAGATATTTGCTATTAAAAATCTGAAAATTTACAAAACCGAAATCTTAAAATCTAATTTCTAAGTAAATAAAGAGAATGGGATAGAGAGATATATAGAGAGAGAAAGAGAGAAATATGAAAAAGTAAAGAGAGAAAAGATAGATAGGAATAAAGTAATGAGTTTTTTAGGGGGGGGATTTTGATTTTTGGGATTGAAATTTTGGAGGGAAAATATGTTTTGTGAGGTTTAATATGGACCTTTGATTTTGGGATGATTGATTGTGAGCCACTTGATAGCTTTCTTTGTGTTTTATTATATAGATTATTATTATTTTTTAAATTAAAATATTTCTTATGGAAATTACTTAGTTTTACTAATAAAAAGTTATCTATATATATACAAGTAAGTATATATATGTATTGTATCGATTTTGTGCACTTGTACAAAATCAGATAATATGCATTTTTAAGAAAATATCAGTAATATCCCGGTCTAATATTAAAAATTATTATTTTATTATTATTTTCAGAATTGAAATATTTTTTGGGGATATTACCCGGTTTAATTAGTAAACATTATCTATATATATATATATACTAGTCTGTATACATCTGTATTGTATCAAATTGGTACTGAAATCTTCCGAGCCGATAATAAAATTATTTTTATTATTATTTTATTTTATTCTCTGAATTAAATTATTTTTGGTACAAATTATTGAGTTTGATGAATAAAAATTTTATATATATATATATATATATATATATATATATATATATATATATATATATATGTATATATATATATATATATATATATATATATATATATACGTATGTATACTGTATCGATTTCGTACGTTTGTACGAAATTATGTAGTATGTGATTTTGGGAAATTATTTATTATTTTTTATCAATCATGATCAAATTAGAGGGCTAGGATTGAATTGGGTGTAGACTGCAATATATATTTGCAAATTAATCTCAAATTTTTTGAGCCACAAAGAGAGAGAGACACATGGCTCTCTCTCTCTACCACATCTCTCTCTCTCCCACTCCTACTTAAGGCCGGCCAAAACCAAAGGCAAAGCCCCCTTCTCATTTCTTTGTTCCTCCATTCTCATCTCATTTCTTCTTGCTCTCTCTTATTTTTGCTTTTTCTTCTTTTGCTTGTTTAAAATTGAGAAAAAATTGAGAAGAAAAGAAAGAAAGAGCGATCAAAAAAAAAAAAAAAAAGGTTAGTTTGCTTAAAGTTGTTCTTGAAGAGAAGCAAGTACAAGGAAGGAGAAGGAAGCTAACAAGTCCTTCCTACAATTTTGGGTGGGGGTTTCTCAACTTGATTTTATTTGTTGTTATTATTGTTATTATTGTTAATGTAACCCATGTTTTCGCAAATATGTATTTTCTATGTATTATCTGAGTTTGGGTTCTTATTAAAATTTCTCGTTTTCTTAATTCATTTTATTTCAAATTTATTTTGTACCTCCTGTTAAAATCCATTTATTTTCATTAATTGTATACATTGTTATTTTCAAACGATTTTTATATTGCAATATAAACCTATTAATGTTGTTATTATTATTAATGTTATCAGTATTATTATTGTTACTGTTAATTTTATTATTATTATTATTATTATGATTATTGGTATTATTGCTATTATTGTGACTATTATTATTAATATTATTGCCCTGGATATTTTTTTTATTTAAAAATCTATTTCTATTGTTAATTGTAAATATAGTTATTTCAAATAATTTCCATATTGTATTACAAATACATTTTGTTATATAATCCTACATTTTATTGATTATTTTATATCCCTATTGGATTTTAAACCCCAAGCATATCTCTTATTGGATCTTATTCATACCCACAGCACAAACCCAATAACCCTACTATATATAACCCTATACCTAACCCTAATCTAAACCCTACCCTAGTTTTCCTGAGCTAACCCGCCGCCAACCCTTACCCATGTCATCCCCTACCTCATCTGTCATCCTCTACTTCCTTTTGAAACCCATGCCCTCCACCTTCCCTTCGCCTCATCATCAAGCCGCCCCCAACCTTTCCTCTATCCCGGGCGCTGCCTGCACTGCTCCACAGTCGACCTCACCTCCCGTTGATAGCCTCCTCGACCGAAACCCACCGCCAGTTGACATCACCTCCCCTACATTCGTCATCAACCTCCTCTGCTTCAATGCCTTTCCAACCACCGCCACTCAACTCACCTACCTCCTCACCTTCACTGTCGACTGCCGTCCCCCGAGCTCATCGCCATTGCGAGTCGACCACCGACAACAAGCTCTCCCCTGTTCTTCCCCTCCAAAACAGAGTGCCCTCGACCGTCAACCACACCCCCGTCGCTCCCCTGCTGGTCGTCGACTCCATTGCCCGTCGACTCCCAGTCGAGCCCCCTCGACACTGCCGCCTTCCACCGTCGGAGCCAAGCCAGAGCCTAAGCCCAGTGTCATTACTGTTTGGTCAGTAGTTGATCATGGCTTTGAATCTCAGCCATCCGATCTAATCAAGATCATCGCCATCATCAGATCTCACCATCAGCCAGATCAGAGCCGTCCGCTGATCTGATCTTGATCATCATCTTGATTTCTCGATCTGGGACATCCGATTTCATCAGCCATCATCGGATCTTCATCATCAGCATCAAGATCACATCCAGCCGTCCGATTCTCTGATTAGAGTGATCATCAGATCAGAGTGATATCAGCCATCAAGATCCGTGCCGATCGTCGCCGTGTGCCAGGATCCATTCCCATTATTCTCGTCTTCTCATCATTTTCATCTCCAATTGCAAAGCAAGTATCTTCTTGTACAATTTGTTGTTCTAGTACAAGCTTTTATTTGAAAATAGTGCAAGTAGATTGTAGTTGTGACTCCCCTTTGGCTTATCCTTTGATGATCTCATTTTAATTGTTGTCGTCCTTATCAATTCCATGATCATAAGAGTCACAACCTTTCGTTGATATATTCGTTTCACAACTTATTGGATCTATTTTATCATCGAATTATTCGAACACATGAAATTAAGAATCACCTTGACTTGTAGATATATGTTTGTATGATGCATGTGTTGATTTTGCTTTTTTTGAGTTGAGAATAGACATGGGTACTGATTTAATACTTGTGATCCCTGATTTGTATTACACCCTAATTTAGACTCATAATAGTCACTAATCATGCCACTTGTTATATAAAATATTTCACTAATGCTGATGTTCTGTCTTTGCTTGCTGTTTTGACCCCGATAACATCAGAATCTGCACTTGAGTTCTAAACATGGAATTTATCCCCAGATGTCTAGTTTACTACCCTGATAATGAAATTGAATTCCGAGTTATAGTTTTTGAATTATTTCATTTTTACTGCTGCTGTGTCGTAGAATTCCAGATTCATAATTTGCAGGATCATTTTGTTTCACGAATTAAATTAACTATGTTACCTATAAGATAATGACTTGAAATTTTGCATGCTGATGCTAGACAAACTAGAGAACCTTCCCTAATTTTCCTGGAATTAATTAATGAAGTTTCAGACCTGTTTCATGTTTCTAAACACAATTTTATAAATTCTGGCTGAACACGAATTCTGTGTAGTTTGCTGTTTTGACACCAGTTTCTACAACTTTTATGTACCTCGTTTATATGCTCTGAATTCGGCAAAGAGTCTAGTTTCTAAATTTTCTGACGGATCCAGATTTTTATTTCTGTGGTAGCAGGAATCTGAGTTTTGGTGAAGCAACATCTTGCTATCCAGAATTGATATTTTGCCACGTTTGAATATTTACATGTTGTTTCTTGTATTTTGTGATTTAGAACATCTTCCTTCCATCATATATGCTCTTGATACATCCTTGTCTTGTCCCGATTTTGTTCTCGTTATCTCTTGATCATATTTATTTTGTAATAAAAGTAACAAGCCGGGGTTAAGGGAAAGATCTAGTAGTGGACAATATAGAAAAGTGTACTCAGAAGGGGGCCCGTGTTTCCCTCATTTGGTTACATGATATGATTTGGATTATATTTGGATGATTTGGATTACATTTGGATAATTTAGAATACTTGATATGATTTGGTTAATATGATTTGGATTACTTGATACCTGAGTACACAACCCTATAAAATCCACTACGAAATCTAAATCTAACTTGATTGTATGTAGCAACCATGTGGTAAAAATCTGGGATGCATGAAGTGCTACCTAAATAGAATTAAACAATAGACTTAAGTTGACACTAAGCACATGCATGATCCTGTCTATCAGTTTCCTGATTTCGTTACAGGTTACATGATTTTGATTTAGAAGCTACATGATTGTGATTTAGAAGTCACCTGATTTTGATTCACAAGTTTGCATGAACCCATTTCTGTTACTTGTTTTCCAGCTGCAAGTTGTTGTCCTTCCGTTCATATGTTTATTTCTAGTTGCATCACACTTGACTTCATTTTATTTCATGTTCATTGATTCTTGTCTTTATTCCTTGTTATACCTTGGTTTTTGTTCTTTATTATATTTCCGTTCTTATACCTTTTTGCTTATACTACTTGCGGCCCTAACTTGCACTAAGGGCGTTTGTTTTTGTTTCTCTATTTTTTCTTCTGCATGATATATACAGACTTTGGAGAGGAGCTGCCAGAAGGAGTTGGTGAGCTAACGTTCTAGGCTTCGCTTGGAAAATTTGCTTTAGTTATTTTGTATTTGAGTTTATTTAATTCCTGTTGCTACTTAAAACTTGTAACGGGCATGTTGTCCCGAAGTTTTACTTTTGATCTAGATATTGTATTTATTTGGGAGGTTTATATTTATTTCAAATGATTTCTGTTGATTAATAATTTATTCATGTATGCATGGTTGAGTATATTCTGTTATATTTCTTGTTATGATGTTGAGTCGATCCTACAGCTTATGGATGATGAAAATCATTCGTTGGGTTTTGTCGCGTACTCGTATTCCGTATTCCTTTTGGGAAGCAAGGTGTGACACTTAATTAATTGAATATCTTGGACTAATTTCATGTGCATATTGATGACTATGGACTAGAATAAATTGCATACAAAGATTAAAGTGGTAGAACTCAAATAGAATACTAAAGATTCAACCTTTAATAACTAGTATGCAGTTTTGATGGTTAAGAATTAATTACTTGTGCTAAAGTTAAAATTTTTACTCCAAATTAATATGAGAGGTTCTCATACATGTTATTACCATGCTCCACTTTTTGTAGAATTTTCTAGGTTAGTTTGATAGGTTAAACAAAACGTTTCTCCAAAACGGTGAGCAATCAAAAAGCTGTTGTCTCGGGTTAACCTTGACATGTGTTAAAGAGCAGGAATTTGAGTTCTATATGGAATTTGAAAAAGTCATTAACTAGAGAGTTGTAGAAGATGTTCTCACCTTTCTAAAACATCCAATTTTTTTGAATTCCGATAAGCGTAGCATGAGTTATGAGCTTTACAAGTTTTCAGCAAAACTAGTGTTGTTGGTTAATTTTGACATGTGTTTGAGATCGGGACATTTGAGTTCTATACAGAATTTGAAAAAGTTGTTAACTAGAGAGTTATAGTAGATGTTTTCACCTTTCTAAAAAGTCCAATTTTGTTAAATTCTGATAAGCGTAGCATGAGCTATGAGATTTACAAGTTTTCAGCAAAACTGCTATTTTTGGTTAATTTTGACATGTGTTTGAGATCGGAAAATTTGAGTTCTATACGAAATTTGAAAAAGTTGTTAACTAGAGAGTTGTAGTAGATGTTCTCACCTTTCCAAGAATTCCAATTTTGTTGAATTCCGATAAGCGTTGCATGAGCTATGAGCTTTACAAGTTTTCAGCAAAACTACTAATTTGGGTTAATTTTGACATGTGTTTGAGATCGGGAAATTTGAGTTCTATACGGAATATGAAAAATTTATTCAATAGAGAGTTGTAGTATATGTTCTCACCTTTCTAAAAAGTTCAATTTTGTTAAATTTCGATAAGCGTAGCATGAGCTATGAGCTTTACAAGTTTTCAGCAAAACTGCTGTTTTTTGTTGATTTTGGCATATGTTTGAAATCAGGAAACTCGAGTTCCATAAAGAATTTGAGGAAGTGGTCAACTGGAAAGTTTTAGTAGATGTTCTTAGCTTTCCAAAAATCCCATTTTTTGTTAGATTCCGATAAATATAGCACCGGTTATGATCTTTACAAAATTACAGCAGCAACTTTCTCCTTGTTGAGTTTCTGTTTGGAGAGATTAGATGTTTTCGACCTCTTGTTGACTGAATCTGAGAAGGTTGTCAACTAGAGAGTTGTAGTATATGTTATCACCCTTCTGAAAAGTCCTATTCTGTTAGATTTCGATAACCGTAACTTGAGTTATGACTTTACAAGTCGACAGCAGCTAGCCTTTTGGCTGAAGCTCACTATTTAGGGTGTTCGGAGTTTTCTCACCTTTTTGTTTGCCGAATTTAAGGAGGTTGTCAACTAGAGGATTTTAGTAGAGTTTTCTACCTTTCCATAGAGTCTAAATTTGTTAGATTCCAGTTAGCGTAGCAATTGTTGTTCTAGTTAAGTTGATAAAAACCCATTTTTAGAAGTTTTTGTTAGTAACATGTTATTTTGCTACTAGGATTGTTAGAAGAATTTTGTGTTTCAAGTTCTTTTTAGTAGGATGTTATATTTCTTCTAGGTTGCTAGAAGATTTCTATATTGTCTATGTTCAATAGATCAAGTTGTAGCAGCATGTTATACTGCTTCTAGGTTGTTCCAAGATTCTTTTGTTGCTTCTAAGTATAAGAGATTATGTTTTGAATGTTCATCTTGTATGTTAAATTAGTAAGCTTACATGCATGTTAGTTCATTTTAGTATGCTTGTACACGAAATTCTAGTTCATGTTAACTAGATTTGTCGTAAATTGTTAGTAGTTTAAATCATGCACTTGATTATGAGTAATAAGTGTTCCTTGTGCTCCTAAGTCATGTAATAACATGTTTATGTTGGGAAATAGTTCGTACTAATTATTAAATTTTTTTGTCTCATACGAAGCTCATTGGGCTCGTATGTAGTAATTATCTTGAACAGATAGGCGATGAGTGGATCCGAAGAGATCTTTTGAAGTCTAGATTGAGACTTGATAGATTGTGTCAACAATTGTTACACTCTCTTGAAGAGGGACACGTGCAGTAATTTTTTGATGATAAGTTGGAAGCACAGTGGCATGTCTCGCTTGTTTGAATCTTTTGGTGCCGTCTCATGGCAAGTTGAGAGTACGACTCTAGGTTGAGAGTACCTTGTAGCTCGTACGACCCCATTTGATTGGTTAGGGTTAGTGACATCGTTAGGGTTGTAACTGTTATTTAACCATTTTTATCTATGAATTGCCGAAGGGTAAGAGTTGGTGTTAGGGGTGATACCTTATAATCCGACTTCTCCTATAGGCCGACACTAGGTGGTATTATTGGGATGTATATCCGTGTCAAAGGGATACGGGTGGTGCTTTTTCATGATTAGTTGCGAGCACAGGATCTGTATCTCGGCTGTTAATTCCTGAAGTGCCATGATAAGAACGGGAGGTTTTCCTAGGGAAACAGACCCTACGATTCCGTCAGGTTCTATGCCTTCTCATGACGAGTTGAGAGCACGGCTCAAGGTTGGCTAGTATCTTGTGGTTCGTTTTGGCTTTTGAGTGAGGTCCGGTTCGCTAAGTAAATAGTGGCAAACATAGACACCACTATTGAACCGCAGTAGCGGAACTAGACCGTATCTGCAACCTCATCAGTCATGTAGTATTGTGTCAGGAACAGGATGGGTACAAGAGTAGAATTCATGACGCGGGTTCAAATCCCCGAATATGAAGAAACGGCTTGACATGGACGTATGTAGTATGGGCTGCATACTGTTCCAGAGTCTCGCTTGCATTAGAATAAGTAAATCCTTGCATTAGTTAATCTTGCATTAGAGTCTATGGCATAGCATACACTGACACATCAATTATGTATACACATTTCTCCTTTCATCAATTTGTTTGTTTAAATTGAGATTCGCTGCTAGTCATCAGCCTTAAAGAGTCAGCATATGTACTGACGTCCCCACTTCAATAGGTACTGGATTGCAAAACTGCAAGCTACAGGATTCAAGTGGAGCATTCAAGTTAAGCACAGTGTTGAATATTGTTCCTATTGTTATTTGTTTATTGTTGAGAAGCATCCAAGTGAAGTACCAAGTGTTATAAATTAATTGTTGTACTCTGATGTAAATTAATTGTAAGTTGTAACACTTGGGCTTGTAAGGCATTATTGTAATACTAATGTAATGTATTGCAGTTTTATAACATTCGAACTTGTAATACATTTGTGTTGAATAAAAAATTTTAAATTTTCTTGTTTTTCTGTGTATTGTGGCTAATTGAAAGAAAAGATTTTGGCTTATGTCACGGTTTACCGGTATAAGAAATCGGGGCATTACAGCACGTCAGTTGCTTACAACCTACTCAATGTTATAAACAGTGATCCTTTCTATGCTGTATTATAACGAAATATCTTACTTTAACAAACACAAACTTGAATGCATATAAAAGTGTAAAGAGTGACTATCCTAAACATGTCAGTGTATGATATGACTTAATGCCTAATGCAGAAGTTATACAAAAATGACATAAATGCATACTTGTCCGGATTCTATGCACCCCATCCTACATAGGTCCGAGGGCAAGCACCTACGTACTTCACGTTATAGGGTTAGATCCCTCGCCATGCATCCTACTACAATGATTACTACAAGATTCAGACACTTTGCAAGTATTGGCTCTCGCCCTCGGAATATTGGAGACCAATCCCACTCAGTGGATTCTGTGGCCCTTACGTCCATAGTTCCGGAATACTGAGGATCGTCTCACTCCGCAGGTCATCCTGGAGTCCTTATTGCACAAGTATCCAATGAGCGTTGCTTTCGTCTCGGAATACTGGAGATCATTCCTGCTCCATGGATCATTCTGTGGGCCTTACGTCCATCGTCCTGGAATACTGCAGATTGTCTCTCTCCAAGGATCATTCTGGAGTCCATAACTCACGTTTGCTCTAGTTTCATCATGTCACCAACTAGTGCATGTCCTTGTATTTGAAACATGAATGAATAATACTACCTAGATCTAGCTTACCCTACTACCGGTCTTAAACCATACACCGAGAACGATAGTCCATACTGGCCCTTTCTCAAAATCAATTATTCATTTTCTTTTCTTTGCCGGTACCTGGGTCTCACTAAGTCTCTAGAATCAACATCTTTTCATGTTCAACAACTTGGGATACTCATCCCCTTATACTCATGTTCTCCATTTTTATGTATTCATATTTCATTCAAATTCTTTCATTCATTCTTATTTATTCATCCATAAGTACGATCTCAAACTATTCATTTTCACAATAGAATTTTCATATTCATCAAAACTTTCTCAATACAAGTTAATTAAGATTAAAACATAATCTCTTAAAAATTCATCATTGAAAATTCATCTCATCATTTTCGTTTGATTTATTTTGAATCAATCTTAACATCTTTAATCATATATATATATATATTTCTTGAGTTCGCATCTCAACTAAGCATGAATATGATATTTATTCTCCAAAACATATAACTTAAAATAGTGAGAAATATTCTCAATCACTTCATCTAAGTATCATTTGTAAAACAAAAAATTTAAAGTCAGAAAACTGCATTTCATGCTATTTGTAAAAATCATAGAAAATTATATATTTCACAAAACTTTGCGCACTTTATATATAAATAAAGGTATAAAAGTCTACTACAATTTCTTAATTATTAGTTTCCTCAAAATACTGTATCTATAACCCTGAATTCTTCGAAATATATAGTAGGGTCGAAATATTGAAATACTGTCAATTGTACAGTCTTGTAAAGTTCATTATAAATTCAGTTCATTGTAAAAATTTGATTTCTTAGACTTTTCAAAAAGTTTAACAATTCTACTACAACTTCTTAGTTCTGACTTTTCTCAAATTATTTCATTTACAATGCTGAATTGATAAAAAACCGAAATGTGTACATATTTCCAGCAACCAGTAAACTTCTAACCAATTCTGAGTTTAGATTTTATTAAAATAGTAAACGATGTCTAAATCTTATGAAATTTTAAAGGGATGTTCCTGACACATACAAGATGCTATAAAAAAAGTTTTAGTTCTAGATTCCAACTATTTTATTAAATACGATTTTCTGATGTGCAAACAAAATTCAAAACAGAAACTTTCTTTGCAAGATTTAGAAACTTTGTATACAAATTCATATCCAATTCATTCAATAATATCATAATATATTACCATGCACCCAAAAAACATCATTTCAACTTATCTACATGACAATCAAATAATTAGCATGCATTTCCATTCTAAACATCATTATCACAAATTAACCATTACTCATATGTATAATAAATTTTATATATCAATTTTCCTACACATGCATGATACTAAATTATAGAAAATTCAAGAAGTCACCCACCTGATTTGAAGAAAGAAAAGTGGAAGAAAACTCCTTGGATGATGCTCCTAGCTCCGACAAGATGCTACCTTCTCCTAGCAAGGCCAAACCTTCCTCCTCTCACTACAAAACACAGGCTATAGCGGTGCTTTTACAAAGCTATAGCGGCGTTTTTTGGTGCCGTTATAGCCCATAACGGTGCTTCTGAAATCACCGTCAAAAATGCCGTTACAGCGTGCGCCGTTATAACTATATGGGCTATCGCGGCGTTTACCAAGCGCGCCGCTATTGGGTGTCCGCCTATAACAGCGTTGCCAAGCCGCCGTTATAGGAGCATTTCCGTTTCAATTTTTTCAAAAAAAATCGAGCTATAGCACCGTTTTGCCAAGCACCGGGATTGCTCCCCTTGAATATTAGCTAGCATTGGTACCCTACAGCGGCGCTTATCTAGCACCACAATAGTGTACTCAAAAGCGGTAGCATCTATTGCGGCATTTCTCGGTAAACGCCGCGATAGGTCTCCTTTTTTTGGCATTTCATTATAAAATTGTGAATTGAAAAAACCAGTAATTAATCGCATATTACAAATACTAATCATATTAAATTTAAATGCTTAAATCTTAAAATCAATAATAACATCATAATCCAGAACCAAAAGTCACACATCACAAAAAACAACTCAATAGAAAACAAAATATGTAACACATAAACTATCATACAATGAGTGTCAAATGTATATGTTGTACAACACTTAGTTATTACAAAACATAGATATAATTCCTACAAAACATTTTTAAAAAAGTCCAAATTCGACAAACTACAGCATGGGAGTCTCCTCGCGTGGCCCACTGTTGCTTCCAATTCCATCGTTATTTTGCTCTAGTGTATGTGCGTGATTGGAAACCAATGGAATACGCTGGCCCTATAGAAAAAACATAAATATTTCATCATCAATTTGTCAAACAAAAGAAGTAGTTATTAGGGACTTTGATGGTGCAAAAGACAGGCTTAATAAAGAAAATGGATGATTAATGAAGCAATTCATAAAATTAATAAAAAAAATCTGAAGTATATCAATAAGAAGCAAAGTTAATTATAAGATTGTAGTACACTAAACATTGAAACAAGAAAAGCACTTTTAAGCTTAAGTGAAATTCTGATAGTTGTCAAGTCGCTGTACTGATCATATATCATTTTCCTAGAATACCATATCCTATATCTTATCCTATTGTAAGAAAACTCAATGCGTGTTCAAAAGTTAAAATCAAGCAATGATCAGTATATGTGTCATAATTTATCAGAGTATTGGTAAATCTAAGACTTAAGAGAGGCATTAGGATATATTCATTTCCTGTGAAGAAAAGGCTTCTGCAATCCAAGACACTACTCTTGGTGGTTGGGACATTTTGAGCACAGTTGGATAAAGGACGAAGCGAGTCCCCAAGTCACTCCTAAAGTCTACAGGACTTGAATCAACATTAGTCCACAAGCACAATATCTTCAGTGATTGGCCAGATATCCCTCAAGAAAACCTCCTTCCCATCCTTGTTAGTCCCAATCGGTTCTTTCTCAAAATCAATGTCAACCAACAAAATATGACCTTGAATTATAAACACTGAACAAAACGAATATTCTAATATCATGTAGTGTTGTCTGTCTGGATACTGTTGAAGATCCTTCTCCATATATAGTTTTGTTTGGCAGCTGAGAGTTTCCTTTTGTTTTGGTGGGTCTTGCTTTATGGTATATTTTTTTAATAATGTCTAGAAGTTGATGCTTTAGTTTTTTTGTTATCTTAGCTACACTTCTTAATCTACAAATTGTTAATCCCTCTAAATTGTCATCACTGCTTTGTCTAGAAATTTTTACCACACTATTTTTGTACTACAAATGAATAAAAGAGAATAGTGCTTAAATAAATTCTAGGACAGAACTTCGAGTTTCTCCCATTGCCATAAATATCATTCTATAAGAAACATGCTCCAGACTTTGTTACTAAACATGACACGAAAGAATAAATACCGGTTTCAATGCATGCCTTTAGAGGGTACATTGGTAGGTAAGTGTTAAATATTGTTCTGTATAAAGTATATCTCTGGAAATTCACTACTACGAATATGATTTTAAATCTACGTCCCAGCTTTAGATCTCGCTCATAATCGGATTAATTGGTAGTTAATACTTGCAAGACTATCGCACTGTATGCAACTTATATAATTAAATTTGTTTACAAGGACCAGATGGAAACTTGTGAATTAGCTTTTTATAGCTTAGTGACATACACAGTCCTTTTTATTGCATACTGAGTAGTAACGAGAAGTAGAAATACAATCCATAGAATAAGTAACCGAAAGTTTACTTGTGTATGACTACATACAAACAAAAAATTGTACTACCAGATAAATTTCAATGATCACATACCGTTCTTGCAAGAGCATAAGCTACCACAAGAGGAGGGGAAGCAAGATAATTTGCTCTCGTAAAAGGATGTACACATCCCTCAAAATTCCTATTTCCAGATAGAACTGCTGCTGTAATGATATCCGCAAACACACAATAGAGATTTCCGAACTACTAAGATTTTTTGCATGGAAGTTCTCTTTAAAAGAGAATAACAGACAATTATTTGAGTTTAGTTCCACAGGAAAAAAAAGTTGCCATTCTCAGAAATGGCAACTGATACTGATTCATCAAGGTCTCCCGAATTGCCAATGCAGGTTGTGCACCCATATCCAACAATATGAAAACCCAACTGATTCAAGTAAGGCTACAGACCACTGAAACAATAGACCCAAATGAAATGTTAATAATATGGCATGCATGCTTTGAAACTCACAACACTTCGATGTTTTGAGCTTTACCTATTGTCCAGATATTTTTTGACAACACCAGAACCTGCAGCAAGACTAGTCTTGATCCATGGCTTCACCTGGGAATAAAAAAAAAATCAATAAAGGCATCACTAATATAGACTCATAATTGTCATAGCATCTTTCAGTTTATGTCAGAAAAAGATCCTCAGAGAGTACTACTCAGTGCTTGACATTGAAGCTAATATAGGTGGAAACACATATGATAGTTGTCAATGCACTCTTCTCCCTGTGTGCACAACAGCACAACCATGATTGTGGGATAAAGAGCTTGAAATAATGAATGTGATGCAAAATGAGCAGTTAAATAATGAAAAGGACGAAAAAAATTTGGAATTCAATATTGCAATTATATATGTGAATAACAACTTCCATAATCAAATGTCATAATGTAACAATAATATTATAAGGATCTCACATTCCCGATTGCACAAGGCATTGTTCAAAAACCACGTACCAGGTCCAATATCAGTCTTTCTAACTACAGTATCAGTTACGATATTCTCGAAGATATCAAGCATACAGAATATCAAGCATACGGAAGCATCTAATTCTCAGGCATTCATTAGTAAGAAAGGAAACAGGGTTCCAACACTGTTTCAGTTATACATATATATGCACAAAATTCACTACTTGGGAATGCTAATTATTTAGCTGGGAGTCAAGCGTGCAAGCCAACAGGGCAGATTAATTTCTTTACCTTTGTTGCCATCTTTTAGCAGTTAATTCAATATTATTTTAATAGACTTTATAGATTTTCTAAGTTTTTTGGACTTCCATAGCTTCACCATTGAGGGATCATACTTTTCATTTTTAAATCTACCATTTGATGGATGGATCACTTCAATATCTGCTTTAACTAAGAATATATATCGAGATTGTTGTAGCCTTGATTTAAATTTTGAAGTACTTGTTCTTAATATCCATTTGGTATGTCTGGAATATATAGCAGTATGGAACTTCAGATAGTCAGATTATGTCTGTAATATATGCCTTCTAAAACTACAAGTATAAGTAGTTTTAGATACAAGAAGTTAAAGTCAGATACAAGAAGTCACATACTGCTATATATTCCAGACATATCAAATGTATTTTAAGAACAAGTAATTCAAAATTCAAATTAGATATCTGCTTTAACTTCTGTATCCTTGTATACTTCTGTATCCTTAAATTCAAATCAGATATAGCAGTATGGAAGTTAAAGCAGATATTGAAGTAGGATAAGTAGTTGTTGTATCTGACTATATATTCCAGAGGCAGATACAAGAACAAGTACTTCAAAATTTATAAAGTCACATAAACAAAAGTCAAATTTAAATATCTGCTTGAATTTTGGCCGAGTGTCAAAGATATCTGCTTTCTAAAGTCTGGAATATATAGCAGAGTACAAGTATATCACATACTGGAATATATCTGCTTTAACTTCTGCCTACTTCAATATCTGTTTTAACTTCTTGTATCTGACTTTTGTTTCTCGCAGAGTACAAGTATAACAGAGATTTGGCTGAGTGTACATGTTGTCTGTACAGTATCAAAGATGGTCTTAAATGGAAATCTTATGTTAAATATCTTTCCTGCATCTAAAATGTTGCTCATTTGGTAGTCTCTAGTTTTTCTGTGAAAAAACTAGTGGATGGATGAATAACAGTGCAGATAAACACACTCATGAACTAGAGTGTCAGAAACTCAATTGATCAATGAATGCAGTGTGAGGTGGGGAGTCGGATAAGTAGTTGTTCTAGTGTATTGGGTTTTTTCCTCTTCCCTTTCATTACTTTTTTAGTTGTTCAATTGGGTTGTTCAAATTTTAGTTGAAATGGTTATTCTGAAAGGGAAGGGGAAAAAAAGTAATTGATCATCTCAATTAACATACCAGTGTATTGGGTTGTTCAAATTTTAGTTGTTCCATTGTATTGAGATTGTATACCTTTTTATCATATATTCATGAAATTGGTTATTCTGATACATATATACATATTCAAGAAATTGATAATCTGATACATATTCTGATACATACATGAATATAAAGATTAGAATAACCAATTTCATGAATATAAAGATCCTTCACTGATACAATCTGGTATTCATGAAATTGGTTATTCAGTTTGGTATTAATGAATAAACAACACACATACATACATATATACATATTAACTAAACATTATATTCATGAAATTGGTTATTCTCATACATATATACATATTCACTGATATAAACATTATATTCATGAAATTGGTTATTCTGATACATATATACATATTCATGAAATTGGTTATTCCCTTTAAGCAGTAGAAATTGAATACTTCAGCTTCCAACTTCAAATTAACGTTAGCAACCTTCAAATGGTTACCATTCACTTAGAAAATGATAGTAATAGGTTTGCCAGAAAGTGGTGTATATTAGAAAGAAACAAGTGTCTAGTCATTACATTGATGTAATCATGTAAATAAGGACGCATTTAATGGGGTAGTAACTAGTGTTACAACAATTAAAGTGGGAGAGTCACTCAACCAGTGTAGGTTGTCAACCATGATATCAAATCTCAGCATACACTGAGATGCACTGCTTATCACTTACAAAATTGAAGAGAAAGAGTAAGCTATCACTTACAAAATTCTTGAGGAATAGAAATGTTGTCATTTTAAAGAAAGATTATTGTCACTATTTATTAGTAAATAAAAATTAAAATATTTATGGCTAGCCAAAATAGATAGCATGGTTGGAGTCTGAGCTTTTTTCGCTAGCCAAATTATCCATTTGTTATCTATTTTGGCTATTCTAGCTAGCCAAAATAGCTAGCGTGGTTGGAGATGCTCTTAAGGACTCAATGCATCTCTTAACTATTGTCATTAATGTTTAGTTAATTTACCATACTGTAATACACTATCAAGTGCAGATGAACAATCCAAACTCTTTTTTGCATGTTACATAAATATTAATAATAGGAACTGAAATAGGAAGTGAACTTATTTGACGGAGCTTATGAATATGATAAGCTAGACAGTTAAAATCGGTTTTTGGAACTAATCGGTCTAGAAGCGATTAGTGATTAATCGATTAATCGGAAAATAATCGGGGATTAAATCGGAAAAAACATTATATATATAATTAAAAAAAGATATATCCTCATTATGTAGCAACCCTAAATTCTAACATAAAACTATTATAAGATTATCAAATAGGAACATATAGTTAAGGAGAAAAAGAAGAGAGTACTTAATTTGAGTTGGGTTTGGATTCTAGATGTGGGTCGGGTCGATTTGCTAGTCAGTTTCATCAAACAAAAACAATCGGGGAGAAGCACTGCGAGCAACAAGAGATATAGCAGATGCGGGCCAGATCAAGTATGCGACGGTGTAGAGGAAGCGATGGCGGGTCGAGTTTGGGTTTGCTTGGGGAAGAAGAAGAGAATTAGTTTGGGTTTGGGTTTGCACGAGAAAGAAGAAGAGAGCGTCAATATATCGGATTTGGGTTTGCGCGAGGACCAAACGGAGTTTGGATTTGGTTCAGATTGAGCCCAAATAATGCAAACGAGCATAAAAATTAGAGAATGAGATTTAATCGGTTAATCGGACACTTAAAATCGGCCGATTAACCACTAATCGGCCGATTATTCCCGATTAAATCGCTAACTATTGAAATATTATAAATCGCTAAAAAATAATCGCTTAGCCTCCGATTAGCGATTAATCGGGGATTAATCGGGCGTAATCGGGGATTTTAACTGCTTAGATGATAAGTGTTCAATAATAAAATAGAAAGTTACATCGTTCATTATGCTTATCAATTTAGTACATATTTTTTTTGTAGCATTTGTTGACAAGGCCGATGCTTGCTCGATCGAAGTACTTCTCATGTATTCTCATTTATTTTCGTGTTTTCTTAACTTTCTTAACTTGTAGCATATATATATAATACTGTCATTCAAATGGATAAAAAAACAATATCATGAAACAAGAAGAAACAAAATAAGCTTACATCGTTGCTTGCTTGTGCACAAATAGATAGCACAAACAGATAGAATACCCATAAGTACACAATATACAGCATATATAAGCAAGTGCAAACACACTCAAGTTTAATATACAGATTCTTGACAACAGTAGCCAATACTAGCAGTGCTATGATGAATATGAGACAGTCATTAGACCCATTAGGCCGATCATTCACATTATAGGTTTCACTTCTCACTTTTGCCTCAGAATGCATACTTGAGCAACTCCTCAACATACACAATAGAAAACCAAATATATATAAAAAATTAATCTTTTTTTAAAACCTTCTTTTTTCCTTTTTCTTTTTTGTCCTTTTTCTTTTTTCTTTTTTTTCTTTTTCTTTTCCTGAACAAACAGCCAATTGTATTCATGATATTGCTATCTAAGAAGCTCAAATATTTCGCCATCCCATAAACATCATTTATGACAATTAGGAACTAATTAAACCAAAAGCAAAAAGAAGATGGATTTTAATTACCTGATATTTCCTCCTATTAGCTACTCATCTTAGGCCTCAGTTCCAAAAGTGAGTACTTCGTCTTGTGAACCGCCCTCAATTTCGTCACACCTAAAAAAATCAGAACAAAATAACTTTGAGCCCTTTCTCTGGCAAGCTTATATATAGGTGACTCCATCCTGTATACTGGCTTAATCTAAAGAGGAAAAGCAGAAAAAAAACATAACAATTAACTGACATATGAGAGGATGATTAGTGACAGTTAAAATATAAAAAAAAGTGGAAAAGATAGGCAATTTACCCAGAGCATGCCTAAATCGATAGTCCCGTGCAGTAGTCCTAATACCTTTGGACTGATCCACATGCCTGATGGGATGGCAAAATTGGTCACCCATCCGATCATGCCTACACTATACTAGTTCATTATATACTTCATGTACAACATAATTTATAGAGCAGTTAGTTTAAAATGCTTACCTTTAAAGACCAAAGTCAATCATCTTTATCATGTAATATAGCTCATTCAACTACAAACCAGAGCATGGACATTCAAATAAATCAATCACCAATAAAGCTTTTCGTCATGGTCCTGCTCCTTTCTCACATTCCCAGTCGATCATAGCACCTCAATGAAGGTATTAAATACATCCATCTGATATATACATGTTAAAACAGCATTTAAATGGACATGTAGTAAACATTTGTTGAAATCCTCTTATTAGATTAAGAAATAATGTGATACCTTAACATTCTATTCTCTTTCTCGAAACAAGTTTATCAACTTTGGACATTCCTGCAAAAAGGCCAGAAAACATTTCAGATACTGCACTGATCCATTATAACTCTTATCACACAGCAATAAAAAAATCAAGAAACACTAATTGGGTAGAAACTGAGAATCAAGAAAATGGACCAGGTCATTGATGTACAATTAGAATCCTCAAGATCCACTACCGTGAAAATTGCAAACCCATGTATCTTATCAGCCCAACCTGTTGGATTTCATACACAAAATTGCAAAATTTATTGAAATATCACAGGAAGTAGACAAGTATTTGTATTTAGGATGATGTTAACGGACTTTGGCACTATAAAAAGTCCACAGGTAATACTAGCATAATACTGAATTAGATCGAACAGGTTGTGAGCATCCAATCCAAAAAACGAAAAACTAGGATTTCAAGTATCCAATCCAAAAAATGAAAACTAGGGTTTTGAGAAAAGGGGAATTGACCAAAATCCTACTTGTGAACCGCTTGCTTCCATGTGCACTTGCAACAACATAAAACTAGGGTTTATTAAATTTTTGGAAAATTAAAATTAGGGTTTCGAGAACAGAGGGACCACGACAAGGAGGAAGGTCACTGAGTGTACCTGAGAGGGACGACGCGGCGACGTGGCGCCATGACGACGGCGGGAGTTCGAGTGGAAGATTCGGGCAAGGATGTGTGGCGAAGGAGGAGCGGCAAGGGTGGTGCGCGCGAGGGAGGTGAGGCAGTGAGTGGGGAGGGGAGAGAGAAACGCAGTTGGGTTAAGAGGGGGATTAGATTAGGTCAGCGTTTAGAGCGGAGGGGCATTAGATTAGGTGTGTGTTGATCGAACGGGAAGAAAGCCAAGATGAGGATTTAGAGCGGGATTAGGGTAAAAAAAATTGGGGAAGTAAAAAAGGGGACGGGGTTTTAGAGAATTTTTTGCCGTCATAGGTAGACCTGGCAATCTTGACCCATGACCCGTGGGTACTCACGGGTGTACCCGTACGGGCCGGGTATGGGTAAGGAAAATTTTGAAAAAAAATGAGCGGTTACTTTTTTACCCGGCCCGTGAACCCGCGGGTCGGGTCGGTTATACCCACGGGTACCCGTGGGTACCCATGTATTTAAATAAATTAAATTAAATTAAATACTCATCAACTTGAGTTGTAATTTATTTGAGTGTGTTGAGTTTGAATTTTATTTGATTTCATTGTTTTTAATGTAATTAATTTCAAGACTTTAGAAACTTGTTATATGGTTTCATTGTTTTGATTTTGCAATTGTATTTTTGATTATGTTTAAATTTTTTTAGACTCAATTATGTCTGTATACTTTGAAAAATAATTGCTCTTTCTTTTCATGATTGGACAAATTATTGCTCTTTTGTCTTTGTTGATGAAATGATAAATTGAAATGCTAGTTGGATTTTGAATGTTGATATATATATTTATTTGAACAAGAAGTATAAAAGAACAACAAACAACAAGCTTATTAAATTATCGTTCTTGATTCCTGATTACATTTGTTGTTGTTTCAGTTATTCAATTTTATATTTTACATTTTTTTAAAAAATGATAGCATGTTGCTAATGTTTTTAATCAATTATTCAATTAAAATAAATTTTTAAATTTTTTTTTAAAAACCCCAAAACAAACTCAAAATAAACAATGAAATATTGGCGGGTACCCATGGGTACTTGTGGGTACCCGCGGGCCGGGTCCGGGTTGGAAAAAAACTTTTAAAAAAGTTGCGGTTACTTTTCGACCCGGCCCGTTGGACCCGTGGGTCAAGCAACCCGTACCCATGGGTACCCGACCCGACCCGTTTGCCAGGTCTAGTCATAGGCCACTTTTTGATAGTATTTGTGTTTATGGGCCAGGTCCCAAACTATTAGCGTTTGTGGGCTAGTCACTGCCACGTCAGCAGCGGCCGCTATTGGGAATAGCGGTCTCTTCATTTCGAGGTCGCTAATGGGAATAGCGACCTATGTTTAAATTTTTTTTGAATTTTTTGTTTGCCGTCGCTATTCCCACTAGCGACCTTAGTATAATAAGATTAGTCGGCTCGAATGAATGTATTGAGACACTTAGCGATTCCTAAAAAGTTTTCCCCAAAAATTTAAAACTGAGGTTGCTATTGGGAATAGTGACCTTAGTATACTAAGGTCGTTATTCCCAACAGCGACCTCAGTAGGAAACACAATCTACTTATTCTTTGTAAAATTTGCAAATAGTTTTATAACTAAGGCCTCGACTGGGAATAGCGACCTTAGTTAATAAAGGCCTCTATTCCGAATAACGACCTTAGTTTTAAAAAAAATTTGATTGTCATTTTTCAGAGAGCAAAAGCTCTCTAGATTTTGCTAAGTGTTGGAATACAACTCATTAAAGCTAAGGTCGCTAGTGGGAATAGCGACCTCAGATGGAGTCGTAACGACGTAAAAGCAATTAGAGGGCCCATCTGAGGTCGCTATTGGGATTAGCGACCTCAGTTGTAGGAGGTCGCTAATGGCATTAGCGACCTCCTTTACACATACTCAGCCCAATCCCCTCCCGTACTCTACCAAGTGTGGGAGTACAAATTTGGTGGGTATGAAGAGGCCGCTATTTCCAATAGCGGCCGCTGCTGACGTGGCAGTGGCTAGCCCACGAACGCTAATAGTTTGGGACCTGGCCTAAAAACGCAAATACTATCAAAAAGTGGCCTAGTACGGTAAAAAATTCGGTTTTAGAGCGGGGTAGCTTTTTCAGAACATAATTTACTCCCACCCTATAACAATTGCGTGTATATACCCGTCGCGATAGGTGATACATATATATATAACGGCGTTATTGTTTGAGTCTATAGCGGCGTTGTTGCCAAACGCCGTTAAAGAGAGTATATTTTTTATAATATAAAATTCTCCTATACCTATAGCAGTGCGTTGTGGAAACGCCAGGAAAGATATGTCGCTAGGGGCCTAGCGGTTTGTAGTGTCTTTGCCAAAAAATTCCCTAACCCTCTTTCTGTTCTTTCTTTTCTTTTCTTTCTTTTCTTTCTCTTCTTTCTTTTCTTTTGATTCTAGTGTGCAATGTTCATGAAATAGGTGAGGCTATTCATAGGGCTAAATGGGTGAATGAAGAGACGCCCATTACCCAAAAATAAATACTCATTAACAAAATTAATCACCCACTCACCATTACTATGCAAACCCCCACTTCTTCTCATTGCTTCATGAATTAGCCAACCCTTAGATTTCCCACGAGTGCACACTCTCTCATTCATTTGTTCATAGCCTAAATGTATATATTTGTTGCATGACAAATATATATGTTTAAAAGGTGTACATTTAAAATGTAGAATAAAATTATGGGTTTTTTCTTTTAAATAAATTTTCTATTGAATAAATTTTCTAATGAGCTTTAAGATGGACTTTAGGCCAATGGGTTTTTAATTAGAAAATAAATAATACATTTTTTGACAAATAAAATGTGAATAAAAATGTGCTTGTCATCTAAGAAAATTTTATAAGTAAAAATGCACATAAAAATTTACGTGCGATGCACGTGCTAAATATTAAAAATTAATTTGAGAGAACGAAAAGCAGTCGAAATAAAAAACATGTATATTTAATAATGTTACGGATATTTCACGTAACAGAATATATACGTAATTGACATGTGTATTGAAAACACGTGCAATGTACGTAAAAACACAAAGATTAAAATAAATATTTGAGTTGGCTAAAGATATGATTGAAATGAGTTTTGAGAAAACGGAAAACATATAAATAATTAGAATATGACATTTATATAAAAATACGTTACGAATATTACTCGTAACGGTACAAAATACACGTGTATAACATACGAGGGCAAAATTGTCATTACTCAATTTTGCAGGGTGTTACAGTATTTGTAATTATTTTTAAACAATTTATATTTTAATAGAAATCTTATTTTATTCTAGAAGTTTGTTTCTTTTCCTATTGGATTTACTAATTTTTGAACTTAACCCAAACCAGCCTGTAATTTATTTAGCTATTTATTGTACAAGCCCACATTTTAAACCCTAATCCATAATATAAATTGTTTACTTACTTAATTTTTATTAGCTCACAACCCAAGCCCATGCCCTATTATATTATTGTTTAGATTATTAAATTTTGAGTAAGCCCAAAACCAATATATTCTCAAACCCAAGTCAGCCCATACCCAAACTCTACCCAAAACCCAAAACCCACTCCCTACACTAACTGCATATACCCCACTAAATTACCCCCCATTATTTAACTAACTACCCCACTATCTCAACTAAACCCCTAATTAATTACCTTATTATTAATTCCCCAGTCTCTCTCCCCCACTCTCTCTCTCCCCGACTCTCTCTCTCTCTTCTCCTTCTTCTTCCTCTGTTCCGAAACATAGCACCCATCGACACCTCCTCCAACCACCGCAGTCCTCCATTGCTCGCCTCCGACCACCTTCATTGGAGCCGCCGTCGCCCCACTACTGGACCTCCCCGTCGTAGTCACCTCCTGCCATCACGAGCTCCACTCGCCATCTTCAGCACCATCTCCTAGCGCCCCGTTCCTCCACCCTCGCCATCACCGCTCCACCGCAACCGCACGCCTGCGCACCTCCCGACCGCACTCGTCTACTGACCCCCATAATAGCCTCGCTCCTCGAAGCTCCTCCACCATCTCCTTCCTCCTTGTCGAGCCACCCCCTCCGCTGGCTGCCTCCTCCACTATAATACTCCTTAATTTTATAATTTCAAAATAATCGTTTGTATTTCTTTTATTGTGAGTAGATATTATTATAGTTATTATTATGCATAAATATGCAATTATATATATATATATATATATATATATATATATATATATATATATATATATATATATCATTGAAAACGGGTTTGTTTTCATGGGTTGGAAAACACCAATCCGAGCCGTTGGATCACTTTTGATCGTGATCAGCGGCTCAGATTGTCTCCGCCCATCACCCAATATCACTTAAGTGGCGGAGGGTTATTTTGGAAATTTCGTCCCAAATAACTCTTCGCCTGATTCGCTTTGAAAAAATGAATATAACCTAGGCCGTTGTTGGGAACAACGGCCTAGGTGATAAAAAATTGAATTATAGGCCGTTGTTTGGAACAACGGCCTTGTTCTAAATTTTATAACCTAGGCCTTTGTTCCCAACAACGGCCTAGGCTATAAAATTTCTATAAAATCTCTATAAAATTTTATAGCCTAGGCCGCTATTGGGAACAACGGCCTAGGTTATAAAAATTTAGAACAAGGCCGTTGTTCCAAACAACGGCCTATAATTCAATTTTTTATAACCTAGGCCGTTGTTCCCAACAACGGCCTAGGTTATATTAATTTTTTTAGAATCTGTTCAGCAAAGAGTTATTTGGGACGAAATTTCCAAAATAACCCTCCGCTGATCAATTGAACCGGGTTACGGGGAGCTCGATCTGAGCCGCTGATCACGATCATGAGCGATCCAACGGCTCAGACTGGTGTTTTCCAACCCGTGAAAACTAGACCCGTTTTCAATGGAGCATTTCCCATATATATATATATATATATATATATATATATTCTTTAATTTATTTATTTATGAGCAATTTTATTGGATTTTATTATAGAAAGAAAGTTAAAGGGCATAAAAATAATTGGAGAGTCAATGAGTGGTTTATAATTAATTCTCCCAAAGATATTTACAAAATCTACCCTTTTCTTTCACCTTCTCAATCCTGTCCTAACCCAATGCTGAAACGGACCGAAACCCCCTTTGTTCTTCTTCTTTATTTCGGGATTTTAAATCCCATTAAATTCTTAGTAATTTTAAAGAAATTTTGGGGGATCTTACTGATTGAAGGGTTCTCTTCAACATTCTAGCATTGGTTTTTCAGATTGGCCTCACAGAAGGTGAGAATTTATTTCATTAAATTGTATAGGGTTTTATATTTTCAAGTTATGCCAATAGAATTAGGTTAGTAGGGAGATTACGAGATACTCTTTATGTTAGAAGTGATAGATTTTGCATGTAAGAGATAGCAATTGAATTGAAAAATAATTAGGGTGTTGACTTAGTAATTAAAAGATAATATGAGAAGTAATTGATGCAAATTGATAATAAAAATCCCTATGAGTTATGGAGAATAATTTAGAATAATTTTTGGAAGATTTTATGGGTATAAAACGTAGTTATGAACAATTGGAATGCGTGCATGTATTGTGTGCACGCTAGGTGTTCGGTGAAATGCCTGTGAGGGGTTAGAATGAATTATTATTTTTGAGTGATTTGGATATTTGTAATCTTAATTAGTGTTAAAATATGGTAATAGGAAGAAGAGGCATGTTCGGGAGAAATAGCGGAGAGTTTACACAGTCGGTCTTCGTCTTTGAGTATGATTTTTGTAATTATATATCCATGATGTGCTATGAAATTTTTAAATTATGGTTTACCGTGTGTGATGCGTAAAGTGTATTGAGTATAGAAATTCATAAGCATGATACAGAGTAAATTATGGGGTATAAGAAACTAATATACATGTATGGGAGTGTGTTGATGGTTGTAGATATATATATGTAATAGAGGTTGTAATATTTAGATTTGAGGAGCTGTGCTAATGTTGATATATTTATGGGTATGTATGATATGTGATGAGATAAAAAGACATGGTGTTATGTAAATTAGTATGAAAAGTGAAGGAAGTATGTGTGTGAATTAATATGAATAAAATGAAGAAATTATATTATGGGAATGAATACGAGAAGTAAAGAAAATGTATTATGCATTATATGAATGAAAGTGAGGAAGTATGTATTTGAATAAAAATGAAAGGTGAAAAAATTGTGTTATGTGAATATCTATGAAACGAGAAAAAAAATTGTATGGGAATGAATATGAAAAGTGAAGGAATCCTGTATGTAAATTAATATGAAAATTAAAAGAAAATGTGTATGTATTATACGAATGAAAAGTAAAGTCATATGTATTAGGAGTGTGAAACATGAACTAAAATATATTTTGTGAAGAATAATAAAAATAAGTGGTATTAGGTGATGATTATGGTTATGAGAATGGTAATTAAAGTAAAATATGGAGTGATATGAATTTGTTGTACCTTGGAAGTGTGTCGAGGAACTACTCGCCCGCTATTTCCATGAAAATTGTGGGAATTACCTGCCTTGGCACAACTCTCAGGATGAATTGGTTGATGATGATATGATGGTTGTATTGCGAGAGGAAAAATAAAGTAAAGTAAATTGTTAGATGGAAATCAATTATACTTTAAAATAACAATCGAGCTATCGGCTTGAGAAGTGATGTTAGATTACCTAAGTTCTACTTGGTGTGTGGTGATGATTGCCCAGTTTATTTGGGGTGCAGTGATTATTACCCAGGCTATCAGCTTTGGGGTGCGGTGTTATATTACCCAAACTATGTTTGAGGTGCGGAGTATTATCTGATAAGAATGAAAGTGAAGTAAATTATAATATGAGATGTAAATGTGAATGGAAGTAAGATACATTATCGATAAGAATGAGAAGCAACTAAAATTGTATGATGTGATGAAAAAGAATTGTAAAGCAAAGTAAATGATAAATTGAGAATAAGCATTAAAATAATTTGTATGATGGAATCAGAATAAAGAGAAGAAAAATTGTAACATATAATGAGAATGAAAGTTAATGTATTATGAGATGTTATGATATGTATTATAAGATATGAATGAATGTGATGTTATGAGTTTCACGCCCCGCTTCCCAAAAATACGGAATACGAGCACGTAACATTGGCCCAACGAATGATTTTCATCATCCATAAGCTGTTCAGGAAGCTTTACAACATCTCACAAAATAATCAGAGTCGGAAGCAAGAGAATCAACCACACATGCATAATTGAATCAATATACCAACATAATTTACTTGAAACAAAATGTATTAATCTCAAATAAATCAGATCTGAATAAGTCAAAAATCCTGGGTCACATTGCCCAAATACAAAATAAATCAGAGTACAAATACAATATTGTTCAAAGCAAGAAACAAGAATTAATAGTAAAATCCAGCACTAATACTTCATATCACCAATCCCATCTGGAACATGTTCTCCAAAATCTGCAATTTAACAATTGTAGGGATAGGAAAAAGAAAACAAGTACCCGTCAATTGCAAGTTATGGACCTCTTGTAATGCAGGATACAAGTACATTGGGTAAATAACAAATATAAAATAACAATAGAACAAACATAGCATGGTATAAATGTGTCTACAGAAATGTGATAACTAACATGAATCAGGAAAACGAATCAGATAGCATGGTATATTAACAGATACAGATAACATGTGTCAAGTGTCAAGTGTCAGACGATATGCAGATAGATACACAGATGGTAGTGTCAGGTGATGGTCAGACGGATAACAGATAATCAGATAACAGATATCAGAGAAACAGATACAGATAACAGATAACAGATGTCATGTTCTTATAAGTCTTGTGTGATTACTATCTAGGTAGCACTTCATGCATCCCACACCGCATGATTGCTACAACAAACAGTTTCACTTTAGATTTCATAGTGGAGTCCATAGGGCAATGTACTCAGGGTTTAGACAGACAGATATCAGATAATCCGATCAGACAGACAGATAGAACCTAGTGGTTCTCTTCTTCTCTACACCTTCCTATACGAAGTAATGTAGACATGGTCAGATAACAGAGTCGTTAATCATGTAACCATGAACACGTAACAGATAGGGAACACGGGCCCTCTTCTCAGTACACATTTCTATATTTTTCACTACTAGATCTTTCCCTTAACCCCGGCTTGGTCATTTTGTTATTATTAGCAGACAGACGTGTATGTGCAGAACACAGAGTGATAATAGCATGGTATAAATATGTAACAGGTTCAGGGTGACAAATAAGCAGGTACAGATGATATACAGCTCATAAAGGAATAGAATCATGCAAATGTTAATTCAGGACAGCAAGACACTACTGTACTAAAATAGCGATTCCCGTTTCCACAAATATCAAAACTTGAATTCGTCAGAGAATCTGCAAAATAGACTTCCAACCGAATCCAGCGGATACATATAAGTCATATAGTGTTTCAGAAAAAAAAAGACTCAAAAATGATTTGAAACCAGAAAATACGTTCAGCCAGAAATCAGTAAATCGAATTCTTAATCAGGAAAACAACATCAAAACGCCTCAAATAAATCCAGAAAAAATCTGGGGTATTCCCTATATGTCTAGTATCAGAATATCAAGTTTCATAATTTTTCAGTAAGATTAGTTTAGCCAACGAAAATAAGAAAACATCAAGAAACGCTAGTTTGGCAAACCTGGAATTCCCAACACTGCTGTACGAAAACTGTAATATCTTGCAGACCGTGAAACAAAATCCAAATCCGCCAAACGGATATGAAAATAGAAAAAATAAGATAACTTTAATATTTCATAAATATTTTTCATACAGGAAAAGGAATTAGGGTGAAAATACAAATCTTTGCAGAACAGCGAGCAAAATCCAGCAAGTATAGTTTTTATAAACAAGCATGAAACGGCATATAAAACTCATCAATAAAATCCACTAAAATTCTGGGTAATCCCTAATTAAGTGTATAAATATTGACCAAAATTTCATATCAAAATAATATGTTTAGCACTAGAATAAAAATAGTTTAGTCATCGAAATCATCAAGAAACGAAATCTGAAAATGAAATACACATCTGTAGTAAAACAATCATATCTCACACATAAGAAAACGAAATCGATCAAGGTCAGAGAGGTTGGAAAGAAGACAGATTTTTCTAAAAATCATGTTTAATACTGAAGTTAAGATACTGACCTTAAAATGGTCTAAAATACCAATCAAATCTGATCACTGACAAAATACAGATTTTCCTTTAACAACAAAATCAACATAGATCATATTAAATTCGTTCCAAACACAACCAAACATGGTATAGAGTCTACTAAGTGTCCAGATAATATGAAATAGGGTATATAGCATGTCTACAACAAGTATATCACATGGATCAAACAAACACACGATTTCTCATAATTATTCCACAAATATAATCACATCAAGAACGGTCAAAACCTAAGTTGTTTCATGTCAAATTTGTGTCGTGAGGCAACTATGGTCAATAGCACTATAGAGACAATACTCATCAAAATACATCACACGCAAGTTGTCTCTAGAACCCAACTACACTACAAGCAGAATTTATGACTTGTATCATATAAAGGAATTGAGTACAAGTTACTTGCCTAAGAGACAACGACGGGAATGACAAAAGAGCAAGAATAAAGGGAACGGATCCCGGGGCACGAACACGAGCGAACGAATGGACGAACATGAACAAGATGCACAAGACAATCACGATCGGGCACGGATCTTGATGATGATCAAGATCAAGATGATCGAACGGCTGGATCCAAGAGTAGATGATGATCACGATCAGATCAGATGGTCCAGGATCATATTAAATCGGACGACTCTGATTGAAGATCAAGATCAAGATGATGGTCACGATCGCGACGATCAAGGGAGATCCGACGATCGAGATCAAGTATCTTGATGATGATGATGATGATCGGATCCTATCGACGATCGGACGGTCCACAATCAAATAGATCAAGATGAGATGTGATGAAGATGATCGGACGGCCCACAATGCACTTAAACATGATCAAAACCCATATCAAAACAGAGCATGGGGAAAGTTGCTCTGCAACAAGGAGAGGAGCACGGGGGGGGGGGGAGGGGGAAATCTGCAGTTGCTGGCCCATTGCACGTCGACGCAGGGGATACAGGGGCTGGCGGCTTTGCTCGGGAGGAGCACAGGGAGGCCGGGGTACTGCGGTGAGGCGATGATGACGATGCTGATGGAGGGAAACAGGGGGCTGCAGTCGATCAGCGTCGCGAGCAGGGAGCACAGGGTGGCTGTGCGAAGGTCGTGGCAGCGTGAGCGACGATAGGGAGGGCACTGGCTGTCGATGTCGAGGAGAGGTGGAGAAGGTACAGGGATGCAGGGAGATGGGTATAAGTGGGGAGGATGGGTTGGAGAGGTAGAAGAGGAAGATGAAGTGTGCAGGGAGGTTGGCGGCTGGGGTGTTGGAAGATGAACAGGTATTATGCAGGGTTATATAGGAATAAGGTTAAGGTATTAATAGGTTAGGGGGGTAAACGGGTAATGGGTTTATAAATGGGTTTTGGGTTGTAGGATTAAAAGAGTTAATGTGTATTAATAAGATATAGGGTTTTAAATAGGATTTAAATAAAAGATCCAATCGAATAGATAAAGTAATAAATAAAAAGTAGGATTATATAACAAAAAATATTTGTACTATAACATGAAAATTAGTTTAAATACTACAATACAATTATCAATAGAGATGGATAAAAATAACAATAATCATAAAAATAAAAATAAAAATAACAGTAGTAATAATAATACTGATAACAATAATAATAATAAAGACATTAATAGGGTTTGTATATAAAGAATTTGTTTGAAATAATAATAAATACAATTAATGAAAATAAATAGATTTTAACAGGAGATACAAAATAAGTTTGAAATAAAACGAATTTAAGATAAAGAAAATTTTTATAAAGAACCCAAACCCAGATAATACACAGAAAAAGAAAATACACCCAAAATACAAGAAATGGGTAACAGGGGTTATAATGAGATTGAATGCATATGAATAAGATGCAATGAAAAACGGATGTATGTAATGATATGCAATAAAATAAATACATGTGATGAGATGTTATGAAAATGCATGTGATATCATATGATGGAATAAATGTAAAGTTATTTGATGAGTATATATATGAAGATGTTATAAGATTGAATGAGTATGATGTTATGCAATGAAAATGAATGGTAAATGAAGTATGTGGTTAACTAAGTATAAAAAATATTTATGAGATTATACATGAAAATAAAGAAATTGTGATATGAAGATATTTATGAAATGATGAACATTTGTGTTATGTGATTAATATGAAAAGGGAAGAATTATATATGTGAATTAATATAGTGTTATGTATCTGAGTATAAAGTGAAGGAATTATGTATGTGAATTAATATGATGTGGTGTCTATGGGTATAACCATGAAAGAATTGTGAATGGAAAAAGTAATGTGAATAACTCGAAGAAATTGTGGTATGGAAAAGATTATGAGAAGTAAAGTAAGTATGTATGTATGATATAATAGTATATGAATGAAAAGTAAAGAAAATGTGATATTAGTGTGAATCACAAAGCGGAGTGTATTATGCGATAATAGTGAAGTGTATTATGTGACGAATATGGGAATGATTTCAAAACTAAAGATAAGTTGTGATATGAGTGGATATAAGTTGATATGCTTTGGAATTGTGTCGAGGAACTACTCGCCCGATATTTCTATGGAAATGGTGGGAACTACCCGCCGAGTCACAAATTCAAGGTAGTGAGAGTAGATATGGATATATAGATGGTGGACGACCCTAACTCTCCTGCATGTTTTGATAGCAGTGAGGTGAGATCGTTGTTGAGGTTTGGTAGTTATATTTTGTTCGTAGTAGATGAGATATATATATGTATTTATTAAATGTAGAAGTAGGAGTAGAATGATATTATATTGTATTATGGAGGGTTGTGTGTATAACTGCAAGAGGTAATATATCTATAGTGCTGTGATGAAGTATGGAGGCCTGTACCCACCTCGTTGTACAGTACTGGGTTCTGTTGATGGTTTTTGAAAGGTTTTTCTAAAGTTTCTCTAAAACTCATATATGTTTTCAAAAGAATTTATGGTTTATAAATTGTATCTTGCATATTATGAGGAATTATGCCCCCAGAGCCGTATAGATTATTGCCTGTGTGATGTTGATTGACTTGGCCTGGGGAGGATTGATATATATTACTGTTACCTTGATTTCTGTAATTGTTTACAGATTTCTGTAAGGAATATCTGTAAAATGGCTAATATTTCAGGGGAAACTCTGCCGAAATTTTAATAAAAATTTATGAGTATTTTTTTAAGTAAGAAATGGTGTAGATAAGTAATAGATTAAGTTAGTGAACATTTGAATAAGGAATAGTTAAAAAAATAAAAATAAAAAAATTTGGGGTGTTACATCCACACATTGCGATCTCGAGCCTCTCACTGTCTTCATCGTGGCTCCGAGCTCTTCTCGCCGTAGTCTCCACAACCACCTAATGCCTCCTCGCTACGCCCCGACCGAACCTCGTCGACCACCTCTCCTCTTCGACTGCCATTGCCACACCGCTCGCTGCTGCCTCTCGCCGCATTCTCTGCACCACCGACTGCTGCTCCCTCCCCCTATCGCCGCCACCCCCTGTAGCTCCACCTCGCTGCACCGCTCGACCTCCAAATGCCATCACAACTTCTGCCTTCCCTACCACCTGCACCCCTGCACCCCGATCACTCTGTCGCCCTCATCCCGATTGCTGCCATCCACCATCGCATCCAACTCCATAGTCAACCTTGCTCACTGTTGCCGCCCCCGACTGCAACTGAAGCTGCTGCCGTTGTCGTACAATTGCTTGCTATCTCGCCATTTCCATAGCTTGCATGTGCTATTTCCGTGTTTGCACGTGCTCTTGCCATTCCGTCGTTTGCACGTGTATTGCAGCCGTTGGGATTCTTCATATCACCTTCGTTAACATTCGGAATAATCGTCAGAAAGGCAAGCGTCCCTTGAACTCATTTTTATTGTTATAGTTCAAGGAAACATTCATTGAACTCCGACAAGTAGTAATTGAATTGAATATCGTAGCTAATTGAATTTCATTATTGATTCATTATTGATTCATTATTTCCTTTATCGTATCATGTTTTTGATTCATTGTATTCTTATCGTGCCATTGTTATCGATATAAAACTTGAACCGTAAATTTATCGTATTATTGAACACTCAAATATGTTGTCCTGTCGTTTGCCCGAGTTTGTACGGAGGTTTCGACCCAGTTCCTGACATTGAAACTTAGAACTTTGTGCATAGAAATTGTAGCACACTGAGTCTTGAATCCGGAACACTAAGTCTTGAATTGGTATACTTATATCATTTGCTGGGACTCATTTGCGCGCACTTGTTTCTGTATTATAGGAAGCGGGGCGTGACAGAAATAAATTAAATTAAAATTATTTAATAATTCAAAAATAATAGTTTTAAATTTCTGGGGTGTTACTGCAATTGCTGCCTCCTCGCCCTCCTTGCTGTCCGACCTCCACCGAACACCGACAACCTCTCCATTGTACAACCAAACCAAACCCGAAGCTCCATTGCCTCAACACCATCACCATCAAATTGAAAACTCCATCTCCTCTTGTTGCACTTCATCCTGACACCCGAACTCCACACTCGCTGGCTCCTTGCTACTCCTCTTCACTCTCTGCCCGACCTTCCCTTGCTACCTTGTTGCTCTTCTACACACCAACAAGCACTCGAGCTACCACCATTGCTGCCCATGCTGTTGTTCTTGCCACTATGGCTGTCATTCTCGCTATTGTAGTTGCCATTACTCGCTCGTTATTGCTACCGTAGTCGCTGTTGCTGTTGTCCTTACTATTGTGGCTATGTTTGATGCCAATTTCTCGCTGTCGTGTGCCGCCACCATTGTCGTTGTGCTTCTCTTCTTCCTATTGTTCATTCACATTTGTAAATGTTGTGTAAAAGGTAAGCATTTGTTGAACTCTCGCAAGTAGTTCTTTGTATTGATTATTGTATGTCAATGAATTTTATTATTGATTCAACGGTTAATCGGAATAATAGTTTTCTTTGTCGTGCCATATCATTGATTCGTGTGTTGAACTGTTGATTCATCGTTTTATCGAATATCCAGTTTTATGCACTGTTATTTACCCGAACTTGTACTGAGAATTGACTCAGTTTCATGCAATATAATTTAGAACCTTATACATGAAAATTGTAGCCCTTGACTCTAGATTCGCGTACATCTTATGGTTTTGCAATCCGATTTATAATTTCTGAGATATCGATGTTTTAATACTGTGACGTCTAAATTCCAGAATACTGCCTGTGTATGATACTTGTAAAGATCTGACTATTAGACCTAGTTTATTGTCCTTAGAATACATCGTACGAGTAGGTGTTGGACTCGGAAGAGAGTCTACTTTCTTGAATCTCCGACAGAACTAGATTTGCATTCCCGTAGAAGCGGAGAAATGAGTTCTAGTGTAGACGTGTACTGTTGTCCAGATTATAGTTAGTTTTCTTTAATTATAAAATTTTTTATTCTTATGTTAATAACTTGTACCAATATAATAGGTTGATAGATTTTCTTTAAATCATGTTTTGTATCTACTTCCCTTGATACCTTCTTGATTAGTAGTTGACAATATAGGAAAGTATACTCGGAATGGGGCTCGTGTTTTCCGGAATAGTGATTCTTGATTTTTAATTTTTGATTCAGGTTCTTGACTACATGTCTTGTTTATTGATACTATCACTGGAAGATCCGAGTACATAATCATATAGAATTTACCACTTGAGTCCAAACTTTACTTGATTGATATCCACCCAAACTTGTGGTATGAGACATAGAATTGCGTGAACTAGATAAGTTAATGAAACCAATAGACATAAGATTGACACTAAGCATGATTATTGATTACATGATTCTTGATTGTTGATTACATGATGCTGGGTTATCGACTAATTATACCTTGAAGTCTTGTTTATACCCATTTACACTTGTTACTTGCATCTTATATGATTATGCCACTCCAATATTTGCACTACTATTTCTTATTCCCTCTATGTAATATCTTGTTATCTTGCTATTATACTGCTTATTGCTACTTTATGTTTGAAGCTTGCTCTAACAGACTTTTCCCCCACAACCCCAGATGATGATTATGTTGGTACCGATGGACCTGACAAATAGACTTTCTAGATCGTCGTGATGGAATTTCCGTATCATTGCTACTTCTTATTATTTTATTTTCAGTCACTACTTTATCTATCTAATCGTAGTGATCTGTTTATTGCATCATATTTCTTTCAGTACATTTAGGAGTGGCATTCGGGCCCACTAGGCCTGGTCGGATAAAAACTCGGCGGGTTTGACCAGGGCCTGGGCTTTGGCGGGCTGGGCTGGGTGAAATCGCAGGCTGGGCCGAGCCGGGCTAGGGGAGAAAAAGTGGGGCCCGGACCTGGCCCCTGGCCCCTAGCTTGGGGGTCGGGCCGGGCCGGGCAGGTTCATTGCGGGTCGGGTCAAAATTTAATTTTTTTTAAACAAAGATTTTATAAAAGGGAAACTGTTCACAATTGTCAAGAACATATAGATAAAAGAGATATTCATAATATAAATTATTTTCATGAATTACAGAGTTGAATATATAATTAAATTGATTAGTAACATTTCATACAAATTTTATCAAATTACAATATGAGGGAAACATTTGTATTTAAAGATCGAGATGACCTCTATTTAGATTGAATAAAAGATATTGGACTATTGTCGTGCACTTCTACTTAACCTAAATAAAGAATCCCATCCCCCTAAAATTTTCAATTATTTACAATACATTATCCAAACTTCATTCTACTAGATATTCATTCATCCCAAGTTGTTGAGCCATTGTGTGCTTCATATAAATCTTGGGTTCTCTCTTCCGCTTTCATCCAATCTACGGTGCATACTAACATCTCCAAATTCTTTGATGTCAAGTGATTCAGGTTCAGGCTCATAATCCTGCCACCAAGAGAAAAAGCACTTTCCGATGCAACGGCTGACTGTAGCGCCCCGAATTTCCAATATGATATCTTAGAAATACGTGCCACAATTCCCAGCATCAACTTCAAATGTAATATTAAACACAACCAAATACCAATAAAATTTTTCAACTTTCATTACATTAATCTTTACATAGCACAGCAGAATACAATACACCTTTAATTACAAATTTTCTTTCCTTACAACAATTTCTTTTACAACAATACATAACCCATTACACCACTTTAACTCATGCATCCAAAATCCAAGCTACAAGTAATCACTTGTAAAATATGAGGCTAGAGATAACCCTAACCCCCAAAACTAAAGGGGTCAGCCATAATGGTGTGAGTGACATAAAAACAAACAACATAAGTAAAGCATAGAATCATAAATAACATGAAATATACAAGAATACATAAGATATGGCATAGCAAGGAAACACGAAACATCAAGTGAAACTAGACTAAGTGTCAAGTGTAGAAAACAAGAAAACACATGCATGAAAACAAGTCAAGAAAACACAATTCTATATGCTGACCCTCTAATGCATACTTGTCGGAGTCTATGTATCCCACTCTACATAGGTCCGGTGCAAGCCATTAATGTCTCCACATTGTAGGGTTTAATCCCCGCGCTATGCAACTAATCCTACTACGATGACTACTACGAGATAAAGATAAACTGTGAGTATTAGCCCACGCTCTGATAATTCCGAAGGTCAAACTCTATCCACAGATAATTAAGGAGACTATTTCACTCACACCTGGGAATTATCGAGAATACCCCACACCGCAAGCAATGGCACCTCATCACACGAATACCACATGTGCGTCGCCTCGACCCCGATAATTTCAGAGATCATTCCCACACCACAGGTAATTCCGGAGACTATTTCACTTACACCTGGATAATTCCGGAGATTATCTCACACCGCAAGCCATACTGAGGTCCATAACCCATGTTCTCGTTCATCATATCACCATTAGTGCCTGTCCTTATCATTTAGGTTATTTGATTACTTTACGAATCTCCTAGAGTTGGTGTACCCTACCGGACTTAACTCAACAACTGATCAACTAAAATTGCCTCAACAGGCCCAAACATAAATATCTCAACTGCCGGTATACTAGGGTCACACACACCCTCTAGAGACTCACACCCAATATCCAAACTAATCTTCCAATACAAATTGCTCAGTTAAACCACTTGAAAACATATGTTCATTAGCAGATAAAGTAGAGAACAGTAGGTTATAGATTAAAACATTTAGAGAATAAATCATTGAAAAGAACATTAAAATATGTATAAATATATCAGTATCAGTCGACTACAAAAGCCATCGGTCGACTGTCCAGAAAGAAAATCCAATAGCTTTGAGGAAATAATTCTAAGTATTATAAGTCGACTCAAAAAGGTCATAGGTCGACTGTCCAGAGCGATAAATTCAATAATCTTTAAGAAAATAATTCTAAGTATAGCAGTCGACTGTAAGAGGTCATAGGTCGACTGTCCAGAGCGAAATTTTAAGAAAAATTAGAAATCACAGCAGCCTAGTCGCGACGGTCGACTGTAAAGTCACACCAGTCGACTGTCGACCTGTCGACTGCAGATTTTTTGTTGTGCACATTTCAACCGATACGTAGTTTGGGTTGATACGTAGTTTTACTTTATGAAAATGATTTTTACAAAAAGCATATTGCTTATTTCATCAAATACAACTTATAGGATATATAATAGTCGATAAAAACTAAATCAAAATTACTTGAATTTATAAAAATAGCGATTTGTTGATTTCTTTCAAATAAAACATAAATTGTGCATATAATCGAAAATGGAGTTTCTTAAAAATTAATTGTTCATTGAAATAGCTTCGTATTCAGATCAGAACCATATCAATATCAAAATCCAATGAAATCCCCAATTTGGAAATATTTTCTCAAACTCAACTAAATTCCCAATTTCGATTTCCATGACATGATCTATTGAATCATAGTTTTCCATTCAAATTTCTCAAAACTGAGTTACCATTATAACTCACAACCATAATCCATTTATAACATCACCATATCAAGTTCATTCAATCAATACTCAAAAGTAATAAAAGTCACATCTTTATTAGGTTTATGCATAAAAATGTCCACCATGTTCAACAAATCCAACATTAATCCAAATAAAATAGCCTACCCATGATCTCCAATAGGTCGCTCATCAATCTTGAATTATCCACATACAATTTAATTCATAAACAACTAGGGTTTCACAAGATCCAATTTTGATTCATCAATCCATCCAATCCATTATGTACATATTCATGCTCAAACCCTAACATGTTTTCTAGTAGATAAAATACCATATACAACATACACAAAATAAAATGAAACAAAACAAGTCACTCACCTAAATGAAGAAGTCCAACCGAATTAATGTAGAACAAGCAAAGTCCTGTTCTGTGAAATCCAAGATTCCCTCCTTAATTCTCCAAGATAACAATAAAACCTTTGTGTTGTGCAGCGAAAGACGGCTGCACTCCACTTTTAAATAGCCGGAATAGGAGAATTAGGGTTGTTAAACACATTTGCAAAATAACCCCCTTTAAATATAACTTTACATAAATAAATCCCTATACTTGGAAACTTGATAAAACCAATTAAATTGAGATTTAAAAGAAAAATAAACTCTTTATTTCCAGCTGGTACTACTTGAAAAGTCCAGAAAGTAGTTTTGCACTTTCATCCTTCAAAACGACAATTTTGCAAAAAGATCCTTCTTTTTCGTAATATATGCAAATAGGTCTAATAAATATCAGAAAAATATAGAAAAATTATAAATAATCTGATATAATAAATAATGATTTTACACGAAATAATTTTTCCTTTTGAACATTCCAAGAAAATATTTGCACGTGTTTTGCACGTGTAAAAATGATAAATCTTATGAAAATATTTATTAAATCTCCAAAAAATCATTTTAATGCATTTATAAATCTTTAAAAATAATATTTAAAAATACGGGATACTACACTGACACCGGTGTAGTTAGCAAATCTTTAGCCGTACGAAAAGGAATAATAAAAATATTTACATTGATTTTCCAAAATAAAACACATAAACTACATCATCAATGGGAGGTTGTGCATTATACCAATTCAACTCATTGGGTAAATTGGTTCTTGGTTATTTTTTGATTTTATGATATTTAAAACACTACTAGTATAGCATGACCCTTTCACTTCGATAATATAGAAGAAGAAGAAGAACTAACATTTTGTGTTTGTGTATTGTTAGATGAATAAAATCTATCGTAACTATCATATAAACTAGTCAAACATGCTCAAATTTTGTAGTGAAAACAATATGATCAGAATCTTTTATTTCACCGTGTGGAGCATAAGTAAAAAAAAATCTCAATTAAATTTTTTGTGCCCTCCAACTTAATAATGGGAGTCATTACACTAGCAACAGAATATAACATAGGAAGTGGATGAAAATATTCTAAAATTTTAATATAAGCAGGATAAACCATTTCTCTAATAAAAGAGTCATTTTTCAAATCTTTAATTGTTGTCATCATAGTGACAATTGCAAGTAAAATACCACTAGATGTAGATGTATATATTTTTGAAAATTGTAAAATGGCATAATTAAAATGTTCTCAAAATTTATACAAACTATCGGCAAAAAAGATAAAATCATCATCTAACATACAATCTTGCATACTCATTGCAACACAAAATTCTCTAAGATTAAAATGATAATGAAGAACAACACCTAATAAATCATAAGTAGAATTCCAACGATGTCTAACATCTTTGGGAAATTTTTTTAATACAATTCCTCTAAGTTGATACCAATCATGAAAAGTTTGATGTATTGGACTACTCAAGGTAATAAAATGAACACAATTTCTCATTGCCTCAATTTTATTGTGTCCATATTTTAGTGCATCTTGTACACAAAAATTTAAATTTGACAAGTGCACCTAACAAGAAAAATTTCCTATTCTATAGGATTTAATGTAATTTTCAAACTAGCAATTGCCTTAGTATTATTAGCGGTGTTATCAAAACCAATAGCAAAAACTTTATCAAAAATACCAAAATTATTACATGCATCCATGATGTGTGTGGCAATAATTTCACCTTTATGTGGGTACGTAACAAATCCGAATGAAATTATCCTCTTTTGAAGTAGCCAATCGAAATCTATCAAACGACATGTTACACACATCATTGGTACGCCATTCACTCCTACCCACCCATCCGATGTCAACAAAACTCTAGTGTTTAGTGATGTTAGTGTTGATACTAAAAAATCCTTAGCCTCACTGTAAACTAATTTACAATCACCCTTAAGTACATTTCTAGCAAATTTTTTTATCATCGGGGTTTAATGCGGTTTGTGCAAAAGTCTCTACATTTCTACTTTACCAAACAAATAAGGTAATTCATCTCTAATTACTAACTTAGTCATTTTCCTACGAACAATATCGTGATCGTAGCTATGACTATCTACTTGACTAGTCTTAGGGCGTATTTTTGTTGTGTGAGATTATCCTTAGAAGTTTCATGTTGACATTTATTTAAGTGACGGTGAAGTACCCGTTCCCGATCCTATTTTAAACTTATAGGATGTTTGATACTTCTTACAAATTTTTAGTCCTACACTCTTATTATTTTGTGAAGGGACATTGTCAAAATATTTGTGTACTTCGAAAGTGTTCCCTCTTGTTTTATGGGATTGAGAAGGGCCTTGTTCTGATGGTTGTGGTTCTATGTCTTCTAATTCTACTTGATCCATGTGTATTTCATGAAAATCGGGAATACTATCAAAATTCACAAGTGTTTCTTCACTTTCTTCATATGGAATTGGAATGGAAGGAATGAGATGACTACTAGTGGACTCTTGGCTACTTTTTCTACCATGTGATCGGTTAGATGCCATCTAAACTAGTGTATGTATGTTTGGAATGTTAAAAAAAAAAAATCTAGTGTATGTTCTAAAAATTAATTCTAGTGTATGTTTTAACAAATAATTCTACAAAACAAGTAAAGATACATAAACTAGTGTATGTTATAGAAAATGATTCTTGAAAACAAATAAAGTTAAATAAAATTATACTATAAACCGGTTTATATTAATAAACAAAATCTAAAAAGAAAGGAAATATTTCAATAAAACAACAACAATTAAATGAATAACTAGTGTATGCTTACCAAATAAATAAAAAATCTAAGAAGAAGAAGTACAGCAAAACCCATTCTAATTAAGAAAAATAAATAAGAACAAACAACAATGCTAATTCTAAAAATTATACAAATACAAAAAAACCGTATGAGTGTAGAATGTAGATTGAAGAATGAAGGTAGAGAGAGTTGAGAGCTTATAGTATTGTTGTTGGATGTTATTAATGTTGTTGATGTTGATCCTTGCAAGAGAGTAGTTGATTGTTGTTGAGTTGAGAGATAGTAGAAAGAGTAAATTTGTGAAGATGAATGAATGAATTGAGGTTGTATATTTTCAGATTTCCCAAAATACCCCCCAAAACTAGCTAGTATAGATCTGTTGGGCGGTAGTTTAGTAATTATATAAACCTAAATTTCTTTTTAAAAAAATTTAATTCTGAAAAAAAAACCAGCAACGGTCGGCCCGCGGGCTGGCTCAGCCCGAACCGGGCCGGTTCATACTGGTCCTAGTTCAAGCCGGACTGATTCCCGCCGATTTTGTGTTTTTTTGGGTTTTTGATGGACTGGACCAGACCGGTCGATTTGCGGGTTGGGCCCCGCTTCAGCCCTGGTTTGGTCTGGCCGGGCCGGGTTGCGGACAGAGCGGGCCAGGCTGGACCGATCCCGGGTTAGCCCGACCCTGATGCCCATCGTACATTATATTCTTGGGCATTTTGACATGAAATTCTTGTATCTCAGATATTGGTTGGCTATTTTATTCTTGTTCAAGTGATCATTATTATTACATGTGTAATTGAGCTTATAATTATACAGTTTATGAATGATGTTAGTTAGAATACTTGTATCATTCAGTGGGCCTTAGTTGCATGCCCGTACTACTATATTTTGGGAAGTGGGCCTTGACAAGACCGACTCTTGTTAGTTGACAAGCTCCATGCATGACAGTGAAGAGGAGGGGCCCGTGTCTCTGGCAGATTTCCGAAACTTTGCCAATCAAGTCCTTAAAGCACTCCAAGGTACCCTGAACAAAAACGGTCTTAAAAGTTGTAACACCCTAGATTTTTAAATAATGTTTTTGAGATTAATAAATGAATTAAAATAATTTTTGGTGATTTAATAAACATTTTTCTGAAAATTGTCTTTTACACGTGCGAAACACGTGCAAATATTTTCTTGGGAAGTTAAAAGTCAGAAATTATTTTGGCAAAACCTAATAATTATTAGTAGGTATTATTTATGAATTTTCTGGATTTTTATAATATTTATTTGGTATATTTGCAAATATTACAAAAGAGGGGCTTTTGTGCAAAATTACCACTTGGAATAAAAACACCAGAAATTTGGTTTTCTGGAATTAGCATAATTACTAACCAACTCAGAGGTAAAGAGTTTACTTTTTTTTCTAATAGATTTGGTTTATTTCGCAAATTTGTTAAAGAATGGTCTTTTTGCAAAATTGCCACTTAGAGGCAAAAATTACAAAATTTATTTTCTGGGTTTTGAAACAAGTGCCGGCCAGATCTGGATGGTTGCTTTTGATTTTAAATATCATTTGATTTGGTTATTCTAATTTCCTAGTATAAAGATTTATACATGTAAAGATATATTTAAAAGGGATATTTTACAAAACCTACTCAAAATCCTAAAACCTAATTTCTGGCCTAATATAAGGGAGGTGCAGCCGTCTCTTTGCTGCACTAAACAAAGGGTTTTCTTTATTATTGATTTCTTGAAGTTTCGAAGCGAGGATCTTGGATTTCTTGCGAAATGAAGGACTTTTCTTATTCTCTTTATTATTTCGGTTGATTCTTCAATAAGGTGAGTGACATATTTTATTTTCTTACTGTTCTATGCATTTTATATGTGATGATTTGTCTATTAGAAAGCATGTTAAAGGATCGTATCATGGTATAATTAATATATTGATGGATGGATGAATAAAGATTGAATCTTTTCATGAAAACTATGCTATTGATGATTAAAACTCTATATAGATGACTTGAAATTATTAAGAAACCTAATATAAATCATAGGTATTTTGTTTTCTTTCATATGCTTACTGGTTTGATTGGTCATAATGAGTATGTATGTCGTATAATGCACAAAATTGATTAAAGAAGAATTCTTCACTGTTTATGTATATATGTGGTTTGTTTGGAGATTTTGATGAGTAAAAACTTGATGAACGATTGTTATAATTGCATATATTTATGGGCAAACTATTGTAAGTAGTTGTATGTGTGTTTAATGAATCCCAAGAGGAGTTATTGAATCAAAAGATCAAATCTTGAAGTGAAAAGGGGGTTTGTCGCTTTCGGGTCTGTTGATGTAGAGCCGAAGTTGTTTTCTTTTGTACTTTCATGAAGTTTTCGATTGGATCTTATTTGTTTTGGTACTGGGATTGAATTGAAACACTATGGTACTCATATTTGATGGATTTGATGCTTTAGCTGATGTAAACACACATATACACACTTATATACTATATTTCCTGTTTTGAAGAGTTTTACGAAAATTTGCTCTTTTATGATGTTGAAGAGATTTTGATTATTTTTATAAACTCCAGTATGTTAGACAAGTTGTATTTGATCATCTCAGGAATTTTATTTTTTGCAAATTTATGATTTTACAAAGATTTAACGAAGTATCAGTAAAAATGCGCACGAATATTAAAGCTGTGTATTTTCGAACTTGACAGTCGACCACACGAAATTGCACATGAAATGTCGGTCGAGGCAGTTCTTGGGTTTTTGGATTTTGGCTTGACAGTCTACCGCCCACTTTTGAACTTTCTTTGACAGTCGACTGTCAGTGGTTCTACTGACTGTTTTGTTGAACTCTTCTTTGTTTTTCTTGAACGGTTATTTCTTCGAACTTATGGATTACGAATCTACTGTTTTAGATGATGTTTTTACTACAGATTGCTGTATTTTACAGAGATTTATGTTTTGATTATAATAGAATTTGAATCGTATTTCTATGACTTTATAAAGTGAAATATATACGGTTTCGAAGGAATTGATGTTTTGTGATTTTTTTCTACGACTTCAAAATACGAACTCAGTTATTTTGTGGATTTAATATTTTATTTTAGTTTTGGAAATTTTTTGAGTGTTTGAATGAATTTGGAATTTTTTTTATTAAAGAAGTTTTCTTGATATAAACGTTTTGATGATGAAATTAAGAGTTTTAATGAAAGATTTTGTGTTGATATTCGATTTGTGAATCTTTAGGTGTTAAGTGGGATTCCTGTGAACCGGCAGATGAGATTTGTGGATTTTGACCAGTTGGGATCTTGGGGTTATTTGTGGAATTAAGTCCGACATGATCCACTAACTCTAGAGAGGGGTAATTTATGTATTAATATTAATCAACTAAAGGACGGGCACTAGTAGAGATGTGATGGAACTTGGGAAACGTAAGTATATGTTGTAGTGGTCTAGTCCAACGGATGCGTTCCAGGACTGTGTGTTGTCCTGTCTCGAGAGGACATTTGGTATATTCGCGTGTCGAGGGTCTGCAGGCTTATTCAACATACAGGTGCATTCGCGTGTCGAGGGTCGACGGGCCTATTCACAGGATGTACTAGTGTATCTGCACGTCCAAGGTTAGTGGGCCTATTCTTGGGGTACACGTTAGGGAGGTGACTCTTCCTGAGGGTCAGAGCTATTCTTACATGATGCTTGCGCATCGAGGGTTGTTAGGCCTATTCACGGAGTATTCTAGATCTTGTTTCTATGGCCGTTGTAGGATTAGTTGCATGACGAGGGATTAAACCCTATAAAGTGGAAAACGATAAGGGCTTGCACCGGACCTATGTAGTATGGAATGCATAGAATCCGATAAGTATGCATTAGAGAGTCATCATACTACATTTGTGTTTCTTGACTTGGTTTTATGCATGTTTGTTTTCTGTTTTCCTATACATGACACTTAGTCTAGTTTCACTTGATGTTTTCATGCTTTATTTATTGTTATTTCATATTTCATTCGTTACTACTATTGACATGTATTGATTTATGACTTTATTCTTTATGTTTCACTTATGTTGTATTTTCTTTTGATGTCACTCATACTGTTATGGCTGACCCCTGTAGTTTTGGGGGGTTGGGTTATCTCTAGCCTTATGTTTTACAGGTAGGTACCTATAGCTTGGGATTTGGATGCATGTGGTAGAATGATAATGTGGCTTATGCAGATTTGTAAAAGAAAGTAATTGTAATTCAAGGTGTTTAATTTTCCACTGTGCTTTGTAAAGATTTGGTGTAATAAAAGTTGAAAAATTTTCTGTGTTTGGCTATGTTTACTATTACATTGAGGTAGATGCTAGGAATTGTGCCACATATTTCTGAGATATTATATTAGAAATTTGGGGCGCTACAAGAGTAGTCTTCACCCTCAAACCAACCAAGAAGAAGAGTCCCAGGGGTCAACTTGATCCGAGGGATAAGAATATATGGAGCTCCTCCACCTTCGCGAGATGGAGAACCGCCTTGACCAAATCAGGCAAGGGGATGGCCACAGAATAAGAGGATACCGCCCCATCTGAACTCTTTTCACTACAGCTATCCTCGAAGCCTCTGTCCCAGCACACTTCAAGCTTCCTTCCATCAAAAAATATGACATTGAATTTGACCTAGCAGATCACATCGAGAGATTCAAAACTCACATGATGATCCACAAAGCCTCTGATGCACTCCTCTACCAAACCTTCTCGGCCACCCTGAAGGGATGGATCAACACGAGAGTGGTACTCCCGTCTCTCTATAGATTTCGTCTCCTCTTTCAATCAGTTCGAAAAGCTCTTCATCACGCAATTCGTCAACAGCAGCAAAATCAAGAAGAGTGTCTCCCTACTCGAACTGAAGCGAAGGGCAGAAGAACCCTTCAAAAACTTTGTCTGATGCTTCATGTCCAAGTCTAGGTCTATACCTACCCTCGACTCGGTAGTAGCATCAACCGCATTCTGATACAACGTTAGAGTCACCTCTCTTAAAGCCTCTCTTACCAAGAAGCCTCCTCGGGACTTCTATGAACTATTGCAAAGATGTGAGAAGTACATCCAAGCTGAGGAAGCCCTCCATGCTCAGGACCAAAGTGATTTCTCATCCTGGAATAAGCAAAGAACCACGAATGATGAGGGGCCAAATAAATCTCAGAAGGGCGGATTCGGCCATGGTTGCCCTTCCTCCGATACCTCGCTTCGACAAGTTCACTCTGCTGAATACAGACAAATCCACTATCTTCATGAAGATTGAGGGAGACGAGATACTCTGACCCCCTTCGATGATGACCCCAACAAACGTGATGAGTGATAAGAGCAGATGGTGCCGGTTCCATAAGGACCATGGCCATGCCACAGGTGGGTGTCGAGCCCTTAAAGACGAAATTGAAGTTCTTATTCTTCATAGTCACCTCTCCAAGTACACTCAGAAAGACAAGATCGATCCTCCACTGGGTCGAAGATCCAAGAAGCGCACAGAGAAAGACCTCGAGTCTTAAAACTCAGAACCTATGGCCATCCTCCATTACAACCATGGAGGTCGTATGGGTGGGGGTTCTAACTCCTCCAGGAAGGCATTCATCCAAGAATTCAAATCCATTCATAACCCCCCCTGCCCGTGCCAAGAGCGGGGGAGTTCCAATAATTTTCTCATACAAGGACCTTAGAGGTGTCTAAACACCTCACTGCGATACACTAGTGATTAGTCTTTCCCTAGCAAACCACGAAGTATGTCGCATCTTAGTGGACAGTGGTAGCTCATTGAACATCCTCTTCTTAGAAGCTTTCGATGGCCTCAAACTCCATAGGGATCGTTAGAAACCCATCGGGTAAACTTTCCATAGGTTCTCCGGGGTTCCAGTCCAAATTGAAGGAATAGACACTCTCAACGTGACTGCATGTAACCCCCGTTCCCGTTTATACCAAAAAATTTCCGTATCCATGTATTCCAATCATCTACAATTCTTCTGCTCTTTTGAACCCAATTGTACACACTAGAATATTCAAACTATTGTTAAAATCTTTTCTAATTAACAATTATATTTATTTTTTATATTTTAACACAAATCATATTAAAAAATATAAGTTTATTCTCTATTTCTAATTGATTGATTATTTACATTCTAGCCCAAAACAAATCCTATTATTCGTTGATTACTTTAAAGTCGGGTTCCTAGGTCATTATATCTCATTATTATTTGATTATAAATTTATTTTGATTGAGCTCAACCCATTCTTATTTAATTATTTATATTAAAACCCAATCCCATTTCTGTTAACCAAACCCAAGAACCATACTATTATCACTATTGATTATTTAATTTAATTTGGAGTTCAGACCCAGCCCAATATTATTATTATTATTATTATTTTCTTAAATGTTAAGCCCAACTACATAAAGCCATGCCGATCAATTTAAAACCCAATACCCCTACAAACTCTCAACTGCACACAGTCACCTCCTCCTTAATCTTCTCCACTAACAGCATACGTTACTCCTACTATCTCAAATCCCTCACAAATCTCTCCATATCCCCACTGACCATAACTCCTCTAATTAATCACCCTATTATTTAATATTAAAAAAAAAACCCTACTCTCCTCACTCTCTCTCTCCCCGACTCTCTCTCTCTACCTCTCTCTGCTCACACATTCTTCTCCTCTGTTCACTCCTTCCTGACCTCCTGAAACCCAACTCCGCCATCTTCACCTCATCACAGCCACAACCATTGAGCACCCTTCCCGCTCACCCTTGCCTCCCACTCGAGCAAACCTGGCCACCTTCTCAACGTTCCAGGTCGCCACGCCTCTGCCTCGCCCCCACCTTGCTTCTCCAAGCACCGACAACCCGAGCCTCCATTGCCACTAAAGCTCCACCATTTTCCACCTCCTCGCCATCGTCTTCCTCCTCCGCAACACCAGTCTCCTCGTCGTCGTGACCCTTCGCCTTCCACTGCCAGCCTTGTCGCCCTCCAACCTCCACCCCGTTCCTGCCTTGCTCCATGTTGACAACTCCCCTCCCTCACCACTGCAGCCATCGTCAGTACTATCCCCAACGCCAGAGCACCTCACAACCACCACTGCAGACAACCACTCTGAATGCCACCCACCTTCTCGCAACTCCTTCCAACCATCACCAACAACAGCAACCCCCCTTCTTCTCCTTGCTACACCTGAGAGTCCCTGCTGACTGCCTTCACCGCAGCCGTCTCGCTACCATTATCACCCAGCCATCACCTCGATGCTGCCGAAACCATCACCATTGCCATCCTCGACAGTCGTGCACCACCACCTGAAGACTCCCTCGTTGCCACCGCACAAGATCAACAGCAACAACAGCCGCGATCACTACCGTTCCTCGAAACCCACAACCTCGCTGCCGCCTCTTGTCATTTTTTTGTCGCTGTTAATGTCGTCTCTAACTGTTGGTCGCCGCCGCTTGTCTTCATTTTCGTTGCCCTTATTGCTTACTACTGTCGCATTTGCTCTTCTCGCTATTCGTCGCTACTGTCTCTTGCTGTCGTATTTTGCACGTGTTGTTGTCGAAGTCACGTTATTCTTTTACATTCGAAGTATTCATCTATAAGGCAAGTATTCCCTTGTACACTCTTTTTATTCTCATACAAGCCTTTGCCTTGAATACCGCAAGTAGTTTTGTTTGAATCGCCGTGACATAATTTCGTTCTTCACTCCTTCCGCATGTTTATTAAATCTTTGCCCGTTAATATCTATTATCTTACTCAGTTCTTGTAAATCCCGTACACGTAAATTGATCATGAATATCCCTGTGCATTACACAAACACGTGACAAAGAAGCATAATTAGACAATACCTATCAAGATTGATGATTTAAATATTTAATTCATCAATTGTAGAAATGGAAAGTTTTCATTGTGGTAATTTTAGAAATACCCTTGAACTTCTAGTCATGAATGCTCTGTTAATATCATGTGGTAGTATATGCAATTTGTAAATCTCAATTGTCGTTAGATAAACTTACCATGTTGCTGCCCCGCTGCCTAGTCTATATTGCAGTAAACTTTCGACCCCATTTCTGTTAGAATAAGATCAACCCTTATAAATGGAAGTCAGACCCCGTTGAATCTAGTTTCTAGAACATTCGACGGATCTGAATTCCGAGTTTTAGATAATGAGTTATCATGTTTTTCGTACTACTAGGTCTACACATTTCAGATTGTTACTTATAGCACACCGACATGTTTCAAAAATTAGAATGTCATGTTAATGGGTGAGTTAGGATTTGATATTTATCAGCATAACTTGATTGGGAGTCGTAATATAACTTTTATAGAATTTTTGAATAGATTTTCAGACCCGTTATATACATATAAACTTGAACCTAAGTTGCTGTTAGAACACTAGACCAGTAAAGACCTAAACTTTTGACCCAGTAATAGTTAAAATCACTTAGATAAATTTAAATAGAAGTTCTAGACCAGTGTGTCAGGAATCCATACCACTTGATGGATTCTTAATCCAACTAATATAATGCAAAATATTTAAGTTTTACAACTGTGCTGTCGAAACTTCAGATTTGCTGTTTATAATTACACTGCCATGTTAGATTAATTGGAACAATGGGATAACTTAAGAATTTAGACCTGAGAATTTTGAGAATGTTAATTACGAATGTTGGGAACTTAATTATAATTTTTGCAAGAGTTTTAGTTAAGTTTTTAGATGAATTATCCTTATAATAACTTGATGCTGAGTTGCTGTCTGCGCAGTAAACTGATAAATAACTAACTGCTAGACCATGTTTCTGTAGTTGAAATGTATCATGCAGATTTAAATTGTAACCGGCAGGGAGTCTATTTTCTAGACCCCATGATGGAACCTGATTCACTTTCCTGTAGTAAAGGTAAAATGTGTTTTTGTACAACAACGTATTGTTCTCCAGAATTATAACTTCATGTTCTTGATTGTAAATATGCTTATTTCCTGCATTTAATGAATTATACTTTATACCATGCATTGCATAGTCTTGACACTCCTTGATCCTATCCTGTTACCCGTTATCATTATCTCATGTTCATGTTAGGTTATTGTAAAAGAATAACAAGCTGGGGTGATAAGGGTAAGACCTAGTAGTGGACAATATAGGAGAGTGTACTCGGAAGGGGGCCCGTGTTTCCCGTGTTATATGTTCACTGACCAAGTTTACCGACCAAGTTAACTGACCAAGTTAACCGACCAAGTTTTATAGTCATGAGAAGACCCGAGTACATGACCTGTAGAATTCAACACTAGAGTCTAAACGTTAACATGTTTGTATGCACCTGAACCTATGGTATGGGACATAGGATTGCGTGCATTATATAGGACTGATTAAATAAATGGACTTAAGATTAACACTGAGCACATGCATATTCCTGGTTACATGTTACATGTTCTGTTTAAAAGTTATATGATTTCTGTTTACATATTACGTGCTCAGTTTACAGTTTTATCATTCTTGTTTATAAGTCAAGTTACCTGATTCTCGATTACATGTTGTATTCCTCGTTACATGATTTGTTTCATGTACACATGATTCCATGTTCTTGCTATATTCCTGTTCTTATTACCTACTTGCTTGTACTATTTACGGCCCGTTACTTGCTCTAACGGGTGTTACTCTCCCCCAACTGGCGATGATGAATTGACAGGAGTGGAAGAAGAATTTCCATAATGAATTAGTGATCAAGTGTTCTAAGGAATGGAGATGAATTCCAGCCCACTTTATGTGCTTTATATTATGTTTCTTAGTTCTTTTTGGGTTACTGCAAACTTTGTAGTCTGGGCTTTATTGACCCGAAGTTATTTACTTTCCAGATGTTGGTTATGTATGAGATACTTCATGGATTATTCATGTTTATGTGATATTATATTGCATGCATGGTTATCGTCATCTTTCATATTGTTGAGTTAAACTGTTACAGCTTATGGATGATGTACCCATCATTCGCTGGGCCTCAGTTGCGTGCTCATGTTTTCGTATAATATGAAGCGGGACGTGACAGGATTTTTAATGGTATCAGAGCCAGGTTAGGCCCTAATCAGTTTGAGGGTTTAGCCAGGATTTAATTCAACAATATGTGCAACACGTTAATAACATAAATGTTTAGTAATCAACTTATAATTTGGAATGCTAACCGGTTTGATTATTTGCAGACTATGGCTCGCGGAGGCTCTTCTTCTTCTTCTCAGCCAAGGGACGAACAGTCGGAAAATGCGACTGTTCTTCGAGTGCTACAACAAGTGATGCAGTTACAACAAGAACATAATGAGTTGATGAGGGCTAGCTAGGAAACCACAATCCGGGCAGCCGTCGGACCCGCGCCAGGATTTCTGCCATCGAGGCCCGGTACAGTGGCAGATTTCATGAGGTTGCACCGGGACAAGTTTTCGAGTACCGAGACTCCGCTGGAAGCTGAGCAGTGGCTGATTCGAACTGAGCAGCTGTTGCAAGCAGTGCGGATTTCCGATGTCAATCGGGTGGATGTAGTAAGCATCCGGCTCATGGACCTTGCCCAGATCTGGTGGAGATGAGAGACCGAGAGGTTGGAAAGGCCTATTACATCGGTCACCTTCACCGAGAGCTTCTTGACGAAGTTCTTCCCCAACGTCACAAAAAAAGAGATGGAGCGATAGTTCCTCTCTTTAACGTAGGTTTGTCAAATAATGTTGCTTAATATTATATTTTGTTCAACAATATTAATCTAAACATTATCCTGATACAGGGAAGTCGGTCTGTTGATGAGTATGCATGGAATTCACTCGCTTAGTCTCTTTACAGCAGTCAAGGTGGAGACTGATGAAGACAGAGCCTGAAGGTTCTTAATGGGTATGGATTACGACATTCAGGATTGTCTAGTTGCCCACCAGCATCGTACCTATGCTGCCGTACTTGACACGGCTCAGATTCAGGAGCAGACATAGAAGAGGAGGAAAGCAACTCAGTAGACAGATCCCTTATTTCTTGGAGGTATAATATACTAGTATACTATAGTATAATATATATAAATGTATAGAGTGGCAATATTGTAATAATGTGAATGGCAAGATGGTAATAATTGGAATGAATTAAAATGAGAAAGGGGGTGACGTGGCTGCTTTAATGCAGCCACGGGGTGACGTGGCAGTGGGGCCCCGTGGGGCAGTGTGTGTGCCGGCTATGTGTGCAGCACGCATGTGAATGGAGGTTGAGCGTGGAATTGATTTGTCCCACATCGGGAGGATTTGCATGATTAATTAATAATAAATAATATTGTCGATGATCAAGAGTCACATAATTGGTTAACCACCTTTTGAGAGGCAGCCTGTGGTGGGCAGTTGTGCTAATAAATAAAATAAATAAATAAATTGTGTGAGTTGGGGTTGGGCATTACAAATGGAATTAGAGCCGACTTTCAACACCGAGTGTGGGTAAGAGTGGATATGATGTATGCCTTAGAGGGAGCTGAGGTCAGTACGATGGCAATTTGGCCAGGTGCAGTACGCTAGAATTAGCTGAATCAGGGTACTCCGCTCCACATCAGCTAGAAAGTAGACCCTGCGCTAGATTGCATGCCCCGTACTCAGCGAGGATGCTGATTTCTTAAGGTGGGTTGTGTGTATCATCCCGTATTTCTTGGAGGTATAATATACTAGTATAGTATAGTATAATATATATAAATGTATAAAGTAGCAATATTTTAATAATGTGAATGGCAAGATGATAATAATTGGAATGAATTAAAATGAGAAAGGGGGTGGCGTGGCTGATGCAGCCACGTGGTAAGGTGGCAGTTTGGCCTCGTGGGGGCAGTGTGTGTCTGTGTCGACTGTGTGTGTAGCATGCACGTGAAGGGAGGTTGAGTGTGGAACTGATTTGTCCCACATCGGAGGATTTGCATTATTAATTAATAATAAATAATATTGCCGATGATCAAGAGTCACCTAATTGGTTAACCGCATTTTGAGATGTAGCATGTGGTGGGCATTTGTACTAATAAATAAATAAATATATTGTCTGAGTTGGGGCCGGGGCATTACAGCAGCCCACTGCAATCATGTGGTCATCAGAAGGACCAATACGGAAGCCAGCTTCGACCCCTTCGGCAAGGACACTACCCTACTAACTTGCTACCTCAAGGAAGGATCAGACTTGTAACTATTCCCACAAGGTTGGGACCATACGGAAGGATTGCTGGGGAGCCAATCGTCTTTGCCTTGCATGCGGAGCGAGCGACCACATGGTTCAGGACTATCCGCAGAGAAGGATTAGCGCACCAGCAGGAGGATCAACTTCAGGAGGAGCACGAGGTCAGGCTTACAACCTGATCACCGAAGGCTTGGCTTCAGGTATTCCGCAATAGATTGCTTTTCTTTCTTGTGTTGTATATTCTTTTCTTGCATTGTTTATTCATTTCCTATCTTTGTATGCATCTGCATTCACCAATTCATATTCATGCTAGTTTAATTCTTCATACCATGTTCACTTAATTTCGGTAGCACCACCTCTCATCTCTCTCTTGCTAATTCTCTGCTTCATTATCCCACAAGTTTCGCTTGGGAACTATATCCCCCGATCCACCTGAATGAAATTTGAGGATGAAATTCTTTTTGTAAGGTGGGTAGGATTGTAACCCCCATTCCCGTTTATACCAAATTTTTTCCGTATCCGTGTGTTCCAATTATCAATAATTCTTCTGCTCTTTTGAACCCAATTGTACACACTAGAATATTCAACCTATTGTTAAAATCATCTGTAATCAACAATTATATTTATTTTGTATATTTTAACACAAATCGTATTCCAATATACAAGTTTATTCTATATTTATAATTGATCGATTATTTACATTCAAGCCCAAAACAAATCCTATTATTATTCGTTGATTATTTTAAAGTCAGGCTCCTAGTTCATTATATCTCATTATTATTTGATTATATATTTATTTTTATTGATCCCAACCCATTCTTATTTATTTATTTATATTAAAACCCAAGACCCATACTATTATCACTATTGATTATTTAATTTAATTTGGAGTTCAGACCCTGCCCAATATTATTATTATTATTATTTTCTTAAATGTTAAGCCCAACTACTTAAACCCAAGCCCCCCAATTTAAAACTCAGTACCCCTACAAACTCTCAAATGCACACAGTCACCACCTCCTTAATCTTCTCCACTAACAACATACGTTACTCCTACTATCTCAAATCCCCCAAAAATCTCTCCATATCCCCACTGACCATAACTCCCCTAATTAATCACCCTATTATTTAATATTAAAACTCTACTCTCTCCACTCTCTCTCTCTCCCCGACTCTCTCTCTCTACCTCTCTTTCCTCACATCTTCTTCTCTTATGTTCTCTCTCTCCCGACCACCCGAAACCCAACTCCGCCATATTCACCTCATCACAGCCGCAACCACCGAGCACCCATCCCGCTTTCCCTCGCCTCCCGCTCGAGCACACCTCGCCACCTCCTCGACGTTCCACGTTGCCAAGCCTCTACCTCCCTCCCACCTTGCTGCTCCAAGCACCGGCAACCCGAGCCTCCATTGCCACCGAAGCTCCGCCATTCTCCACCTCCTCGCCATCATCTTCCTCCTCCGCAATGCCAGGCTCCTCGTCGTCGCGACCCTCCACCTTCCACCGCCAGCCTCGTCGCCCTCCAACCTCCACCCTGTTTCTGTCTTGCTCCACGTCGACAGCCCCCCCCTTCACAGTAATGCCCCATAATTTTTAATACAATATTTGAATTAATAAATAATTTTTAAATCAATTTATTTAATTATTTTTAATTTTTGAAAAAATGGAAATTTTTACACGTGCAAAACACATTCAAATATTTTGAGGTGCAAATTTCCACTTTTGAATTGCTGAATAAATTCTCATATTTAGAATTGAGGATATTCTTAATTTTGGGATTTTTTTGAATAAAAAAACTACTTTTGTAAATTTTTGAAAGAAAAGGGGCCTTTTTGTAAATGGTCGTTTGGAGGTGAGTTTTATAACTTAAAATTTTGGTTGACTGCATTTTAGGGCTGGCTATCAGTATAGGGCTCTAAGAAATTAGATTATATCTATATTTGGTTGATTTTATTGATTTTATTGATTTTATTGAATAAATATATAATTATACAATTTGGGGATTGTTGGGGACTTATTTGCAAATAATTTATCTAGGGAAACAAAAAGCCAGAAAATATATTTGGAAAAAGTCTAATCTTTATTAGTAGATAATAATTCTAAATTTTACATATTTTTATGAATAATTTATGACATGTTTGCAAATATTTCAAACTGAAGGACCTTTTTGTAAAATTACCACTTAGCGCAAAATCCAAAATTTGAAGACCCTTGGCTGCACATGGGGGACCGGCCAAATCAATGGTGATTAGAGGAGATAAAATATTACCTTAATTGATTTAATTAACTACTTGATTTGGAGGATATGTATATTTAGATATGTAAATTTATTTCGTGAGGGATGTTTTTGTAAAATTCATCATAAAACCCTAGAAAAATTTGTAGCCCGACCTTTAAAAACAGCAGCAGCCATCTCTTTTCTTTGTTCACAATTTTTTTTATTATTAATTCTGGGAGTTGGAGGCTTGGATCTTTGAACTTTTGAAAGGAGGTGGACGAGGATTTTTCTTCTTACTATTACTATTGTTCAATTGATCTTCCTTGAGGTGAGTGGTACTTCTCATCTCTTGATTTGTTATATGCTTGTATAATATGATGATGATTGATGAAATATGATATATCTTGCATGATTGTAAAACTTGATGTAGATCTATTAGAGGATAAATCTTAATGAAAAAATAGACAAAACAACATCCTTATGAATAAGAACCCTAACTGAGATGTGATCACCGTGTATAAACTATTTATTGATTGGGGATGCATGAAAGAATATGTTTTAATGCTTGTATGATCTTGGAGTTATAATAATTGATGGGTATTTGTTTTGAGAATTTATAGACTATTGAATACACGCAAATTCATTGCTTGGTTGATTTAAAAAGTTGCAATTTTTATGAGAGATTTCACTGTTTTAATTAGAATTAATTTCATGTTTTAAATTCTAGAGTTTTGATGGATGTATGCATGATGAATAAATGCGGTATTGATATTTCTTCATGAAATTAGAACTCCCTTGATTTTGTGATGTTAAAAAAGAAAAATAAAATAAAATAAAAAGAATGTCATTAATGTTAGACACATAGAAGAACTTATCTTGATTTATGAACTTGTTGTATGATGACGAATTATGTATTAAAAATTGGGTCTTCATTATCAAGAACATACAAATGCAAACTTTTAGTTGATAAAGATTTAATCATTATGAAGAATATTTCCATTGTTTTAATTGTCAATTTTTCTATATAAAACCATGCTAAATTTTATGGTTTGAGATATGTATATATAGTATAAATATTGGTATATGTTAAAGGGTTTTAAAATAGTTTTGGGTTGAACAGTGGATGAAGGTTTCGGGTTTGAATAGTGGTTGAGGTTTCGGGTCAGTTATTAACTTTTCCTGTTAAGGAATAGTCCGATGGGGTTGTTGGATAGACTTCTTGGCTAGCGCCTTTGGATTTGGGCGTTGGAGTATAGTTGGTTGCGGGTTCGAGCCAGTGAAGGCTCAGGAAGTCCTTTAACTTTTGATTTTTTTTTAATTGCTTTTGTTTCTTTTTTTCTTTCCTATTTTATATATATATATATATATATATATATATTTTAAATTCATCTTCCTTTCCTTTCATCCATTATTTTTTTCTTTGTTCTTTTTCTTTTCTATCTTTTCCTTTCGGTTTGGGTTTTGTTTTGGAAATTTCAGATTCGGGTGAACCCTATAAGTCCTAAGGTTGTATTTTGTGTGAATATATACATATTATAGATGATTTTGAATGGTATTAATTAGTTGTTTGAAAGTAAATAAATTCCAGAGTTTGTTAAATTCATGATTTATATATTTTTAGATTTTTAGTTAACTCCATTTTGTATGATACATTGATTATATGAATTTTTCAAATATGGTAGGATATGGTTCAAATTTTAAAGGATATGAATTCAGTTTAGAAATGCATGATTTTATATTTTTAATGAGTGTCATTTTAGATTTTGGGAACACATAAAATTTTAGATTTTAAGAGATAAAGTTCCAGATTTTTTTGATGAGTTGTTTCAGTTTTAAAAGAATTAAAATCCCAAAATTTATTGTTAGAGTTTTAAATATGGAAAGAAATGTTATAAGTTGGAATGAAAATGCTTTTTTTTGTGATTTTGGATTTATTCCTATAAATGAGATCAAACAATTATGAAATGTGATCTATTTGTTGGTTAAAATTAATGATTTATGAGTTGAATGTGAAATGAATAGAGGTGTGTTAAGTTGAGATTAATGTGATGTTTTAGATTGTGGAGTCTCTTTATAGTCGGGCGGATGTATTCCTGGGCTATAGTGGCAGTCGGGCGGATGTAATCTGCGACTGTGATTGTTCTGAGATTTATTTATAGATAAAATTCAGTTTTTCGAAAACAATTTAAATTCAGATTGTAATGAGTAAAAGATGGAATGAGTTATGAATGAATCGTTGTGAATATTCTAAGAGTTAGGGTTAACTTAGAAAACCCTAGAATGTGGACCGATGTGGTGTTATAGTTGTGTGGGCTCTCTTAAGGCTGAGCAGGCCCCAAGATACCTGCATGTTGTGATTATTTAAATGTGGGGTTTAGCCAAGATGGGCTAGTGGTCTTAGTGATGCTGATTTAAGTCCGGTGGGGTGAGCTAGCTCTAGGGAGTAGTTGTTCATGTTAGATTCTAAGGACATGCACTAGTTGGAGTTGTGATAAAACTTAAGCAAACGTGAGTGGGGGGCTCTATGTATAGTCGTGCGGATGTATTCCGGGACTATAGTTACAGTCGGGCGGATGTATTTCGGGGATGTTTGTCATGCAGAGGAGATGTGTCTCAATTATTTCCGGAGCTATGAATGATCGGGCGGATGGCCTCCGAGATTATGAATAGTCGGGCGGAAGGGAGACAGATCTCCACTATTCTGGGCTAGAGCGACGCTTACGGGATGTTTGCGCGATGAGGGTTCTGTATGATCTAGCGGATGGAATCCGGGACTGGAGCTAATATTCGTGAAATGTCTAGATCTTGTCTTTTGTCACTATTATAGGATTGCATGGCGAGAGATTGAACCCTATGATGTGGAGAACGATAAGGGCTTGCACCGGATCTATGTAGTATGGGATGCATAGAATCCAACAAGTATGCATTAGAAATCATCATATGCATTTGTGTTCTTGACTTGTTTTATGCATGTTCGTTTTCTATTTTCATTTCATACACTTGACACTTAGCCGAGCTTCACTTCTTGTTTTGTGCTCCATTTATTGTTATTCTATTTTCTATTTATTATTGTTTATGCATCATTTATTATTGCTATATTAATTTGTATCAAGTTTTTTATTGTGAGATTTGGAAGTATCACTATTACTATAGTTGACGTCAGTTGCCTTCAACTGATGTGCCCACTCTTCAGTTTTTTTTGTAGGTTTTGCAAGTGAGTTGCCCAAGTAAAGTGGTAGATTAGATTTAAGATGATTAAAATTTAAGTGTTGGGTTGTGTTGTAATAAGTGTAATAAATTTTTCCGCTGTGCAAATATAAGAAAGAACAGTTGTAATAAAAAAAATTAATTTTTCCTGTATTTGATACTGTGTTTATGATTGCAATTGAAGTTGATTCTAAAAATTGTGCCACTTATTTCTAATTTTATTTATTAGAAATTCGGGGTGCTACAGAGTTGGTATCCGAGCTTGGTTAGACAAGAAGGCAATGTTGGAAGCATGATCAGGGGTTCTCACAATGTGATTGATGGCGAAGCATTGGCTCTTACCCTGACATGCCCAGGTCGACTAGCCACCGATGCGGTTGCAACAGCCGAGAGGCTGTTGCATAAAACAGGCTCTGAGGTTCCCATTGTGGCCATTACCGACCTTAGTAGCAGGCGGCAAGCTACACAGAGTTTGTATCAGAGCCAGCTTCAATTAGTAATACTAAACATGGTATAGGAAAATAAGATTAGGGTAGACATTAGAAGTGTGAGTACCTAGGGTGGACATTAGAAGTGTGAGTACCTAGGTGGACATTAGATGTGTGAGTTTGTTGTTTTGATCATGAATGCTTGTAATGAAATTTGAATTATTTGTATGTCTAGATTCGAATAAAAATTTCTTTCTTGTAAGTGGGTTGATTGTATTCACATAAATAGAATATGAATGATTTATTTTCTCTTGCTGTTATAATTACTTTTAATTATTTTTTTATCATTATTAACGTTAAATTGATTAGTTATTGACTTAGCTATTTGTTTAAAGTATGTTTTGCTAGTTCTAGTCTATTTGTTCTATAAGTTTTCTGTTTTATAGGAACAAATTTTGTTATTGAAGTTTGGAATGTGGCGAATATAGCTTTTTCTTTTTCTATTGGTGTTTACAGTTTATAGTTTTGAATGATGTAATGTTTGATTTTTGTTTGTCACTTTTGTGTGACGGATACTACAATAATTACATTATTATTAACATTTTTTATTTAAATTTTGTTTCTTTTGATTAATGCTTTGAATATAGTATGTTTCTTTTGTACGTAGACTACCTTTTCCCTTCCTTTTTATCTTACTTCTTTCTTAAACATCTGTCCTTCATATTTTTGTGAAATTTTATGTTTACTCATTTATTTTGCATTTTTTTTGGTTTTATACAAATGGTTTAACGACCTTTGGAGTGCTTAATATTTTCCTTTACTGACTAAACTTATTGTTATTTGTTACTTTAGAAAGTTTTCTTTTACTGCTATTCTTGTCTAAGTTTTGTATTACGTACGTTTGTCTATTTTTATTAATTCTTAAACTCATATTGACTTGTGTTTATAGTGTATTCAAGTTTTAAGGAAGCTTTTGAGTCCTTGTGTGCTTTAAAGTATTATTGACTAATTTATATTAGTTATGATAATTATGTTGTAGAAATTCGTATGCATTAATTGATTATCTAGTTGCTTCCAACACGTTATTGCATAGTCATAATTTTTTATATACAATTTTTATATATCTTTTTGGAATTAGTTTTATACCTTACGAGTTTTTGCTTATACTTGTTGCCTTGTCAATTTTCATATTTACTTTACCGTTCTTATTATACGTTATTTTCTTTAGTTAGCAACCCAAGGAAATTAGAAAATAAAGATAGGATGATTTTCTGAAACTGTTGTGTAAGTTTTGTATTTTTGTTTTCCTCTTATTAAGGATAGTTCTGAAGACAGAACTAGTCTAAGGGAGAAGTGATGTAATGCCCCATAATTTTTAATACAATATTTTGAATTAATAAATAATTTTTAAATCAATTTATTTAATTATTTTAATTTTTTGAAAAAATTGACATTTTTACTCGTGCAAAACACGTGCAAATATTTTAAGGTGCAAAATTTCACTTTTGAATTGCTGAATAAATTCTCCTTTTTATCATTGAGGATATTCTAATTTTTGGGATTTTTCTGAATAAAGATAACTACTTTTGTAAATTTTTGAAAGAAAATGGGCCTTTTTGTAAAAAGTCGTTTGGAAGTGAGTTTTGAACTTAAAAATTTGGTTGACTGTGTTTTAGGGCCGGATATCAGTATAGGGATCTAAGAAATTAGATTATATCCATATTTGGTTGATTTTATTGATTTAATTGAATAAATATATAATTATGCAATTTTGGGATTGTTGGGGATTTTATTGCAAATATTTTGTCTTGGGAAACAAAAAGCCAGAAAATATATTTGGAAAAAATCTAATCATTATTAGTAGATAATAATTATAAATTTTCCAGATTTTTATGAACAATTTATGATATGTTTGTAAATATTTCAAAGTGAAGGACCTTTTTGTAAAATTACCACTTGGGGCAAAATCCGAAATTTGAAGGCCCTTGGCTGCACCGGGGGGGGGGGGGGTGGGCGTCCAAATCAATGGTGATTAGGGGAGATAGATTCTTTCCTTATTTGATTTAATTAACTACTTGATTTGGGGGATATATATACATATGTAAATATTTATTTCGTGAGGGATGTTTTTGTAAAATTCATCATAAAACCCTAGAAAAATCTGCAGCCCAGCCTTTAAAAATAGCAGCAGCCATCTCTTTTCTTTGTTCAAGAAACAATTTTTTTTTATCAATTCTTGGAGTTTGAGGCTTGGATCTTTGAACTTTTGCAAGGAGGAGGAGAAGGGTTTTTCTTCTTACTATTACTATTGTTCAGTTGATCTTCCTTGAGGTGGGTGGTACTTCTCATCTCTTGATTTGTTATATGCTTGTATAATATAATGATGATTGATCAAATATGATATATCTTGCATGATTATAAAACTTGATGTAGATCTATTAGATGATAAATCTTAATGAAAAAGTAGTCAAAACAACATCCTCATGAATAAGAACACTAATTGAGATGTGATCACCATGTATCAATTATTTATTGATTGGGAATGCATGAAAGAATCTGTTTTAATACATCTATGATCTTGGTGTTATAATAATTGATGGGTATTTGTTATGAGAATTTATAGACCATTGAATACACGCAAATTCATTGCTTAGTTGATTAAAAAGTTACAATTTTTATGAGAAAATTCGCCGTTTTAAATAGAATTAATTTCATGTTTTAGATTCCAGAGTTTTGATGGATGTATGCATGATGAATGGATGTGGTAGTGGTATTTCTTCTTGGAATTAGAACTCCCTTGATGTTGTGATGCTAAAAAGGAAAAAATATAAAAAGAATGTTATTAATGTTAGACACATATGATGATGAATTATGTATTAAAAATTGGGTCTTCATTATCATGAACATGCAAATGCAAATTTTTAGTCGATAAAGATTCAATCTTTATGAAGAATTTTTCCATTGTTTTGATTGTCAATTCTTTAATATAAAACCATGCTAAATTTTAGGGTTTGTGATATATATATGGTATATGTTAAAGTGTTTTGAAATAGTTTTTGGGTTGAACAGTGGATGAAGGTTTCGGGTTTGAACAGTGGTTGAGATTTCGGGTCGGTTATTAAGTTTTCCTGTTAAAGAATAGTCCGATGGGGTTGTTGGACTTCTTGGCCAGCACCTTTGGATTTGGCCGCTGCAAGGTAGTTGGTTGCGGGTTCAAGGCAGTGAAGGCTCAGGAAGTCCTTTAACTTTCGATTTTTTTTTATTGCTGTTGTTTCTTTTTTTTTCTTTCCTGTTTTTTTTTATATCTAATTTTTAAAATTCATTTTCCTTTCCTTTACTCCATTATTTTTTTTCTTATTTTTTTTCTTTCTTTTCTTTTGCTTTTGGTCTGGGTTTTGTTTTTGGCATTTTCAGATTCGAGTGAACCCTGTAAGTCCTAGGGTTGTATTTTGTGTATATATATACATATTCTAGATAATTTTGAATGGTATTAATTAGTTGTTTGAAAGTAAATAAATTCCATAGTTTGTTAAATTCATGATTTATATATTTTTAGATTTTTGGTTAATTCCATTTTGTATGATACATTGATTATAAGAATTTTTCAAATATGGTAGGATATGGTTCGGATTTTAAGGGATACGATTTCAGTTTAGAAATGCATGATTTTATATTTTTAATGAATGTTATTTTTTATTTTGGGAAGACATAAAATTTCATATTTTAAGAGATAAAGTTCCAGATTTTTTTTATGGATTGTTTCATTTTTAAAAGAATTAAAATCCCGGAATTTAATTTTGGGGTTTTAAATATGGAAAGAAATGTTATAAGTTGGAATGAAAATATTTTTTTGTGACTTTGGATTTATTTCTATATATGAGATCAAACAATTATGAAAGTAGTTTGTTCAATAAGTTGAGGAAAGATGATTTTATGGTGATCTATTTGTTGGTTAAATTATGATTTATGAGTTGACTGTGAAAAGAATAGAGATGTGTTAAGTTGAGATTAATGTTATGTTTTAGATTGTGGAGGCTCTTTATAGTCGGGCGGATGTATTCTGGGGCTATAGTGGTAGTCGGGCGGATGTATTCCGGTGGCATGAGCAAGCTCTAGGGAGTAGTTGTTCATGTTTGAATCTAAGGACAGGTACTAGTTGGAGTTGTGATGAAACTTGAGCAAACGTGAGTTGGGGGCTCTATATATTGTCCAGCGGATGTATTCCGGGACTATAGTTACAGTCGGGCGGATGTATTCCGAGGCTGTTTGTCATGCGGAGGAGACGTGTCTCAATTATTTTTGGTGCTATGAATAATCGGGCGTATGTACTCCGAGATTATGAATAGTCGGGTGGAAGGGAGACGGATCTCCAGTATTCCAGGCTAGAGCGACGCTTACGGGATGTTTGCGCAATGAGGGTTCTGTATGGTCGGGCAGATGGATTCCGAGTCTAGAGCCAATATTCGCGAAATGTCTAGATCTTGTCTTTTGTCACTATTATAGGATTGCATGGCGAGGGATTGAACCTTATGAAGTGGAGAACAGTAAGGTCTTGCACGGAACCTATGTAGTATGGGATGCACAGACTCCGACAAGTATGCATTAGAAATCATCATATGCATTTGTGTTCTTGACTTGTTTTATGCATGTTCGTTTTCTATTTTCATTTCATACACTTGACACTTAGCCGAGCTTCACTTCTTGTTTTGTGCTCCATTTATTGTTATTCTATTTTCTATTTATTATTGTTTATGCATCATTTATTATTGCTATATTAATTTGTATCAAGTTTTTTATTGTGAGATTTGGAAGTATCACTATTACTATAGTTGACGTCAGTTGCCTTCAACTGACATGCTCACTGTTCAGTTTATTTCGCAGGTTTTGCAAGTGAGATGCCCAAGTGAGTTTCCTAAGTAAAGTGGAAGCTTAGATTTAAGATTATTAAAGTTTAAGTGTTTGGTTGTGTTGTAATAAGTGTATTAAATTTTTCTGCTGTGCAAATGTAAGAAAGAATAGTTGTAATAAAAAGTTTTAATTTTTCCTGTGTTGATATTGTGTTTATGATTGCAATTGAAGTTGATTCTGAAAATTGTGCCACTTATTTCTAATTTTATTTATTGCAAATTCAGGGCGCTACATTCACCACCGCAGCCATCGTCAGTACCATCCCCAACCCCAACGCCGGAGCACCTCGCGACCATCACTGCAGACCACCACTCCGAACGCCACCCTTCTTCTTGCATCTCCTTGACCATCGCCAACTACAGCAACCCCTCTTCTTCTCATTGCTGCACCCGAGAGTCCCTACTAACTTCCTTCACCGCAGTCGCCTCGCTGCCATTGTCGCCCTGTCATCACCTCAACACTGCCGAACCCATCGCCATTGCTTTTCTCGACAGTCGTGCATCACCACCCTAAGACTCCCTCGCTGCCAACCTGCAAGACCAACAACAACAACAACCGTGATCACCACCGTTCCTCAAAACCCACAACCTCACTGTCGCCTCCCACTTAAGTGTTTTCGTTGCCAATGTTGTCTCTCGTTGTTGGTCGCCGCCGCTTGTTGCCAATGTAGCTTCCTTTCTTGCTTACTACTGTTGCTTTTGCTCTTCTCGCTATTGGTCGCTGTTGGTCGCTGCCGTCTCTTGTCATTGTAGTTTGCACATGTTGCCGTCGGGACTCTCGTCCCGTTATTCTTTTACATTCGAAGTCGTCATCTATAAGGCAAGTATTCCCTTGTACATTCCTTTTGTTCTCGTACAAGCCTTTGCCTTGAATCCCGCAAGTAGTTTTGTTTGAATCATCGTGACATAATTTCATTCCTCACTCCTTCCACATGTTGGTTAAATCTTGGACCGTTAATATCTATTATCTTACTCAGGTCTTGTAAATCTTGTACATGTAAATTGATCATGAACATCCCTGTGCATTACAGGAACACGTGACAAAGAAGCATAAGTAGATAATACCTATCAAGATTGATGATTTTTGTTGTGTGGTAGAATAAATATTTAATTCTATAATTGTTGCTGAAGAAATTGAATGTTTTCATATTGGTAATTGTAGAATACCCTTGAACTTCTAGTCATGAATGCTCTGTTAATATCCTGTGGTAGTATATGCAATTTGTACATCTCAATTGTCATTAGATAAACTTACCATGTTGATGCCCCGCTGCATAGTCTGTATTGTAGTGAACTTTTGACCTCATTGCTATTTGAATTAGATCAACTCTTATAAATGGAAGTAAAACCCCGTTGAAACTAGTTTCTGAAACATTTGACGGATCTGAATTACGAGTTGTAGATAATGAGTTATCATGTTTTTCATACTTCTAGGTCTACACATTTTAGATTGTTACTTATAGCACACCGATATGTTTCACAAATTAAAATTTCATGTTAATGGGTGAATTAGAACTTGATATTTATAAGCATACTACTAGACTTTATTGGGAGTCGTAATTTTATTTTTATAGGATTTTTGAATAGATTTTTCAGACCCGTTATATACATGAAAACTTGACCCTAAGTTGCTGTTAGAACACTAGACCAGTAAAGACCTGAAATTTTGACCTAATAGCAGTTAAAATCACTTACTGCAATTTACATAGAATTTGTATCCCTATGTGTGAGGAATCCATACCACTTGATGGATTCTCAATCCGACTTATAGAATGCAAAATATTTAAGTTTTACTACTGTACTATCGAAATTCTAGATTTGTTGTTTATAATTACACTGCCATATTAGATTAATTGGAACAGTAGGATAACTTAAGAATTTAGACCTAAGAATTCTAAGAATGTTAATTACCATTGTCAGGAACTTAATTATAATTTTTGAAAGAGTTTTAGTTAAGTTTTTAGATAAATTATCCATATAATAACTTGATGCTAAGTTGTTGCCTGCGCAGTAAATTCATAAAGAACTAGTGGGTAAACCATGTTTCTGTAGTTGAAATGTATCGTGTAGATATGCGTTGGAACCGAAAGGGAATCTAGTTTCTAGAACCGTATGACGGAACTTGATTCACTTACCTGTAGTCATAGGAAAGTGAATTTTTGTACAGCAACGTATTACGATCTAGAATTATAACTTCATATTCTTGATTGTAACTATATTTATTTCCTGCATTTAATGAATTAGAAATTATATCATGCATTGCATAGCCTTGATACTCCTTGATCCTGTCCTGGTACCCGTTCTCATTGTGTAACTCCTGTTTCCCGTATTTGTATTTTATACCGTAATTTTCTCAATTGTACTCTTTTGTCTATTTGAGATCCCGTATTTTATTTCAGTTCGAATAAAATCATTATTTTTGTCTCGAATCAAATTTTTGGGTCCTTTTATCAAATTCATTTGTGTGCCATTTGTGCCGTTCTTCATGAAGAATTGCCCAATTCTTCTCGTTTATCTCTTTAATATCCATTTTATTGTATTTTGACCATTTCTTCTGTTGGGCTCTTTTTGAAACGGATCCCCAAAACCCACGAACCCGCGAACCCGCAAACCCTATTATATAAACCCCTATCCTAACCCTAATCAACCCTAATACTGTTTAAACCTAATCTCTACCCCGCCGCTAATCGTCTTCGTCCCATTCCTTTCTCCTCCATTTTCGCAACCGCCCAACCCATCTCCGATTCCCTTCCGCTCGCCCCCAATCCGCCTCGTCGACCCCCCACTACAACCACCGCCATCTCCCTACCACCATCGCCCTCCGTCTTCGCCATCGAACCCAACTCCGAACCGACTCTCGCCATTACCATCTTCCCGTCGCTCCGCCACCTCCGACCAGATCCCCGCCACTTCGCCGTCTCTAGCACACCCCTCTCGACCGCTCTACCCTCTCCGCTGCTTTGCCAGACGCCGCCGAACCCCAACGCCAATCCCGCTCTCACCCTCTGTTCGAACCCACGAACAGAGCAACCTCGCCGTCGTCGCGCCGTCGCTTCTCGACGTCGTCGCCGCCGTCGCCGCACTCCGTCGCTGCCGCAGTCGCCGCCAACGAAGCACCCCGCCGTTGCTCTCTCCCGCTCTCTGCTCGATCGAACGAAGAAGAAGGAAGAAGAACGAACGAAGAAGAAGGAGGAAAAGGCGGGAGCGAATCACAGCCGTCAGATCGCATCAAGATTCGCGCCGTGATCGCCGTTCCGTGTTTCGCCACAGCAGATCCTGGACCCGTGTTCGCTGTTCTGGGATTGGATCCGGTGCACAGGAGAGATCTGATTGGGCGTTTCGCTGTTTCGTGTTCTACCCACAGCGGATCCGATCTTCGCAGTTTGCTGTTTGGGCCGATCGTGTGTGCGAGGAAAGCTCGATCTTCGATTAATTTTTGGACGCGCTTTTCGAGGACATCTTCGGGGATTTTTCTTCTCAATTTGCTTCAACAAGCGGAGTTTATAATCGTCGATTTAAGGCAAGTAACCTAGTACATCTTATTGTCCTAGTACAAGTCTCCTTGAAATACCACATATAGTTAGATTGTGACTCCCTTTGAAATATCATAGTAAATCAATTTGAACCTTCAAACTCACAAATCTAAGAGTCACAAAACTTTCTCGTATTAAATAATAATCAATTGGACTCTTTTATCTCCTTGAACACATGAATCACATGGACATATGAATTAAGGACCCCTAAAATTTGTGGACGCATATAAAGTTAGTATTTTGACGAAATTGCGACTATTATGACTTGAAAAATATTTATTAGTTGCTGTTTTGACATCCGTGATTATGTGTTTATGCTACTTAACAACTTAGACACCAAATTACATATTTCCATGAAACCTACATTAGTAAATAAATTCTGAATGTTGCTGTCTGAATATTATTTTGCGGTTTCGACCCTTTTATCACTGGAATTTGGGCCCGAGCCCTGAATATGAAATGTAGATCCGGATGTGTAAATATCGATAGACTCCAAGTTGATCGAATTTGGAGCTACGGTCTAGGAGTTATGGCAGTTATACCGCAGCTGTGTCAGTAGACGCAGTTTTGCGAAACTGCTGTATATATTTACTTTACAAATTATTTCAGCGGTGTAAACAGCGAGCGCTTGACCCCAAATTTTATATGTAGTTGCTGGACACCCTATAGGACATCTCCAATTTTTCTTAGAATTAATTTATATTATTTCACCCCTGTTTCACATGTATAAATACAAGAACACAAAATCTGCCTGAACAAATGTAACAAGCCGGGTTGAGGGAAAGATTATAGAGTGGACAACATAGGTAAGTGTACTCGGAAGGGGGCCCGTGTTTCCCAAGTTGTATGTTAAATGGAACTAAGTGCCACGTAGAACTAAGTGCCACGTCATGGGTGACGGGGGCCACCTCTAGAGCCTACGGGGGCCACCTCTAGAGCCCATTATATGATTACATGATGTATGTTTGAGATCACATGGAACTAAGTGCCACGTAGAACTAAGTGCCACGTCATGGGTGACGGGGGCCACCTCTAGAGCCTACGGGGGCCACCTCTAGAGCCCATGGTTGATCACCTGCTAGTTTGATGCCTGAGTACACCGCCCTATAGACTCCATTACTAGGTCTAAGCGCAATTGATTTGACTGTAGCAACCATGTAGTATAATGGATGCATGTCGTGCTACCTAGATAGTAATAATTACAAGACTTGAACTTGACACCTGTCACTTGATACCTGATGATATGATACATGAAACATGATACCTGAGACTTAAAGCCTGGAACTTGATACTTGGACTTGACATTTGAGACCGGGCATTTGAGGTAACTTATGACAGTAGACTTGAGTTTTGCCGCTTGATGTTAAATACCATGTAGGTATACCTGACATGTGTTTCACCACTAGTAGTTGTTACCCAATCTAGTTATTAAGATGTTTCCCTCTTGCTAGATAGTCCCTGAATTTGTCCATTACTTGTTATAACTCTGTTACATTCTTGATTCCAGTTCCTGTTTCCCCATACTTGTACTTGCTTTCACTATTTGTGGCCCTAGCTTGCACTAAGGGCATTCTCTTTGTTTTCCCTTTGTTTTTCCTTTTGTATTTGTTAAGCAGACTTGGAAGACGAGTTGCCTGCTGGAATTGACAAGCAGACATTTCAGGTTTTGCTTGGAGCAAGGACCTGTTTAAATAATTATTTTTCTTAAGGTATTTATTTCTTCTGCTGTATAAGACTTGTTTCCGAGTTTATATTTGATCCAGACATGAGAACTATTTGAATATTATTATTTGTTTCAAACTGTTTTCTGTTGCTTAATAAGTTATTCATGCATGCTTGGTTATATATAAATCTAGTTATATTCTTGTTATGATGCTGAGTCGATCCTACAGCTTATGGATGATGTAAAAATCATTCGCTGGGCTTCGTCACGTGCTCGTATTCCATATTTTTGGGAAGCGGGGCGTGACAAGGTTTTTAGTGGTATCAGAGCTCAGGTTTGGCTAATGTGTTAGTTGACTAATACATTAGACAGACTTGACTCAGTCAGGATTAACTCAACATTTAACAGACCATGCAACCACATGAATAATTTAATAGTCAACTCGATCTGGATACAAGTCTTATCCCATCCATTTTGATCCCTTCATATTCAATTCTTTGAATTCCTTCCTTTCTTCTGTCTCTTGCAGTACAATTTAATTCTTCCGTACCCATATTCTTTTGATTCCGGTGCAAGCGATCTCTTATCTTCTGCTTGTCTCGTTAATTCCTTCTTATTTCAACTCATGTGTCGTTTATTGCTTTCCCTGCCTTGCATTCACTTTTATTTGTTGATTCATTTTGAGTATCATGCTGATTATTTCTTCCCTGCTATATTCTCTTCAATTCTGATTTTGCCCCTCGTCCCTGTTCCTTCGTATTCAATTCCTTAATTTTCTTTCGTCCCTTCTAGTCATCATTCTCTTTAACTCCTTATTGGATGTAGCTTCATTTTTCTCCTACTTATTTTTCTCTTTATAATTATTTTTCTGAATACTTTCTATACTTCGATGGTTAATTATTATATTTATTTTCGATCTTCTATAAAAATGTTTCTCAACAAAGATTTTATTATTTCGAACAATGATGTATTTTAATTTCACTTTTCATTTTTGATCGACTATATGTTTCTACTGGGTTATTTTGATAAGACAAATTCTTATTTTGTTGCATCATGCTATTATTACTACTATTATTATTGCTATTAATTTCGTTATCATTACTAGTATTATTATTATTGTTACTACTATTGATGTTCTTATTGTTGTTTTCATTATTTTATTAATATTGTTAATATTAAATTACTTCCACAAAAATGTTGGGTACAAACTATATCTTGTCTTGCATTATTATTTTTACTAGTGTTGTTGATATTTCAATATTATTGTTATTGACACTATTATTTTTATCGTTACTATTATTATTATTATTATTGATTTGTTTTGAGCCCTAGCATGCTTATTTTATATATATTTCACCACTTCGGTGCAACCTAATGTCGAGATGGCAAATATGCAACTCGATGTCAATGGAGGCAAATTGCAACTGGATATCGGCGAGGCAAAATGTGCAGCCGAATATTTGGATGGCAATTTGAAGCCTGATGTCGTGAAGGCAAATATGCAACTTGATGTTAAGAAGACAAGATTTTCTACCTATTACTAATTGATATTTCAAGACTCGTTACTTATATAAATAAACTGATGGTAAAGGAATAATTTTCGTTATTATGGGTATTATTATTATCATTGTCGTTTCGATTTATGTTATTATTAATATTTTCATCACCTTTATTGCTGTTATTATTTCTATTATTATTACTGTTACCTTATTGATATTATTGTTATTATTATTATTATTGCTATTATCATATTATTTATTATCATTATTGATATTATTTTTAATGCTATCATTATTATTATTATTGCATTATTTCATGAATGTGTTGAATTCTATTTTGTCATGTATGTATTATCGTTATTATTAGCATTGTTGATATTTTTATTTCATCGTATTATTATTACCTGTATGATTATGACGATTTTTATTTCTGTTATTATTATTATTATTATTATTATTATTTTGTTACTAATATTGCTAATTTTGTCATTATCATTGTTATTATTAGTTTTTATTGTCATTATTATTTTCTATTACTATTGATATTATTATCATGGATATTGTTACTATTGTTATTCCTATTAAAGTCATTAGTTTTGATGTATACTATATATTTTGATTATTTGAATTGAAGCTCAAGCCTTATATCCATTTTGCATTATCGCCTATCTCTATTTGGAACCCATACTCTCTTTGATTCTGGTGTCTCATCCTTTCTTCCTGCTCGGTTCGTCGCATGGTGTCACGTGGTCTGCAACGATGGTGTCACGTGGTCTGCAACGACATGTCTGGAGCTTGGAATGTCACCATCGGAGTGGCGCAGCGGAAGCGTGGTGGGCCCATGACCCACAGGACCCAGGATCATGTTGTTGTTTCTCCTTTCTTGTATTGTGTTTTGTTCCATTCCTTGCACCATTTGCTGTCCCCTATCTCTTGCTTTTGTTCCCATCCATTGACTCATTGCGTGGTGCATCTTTCCCTTGTCGCTCCTTTCTTCGATTCCAGCTCTTTCTATTCGTTCACCTCCTTGCCTTGTTATCTTGCAAGTCTTGTGGTGTTCAATGTTCTTCTTCGTTTTTGATACCGGTTATTTCCTTCTTGCATTCCACCCTGCCATCATGTACTCATTCATTATTGGATTCAATTCTTTCCTGTCTTCCATCTCCTTGGTTTCAGTTCTGCCTACTCCTTCATCGTATTTATTATCTTGTGTTATTTAGATCCTTTAGATACTGTTATTCTCTTTCATGCCATCCATTTGACCTCGTTGTTATCCACTCCCTTCTTATTTTGGTGTTACCACCAAGTTGACTTCTCCTTGGATCCCTTGTTTGTTACCGCCCCTAAGTTACTTTACCCTGTCCTATGTACCGCCTAAGCAAATTTCGAGGACGAAATTTTTGTGTAAGGTGGGTAGGATTTGTAACTCCTGTTTCCCGTATTTGTATTTTATACCGTATTTTTCTCAATTGTACTCTTTTGTCTATTTGAGATCCCGTATTTTATTTCAGTTCGAATAAAATCATTATTTTTGTCTCGAATCAAATTTTTGGGTCCTTTTATCAAATTCATTTGTGTGCCATTTGTGCCGTTCTTCATGAAGAATTGCCCAATTCTTCTCGTTTATCTCTTTAATATCCATTTTATTGTATTTTGACCATTTCTTCTGTTGGGCTCTTTTTGAAACGGATCCCCAAAACCCACGAACCCGCGAACCTGCAAACCCTATTATATAAACCCCTATCCTAACCCTAATCAACCCTAATACTGTTTAAACCTAATCTCTACCCCGCCGCTAATCGTCTTCGTCCCATTCCTTTCTCCTCCATTTTCGCAACCGCCCAACCCATCTCCGATTCCCTTCCGCTCGCCCCCAATCCACCTCGTCGACCCCCCACTACAACCACCGCCATCTCCCTACCACCATCGCCCTCCGTCTTCGCCATCGAACCCAACTCCGAACCCACTCTCGCCATTACCATCTTCCCGTCGCTCCGCCACCTCCGACCAGATCCCCGCCACTTCGCCGTCTCTAGCACACCCCTCTCGACCGCTCTACCCTCTCCGCTGCTTTGCCAGACGCCGCCGAACCCCAACGCCAATCCCGCTCTCACCCTCTGTTCGAACCCACGAACAGAGCAACCTCGCCGTCACCGCGCCGTCGCTTCTCGACGTCGTCGCCGCCGTCGCTGCACTCCGTCGCTGCCGCAGTCGCCGCCAACGAAGCACCCCGCCGTTGCTCTCTCCCGCTCTCTGCTCGATCGAACGAAGAAGAAGGAAGAAGAACGAATGAAGAAGAAGGAGGAAAAGGCGGGAGCGAATCACAGCCGTCAGATCGCATCAAGATTCGCGCCGTGATCGCCGTTCCGTGTTTCGCCACAGCAGATCCTGGACCCGTGTTCGCTGTTCTGGGATTGGATCCGGTGCACAGGAGAGATCTGATTGGGCGTTTCGCTGTTTCGTGTTCTACCCGCAGCGGATCCGATCTTCGCAGTTTGCTGTTTGGGCCGATCGTGTGTGCGAGGAAAGCTCGATCTTCGATCAATTTTTGGATGCGCTTTTCGAGGACATGTTCGGGGATTTTTCTTCTCAATTTGCTTCAACAAGCGGAGTTTATAATCGTCGATTTAAGGCAAGTAACCTTGTACATCTTATTGTCCTAGTACAAGTCTCCTTGAAATACCACATATAGTTAGATTGTGACTCCCTTTGAAATATCATAGTAAATCAATTTGAACCTTCAAACTCACAAATCTAAGAGTCACAAAACTTTCTCGTATTAAATAATAATCAATTGGACTCTTTTATCTCCTTGAACACATGAATCACATGGACATATGAATTAAGGACCCCTAAAATTTGTAGACGCATATAAAGTTAGTATTTTGACGAAATTGCGACTATTATGACTTGAAAAATATTTATTAGTTGCTGTTTTGACATCCGTGATTATGTGTTTATGCTACTTAACAACTTAGACACCAAATTACATATTTCCATGAAACCTACATTAGTAAATAAATTCTGAATGTTGCTGTCTGAATATTATTTTGCGGTTTCGACCCTTTTATCACTGGAATTTGGGCCCGAGCCCTGAATATGAAATGTAGATCCGGATGTGTAAATATCGATAGACTCCAAGTTGATCGAATTTGGAGCTACGGTCTAGGAGTTATGGCAGTTATACCGCAGCTGTGTCAGTAGACGCAGTTTTGCGAAACTGCTGTATATATTTACTTTACAAATTATTTCAGCGGTGTAAACAGCGAGCGCTTGACCCCAAATTTTATATGTAGTTGCTGGACACCCTATAGGACATCTCCAATTTTTCTTAGAATTAATTTATATTATTTCACCCCTGTTTCACATGTATAAATACAAGAACACAAAATCTGCCTGAACAAATGTAACAAGCCGGGTTGAGGGAAAGACTATAGAGTGGACAACATAGGTAAGTGTACTCGGAAGGGGGCCCGTGTTTCCCAAGTTGTATGTTAAATGGAACTAAGTGCCACGTAGAACTAAGTGCCACGTCATGGGTGACGGGGGCCACCTCTAGAGCCTACGGGGACCACCTCTAGAGCCCATTATATGATTACATGATGTATGTTTGAGATCACATGGAACTAAGTGCCACGTAGAACTAAGTGCCACGTCATGGGTGACGGGGGCCACCTCTAGAGCCTACGGGGGCCACCTCTAGAGCCCATGGTTGATCACCTGCTAGTTTGATGCCTGAGTACACCGCCCTATAGACCCCATTACTATGTCTAAGCGCAATTGATTTGACTGTAGCAACCATGTAGTATAATGGATGCATGTCGTGCTACCTAGATAGTAATAATTACAAGACTTGAACTTGACACCTGTCACTTGATACCTGATGATATGATACATGAAACATGATACCTGAGACTTAAAGCCTGGAACTTGATACTTGGACTTGACATTTGAGACCGGGCATTTGAGGTAACTTATGACAGTAGACTTGAGTTTTGCCGCTTGATGTTAAATACCATGTAGGTATACCTGACATGTGTTTCACCACTAGTAGTTGTTACCCAATCTAGTTATTAAGATGTTTCCCTCTTGCTAGATAGTCCCTGAATTTGTCCATTACTTGTTATAACTCTGTTACATTCTTGATTCCAGTTCCTGTTTCCCCATACTTGTACTTGCTTTCACTATTTGTGGCCCTAGCTTGCACTAAGGGCATTCTCTTTGTTTTCCCTTTGTTTTCCCTTTTGTATTTGTTAAGCAGACTTGGAAGACGAGTTGCCTGCTGGAATTGACAAGCAGACATTTCAGGTTTTGCTTGGAGCAAGGACCTGTTTAAATAATTATTTTTCTTAAGGTATTTATTTCTTCTGCTGTATAAGACTTGTTTCCGAGTTTATATTTGATCCAGACATGAGAACTATTTGAATATTATTATTTGTTTCAAACTGTTTTCTGTTGCTTAATAAGTTATTCATGCATGCTTGGTTATATATAAATCTAGTTATATTCTTGTTATGATGCTGAGTCGATCCTACAGCTTATGGATGATGTAAAAATCATTCGCTGGGCTTCGTCACGTGCTCGTATTCCATATTTTTGGGAAGCGGGGCGTGACACATTGTCTCGTATTCATGTTTAATTATTGTAAAAGAATAACAAGCCGGGGTGATAAGGGTAAGACCTCGTAGTGGACAATATAGGAGAGTGTACTTGGAAGGGAGCCCGTGTTTCCCGTGTTACATATTCACTGACTAGGTTTACTGACCATGTTACCGACCAAGTTTACCGACAAGTTAACCGACCAAGTTAACCGACCAAGTTTACCGACCAACTTAATCGACCAAGTTTACTGACCAAGTTTACCGACCAAGTTTTATAGACATGGGAAGACCCAATTACATGACCTATAGAATTCACCACTAGAGTCTAAACGTTAACATGTTTGTATGCACCCGAACCTGTGATATTGGACGCAAGATTGCGTGCATTAGATATGACTAATTAAATGAATAGACTTACGATTAACACTGAGCACATGCATATTCCTGATTACAAATTATATGATTCCTATTTACAAATTACGTGCTCGATTTACAGTTTCATGATTCTTCTTTATAAGTCAAGTTACCTGATTCTCGATTACATCTTGTATTCCTCGTTACATGATTTATTTCCTATACACATGATTCCATGTTCTTGCTATATTCATGTTCTTGTTACCTACTTGTTTGTACTATTTGCGACCCGTTACTTGCTCTAACGGGTGTTACTCTTCCCCAACTCGGGATGATGAATTTACATGAGTGGGAGAAGAATTGCCAGAAGAAATTAGTGATCAAGTGTTTTAAGGAATGGAGATGAATTCCAGCCTGCTTTACTTGCTTTATATTATGTTTCTCAATTATTTTTGCATTAATGCAAACTTTGTATTCCGGGCTTTATTGACCCGAAGTTATTTACTTTCCAGATGTTGGTTATGTATGAGACACTTCATGGATTATTCATGTTTATGTGATATTTGCGTGGTTATTTCATCTTTCATATTGTTGAGTTAAACTGTTACAGCGTATGGATGATGTACCCATCATTCGTTGGGCCTCAGTTGCGTGCCCGTGTTTCCGTATAATGGGAAGCGGGGCGTGATACTATAGGTAAATCCCTAGCTACCCAGACCGAGGCCATGAGTTCATGGTCGTATATGTGAAGGCCGCCGATAATGCCATTCTCGGCTGCCACGGCCTAGAAGCTCTCCACTCTGTAGCTTTGACCTTTCATATGAATATGAAGTTCCCCAAATCAGCTGGTAGGAGAAATTAAGGGGAGTCAAGAAGTTGCTCAGGCATGTTACACGTCCACAATAGGGGTCTTCGTCATCCCTCTCGATGCCTTAGAGCTCCCCCAAGAAAGGAATCAAGTCGTGTCTGAGCTCGTTGATGAATCAGAAGAAATCCCTTGTTCCCAAGAAGACCAATCCAAGTGCTTTCGGTGTAAGCCAAGCTCTCCCCTATCGAGTCAATGAACAACTTATGAGATTCATTAGGGAGAACCATCTTTTATTCGCTTGGGCCACTGATGGCATGCTTGGCATCTTATAGGACTTGATCATGCACCACTTAAGTGTCAATCTAGATGTCAGGCCGATCCAACAAAAGTGTTGCAAGTTCGCTCCTAATAGGCAACAAGCGGTCAAAGAAGAGGTCGACAAACTTCTAATCGCTCGCTTCATTCAAGAAGTCAGCTACCTCGAGTAGCTGGCCAATGTCGTTATAGTAAGTGAGAATTTGCATCAACTTCACCTACTTGAACAAAGCTTGCCCAAATGATCCCTTTCCTCTTCAAGTGTTGATGCTCTGATTGATGCCACATCCGGACATGGGTTCCTCAGTTTCATGGATGCTTTTTCAGGGTACATTTAGATCTAAATGTTCCCTCCCGACATCCCAAAGACATCCTTCATCACTGCCTATAGCCTCTAAAACTATCGGGTCATGCCCTTCGGGCTAAAGAACACTGGTGCCACTTATCAACGATTGGTGAACAAAGTCTTCAAAGAGCAGATAGGCCAAAACATGTATGTCTATAAATATGATATACTTGTGAAGGGTCTTAATAAGAATTACCAAATGGCCAACCACCAAGAAGCCATCGACATCCTGTAGAAGCACAACATGAAGTTGAACCCCTCGAAGTGCACCTTCAGGGTCTCCACATGAAAGTTCTTGGGATTCATGGTTAGCCAAGAGGCATTGAGGCCAACCCGGAAAAGATCCAATCCATATTCGACATGTCTCCCCCGTCCAACATCAAGGAAGTTCAGAAACTCACAGGGCACCTCGCCATCATCGGCCAATTCCTCTCCAAGTCTGGAGAGAAATGTCTCCCTTCTTCAAAGCTCTCCTAGGATCAAAGGGTTTTTAATGGGGAAGCACAACAAGAAGCCTTCGAAGTTCAAGGCGTATTTTATTAGTCTGCCTCCCCTAAGTAAGGCAGTGCTGGAGGAAGTACTCCACATTTATCTGCATACTTCAGATCAGATCATCAGTGCGGTCTTGGTAAGAGAAGAAAACATGGTCCAGAAGTCAATCTACTATGTGAGCAAAGTTCTCCATGATGTCGAACTATGTTATTCTAAGATGGAGAAGATGGCCTATGCTCTCATAATAGTCACCTGAAAGCTTCACCCCTTAGTCCATCTTAGTCCTTACTGACAATCCCTCAAGCAAGTACTCCACAAGCTGGAGAACTCTGGGTGACTCATGAAGTGGTCCTCGAGCTTAGCCAACACGACATCAACTACTGGCCGAGGATGGCTATCAAGGCCCAAGCACTAGCCTAATTCATCATCGAGAGAACTATCCTGGATCCTTGTGAGAAAGGCAAAGATCCTTTACTCTGGAGTGTCTACGTCAATGACTCCCCATGCATAGAAAGAAGCAGAGCTGGTGTCATCTTACTCAGCCAAGATGAGTTCATCTTTCAATACTCATTTCACCTCAATATACAAGCCTCCGGCAATGAGGATGAGTATTTGGCGCTGATTGTTAGCTTCCTCTTAGCTCAAAAAGCAAGGACCCGAAAAGTCAAAGTAATCTATAAATCTGAGCTGGTAATGAATCAAATCCAAGCAGAATATGAAGTCAAGGATGACCGCATGGTCAAGTACTTGGCTTGGGTCAAGGAACTCTTGGCCACATTCTCTGTCGTAGAAGTTGCTCGCATTCCCCATAAGGAACACAAGCAAGCAGGCGCTCTCTCCAAGTTAGCTTCCTCATACTTCAAAGGACTCTACCATACTATACTCACTGAATTCATACTCAAGCCAAGTATCGAAGAGGAAGCTTTGGAACTCATGGTCATCCCAGCTGAAACATCCGGAGACAATTGGATGAAACCCTTGATCAACTTTCTCGACAAGGGAATCCTCCCAGCCCAATTCGTTGCCAAAAAGTTCCACACTTTCTGCTTCGATCTCAAAATCGAACAAACTTTCTCTTTCATTTCAAATCTTCAGACCAACGGTCAAGCTGAGAACGTCAATAAACAGATCCTTGTTGGCCTCAAGAAGAGGCTTGATGAAGCTCCAAAGAGACTATGGGTCGAAGAGCTATCGAGTGTTCTCTAGACCTATAGGACCACATAAAGGACCCTAATAGGAAAGTCTCCGTTCAACTTCACCTTTTGGTCTAAAGCTCTAATCCCCTTAGAAGTTGGAGTACCCTCTCCTCGCCTCCTTTCTTTCAATGAAGAAAAGAACTCGAATAATCTCTGGAAAACCTTGATCTCGTTGAAGAGGTCCACTAGAAATTTGCCCTATGAAGACAGATATATTAGCAGAGGGTGAAGAAGTCCTATAACAAGAAGGTTCGCCCGAAAAAACTTAAGGAGGGAGACCTCATCCTGCGAAAGCTCAAAATCTCCGAGCCGTGCTCCTAATTGAGAAGGACCCTACAAAGTCTCCAAAGTTGTCCACCTAGGAGCTTATCGACTTGAAGACTTGGGGGGGGGGGGGGGGTCAAGGAGATATCAAGGAGCTGGAATGTGGAGCACTTGATGAAGTAGAAAGAGGGTGCTTAATGCTCTCCCGTAGAATTTTAAGATTTGTAATAAGTTCGACATTCATAACTGTCAGAGCATGCAATGAAGGCTAGCCTCCTAGGCAGCCACTTAGGTATAATTTTCAATAAAAGTCCAACATCTTTTTCATAATCTTGTAAAACTCTACGAATGCTAATTATGAGTTTGGTGCTCAACTCATCTTCCAAGCTATACAAACAACACGCTAACTCTCAAACAACAAGTTTGGAGTCCAACGCGTGACTTGAGCTACTCCCTCTTCAGAGATCAACTCGTCACTAAATCAGCTCATGTGATTTCATAACTCTCAAATAGCAAGTTCGAAGTCCAACTCTTCCCTCTAGCTGCTTCGCAACTCACTAACTCTCAAATAGCATGTTCGGAGTCCAATACGTGACTCGAGCTACTCCCTCTTAGGAGTTCAACTCGTCACTCGAGCGGCTCTGGCAACTCGCTAACTCTCAAATAGCAAATTTGGAGTCCAACGTGTGACTCAAGATACTCCTTCTTAAGTGTTCAACTCGTCACTCGAGCTGCTCCTGCAACTCGCTAACTCCCAAACAACAAGTTCAGAATTCAACTCGTGACTCGAGCTACTCCCTTTTCTGAGTTCAACTCATCACTAGATTTACTCCTATAACTTCCTAACTCTCAAAAAGCAATTTCGGAGTCTGACTCTTCCCTAGAGCTGCTCCGGCAAATTGCTAATTCAATCCAGTAGATGGAAACAGAAAGAAAGCAAGAGTCAAGATGAAAATAAATACTTGGGAGATCTTTATTCCACTTAAAAATATTTAGTACAAGTTTAGGAAGCTAAAAACATGAGGTGGGTCTACAATTTCTCTTCACTCCAATCACTTATGGCCGTAGGGAAGAGGAATGCTTTGGTTGAGCGATACGGTGCACTTCCGATGCTACCTCACTACAAAACACATCCCTTGGTCACCCAAGCCGCCAGAAAGAGACTCCCACCCTGTAGATTGAGTCTGAGTTTCATGACCATGGGCACGCGGTGCCTCGACGAAGGAAGTCATTCTTGATGTCCATACTACAACTACTCCACTTTGAGAATCCCTCAGATTTCTCAACACTGCTCAAGGGTGGGACCCCTTCCCTTGATTATATTCTACACTGGGGCATGATGTACTCCTAGTTCATTATCCTTTGAGTAACATCCTTACCTGACAAATCTCCACCTCCTTCTCGATGAGCTTATCCTTGATGAAAGCATCCTTAACCTGAATCTTCCACCAAATCTTATGAGTGTGAGCCAAGCAACCTGGGTGAGCCTAAGTCGAGCAATTAGGACGAGTGTCCGTCAAGTTGGCAAGCTCCAAGCTCTTCTCAAGAAGCACATTCTTTAGCTAGTCCCACTCGGTCGTGGCTGCAAAGAGTGCACGAATGTAACATCTGTCTTTAAAAATTCTTAAGTATTTGAGTTATATTATTTTTATATATGATTTTGAGTATATTTTCTTATATTAAATGGTTTCATTTTATTTTATAATGATTTAATTGGATGTTCGGGGTTAAATGGGAAAAGTTAGAAATATAGGAGTTTTGAGGTGAGTTTTCTCGGAGGAGACAATTTCGATTTAACCCGATATTTTTCCTGTGTACTTGTGCATAATAGAGGGTTAGAAAATTTATAATTTGGAGTTGCTTGGTCTTAGCAAAAAGTTAGAAATTCTAGAGTTCGGGGTCGAAATAACTCTTGAAATGTTGATTTTATTTGAAATTGGGCTTAGGCCCAAAATCATAATCCTTCATACTATTAATGCTCTCAAAAATTACAATCTTGCCATTCTTATACCCTCCTTCTTTCTTCTTCCTTTTGGCCGACCGAAACCCAAACTAACCCAAACTTAGGGTTTTGCCATTCAACCCTCATCCCTCTTCAAGCTTTGTTTTGTTTGGGGGTTTTAAGAGATTTTTACGTGCTCTTTCAAGTGGCAGTATTGGTTTGCAAAGAGAACTTCGTTAAGGTATACCAAATTGTATCCTTGTTTATGGAATTGTATGTTTTTCATTTCTTTTAATAAAAACTGTGGTAGGATTATGTTTAGAGTATGTATAACATGCTTAAGGTGAAAGATTTCAATTTTTATAGTAATAATATGGAAATTTCATTAAACCTAGGCTTTGAGTTTAGGAAGGGTAAAGAGAATTGTATCTATTGTATGCTATTATTTATTTTGGATGATGTAGGATATTATGGGATAATTTAGAAGCATTTATGATAAATTTTAATAATTATTTGACAATTGTAAGGAATTTTTCCGATATCTGGAAATTGTGAAAGTATGGTTTATTGGTATAAAAACAAGATAATTATGAGAAAATATGTACAAATAATAGATATTATTCCCGAAGCGTATATGAAAGTTAATTTTGGGATATAGAAATTTATTTGGGGGTATTTTACCCTTAAAATATAAAATATTGATTTGAACTCTTCCGATCGAGGGAAAAAATTTGGATTTGAGTAAAGAATTAGTGAATTGTTGATTTGCCATGCTTACGTACATTGTTTATGGTGCATGAGTACATCTGATGTGAATTCGGGGGTAAATATTGTGCGTTTTGAGTTAATGGATTATGGGTTCGATAATTTTCCTAATAGGTGTGAAAAAATAAAGTTTGATTAGCGACTGGGCGAGCGAGGAGCGTATTCCTGTTGGTTCGTCAGGTGAGTATGATCATACTAGATATACTTTATGCTGTAGTAAAATTTTAAACATATTAAATGTGAATTGTGATAGTTATGGTCGGATAAAGAATTAATGGAAAATACGGAATTTTGATTGTTGAAATTGTGCTAGGTGGTGTAGTTGCATGATTTGATATGAGAAATGGTGCATGTATTACATGTGGGTGATAGATGAGAATTTTATATGATAAAAGATGAGATTAATGGCTTGGTATATGTATGATATGTAGGTAATTAAAGTGAAATAATAGGTGGTAAAATGATAAGATAGATATTCCGTGATAATATGATAAGATAAATAGTTTGGTATATGCATAATATGTGATAAAATGAAAAGATAAATTACATGGTGTATGCCGAATATGTGATAATTAGTTGAGATAAAAGATGAGATGATATGTAATAATAAAATGAGATAAAAAGATGAGATGAAAATGATTATAAAAGATAAATTTTGTTGACCAGTGCCTACATTAATCCTGCGAGTTTGGGCTAGACCTCCTAATACCCAAGAACCGGCTTGGGGTGCGGTGTTTGTTACCCAAACTATGATTGGGGTGCGGTATTTTTGTTGCCCAACTATAGGCTTGAGGTCCGGTTATTACCCAGTTTACCTGGGGTGCGGTGATTATTACCCAATCTATCGACTTTGGGGTACGATGTTATATTACCCAAGTTTCACTTAGGGTGCGGTGATTATTACCTAAATTATGTTTGGGGTGCGGTATATATAACCCAAGTTCTACTTGGGGTGCAGTGTATTCCCTCGCTGGCATAGGTTGGGAGGAAGACGTAGCCTCAGATGCGTAAGACCCTTGGTTGGCAGTGGTCCGCGTGTTTACTGGGCTATCGGCTTTCAGTATTTGGGATGATGTGGGGCACTGGTTGACAAATTAATAAAATGGGTAAATATGAAAAGAAAATAAAAAAGTAAAGAAAGTATGTATGTGAATGAAAGTGGAAAGTAAAGAAATTGTGTTATGGGAATGATTACGAAAAATAAAGGAAGTGAATAATATGAAATGAGAATGAGAAAGTAAAGAAAGTATATGATATGAAGTGAGAATAAAAAGTAAAGAAAGTATGTTATGTGAATGAATATGAAAGGTGAAGAAAGTATATATGTCACGCCCCGCTTCCCAAAAAGAGAATACGGAATACGGATACGTGACTAAGCCCAGCGAATAATTTTCACCATCCATACGCTGTCAGGATCTTTACAACATTTCACAAGATCAATCAGAATCGGAAGCAAGAGAAGTCAACCAAGAATGCATATATGAATCAAAATACCAACAGGATTACTTGAAACAAAATATATTAATCTCAAATTAACCGGATCTGAACAAGTCAATAATCCTGGGTCATACTGCCTAAATACAAAATAATCCAAGTAATCAAGTACAATTGTTCAAAATAAGCAACAAAAAATAATAATAGCAAAATCCAGTAACTAGTATCTCATATCACCTACTCCATCTGGCAGCTGGTCTCCAAAATCTGCAATTCAATAAATTGCAGGAAGATTGAAAAGAAAATAAACTCCCGTCAATGCAAGTTACGAGCCGCTTGTAGTGCAGGCACAAGTACATGGGAAAGATAAATAAATAGCATGGAATAGGCATGATAATAAAATAGAACAACTAACATGAATCATGAATAAAATCAAGTAACAACAGATGTATATAACATGTAACAGGTAATAGGTAGTATGCAAGCAGGTGAACATGTAACAGGTATCAAGTATCATGTACATGTAATCATGTATCAGGTAAGCATGTAACAGGTATCATGTTATGTCAAGTCTGGTATATTATTATCTAGGTAGCACTTCTTGCATCCATCCTTTTACTACATGGTTGCTACGTTCAAACAAGTTGCGTTTAGATTTCGTAGGGAATTCTATAGGTCATGTACTCGGGTATTGATGTGAATATTTGCAAGTGTACAAAATCGCAACAAGTAATATAGTTAAGTGAATAGAGTGTCGAACCCACAGGGACTAGATATTTTATTGAGTACCGATATCACTAGATGAATCACTATTTGGAAGATAAAAATTAATAAAGGATAAAACAACTAAATTAACTTAATCTAATTAAAACTAACTAAATTTGTCAAGAGGGAGAGGGCTGTGAAACTGTGAAGCTTTTGTGATTTGTTAATGGTAAAATTAGTTCTAGGGCTCTTGATTTCACCTCGTTTATCACACACACAAATTATAACTCCTTATGAATAAAAATATTATCTTTCCAAGTTGTAGACCAAAATCCTAAAAATATTAACCACTCTATCCACGTAGTCTAAAAATTATTCTCAACTAATTATTTGCCTATCCATCAAATTATTAATTGAAAATTTGGATTTCTTAACGGTCACATCCTCCAATAACGGTGTTTAATTTTTATTAACCACAAATCACCAGTTCGGTCTCTTCATGATTTAAAAGATCATACAAATGTCTATCTACCATTGTACGCATAAATAATAGAAATTAACACACAACCAGGAGAAATAGAATAATAATAAGGAATTAAAATTGTGTTCTACAAAACTAGGCTATATCTTAGCCTCTAGAATAATAAATTTAGTTCATATCAAACTTGCAACTAACAAAAATTGTTTGGGATTGCATCATAAAAAATATAGAGAAGAAGAGATACAAAAAGAAATAAAAATAATGCAAACCAAATTCCTAGAACCCAGCCCAAGTCCCTTTCTCTCTCTTCTCTATTCTCTGTCTCAAATAACCGAGCCACCGTCAAGTCACGTCAGATCGCTGCTGTCCTCTCCTTTGAACCGCACGCCAGACAGCAGCAATCCGTCCACGTCAGACGCCTAGTCAGCCGAAGTCCACGTGCACCTTAGCCACTATTGGCTTCGTCTTGATCACCGAGCCAACACAGGAACTAGTCGCTGTCTGGTGTGGTTTCGTCTTGATCATCGAGCCAACACCCAGCCACTCAGTTCTCTGTTCCGCTTCGTACACTTCAACTCGCCGCTGTCACTTAGCCACGTCAACTCGCCTCGGGAACACGCGCCAGAGAGAAGAGCTCTCTCTCTCTCTTTTTTTTAACTTTTTTTTCTTTATTTAATTTAGAAGCCGTCACCTCTTGAGAATTGTGCTCCAACCTTGACATATATTTATAGGGAACGGGAGAGAGAATTAGGGTTTGCGCTTTTGCAGAAAACTCCACTCTTTTCAATTATTTCCTTTCTTTTTTAACCCAGATATTTATTTTTTTCTCCTTTCTTCTTCTTTTTCCTTTTCTTACAAGCACGTGCTACTGCATACACAAATTAAGACCAGAATTTAGGATTTAAATAAAATAAAATTAATTAGTTAAAAATTAATTAAACTAACTAAAAATCATAATAGCTCATTAAAATCGTTCTAAAATTATTTATCGCACTTTTACTCAACAAAACAACAAAAATTGATAAATCCATAGTTTTACTTTGTTTGTTGATTTTTTTCCACAAATCTTTACTTTTTGCATCAAAAATATTATTTCTTCAAAAATAATTAATAAATTGAAATCTTATAGAAATAAGATGAATTATAGGCAATATCAACGAAAATAAGCAATTTTAATGGGTAAATGAGTATAAATATTTGTATATAAATTAGACACATCAAATACCCCCAAACTTAAGATTTTGCTTGTCCTCGAGCAAAAAAGTAGAATCATGAATAAGGGAATAATAATAGTAGACTCAACCCATCACACTAAGAGATCTTATCATGCAAGCATAAAAATGTCAATTAACAACATAAACAATAGCAAATAAAGTAAACCTAAACATACCCACTTTCTCCAGTGCAATTATTTATTCATAATTCGCAACCCAATCGTATTTGTCATGCAATTAATGTAATTGTAGTATGTAACAACTTAACCTGTGATTATCCCTTCTCTCTACTACAAACCGAGTAGCAAACTAGATTTTTTTTTTTAAATAATTTTTTTTTTCAGTCTCTTCTCTAAGTTGTCACTTGCCTTTTGACGCGAATGCAAAACATTTGTGATGAATTCACCCGGTTACTCAACAAGTCACAAACTTAAAGTGCTTTGCATACTCATATTTCAAGTTGCCGTTTTACGTAAAAGTAAACATTGGTGATGAATACCCCTAGTTACTAAGCAACTCAAAACATTGGAGTAGATTGACTTTATTCAATTTTTTTTCCCCATTATTACTCTATTTACTTAAACTCTGTTTAGGACTAGATCAAAGGGGATAATCACAAGAAAAAAACATCACATTTGTCTTTTATGTATAATAGCATGACTCACACAATTTTGTAAGGAATTTTGAAACTCAATAATTCTAAAGTAAATAAGTATGCTTACTCTTGATTTATAAGCAATTGTTTATCCCAAAAAATTATTTCAATGCTTATCACAATAAAGAACTCAAAAGTGTAATGGTGAGCCTAATTGAAATCCTTTTTTTGTTTTTGTTTTTCTTTTCAAAAATACATAAAAAAAAAAAATTGTAAACATTCCCCCCCAAACTTGAATATCACATTGTCCTCAATGGGAAAGAAAAAGAAAAACAAAAAGAATGCAAAAAGTTTAGAATTTCTCCCCTGAATTGTCTTGAAAATTCTGCACGCGCGATGTTCAGTATTTTGGCGATATCTGGAGCTGTAGATGTCCAAATGGGCTGATTTTTTTTATGCTGGAAAGCTAAGACGATAGGCTACAATCGCTGTTTGAATCAGTTTTCCAGATTCTGACTCCATACTGCTCAAAAACAGCCATCAATAAAGATGTACAAAACAGCTCCGCCCGGCGACTTCCAAAATTTATGCAATCCTACAAGATAAAATCAAAAATTAAAATAAAATAAAATAAAAGATAAATCAAACCTAAATACAATAAAATAAAACATGGGTTGCCTCCCAAGAAGCGCTAAGTTTTAAGTCTTCAGCTAGACATGGGGGTGAGATGGTTAAGTAACGCCAAGATCCAGCAACATTAAAACATCCTTTCTAATTTTTCTCTTCAGGTGTGGATCAGGTTCAAGCTCTAATTTGAGTCGTTTTCTTCGTGTTGATGATGTCTTTGATTCCCCTACCTCTTTGAATTTATGCTGAAAAAAATGAATAAATAGAAGGTGCAGCATCCAAGTACATAACATGTTCAAAAATATTTTCTTTTTCAGGTTCAAAAGTTGCTGAATTTGTTGGACATACTTCTATTGGTGATTTTTCAAATTTAGTCGTATGTTTCTCGCCCACAATTAAATCAGTTTCACTTAGTTGAATAGATGACTGTTCTTCAGGATGAATCTTTATGGAATTAAAAACATCATACATTACTTGCTTATGCTGAATTTGTTCCTCCACAATTTGTTCAATCTCACTTTGCTTTTCAACCACATTCTATTCGCCATTTTCTTCTTGTGGTTGCTCAATTGTCCTCCCGCTTCCTAATGTTATAACCTCGACATGCTCCTTGGGATTGACAACTGTATTGTGTGGTAATGTTCCTACAATTTTTTTGTTAAGAATATTTGAAAATTGATTAATTTGTACCTCAAGATTGTGAATGAAAGCCGAAGTTGAATTTGCAATATTTTGAATTGCCAAATCTGTCTTTTGTATGTATTGTTCTGCCCTTTGCATGTAGTGCATAAACATGTCTTCAAGTGTCGGTTTCTTTTCTTGCTGTGGAAAATTTTGAGGTGGTACAACTGCTCCTTGATTGTAGTTCCATGGATAATTGCGGGTGTTTCTCCATTCTTGATTGTATGTGTTTGAATAATGATTGTTTTGCATTTGAAAGTTCGACACAAAATTTTCATGTTCGGCATTTGATGGAGCAAAAGGATTCCCCACTTGACAATATGAACTTGAATGATTTCCTGCACAAAGATCACAAATCATATTAGATTGAATAGCATTAAAATTTATATTTTCTACTTGTTTAGATAAAATATCATTTTTTGCATTTAAAGTAGAAAAATGATCAAGTTCAAAAACTCCAGCCACTTTTCTTGGCATTGTTCTCTCTGAAGACCACTTGTAATTATTTGATGCCATCTCCTCTAAAAGATCATAGGCTGCTTTGTAAGTTTTGCTCATGAGTGCACCACCAGCTGCTGCGTCAACCATAAATCAATGTGTAACTCCCAAACCATTATAGAATGTTTGTATTTGTAGCCAATTCGGTAGTTCATGATTAGGACACTTATTTAATAACTCTTTGTATCTTTCCCATGCATCATACAAAGACTCAGTCTCAAATTGAATAAATGTGACAATATCATTCCTTAGTTTTGCTGTCTTTGCTGGCAGAAAATACTTAGCCAAAATTTTTTGTGCAAGTCCCTCCCAAGTAGTAATACTACCTGGTGGTAGATAATGTAGCCAAGTCTTCGCCTTATCTCGTAGTGAAAAAGGAAAGAGTCTCAATCTAATTGCATCATCTGATACTCCATTGTGCTTGAAAGTGTCACAAATTTCTAGAAAGTTTGCAATGTAAGCATAAGGATCCTCGTGCGGTAGTCCCCAAAGAACAGTCTGATGAATCATTAGAAGCATTGCCGGTTTAATCTCAAAATCGTTAGCTTCAATAACTGGCTTCTTTATGCTTGATTCATAAATTGAGGGCATAGCATAGTCTCTCAAAGGCCTGATTTCATCATTCCCCATGATAATGTACGTGTATGTCCTGAAATATAAGTACCGAAAAAGAAAAAAAATAGAAAAAACTAAAAAAAACTAAAATAAGAAAAATAAATAAAAGTAAAAGTTAGGCAAACGAAAATAAAGATGTAAAACAATAATAAAATAAAAATAATTACAAAAATCCAAACAAGCAATAATGTAGCAATTTTTAATATCAATAAAAGAATAACTAGTCCCCGGCAACGGCGCCAAAAACTTGATGTGAATATTTGCAAGTGTACAAAATCGCAACAAGTAATATAGTTAAGTGAATAGAGTGTCGAACCCACAGGGACTAGATATTTTATTGAGTACCGATATCACTAGATGAATCACTATTTGGAAGATCGAAATTAATAAAGGATAAAACAACTAAATTAACTTAATCTAATTAAAACTAACTAAATTTGTGAAGAGGGAGAGGGCTGTGAAACTGTGAAGCTTTTGTGATTTGTTAATGGTAAAATTAGTTCTAGGGCTCTTGATTTCACCTCGTTTATCACACACACAAATTATAACTCCTTATGAATAAAAATATTATTTTCCCAAGTTGTAGACCAAAATCCTAAAAATATTAACCACTCTATCCACGTAGTCTAAAAATTATTCTCAACTAATTATTTGCCTATCCATCAAATTATTAATTGAAAATTTGGATTTCTTAACGGTCACGTCCTCCAATAACGGTGTTTAATTTTTATTAACTACAAATCACCAGTTCGGTCTCTTCATGATTTAAAAGATCATACAAATGTCTATCCACCATTGTACGCATAAATAATAAAAATTAACACACAACCAGGAGAAATAGAATAATAATAAGAAATTAAAATTGTGTTCTACAACACTAGGCTATACATCTTAGCCTCTAGAATAATAAATTTAGTTCATATCAAATTTGCAACTAACAAAAATTGTTTGGGATTGCATCATAAAAATATAGAGAAGAAGAGATACAAAAAAAAAAAAAAAATAATGCAAACCGAACTCCTAGAATCGAGCCCAAGTCCCTTTCTCTCTCTTCCCTATTCTCTGTCTCAAATAACCGAGCCGCCGTCAAGTCACGTCAGATCGCTGCGTCCTCTGCTTCGAACCGCACACCAGACAGCAGCAATCCGTCACGTCGCATCTGTCCATATCGCCACGTCAGATGCCTAGTCAGCCGAAGCCCACGTGCACCTTAGCCACTATTAGCTTCGTCTTGATCACCGAGCCAACACAAGAACCAGTCGCTGTCTGGTGTGGTTTCGTCTTGATCACCGAGCCAACACCCAGCCATTCAGTTCTCTGTTCCGCTTCGTACACGTCAACTCGCCGCTGTCACTTTGCCACGTCAACTCGCCTCGAGAACACGCGCCAGAGAGAAGAGCTCTCTCTCTCTCTTTTAACTTTTTTTTTCTTTATTTAATTTAGTAGCCGTCATCTCTTGAGAATTGTGCTCCAACCTTGACATATATTTATAGGAAACGGGAGAGAGAATTAGGGTTTGCATTTTTGTAGAAAACTCCACTCTTTTCATTTATTTCCTTCCTTTTTTAACCCAGATATTTATTTCTTTCTCCTTTCTTCTTCTTTTTCCTTTTCTTATAAGCACATGCTACTGCATACACAAATTAAGACCAGAATTTAGGATTTAAATAAAATAAAATTAATTAGTTCAAAATTAATTAAACTAACTAAAAATCATAATAGCTCATTAAAATCCTTCTAAAATTATTTATCGCACTTTTACTCAACAAAACAATAAAAATTGATAAATCCATAGTTTCACTTTGTTTGTTGATTTTTTTCCACAAATCTTTACTTTTTGCATCAAAAATATTATTTCTTCAAAAATAATTAATAAATTGAAATCTTATAGAAATAAGATGAATTATAGACAATATCAAGGAAAACAAGCAATTTTAATGGGTAAATGAGTATAAATATTTGTATATAAATTAGACACATCAGGTATTCACAGGATCACAAAACTTGGTCGGTAAACTTGATCGGTAATTTAGTAGGTAAACTTGATCGGTAACAGAAAATAACTTGGTCGGTAAACTTGATCGGTAACAGAAATTAACTTGATCAGTAACTTGTTCGGTAAACTTGATCGGTAAACATGTCACACGGGAAACACGAGTCCCCTTCCGAGTACAGGCTCCTATATTATCCACTACTAGATCTTTTCCTAAACCCCGGCTTGGTTATTTATTATTATTATCAAACATGCATGTATGTGTCACAAACAGGGCAAGAATAACATGGCATAAACAAGTAACATGTTCAGGTTGCAAGATAAATATGTACGGGTGAAAGACAACACGCAAAAGAGTAGGAACAACAAAAATTCTAGTTCAGGACAACAAGACAGTACTGCACTAAAACTGGGATTCCCGTTGCTACAAAAATGCAAAACTGAATCCGTCAAAGAATCTAGAAAATAGAATCCCGGCCGAATCTAGCAAATATATATAAGTCATACAGTATTTCACAAAAACATGAGTCAAAACTGAATTGAAACCAGAAAACGTGTTCAGCCAGAAATCAGAAGACTGTATTCAAAGTCAGGAAAACAGCATGAAAACTCATTAATTAAATCCACAAAAAATCTTGGGTATTCTCCTATATGTGCAGAATCAGAATATAAAGTTTCATAATTTTCCAACAAAAATAGAGTAGTTAACAAAAAATAGAAAACATTAAAATGCAGTAGTTTTGTAAATCTAGAATTATAAACACTGCAGTACGAAAACAGCAATATCTCACAAACCATAAATCCAAATCCAAATCCTTCAAAAGGGTGATAAAATAGACACAGTAGACTAACTTTCATATTCACAAATATTTTACAAACAGCAAGTAGAATTAGGTCGAAAATCAGGTTCTTTACTGAACAGTATGAAAATTCTGCATGTATAGTAATTGTTTGGAAACATAGAACGGTTTGTAAAACTCATCAAATAATTTCAAAAAAATTCAGGGTTAATTCCAATCAGGTCTAGTTGTATTTTGCAAAATATTGGATCAAAATAATACTTTTAATATCATGATAAAATAGATTACCCTTCAGAATTCATAGAAAACAAAATCTGGAAATCTCTCTATACCTCTGTAGTAAAATAGACATAACTCACAACTCGTAAAATAAAACTGAGATCTGTCAGAAGGGTTGGAAAATAGATAGAATTCTCTACAAATCTTATTCACAAATAAAATTCATATACTAACCTTAATAGGGTCTAAAATACTGATCAAAAGCAAGGTAACAGAAAAATACAGAATTATTCTTCGAACATAAAATCATCTAGTTCATGTAAAACTCATCCAAATCAACCCAAATATGAAATATAGTGTACTAGATTTCCAAAAAATATGGTATATGGTATTTTGCAATTCCATGACAAGTATAGCACGAATAACACATCAAGCACACGATATCACAAATAGCATGTATATATACATCCAAAATGTGGTCATCCCTAGTTGTTTCATGTCATGTATGTCGTGAGGCAACTATGGTCGAATCAACACAATATAAATAATATATAACAGAGGACTCATACACGAATTGTCTCTAGAATCAAACTACACTACAGGCGGTATTTAGTACTTGTATTACACAAAGAAAAGAATACAAGTTACTTGCCTGAGAGACGACGATGGGACGAAGCAAAGAGAATAACGGGAACGGGTTCCCGAGCAACAAACTCAACGAACGAACAACCCACAAACACAACAAACAACCACAAATGAATACACGAACTCAAAACGAACCAACAAGAACACGCACCACAAATGCACTCGCACACAAAAGAGCGTGAGGAAGCGAGAGAGGAAATGGTGACTCCGACACATTGTCGCTACTGGCGGTAGCGAGGGGGTCACACGGCGAGGGATAGCCGCTGAACCGGTCTGTCGACGGGGGAAGAAGCACAGCACACAGCGGTGTGTTGTCGCTACTGTGCTCTGGTCTGCCGACGGGGAAGCACTGCTGAGGTGGCTAACCAGGGAGTGGCCTACGGCAGCAGTCGCGCAGCACATCGGGACCGGGTGGACGTGCATAGGAAGCTAGCGTGCACTGGCTGATGATGGCGCTGTGAAGTCGGTAGGGCATAGGGGACGAACACAAGAAGGGGAAGAACGGGTTGGTGGTCGGGAGAGTAGGGGAGAGATCGGGAGGGAGATAGGAGGACGGTGATGGATAGAGAAGAGGAGGTAGGCGGCTATAGGTTACAGGAGAAACACAGAGTGCAATGGGATTTATATATATATGATGAGTAGGTTTTAGGGTTTTAGAATAGGGGTGATGGCTGACAGAGGTATAGGTAACGGGTATGGGGTAAGATAACGGGTCGGGTTTGGGGGGATATTAAAGATAATGGGTATGGGTATTTTAGGTTAACGGGTATAAGGGTAGGGTATCCAATAGGGTTTTAAAATCGATTAGGGTTTTTAAAAATTCAATAGAAAAATAAAATAACTTATAAAAATATTTTTTTTAGTAAAAATGTAATTGGCATTACAATATAGAATTTATTTAAAGTACTACAAATACAATTAATAAATAAAAGTGGATTTTTAATAACCAGTCAAAAATATCAACAATAACAATAATACTAATAACAATAATAATAATAAGAAAATTATAAAATAATAATTGTAATAATAATAGCAGAAATAAAAATAATAAGAGTAATAATAACAAAAAAATATGAATTGTGTTACAATATAAAAATCATAGAAATAGTTACAAATAAAATTATTGATCAAAAATAGATTTTAATAAGAGATCCAATAATACATTTTGACAAAAGAATTTGAAAGCGGCAAAAATAATTTCTGAAAATTTTAAATACAGAAATATACAGAAAATACGTATTTGGGGAAACAGGGGTTACAATATATGAGAATAAATATGAAAGTGAAGAAATTGTGCTATGTGAACGAATATGAAAAGTGAAAAAAATGTGTTACGAGAATATGCATGAAAAAAATAAAGAAAGTGTGTTATGTATTATGTGAATGAAAAGTGAAGAAAGTATATTATAAGACTGAAAAGGAAAGTAAGATGCAATATGAGAATGAAAAAGTAAAGTAAGGTTTATTATGAGTTGAAAAATTAAAGTAAGTGGTATTATTTGATGAGAATAGTTATTACAGTAAAACATGATATAACATGAGTTTGGACTGCCTGAGGATTGTGTCAAGGAACTACTCACCTGCTATTTCAGTGAAAATGGTGGGAACTACCTACCTACGCACAACTCCAAGGTGGATCGGTGGGGTGTTGGTATGATAGTTGTACTGTGGGATGAGAATAAAAAGTAAAGTAAATAGTAAGATTACGATGAGAAAATAAAGTAAAGTAATACCCAAGCTATCGGCTTGAGGTGTGATATTATATTACCCAAGTTATCGTCTTGGGGTGCGGTGATTATTACCCAAACTATGTTTGGGGTGCGGTGTTATATTACCCAAGTTATCGGCTTGGGGTGCGGCGTATTACTCGATAAGAATGAAAAATAAAGTAAATTGTAATATGTGACGTGAATGAATATTAAAGTAAATTATATGATAATATAAGAATGAGAAGTAAAGTAAGTTGTATGATGAGATGATAATGAAAAAATAAAATGAGAATGAGAAATAAAGTAAGGGGTATGATGTAATAAGAATAAAAAGGAAAGTAAATTGTATTTAGATAAGAGAATGAATGTGAATATATTATAAGATTGAATGAATGTGATGTTATAAGACGTGAGTGAATGTGAATAAAGTTTAAGATTGAATGATTGTGATATTATAAGATTTAATCAATGTAAGATGATGAGATGAGAATGAATGTTAATGTATTACGAGATGTGGTGAGATGTGAGTAAATGTGATGTTGTGAGACGTGAATGAATGTGAATATAGTATAAGATGGGAAGGGGTATTAAAATAGAAATATGATATGATATGGTTGATAGAATGGATGTTGATATGGTAGATTGGATGAAGACTAATAAATTTTTTTAATGCAATATCCAGTTTTCTTTCATGTTTAATCTCAAGTTATCTTTAATTATCATCATGTTAGTAAGTTCTTTTAATTCCCTTCATATTATTTAGTTCAGTAACTAACCTGGTAGATTATATTCACACCAGTTATGGCTGGGGGTTAGCGGAGTCCCTCCCTGAGGGAGAACGCCGCTGACCCTCTTTGCAAGTTTTGAGTAGCAGCGAGGTGAGATATCTTAGTAGTACTTAGTTTTGTAGTTATACTTTCCCGTAGTAGAGTTGGTGGTGTATATATCTATTATATACTTTTATTAAGCTAATTCATGTAGAATGAGGATATATGATAGTATTTGTGTAATATTTTGTATTTTGGAAAATTATGTATATAACTGTATGGGATGATGATATATAGGGATGTGATGAGGTATGTAAAACCTGTACCCGCCTCGTTGTGGTGTATTGGGTTCTTTAGGTTTGTTTTTGAAAGGTATTTCAAAGTTTTTTCTAAAAATCCTTTATGTTTTTAAACAAATTTTTGGTTTTTAATTTGTATCTTATAAATTATGATGAGTTATGCCCCAAAGCCCTATATTTATGTTGCCTGTGTGTTGTTGCTTGGATTGGCCTGGGGAAGATTGATATGTATTACCTGGGTTGTGAAATATGTAATTGTTTGCAGAATTCCATAAGGAATTTCTGTAAAAGGGCTAATATTTCATAAGAGACTCTGCTGAAATTTTAATTCGAATTTATAAAGTTTATTCTAAGTAAGAAATAGTGTAAGGAATAGTTTAAGTAAGAAATTGTTTATACAAGAAGTAGTTTAAATGTGGTGTTACAGTTTAGTATCAGAGCCTAGGTTAACAATGAATTTTTTGCTACTCCTAGTGATCTTGTTGTGTGTGTATGGGTTCATTATCGCTAAGTAGAGAATGAGAAGTTTGTTTTATGATTTGTGGGTGTTTTGCTAAGTGTTGATTACGTTATTGAGTGGTGCGGTCCCTATTAGACTTTTGTTTGACTCTGGGTCAGCGTTACCTTTCATAGCCCGTGCAAATGTTTTGCATCCTGACATTCTTATGTCCTCTTTAGAAGCACCGGTGAGAGTAAGTACACCATTGGTTAGCTCTATTTTATTGTTTGATGTGTGTTGAGAGGTGCAGATTCGTATGGGATCCCAGGTGTTTTCTATAGACTGTGTGGTCATGTGTTTTGATGGTTATCATTTTATTTTGGGGATGGATTGGTTGCGGAGGCATTATGCATAGTTGGAGTGCGATGAAGGAAGGATTCAGGTGGGAAAATCCGATGAAACCCCGTTTCTTATTGAATGCAATGCCTAAGGTGGTGATTGAAAATGTTGATGTGGTTTTTGAATTTGTTGATGTATTCGAAGGGATCCCTGGTCTTCCTCCTCGGCGAGAACTGGAGTTCAAGATTGATTTGATGTCTGGTACGAATCCCATTTCTAAATCAGCTTATAGTATGCACCTCACGAATTGGAAGGGATGAAAAGTAATTAGAGGAGATGCTTATGAAAGGGTTTATTCGTCCAAGTAATTCGTAGTGGGGCGCGCTGGCAGCCTTTGTAACATAGAAAATGGTTCACTGAGAATGTGTATTGAATAAGGTGACCATTAAGAATAAGCATCTACAGTGTTTTCATAGCTGGATTTGCAGACCGGGTATCATCAGATGAGCATAGAAGAGGGAAGTATTCCAAAGACTGCTTTTTGTACCCGGTATGGACTGTATGAATTTTCAGTGATGCCTTTTAGGCTGACGAATGCCCCTGTATTTTTTCATGGACTTGATGAATCAGACCTTCCGTCCTTATATCGACAGGCTCGTGATTGTGTTTATAGATGATATTTTGGTGTATTCTCGCAGTATGGAAGAGCGTAGACATCACCTCAAAATTGTGTTGCAGATACTTCGAGACCATAACTTATATGTTAAGTTTTCAAAATTCCATAGGAGCAAGAAGTTCAATTTTTGGGGCATATTGTGTCTGCTGAAGGCATATCAGTGGACCTGGAGAAAATTACAGCGGTGAAAGACTGGGAACAACCCACGAACGTTACAGAGATTCAAAGTTTCTTGGGTTTGGATGGATAATATCGGCGGTTTATTTCTCAATTTTCTATTATTGCTGCACCGATGACTCACCTTACCAGGAAGAATGTGTCATTTGTACGGTCTAAAGGGTGTGATATAGCATTCCAAGAGTTGAAAGAAAGATTGACTACTGCTCCTGTTTTGATTACCCCTGAGAAGGGGGTACCTCTTCAAGTTTATACAGATGCATGTGGTATTGGTTTAGGTGCAATTCTAATGCAGAAAGGCAGGCCTATGGTCTATATATCCAAGCAGTTGCGGTCACATGAAGTGCGTTATCCTACACATGATTTGGAATAGACGACAGTAGTGTATGCATTGAAGATGTAGAGACATTAATTATTTGTAGAGCAGTTTCAACTTTTCACAGATCATAAGAGTTTGAAATACTTGTTCTTGTAAAAGGAGCTTATCATGAGGAAACAAAGGAGGCTCCAATTTCTTAGTAGTTTTAATGTTGAAATAAAATATCACTCGAGGAAAGCAAATGTGGTGGCGGAAACCTTAAGTAGAAGAAAGATGTTGGCTCTTCGGATGTTCCAGGAGTGGAAAGTACTAGAAACACTGGGTCAATTTGATTTTACTTCAGTAGTAGATGGTGGCATGACTTCATATTTGGGCAGTTTACCAATACAGTCGTCTACCCTACAGCTAATCATTCGAGCTCAGATCCGAGATTCTTACTTGTTACAAATGATCCATGACCTAATTCTGGATGAGATTGATGAATGTCCTGCAGATTTGGTTAGTATACAGTAAGAGAGGTCTTCATTATTACCATAGACTTTGTGTTCCTAATGTGGATGGTTTACGGCAGCAGGTGATGGAGATTGCTCACCATACTAAGTATATTGTTCATCCCGGTGGCACAAAGATGTATTGAGATCTTAAGACTTTTTTGGTGGCCTGGAATGAAGAAGGATATGGATATTGGTGAATTTGTTGCAAAGTGTTTCACTTGTCAGAAAGTAGAAGCAGAACATCAGAGACCTTCTGGGTTGTTATAGCCCTTGGAGATCCCTCTGTGGAAGTGGGATATGATTAGTATGGATTTTATTGACGGACTTCCTTGTCCTCGTAGGGGAAATGAGAGTATTTGGGTAATTGTGGATAGGTTGACAAAGTCGGCTCTCTTTATTCCGGTGCGGGTTACCATGACAGTGGATAGTTTGGCCAGACTGTATATTCAGCATAGAGTTTAGTTATATGGAGTACCGAGCTCTATTATATTAGATCAAAATTTCTTGTTTGTATGCGAATTTAGGAGATCTTTGTAGAGAGAGATGGGGACACAATTAGATTTGAGCACGACTTATCACCCTGAGACAAATGGTCAGACTGAGCGGGTGAATCAGATTTTCGAGGATATGCTTCGTTCTTGTGTCTTGGACTTTGGAGGTAGTTTGGGGAATCATCTTCCATTGGTTGAATTTGCTTATAATAATAGTTATCAGGTGAGTATTGACATGGCATCTTTTGAGGTGTGTAGCTGACAAAAGAGTTATGCGGATAGCAGCCGAGACCTCTTAAAGTTGAAGTTGGAGATTTGGTATTCGTAAAGGTTTCTTCAGTGCGTGGAGTACGCCATTTTGGGAACTGGGGAAAATTAGACCCAAGGTTGTTGGGCCTTTCAGAGTTATAGAAAGATGGGAGCGGTGGCATATTGTATGGAGCTTGCCCTTGAAATGTCAGGCATTTACGATGTGTTTCATGTTTCTATGTTGAGGAAGTGTGTTAGAGACCCACCTCAAATTGTGGAGCGATCACAGATTGAAGCCTAGTTGGATGTTAAGTATCATATAAAGCCAGTGGTTATTGTAGATCGATCAGTGCGACGGAAAAGACATCAAGATATTCAGTTGCTCAGGATAAAATGGAGTTCTGACTGTACCAGGGAATTGAGGAAATGTTGGAAATGTTCAAGAGAAAGTATCCTGAATTATTTGAGGAGTTTTCCCTACCCTCGTAGCTCAAGGATGAGCTTCTTTTGAGATGTGTAACATGTAACATCTGTCTTTTAAAATTCTTAAATATTTGAGTTATATTATTTTTATATATTATTTTGAGTATATTTTCTTATATTAATTGGTTTTATTTTATTTTATAATGATTTAATTGGATGTTCGGGGTAAAACCGAAAAATTTTGAAATATAGGAGTTTTGAAGTGAGTTTTCTCGGAGGAGACGATTGCGATTTAACCCGATATTTTTCCTATGTACTTGTGCATAATAGAGGGTTAGAAAATTTATAATTTGAAGGAGTTTCTTGGTCTTACCAAGAAGTTAGAAATTCTGGAGTTCGGGGTCAAAATAACCCTTGTTAATTTTATTTGAAATTGGGCTTAGGCACAAAATCCTAATCCTTCATACAATTAAAGCTCTCAAAAATTTCAATCTTGCCATTCTCATACCATCCTTCTTTCTTCTTTCTTTCCCTTGCCTGACCGAAACCCAAACTAACCCAAATTTAGGTTTTGCCATTCAACCCTCATCCCACTTCAAGCTCTGTTTTGTTTGGGGGTTTTAAGAGATTTTTACGTGCTCTTTCAAGTGGAAGTATTGGTTTGCAAAGAAAACTTTGTTAAGGTATACCAAATTATATCTTTGTTTAAGGAATTGTATACTTTTCATTTCTTTTCATAAAAAATATGGTAAGATTATGTCTAGAGTATGTATAACATGCTTAAGGTGAAAGATTTCAATTTTTATGTTAATAATATGGAAATTTTATTAAACCTAGGGTTTGAGCTTAGGAAGGGTAAAGAGAATTGTATCTATTGTATGTTATTAATTATTTTGGATGATGTAGGATATTATGGGATAATTTAGAAGTATTTATGATAAATTTTAATAACTATTTGATGAACCCAATCAACGCCCTAGCTCTCCCCCTCAGCCGTGAACCACCCAAACCCGAACCCCCTGTTCCCCTCCCTTGTTCCTCGTTAAGCCGCCATCAGCCAAACCCCAACACCCAATCCCGAACCCCAGAGCACCGCCGCCGTTCGTGCCGCCCACTGTCGCCGTCGACGTTAGCCAGCGACGTCGTCGCTACCCTGTCGTGCCCTCTCTCTCTTCTACTTTTGCTGTTGTTGCCCTTCAATAGCTGTCTATTGCTCTATGCTGTTGGTTGTTGCTCTGTTAGTTTTTGTGCAGGTACATCACACGTGCTAAGTTGTGTTAGTTCGTGCGTTCGTTGCTTCGGGATCCTTATCCCGTTATTCTTGGTATTCATTTTTGTTGTTTTAGAGGCAAGTCACTTTCCCCTTGAATTGTACATTGTATCAAATTCAAGTTTCAATGAAAATCTTGCAAGTACATCCTATTCGTTATCATATCGTTGTATTGATTATCTTCGTTGGGTCTATTGAGGGTTTACACGAGCTAACCCCAATATTCTTGACATCGTGCCACTTTTGACTTTAAAGATTGAATCTTTCATGCATTCATGTAGAATCGAGAATAGGGTTAATCATATAATCATGACACAATTAATTATTGTAGAGAGAATTGCTAGGTTGTATGTTGTTTGATCGATCGATATTTGATTGATGATAAATTAATGTATGTATGTGTTCTTAATCTTATTTACCATGTTTTATACCCTTCATCTGATTGAGAAGTTCATCGACTAATAGAATTGTTACCCATCATGTTTAATTAATTTATTCCATGGAAAAATACCTAAAAACCTGTATGTTTCTTGTTGGCTGTATGTAGTCTGCTATTTTCGACTCGATGAATGATCTTAAAATGAATAAATTTCTTGTGAACTTATCTTTCTATTTTCCAGAAAATATTTAATTTCCGAATTCCGAGTTGTGTAGCAAAAGTTATGCTCGTTTTACTACAACTTTGTTTTTACTTTCAGATTTTCAGATTCTTTGTATATTAGATATTCAAACTGTTAAAAGGCTGATCAAATGATAAATTTTGTTCTGATAATTTTCAGATCGTTGCTTAACATGTTTAGGAGTCCAGAAAATATTTTTAATGAGTTTAATCTTGAGTTCTTGCTGTTTCAAAAAAAAAATAACATGATGTCGAATTTCTGCCTGAACATAAAATCTGTAAAGAATGATCTGTTTGATCAAGCTACTGTTGTCAGATTTTGAACTTTAAATATGCATTGGATTCATTCGGAAGTCTAGTTTCTAGAATTTCTTACGGATTCAGTTTTCATTTTCTATAGCAGCGGGAAATTACATTTTTGTACAGACTACTCTTACTGTCCAGAATTTTATAATCCAGATTTTAATAGATTAATTATTCCTATATTGTACTATTGCATGAATTAGTGTATGTATGATGCCTTGCATGATCCTAATGTGTTATTGTCATCATTCTAATTGTCCTATTTCACGTTACCATCCTATTGTTTCCCCTATTGATATTATTTTTCATCTCATGTTTCAAATTACATATTCTATTATTGCATTGATAAATAATTAACAAGCCGGGGTTTAAGGGATTGACTAGAGTAGTTGATGATGTAGGGACTGTACTCGGATGATGGCCCATGTTATTACTATTATCGTCATCGTGTAAGAAATTACACCATGGCCTGTGTTATTACCGTTATCGTCATTGTGCAAGAAATTGTCTTAATGGCCCGTGTTATATTGTTATCATCATTATACCCAGTACATGAACTATAAAATCTACCACTATAGTCTAAACGAAATTGATTGTATGCATCGAACATGTGGTTTGGAACATATGGGACACAGTAGTACGTGCATTAGTTGGGATTTAAAATTATAAATAGACTTAAGAATTGCATCACATCAACATTGCCTATTGTTCATCATTGTTCCTATTGATATTGAATATTGGCTAAGTGTTATTGTTATTGATCATTGAATATTGTTACCGAATATTGAATCACTGTTTATAGACATTGCATCAATTATCATGATATTGATTATTGTTATTGTCCCATGTTATTGATTCCTATTGATCCATTGACTTTATTGTTATATCGTTATTCTATTGTTCTTTGCTTTCTTTACTTGCTGTGCATCACTTGCTCTAAGGACAATTTTTTCCCCCTTTTTAGATGAAGTGTACACAGGTAATGAAGGAGAATTGCCTGCTGGGATTGGAGAGCAAACATTCTAAAGAACTATTGCTTTATAATTGAATGTTATTCCATTGAACTATTGTATTGAGACTTATTGCTATTGTGTTTGAGATTTATTATTGTATTGGGCTTATGTCCCAGATTTTATTGTTTTCAGATGTTGGATTATTATTGTATTTGGGATATTTCATATTGTTTTATTCCAAGTATTATTTTTCATGAGATTATTATCATTGCCTGCGCAACTGTTCTGTATTGATTATATTGTTGAGTTGATCGGATAAACAGCTTATGGGTGACGTTAGTCTTTCGCTGGGCCAATGTCAAGTACTCGTATTCCGTATTTTTGGGAAGCGGGACGTGACAAGATTTTTAGTGGTATCAGAGCCCAGACTTGGATAATATATCAGTCAAACATGATTAACGAAAGGAAGTTTGGCTTTGATTGATATATTAATCAGATTTGGGTTTTATTGGTTTGACTTAACAGTATGTGCAATACAGACATCACATGAACGATTGATAACCAACTTATGATCTGAAAACTAGTCTTATTTGATTCCTCTTTGATCCCTTCCATTCATTGATTCCTTATTGGGTATGATTTCATTCTTTTCATACCCATATTCTTTTAATTCCGGTGTCATCCATTCTTCTCCTTCCTGCTTGGTCCGTCGATCGGCATCACTTGATCTACAACAACATGTCTACAGCTTGGAGCTTCACCATCAAAGTAGCACAGCGGAAGCGTGGTGGGCCCATAACCCACAGGTCCCAAGATTCCTTGTTTCTTTATCATGCTACCCTCTATTCATGTCTATTTCTTGCACCTTGCTTCTGCCTTTTGTATTCTCACTTTGACTTCTTGCTAGATATTATCCTTCTTCATTCCTTCCTTGGTCATGTTCTCTTGACTCTGGTGTTACCCATTCTTTTGTTTCTTCCCGCTTCGCCGACCTGCATCGCTTGGCTAGCAGCGTCATACCAGTAGCTTGGAACATTTCTATAGGTGGAGGTGTTGTCGTGTGTTCTTAGATTTGTGAGCAGAGTCCCATGGTTATTGGTGGTGTGGATTTTGTTGTCGATCTGATTGTCATCAATAATTATGGATTTGATGTTATTCTGGGGATGGATTGGCTTGGTGCCACTCATGCTGTGATTGACTACCGGAAGAAGGTGGTGTTCCAAATGCCAGAACATCAGGAATTTGAATTCTGTGCCGGTGAAATGCCTCTTGCTTGTGTGGAGAAGTTGGCAAGTCAGGAAGTTGGAGTTATACAGGAAGTGTGTGATGATGATGTTGTCGCACCGTTGGTTGTTAGGGATTTTCTGGATGTTTTTCCTGAGGAATCACAGGAATTACCGCCAGATCGTGAAGTGGTGTTCAGTATTAATGTTCAGCCAGGAACAGCTCCAATCTCTAAGAGTCCGTACAAAATGGCTCCTGTTGAGCTGGCTGAGTTGAAGGAGCAAATTCAGGAGTTGTTGGATAGAGGTTTTATCAGGCTAAGTGTTTCGCCTTGGGGAGCTCCTGTACTATTCGTCAATAAGAAGGATGGTAGTCGGAGGTTGTGTATTGACTACCGTAAGCTTAATAATGTCACAATGAAGAACAGGTATCTGTTGCCATGTATTGATGACCTATTTGATCAATTAGGAGGCGTTTCTGTATTTTCGAAGCTGGATCTTCGTTCTGGTTACCATCAGGTTAAAGAGAAAGCTGATGATGTATAGAAGACTGCTTTTCGTACAAGATATGGGCACTATGAATTCTTGGTGATGCCTTTCGGAATTACTAATGCTCCAGCTGTGTTGATGAGCTTGATGAATCGAATTTTCTCTCCCTTCGTGGACAAGTTTGTGGTGGTGTTCATTGATGATATCCTGGTCTATTCTCGAAACCGTGATGAGCATGTTGAGCACTTGAAGGTTGTTTTACAAACTTTAAGGGATCATCAGTTGTATGGGAAGCTTAGCAAGTGTAAGTTTTGGTTGGAACATGTGGCATTCTTGGGCCATGTTATTTCTGATGATGAATTTTCTGTCGATCCGTCCAAGATTTCTGTAGTTAAGGATTGGCCGACGCCGAAGTCTATATCTGAAGTTCGGAGTTTTCTTGGTCTGGAGGGTTACTACAGGAAGTTTGTTCGGGCTCAAAGATTACAGGGTCGTTGACCAAGTTGACTGGGAAGGATCAGAAGTTTGTATGGAATGAGTTCTCTGAAGGAGCCTTTGTCGAATTGAAGAATCGGTTGACATAAGCACCTATGTTGACTATACCGGATGGATTAGGAGGTTTCGTAATTTATTGTGATGCTTCAGGTAGAGGGTTGGGTGCTGTTTTGATGCAACGAGCCATGGTTGTTGCATATGCATCTAGACAATTAAGGTCGCATGAGAAGAATTATCCTACCCATGATTTGGAGCTTGCTGCTGTGATTTTTGCCTTGAAGATTTGGAGGCATTATTTACTTGGAGACCGAGTGGAGATCTTGACCACAAAAGTCTCAAGTATGTGTTCACTCAGAAGGAGCTGAATACGAGACAAAGGTGATGGTTGGAATTGATGGCTGATTATGACATCAGTTTGCAAGGTCACCATGGCAAGATTAACTCGGTACCTGATGCTTTGAGCAGAAGACCTGTTGCTATGGTTTTTACTGAGCAAAAAGAACGTGTGGAAGCTAGGAGGAGGTTGGAATTGGATGTGGTATTGCCTGGTTCTGAGCAGAGTTGTATGGTGCTTCAGTTGCAGTCGTCTTTGGTGGATCGGATTAAGGAGGCACAGTCTGGTGATGTGAAGTTGCAGCAATTTCGAGCTGAGGCTGAAGCTGGTTCAAGAACTGATATGGTGATTCATGAGGATGGATCTCTCCGCTTTGGGACCCGTCTATGTGTCCGAAGGGGGAAGTCAGACAGAAGTTACTTGAAGAAGCTCATTGCTCGTCATACTTTATTCATCCCGGTGGTACAAAGATGTATCGGGATTTGAAGTTGCATTTTTGGTGGCACGGTATGAAGAGGGCTGTTGCAAGATTTGTTTCGCGGTGTCTGATCTGTCAGCAAGTGAAAGCGGAACATCAGAGGACTGCTAGACTTCTTCAACCGCTTCCTATTCCGGAGTGGAAGTGGGAGAATATCACTATGGATTTTGTGACTGCTTTGGTAGAAGTCCCAAGGGTCACAATGCCATATGGTTGATTGTGGATCGCTTGATGAAGAGTGCTCATTTCATTCCTTTCAGAGTTGGTCAGTCTACGGAAAGCCTGGTAGAGAGGTATATGCAGGAGATTGTGAGATTGCATGGTGTTCCTGTCAGTATTATATCAGTCAGAGATACTGGATTCAGATCTCAATTTTAGGAGACTCTTCAGAACAGTCTTGGGAGTAAGCTGAAGTTTAGTATTGCGTTCCATCCACAAAAATATGGTCAATCGGAGAGGACTATTCAGACCTTGGAGAATATGTTGAGGTCTTGTGTACTTCAGTTTGGAGGACCTTGGAAAGATCATCTACACTTGGTGGAGTTATCATACAATAATAGGTACCAAGCTAGTCTTCAAGCTACTCCGTATGAAGTCTTGTATGGTCATTAGAAGTGTAGATCTCTAGTGTGCTGGGATGACATTGGTGAGAGGAAACTTTTGGGGCCAGAATTGATCACGAGGACTGTTGTTGTAGTGGCCCAGATCAGGAAGCATTTGCAAGTCGCACAGGACAGGCAGAGGAAATGGGTGGACATGCACATGAGATCGCTGGAGTTCGAAGTGCGAGATCATGTGTTCCTCATGGTGTCTCCATGGAAAGGTGTGATTCATTTTGGTGGTGGAGGCAAGTTAAGCCCTAGATTCATTGATTCGTTCCATGTGGTGGAGCGAGTAGGCAAGGTAGCCTATAGACTCGCGTTGCCGCCAGCTCTTTCTGGAGTGCATGACGTCTTTCATGTTTCTCAGCTCAGAAAGTATGTCAGGGATGATAGTCATGTCATTGACTATTCGGAGTTATTGGTTCGACCAGATTTGTCATGTGGGATTCATCCAGTTTTGATTGTGGACCGACAAGAGAAGATTTTGAAGAATAAGGTTATCAAGTTGGTTAATGTTGCTTGGAATCCTCACTCGCCTGGTGCGTCGACTTGGGAGCTTGAAGATGTGATTCGGAACAGGTTTCCCCATCTTTTTGAGTAGTTCTTGTTCCTTTCTTTTCCTCGGGGTTACCCTATTACCACTTGCTTAAATTTTGAAGACGAAATTTTATTGTAAGGTGGGTAGGATTGTAACTACCGTTTCCGCTATTTTTTATTTTTTCCTTTTTTGTAATATTTTATTTGCAATTGAATAAAATACTATATTTTTCTTCCTTGATTATTTTAATTAAACTTGTTCGTGAAATTCCTCGTTCCTCTTGATTGAACTATTCTTCTTGATCCTGCTTTCTTTTATTTAATTGTGGGTATTTTTATTTGAACCCTATTATTTTAAATCCATCTCCTATTGAACCCTAAAACCCAATTTCAATTGTTCTTGACCCAAAACTGCTATTATTGGATCCTAAACCACTAACCTAACATCCTAATTGTACCCTATAAATAGAACTCTATTGCAAACCCTAAAAATTGCACAAATACAAACTCTAGAGCCGTCTATTCTCTCTCCTCTCTATTTTCTCTCTCCCCATCCAAAATTTCCCGCTCAAATGCCTACCCCCTTCTTCTCCGGCCAAACTCCGATGCTCCTCGCTGTCGATGCTCCTCCTGAGCGGCGCCCTCCCCATCGACGAACCTAGTCGATGCCCTAGCTCTCCCCCTCAACCGTGAACCACCCAAACCCGAACCCCCTGTTCCTCTTCCCTGTTCCTCGTCAAGACACCATCTTCCAAACCCCGACACCCAATCGCGAACCCCTGAGCGCCGCCGCCATTCGCGCTGACCACTATCGCCGTCGACATCAGCCAGCGACACCGTCGCTGCACTGCTGTGCCCTCTCTCTCTTCTACTGTTGCTGATATTGCCATTCAATTACTGTCTATTGCCCTTTGCTATTGGTTGCTGCTCTGTTATCTTTTGTGCATGTATATTGCACGTGCTAAGTTGTGTTAGTTCGTGGGTTCGTTGCTTTGGGATCCTTATCCCGTTATTCTTGGTATTCGTTTTCATCGTCTTATAGGCAAGTCACTTTCCCCTTGAATTGTACATTGTATCAAATTCAAGTTTCATTTAAATTTTTGCAAGTAGATCTTATTCGTTATCATATCGTTGTACTAATTATCTTCGTTCGGTCTATTGAGGGTTTACACGAGCTAACCCCAATATTCTTGACATCATGCCACTTTTGACTCTAAAGATTGAATCTTTCATGCATTCATGTAGAATTGAGAATAGGGTTAATCATATAATCACGACACAATTAATTATTGTAGAGAGAATTGCTAGGCTGTATGTTGTTTGATCGATTGGTGTTTGATAGATGATAAATTAATGTATGTATGTGTTCTTAATCTTATTTACCATGTTTTTATACCCTTCATGCTGATTGAGAAGTTCATCGACTAATAGAATTGTTACCCATTATGTTTAATTAATTTATTCCATGGAAAAATACCCAAAAACCTGTATGTTGCTTGCTGGTTGTATGTTGTCTGCTATTTTGGACTCAGTGAATGATCTTAAAATGAATTACTTTCTGAATACTAGTTTTGGCCTTATCTTTCTAGTTTCCAGAACATCTTGAATTTGTGAATTCCGAGTATTGTAGCAAAAGTTATGCCCGTTTTACTATAGCTGTGTTTTTACTTTCAGATTTTCAGATTCTTGTATATTTGATATTCAAAATGTTAAAAGGCTGATCAAATGATAAAATTTTGCTTTGATAATTTCCAGATCGTTTCTTAACATGTTTAGGGGTCCATAAAATATTTTTAATGAATTTAATTTTGAGTTCTTGCTATTTCAAAAAGGTAAAATAACATGATGTCGAATTTCTGCCTGAACATAAAATCTGCAAAGAATGATCTGTTTGACCTAGCTACTATTGTCAGATTTTGAACTTGAAATATGCGTTGGAATCATTGGGAAGTCTAATTTCTAAAATTTCTGATGGATTCATTTTTTTTTATGTAGAAGCAGCAAATTACAATTTTGTACAAACTACTCTTGCTGTCCAGAATTTTTAATCCAGATTTTAATAGATTAATTATTCCTATATCGTTCTTTTGCATGAATTAGTGTATGTATGATGCCTTGCATGATCCCAATGAGTTATTGTCATGATTCTAATTGTCCTATTTCATGTTACCATCCTATTGTTTTCTCTATTAATACTATTGTTCATCTCATGTCTCATATTGCATATTGTATTGTTGTATTGAAAAATAATTAACAAGCCGGGGTTTAAGGGATTGACTAGAGTAGTTCATGATATGGGGACTGTACTCGGATGATGGCCCGTGTTATTACTGTTATCATCATCGTGTAAGAAATTACACAATGGCCCATGTTATTACCGTTATCGTCATTGTGCAAGAAATTGTCTTAATGGCCCGTGTTATATTGTTATCGTCATCATACCCAGTACATGAACTATAAAATCTATCACTATAGTCTAAACGAAATTGATTGTATACATCGAACCTGTGGTATGAAACATATGAGACACAGTAGTACGTGCATTGATTAGGATTTAAAATGATTAACAGACTTGAGAATTGCATCACATCGACATTGCCTATTGTTCATCATTGTTCCTATTGATATCGAATATTGGCTAAGTGTTATTGTTATTGATCATTGAACATTGTTTCCGAATATTGAATCATTGTTTATAGCCATTGCATCGATTATCATGATATTGATTATTGTTATTGTCCTATGTTATTGATTCCTATTGATCCATTGACTTCATTGTTATACCGTTAATCCACTGTTCTTTGCTTTCCCTACTTGCTGTCCATGACTTGCTCTAAGGACAATTTTTTTTCTCTTTTTAGATGAAGTGTACACAGGTAATGAAGGAGAATTGCCTGCTGGGATTGGAGAGCAAACTTTCTAAGGAACTGTTACTTCATAATTGAATGTTATTTCATTGAACTATTGTATTGAGACTTATTGCTATTGTGTTTTAGATTTATTATTATATTGGGATTTATTATTGTATTGGGCTGATGTCCCGGATTTTATTATTTGTTTCCAGATGTTGGATTATTATTGTTTTTGGGATATTTCATATTATTTTATTCCAAGTATTATTGTTCATGAGATTATTATCATTGCCTGCGCAACTGTTATGTATTGATTATATTGTTGAGTTGATCGGATAAACAGCTTATGGGTGACGTTAGTCATTTGCTAGGCCAATGTCATGTACTCGTATTCCGTATTTTTGGATAGCAGGGTGTAACAGCTCAATATTGTGAGTGATAAAGTACATGATTTTTTTATCAAATTGGGATTCTCAATTAATCCCATCTCCAGGCTGGAAAAGACGTAGAACCCGTTGGCCAACCTATTCTATTGATGGAGTTTGAAGTGCTTTTTCCATTCAAACTTAGTTTGGTGCCAACCTGTTTGCATTGCAAGATGAAGCTGACTAGGTGTCTCTACATGTTCGGCATATCTTGAACTGGGCTTAACTTATACCAATTCAACACCTCCTTCATGAATGGGTGCATGGGTTGGCACAATTTGGCTTGAAAGGCATTGAGGGAGAAGACATACAACTCGCCCATCATCAGGGAGAATACCCTAACCCCAGGGCCTGGCAGAAGCAACTCATACTGTAACATCCCGTAATTTCTAAAGGATATAATATATATATATATATATATATATATATATATATATATATATATATATATATATATATATATATATAATAAAAAGGTTGATGGCAAAGTTGCAATTATAGTGAATAGGGGGGGCACGTGAAGAGAACAGCACTCGCTGTTGTGCTTGTGGGGTGACATCATGCTGACGTCACCGAGGAGGTCCCACCCGGTTGATAGAGGCAGTGCTGCCGTCTCTTGTGAGTGATGACATGGCATAGGGGCCCATCTTGAGGCTCTGTGTACACTCAGGAGTGAGAGAGAAAATGTATGAAAAAATTTCCCACGTCGGGAATTAAACTAGAATAAAATAACTATAAATATAATAGCCTATGATCAAGAGTCACCAATCCGGTTAACCACCTTTTGAGAGGCATCCTGTGGTGGGAAGTTGTACTATACTATGAATAATTCGTCTGATAAATTGTGTAAATTGTCTGAGTAGGGGCATGGGTGTTACAAATGGTATCAGAGCCGACTTTCGACACCGAGTGTGGGGCATGTCTATATAGTCGGGCAGTGGATTCCGGGACTGTGGTGAGCCCTCAATTAAATCTGGGACTGTGATTGATCGAGCGGTGGATTCCGGGATCATGATTAGTCGGGCGGACAGGAGGGTAGCTTAATTAAATCCGGGATTATGATTGATCAGGCAGTGGATTTCGGGGTCATGATTAATCGGGCGGATAGGAGAGCAGATGCTCTACATCACCTAGAAAGTAGATCATGCACTAGATTGTGCATGCCCCGTACTCAGCGAGGACGCTGATTTCTGAAGGGGGTATATGTAACATCCCATAATTTCTAAAGGATATAATATATATAATAATAATAATAATAATAATAATAATAATAATAATAATAATAATAATAATAATAATAATAATAATAATAATAATAATAATAAAGTTGATGGCAAATTTGTAATTAGAGGGAATAGGGGGGCACGTGAAGAGAATAGCACTCGCTGCTGTGCTTGTGGGGTGACATCATGCGGACGTCACCGAGGAGGTCCCACCCGGTTGATAGAGGCAGTGTTACTGTCTCTTGTGAGTGATGACGTGGCATATAGGCCCATCTTGAGGCTCATGTACATGCATGAGTGAGAGAGAAAATGTATGAAAAATTGTCCCACATCGGGAATTAAACTAGAATAAAATACCTATAAATATAATAGCCTATGATCAAGAGTCACCAATCTGGTTAACCACCTTTTGAGAGGCAGTCTGTGGTGGGAAGTTGTACTATACTATAAATTATTTGTCTGATAAATTGTATAAATTGTCTGAGTTGGGGCAGGGGCGTTACACATACTCAGGAGTAGTTCTGAAAGCAACTCTCACCTTCACAAGATCCTCCATAGTAAGAATCGTCTTGATGTGATTAGCTTCATTGGTAGGACGATAATCTGGTTCATCGTATCGATGATCGAATCGCACAAGATTCCATAAGTCTTCGTGGTAATGACGAATGCGGAGAGGGGTGTGAGGAGGATGATGCCAATCAAAGAGGTTCTTGGTCGCCTCTATATTTTTCTCAACTATCTCTTCAACTATAATCGAAGATTTTGCTATGTCTTTCCCCTTCTCCCTCCTCGAGAGTCGGGCTAAAAGCGCTTCATGCTTGTCGCGATCGGAAGGGGAGGCAAAGCCACCCGAAGAAACCGTAGGCATGACGTATAATTTATAAATAAATTACCTAGCTAGCCGATGGTGAATATTGACGAAAAAGATATCCTGGAGAGGGAAATAGCACAGGTGAGAAAGAAAGTCTTCAGGAAAATGATAGTGAGAAGAAGTGAAAGAAAGTGATGAATATATAGAGAATGAAGCCCAACCGTCATAACTGTGTGAGCCACATGGTGCGATAAAAAAGGTCAGCGTAGCACCATCGCAGCAACCCAGACCGCATAACCCTGTGGCCACATAGCGCCAGCTCAGTGATCCGAACAACATGATCGCGTGGCCCATGTGGTGCCAGCTCAGCAATCTAAAATGCGTGGTCCATGTGGCATAATCTTGGCCATCCAAATCTCCTTCAATCTAACGGACGAAAACGAAGGATCTGGAACACAAAAGCCGACATCAGCAATGAAAAATCTTAACAACCTGAGGAACTCAGAGCTTGTGTTCGATCTGGGTTGTTCAATTGCCTCACGATTCATGCTGACCAATGAGAGTCGTTCAATCTACTCCAATTTTCATGCCCACCTCCTTGGCACGCAAAATGACAAAATGCTGACGTCAGCCAGCTCCTCGTTGCAAAACATAAAAGGCTTAACGACCGAGGAGCTTAGTGCTTTTGTTCGATCTGGTCATCTAATCGCCTCAATATTCATGCTCCAATGATCCAGCCATCTGATCGCCTCCATTTTCGCACTCTAATGGCCCAACAGTCTAATTGCCTCAATATTTGCGGTCCAATGATCCAGCAATCTGATTGCCTCAAAATTCGATCCACCTTTGATTTTTTGATTAAGTTTTCAATAAATAATTATGAATTCAGAAAGAATAATTAAAAATTCTTTAAAATTTCGGAAAATTTATTGGAAGTTCTACAAAATTGTTACTACCCTATGAAGCTCCAAAGATGATTTTAGGCATCTCCGAAGATCATGTATGCTATCCTGGTCACCTAAAAAAAATGAATCACTCCTCAAAGGCTTTGATACCCAACCTTCAGGGGTGGGGGCTTATAATATGGGCAAAATCGGAACCACCTAATCTCGACACGCATCGTAAAGCTTCTCAAGGGAATATAGTAATTTCACAATATGAACAGGCCTACAAGAAGAACATGGGCTGCCTCCAGGTCAACTCAACCAGATCCATAATTATGGCTGGCTTACAACCTAAGAAAGAGAGATTTCTAGTTAATGAGGGTTGTCAGTCAAATCCCTTAATGAGAAAAAACTAGCTTATTAACTAACTATATCTCTTCACTATGGGAATCTCCAACTAAATATTAAAAGATACATTTTCAGGTCTATCCCCCCCCCCCCCAAAAAAAAATATAAATAAATAAGTAAAGGATAATTAGTCTTTCTCCTCTAAAAACCCTAATATTTATTCTGGGTTATTAACATGAGCGTCAGAAGGTCTTTCGCCAGAGCCACCTCTAGTGTTAAGACTTGTTGCAGGTTCTCGTACGTTTTTGGCCATCCAGATGCAGACGATTCCAGAATTCCATATTAAGATTCATGCAATTATCGACCAATCAAATTAAGATGATGCTCGATGGTCCAGGTCAAAACGTTCTTCCTCAAATAAAGAACTCAACATCTGATTGCTCACACACACAAAAAAAGCAGCAACAATAATTATTACACTGGGGGGAATTAGTTTCCCCTTATTTGTTTTCTGATTCCATGTCATAATCAAAACTTGAGGAGTAAGCATTTTGCCTATGTTTTGGTTAGAATTGAGAATATTTTGTAGTCAGAACTCCAAAACTAAATTAGTGTTGACAGCTCTGATTTCGGCTCTCAACTATACTACACAACAGAAGGTGGCTTTTCCAAAAAGCTCCGTCTAGCTAAATTTGAAAAAGCTCCGTCTAGCTAGTTTGGAAGACAACTTCTCCCCCCAGACCCCGTCAGCCTTCAACCCGTTTCTCTCCCCCCGGCTCTCATCTCGCTTAGTCGGCGATTTCCACCAGACCCATCTCTTCTTCTCCGTCTTTTCCTTGCTGATCCTTAACCCCCCTTTCTCTCCTCCCCTTCCTCTTTCGGGTGTCCTGGTTGTCAACTTTAGTGCACCTCCCTCCTTGGTTTCGGTGTTCTCCCCCCCTTCAGGGATCGGCGCTCCTCTACTTCTCCCTCCACCGGTGGTGCCTTATCACTCGTGTGCTCTGGTTTGGTGCTGTTTTCGCCCTTTTAAGCAGCTTTAGTTTCTTCCCTAGCTTGTTTCTGGTCCTTGGGTTGGTGTTGCTCCTCTCCTGTCCCCCCCCAGCCGCCATTGTCCTCTCTACTCGGATCTGGTCCTTAGGTTTGTGCTGCTTCCCCTGCTGTCCCCCATAGCAGCCTTCTTCCTCTCTTTTTGGATCTCAGCTGCGAGCATCTGTAGCCTATCTCTGTAAGTGGTTGTGATTTTGTTTGTTTATTTTTTTATTTATTTTTTTTCTCTTCGTTCACTCGTCTTCTGAGCTCGCTTTCTGAGCTCGTTCGGGATTGTTTTTTGGGCGAGATCTCTCTAGATCTTGTCCCCTCTATTCCCATTTGTTCTTTCTATCTTCGTTTCTTGCTGTTCTCTATCTCTGAGATCTGCATGTGCGATTTGGTGGTTGTTTCTTTTCGCTTATTGTTGGGTTTAGTGTGGAGGTTGTCTTTTTGATCTCCCTGGCTGGTGATCTCTTTCTTATTGCCGTCCTATTTCGGCGTCGTTGTGCTGGTCTCTTGATCGCCATTTCCAGTGCGTTTCTGGAATCGTCTAATCTCTACAGTATTGGTTTATTTTTTCTTCTTCAGTTGTTGACTTTGGTCAACCATGCCATTTGCCCCTCTCTTTCTGTCGTGGGCTTGGGCCGTTATGGGCTCTTCATGGGTGGAGATTGTAAAATAATAATAATAATAATAATAATAATAATAATAATAAAACCATTTTCAACTCTAATTATGCGGGACCTGATTGTAGCCCAGTTTTGGTTTACCCTAATCTCATTCGGCCCACTCCGCAGAAACTTCTAGGGCGTTCAGCTCCATCCCCTTACCGCCTTTTGAGCTATCCCAATAATTCCCATTCTAAGCTTCTTTCACCTTCCAATTCTCCCCGCACTCTCGTATTCCACCGCTGCCTTAAGGTTGGGCACATTAAAGCTTCCTGCACCGACAACATGAAGTGCTTGTTCTGTTTGAAAGCTGGCCACTCCCGTAATCGTTGTTTCTCTTTACAGCAAATTTTGGCTCTCTCCTTGGGGGTTCCAATTTCTGAGCAAGTGATCGCAGTGCTTGATTTTCCATCCCTTAAATCTAAGCTCGCAGACGTTCAATCTCAAAAGCCTAAGAGGGCTAAGTTGTCGTCGTCTTCTTCACCCTTCCTCCCTACGCCTCCTGTTTCACAGCGCTTCTTAGCGCCTGAGCTTCCCTCATCCCAATCGCTTTCTCATCCCTCGTCTCAGTCGACTAAGCCGCAAGTCACTTTTGTGTTCATTCCCACCACGGAACTCTCTGGAAAAATGTACTTGTTTGAGTGCTACAGTGCCCGTCTCCTTCAGCGAAGGTATGGTATCAAACCAGACTTTAGACTCTTTTCTTTGCAATTCTTGTAATGTGCAAGACTGAGCCTGGGCTATTAACACTTGCTCCAATGGGGAAGTGATCATTAATTGTCCTTCAACCAAGATTCTGGATGACCTTATTGCCATCAACCCCCTTTCGATCGGAGACATAGCGCTTAATATTCGCAAATGGGTGCTCCAGAGTCATCCCCCCCATCCCTTATCCACTATCCTGTTAAAATCACTCTAGTTGGTCTCCCACCATTCTGTGACTCACATCGTCTTGTCGCTGAGATGACTAAATGTGTGGGAGACTTGCGACGCTTGTTGTCCTCTACTATGTTGGCATCTGGGTGCCTCCAAGTAGATGTGGAGTTCTATTGCCCGTCTGTCAACGACAGAATTGATGCGTACTCGTTAAGGGACAATAAGTACAGCTTCGCCATCTCTATCATCTATCAAGACCAATCTAAGGGAGGTTTGACTCCCAATCCTTTGTCGTGGGGAGCCGCTAAATTCTCAGCAGCCTCACTTGCTTTGCCCAATACTTTCTCTCCTGGAACCTCTTCCCAGTCGATTGCTCCCTCTTCTAAGTGGAGGGCCTCGCACAAAGCTCCTTCTAAAAAATATTTTCCTCCTCAGTGCAAAATTTCGCCGTCTAAAGCCCCCAGCCTGGTAAGGATTAACCCGAATTTGACTACGGTTAAACTTAATCCCTCCCATTAATCTGTTTCAATTAAGCTTCCCCCTAAGCCTCCTGTGCACCCCTAGCCTAACCCCCTCCCTTCGCTGGTTAATGCTGCTTCTGCGGCCACTGCTTCTATTCATTCTGAGGCCACTTTGGTTGACTCGGATGAGAAGTGGCCTACTTGGGTGGTTAATCCACATTTTTCCTCTGATTGGGACAAGCATTCTAGCGCGCTATAGAGCAAGCTTTCCGCTGGGTCTAAATCAATTCAACCGCCTCTCAAATCTTCCTCTTTGTCCACTCTGAAATCTGATGCTTGGATCGATCAAGATAACCTCTTGGACGAAGAGGTTGCAAACCTGAACCAATCCCTTCCGCCTCCGTAGGTAATCTTCTCTTTTCACTCTGTTTTTATTAAGCATTGTTTCACCTTTTGTTGTGCTTCCAATGGCGGCCACAATTTTCGTGTCGGCCTATTTTCTTCCTTTTCGGCTGGATACTCTATTGGTTATAGTTTACAGATTTACTGTCTCTATACTTCTTTTCTTTGGGACTCTGCAGCGACGCAGGTGGGTCTCCATCCACCTCGTTGATGCAGAGAGACTCCCCTCTCTCTACCCTAATTCTCCCCATACCCCTATTTCTCCTCCAACCAGTTCCCCCCTGCAGGTTCTACGGATCATATGATGTTAATCCTCTCCTCTTCTGACCCTATTTCTGAAGCTTCATCGCCTTCAGTTTTCATTGCTCTCTCCGTTAAACAACAACCTACTAGTTCTCACTTTAAACCCATCTCTGTCATTAGCTCGAGTGTCCGCATTCGGGCCAAAAAAAACACGCATCAATCATTCCCCCTTCAGCCATCCCTTGCGGCTCAGATCCGTAAGAAGGATATCTCCCTTCCCTCGCTTTCATCGGTCGGAACAGGACAACTTGGATCCATTTACCAAGTGCATTTTGACTCTCTCTCTCTAACCTTGGTATGCTCCGCCTGTCTAAGGAGATGGGGTTTCTGGTTACTTCGGATAACTTTGTTGATTTTGATTTGTTTCATCGCCGTGAAATCTCTAGAGCGTTTGAGACTAAGGTTTTTAATGCGTAGCATCTCTTGGAATATTCGGGGTCTGCGGTGTGCTAACAAGTAACAAGTAGTGTTTCAACTGATTTCTTCCTCTCATTGTGATCTGATCTCCATTCAAGAATCGAAACTTGAATTCCCGTCCTCCGCCATCTTCCGCTCGATCGGTGGATCTTTAATTACCAATTGGATTTCTCTTGATGCTGTTGGATCAAGAGGAGGGATTCTCTTTGGATTTAAAGATTCTCACTTCTCAATTATTTCGATACGTAGATTAATTTTTTTCCTCATTGTTCAACTCCACTAGGTTGATATCAATTGTGATCTCACAGTGGTGTCAGTTTATGGCCTGTCCACTGCGGATCGCTGTAATGTCTTTTGGAACGAATTTATCTCCTTCCAAAACAACATTCATGGTTTTTACATTTTCTGTGGTGACTTTAATGTCATGAGATTCTCCTTTGAAAGATTAGGTAGTTCCTCGCATTCTCTAGATTCTTCCCGTTTTAATGGCTGCATTCGCTCCCTTCATTTGAACGATCTGCCTCTAAACGGTAGAGCCTTCACGTGGTCCAACATGCGTTCTCCCCCGTCTTTGGCTAAGCTCGATCGTTTTCTGGTGTCCATTGATTGGATCAACTTTTTCCACAACTCTTTCGTTTCGACATTGCCTAATTCGTCGTCAGACCATGTTCCTATCTCTTTGTTCTCCAACTATAATTTCTCTAGACCGTTCAAATTCCGTTTCGAAAGATTCTGGTTGCAAGACCAAATCTTCGTCAATCTTATCTTGGAGTGCCTCTCCTCGATTATGGGCTCCTCCGGGCTTGGCCGCATCCTGATCAAACTGCACGCCATCAAATATGGTTGTAAAATCTGGCAGAAAGAGAGGTTTGCTAATGTAAATTTCCTTAAAAACGTTTTCCTGTCTTCTATTGATTCCATTGATAAACTTGAGGAACTTGTTCCTATTTCGGAATCCCTTCGTTCCGAACGCGCATCTTGTAAAAGAGAATATGCGTCCATCCTTCATAAGGACCACATCAAATGGGTCCAACGGGATAAGTTCCGTTGGTTGAAGGAGGGTGATGGAAACATCGCTTTCTTCCACAACTTCGCTTCACATCGTCAACGATGCAATCGTATTTTCTCTATCCTTGACAATGGCGATGAATTCACTACTGATTCTGAAATTCATGCAACTTTCCTTCGTTTCTTTAAAGATCTCTTGGGATCTCAGAAACAACACTCCATTCATCTGGACTGGACCCAATTGTATGGTCAGCAGTTGCATGATCTTTTTAGTTTGGAGGAACCCTTTTCCTTATAAGAGATTAAATTCGCGGTGTTTTCACTTAAAAGTGATTCTGCTTCTGGCCCGGATGGGTTTCCAGCCTTCTTCTTCCAATGTTTTTAGGATTGTCTTAAAGACGACCTTTCAAGATGTTCGATGATCTACACCAAGGAACCTTCTCCTTTGAAAGGATCAACTACGCACACAGTGTTCTTATCCCCAAAATCTTGGGTGCCAACTTGATCTCCAACTTTCGACCGATTAGCTTGCTTAACACGACCTTCAAGATCATTATGAAAGTTCTTTCGACTCGCTTGGGTGCTATTATCTCTCCTTGGTTGACCCTGCTCAATCAGGCTTCATTAAATATCGCTTTATCCTTGATAGTGTGGCGTCGGCCCAAGAAATCATTTTTGAGTGTCATAGATAAAATTCAGAGGGAATCCTACTGAAATTAGATTTTCAAAAAGCATATGATAATGTTAGTTGGGATTTCCTTTTCGAGATCCTCTTTCATCGTGGGTTTGGTCCAAAATGGATCGCCTGGATTAAATCTAGTCTCTTCGCGGGTACCTCGTCTGTTATTATCAATGGATCGGAAGGCCACAAGTTCAGATGTAAACGTGGTCTTCGCCAGGGATTTCCCATTTCTTCCCTCTTATTTTCTCTTGTTGTTGATGTGTTCAGTAAGTTGCTCTGCAATGCTTGGGAGGATGGGGTCATCGAAGGTCTTGGGGGTTCTCAAAGCTACCGTGGTGTGCTGAACCTCCAATACGCCGACGATACCATTATTTTTGCCAAACCCAGTGGGTGCACCTTACGTAACCTGAAGTTACTGCTTTATATTTTTGAAAGTGCCTCAGGTTTACCTATTAATTTCCAAAAATCTTCGGTTCTTTGGCTTGGAGGGTCTCATAATCAACAAGTGGATATAGCCCATTTCTTTAACTGTGCTTCGGGCTCTTTTCCTATCCAATATCTTGGTATCCCATTGCGATGGGGGAAGCTTCATAAATCGGATTGGATGTAGGGATGGCAACTGGGCCGGGTCAACCGGCGACCCACCCGCGACTCGGCCCGCGAACCCGGCCCGTTTAAGACGTTGGCGGGTTCGGGTCGAACCCGGTGAACAGTACCGGGTCGGCCCGGGTCGCAAATAACGCGAATTCAACCAGCGAAGCCCGGCCCGCGAACCCGTTAAGAACGCGAATTCAACCCGCCAACCCGCGGGTCGACCTGCGGGTTACGACCCGTTGGACCCGTACGGGTCGAACGTTCGACCCATTACGGGTCGACCGTTGACCCGCGAGTCGAACGGTCCGTTGACTGCCAAAACAGAGCCGTTGGTAACGGCTCTTTAGCCGTTTTTTTGGCTTTTTTTTTTGTTTTTTTTTGTTTTTTCCCACATTTTGAGCCTATAAATACCCCCCAAAAATCTCCTAAAAAATCACACCTTACTCACTTACTCTCTCTACTATTATACATCATTTCTAAAGAATTTTTCAATAATTGTAGTATAACCAACAAGATTCTGAGCCTTCTACTTCTCCACTAGATATTTTACAATGGTGGAAAGACCATGAACATACTTTTAGTATTCTGTCAATTATGGCTAAAGATTTACTAACTCCTCCTGTCTCTACAGTTGCTTCTGAGAGTGCATTTTCTTCAAGTGGCAGGGTTCTAACTGATTACAGGAATCGCATGAAGCCCGACACATTAGAGATGCTCGTTTGTACAGAAGACTGGCTGAAGGCAGAAGATAGGACACAAGAGAAAGCACTATCAACGTCCACAAGTGGGAGCAACTCGCCGGAAGAACAACAACAACAACAACAACAATAGCTTTGTTTGTTATGTTAAATTATAAAAATTGTAGTCAATTAAAATTGTATATAAGAAATATGTTATTGTATAAAACTTATTTGTGAATTGAATTCTTCATTTCATTAGAAATTGTGAAAAATGTATAACTTAAATTCATATGAATAATATTTCAAAATTTGTTGCCAATTTCACTCTTTCAATCTTATTATTATTATTACGATTTTTAATGTTCATTAGTATTATTACTTACTTAGTATTATTATTATTATTATTATTATTATTTTAAGCTACAAAAAAATAAAATAAAATAAAATAAAATTCTAACCCTATATAAACGGGCCAACCCGCGGGTCGACCCGGCCCAACCCGGGTTGAACCCTAAAGGGTTCACGGGTTGGGCGGGCCACCCAAACCAAGTTTGAGCCCGGCCCAGATAAGTGGGCAAACCGGCCCGAGCCCGCCCACTATACGTGCCAACCCGTACAGGTTAGGCCCGGCCCGGCCCACTCGACCGGTTCGCCATCCCTAATTGGATGTCGATGATTGAAAAAGTTGAATCTAGGCTGAACTTTTGGACTAGTAAGCACCTATCTCGCGGAGGTAGACTCACTCTCGTTAACTCATTCCTCTCCTCTATTCCTTTATATATGATGTATTTATTTTATGTTCCGTCTTGGGTTATTAAGAGGATTGACTAGATCAGAAGAAATTTCTTCTAGTCGGGTGCCGATGTTTATAGACCGGGCACTCACCTCTGTAACTGGAAGTTGATCTGCACCGCTAAGGCAGCTGGCAGACTTGGGGTCCTCAACCTCAGACACCAAAATTTGGCCCTCTTGGGAAAATGGCTATGGAGGATTCTAAAAAATGATCAATTGCCTTGGGCTCGCCTTATCACTCTCAAATGTTTCACTCGGCATCGGATTTGGGAGTTCCACCCTTCTCTTTCTCGTAAGGCCTCTCCCTTTTGGAGGGGGTCTGGAAAGCTGTCAGCCCCTTTCGTTGTGGTATATCCCACGAATGCGCAGATGGTAATAAGACCAAATTTTGGGATGATTTATGGTGCGGAAACATTAAGCTTGCACTGGCCTTCCCTTCGCCCCTCCAAATGGCTTCTAACCCATCGGCCTCGGTGGCAGACTATGTTACTATCATTAATAACCAAAAGTTCTGGTCCATTCCTTTCAGTTGCAAACTCTCCCGCCACATCTTGTGATTAAGCTTCATGAGCTCTTTCTCTGTCTCAACCTTTACTCTTGGCATCCCTCTGACGATTTCAAATGGCGTTGGACCAATTTTGGTTCCTATACTGTAAAATCTTTCTACAATTTCCTTAATTTCAGGGGATTCTTATCCAGGCATGCCAAGTTCCTTTGGAGTAGTTGTGCTCCTCTGAAATCTAAAATCTTAACCTGGCTTGCTCTTAACAACAAGCTTCTCACCGTTGAGGTTCTTAATAAAAGAAACATGGCTTTAGGTCAATTATGCGCTTTGTGCTCTTTAGCTCACGATGACGCAGATCATCTTTTTCTACAGTGCAACTTTATTCAACCTTTGTGGATGATTACTGCTCTAGCTTGGCAAGCTCCTTCTATCCCCAACGAATTTTCGTCGTGTTGGTCGCCTCTTTATCTCAGGACAGAGTTTCATAATTTGTGGGTCCTTTCCATTATGGCCATCATTTGGGTGGTTTAGTCGGAACGGAACAAACGTATTTTTACTCATACCTCTACAACGATCGATAACATTATTGATGACTTTTTATTCTAACTAAATTTTGGTCTTCCACTTTATCGCATGATAAAGTGGAAGCATTACATTTAGGTCGTCTGGATGAGGCGACCGGTATTTTTCATTATACAATTATTGTCTCCACTTAGCTCTGTTCCTCTCTAATCTGTTTTCTGTTCTTTCTGTTGCTTTGCAGATCTGAGGTGGAAGTGGTGCTCACTTGCCTCTTCCTCTGGGGGTTTTTTTGGTCTACTTTTGTTTGAAGTCGACGGGCTCGGACTTACTCCTCGCTTCTCTTGTGTGCTAGTTTAGTTTAGTTTGTTCTTTCTTTTGTTTACTTGCTCTGGCTGTAATGTTTTCCTTAACAGTTCGCTGGTTGTTTGGCCCTTCTTGGTGGCTGATGCTGATCGTCTATTTTCTTTTCGAGGCCTTTGTGTTTATTTTCGTTGGTTGGTCTGTTCTTTTGTTGTGGTAGCAGTTTTTGCTCCAGGTTTCGGCTTATTTTTGCTGTGATACATTTAGCATTGCACTGTTCTTTCTGGGTTTGATTTGTTGGCATTTTTGGCTGGTTGCCTGTTTCTTCGTGCTATCTTTTCTCATTGCGCATTTCGTTGCTTTTTTAACCGAATGGTTTTCTTCTCTTCCCTTTGTTGCGGAACAGTGTGCACCTCTCTATGGAGGATTATTTAGCTGTGATCCTCCATCCGGAGGTCTTATGGCTGCTCTTGGCTGTTCCCTCCACACTGTCCCGTTGGGTTTGTTTGGCTGTGGTCGTCTGTTTGCAGGACGTATCTTCTCGCGTCGTAGGGAGGTTTTCAGCTCCCTCAATCCCTGGGGCGTCGTCATGTTTGTTTCCGTCTTGTGTTCGTCTTGTGTTCGCTGTGCCCCCTTTCTATTGAGGTGCCCCTTCGCGGTGCGCTGCTGTTTTTTATCCAACCACAGTTTTTGGTCGGATGACTTTGAGTGTTTCCTCGCACCGCGACATTGCTTTCGCCGATGATGCTTTCGCTACTTTGCGTTGCTCTGGCTTTGTGGTTTGCATTGGCAATGTACTCTTTTGCGTTTGTATATGAGTCTTTTTCGTGTTGTTATTGTTGTATAGTTTTACTCTTGGTAAAATTGTATCTGTTTGTAACCTCGTTTTTCATTTATATATTGGGCTGGAATCTTTCGATTCCATCCGCGTTATCAAAAAAAAAGACTATACTACACAACAATATTTTACTTGTTGATGTGGGCCCCCATCTCATTAAGGGTTTTAATATTCTACTAGCTGAGGTGAGAGCATCTATAGTCGTGGAGATCCAAATTTTGGGTATTTGACAAATGGAAATGGAAAAAATGAGGAAGCGCTGCAGTCGTCGATTGCCAAAACCCAATTTTTTTGCACTAAAATGACTGGATGGGAAATGATATCCCGTCTGTCAATTTTTTTTTATTTAATACAAAATTCGAATGGATAGGAAATCATATTCGCTCCGACGAATTTTTTTTTGTTTTTTCTGAAAAAATAATCGGGGCGGGAAATAATTCCCCGTCCGACCATTTTTATAATATATATATATATATATATATATATATATATATATATATTTGATATTCCGGATAGAGCCAAATGGCTCCAGCCATCAAATAGATATATAAAAACAGTTGAGATACAGAAATATATACAAGAGTTTAAAAGCTGTAAAACAGAAAGTAAATTACAAAATTGAATACGAAAATCAGATGAGTCGCACGCAAATAAGAGATCCGCGCACCAAAAGTAGAACAAAACCGAGAAGGGCGACGGAGCAATCAACCATGTTTACAAAGCCACAAAAGGAGCAAACAACCCTCGATGACAAGAGCAAAAAATGTGTAGCAGTCCATGTGACCGAACCCAGTGACAGGAGGCACAACAACCCCACACGAAGTCACAAAGCACAATCTGCACAGAAAAGAAAAGAGAGAAAACGCAAGAAAATCGAAACAAAGTAGCGAATAGAGAGTGTTCAATTCAAAGAGAGCAACCACGAAAAATCTGAGAAGATAACAACCAATGCATAGAAGAAAGATACAACTAATAAGAAGATAGGAGGAAAGAATGGCACACTCTCTCCGGAAAACTTGTCGATGAAAAAGAAACATACACAGTATAAGAAGAAACAAACAGCGCAAAAAAGAAATAAACACCATAAAAGAAGATAGGAGGAAACAAGGCACATCACTAAATAGCTTAGGAAATAGTGTATGCATACAATCACATGTTTGCATACCCAGAATGAGAAGATAGGAGGAGAGAAGGCACACCACAGAAAAGCTAATAAAATGGCTAAACAAGAAGAAACAGACCCAGTAGCCCATGAAAATACTATCAACACAAAAATGACTAACCAGACTGCCAACTCAGAGGAGGACAGAATTATGCAAAAAATCAGCTATGCAGAAGATGATGTTCCGACACTCTAGCTGCTTTCTTAGCTAAAATACGAGCATCACGCGAATTTTCAAATTATTATAGAGTTTCTTATTGTATTTTCGCTTACCGGGGGAAGGAACGACCTCCACCAAAGGGGACGAAATGACAACAAGGTCAGACATGCTAGCCTCGTCTTTGTTGAGGCAGGAAAAGGGTATGAGGAAACTGGAAGAACCAGATGATGATATTGGAATGGAATTGGTACGATAGGAATAATGGGAAAAAGAAGAGTCGCCAAGAAACGGGGAAAACTTGAAGGGGAAAGAATGAAGGATGCTAAACCTCCATCAGGAGATGATTGAGACATGAGTGAACCCCTAAATATTGATAAATCGAGAAGATGCAGCCAGGAAAATGAAAAGAGAACGTAGAATGGTTAGGAGAAGCAATCATCATTAAACAAGGGAAATTATAAAATAAAGAAAGTGCCTTAAGATAAGCATTAGCATTAGCAGGAGGGACTTGGGAATCTAGACCGAGGCGTTGATGAGCGTGCCCTATCGCACTTCGAAACCAAGAATGGCAAGAGACTAAGGATTTAAACAACACAAGATTCTTATTCAGACTCTTGCTCAACGTAGGCACCACAGCTTTAGAGTGGGGACGAGCCTGATAAGTACCCAACCGATGAAAGGAAACAAGTTTCATATAAACCGTTCGATTCTTAAACAGGTTAGCAATATTAGGAAACTGAACAGTAGCAAGAGAAATACCATAAATAGTGGAAGGAGCAATGGAGTTCAAAAATGGATAAGGAACAATTGCAGAGGAGTCAAAATCCTTTCAGACTCAAAACTAATCTTCCTCGCCAGGCATGTATAAAACTTGCGGTTCAAGAGGGGATAGTTAAGAAAGGAGAGAAGTTTGGCTGATAAGGATTTAATCAAAACAGAAATTTATCCAGACTCATACTCAACGTAGGCACCACAACTTTAGAATGGGGACGAGCCTGATAAGTACGCAACCGAGGAAAGGAAACAGGTTTCGAAAAAACCGTTCTCTCCTTAAACGGGTTAGCGATATCAGGATGCTGGAGAGTAGAAAGAGAGTCACCATAAGCAGTGGAAGACGTAGTGGAGTTTATAAATGGATAAGGAACAACTGCAGAGGAGTCAAAATTCTTTTCAGACTCAAAACTAATCTTCCTAGCCAAGCGAGCATTAAGCTTGCACTTTAAGAGTGGATAGTTAAGAAAGGAGAGGAGTTTGGCAGGTAAGGGTTTGCCTCTGGAAAATCCAAGGAGTTTTTGAAGAGAAAAACATCGACTGCGCGAGTGACCAAGCTTGTCACAGAAGATGCACTTCATTTTATTCACGCACACTTGTTTAGAATGCCGAGGAAGGAGGCACCTGAAACAAACCAGATGAAGGTCGGACCTACAAGAGGAAGGGGGAATAGGGAAGATGGGAGAGCAACGAACGTGAAAATGTTTAATGGGCCTATTTTTTTAAAAGACCTCAACCCAAGACGGGCTCAAAGAGGCCATTGCCCTAAACCAGAAAAGGGAGAGAGAAAGAGGATACCCGAGCGGGGCTGAGGAAACTGATACTGTAAAGATTAGTTACTGACAAAAGGGCTAGAAAAAAGAGGATAATGCATCGCTACATATCCAGGTAAAAATGCAACAATGCAATTCAATGCAATAGACAAACCGTAATACATGCACCAGGGGATCGGAAAGACCCAAGCCACCAAATATAGATGACTAACCACGGTAACACCACTGATAGGCGATCAGTCGACACCTCGAAAAGGTGAGGAGAGAGTAAGAACACGGGAAAAGTGAACACAAGGGAGAGAAGAGAAAGATAACAAGAGCGATCACACGGATCGAAGAGATGAATTGTACCTATAATATGCACTACAACGAACCAAATAAGAAATAAATAATAATTAAAAACTAACAGCGATAGGATTGGAGAGCAGCTCTGATCAAGGCCAAGAGAAACGCGCCAGGTGAAACTCGACAGGGAGAGGAAACACCTGCTAGAAGAAAACTGACTGCAAAGGGGAAGACACCACCTCTGAACCCAAAGCAATAAGCACCAAATTCCAGGGATCGCGACCCCAAAGCACGCGCCAACTGAAAACTCGGGGGTGGGGGCGGGGGGCGCCAAGCACTGATCGGAACTCTAAAGCACCCCAGCGGGTAGCAGCACGTCAGACAAAAAGAAGAAAGGGGGAGGGGGGGGGGGGGGGCGACCGTCTTCACAACGGAGCCAAGAGCACCAAATCAAAACAAGAGAGCCCGAGTAAGAGATCTGGCACCGAATCCGAACACTGGGAGAAGATCTAGATCGCTAGAGACACGGATGGCACAGTGAGGAGAAAAGGAGGAGATGGGGAAATAAGGATACGTGTATGTAGAGGAAGAGAGGATGAGAAACTTTAAAAAAAGGGGAGAAGGGGGTATGAGACGAGAAGCCGGCGGATCTGGGTGTGGAGTGGAGCCGAAGAGGGGAGGAGAGCAAGAGCTTTTTCAAACCCCTCAAAAGTTTATTAAAAATTTTCAATATCTATATATATAAATTAAACGGAGGGGGAATAATCCCTCGTCCGATATGGTTAAAGAAAAAAAAAATCTCTCGGACGAAAGATAATATTTCGTCTGATCAAATGTACGATAAATCATCTTTCGTTAGTTATATTTTAGCAATTGTCATTTCGTCTGCCAAATATAGCCGACTACTGTTCATCTGAAACCCAAATGTTGAGTAAATGGCCAACGACTGTAGCACTTCTTTTCCCAAAATTTGAAAATTTGGGCAAAATAGTCAACAACTACAGATGCTCTGACCATATACTTCAATGCTTTTCTTTGTTCTATTTTAGTTGATCGCAAGTAAAAGAATTGAAGATTGGGATGACTATATCCACACCCAATCACATCAAATATCAACATTGTTGGGGGTGATTATATCACCGCCAAACACATCTCAACATTGGGGCCCATCACTTTGACCTAGAAAAAGATCAAGAAATGTAATCAGTTGATTTTGGGCTCAAAACACAGGTAAATACCTCATCTAGATTGAATTTCTAATTCAACATCGAATCAAAAAACAAAACAAAAAATTTAGCCAAACTACCCCTTACCACACTACCAAACTTGTATTGATGAGGACATCGGTTCCAGACGATTTGGGCGTTTCTATCAGCGCAGACGTCATCATCATCAGCTGCTTTATTTGGTTTAGGATTTTTATTTTATTACCATTTTTATTTCTGGCAATTATAGCCATATGTAATCTTTTTGTATTTTTTAGATTTTGAGAATATTTTGGAGATGTGTTTCAAGATGTATTTGAGCCTATTTAAAGGCCTTGAGATTAATGAGAAAGCATGCCATTATTGATTAAAAAAATCTGTGTTGAGTTTTGCTCTTCCTCTTTCTCTTTTGTGTGATACAACTGAGATCTGCATTAGGGTTTGTGATAAATCCTAATCATATTTTAGGGTTTGTGATAAACTCTAAAATCTACCCCAATTAAAAAAATCTCCAAATACAAATCCCTAATACAAACACTAATCCCCAAAATCCTGATTTAATCCCCCGTACAGCCGCTTCCCCTTCTTCTCCCTTTCTTCTTCTTTTCCCGAAACCCACCAAAACTCCAAACCTAATCACCCCAGTTCCCCATCCCGCTACCCCCTCTCCGTCGACCCACTCCACCCTCAACCGCCGCTGCCCTTCTCCATCCCCTCGTCGCCTCTCGTCTCCTTCCCGATCAAGATCCCCACCCCCAAATCCATCCCGCTCCTCCACCTCCGTTCACGTCACCTTCTTCTTCCACCACCAGGCCAAGCACCCACGCCTTCGTCTCCTTCCTCCACTCCCAACCTCGACCCCTTCCCCAAAAGCCTAGGCCCCACCTTCCCTGTGCTCGTCGCTCCTCACCGCTAGCGACGCCCAGGCCGGCAGGCCGTCGCCGTTCGCCGCCCCCCTGGGCCCGTGCTTCTCTTGCTGCCATTGCCGCTCTTCTATTGTTGCTGCGTTGTTGTGCTTGTTGCTGTCCAACTCTGAGATCGACACTGGTTTCTTCGCATTCAGTATACTCGTTCCCTTATTAAATATTTGTGTTTTACTGCCCTATTATCTAGTATATTATCTAATTTGCCTGTCGTCCACAAAATAACTGAGATTGAGTGATCCACATGCTAGAATAGAGTACGAATCAGTATTGAACTTATTACTTGCTAAAACACGTAGGGATCTAATTATTGATTGTATCTTGAATTATTAGTTGGGACTGTTACACTTATTCAATTCTTGAAAACCCATCGAACCTGTTAACTGTTAAAAAAATTCCAACTTAGATCCGCACTTTCATGTTGGTAAAATTAACTCATTAAGATTCTTGGAAATTCTCTATTTTAGGGTTGGTTTTATATCATTTTGGTATCAGAGCGAAGTTTCTTAAAACCCTAGTTCTTGCATCGTAGGCATCATTTTTGCATTCATTGTGTAGTCTTTTATTTTATTTTTCTTTCTTTTATTTTAGTTTATTTGAGATTCATTTAAAAAAATAAAAAAAAAATAAAAAAAAAATAGGACACACACACCCCATAGTTTCCACTCTTGGTGAATGCGTCTTCGCAGCACCATCACAGACCCTGACGAGCCTTTCCTATCCCTTCCCAATCACCCAATTAGGAACCCTAGACTTCCCAGACCTGAAATGGACAACCCTGATATCTCCGCTACCCTAGCTGCCATCCAAGCAACTCTTGCCGATATCAATCAGAGGCTTGAGAAAGTGGAGTTAAATCAAACTATTGTCCCTGAGCTTTATGTCCATCGTCAGATCCCTCAACGGAATGTTCATGACGATCGACGTCAACAACGTGACCATGGCGAACAATATAAAAAGAACGTTAAGGCTGACGTTCCCCGGTTTGAAGGCCACATGGAACCCCAAGCTTACCTCGATTGGATCCGTGCCATGGACCACTACTTTGTGTGGTTCGATATGAGCGAAGCCCTTAAAGTTAAATTTGTCACTATGAAATTAACGGGTAAAGCTCAACAACATTGGACCAATCTGGAACATGCCCGCAGAGGCCGAGGCCTGGCACCCATAGCCACTTGGGAGGCCATGAAAGAGAAGCTCACTGAGAGATATGTACCGTTATCGTTCCATACCCGATTGCTAGATTCATGGAACCAACTTTATCAAGAAAGTAAATCCACACAAGAATATGTTGATAAGTTCGATGACTTCCTTATTCGGTGCAATGCTTTAGGTAAAGAGAGTGAAGATCAAAATCTCTCTAGATTCCGAGCTGGACTACGAGCTGACCTTAGGAACGAGCTAATCAATAGAAATGTGGACTCAATAGCGGCAGCCTACGCCCTAGTCCTTGATATGGATTCCCTTAAAGCTAGTTCTCATTCTAGGTTCAGCGACTCGAGAGATCATTCCTCTAGAATGACCTCTACTGACCCACCTAGACCTAAGCCTCCCTCTCAACACCCCAGCAAATCTTACCCCAGCAAACCTAATTCAAATTTCAATTCACATAGAGATGAACATAAGGGTAAGAACACCGAAAGAGATTACAGTAAGATTGACCCTCTCACTAAATGCTATAAATGTAAGGGATATGGTCATGTTGCTAGCAACTGTCCTAGTCCTAGTAGGATCAATATAGTTGAGGGTACCGCTGTCATTGCTGACGACTCAGACAATGAGTTTTCTTATAAGCCTATTGAAGGTGATGACTTCGGTGAAGAAGAGGATGACCAGTATCTCCACTGTATTCGGTCTATCCAATCACCTCACTTGAATGTAGTCAGATGTGCTTTGTCCCAACCAAAAGAAGAAGATGATTGGAAGCGCACTGCTATATTCCACACCTTTACGACTATAGGTGGCAAAAACTGCAAGGTGATTGTTGACAGTGGGAGCTGCGTCAACGCTGTCTCTTCTGCGGTCTTAGCGAAGACCGGACTTAAGGCTGAACCCCATCCACGCCCATACAAAGTATCTTGGATTGATGCAACAGCACTCCAAGTAACACATCGATGCTTAGTCCCTGTGGACTTCAAAGCTTACAAAGAGGAAATTTGGTGTGATGTGCTTAAAATGGATGTGGGTCAAATCATTTTAGGGAGACCTTGGTTATACGATCACGATGTGACCATATATGGTTGATCCAACCAATGTGTGTTCCAGCATGATGGACTAAAAATAAAGCTCATTCCCGTGAGACCACGAACTAGTCCAGCTGAAACAACACCGGCTCCCTCGAGAAAGGGCAAGGAGGTAACATATATGGGTGAAAAGGAACTTACAAAAGAAATTGAAAAGGGGGCTACCATTCTTTTACTCACAGCGAGAGAAGTCCCTAAAGATCCTAAGTCACTCATCCCGCCCCAAGTTACTCCTGTCCTACAGGAATTTGCAGACGTGTTTCCTGCTGACCTTCCCAACTAGTTGCCTCCATTGCGTGACATCCAACACGCTATTGATCTGGTTCCGGGAGCGAGTCTTCCTAACTTGCCACATTATCGGATGAATCCGACAGAGCATGTTGAGCTGAAAAGACAAGTTGATAAGTTATTGGCAAAGGGCTTCATCAGAGAAAGTTTAAGTCCTTGCGCTGTTCCGGCTCTATTGACGCCAAAGAAAGATGGAACCTGGCATATGTATGTGGACAGCCGTGCCATAAACAAGATTACGGTGAAATACCGTTTTGCCATTCCTCGTTTGGATGACATGTTGGACATGATGTCTGGTGCCACAATCTTTTCCAAGATTGATCTTAAAAGTGGCTACCACCAAATACGTGTTCGTCCTGGTGATGAGTGGAAGACCGTCTTTAAGACGAAGGATGGCCTGTACGAATGGATGGTCATGCCATTTGGAATGACAAATGCCCTGAACATGTTTATGAGAATCATGACGCAAGTACTTCATCCCTTTATGGGCAAGTTCCTTGTGGTGTACTTTGATGATATTCTCATTTACAGCCGATCCGTTGGGCAACATCTTGACCATTTGAGACAGGTCTGCGGTGTTTTGAGGAAGGAACAACTTTATGCTAATCCTACCAAATGCACCTTCCTTTCCGATCAGACTATCTTTCTGGGATTTATTGTGTCTGCCAGAGGAGTATCTGCTGACCCAGAAAAGATACGAGCTATTACAGAGTGGCCTGAGCCCCACAATATTCGTGATGTGCGGAGTTTTCATGGCCTTGCCACCTTTTATTGTCGGTTTGTGCGAGGATTTAGCACGATCATGGCTCCGATAACCGACTGTTTGAAGAAAGGTGAGTTTGTCTGGTCGAAAGAAGCCACGAAAGCCTTCGAAGAGATCAAGAAGAGAATGACTCATACACCTTTCATGAGGTTGCCTGACTTCACTAAAGTCTTCAAAGTAACATGTGATGCTTCTGGTATTGGTATAGGTGGAGTCCTCAGTCAAGAGAGTCATCCTGTTGCTTATTTCAGTGAAAAGCTGAACGAAGCAAGACAAAAATACTCCACCTATGATAAGGAGTTCTATGCGGTCATTCAGTCACTTCGCTATTGGCGACATTATCTTCTGCCGCAAGAATTCGTTATCTTCTCAGACCATGAGGCCTTAAGATTCCTTAATTCTCAACAAAAGTTGAATCCGAGATATGCTAGATGGGTAGAGTTCCTACAAGAATATTCATATACCATTAGGCATACAAAAGGGATTGATAATAAGGCCGCGGATGCGCTAAGTCGTTGTCACATGATCTTATCTGCACTGCGCACCGAAATTATTGGTTTTGAGAGTTTGAGAGATGAGTATGCCTCCTGCCCAGATTTTCACGAGATCTAGACTTCTTTGAAGGATGGCATAACTCGAGTGATAGATGATTATTTCTTGAAAGATGATTATCTCTTCTATCGCTCCAAACTGTGCATTCCTAGTACATCTTTACGAGAGTATCTTGTTTGGGAATTGCACGCGGGTGGCCTTGCTGGACATTTTGGGCATAGCAAGACCATTGATGCTATGGAACATAGGTTTTACTGGTCGAAGCTAAAGAGAGACGTTGTGAGACTTGTTAACAGATGTCACACCTGTCAACTTGCCAAGCAACAAAAACAGAATACAGGCCTGTATACTCCATTACCTGTTCCCAGCCACCCTTGAGAAGACGTGAGTTTGGATTTCGTGTTAGGCTTACCGAAAACACAAAAGAAACACGACTCCATTCTCGTCGTCGTGGACCCTTTTTCTAAAATGGCCCACTTCCTCCCGTGCTCGAAAACTTTTGATGCATCCCGCGTGGCTCAGATCTTCTTTGATAATATTGTGGACAGACTGAGGTTGTCAATCGGAGTCTTGGCAATCTCTTACGTACTCTTGTGGGAGAGAACTTGGGAACATGGGATTTAAAATTAACGGTTGCTGAATTTGCTTATATCACATCTAGGAATAGAACCACTGGCATGAGTCCACACGAAGTTGTACACGGTTATCGTCCTAGGCAGCCTATAGATCTTGCCCCCATGTTAGAACATCACCGAGTCTCCGAGTCTGCATCTGCATTTGCATCCCGCATTCATGACTTACATAGAGAAATTTCCAAGAAAATTAATGAAAATAATTTTAACTACAAGTTAAGAGCTGATATTAGAAGGAAATTTAAAACTTTTAATGTGGGTGACGAAGTGATGGTTCCGATTCGTCCGGAACGGTTCCCAGCGGGATCCGTTAAGAAATTGAATGCACGTGCTGCAGGTCCATTTAAAATTCTTCATAAAATCAATGATAATGCCTATGTTGTTGACCTCCCCGAAGGTTTTGGCATCAGTAAAACTTTCAATATTGAGGATCTAGTACCCTATGAAGGCCCAGAATTTAACCCTAGAAATTCTCTTATAGATGAGCCTACCCTACAGCCTACTGGTGAGATTTCCCCATTACCCCCACTACCAGATACTACTTACCCATCGACAGAAGAGTGGGATAAAATTTTAGATGATCAGATAATCTTTACTAGAGATGATGGTATTCATAGATATTTGGTAAGTTGGAAAAACAAGCCGGAGTCGGAGAACACTTGGATAGATCGCGGAGAGCTCCAGCGCTTGGATCCAGGCCTCTTGGAGCACTATGACAGGAGGACTGGTTTTGACTCGACTGGGTCGAGCCCTCTCCCACCCGGGGAGAATGATGAGGACATCAGTTCCAGACGATTTGGGCGTTTCTATCAGCGCAGATGTCGTCGTCATCAGCTGCTTTATTTGGTTTAGGATTTTTATTTTATTACCATTTTTATTTCTGGCAATTATAGCCATATGTAATCTTTTTGTATTTTTTAGAATTTGAGAATATTTTGGAGATGTGTTTCAAGATGTATTTGAGCCTATTTAAAGGCCTTGAGATTAATGAGAAAGCATGTCATTATTGATTAAAAAAATCTGTGTTGAGTTTTGCTCTTCCTCTTTCTCTTTTGTGTGATACAACTGAGATCTGCATTAGGGTTTGTGATAAATCCTAATCAAATTTTAGGGTTTGTGATAAACTCTAAAATCTACCCCAATTAAAAAAATCTCCAAATACAAATCCCTAATACAAACACTAATCCCCAAAATCCTAATTTAATTCCCCGTACAGCCGCTTCCCCTTCTTCTCCCTTTCTTCTTCTTTTCCCGAAACCCACCAAAACTCCAAACCTAATCACCCCAGTTCCCCATCCCGCTACCCCCTCTCCGTCGACCCACTCCACCCTCAACCGCCGCTGCCCTTCTCCATCCCCTCGTCGCCTCTCGTCTCCTTCCCGATCAAGATCCCCACCCCCAAATCCATCCCGCTCCTCCACCTCCGTTCACGTCACCTTCTTCTTCCACCACCAGGTCAAGCACCCACGCCTTCGTCTCCTTCCTCCACTCCCGACCTCGACCCCTTCCCCAAAAGCCTAGGCCCCACCTTCCCTGTGCTCGTCGCTCCTCGCCGCTAGCGACGCCCAGGCCGGCAGGCCGTCGCCGTCCGCCGCCCCCCTGGGCCCGTGCTTCTCTTGCTGCCTCGCGTCTCTCTCTTGCTGCTATTGCCGCTCTTCTATTGTTGCTGCGTTGTTGTGCTTGTTGCTGTCCAACTCTGAGATCGACACTGGTTTCTTCGCATTCGGTATACTCGTTCCCTTATTAAATATTTGTGTTTTACTGCCCTATTATCTAGTATATTATCTAATTTGCCTGTCGTCCACAAAATAACTGAGATTGAGTGATCCACATGCTAGAATAGAGTACGAATCAGTATTGAACTTATTACTTGCTAAAACACGTAGGGATCTAATTATTGATTGTATCTTGAATTATTAGTTGGGACTGTTACACTTATTCAATTCTTGAAAACCCATCGAACCTGTTAACTGTTAAAAAAAAATTCAACTTAGATCCGCATTTTCATGTTGGTAAAATTAACCCATTAAGATTCTTGGAAATTCTCTATTTTAGGGTTGGTTTTACATCATGTATATGGCATGATCCTTTATGGTAATTTTTTTATATTGCATAGTCTAATGCACTTGATTCAGTCATCCACTAATATATTGATATTTCTGAAATTTTCATAACAATTTGATAGATGATGGAAAAGTTTGTTATATCGTGAAGTAGAATTATAGAAAATCAAATAATATCACATAAAATTTGGAGTTACATAATCTACTACATATATTTTAGTGCATGCACTGCACATATTTTACTTCATACAAATTAATACATGTGTGCTCTTACAAGAGAACTCTTAATAGTAATGACTTGACTAAAATGTTAGCACTTTGTCATTTTTAGCTAAGATAGGTAAACCATTTTCAGCCTTGTGAACCTACCATGCTTGAAATTTTTGACAATGGGTGTGAACTTACTAATGGTGGTCTTAATTTTTTACCATTGTTTTAAGCATATGAATTACAGCATAAACTATATATATAACTCGTTACTATCTACCATCTAGACAAGAAGCAGCAGAGTGGTTTGCTGAAATTTTAGAAAAATAAGTAAAACATTACAAAGTACTAGCAGCTACTTTCTCAAAGTCTCAAACCAGCAAGTCTTGTATCTTGAATCTTATAATTTGCCAATCAGGTCTTGTTTTAGTTTGTTCGAAAGTACATGCATAAAAAGGAAAGTCAACTGGGGTTCAGCATAAATTTCTCAACTGATTCGTTACACTTATTTGGTTTAATATCTTACATAAGAAAAATTTTGTGATTGAATTAGATATAAATAAATTTGCATTTTCATCAATTACACCCAACTTTGCTACCATTTTCTTATTATGATCTGAACATCAACAACAGCAAAATTTTAACCTAACCCCGTTCAAATGGATTAACCCAGTTGATCTTGGAAAAAGGTAAGCTCCAAGTTAACGATGAGCCCAAAAATTTCAGTGAACTAGCTAGGGGCTTTGTTAAAAGAGAACAATGCCATCGTACTATCACTATTTATAATAAACAAACATTTTAGTTCTCAATCCCACATCTAGTAACAAATTTTGACCAACTTACGAAAGTCACGCAGATTGAGGGAAAGGCTCAATTAGACTGTAGCTTTAAAGCCTTGGTTCTTTCTATCAAAAATAAATAAAGCAGTGAAAAACTGATGCATTATCTGTTGCCACTTCTTTGAAAGTACCCTTTTTTCTGCTGTATCTCAATATGAAGTCATGAAAAACTCAAATTTATTAATTCTCTATTCTCAATATATCTCTCTCTCTTCTTTTCATAAACTTTTTCTTCATTTACTTAATTACATAGCTCATGCTCGCCTATATATAAGCACATCACCATCAACTTAGAATTCAACTCTATTTCAAACTCTTATAAAATTAACTGATGATCATAAAAAATCGTAGTTATCCTACCTAACTATTAACTTAAACTTTAAAACTAGCCAACTCTTAATTAAATCAAAACATTTTTTTAATCATTTTTTAGTTAAACTAGATTTGAATTACTATTTTCAATTTGCTCCCTTAATTCAAACCTTCTAGCGGCACTACAACGTACCAGGGCAACTTCGGCATTTTTTTGGGGATTCCCCGGTGTTTATAAACGCCGGGGAATATCGTACCGGCACTTCAAACAATGCCGCAACAAACGCCGGGGGTTGTGCGTGCCGGAAAAAGTTTGCAAGCCTAAACCGGCGCTTTTACAAACGTCAGGGTTTATAATACCCCGGCATTGGAGGAGTGCCAGGATATAATTTTTTAAATTAAACCAAAAAAAACTAAATTTAATGCATCCCGTCAGTTTCAAAACGCTGGGGAAAGTATTTTTTTATTTTATTTAATAAAAATATAATTATAATTACAATTTATTTTCATATACCACTAACGTTTTTCCAAAACGCCAGGGTACGATATGTTTTAAAATAAACAATTTTATGGTATTTTTTAATTAAAAAAACCTATAATAATTGTCGATAATAATTTCCAGTAATCCACAATAACATAATAAAAATAATAAAATGACGAAATACATTATAATTTCCAATAATTAACATATCCACGACTTAAGAACTTCAAAATTCTGCAGTCTAAAATCTAGAATCTAAACGTTTGACACAAATATCAAGTTACATATAGCTCGATTACAAAAAAATTCTTACAAAGTTTTATTTCACAACACAAATTACTTCGAGCACCAAAAAAGACTAAAAAACATTATCACAATTAGCAGATTTTTATTATTGGGTATGCCTCCTTATGTCGGAGTTGCTTCCATAATGCTCACTTGTTTTCTCTGGTTTGGCCCGACTTGAAACAGTTGGAACTCTACGTTAGAACTGTGTAAGTCACACAAAAATTAGTACCGGTATTCTCTTCCGTCCAAGTGTAAAATTTAGAAAGAATATGAGGGATAAAAATACACAGCTAATGTACCCAATCCTATCCATATTCTCTTCCAAGTGTAAAATTTAGAAAGAAAATGTAAAACTCGCCGGTCACAAGTGTTAGGATAATTAACTGAAGATTCCAGACAAGAAACCCAATTCTGTTTCAAGATATTTTAAGAATTTTCAGTTTAGGTGATACTCTTTCATTAAAATATTAAGGTTGATAACTTCCTACCTAGAAAGGCTGAAACCCTGAGTTCTCAAACCTTGATTAGAATTTTTTTTCTTCCTTAGAAATCTGACATTTGTTGTTTCTCTAAGGAAAGATCTGTTTGACATTAGATTTGTGTTTCTTATGGAACTGCAAGAAGCTACCTATACTCTGGATCTACTCTAATTTCTACAACATACTGAGGTTACTAGTATTTTATCTCTATAAAGCACATGATGTAGTAGTAAGACATAAAAAAAACCTGTCACACAAATAACCATATACTATAACCATATACCGGTTACACAATTTCGACAATTCCAAATAAGTTACTCACAAATAAAATCTAATTAGCCCACAAAACCGAATTAACAAATTCACAAATTTACAAATTCAGCAATCTGTATCTTCTATTATGTAAAATCGATATCAATGATCACACTTTCTTCATGAACTCTACTACATTACACAAAATATCTATCCCCTATGTGATTTAATGACAATTTCCTAAAGTTGCTATTATCTCAAATGTCATCCATATTCTAATCCACCAACTATTGCTCACATCATGGATGGCAAAGTAGGCACCATGGAAGGTTGGGGAGGTCTACCTCCTACATTTCTTGCCACTATTGGCATGAGGCATTTTACATGATGGTGAGATGAATTTTCTTCTAACTCATGGTTCCATATATGTGTTTTTTGTAAGTTACTTTTCCAAATACTGAAAAATTCGACAAATCATAGAAATATTCAAATGTAAGAAATACTAAAAGTGAAATTCAAGAACATGGAAGAGTGAACCTAAATAGCTAACAATCATTCAGTCCCTTAGTGACAAACCAATTGAAAAATAAATTGATGACAACAACTAAAACATAGGCATCAATTAATAGAATCCAACACGAAATGTAACTAAAATTAGAACTCCTACATTCCTTTTTTGTAATAATCAGAAAAGAAACAAAATAAAACAACAAACCCTAATTTGACTACAAACCCTGATTAACAAATTCATAAATTCAACAAACCCTAATTAGTCCACATTCTCACACCCAAAATATTCCACAATCCCTAATTTTTCATCACACAATCCCAAACAATTTCATTCATAATTGCAAAATTTATTAAAAGTTAGAAATATTTATACCTAGGCTTGGGGGAGAGAGAGAGAGAGAGAGAGAGAGAGAGAGAGAGAGAGAGAAGGACGACGGACAATGAAGGGGAGCATGCCAAAGGGGACGACGGCGTGGGAGCGACGGGTTAGCGCTCCGAGAGAGAGAGAGAGAAAGAGAAAAGGGGTTGAATTGGGGGTAAGTTAACTTACCCCCATACCCCAACGTTTCTTAAAAAAATACTAGAGAACATTATACTACCCCGGCGTTTTACTAAAATGCCAGTGTAGATTAAGGGTTTAATTTTTTTTTTATATTAAATACTTTGCCTACCCTGGCGTTACAACAATCGCCAGGGTAAAAAGCTGGGGTAGGCCACTTTTGTTGTGTTGCGAGTACATATAAAGAATCTTTGGAACTTGTTGAACACGTCCTTCTTTAAGGGTTTTTTATGTGTAGCTTGATTTTCTCCTTTGATGTTGAACACCTCGATCTCTTTGTCTTTGACGAAATCTCCATGTGAAGTAATAACAAACTTTTACATGCTTGCACCTTTCACGGAACAATGAATTTTCCATTAAAGAAATTGTCAAACTATTATCCCAAAATAACTTAATGCCATCATCTTGACGATGCGTTAGTTCTTCAAAAATTTCTTGCAACCATAAAGCTCAATAAACTTCAAAAAACAACAACAAAAAAAATTAAAATTTGCTTCTGTAATCAAAACGCCAGCTAGGTATCTTTAATTTTCATGAGGTGACACTAGATCCAATGTTGACAAGTCGACCATGAAGTGTTTTTGCTATCATCAAATCTTTGACTTTATATGCTACCAGCTTCATTGTCATCTCTGTTAAGGTGAAAGCTTTGTAAGCTCACTTTGTATGCTTACCGTCTTCATCGCCATCTCTATTGAAGTAAAAACTTATGCCCGTCCGTTCAAGAAAAATAATTGTTTCAAATTTGCCCATTTCTTAACAAAATTGGATTTCACATCCACTTGATGAATCTTCCCTTGACTTTTATCAACTAATTATAACCTTGCAACTGGAGCAAATACCTTATGATAATCAATCATATCATTTCACAATGCTCATTTCTTTATGACGGTCAATCCAACAATCCTGTTTGTACTTGACTTTTGGCCTCATACCTACAGTTGCAACTTTGTGCCCTACTAAAATTTTAATTTACTTTCATGTATTTTCCTTCTCTATGACTTCTATCACTGCACTCATGGCTTCCCATGTATTGTTCTTCTCTGTATGCCTTCAATCTCTACATCCATGGCTTTCTTTACCTTTTGTGTTGTTATGATATCTTCACACAATTGGATCAGAATTTGTAGTAGATGTAGTTTGATGAGGTAGTACTAGTTGAATGTGATGATTGATGTAGAATTTGAGGACTAGCTGGAACTTGCTCTTCTCTTTCCTCCATTTCTTCTTCGAATGAAATATTCACTACAATTTCATCTTTCCCGTTCCAATTTCCTATGCAACAACTGTTAGGTCAAAATTGCAAAATTTGATAGTTACCCAATAACCCAGTAACGCATAATTCTTCAGAGTATTGAACAAAATAAATCGGATTTGCAACAAGTAAAAAAGTTGTAAAAAGAACAACGAAGGAAGATTTACGAAGCCAATATTCAATTAGATCATCAGGGAATTATAACACATGCCTCTTAGTCTCTCTTATTTCTCTCTGATTACAATAATCTCTCAGATAGCTAGTTCTTCGTTCCTTTTATTGGCCATACTTAAATACAATCTCTTCTCAGTATTTATAGAGTAGTAACATTAAGATATTTGTTAGGATTAGTAGTCGTTGACTTAGTGCTCAAGTAAAGTTAGCCCCCACATGAAATTTATTCTCCCAATCAAATTGAGGATATATCCCTAACAAATATCTGAAGATAATTTAAAAAAAGATTGTACCAAATATTTCAAATATAGAAAGATACAAATCTAAAAGAAAATAACCAAGGAATAAAGTTTCTAAATCTAGAGAAATATTTGAGGCATATTTTCAACAACAACTTATTTTGTCTGCTACTTTATGTGTCACAACTTCTTCATAAGCTGCTTACCATAATCCATGAATTTCAAGCTATCATTTTGTCATGACGCTACATCTTAAGTAGTTTGATAAATTCAACTTCTCCAGCCATGTCTTCTATAACTCTTGCAACGATCACACAATCTTCTTATTCTGACTTTTTGTGCAGTGATACGCGATCTTCCAGCCCTGATCTTCTAGCTCGGATCTTCTACCTCTAACAGATATTTCCGCTCTAATACCACTATTAGTACTTCTTTGAAAATACCGGTTTCTTTCAGTTGTATCTGTAGGATAATGGCTCGATTCTGGTATTTGGTATCTGCAGTGTTCGAAGGTTTCAGAGTTTCAGTCGACTGGACGGAGGAGCAGTCGACTGTCCAGAGAGGAGTTTTCGAAGACTGAGTATACAGCAGCATCAGTCGACTGTATGTGGGAGTCAGTCGACCGTCCCGAAGGAATCAGTCGACTGGTAATTGGACCAGTCGACTGTCAGCGGGTTTTGGATCCAGATTCGGCCCAATTCGAAAGGCCCAATAGTTTCCCTATAAATACACCTGTTAGGGTTTTGTAAATAGTAACACCTTATTCAGATTTTGCAGCCGTCATCTCTTGTAAAGGCTTTGTTTGCCCATTGGAGATCATAGTAAAGAAACCCCAACCGCCCCTTGTGGATGTAGGCATCGTTTTGCCGAACCACGTAAATCTTGTGTTCTTGTGTTGCTTGCTTTTCTGTTTTTCTCTCGCTGGTTCTCTCTTTGTTTCTGCGTTGGTTTGATTGTTGGTTTGATTTGTATTCCGCACAACAAGTGGTATCAGAGCTGTTGGTTCGACCTAGAGGGAGATGGCGGGTGATGCAGATGCAACCAAGGATGTTGTGGGATCAAGTTCGTCAAGAACAACGATTCACAACGCAAAATTTGAAGTTGAAAAATTTGATGGGACAAACAATTTCGGGATGTGGCAATGTGAGGTGTTGGATGTTCTTGTTCAACAAGAACAAGATGTTGCTTTGGAGGTAGAAAAACCTAAGGATATGTCCGAAGCAGATTGGAAGAAGTTGAATCGAGTTGCGTGTGGGACTATTCGGCTCTTTATTGAGAAGGCTCAGAAGTATGATTTGATGAGGGATACCGTTGCTGCGGTGTTGTGGAAGAAACTCGAAGACAAATACATGAGGAAAAGTTTGGAGAATCGGCTGTATTTGAAGAAGAGACTTTTTCGCTTCACCTATACGGAAGGTATGTCTATGAATGCTCATGTTGAATCATTTAATAAATTATTGGCTGATTTGTTAAATTTGGATGAGCAAATTAAGGATGAAGATAAAGCCCTAATTCTGTTGAATTCATTACCTGAAAGTTATGATCATTTAGCAACTACTTTATTATATGGAAAAGATACTGTGAAATATGAAGATGTTGCAAATGCTTTGTTGAATAATGAAACTAGGAGAAGGGATAAAATGGTTGATAGAGAAACTTCTGAAGCTTTAATTGTAAGGGGCAGGACTGAGACCAGATCTAAGTCCAAATCTGGGAAAAAGGGAAACAAATCTCGTTCCAAATCGAGAGGAGTTTCGAAGGACAGGAAAATACCGGCCAAAGATGAATGTGCTTTCTGTCATGAAAGGGGGCATTGGAAAAAGGATTGTCCAAAGCTACGAAATAAGGGAAATTCGACTGCAAATGTGACTGTTGATAATTTAGAAAGTGGCGAAGATTTTTCTTTTGCACTTGCTTCTAGTCCCTCACTTTATCAAGAAGTATGGTTTCTTGATACAGCAGCCTCCTATCATATGTCTTGGAAAAAGGAGTGGTTTACTTCTTTGGAGTATATGGATGGTGGTGTAGTTTTGATGGGAAATGATGCACCTTGTAAGAAGGTAGGAATCGGGAAGATTGAATTGCTAATGCACGATGGTCTTATTAGGGAGCTTTCAGATGTATGGTATGTTCCAGATTTGAAAAAGAATCTGATTTCACTAGGTGCTTTGGAGGCCAGTGGATTGAAATTTGCTAGTGAAGGTGGCATTCTGAAGGTGACTAGCGGATCACTCATGGTGATGAAAGGGCAAAGAAAGAGGAACTTGTTTTTCTTGCAGGGAAAAACATATTTGGGTCAGGCTGCCAGTGTAACTGAGAAGCCTAAACAGGTTGTTCCCGACTCTACCAGGTTGTGGCATATGCGACTCGGGCATGCAGGAGAAAAGGCCTTGCAGGGGCTTGTGAAGCAAGGGTTGCTTAAAGATGCTAAAGGGTGCAAGTTGGAATTTTGTGAACATTGTGTTTTGGGTAAGCAAACTAGGGTGAAATTTGGTACAGCTGTACATCAGACAAAGGGTATCCTCGATTATGTGCACACAGATGTTTGGGGCCCTACTCAGACACCTTCTATGAGTGGTAGACACTGGTTTGTTACTTTTGTTGATGATTACTCCAGACGAGTTTGGGTATATACCATGAAGCACAAAGATGAAGTTTTGACATTGTTCACAAGTTGGAAGAAGAAAGTTGAAAATCAGACTGGTAGGAAGATTAAGGTTCTGAGGTCAGATAATGGAGGGGAATACAAGAACGATCCGTTTCTGAAATTGTGTGAAGATGAAGGGATCCAGAGGCACTTCACAATTAGGAAGACTCCACAGCAAAATGGGGTTGCAGAAAGGATGAACAGGACCTTACTTGAGAAGGTGAGATGTATGTTAGCACAGTCTGGATTGAAGAAGACATTTTGGGCAGAAGCTGTTATATATGCTAGCCACATTGTCAACCGTTTACCATCAGCAGCACTTGAAGGCAAGACGCCTATTGAGGTATGGAGTGGTAAACCTGCATCTGATTATAGTTTTTTGCATATATTTGGTTGTCCTGCTTATTTTCATGTAACTGAAACTAAACTTGATGCAAGAGCCAAAAAGGCTATATTTGTTGGTTTTAGTACTGGTGTCAAAGGTTATAGGTTGTGGTGTCCAGAACAGAAGAAGTTAGTAATCAGCAGAGATGTGACTTTTGATGAGACCAGCATGATTAGCTCGGGACAGTCGACTGGCGGTATGGGACAGTCGACTGGTGAGCAGCAGAAGAGTGGGACAGTTCTCCAACAGGTGAGTAGCAGAATCTCGGGACAGTCGACTGATGAACAGGAGCAGTCGACTGGTGGTCTAGAACAGCAGAAGAGTGGGAGCTCGGGACAGTCGACTGTTGGCAATAACCAGTCGACTGGTAGGAGAGTTTTCCAACAGGTGGAGTTAGAAAAGTTGTCAGTTGAAAATCCTGTTCCTGTCCAAGATGAAGATGATGTGGTTGATACTGAGAATGATGAAGAAGTTCCTATCCAGCAGGAAGAATCAATTGCAGTAAGAAGGCAAAGAAGAGATATCAAACGACCGTCTCGTTTTACAGATACAGTTGCATTTGCTCTTCCCATTGTGGATGATGAAGTTCCCTCCAACTTCAAAGAAGCCACTAGAAGTTTAGAAAATGCAGATTGGAAAGTTGCTATGGATGAAGAGATGAACTCTCTTCATAAGAATAAGACTTGGGATCTAGTGCAACTACCAAAGGGGAAGAAAGCAATTGGTTGCAAGTGGGTGTATACGAAGAAAGAAGGTCCAAAAGGCGGTTCAAGGCTAGACTAGTTGCAAAGGGGTATGCTCAAAAGGAAGGAATTGACTATAATGAAGTGTTCTCTCCGGTTGTGAAGCATCCTTCTATTCGGATTTTGTTAGCTTTGGTAGCACAGTTTGATCTTGAATTGACACAGATGGATGTGAAGACTGCGTTCTTACATGGGGATCTAGATGAAGAAATTTATATGTCGCAGCCAGATGGGTTCAAAATTGCTGGGAAGGAAAATTGTGTTTGCAGGTTGAAGAAGTCTCTCTATGGGTTGAAGCAATCTCCAAGGCAGTGGTATTTGAGGTTTGACCAGTTTATGAAGGTGCAGAGATATTCCAGAAGTGAGTTTGATCATTGTGTCTACTTCAGGAAATTGCAGAGAGGTTCTTTCATATATCTGTTATTATATGTGGATGACATGTTGATTGCCTCTAAAAATGCTAAGGAGATTCAAAATTTGAAGAATCAGTTGAGTTCTGAATTCGAGATGAAGGATCTTGGTGAAGCCAAGAAGATACTTGGGATGGAGATAGCTAGAGACAGAGCAAAGGGCATAGTGAGTTTGACACAGAAGCAATATCTTTTGAAGGTGCTGAAACGGTTCGGTATAGATGAGAAAACTAAACCAGTTAGCACACCCTTAGCCAGTCATTTCAGAATTAGTGCTTCTCAGTCTCCAAGTACAGATGAAGAGAGACAGTATATGGCGAATGTACCTTACACTAGTGTGGTTGGCAGTTTGATGTATGCCATGGTTTGTACTCGACCAGACATCTCTCAGGCGGTGAGTATGGTTAGTCGATATATGCATGATCCAGGCAAAGAGCATTGGCAAGAAGCTAAATGGATTTTGAGGTACATAAGTGGCACCACAGATGTGGGTTTGAAATTTGAAAGGGATGACAATATTAGCAGGTTATTGGTTGGATATGTTGATTCTGACTATGCAGGTGATCTAGATAAGAGGCGGTCTACTACAGGCTATTTGTTTACTATGGCTAGGGCACCTATAAGTTGGAGGTCAAATTTGCAGTCCACTGTAGCGTTGTCTACTATTGAGGCTGAATACATGGCGGTTGCTGAGGCCATGAAGGAAGCCATTTGGATACATGGACTTTTGAAGAGCTTGGGAATTCATCGGGAGAAGGTGGAGGTACACTGCGACAGTCAGAGTGCTATTCATTTAGCGAAGAACCAAGTTCATCATTCGAGGACCAAACATATTGATGTTCGTTATCATTTTGTGCGTGATTTGATAAAGGATGGTGATATTCATTTGGTGAAGATTGGAACAGCTGATAATCCTGCTGATATGTTGACCAAAGTTGTTGGGGAGCCAAGTTCAAGCATTGCATGAACCTGGCTAATATTTTGCATGTTTGATAATTTGGCATGGGCAGTTGGGATAGTACTTTGCTATTGGTTTGTTTAGTATGTGATATCATACTAAGGTGGAGTTTGGGTTCGTTTGTTGCATTTGGTGATGAGCAGTTGTTTTGGAGTATTTGTGGAGATTGCTTGGGCTACTTGAAAGATTTCACCAAGTTGGAGATTGTTGGATACTTGACTTGGAAGATCTCGCCAAGGTGGAGATTGTAGGATAATGGCTCGATTCTGGTATTTGGTATCTGCAGTGTTCGAAGGTTTCAGAGTTTCAGTCGACTGGACGGAGGAGCAGTCGACTGTCCAGAGAGGAGTTTTCGAAGACTGAGTATACAGCAGCAGCAGTCGACTGTATGTGGGAGTCAGTCGACCGTCCCGAAGGAATCAGTCGACTGGTAATTGGACCAGTCGACTGTCGACGGGTTTTGGATCCAGATTCGGCCCAATTCGAAAGGCCCAATAGTTTCCCTATAAATACACCCGTTAGGGTTTTGTAAATAGTAACACCTTATTCGGATTTTGCAGCCGTCATCTCTTGTAAAGGCTTTGTTTGCCCATTGGAGATCATAGTAAAGAAACCCCAACCGCCCCTTGTGGATGTAGGCATCGTTTTGCCGAACCACGTAAATCTTGTGTTCTTGTGTTGCTTGCTTTTCTGTTTTTCTCTCGCTGGTTCTCTCTTTGTTTCCGCGTTGGTTTGATTGTTGGTTTGATTTGTATTCCGCACAACAGTATCAACAGCAAAATATGAAGGAATATACTAAATATGAAGTCATGAAAAACTCAGTAGTATACTAAAAATTTATTAAATCTCTATTCTCAGTGTATCTATCTTTTTTTTTGTCACTCCCCGCTTTCCAAAAATATGGAACACAAGCATGTGATATTGGCCCAGCAAATGACTAACGTCATCCATAAGTTGTTCACTCGTTCAACTCAACAATATAATCAATACAAAACAATTGCGCAGGAAATAATAATAACCACAAGAATAATAATACATGGAATAAATGATATGAAATATCTAAATATAATAATCCAACATATGGAAAAAAATAATAATATCCGGGTCATAAGCCCAATACAAGAATAAATCCAAACAAAATAATAATAAGTCCCAATACAATAAGTCCAATGCAATAATATTCAACTAGAAAGCATAAATCTTTAGAAAGCTTGTTCTCCAATTCTAGCAGGAAATTCTCCTTCAACACCTGTGAACACTTCGTCTAAAAGGAGAAGAAAAATTGTCCTTACAGCAAGTCATGGACAGCAAGTAGGAAAAGCAAAAAATAATGAAATAACGATATAACAATGAATTCAATGGATCAATAGGAATTAATAACATGGGACGATAACAATAATCAATATCAATAGTAATTGATTCAATGGTTATAAACATTGATTCAAAATTCGATAATAATGTACAATGGTCGATGTCAATAGCACTTAAGTAATATTCGATATCAATAGAAACAATGATGTACAATATGCAATGTCAATATTGTGTCAATTCTTAAGTTTATTTATTTTAAACCTAACTAATGTACGTACTACTGCATCCCATAAATATAGGTTCGATGCATACAATCAATGTCATTTAGACTTAAGGGAAAGATTCTATAGATCATGTACACGGCACGATAACATTATTTACAGCATTGGTGCACACTGGTTGGCTCAATAACAATAAAACAATACAAGATTAATTGAGATACTGTAGTCAGTAATCCAGCAATAAACTGATAACAATAACACTAGCCAACACACATTAATTTGGGAAACATGGCCCACACTTTCGCGTACAGTCACTATATTATCAACTACTCCAGTCAATTTCCTAAATCCCGGCTTGTTAATTATTTTAACGATTCAGCAATACATTATGCAATTTAGAGATATTAGACGAACGATAGTAACAATAGGAGAACAATAGGATGATAATTTGAATTGGACAATTAGAATGATGACAATAACTCATTAGGAACATGCAATGCAACATACATACTTCAATTCATGCAATACTATGATATAGGAATAATTAAATTAAGAAAGCTGAAATAATGAAATTCTGGACAGCAAGAGTTCCCCGTACTAAAATGTAATTTTCCACTGCTACAGAACTCGAAAACTGAATCCATCATAAGTTCTAGAAACTTAACTTCCCAATGAATCCAACGCATATTTAAAGCCCAAAATCTGACAACAGTTGCTAGGTTAAACACATCATTCTTTACAGATTTCGTGTTCAGATAGAAAATCGACATCAAGTTGTTATATCTTTAGAACCAGCGAAAACTCAATTATAAAATCATCAAAAATATTCTTTAGACTCCTAAACATGTTAACTAACATTCTAAAAATTTTCAGAGCAATATTTTAATATTAGACCAGCCTTTTAATAGATTAAACATGAAACATACAAGATAGTGAACAAAATACAACTTGGAATTCAGAAGTAGTATATCAGTCATAACTTTTGCAATACAACTCGGAATTCAGAGATTCAACATGTTCTGGAAACTAGAAACATAGAGCTACAAGTCTTATTCAGAAAGTTATTTATTTTGGGATCAGTTACTAGGCCAAAAACGACAGGCAAAATACAGACAACAAATAAACATACAGATTCTTCATGTTCTCATGAAATAAAGCGATTAAACATGATGAGTTTCAATTCCATAGTGAACAAATGTCATAATCAACATGGTAAGTATAATAGCATGGTAAATACAATTAAGAATACACACATACTATTCCAACAACGACCAAACATCACTGGATCGATCAAACATACAAACTAGCAATTATTTTTACAATAAATTAATTGTGTTGTGATTATATGAGTAACCCTATCATCAATACTACATGGCTACATGATAGATTCAATTTTTTGAGTCAACAAAGGCACGAAGTCGATGATATTTGGGTTAGCTCATGTAAACCCTCAATATACTCAACGAAAAGAGAAGAACAATATACGATACGATGAACAATTGAATCTACTTGCAAGAATTTCAATAAAAACTTGAATTTGATACAAGATTCAATTTAAGAGGGAAGTGACTTGTCTTATGGACGATTAATTCGAATACCAAAGAATAACGGGATGAGAATCCCAGAGCAACGAACACAAATCTGCAACGACACGACCCACAAAATAACACGTGCACACTACGTGCAAGGGAGAAACAACACAAAGCAACAATAGCAAAGAGCAATGGCAGTAAGGAGTGAGGCTCGACGATGACTGGACGACGTCGAAGGCGAGGCAGTCTACTAGGCTGGCTTCCGTCGATCGGGAGAGAGGAACAGATGCATCGACGGGAGAGGGTTGTCTTTGGATCAGTGGTCGAGCGGCAGCTGGGCGCTGACGTCGCTGAGGAGAAAGGGGACGCTCGAGAGGTCGACGGGGTGAGGTGGTTTGGCTGGGGGGATTGCAGGAGGTGGTGGGATCGACGAGGAAGGGATTGATCGGGGTTGTGCAGATCGAGGAGAGAGAAAGTCGAGGAGAAAGAAATGAGGGGAGAGGAGAGAGATGACGGCTAGCAATTGTATTTTGTGTTTTGAGGATTTGTATTAAGGTTGTTTTTATAGAATACAATTAGGTTGTTGGGTTATTGGGATAGGATCCAATAATAATGGGTTTGGATCTAGAAATAATTGCAATTAGATTTTGGGTTCAATAAGTGTCACGCCCCGCTTTCCAAAAATTACGAAATACGAACACGTAACATTGGCTCAGCGAATGACTAACGTCACCCATAAGTTGTTTGTTCGATTAACTCAACAATAAAATCAATATAGAATATATGCGCAAGCAATAATAATAATCTCATGAACAATAGTACTTGGAATGAAGCAATAAAAATAACCTAATACAATAATAATAATCCAACGTCTGGAAACAATAATAAAATTCGGGACATAAGTCCAAAATAATAATAATTCAATCCAAAAATAATAAGATGTCTCAATACATTAAGTTTATTTAAAGCAATAGGCAATTAGAAAGCATTAGTCTTTAGAATGTTTATTCTCCAATTACAGCAGGCAATTCTCTTTCATTATCTGTATACACTTCTTCTTAAAAGAGGAGAAAAATTGTCCTTAGAGAAAGTCATGGACAGCAAGTAGAGAAGGCAGGGAACAATGGAATAACGGTATAACAATGTATTCAATGGATCAATAGGAATCATTAACATGGGACAATAATCATGATAATCGATGCAATGGCTATAAACAATGATTCAATATTCGGTAACAGTAATCAATGATCAATAACAATAACACTTAGCCAATATTCGATATCAATAGGAACAATGATGAACAATATGCAATGTCGATGTGCAATCCTTATGTTTATTAATCATTTTAACTCCTAACTAATACACGTACTACTGTGTCTCATGTATTCCGTACCACAGGTTCGATGCATACAATCAACTTCGTTTAGACTATAGTGGTAGATTCTATAGTTCATGTACTGGGTATGATGACGATTACAATATAACACGGGCCATGTGTAATTTCTTACACAATGACGATAACAATAACAAGAGCCATGTGTAATTTCTTACACGATGACGATAATAATAATAACAAGGGCCATGTATAAGTTCTTACACAATGACGATAACAATAACACAGGCCATCATCCGAGTACAGTCCCCATATCATCAACTACTCTAGTCAATCCCTTAAACCCCGGCTTATTAATTATTTTATTAATGCAACAATACGATATGCAATATGAGACATGAGATGAACAATATTATCAATAGGAGAACAATAGGATGATAACATGAAGTAGGACAATTAGAATGATGACAATAACTCATTCGGATCATGCAATGCAACATACATACATCAATTCATGCAATATACGATATAGGAATAATTAATTCATTAAAAACTGACATATAAAATTCTGAACAGCAAGCGCAGTCTGTACAAAAATACAGTTTCCCGCTGACTCAGAAATCAAAAGTTGAATCCATCAAAAAATTTGGAAACTAGACTTCCACACGGTTCCAATGCATATTTAAAGTTCAAATTCCGACAATAGTAGCTAGGTCAATCACATGATTATTTATAGGTTTTATATTCAGGCAAAAATTCGACATCTTGTTATTTTAATTTTTAGCATAAGCAAAAACTCAATATTAAATTCAGTAAAAATATAATCTAGACTCATAAACATGTTAAGCAACAATCTGGAAATTTTCATATTAAAATTTTATCATTTGATCTGCCTTTTTACTGTTTAAACATGAAAGGTATGAGAATCTAAAAATCTGAAAGTAAAAACACAGCTGTAGTAAAACGGGCATAACTTTTGCCACAGAAGTCGAAATTCAAAAATTCAAGATGTTCTGAAAACTAGAAAGAATACGCTACAACTCTTGTTCAGAAAGTAATTCAATTTAAGATTGTTTACTGCTTCAAAAATAGCAGATAAATTTCAGGCAGCGAGCAAGATACAGTTTTTTAGAGTATTTTTCATGGAAATAAATTAATTAAACAATATGTGTATCAATTCTTTAGTCAATAAATTGTGTAATCAACATGATGGATGTCAAACCATGATAATTTCAATTAAAAAAACATACATACACTAATTTAGCATCATTCAAATATCAATCAATCAATCAAACAACATACAACCTAGCAATTGTCTCTACAATAATTAATCGTGTTATGAGATGCATGGAAATTTTCCTATCATCAATACTATATGATGTATGCAAGATTCAATATTTTTGAAGTCAAAGTGGCACGATATCAAGAATATTGGGGTTAGCTCGTGTAAACCCTCAATAGACCCAATGAAGAGATAAACAAAGGATGAGATGATAACAAAGAGAACTACTTGCAAGAGTTTCAATAAAACTTGAATTTGATACAATTAGCAATTCAAGAGGACGGTGACTTGCCTGTTAGATGAAAACGAATACCGAGAATAACGGGATAAGGATCCCGAAGCAACGAACTCGCGAACTAGCATAAACCACCAATAGCACTTGCAATATACGTGCAATCAAGAGTCAAGTAACACACGCACAAGAGACAGCAACAGCAACCATGAGAGAGGTTCGGCCACAGTAGAGGCAAGAGCGGCGGGGGTCGTCGGCATCGCAGGCGGTGGCGCGATGGGGCAGGGCATCGACGGTGACGCTGGTGACGCTGTCGTCGACGGTCGAACATGGAATCAGAGAGGGTTAGGGCTTTGGCTGTCGATTGAAACGGAAGAGGAGAAGAGGGGGTTTCGGGGGTACTCAGGCGGCGCGTCAACAAGGAACGGCGACGAGGAGCAGGTCGCCGGAGCACTAGGTGGCCGGAGCTGGCCGGGGAAGACGATCAGAGGAGATGGGGTGTTTTTGGCAGGAAATCGGGGAGAGAGAGAATGGGAGGAGAGAGAGAGTAGGAGAGAGAGATTAGACGGCTAGGGTTTCAAAAATTGTGCTATTTTTAGGGTTTGCAGTAGAGTTGTATTTATAGGGTACAATAAGGGTATTGGGTTAATGGTTTAGGGTTCAATAACAGCGGTTTTGGGTCAATAACAATAGGAATTGAGTTTTAGGGTTCAATTAAGAGATAGATCAAAATCAATAGGATTCAATTAAAAACACCCACAAATAAATAAAAGATAATAGATTCAACAAGAAGAGCCCAATCAAGAAGAACGAAAATTTCATGAACAAATTTAATCAAAAAGAAAATAATCAAAAAAGAAAAATACGGTATTTAAAAATATTCATATATACATATATGCATTAAATCAAAGAGTGGACTGCATATAAAATCGAACATATTCGGACTTAAAACAAAATAATAATAATAATAACGATAACGATAAAAGTATTATTACTAATAAAAATAATGATAACAATAATAGCAAATATTTATACTAATAACAATAAGAAAATCAATAATAATAGCAATAATAATAATAATAATAATAAAAGTAATAATAATAATAATGATAATAGTAAAAATAATAATAATAATAATAATGATATTCATCAAAATAGGATTTGAGTTTAACAAATTTATTAAAATCCGAAAATTAATAATATAAATAGTCGATCAATTAGGGATAGAAAATAAGTTCAAATATGCCATCATTCAAAATGAATAAAATCTCGATTAGAAAACAATTTAATACAAGATCCGAAAAGAACTTAGCACAATATAAATTTATTAAAAAAATTAAATTATAGAAAATACACGAAAAATACTAATTATAGGAAATGGGGGTTACAATAAGAGATGGGTTTGAAGGCAACATGGGTCAAATAAAATAACCACACTCCAATAAAATAAAATCCGCAAGATAGATAGCCCATCAAGAAGAAAAGAATAGTTCATGAACGGAAATTTAAATCCAATTAGATAAATAAATAACACAAATGAAAGGAATATAAATTGGGCTCGAAAATAAACTAGAATTCGCCAAGAAAATCAGATCAAGTACAATAATAAAATAATTCAATATGTGAACTTTAATTAAATAATCAAGAAATAAAAATTAATAATTATAATCATAATAATAATAAAATCATACAACAAAATAGTATTCGGGTTTAACAATTTGATTAGAATAATCCAATAATAATAATATATTTGATTTAGGCTTAAATTAAATAGCCGATAAATAAGGATTAGAATGTAAGATTAAAATACACCATTATTCGAAATAAATAAAATTTTCGATTAGGAAACACTTTAATAAAATATCCAAAATGAGTTTAGTGTCAAATAAATATATAGAAATCAAATTATAGAAAATGCGCGGAAAATACTTATTAGCGAGAATGGGGGTTACATTTTTATTAACTCTTTCTTCTTCTACTTAATTACAAAACTCAACTTAGAATTCAACTCTAATTCGATCTCTTATGATTATCAAAAATAATATTTATCCTAACTAACTATTAACTTAGACTTTAAAACTAACCAACTCTTAATTGAATCAAAACTCCTTTTTAATCCTTAACTAATTAAACTAGACTAGTAATTTACACGTGCGATGCACGTTTTTATAATTTCAAAAACAAAACAAAAAATCTGACGTAGGGAGGATTCGAACCGGAAACCTCCTTTATATTAGTTATGTACGTGCGTTGCACATGTTGGTAGAATGACAAAATGACAATTGACACTAAGGCCTTCTCCCATTATAATATTACTAGTATTATACATGTGCGTTGCACGTGAGGAAAATGGGGAGGGGAATGAAAAGGACAAAAAAAATCTAGTATTATACACGTGCGTTGCACGTGGGAAAAATGGAGAGGAGAATGAAAAGGACAAAAAAAAATCTACCAACACGTGCGCTGCACGTGTTGACAAAATGACACAATGACAAATGACACTAAGGCCTTCTCCCATTATAATATTAGATTATTACTAGTATTATACACGTGCTGTGCACGTGGAAAAAATTGGGGGAATGAAAAGGACAAAAAAAAAAAAATTCTACCAACACGTGCGCTGCACGGATTGGGTTAAGGACAAATTACACTAAGGCCTTCTCCCATTATAGTAGCAGTAGATAGATAGATTAGAGATTTGAATTACTATTTTCTAACATTATCTATATCAAAGCAACATTATTATGTTAACCATCACATAACACAGGACAACAGCATGGACAAACAATTTGAAGCATTAGCTGGGTATCATGGAAGCCAAATAATTTCGACTTTTTGAACTAACAAAAAATTCTTACTTTGGTAAACCAAGCCAAAACTGAATATTAGATAGATGCATTGAAGAAAAGGAATGAATACACTACCAAATCAAATTTTCAGTTGGTCTACAGAAATTGATGGAGAGAAGAGTAGAATTAGAGGTAAGACTGTCTTTGCAAAATTGACTTCAGTAGGCTTTGTTACCTTGATGTGGTGGAAGTCATCAGTTCGAGCCTGATTATCCCTAAACCCAATGTGAGTTTTTTTATTTTGTTTGCCTTGCTTCTCCGCAGCGATCGAACGAGAATGGAACTTTTGGTGCCATATCTTCCAAAACCAAGTTGTGTACCGTCCGGTTCGCGAACCCTACTACATCTGCCTTTACTATATTTACTATATTTTGTACGTTGACTTCAGTAGGCTTTGATGCCACAAGAAATCAGCTAATATGGCATATATACTAAATATGCATCCTGGATATATATGAGAAAATCTTCCTTTGTGTTACTTGATTCTCAAAGTCAAACCTGAAATTTGTTCATCATGAAAATTAAATAATTATCATAGAAAAAATTCCTTAATACACACAATAGCAAATCGATATTCTTGCAGCAGCAGCAATACCTTCCATGTAAATGGAACATAATTAGCTAGTAGTTCCTGCAGTTACATAATACTTGAGAGATTAGTTGCACACCTGAGAGGCCGGATATCCAGAAAGAGTGAAAGTCCTCATTCCAATATGAATGGTACTTGGAATAGCCACGATCGCAATTCCGCAGTTTCCCATGACTACAAGTGAATAAATTGTTGATCCTAAGTTTGGTATGCACAAAACATATTATTAAGATTAATATTTTCAATTGAGATTACAAGATTTACAGAAAATATAAATCAAACCAAAGAGCAAAAAAGAATCGCAATCAAGCAAAAGCGGAAGATATCAAAGAAGATTGCAAATATCAAGATGATTTCAACTCAAGAAACATGTGCTTTAAATAATCAAGGAAGCCAGCAAATATTGTTTACTTATTTATGCTTATGTGAGGAAATACTATGTAAAAAGTCGTTGATTGAATGATCAGTTTTGGAAAGAATATAAAGTGGATTCACCAAATAAATATCAATTCTGCACGATATCAGTCGACCGCATATATGTCGGTCGACTCCGCTCAATTTTGTGCAAAGATGATTCAGTTGACCGACCACCTCTCGACTTTTGAGTTAAAGGTGGACGGTCGACTGCTCAACAAAGCGGTCGACCGTATCCTGCAGTTTTGACTATTTCGGAAGTATCTTTTCATTTTATGGAAAGATACAATCCATCGTTCTATAAACAGAGGTGAATTCACTGAGTATTCTTCAACTCTTCCAACTATTATTCTTCTGAAACGTACTGTTTAATCAACGATCCGAGTGTGTGACCTTTTATTATTTTCTTAGTCAAGATCTGTCACGCCCCGCTTCCCAAAAAGGAATACGGAATACGGATACGTGACTAAGTCCAGCGAATGGCTTTTACTATTCATAAGCTGTCGGGATCTTTTCAATATTTCACAGGAATAAACAAATAAATAAACAAGGAGAAACCAACAATGCATGCATGAATCAATTAATATAACCAACAGAATTTTCTTGAAACAAAATTTAATAAATCTCAAATAAACCAGATCTGGAACAAGTTATAAATCCTGGGTCAAACTGCCCAATACAAATAATCCAAGTAGCAATCCATTTATTCAAAATAAGCAACAGGAAATAATAATAGCAAAAACTCCAGCAACTAGAATCTCTGATCACCTACTCCATCGGGCAGCTGGTCAACATAGTCTGTAATTTAACAAATTGCAGGAAGAGGAAAAAGAAACAAAATGCTCGTCAATGCAAGTTACGGGCTGCTTGTAGTGCAAGCACAAGTACAGAAAAAGATAAACAGATATAGAGTAATTGCAGAAACAAGTATAACATGGAAAGGATGTAACAGCAAAACAGAATGACTAACATGAATCAGAAAACAGAATCAAGTAATGTGATGAGATAATAGGTGCAGGTAACATGTGACAAGTGTCAAGTAGCATGCAAGCTAGTATACATGTAACAGGTGTCAGGTAGCGTGTAAAGGTAATAGAAATGTGCAGGTGATCATGTTATTACAGGTCTTGTACTTAATCATAACTAGGTAGCACTTTATGTATCCTATTTATTTACCACATGATTTCTATATACAAACAAGTTTTGTTTAAATTTTGTAGTAGACTGTATAGGGCTGTGTACTCAGGGATCAAGTAAACAGGTACAGGTACATGTAGAACCTACGGGTCCTCTTCTGAGTACACCTTCCTATAGGGAAATGTGTAGTCAGGTAATCAGGTAAACAGGATCATGTATCATGTAATCATGAAACATGTAACAGGTGGGAAACAAGGGCCCCCTTCTAAGTACACATTTCTATATTTTCCACTACTAGATCTTTCCCTTAACCCCGGCTTGATTATTTGTTATTATTATCAAACAGGCACACACGTGCACAAAACAGGGCAAGAATAACATGGTATGAACAAGGGATAGGTTCAGGTCGGAACATAAACATGCACAGGTGACAGACAACTCGTAAAAGACTAGGACAACGAAAGTTTCAGTTCCGGACAGCAAGACACTACCACGCCAAATCTGAGATTTCCGTTGCCACAGACATGCAAATCTGGATCCGTTAGAAAATCTAGAAAATAGACTCTCAGCCAAATCCAGCACTTATATATAAGTCATATAATAATTATAGAAACAAGGCTCAAAACAGAATTATATCCAGAAAACGTGTTCAGCCAGAAATCACAAGGTGGTGCTCATAAATAGGAAAACGACATAAAAACTTACTAATTAATCCAAGAAAAATCTAGGGTATTCCCTAGTATATCTAGTATCAGCAAATACAATTTCATAATATTCCAACATAGATAGTATAGTCAAATAAAATCAGAAAACAGCAAGGTACAGCAAGTTTGTAAATCTAAAACTGAACACAGCGGTACTAAAACAGCAATAGATTACAAAGTATAAATCGAAATCCAGATCCGAAAAAAAGGGTGATAGAATATATACAGTAGGCTACATTTTATATTTATTAAGTTTTTATCAACAGCAACTAGAATCTGGTTGAAATTAAGGTTCTTTACTAGACAACATAAAAATTTTGGCAGTATAGTAGTTGTTTGCAAGCATAAAATAGTTTGTAAAAGTCATCGAATAAATATAAAAAAATTTGGGGTTAATCCCAGTCAAGTCTAGTTGTACCCAGCAAAATATTAGATCAAAATATTATCCTTAAAATTAGTATTAAAATAAATAATTTTATAGAATCCACATAAAACCAAATCTGAAATTTTCTACACCTCTGTAGTAAAACAGTAATAACTTGCAACTCACAAATCGAAACTGAGCTCTGTCAGAAATTCTGGAAAATAGACAGCAATATCTATGAATCGTATTCACAAATTATTTTTATTTATTGCCCTCAACAGGGTCTAAAATACTGAACAAAAACGGGATAACAGCAAAAACAGAAATTCTCTTATGCATTAAATCGGCTAGTTCATGTGCAACAAATCCAATCAAAACAAAACACAAGCATGGTGTAATAGATGTCCAAGCAACATGGTATAGGGTATTTATCAAGTCTACAACAAGAATATTATGACTAATACATCAAGCATGCAAGATTCACACCATATACCATGGGTCACGAACAACATACATATATGCAATAGAAATTGATTATTTCTAAATTATTTCATGTCGTGTGTGAGACAAGGACGACTACAGATGGACCAACAAATGGAGACAAGATCTAACAAGGGTTTCATAAGAATGGATCTTGAAACAACTACTCTACATGCGGTATTTAGTACTTATATATGCAAACAGAAATTATACAAGTTACTTGCCTTGCAATTGACGACGCATCTGACGAGAAAGAGAATAACGGGAATAGTTTTCTGGGCACGAACACAATAGCACAAACGGAACACGAACGAGATGCACAAGACGACCATGATTGGGCACGGATCTCGATGATGATCAAGATCAAGATGATCAAATGTAGATCAGACAGCTGAGATCGAATATAGAATATATAAGAATTAGAAGAGTACCAAGGGAGTAAAATATACCATGATTGACAAATTGATGAATGAGAACAAAAGTGGATCTAATGTTTAACTCACCAAGTAGGAGATGAACGAGACGATCCAGACGATCAAGGGTCGAGATCAAGTTGATCAAGCAATCAATGGCCGAAACCAAATAGCTCGATGATGATCATGTTCGTGATGATCAAAATCAGATCAAACAGACGATCCTGATTTGATCCAAAAGATCTTATCTCAAACAGATGAGATCAAGATGATGATCACTATCACGAGGAGATCGGGCGGCCAGGATGAGCTCGATCACAACTACATGCACAATATCAAGGCAACGACTTCGGTTCGACGGTTGCGTGGCTTCGGCGACGGCGATCGGCACAAAGGCACAGGGCATGATGGTAGGACATGGGCGGCATGCTGACGGTTAGGAGGCGATGGGAATGGCGGCTGGGGTCGTCAAGGGAAAGCAGCGTAGCTGCTGCTACTGGCTATCGTCGCTGCAGTGGGTTGGCGTCGGGTTGTGGTGATGCAGCAGGCTGACGGAAAAAGGTAGGGAAGGAGGCATGGCTATTGTGGCGTCGAGATGAGGATACGGGGAGATAGGGAGGACGACCAGGGGGGACAGAGTGCACACAGGGTAGAGGGATCGGGAGTTATAGAGATGGGTCAGGATGAGTTGGAGATCACACAGGGGGGTAGAAGAAAGGTATAACGGCTGGTGTATATTAACAGTAGATTAGGGTTTAGTAGGGTGTTAACCAGGTATTATATAGGAGGTAATTAGGAGTAACGGGTTATTGGGTAGTTTAGTATCCAATAAGAGTTATCGGATTTTGGTTTTTGGGTTTAAAATCCAATAGAAAATGGGTTTGGAGTTTAAAAAAAATAAATGAATAAATAGATCAATAATAATATAGTAATACAAATAATCAATTTGTATGCATTAAATTAATACTCAAATACTACTAACTACAATAGAATGTAAGACCTTACGAAATGATCAAGACTGTATTTGAATCGAACCAAAATATAATAAGGAGCAAAATAATATTACATATTATTTAATTAAATAAAATGGTATGCATAAAATCCATACTCTAATAAAAATACAATATAGATTAAGATCTATAGGCTTCCAAAATTTTTATAAACAATAAGCAATATAACAGTAATAATAATAATACTGATAACATTAATAATAATAACAACATTAATAGGGTTAGTATTACAATATAAAAATCGTTTGAAAATAAAAATAAATACAATTAATGAAAAGAAATGGATTTTAATAGGAGATACAAAAAAATAAATTTGAAATAAAAATAAATTTAAAAAAACGAAAAAATTTATAAAGAACCCAAATTCAGAGAATACACACAAAATACGTATTTGCGGGAACAGGGGTTACAAGATCAATAGAGATCTTGCTTGTTTTTCTTTTCTTCCACTTTGTGGGTTTAATAGCACTCTCGGCCTGAATTCGAGAATCACTGTACAAGGTTTTAAGTATAGTGGAATACTTGTGGCAAAGAATTGCTACAAGTCGGTGGTGTGGAATTGCTACAAATCGAACCACGTTATATCGTTGTGTCTTGCGTGCTTACTTTATTTGCTTCTCTAACTATACATCTTTACTTTACACATTTATTTTAAGTTTTTTAATTTCTGCAATCACCCTATTCACCCCCCCCCCCCACCCCCCCACCCCCGCCCCAAGGTGATCTATAGTGGTATCAGAGTGGGGTGCTCATTAATAGCTTAAAAGCTATGAGCAAAATGTCCAATGGCCAAAATTTCTCCTCTTGAAGGCTTGTACACATCAGAGTCATTCAACTCCAATGGAACAGGTCTGACACGTTCACCTTATTTTGATGGAAAATGCTATAATATTTGGAAAGTTTCTATGTCTCACTTTTTGCAATGCTTATAGAAGAAGTATGGAACGTTTGTGCAAACCAAGTAGATATCTATATTAGTGATGGAAAAAAGACTTTCACAATAGCTGAACTATCATTGAAAAAAACTCCAAAGCTATGACAGCACTTTATGCTGGTCTGAATAATGAAGAATTAATGATGTGAGTGAAACTGCAAAACGACCTATGAAATCTGGAACAATATGTTAAAACGTCATGAAAGAACCGCATCTGAGGTAAAGGTCAAAATTATTTATTGTTTTTATAAGTTTGATATTTTTCATATGATTTCAAGAAAGAACGTAGATCAGATGTTACTCGGCTTTGATATTATCGCACATGCACTTGAGAACTTAGGTAAGGGGTTAGATGATGACCGAAATGTCGAAAAACTCATAAGTTGTCTCTCACCTGAATGGGACATAAAAGCTGCTGCAATGAGGGAGAAGCTTGAAGAGAAAGGATTCAACTACTACACATTTAAGGAAAAATTGAAGACATGAGATGGAGATGGCAGAAACAAAGAGGTACCGGCGAACATTGAGATCATTTTCAAAACTGAAGAGAAGACTATTGCCTTGAAAGCAGCAACTTCACGACTATCAAAATCAGAACCAGGTCTTGAAAAATCTGACGAAGAAATAGCACTGCTAACTAAACAATTCAGTAAGTACCTTAAACACAAAGAATATAGCAGGTCTCAAGAAGGATGAGACAAAGTCACAAAGACAAGGAGGACGTATGTTACAAATGCAAGAAGGCATGATACATTCGTGCAAATTGTCCTATCTCTCAAGATAGGAACAAAGCTCATTACTCAAATCCAAGATTCAGAAAGAAGGCACTAAAAGCAACATGGCTCGATTCAGACTCGAGTGATAATAAGCAAGGACTCAACGACTTTGGATTCATCACTCTTGGAGATGGTGAGGTGCAATCACCATTTCAAGAAGAGGTAATCGAAGAACCCAACTATGATGAACTAGTAGATATATGTAATGACCTAAAAGATTACGCAAAGAAACTAAGTCATGAACTAAAACAATATAAGCAAATATCTAATGAAATACATGACTCGTGTATTGAAAAAAATAAAAAACTGCAAGATGCAAACATGTTGATTATGGAAAGTTTTGAGTCATTTAGAAAATGATCATGATTTATTGATAGAGAAAAATGAATGTCAAAGAGAACATATTCTAAAATATTTGAAAATATATAATGAAAACTTAAAAGAAATTCATGAGAAATCTTCCTATATTACTAAGTTCGCTGATGATTTAAATGAATGCAAAAGAAAATTTGACGAGGTAGTGGAAGGTTGTAAAGAAGCAATTGAACAAAATAAACAACTTGATGCTACACTAGGTACTCTTCGTTGGAGCACCAAAGACGATGATAAAACTCAAAAAAGACTTTATGGTATAATAATTGAGCTCGAAAAAACTATTGAAAAATACGAAGGGCCAAATTATTTTATAACAAGGAATTTAAGATCATTTCATGATAATCAAGGACTTGGTTACAACAAACCACTACAACATTAAACTACTAAACAATCTTGTCATACACATATGCATAGTCATCCAAACAAATACTAATCAAGGCATAACTATTCAAATGTGCAAGACTCAAGGCATAATCGAATTACTTGTCATTATTGCTGTAAATTAGAGCATATTTCTTATAAGTGCATTTTAAAAAGGAATACTAACCTTGTTTGGGTGAAAAAGAATGCAAGTGCATGAAAATTACCAATTAGGGCACCCAAAATTACACTAATAATTTCAATGTAGGTGCTCCAATACGCCAAATCTAAATCTCAGTGGTACTTTGATAGTAGATGCTCAAATCATATGACTGGTGACAACAAATACTTTGGATCACTGTCAAGGGAAAAGGAAATCATTGGAGATATCAGCACTGGCCAAACCATCGGTAAAGGTAAAATAAACTTTGGTTCATCATGCTCCATTGATGGTGTACTTTTGGTAAGCGACCTAAAACACAATTTACTTAGTGTATGTCAATTATGTGATAAAGATTATATTTTTGATAAAAATGTAACGCCCCGATTTCCTATACTGGGAAACCATGACATAGACCAGAATATTTTCTTTCAATTAGTCACAATACACAGAAAAAAAAAAAAACTTAAAACTTTTTATTCAATACAAATGTATTACAAGTATGAATGTTATGAAACTTTAATACATTATATCAGTGTTAGAATAATGTCTTATAAGCCAAAGTGTTACAACTTTCAATAAATTTACATCAGAGTACAATAAATAATAAATAACACTTGGTAATTCACTTGGATCTTCTCAACAATTAATAAATTACAATTGAAACAATTTGAAATAATGGTAAACACTAGCACTTCACTCGCCTTGAGTCCTCCTGAATCTTGTACCTATAGGTCCACAATCCAGTACTTATTTGAGTGGGGAGGTCAGTACATATACTGACGCTAAATGCTGTTTACAAGCAACAAAATCTCAACTTAAAAACAACAAATTGATGAAAAGAGAAATATGTATATATAATTTATGTGTCAGTGTATGCTATGACTTAGACTCTAATGCAAGATTAACTAATATAAGGATGCACTTATTCTAATGCAAGCGAGACTCTGGAAAGTATGCAGCCCATAAATACATACGCCCATGTCAAGCCATTTATTTATATTTAGGGATTTGAATCCGCACCATGAATTCTACTCTTGTACTCAACCTGTTCCTGATAGATACAACATGACTAATGAGGTTGCCATGGACGGTCCAATCTTGCCAATGCAGTACCATAGTGGTGTCCATGTTTGCCACTATCATTCGGTGACCTCACTTAAAAGCCAGACAAATCCACAGTTACTGCTGCACAGGATAGCTCGAATGTCACGCCCCGCTTCCCAAAAAGAATACGGAATACGGATACGAGACAAAAGCCCAGCGAATGATTTTCATCATCCATAAGTTGTTCACGAATCTTTACAACATTCACAAGAATTATCACAGTCGGAAGCAAAAGTATCAACCAACATGCACATATGAACCAAAATGTCAATAAGAATACTTGAAACCAAATATATAAATCTCAAATAGTCATGATCTGAATAAAATAAATATCCTGGGACACATTGCCCAAATACAAGAATAAATTCAAGTATCAAAATATAATATTGTTCAAGCAAGCTACAAGAAATAATAATAAAATCCAGCACTAATACTTCATGTCACCAATGCCGTTTGGAATCTATTCTCCAAAATCTGCAATTCAACGAATGCAGGGAAGAGGGAAAGAGAAAAATAAGTACCCGTCAATTGCAAGTTACGGGCCACTTATAATATAGGATATAAGTACATGGAAAAACTAACTAGCAACATGGTATAAGCATGCTGTCAAAATAAACAACTAACATGGCAAAGTGAACAAGTGTAAATGGCATGAATCAAGTGTCAAGTAATCAAGTATCATGTAAACATGCATCAAGTGTCAAGCATCATGTAATCATGTATCAAGTGTCAAACATCATGTAATCATGTATCAAGTGTCAAGTTTCAAGTCTCATGTATCATGTAGTCAAGTATCAAGCAAGCATGTATCATGTTCAAGTATCATGTTCAAGTATTATGTTCAAGTCTTGTAGTGACTACTATCTAGGTAGCACTTCATGCAGCCCACCTTACATGGTTACTACTGCAAACAGTTTCGCTTTAGATTTCATAGTGGACCATAGAGGGCAGTGTACTCGGGGACAAGTCAAGTAATCGAGCTCCAAGCTCCAAGTATCATGTATCATGTAATCACGTGTCAAGTTGTGCAAGTAGCAAGTATCGTATCTTGCATGCAAGTGTCAAGTAATCACGTGTCAAATATCATGTATCAAGTAATCACGTAGGATCAGTGGTTCCCCTTCCGAGTACATGTTTCTGAATTATCCACTATTAGATCTGTCCCTTAAACCCTGGCTTGGTTATTTATTATTAATGTCAAACAAGCATGTATATGTGCAAAATATATCATGAATAATATGGCATGATCATGTGACAAGTGCAAGTTGCAAGATAAACATGTACGAGTGCAAGATATCTCATAAAAGAATAAAATAGACAAATCTCAAGTTCAGGACAGCAAGACCACACTGCAGTAAAACAGCGATTCCCAGTGTTACAAGCATGCAAATCTGAATCCGTCGAAACATCTAGAAAGTAGACTTCCAACAGAATCCATCGAGTATAAATAAGTCATATATTAATTCATAAAAATATGACTCAAAACTTATTTGAATACAGAAAATAGGTTCAGCTAGAAATCAGGAAAACATATTCAAGAGTAGGAAAACAACATGAAAACTCAGTAAATAAATCCACAAAAAATCTGGGGTATTTCCCTATATGTCCAGTATCTAAATATAAAGTTTCATAATTTTCCAATAAAATTAGATCAGTCATCAAAAATAAGAAAACATCAATAAACAGTAGTTTGGCAAACCTGGAAATCCCAACACTGCTGTACGAAAACCATAATATCTCGCAACCAGTGAAACGAAATCCAACTCCGCCAAAGCGATATGAAAATAGATAAAATATACTAGCTTTCATATTTCACAAATATTTTTCATACAGTAAAAGGAATCAGGGTGAAAATATGATTCTTTACACAACAGCGAGCAAAATACAGCAAGTATAGTTTTCATAAACGAGCATGAAACGGCACATAAAATTCAGCAATAAAATCCACCAAAATTCTGGGTAATCCCTAAGTAGATATAGAAAAACTGACCAATGTTTTGGATCAAAATAATATGTGTAGCACAGTTATTAAAATGATTTAGTCATCAAAAACACCAAGAAACGAAATCTGGAAAAGATCGACACCTTTGTAGTAAAATAGTCATAACTCACACATACAAAAACGAAATCAAGCAAGGTCAGAGGGGTTTGAAAATAGACAAAATTCTCTAAAACTCCTGTTTTATACTGAAATTAAGTTACTGACTTCAAGACAGTCCAAAACAGCAAACAAAACAGATCAGCGACAAAATACCGATTTTTCCCTTTAACAACAACTCAACATATATCATACAAAACTTGTTCAAAACACAACCAAATATGAAATCGAGTCTACCAAGTGTCCAAACATTATGAATTAGGGTATCTTGCATGTCCACACTAAGTATGTCACATGGGTCTCAACAAAATAACGAATTCTCACAAAAGTCCCACATACATAATCAAATCAAGAACAGATAAAACCTAAGTTATTTCATGTCAAATTTTATGTCGTGAGTCATCTATAGTCAAATAGCACTATAGAGACAAAGGCCATCAAGAATAACATAAACAAGAGTCGTCTCTAGTCCCAACTACACTATAGGTGGTATTTTTGACTTGTATCATATAAAAAAATTTGAGTACAAGTTACTTGCCTTAACCGAGGACGAAAAATGACGAAAATAAAGAATAACGGGAGTGGATTCCCGACAACGAGCAAAACCCACGAACAAAAATCCACGAATCAACAAACTCACGAACAAAAGATCCACGAACCAACGGCTCACGTGCAACTTACGTGCACTAGCAAGCAACCAAGAGAGAGAGAGTGTGTGGCCGGGAGGAGAGAGGCGGCAGCCGTTGCCGGCAGCAAGTCGACGGCGATGGTCGAGGAGGAACGAGAGAGAAATGATGGTGAAGTAGATGATGGTGGTGGTCGGTGAGGCTGGTCGGGATCGGGAGTGAGGACGGCAGGCCGAGGGGCTGGTCGGGGGTCAGCTGGCATCGGGTTGGGATCAGGTCAGGGTGGCAACCGGCGCAAGCAAGGAGGAAGGAGGCCGGTTGTGGAGATGTGGAGGCTAGGGTTAGGGTTTTAGGGTTTAGGGAGAAGGATTAGAGATATATATATATATAAGGGGATTAGGGTTAATGGGTAATTGAGTTGTGGGTAATTAGGAGTAGTAGTAAGATTTGATTAATTGGGTTTTAATTAGGATACAAATTGTATAGGATATCAAACTGGATTGGGGATTTAATTTGGCTTTGGTAATCTTATTAGGGATCAAACAATAGGATTGGGAATAGGATAACAACCAATCACCACCACCACAAACACCCAAAAAAATTAATAAAAATAAAGAGAACGAGACCAAATGAAAGAAAGATCAAATAATAGAAGAACGAAACAAAAGAGACAACCGATCAAACACAAAGAGCTCAAAATGAAATAAACGAATATATATCGAAACAACTCCAATTTACGGTTCAGAAAGAATACAAGAGAGAAAATACACCAAAATGAAAAATACACTCAAAAATACACAAAATGAAAAACAGGGGTTACATCGAAACATCCCCTGTGGCGCCCTTGACTCATAGAACAGTAGTTTATGGCCGGTTCGTTTCTCCTTGACATAGAACATGATGGAATTCCGGGGTCCATCCCCTAGTTCCGACAGGAGAACTTATCCCGTTCTTATCATGGCACTTCAGAAATTAACAGAGCGAGATATGTAACCCGTGCTCCCAACTCGTGAGAAGGCACCGCACGTATCCCTTTTACAGAAAGGTACAACCCAATAACACCACCTAGTGTTGGCCTATAGGACGAGTCAGATCATAAGGCATCACCCCTAATACCAACTCTTCCCTTTTAGCAAGATGTAGATAAAATGGTTAACAATAGTTGCAAGTTACTACTCTAACGATGTCACTAACCCTAAATAATCCAAGGGATGGCAACAATGTTAACACTACATGCTAGGTCTCCATCTAGACTTCGCAAGATAATTTTTCTAGGTGTTCAACCTTGACTTCCCAATGATCACCATTGATCCCGCTCACAGCCTATCGATCCAAGACCCCGACAATGTGAACTTACTCGCTAGCTACTACCCTAAACTTTGATTTCATCCACGTTCCCTGCCCGTGATCAACCTACACCAGTTAAGATCTGACGGCTCACGATAAGTAAAATAAATACACGTTTTGATAGTTGATGTCCCCTAGGGTAACAATATCACCCTAGACGAGCTCAACAAGCTTCGTACGAGCTAACAAGCTACATACGAGCCCAACAAATCACATACGAGCCAAACGAGCTACGTATGAACCAAAAACTACATACGAGCCCAATAAGTTACGTATGAGTAAACAACTTACATACGAGCCAATTAACTACGTATGAACCAAACGAGTTACATACGAGCCAACTAACTAAGTATGCGACAACAAACTGCTAATAATTAGCACAAACCATTTTTCAACATAAAACATGCTATTACATGAATTATAAGCACGTGGAAATATACATAGAAATCCTAAACACGTGCTTGAATAGGGAAAAACAACCAAATATTTCAAACAGCGAATCAGTTCAAAAGTCAAGTCACTACTGAAATATTGTAAAATTCACAATAAATGCTACGCTTACCGGAATCTAACAAATTTAGACTCTTTGGAAAGGTGGAAACCTTTACTAAAATTCTCTAGTTGACAACTTCCACAAATTCAGCCAACAAAAGGCTAGAAAACTTCTAATCATTCCAAACAGAAACCCAGCCAAAAAGAACATACTGCTGAACATTGTAAAATCCATAACATTGTTAAATCCATAACTCTTGCTATGCTTATCGGAATCCAAAAAAATAATACTTTTTAGAAAGATAGGAACTTCTAATACAATCCTCTAGAGGACAACTTTCTCAAATTCAGCCAACAAAAGGCTAGAAAAATTCCTAACTCACAAATAGTGAGCTCAGCCAAATGGCAGACTACTATCAAAACTTGTAAAATTCATAACTGATGCTAGACTTATCAAAATCTAACAATAGAAGACTTTCTAGAAATCTAAGTACTTCTACTACAACTCTCTAGTTGACAACTTTCTCAAATTCAGTCACCAAGAGGTAGAAAATTCCCTAACATATCAATAGTGAACTCAGCCAGAAAATCCCAGCTGCTATTAACTTGTAAAAATCATAACTGGTGCAACGTGTATTGTAATATAATAAAATTATACTTTATAGAAAGCTAAAAACTTCTACTACAACTCTCTAGATGATAACTTTCCCAAATTCAGTCAACAAGAGGTAGAAAAAGCCCCTAACATCTTAACAGTGAACTCAGCTAAAAAAAAGCAGACTACTGTTGAACTTGTAAAATTCTTAACTCTTTCTATTCTTATCAGAATCCAACAAAATAAGACTTTTTAGAAATTTAGGAACTTCTACTAGTACTCTCTAGTTGATAACTTTCTCAAATTCATTCAATAAGAGGTAGAAAGATCCCCTAACATTCCTAACAGAACTCAAAGCAATATGCTGGAAACTTGTAAAATTCATAACCGATGCTACACTTATCGGAATCTAACAAAAAATTGACTTTTTAGAAAGGTGAGAACCTCTACTACAATTATATAGTTGAAAACTTCTCCCAGTTCTAAGTGTAAAAGAAGTTATACTAATTTAAAGTTCAACATTTTACTTAAAACAGAGCGGCTTTAAAGAAGCTACAGATCTGAACTTGCAAAATTCATAACTGATGCTACACTTATCAGAATCTAATAAAAATAGAATTTTTAGAAAGGTGAAAACCTCTACTACAGTTCTCTAGTAGATAGATTTTCAAAATTCAGACAATAAGGGCTTGGAAAAATCCTTAACTCTTAAATAATAAGTTCAGCCAAAAGGAAAGGATACTGTCCTGAACTTGTAAAATTCATACCCGATGCTAAGCTTATCGAAATCCAACAAAATAAGACTTTGTAGAAAGGATAGACCATCTACTACAACTCTCTAGTTGACAACCTTCTCGATTCAGCCAACAAACAGTAGAATAACTCCAAACTCTCAAACAGTGAACTCAGCCAAAAAAGGCAGTTGTTGTTCAACTTGTAAAATTCACAACCGATGGTACACTTATCGGAATACCAAAAAAATTAGACATTTTAGAAAGGCGGGAACCTCTAATACAATTCCCTAGTTGACCACTTTCTCAAATTTCTTATAGAACTTAAGTTATGCATTTTAAAACACATGCTAAATATCGAACAAAATCAGCAGATTTTTCTACTCGCTGTTTTGGGGTAAACAATTTGTTTAACCTAGAAAATTAACCCAAAAAAATCTAAAAAATTTAGAGCATGGGAAGAACATGTATGAGAGCTTCTCATAATAATTTGAGTTCAATATTCCAACTTTATCACAAGTTATCAAATTCTAACCATGAAATAACATAACTTCTTATTAAAGGTTGGATCGTTAGGTTTTTATTTGAGTTCTACCACTTCAACCTTTTATGAAACACTCCCAAATCCACACTACTCATGCACATGAAATTTAGTCCAAGCTCTTGAATTTATTAGCATATAACATAATAATAACAATAATAATAACAACAATCAAGAGAAGAGAAACCCCCACCCAAAATCGGTTGGAAGAACTAGCTAGCTTGCTTCTCCTCCTTGTTCTTACTCCTCTCAAGAACAACCCATGAACACTTAACGCAATTCCTTTCTTTTGATTTGATCTCTTTTCTCTATTTTTTTCTCTCTAATTTTATTTTTCTACTTAATAATAAAGCAAAAGAAGTATAAGAAGAACATGAGAAAAGGATAAAATGAGATGAGAGTGAGATGAGCTTCTTGCCCTAGAAGTGGCCGACCATGGGTTTTTATATGAGGGAGGGGGTAAGCGTGAGTGATGTGGATTAGATCCTAGGGCTACAATTCCATCAAGTTAATCCAACGGCCATAAATGAGTCTTATCCCCTTCATCCATTTCTTATCTCTTTAAAATCAAATCTAGCCATCCATTTTGATCATGATTGATCAAAATAATAGATATTTTTTCCAAAATCTCATACTACATAATTTTGTACAAACGTACAGAATTGATACAATACATATACGTACATACATCTATATATATATAGATTATGTGTATTAATCAAACCAAACAATCCGCACAAATAATATTTTAATTCCAAGAATAAAAGTAAAATAAAAAAATATATATTTATATCAATTTGGGATATTACAATACGAAATTGATACAATACGTATACATACGTGTTAGTATATAATTATTATTAGTTAAACCGAGTAATCTCCCCCAAAAATATTTCGATTCTGAAAATAAAAATAAAATAATATTAAAAAAAAGTAATTTTACTATCAGCTCGAAAAATTTCAGTGTGTAATTAGTGCAATACGGATATATAAAGACTAGTATATATATATATATACAGATAATGTTTATTAATTAAACCGGGTAATATCCAAAAAAAATATTTCAGTTCTGAAATAAAAATAAATTTATAAAAATAATAATATTATATCAGACTTGTATATTACAAATATTTTCTCAAAAACACAAACTACATGATTTTGTACATGTGCATTAAATCGATACAATACATATATATATATATATATATATATATATATATATATATATATATATATATATATATATATATATATATATATATATATATATATACTAGTATATAACTTTTATTAGTTAAAACTAAGTAATTTTCATAATAAATATTTTAATTTTAAAAATAATAATAATACAAATATAATATCCGACCGGATATTACAATACTCCCTCATTGGAATAGATCTGTCCTCAGAACTACGTTTAGTCAGGAGAATTGAAACAACAACACGAACTGATACAATTCAAAATAAATTGGGGAGAGAAAGCTTATACGGCTTTCCGGCTCCCAAGTGGCTTCCTCCACGAACTGGTTCTTCCAAAAACTCGATCTTGTTCCAAAAGCTGCTTGTAGACTCTGCCAAAATCGAGACGTAACTCTTGAATCTCGGTCAGTACTACTGTCGTTGACACTCCATGCTGCTTCCTTATGCCTTCAATGTAGACTTCCGCTAATTTCACTAGCGACTAAGTCATCTACATCGGAAGAAAAATGTGTAGACTTTGTCAAATGGGTCCACAATAACCTAATTTGAGTCATTCCTTTTCAAACTTCTGATGAAGTCCATACTGATATTCTTCCCATTTGCACTCCAGAATGGGTAATGGTTATAATCAAACTCCAAGTATCTAATTTTCTGCTTGAATCTTCAGACAATTAAGGCATCCAGCCACAAATCCGGCCATAGCCTGTTTCAATCTTCTTGTAGTTCCCTTCCTCTGGTGCAATTCGGAGTATTGCGGTTCACCTTCCATTGACGTCATGCTGTAGGCTGGTAATCTTTAATATTAGGTTCAAAAATTTGTCTTCTCGACATCCGGTTGCAACTTTGCCTTCTGGACATTCGGTTGCAGATTTTGCCTTCTCGACATCCAGTTACAAGTTTGCCTCCATCGACGACTGGTTGCAGATTCGCTTCTTTCATGATATTCTTCCTTGGTTCCTTATCCTTCTGCACTATCACGCCCCGCTTCCCAAAAAGGAATACAGAATACGGTACGCAACAAAGTCCAGCAGATGGTTTTCACCATCCATGAGCTGTAAGGACCTACTCAATCAGCATAACAGTAAATATAACAATATACTCAACCACGCATGCATAAACAATTATTAACCAACAGCATTTATTTGCAACAGATATAAATTTTCCAAATAAGTAAAAGATCTGGATCAAAGCAACACTTCGGGACTACAAGCCCGTTACAAGTTTCAATGTAGCAACAAGAATGAAATAAACTCAAGTACAGTCACAAAACAAGATTTCCCAGGCGAAGTCTAAAATGTTTGCTCACCAACTCCCGCAGGTAGTTGATCACCAAAACCTGCTCCTATAGCAATTGAAAGAAATTAGGAAAACAGGAAAAACAGTACGCCCATTAGTGCAAGTTACAGGCCGCAAGTAGTACAAGCAAGAAAGAGTGGGAACGGAAATATGAAACAAGAAATAGGAAATACTAACATGGAGGAAAACAACAGTAGATGAATAGTCTACAAGTAACACTAGTATTATGCACGTGCTTTGCACGTGGGGAAAGGGGGGGAATGAAAAGGGGAAAAAAATTTACGAACACGGGTTGGGTTATGGACTAAGGCCTTCTCCCATTATAGTAGTAGAGATCTCTCAATAAGAAAGAGGGAGAGACGTAAACACAGTAGTAACTTGCATATAACATTTATGATTCATTTCCTTTAAACATCATTTATTGTTCCTCTGGTTTATGATAAATGTGATTTTCAGAGTTCAGCTGATATTGCTCGAACCTTGATCGGTAAACCTTTAGAAAATTTAACGGTGTGCTTTTCCATAGGATGATCGGACACTACTGACGCCCACTCATGTCTCAGTATAAGATGGTGAAGGAAGACCGATATCTTCAACCTTGCGAGCTCTGCTCCTGGGCACAATCGCAGCCCCTACCAAAAGGCATCAAACTATTTTTCAGATTGCTGGTCGATGAGGACTGAAAATTAAACAACATGGTTATCCAGGTACATATCAAGATTTGGCGTTCAATCTTAATAGCATTTTTATTCATTTATAAGAAAGTGATGAAATGTCTATCATCTATCACATCTAATTGTTTCCAATTGAAGGTAAGAACTGTTTAGTGCAATAAGTACTACTTAACAGAAATCCAATAGTTTGACACATTTTAAACATAAGGTTCAAAAAATTAACATCCCAAAAGACATATAGTAACCATAAGAAAGAATAACGCTGAAATTTTATCTGTATTACAAAAGAATCTCATTTCCGTTATAGTTTGATAACTCACCATCCATCTCCAAGGATTGAAACACTCAGGATCCTCGTATATGGAAGGGTCTAAATGCACTGCAGCTAAATGGAGCTGTATCGTGTATCCCTGGGGGATCGTATAGCCTGAACCAGATAGATAACGTGACTATCTTCGTTAACTGAAAATTTATTAAAATTAAAATGGTTAAGGCGTACTTTTGAATTGAACGTCTTTAGCTGCGGTCCTTGGCAGAAAGCTAATAATATTTCCAAGACGTAGCATCTCATCGATAACCTAAAAAAAGAAAAAAGAAAAATACAGTGCATATCAAGATCAAAGAAAATCTTTATACACAAATTAATGTTAAGTTGAATTTACCCAAGGGTTCTGTATAAACATACACATCTAGTAAATTCCATACTCTTGATGTCATCCAGTGTAAGTTTACCCTCATCGCCATGCTGCTTGTTTGATCGAACAATTTTAAGGTGTTCTTCCTGAAAAGTGTTACATCATAAAAAAGAAGATTTGACAACTTTATTATTTCCTATACATATCAATGCGAGTTCAATTTATTTAGATTTTTCAAGAGAGATCAAAATAAATAAGAACGGCATATAATAAGATGTCATTACCTGTAATTGTTTGATGGCTTTTGGACAATGCTCCAAAAAATAGATTAATAACGATATGGATTTAGCTGTAGTAGCATGGCCAGCAAAAAGCACACCTAGCAGTAAATCACAAATCTGTTCTTGAGAGTAGTCGGTATTCTTCATTACCCAACCAAGGAAGTCATCTTTGTCCATTTCTGTATTTGCAAAATGCTTCATTGCCCTGGCTTCCATCTCTTTAATGATTTTTTGGATAATATAGTCCCTCGACTTCATCATTATAATTAGAAAGGGTAATATATATCGATGTTAGTTAAATAAAACCAAAATAATACATGCATATATATATATTTATCAAAGGATTTGGGAACTTCTTGAGAAGTACCTTTAAGGCCTTTCGATATGAAGATCCAGGAAAATTCGTAAATAGATAACTGGATTCAAATTCACTGCTCCATGTCTTGTATTCGCTCATCAGCTTCTCGGCCTCAGGATCTTCTTGGGTCATGCTTAAAATATTCTTCACCAAGATATAGAAGCTAAACTGTTCAGATAGCATTAATCTTGTTACCAAGGAGAAGTACTTTAGCGTCGTACAGGTAAGAAATTGATCAAATGCGATGGCACCATGGACTGAAATTTCTAACCTTAACTGCTTCTTCTGTTGCTAAGATGACGCGGCCCTCCTTCCACGAGCTTATCATCTGAGAAGCGATCTTGTCCGCATCCTGCTGAATAAGCTCTTTCATCCTGCAGAATAAACCAGTACAGTGGATCTCATGTGCTTGTGAGCTTCTCCTTGCACCACAATCAGTGCATGTACACCCTGCAGTTTCTCAAAAGGCCTTGGATGCCCAGGTCGGAACAACTTCCCTTCATTGTTGAACACAAACCGGTTAAGCTCAGGGTCTGCTGACACTATACTGTGCTTCCCAAACAAATGGGTCAAAAAGATCTTCCCGTATCTGTAAATTAATCATGCACAAACTTGATTATTCTTGTAGTAGGCACCTTGGAAGAATGGGTTGCTGTTAATAAAGGGGATGAAGAGTTATGAATGGGTATGAATAAATTTTAATTACCTTGTAGTAGGCACCTTTCTAGTAATCACACAATTTAATTAATGGGTGCATGACTATATTTATTGTTCACCTTTATCAGTGTAGTAATTAAACCCGGTTTTTATTGTTCACCTTTAATTCAAAGGCAGCAAGCTTTGAATTCAAGCTTTGAATTAAAGCTTTGATGCAGCAGGTGCAACAAGCTTTTATTGTTCACCTTTAATTGAACCCGGTTTTTGATAGTTTACATCTTAATTCAACCCGTTCGCTTTGAATTAAAGCTTTGATGCAGCAAAGGCAGCTTTAATTGAACCCAGTTTTTGATAGTGTACATCTTAATTCAACCCGGTAGCTTTGAATTAAAGCTTTGATGCAGCAAAGGCAGCAAGCTTTTATTGTTCACCTTTAATTGAACCCGGTTTTTGATAGTATAGATAGATTTAATTCAACCCGGTTTTGATATAGTATAGATTTATTAGGCATGCAAATTATATTTTTGACCCCTATATATTTTTTTAGCCCTTTATGTTTGTGAGGGTATAATAGTAAAAAGCCAGTAAAATAAGGCTTTGCTTAATAATAGTATAGATGAAACAGTAGCAGGTAAAAAGTAACGGAAAATAGTAATGGTAACAGTAAAGGATAACAGTAACAAGTGATGGTAACAGGTAGCGGTAATAGGTAACAGTTTTAGGAAAAACAAGGGTGTACCAGTGAAACAAGTTATTCTTAAGTTATTGTTCAATACTATCTAGGTAGCACTTCATGCGTCCCAAATTTTACCACATGGTTTCTATATTCAAACAGTTGTGTTTAGATTTTTTTGTGGAGCCTATAGGGCCGTGTACTCAGGTATCAAGTAAACAGTAAACAGTGTCCTGAATTCGCAGAATCCGAGTACACCTTCCTATAAGGAAGTATGTAGTCAGGTAAATAGTAAACAGTTGGGGAACACGGCCCCTCCTTCCTAGTACACCGTCCTATAAGGAAGTATGTAATCGGGTAAACAGTAAACAGTCAGTGAAACACGGTACAACAGTAAACAAGTGGGAAACACGGGCCCCCTTCTGAATACACATTTCTATATTGTCCACTACCAGATTTTTCACTTAACCTCAGCTTCATTACTTATCATTATTATTAAAATAGGTGTGCACGAGCACAAACAGGGCAAGAAAGACATGGCAAGAACAAGGGACAAGTTCAAGTCGTATAGGAAACATAAACGGATCACAAAACAACCTATAACAGTTAGATCAACGAGACTTTCAGTTCTGGACAGCAAGACGTTGTTGCACCAAAACTGAGATTACCATTGGCACATGGATGTAAATCTGGATCCGTCAGAAAATCTAGAAACTAGACTCTCTACTGAATCCAGCGCATATATACAAGTCATACATCAGCTAAAGTAGTAGGGTTTAAAACAGTGTTTAATACAGAATTCATGTTCAACCAGAATATGCAAAGTCTTGTTTGTAAGCATGAAAGGGGTTTAAAAATATCATAATTAAATCTAAGAAAAATCTGGATGGTTCCCTAGCATGTCTAGTCTCAACATATAAATTTTCATGACACTCCATTACAGATAGCATAGTCAATTTAATTTGGAAAGCGGAATGACACAGCAAAATTGTAAATTTGAAAGTTCGGACACAACAGCACTAAAATAGTGATAAATCACAAAATACAATTCGAAATTCAAATCCGTCAAAAGGGTTGTAAAATAGAAATACCAGACTACATTTCAAATTCACAAAGCTCTTATAAAAAATGACTAGAATTAGGTTGAAAACAGAGTTATTTACTGAACGACATGTAGTTTGGAAATATATTGATTGGTTTCACAAGCATGAAATAATTATAAATAGTCATTTAATAATTCTACAAAAATTTGGGGTTGATCCTAGTCATGCCTAGTCATACCCAGAAAAACATCAAGTCCAAATTTTACTCTCAACATCAGTTTTGAAATAATAAATCATGCAGCGATCTTAAAAATCAGAATCTGGAAAATTTCGACACAGTTGCAGTAAAACTGCGATAACTCACACATCAAAAATCGAAGTTGAGATCCGTCGAAAGTTCTGAAAAATATACACCGAGGCCTACGAATCATGTTCACAAATTAATTTATTTTACTGACATTAACAAGGTCTAAATTGTTGTACCAAATCAGGAAAGCAGTAAAAAGAAACTTCTTTCATGCATTTTATCAAGCAACTCATCTACGATAGATCCAACAGGGACACGACTGGCTGTCGGGGTGGTCACGAGGGCGCGACAGCGGTCGGAGTGGTCGCGAGGGGCACGACGGTAGGGAGATGGTAGCCGACGGGGAGGGGGGTTGGTAAATGTGTACAGTGAAGAGGGGGAGAGGGAGTTGGAGAGAGAGAAAGAGAATTTGATTAGGAGATAATTATTGTAGGGAAGATAAACAAATTTATTTGATGGGATTTTTGGTAGGTGAGGAATTTAGGAATAAGAGAGAGAGATCATGGGGAGTGATCTGCTTGTTAGGCAGATAGGGAGAACGTGAGGGGGAGATTTGAGGGATACTGGGTAAAAGAGGGTATTGGGTAGCGGGTTTAGGATCCAATAGGGCTGGTTATAGGGTTCAAATCGGGTAAATTGGCTAGAAATCAGATTCAATAGGTAGAAATCAAATAATAAACAAAGATGCCATAAATAATATGATTTAGTGTCAAACAAAATTCATCTAGGGGTGAATAATTTGCAAAAGAAAATAATCAGGAGATTGAAATTCATAGAATTGAAACGACGAAAATAAAATAGTTTATTAGGAACGAAGAAGTCGTTACACGGTTCAGAATGGAGAAAAGAGTACAATCATGAATAAAATACCCAAGAAAATAATTAAATACATTCAAAATACAAGAAAAAAACACAGGGGTTTCAGGCACACATAACTTGTTACCAAACCCAAGTGGTCCTTCCTTTACACTGAATCTTTAAATTTTCCTTTATTAACTTGCTGCTTCAGTGCTTCAATCTTTGCATCTTCTACCTGAGTTTTCTTGAATTGCTCATTTAGACTAGGTTGTAGCTCCAATCGTGCCAAAACTATGCTCAACTCTTGAGTAATCAATTCGATACTAGATCTTTTGGCTGAGGCTAATACATCACTGCCTCGATCTTTTGCGGTTCCGTAGCCACTCCCTCCTTAGAATAAGACATGGCCTAAGAAAGCCACTTCAGACTTCCAGGATTCACTGCAAAAATTTGCACAAAGTTGATGCTCCAGTAGTTGCTCAGAACTGCAGTCAAGTGCTCAGCGTGCTCTCCTTCCGTCCCTGCAAAGCCCAACTCAAACAAATATATACTTAGGGTCTCTCCTCTAATATGGAGTTTATAGCCCTAACAACACAATTTTGTAATGAGGATTGCTCCAGATGGTGTAATCAATAAAACCCAAATCTAGAGTTGCCTCCCGCACTCATCTCAACTTCTTGAAAATAACTCAGACACAAAAAGAATATGATGAACCATAATTGAATAAAACAGTAGTCTGGATTCCATATATATATAAATCCAACTGGTTACAAAAAATGTTACATCATATATTACTCCTTAGTCCAAAATAAAATTCAAAATACAACCTTTAAACTTTAGTTGCTATTCCATATGCACAAGCTGGTAATGGCTCCCTTGCCTTCTTCAGCTTCGTATTTAGTACGTGCGAACACTTACACTTGGTGAACATGCTCCTCCCTTTACCGGCAACCTTCTGATGCTAGGGAAATTTTGGCTGAACATGACCAATCTCCCGACAATTGTAACATGTACGGGTCTCATTCTGAGGTTTCTTCCTCGGACTTTGGCTCTTGAAATGACCTTGCTCACCACATAGGAAACAAGTTCCTGAGTAGCAAACATTTTTTTGAAACTTCCGATTCCGACCATAGTTCTTGAACTCTGAAGCTGGAAACCCTTTCTTTGTAGTTGTGGACAGACTGATTTCTTGTACCTAGCTTCACCGCAGTTGTAGCAAGTGACTGCCAGGGCTCTCTTCAGACACTGAATTTTGAAATGCCTTGGTTCCTTACAGAAATAGCATGCTACAACCTTGGTGTTCTTCTGGACTTGCTCCCATTCATCCTGCAGTCGTGTTAATCTGGAATTAAAGTGTTCCTGCTCATCCGCTAGGCCTTCCATTATAGCTCTGCAAGAGTCACCCAGTTGCTTAGCTCGACGACTTTTCCTGGCCCTGTACTTCCTCAGCTTCCTTATTCCCAGAAGTATGTTGGCCGCTACTTCTGTGCGTTGATCCATACTTAGCCCCAGTGGTGGTGAAGGCGAGTCCGTCTTGAGGTTAGCTTTTATTTAAATCTCCTTCGGTTCCTCGCTCAAGATCATTAGATCATCCATCGAAATCGGTTCACTCACTTCCATCAATATGTCCTCGGTCAGGATATCCTCGAATACCATCCTTCAAACACATATATATGAGTTAGTCTAGATATAGAAAAAATATAAAACACAAGTTGGAAGAAACAACAATATGAATTACAATTGTCTACAACTAGCTAAACCCGACTCCTATAAGGCATCCAAGTTTATTTTCCTACTGTGTCGGACTATAAATTGCAGTCAGCTCTGATACCACTCTGTAACGCCCCAATTTTTTATATTGGAAAACCGTGACATAAGCCAGAATCTTTTCCTTCAATTAGCCACAATACACAGAAGAACAGGAAAATTTATAACTTTTTATTCAACACAAATGTATTAAAAGTTTGAATGTTATAAAACTTTAATACATTACATCAGTGTTATAGTAATGTCTTATAAGCCCAAGTGTTACAACTTTCAATAAATTTACATAAGAGTACAATGAATAATAAATAACACTTGGTACTTCACTTGGATGCTTCTCAACAGTTAATAAATTACAATTGAAAAAATTTGAAATAATAATAAACACTGGTGCTTCACTCGCCCTGAGTCCTCCTAATCCTGTACTTGTAGGTCTGCAATCCCATACCTATTTGAGTGGGGACATCAGTACATATACTGATGGTAAATGCTGATTACAAGCAGCAGATTCTCAACTTAAAAACAACAGACTGATGAAAAGCGAAATGTGTATATATAATTTACGTGTCAGTGTAACTATGACTTAGACCCTAATGCAAAATTAACTAATGCAAGCGAGACTCTGGAAAGTATGCAGCCCATCAATACATACGCCCATGTCAAGTTATTTCTTCATATTTAGGGATTTGAACCCGCACCATAAATTCTACTCTTGTACTCAACCTGTTCCTGATAGATACAACGTGGCTGATGAGGTTGCCTTGGACGATCCAATCCCACCAATGCAGTCCCATGGTGGTGTCCATGTTTGTCACTATCATCCAGTGACTTCACTTAAAAGCCAGACAAACCCAGAGTTACCGCTGCACAGGATAGCTCGAAGCATCCCCTGTGGTGCCATTGACTCATAGAACAATAGTCTATGGCCGGTTCGTTTCTCCCTGACATAGAACATGGGAATTCCAGGGTCCATTCCCTAGTTCCGATAGGAGAACTTATCCCGTTCTTATCATGTCACTTCAGAAATTAACAGAGCGAGATACGTAATCCGTGCTCCCAACTCGTGATAAAGCACCGCACGTATCCCTTTCACAGAAGGTATCACCCCTAATACCAACTCTTCCCTTTTGGCAAGATGTAGATAAAATGGTTAAGTAACAATAGTTATAAGTTACTACCCTAACGATGTCACTAACCCTAAACAATCCGAGAGATGAAAACAATGTGAACACAACATGCTAGGTCTAAATCTAGACTTCGCAAGATAACTTTGCTAGGTGTTCAACCTAGACTTCCCAATGATCACCATGGATCCCGCTCATAGCCTATTGATCCAAGACCCCGGCAGTGCAAACTTACTCACTTGCTACTACCCTAGACTTGGATTTCGTCCACATTCCCAGCCCGCGATCGACCTACACTGGTTAAGACCTGACTATGCGTGATGAGTGAATTGTCCACAGTCGTCGAGGAGTAAAATAAATACACATCTTGATGGTCGATTGCCCCTAGGGTAACGATATCACCCTAGACGAGCTCAACAAGTTTCGTACGAGCTAACAAGCTACATACGAGCCCAAAAAATCACATACGAGCCAAACGAGCTACGTATGAACCAACAACTACATACGAGCCCAAAAAACTACGTAAGAACAAAATAACTTACATACGAGTCAACTAGCTACGTATGAGACAAACGAATTACATACGAGCAAACTAGCTACGTATGCGACAACAAACTGCTAATAATTAGCACTAACCGTTTTCCAACATAAAACATGCTATTACATGAATTATAAGCACGTGGAAATAAATAGAAATCCTAAACACGTGCTTGAACAGGGAAAAACAACCAAACATTTCAAACAGCGAATCAGTTCAAAAGTCAAGTCGTTGCTGAAATATTGTAAAATTCACAACAAATGCTACGCTTACCGGAATCTAACAAATCTAGACTCTATGGAAAGGTAGAAGCATATACTACAATTCTTTAGTTGACAACTTCCTCAAATTCAGCCAACAAAAGGCTCGAAAACTTCTAATCATTCCAAACAGAAACCCAGCCAAAAAGAAGTTACTGCTGAACATTGTAAAATCCATAACTTTTGCTATGCTTATTGGAATCCATCAAAATAAGACTTTTTATAAAGCTAGGAACTTCTAATACAATTCTCTAGCTTCGTCAAATTCAGCCAACAAAAGTCTAGAAAAATCCCTAACTCGCAAATAGTGAGTTTAGCCAAAAGGCAGACTAATGTCAAAATTTGTAAAATTCAGAACTGATGATACACTTATCAGAATCTAAACAAATTAGACTTCATAAAAATCTAAGAACTTTTACTACAATTCTCTAGTTGACAATTTTCTCAAATTCAGTCAACAAGAGGTAGAAAAAGCCCCAAACATATCAATAGCGAACTCACAAAAAAAAAGCCAACTGCTATTAACTTGTAAAAAACAAAACTTATGCTACATGTATTGGAATCTAATAAAATTAGACCTTATAGAAAGCTAAGAACTTCTACTACAACTCTCTAGTTGATAACTTTCTCAAATTCAGTCAACAAGAGGTAGAAAAAGCCCCTAACATCTCAACAGTGAACTCAACAGTGAAATTCATAACTCTTGCTATTCTTATCAGAATCCAATAAAATAAGACTTTTTGGGAAGTTAGGAACTTCTACTACTACTCTCTAGTTGATAACTTTCTCAAATTCAATCAACAAGAGGTAGAAAGATCCCCTAACATTCCAAATAGAACTCAGCAAAGAAAGATATATGCTGGAAACTTGTAAAATTCATAACCGATGCTAAACTTATCAGAATCTAACAAAAATAGACTTTTTAGAAAGGTGAGAACCACTACTACGATTCTATAGTTAAAAACTTCACCCAGTTCGAAGTGTAAAAGAAGTTATACTAATTTAAAGTTCAACCTTTTACTTAAAACAGAGCAGCTTTTAAATAAGCTACAGACCTGAACTTGTAAAATTCATAACCATTGCTACACTTATCGGAAGCTAACAAAAATTGACTTCTTAGAAAGTTGAGAACCTCTACTAAAGTTCTCTAGTTGATAGCTTTTCCAAATTCAGTCAATAAGAGGTCGAAAAATCCTTAACTCTTAAACAGTAAGTTCAGCCAATAAGAAAGGCTACTGTCCTGAACTTGTAAAATTCATATCTGATGCTAAGCTTATCAGAATCCAACAAAATAAGACTTTTTTGAAATTATAGAACATCTACTACAACTCTCTAGTTAACAACCTTCTCAGATTCAGTCAACAAAGGCTAGAAAACTCCAAACTCTCAAACAGTGAACTCAGCCAAAAAAGACAGCTGTTGTTCAACTTGTAAAATTCATAACCGATGGTACACTTATCGAAATATAACAAAATTAGACATTTAAGAAATGTGGGAACCTCTAATACAATTTCCTAGTTGACCACTTTCTCAAATTTCTTATAGAACTCATGTTGTACATTTTCAAACACATGCTAAAAATCGAACATAAATAGCAAATTTTTCTACTCGCTGTTTTGGGGTAAACAATTTGTTTAACCTAGCAAATTAACCCAGAAAAATATAAAAAAATTACGGCATGGTAAGAACATGTATGACAGCTTCTCATATTAATTTGGATTCAATATTCCAACTTTATCACAAGTTATCAAATTCTAACCATGAAATAACATAATACTTATTAAAGGTTGGATCTTTAGGGTTTTATTTGAGTTCTACCACTTCAGTATTTTATGAAACACTCCCAAATGTACACTACTCATATGCACATGAAATTTAGTCCAAGTTCTTGAATTTATTAGCATATAACATAATAATAACAATAATAACAACAATCAAGAGAAGAGAAACCCCCACCCAAAATCGGTTGGAAGAACTAGCTAGCTTGCTTCTCCTCCTTGTTCTTGCTCCTCCTCTTAAGAACAACCCATGAACACTTAACCCAATTCTTTTCTTTTGATTTGATCTCTTTTCTCTCTAATTTTATTTTTTTTACTCAATAATAAAGCAAAAGAAGTAGAAGAAGAACATGAGAAGAAGATAAAATGAGATGAGAGTGAGATGAGAGAAAGTGAAAGGCTTCTTTCCCTAGAAGTGGCCGGCCATGGGGTTTTTATAGGAGGGAGGGGATGAGGGTGAGTGATGTAGATTAGATCCTAGGGCTACAATTCAATCAAGTTAATCCAACGGCCATAAATGAGTCTTATCCCCTTCATCCATTTCTTATCTCTTTAAATTCAAATCTAACCATCCATTTTGATCATGATTGATCAAAATAATACATATTTTTCCCAAAATCACATACTACATGATTTTGTAAAAACGTACGAAATCGATACAATACATATACGTACATACATCTATATACACAGATTACGTGTATTAATTAAACCAAACAATCTGCACAAATAATATTTTAATTCCAAGAATAAAAATAAAATAATAATAAAAATAATATTTATATATCAATTCGGTAGATTACAGTATGAAATCAATACAATACGTATACATACGTGCTAGTATATAAATATTATTAGTTAAACCGAGTAATCTCCATAAAAAATATTTCGATTCTAAAAATAAAAATTATAAAATAAAAAATAATAATTTTATTATCAGCTCGGAAAATTTCAGTATGAAATCGATACAATAAGGATATATAAAAATAATGTTTATTAATTAAACTGGGTAATATCCAAAAAAAATATTTCAATTCTGAAAATAAAAATAAAGTTATAAAAATAATAATATTATATCATACCGGGATATTACAGATATTTTCTGAAAAACACAAACTGCATGATTTTGTACAAGTGCACAAAATCGATACAATACATATATATACATACTAGTATATATATAAAGGTAACTTTTATTAGTAAAAACTAAGTAATATCCATAAGAAATATTTAAATTTTAAAAATAATAATAATACAAATATAATATCCGACCGGGGTATTTACAAAAAATGCATGCACTGTATTAGGTAGTAATATCTCTTGTTTACTTCTAGCTAATAGATACAATAACGTTTATGTCATCAACTCTAATGAATTAGCACAGGAAAATATGAGATGCTTTATAGCTAGAAACGAAGATGGTTGGTTATGGCATCGGCAGCTTGGAAACACGAAAATGGACAACTTCAACAAATTAGTAAATAAAGAACTTGTTCGTGGAATTCCCAAAATAAAGTTTGAGAAGAATAAACCTTGTGACTCATGTCAATTCGGTAAGCAGACTAAAAGTTTTCACGAGCCCAAGGAAATGGTATAAACTTCTAGACCTCTTGAACATTTGTACATGGACATTTTTTGACCATCACGAACACGTAGTAATGGAGGAACATGATAAACCTTGTGACTCATGCCAATTCGGTAAGCAGACTAAAAGTTCTCACAAGTCAAAGAAAATGGTATCAACTTCTAGACCTCTTGACTTTTGCACATGGACCTTTAAGAACACGTAGTAATGGAGGAGCACGATATACTTTTGTAATTGTAGATGACTATAGTAGATTCACTTGGGTTATTTTTTTATCACAAAAAGATGAAACTTCTTATATCTTTCAAAAATTCTGCCGTAGAGTTGAAAATAAGAAAAGCCTTACCATAGTAACTATTAGTAGTGACCATGGTAGGAAAATGAACTTTTCACGTGATTTTATGATAAAAAAGGAATAAAATATGAGTTCGCTTGTCCTCGCACTCCCCAACAGAATGTGATTGTTGAAAGAAAAAATCGATCTATTCAAGAAATTGCCCGCACCATGCTTAGAGAAAATGATCGGCCTAAATCCTTTTGGGCGGAAGCTGTCAACACAGCATGTTATACAATTGACCAAGTGATTATTCAAAAATATCTTGAGAAAACCCCTTTTGAAGTATATTATAGAAAACTTCCAAACTTAAGTTATTTTCGTGTTTTTGGATGTAAAGTTTTTCTCTTAAATACCTTAGATAACTTAGGAAAATTTGACCGTAAAAGTAATGAAGGCATATTCTTAGGATATTCCTAAGTAGCAAAGCATGTCATGTTTTTAATAAAAGAAGACCCACTATACAAAAATCAATTGATGTTATATTTGATGAGACTAATCCTCTCGCAAGAGAGACATTCATGTTGTTGATGATGATGAGACAGGTATCCACATTGAGAAGAGACACATCGAAAAAAAATCACAAGTGAACTCTCAAATAAACCGAACTCAATTAGATGAATCCTCATCACAACAACCAATCAGGCAAAGTACACATGAACACTTGATGGAAGAATTAGCACAACTTGATCAAATGGAAGATGATCATAATCCTACACCCACTCAAAGTCAAAGCATCGAAAAATGCCCGGCTTGAAAAATCATGGCTAGTCATCCCTCAGAACTCATACAAAGTGACATGACAAAGGGGAGTTTTCCAAGCAAATACAGGACGAATTTGAAATGAGTATGATGGGTGAACTCAACTACTTCCTCGGTCTTCAAGTACAACAACGAAAAGATGGTAAATTCACCAGTCAGTCTAAATATGCCAAAGAACTTGTAACCCCCATTCCCGATAATAAATATTTTTCATGTATTTTCTATAATTTGATTTTTATAAAGTTATTTTGTGCTAAATTCATTTCAGATTTTATTCAAGTATTTTCTAATCTAAAATCTTATTCATTTCGAATAGTAGTGTATTTTGATCTTATTTTTTATATCTTATTGATCGGCTATTTGTGTTTGAGCTCAATTTAAATATATTATCGATATTTGGGTTATTTTAATAAATTTATATTTTGTTATATAATCTTATTAGTATTATTATTATTATTACCGTTATTGTTATTTATTATTATTGTTGTTATTCATATTGCTATCGGTATTAATATTTTTTATTATTGTTGTTATTATTATTGTTATCGGTATTATTACTTTTATCATTATTATTAGCATTATTATTATTATTATTATTATTATTATTATTATTATTATTATTATTATTATTATTATTATTATTATTATTATTATTATTATTATTATTATTATTATTATTATTATTATTATTATTATTTTGTTTTAAGCCCGAACATTCTCAAATTTATATGCATTTCACTATTTGATTTAATGTGTGTGTGTGTGTGTGTGTATATATATATATATATATATATATATATATATATATATATATATATATATATATATATATAAAATAAAACACAAAGAAAGCTATCAAGTGGTCCTCCTTCAATTTTCCAAAAATAAAAGGTCCAGATCTAACCTTATAAAACATATTTTTCCTCCAAAAGTTTTTCTCAAAACTCAAATTCAAATCTCCCACCCAAAACAACTCCTATATTTATTTAATTTTTTTTCTCTCTCCCTCCCTCTTCTATTAAAAAAATTTAGAAAATAATTTTTTTAAAAATTTTAAAATATTAAAAAATTAAAAATTTTAATAATTTAAAATTTTAAAAACTTTTAAAATAATTCAAAATAATCAAAAAAACATATAATATATTTTTTGCTCTATGTTTGCTACTTCAATTAATTTGCCGGACCTCCAAAATCATTTTTTATGATCAAACAAGGTGCATCGTTTCGAAGACGTGCCGTAGGCACGGGTCAACGGGCAAACCTAGTATATTATAAAACACTAAGAAAGCTATCAAGTGGCTCTCATTCAATAGGGTTAAAATCAATGGTCCAGATTTAACCTCATAAAACATATTTTTCCACCCAAAAGTTTCCCCCCAAAACAACTCCTTTTTTTATTTATTTATCTATTTATCTTCCTCTCTCTCTCTCTCTCTCTCTCTCATTCTCTCTCTATTTACTCAGAAATTTATATTTTCAGATTTCAGGTTTGTAAATTTTTAGATTTTTTATACATTTTTTATTGCTCATGTTACATTGAAAATAGCAAATATCTCATCAACAGTTCAATTTCATCCTTTTCCACACTCAAATTTCTAAGAAGTTAGATTTTACACCCCCATTCATAATTAATTTTCAACATATACTAATGGAAACATGGACTTTTATTTACAACTAATTAAATGTTTTACTATTCAAACTTGAGCTACATAATTGTTATTTTATTGTTTACAAGACTTTCATATGTTGTATCGTTCCGACGACGTGCCGTAGGCACGTGCCCACGGGCAAATCTAGTATATATAAATTTTAAATACCTTATTGTTCTTTTTTTGTTATTTTCTTTTTGATTAAATTTGTTCATAAAAAATTTTCGTTCTTCTTGATTGAGCTTTTCTTGTTGAACCTATTATCTTTTATTTAATTGTTGGTATTTTTATTGGAACCCTATTGATTTTGATTTATCTCTTAATTGAACCCTAAAACCCAATTTCATTTGTTCTTAATCCAAATCCGCTATTATTGGATCCTAATTCACCAACCCAGTACCCTAATCGTACCTATACATACAACCCTAACGCAAACCCTTAAAATTGTACAATTTGAAGCCTTAGCCGCTTATTCTCTCTCCTCTCTCCTCTCTCCTCCCGTTCTCTTTCTTCCGCTGTGTTTTCCCGCCAAAAACCCCCAAACCCATCCTGCTTCTCTCCCGGCCATCTTCCCCGGCCACCCTCCAGCGACCTCTTCCCCATCGCCACCTCCCCTCGTCGGTGCCGCCTCCCCTAGCGCCGACAGCACACCTCCCAAAACCCCCCTGCACCTCCTCACCCTCCTCTGTCCTCGACAGTAACAGAGCACCCGCCGCCTCTCTGTTTCAATCGGTGACCACCAGTCGTCGCTCCCCCTGACGCCACCTCCGTTCGCGCTGCCCCACCGTGGACCCTGCCGTTCGTCGCCAGTTAAGTCCCGAAGCCCCTTGCCGTTGCTGGCCATTTTTACTGCTATCTCTCTCTTTTACTTTTGACCATTTTTGTTGCTGCTTTTTTTTGTGTATTGTGCTGATTAGTGCATGTTTATTGCACGTGCTAGTTCGTGTGTTCGTGGGTTCGTTGCTTCGGGATCCTTATCCCGTTATTCTTGGTATTCAAATTCACCGATTATAAGGCAAGTCACCATCCTTTTGAATTGTTAATTGTATCAAATTCAAGTTTTGTTGAAACTTGCAAGTAGATCCCTTGTTTATCGTATTTGTAATATCCCGGACGGATATTACCGTATATAAATTGATATTTTATTATTATTTTATTATTATTTTGTTTTAATTCCAAATTTTAATTATTTTGGTGATTTTCACCCGGTTTGTTCATAGACAATATCTGTACCCAGATATCGGTCAGTATACATCCGTATTGTATCAAATTAGTACCGTGACCTTCCGAACTAATAATAGAATTTATTTTATTATTATTTCCGAGATTAAATTATTTTATACGGATTATGCGAAGATTTTCGATATACAGACATATATGCGCACATACGTGTAGTATGTCGATTAGCACGTTATACAAATTGTGTGTTGCGTATTTTTGGACAAAACTTATTTTTTTATGACAAAACCTATTATACTGTTAGGGTTTATAAGTGTTTAACCTAGGTTAAGTGTGCATGAAGAGGTTAAGGAAAGCCTTCTAGAAACCCTCACATAACACCATACTCACACAATGCCTCCACCACATCCTACCTCCACCAATTCTCACCTCCCCAAGGGTATGGCCGGCCCCTATTTTGGGGGAGGTCCCTTTTGCAAATGTGTGCATGAACATTTGCACTTTCCACCCCTTTTTCCACCTATAAATACCCCCTTCCTCCACCTTTGTCTCATTTTAGAAAGATCAAAAAGAAAGAAAGAAAGAAAGGAAAAGAAAGAGAGAACCTCATGTTAACTTGAGAGTTTTGTTTTGTAGGTTGTTAGAAGCTTTCTAAAAGCTAAGGGAAGGAGAAGTTTTAGCTAGCAAGTTCTTCCAACAAAGAGAACTAAGGTGGGGGTTCTCCATTTGTTTGTTTGGTTGTTTGTTTGTTTGTTTGTTTGTTGTATTGTTGTTTGACTTCTTCTTCTTACCCTCCTTGTTTTGTTTTCTTTGGTTCTTTTGGGAATGGTTTGTGGAAGTGGTATGGTTGTATGTATGTTTGTAAAATGGTAACAACCACATAAAAAGAAAAGAAACAAATGGTAGTATTAAATTCACATAAAGATCACATCTTTATAAATGTAGTTGTTGTTTATGTATGTTGTTGGACTAAAATGGCATAATGCACATGAACTTGCACATACAACCGATTGGGGGTTGTAGGACTTGTAGGACTTGAATATGAACTATACATAAGCATATGAACATTTTTACAACCATTGTTGGTTGTAGGACTTGTGTTGGACTTGACTAAAATAATAATAAGCATGTGTTTTATTGTAGTTTTCTTTCTTAAATAAAAAGATCTTTTCTTTGTTAATCACTAGTTGTAGAATAAATAAAAAGATCTTTTCTTTATTAATCACTAGTTATAGAATAAATAAAAAGATCTGTTCTTTATTAATCACTAGTTGTAGAATAAATAAAAAGATCTTTTCTCTATTAATCACTAGTTGTAGAATAAATAAAAAGATATTTTCTTTATTAATCACTAGTTGTAGAATAAATAAAAAGATCTTTTCTTTTATAATCACTAGTTGTGGAATAAATCTTTTCTTTTATCACTAGTGATAATAAAGACTAGTAGGCAACTAAGTAGTAGCATGTTAAAATAAAGTAGTAATATTATGTTGATTAAATAAGGTAGTAGTAGTATGTTGATTAAATAAAGTAGTAATGGTATGTTGATTAAATAAAGTAGTAGTATGTTGATTAAATAAAGTAGTAATAGTATGTTGATTAAATAAGGTAGTAGTAGTATGTTGATTGAATAAAGTAATAGTGGTATGTTGTTAGAATAAAGAAGTAATAGTAAGTAGTTGTAGATGTTTTATGTCCATAAAGTAGTAGTAGTAGTAGATAGTTGTATGTTGTGTTCTTGATTAAAATGAAGTAGTAGTAGTAGTAGATAGTTGGGTGTTATGTTCTTGACTAAAATAAAGTAGTAGTAGTGGTAGATAGTTGTGTGTTATGTTTTTTATTAAAATGGAGTAGTAGTAGTAGATAGTTGTAGATGTTTATTTTGTGTGCATAAAGTAAATACCATGCTAAGATTATATTAGATTAATTTAGATATGATTAGAATGTTGTAGGACTTCTTCTAAAAAATACCTAGCATGTTTAAAGATGTTTAGAATGTTGTAGGACTTCTTCTAAAATTACCTATCATATTTTTATGCTTAGAATGTTGTAGGATTCTTTCTAAAAATATCCTATCATGTTTTTATGCTTAGAATGTTGTAGGATTCTTTCTAAAAATATCCTATCATGTTTTTATGCTTAGAATGTTGTAGGATTCATTCTAAGAGTTTCCTACCATGTTTAGATTAATTTAGTTATGCCTAGAATGTTGTAGGATCCATGATAAAATTACTTACCATGTTAGAAGTATATATATATACATATATACTTAGGAATGTTGTATGTTCATACTAGTAGTTACCCACGGTTAGTAAGACATTCATGTTTAGTAGTTATTCATGCTTAATAAAGATTCATGTTTGGATGACAGTAGAAAAGTTGTATACCATGTTAGTCTAATTGTAGGGAAGTCATATGCCATGCTAGATAAGTGGTAGAAAAGTTGTATACCATGCTAGTTTAATTGTAGGTATGTGATATACCATGCTAGTTTTTAATTGCAAATAAGTTGTATGCTATGCTAGTTTAAATTGTAAGTAAGTTGTATACCATGCTAGATAAGCGGTAGAAAAGTTGTATACCATGCTAGTTTAATTGTAGGTATGTGATATACCATGCTAGTTTAATTGTAGGTAAGTGATATACCATGCTCGTTTTAATTGTAAGTAAGATCTATGCCATGCTAGCTAATTGCAAGTAAGTTGTATGCCATGCTAGTTTTAATTGCAAGTAAGTTGTATGCCATGCTAGTTTTAATTGTAAGTAAGTTGTATGTCATGCTAGCTTAATTGCAAGTAAGTTGTATGCCATGCTAGCTTAATTGCAAGTAAGTTGTATGCCATACTAGTTTTAATTGTGAGTAAGTTGTATACCATGCTAGATTAAATGAATACTCATGTTTACATGATACCCATGCTTAGATAAGTATTTGTTCATGCTATGTTAGTAAATAATCATGCTTAATCATTATTCATGCTAAGTAAGTAGGTATCATGCTAATTATTGATCATGTTAAGTTAATGATATCCATACTATGAAATTCATGCTTAGATTAAAGAAACTACCCATGGTTAGTTGTAGTGATCTTATGTTATGTTCTATACCATGCTAAAATTCAAATACATGCTTAGAATATTGTAGGGTTAGTGTTAGAATACCTACTATACCTTGGAATGTTGCATGTTCATACTAGTTATATATCCGTGCTTGGGTTGTGGTGATTAGTCATGATAAGTAGTAAGCTTTCACGCTCAAATTATAACCTCTGCTTGACTATAGTAGACTTCATGTCTAGGTCATAGTGATTTTCATGCTTAAGCTCGATGGAAGCACAAGCATTAATCATATTCATACTTAGGAGTATCATGGTGAGTGGTTGTGTTATATAATTAGATTGTCGTAGGAAGATGCTTGCAATTGTATGCCATACTTAAGGCGCTATAGGTTGAAGTAATAAGGATTGGAAAGACCACTAGTGATAGTTAGTCCGATAAAGGCCGTTATGTCGCCTTCGGATTCTTCCGTAGTAGAATACCGACCATAGAATATTAGTAGACTCTTCTGTTGCTTCTAATAATAGGAGATCAAGTTTGCTAGTAGCACGTTTGGTTGCTTTTAAGATTGATTACCTGTATGGTTGTTTGCATATGGTTGTGCTCGTACGTGGCTCGACTAGACCGTACGTAGCTGCGGGTCTCATACGTAGCTTACTTGGCTCGTATGTAGGTTGGTGTCTCGTACGCGGCTCGACCGGCCCGTGCATAGCTGTTGGTCTCATACGCGGCTTATTTGGCTGGTACGTACGTGGTTATCTCCTACGAGGCCCGCCTAGCTCGTAGGTAGTTATTGTTTCATACATAGCTTATTGGCTCGTATGTGGTTGTTACTCGTGTATAGCTTGTTAGCTAGTACACAGTTCGTTGTGCTCGTCTAGGGTGATATTACCACCCTAAGGGCTATCGACCGTCAAGACATGTTTTCTTACCCTAAGGAACTGTGGAGGAGTCACTCCTTGTGTACCGTCGAATCTTAACCAGGGTAGGTTAATCGAGGAACGGAGTATAGACGAAATCCAAGTCTAGGGTAGCAGCATGCATGTATATTCGCACGGCCCAAGTCTTGGATCGATGAGCCACGAACCAGATCCTGAGGGATTCTGGTAAGTCTAGGTTGAGCAGCCTAGTAGAGTTGTCCTGCGAAGTCTACTTTAAAGGCCTAGCATGTTGAGTTTATAATATTGTCATTCCTAGGATTGTTCGAGTCAGGGACATCATTAGGATAGTGACTTACAAGGATCATTTTACTTAAACCCTTTTGCCGGAAGAGAGGAGTCGGTGGTAGGGGGCCCCCTTACACTAACTCGTCCCTTGAGGCAGATCATAGGTGGTATATTGGGTTGTACCTTCCCGTCAAAGGGATACGTACGGTGCCGTCTCACAAGTTGAGGACACGGGTTGTGTATCTCGCTCTGTTAATTCCTGAAATACCGCGGCTGGGGTGCCACAGGATGCATGGCGCAGTCCTGCGCTTGCTAGCCCCCAGAGGGTGCCACAGGGTAGGCTTCGAGCTATCCTGCGCTTGCGAAACCCTATAGTTTGATTTTGGAATGAGGCCCGATATACTGGGATCGAGTGAGGTCCGGCATGCCGGGTAGTAGTTGAAAACGGAGACACCATAAGCAGACTGCATGGGGGGACTTGACCCCTTCTGCAACCTCACAGAGTCATGGAGTATTGTCAGGAACAGGTTGTGTACAATTAGAGTTCATAACACGGATTCAATCCCTATATATGGAGAAATGGCTTGAGATGGGGTCGCATGTAGTATGGGCTGCATGTTGCTTCGGAGACTTGCTGACATTAGAATAGGAAGCGTCCTAGTTCTATTTAAATGTCGCATTAGAGTCTAGTCTTAGTACTCACGAACACTTAAACTACACCAACACCATTGCTATATTCTGTATATTGTTTGGGAGATTCGCTGCTATATGATCAGCCTTTAAGCGTCAGTGAATACTGACGTCCCCACTTCCATAGGTACTGGATCGCCGAAGTACAAAGGCGAGATTCAGGAGGACTCAAGGCAAGGAAAGCAAGGAGTCAGTGTTATGTTTAGTTCCGCTGCAGTATATGTATTGATTATCTATTAGTTGAGAGGTACTCTGATGTAAGATGTTGAAGGTTGTAATACTTGGAAATGTAAAGGTAATATTGTAACTCTATTGTAAGGTATTACAGTTGCACAATATTCAGACTTGTAACACTTTGTGTATTGAATAAAAAGTTTTAAATTTTCCTGTTTTTTCTGTGTATTGTGACTAATTGAAGAAAAGGTCTTGGCTCGTGTCACGGTTTCCCAGTATTGGAAATCGGGGCGCTACAGTATTATACCTTGTTCATTTCTTCGTTGGGTCTATTGAGAGTTTACACGAGCTAACCCCAATATTCTTGACATCATGCCACTTTTGACTCTAAAGTTTTGATCTTTCATGAGTGCATATAGAATTGATAATAGGGTTGTTCATATAATCGTCATACAAATAAATTATTGTAGAGACAATTGTTAGGTTGTATGTTGTTTGATCGACTGATGGTTGATTGATGATAAATCGATGTATGAGTGTGTTATAATTTTGTTTATCACGTTTTGAGACCCTTTAAGCTGATTATACAATTTATTGACTAATAGAATTGACACCCATCTTGTTTAATAAATTTTATTTCATGAAAACTACCTTAGAACATGTATATTGACTGCTGTTTTTGAACCAGTAAACGATCTTAAAATGAATTACTTTCTGAATAAGAATTGTAGCCTTATCTTTCTAGTTTTCAGATAATCTTGAATTTTTGAATTCCGAGTTGTGTAGCAAAATTATGCCCGTTTTACTACAGCTGTGTTTTTTACTTTCAGATTTTCATATTCTTATCTCTTGCATGTTTAAACAATAAAAAGACTGATCAAATGATAAAATTTTACTCTGAAAATTTTCAGATTGATGCTTAATATGTTTAGGAGTCTAGAAAATATTTTTAATAAATTTATTATTGAGTTTTAGTTGTTTCAAAAAAATAAAACAACATAATGTCGATTTTCTGCCTGAAAATGAAATCTGTAAAGAACAATGTGTTTGACCTAGCTACTGTTGTCGGATTTTGAACTTTAAATATGCATTGGAACCGTGTGGAAGTCTAGTTTCTAGAATTTCTGACGGATTCAATTTTTTATATCTGAAACAGCAGGAAACTGCACTTTTGTACAGACTACTCTTGCTGTCCAGAATTATATAGTCCAGATTTTAATAGATTAGTTATTTCTATATCGTACTATTGCATGAATTAATGTATGTATGATGCATTGCATGTTCCTAATGAGTTATTGTCATCATTCTAATTTTCCTATTCAAGTTATCGTTCTATTGTTCCCCCATTGTTACTATTGTCCAACTAATGTCTCTAGATTGCATATTGTATTGTATTGTTGCATCGACAAAAATTGTTAACAAGCCAGGGTTTAAGGGTTAACCTAAGCAGTGGAAAATTAGAGACTATACTCGGAAGGGAACTCGTGGTTTTCCTACAATTACTGAATGGCTGAATGACTGAATAACTGTATAGCTGTATATTGTTCCATCGATACCGATACTGAATGACTGAATGACTGAATAACTGAATACTGAAGAGAATTGTTTATACCGTTTCCCGAGTACATGAACTATAGAGCCCACCACTAAGTCTAAACGTAACTTGTTTGTATGACCATGTGGTAAATAGATGGGACGCATGAAGTGCTACATTAGTTAGAATTAAAATGATTAATAGACTTAAGAGTTGTATCACATTGACACTGCATATTGTTCATTATTGATCCTATTGATATCGAATATTGGCTATGGGTTACCGTTATTGATCATTGATTATAGCCATTGTATCGATTATCATGATATTGATTATTGTTATTGTCCCATGTTATTGATTCCTATTGATCCATTGATTCATTATTATACCGTTCTTCCATTGTTCCCTGCTTTCTCTACTTGCTGTCCATGACTTGCTCTAAGGACAATTTTTCTCCTCTTTTTAGATGAAGTGGTTACAGGTGTTGATGGAGAATTGCATGATGGATTAGGAGAACAATATTGGTGAAGGAATTGATTGCATCGCCGCTTAATAAATAATTGTTTTTGTCATGAAGACTTAATTATTGAACTATTGTTATTTCATTGTATTGTGGGCTTTTGACCCTAATATTGCTATTATTGTTCCAGATGTTAGATTATTATTGTACTTGGATATTTTATATTACTTCATTCCAAGTATTATTGTTCATAAGAATTTTTATTATTGCTTGCGCAATCGCTCTGTATTGATTATATTTTTTAGTTGATCGGATAAACAGCTTATGGATGACGTTAGTCATTCGCTGGGCTGATGTCATGTACTCGTATTCCGTGTTTTTGGGAAGCGGGGCGTGACAGAACTTGTCAAAAAATTTGGACCAGATAACGCAAATGCATACAAAACACCCATGGCTACTATTACTAAACTCTCCAAAGATGAATCCAGTAACAATGTTGATATTTCTACCTATCGTCGTATGAATGGTAACTTACTTTATATTACTACGTCTCGTCCCGATATAATGTTTAATGTTCGTTTATGTGTTCATTTTCAATCGTGTCCAAAAGATTCACATTTGGTTGCAGTTAAGTGTATCATTTGATATGATAAAGGTACCCCAAATGTGGGTCTGTTGTACCCGAAAAATAGAAAATAATCTCTTGTAGGGTATTTAGATGCAGACTATGCAAGGAGTCTAACTAATAGAAAAAGTACTAGTGCTACTTGTCACTTCTTGGAAAACTGTCTCATCTTATGGGCATCTAAGAAATAAAATCAGTAACTTTCTCCACCGCTGAAGCCGAATATATAGCCGCTGGGTCTTATTGTGTACAGGTATTATAGATGAAACATGCACTAGAAGACTATTAGGTATTTAACGATCCAATTCTCATTAAATGCGATGATACTAGCGCTGTTCATATGATAAAAAATTGTGATCAACACAGTCGCACAAAGCATATAGAAATTCGCTATTATTTCGTCAAAGATCATTTTCAAAAGGGAGATTGTTCTTGATTATGTTTCTACAGATTTCCAATTGGCTGATATTTTTACAAAACCATTAGATGAAAAATGTTTTCATTTTTTAACGGATCATTAAACGTCACTGAAATTTCGGTTTGACTTTTTTGCTTATGACGTTTTTTGTATTTAATTTTTTTTTGTTCGGTCGACCGAACAGTCGACTGTCACCCTGTAGGGCAATATGGTTGACTGCACGGTCAATCTTCCCTCTCACTGTCTCTCCCGCTTACAGTCGCTTCTTTATATTAGTTGGACCGGTTAACTGCACGGTTGACCGTCCTTCACACTGCCATTTATTTACTGCAACCCCCGTTTCCGACTGTACAAAAATATTTCTACGTATTTTTTTGTGATTCGATTTCTTTTTTAAAATTTTCCTTCAATTAAATTATTTTTGTATAAGGCTCATCTTTTGAATCTCCTATTTAAAACTCATTCTATTATTATTGCAACTATTTTTATTTACACTAGCCATGCTATAAATTATTTAATTATTATGAAGCCCATTACTCCGAATCCAATCTATAATTTTGTTTATTTATTTATTTCGTAAACCCATTCCAATCTTGTTTATGTTGTGAACCCAAATCCCATACTAATATAATTACAACTAATCATAGACCACCCTATAATTGTTTATTTCTTCATTTTATTGCGAGCCCACATTTAAATCCTATCTCTAGCTCAAGCCAAACTAACCCTAACCCACTCCTGATACTAACTGCATACACTTCTCCACTAATTTCCACCCCTAATCTAACCGCCTCACTAATTACTCCTCTACCAACTAATCTCGTAACCCCACTCTCCCTCATCTCCATAAACTCTCTCTCCGTTCCTCTCTCTCTCTTTTTCTTCTTAATCCACACAGTAAAACCCCTAACCCTTCATCCCCTTCTACTGTGCAAACCCCAACCCAATCCTCCATCGTCTTCCTTCCGCTGCTCAAACCCCGACCCTCCATCTTCTTCCTTCACCTCGCCACCCTGCTTCGATCACCCACCACGGCGCCCCGACCACCTGACTTCGACCTCCTCCCATCACCAATCGACAACCACCGCAGCATCGCCTTCGTCGCGCCTCTCTTCCCCATCGACCGCGAGCACCGCTCGAGTTTTCAACAGTCCCTCCTTCAACCTGCCCGTCGCCCACCAACGACACGAACCCCGCTGCCGAACCCATCGCCTCCATCACTGCAGATCTCAACAATGAGTCCTCGCTGCCTCCCCGTAGCCCAAGACCCCACCGCAATCGCCACCATCCCACAGCACCGCCGTCCCTCGCTGCCACCTCTGCTGTAGCACCCTCCCCCCCCCCCCCCCCCGGTCATTGTCACCATTGTCTCTATCCGTCACTGCTGTCGCTCTTGCCGTTAAGCATTGTTGTTCTTGCTATTGTTGTTCTGACTGTGGTTGCTGCCTGTTGAGTACACGTGTTACCCCGTGTTGCACGTGCTGCCGTTTGCACGTGTTGTTGTTCCGTCAATTGCACGTGTTGTAGCCGTGTGTCGCCGTCGGGATGCTCGTCCTGTTATTCTCTTATTATCGAAATCGTCAAAAAGGCAACCGTCCCTTGAACTCATTTTTATTGTTCTAGTTCAAGAAAACACTCATTAAAATCCGCTGGTAGTAATTGAATTGAATAACGTGGATATTTGAATTTCATTATTGATTGATTTGTTATTTCCTTTATCGTATCATGTTTTTAATTCATTTTATTCTTATCGTACCATTGTTATCGATATAAAACTTGAACCGTAAATTTATCGTATTATTGAACATTCAAATATGTTGCCCTGTCATTTGCCCAAATTTCTACTGAGGTTTCGGCCCAGTTCCTGACATCGAAATTTAAAACCTTGTACATGAAAATTGTAGCACACTATGTCTAGTTTCTAGAACAACATACGGACTCTCAATCCGATTTACAGATTGTAAGTTATCACTATTTTAGTACTGGCATGTTAAAATTTCCAAACCGAAACTGTGCACGAAACCCGTAAAGAATTGATTGATCGACCTAGTTACTTTGAATATAATGTATTGTGTGAATATGCACTGAAACCGGCAGAGAGTCTACTTTCTATAATCTCTGACGGAATCAAATTCGCATTCTCGTAGTATCGGAAAAGTGAATTTGAGTACCGATAGGTGCTGCTGTCCAGAACCTGTATGGTTATGTTTTGCATCTAGACCCGATATTTTTCATATTTAATGAATTGAACTATGTATATTTCATGTATTGTACAATCTTGATATCTTCTTGACACTGTATTAATACTACCATTCTTATCGATTGTACCCATTGCATAATTCTTGATATCACCATTCTCATTGATCATATTGATTGCCTGTTCATAACTGATTATTAATAAATGATAACAAGCCGGGGTAATAAGTGTCGGCTTAGTAGTGGATGATGTAGGAGAGTGTACTCGAAAGGGGGCCCATTTTCCCGTATTTTCATGTTATTGCTCTATCGATTGATTGCAGATTACTGATTACAGTATCCCAATTTATCGTGTATTATATCGTGTATTGTTCATTGGTCATTGAATATTGTTATTGCAGGACCCGAGTACATGAACCTATAAAATCCACTACTATAGTCTAAACGTTCACTTGATTGTATGCACCCGAACCTGTGGTATGGAACGCAGAATTGCGTGCATTAGATATGTTAATAAAAGACTAATAGACATGATATGAACACTGAACATTGACACTGATACTAAATACTAGTTATTGAACATTAATTCCCGATTACTAAATTATTGATTATCGATCCTTTTGATTTTGTTATCGTTCGTCGTTTATTGACTCTGATATCGTCCCCATTTCTTGGTCTTGTTATATAATCCTTTATTTCTTATTTTACTGCTTGCTACTATTTATCACCCGTTGCTTGCTCTAACGGATATTTTCCCCCATCTCTAAATGCTGAGATTATAGGTATCATGGAGGAAGCAACTGAAGGACTTGGAGAACTGATCTTCTAAAGATTGGAGTGGAATTGGTAGTCATAGTTATTTCATTCATGTTATTTTATTTCCAGCATTGTGTTACTTCGTACTTGTATTCTGGGCTTTGTTGACCCGAAGTTATTTGCTTTCCAGATATTTGTTATGTATGAATCACTTCATGGATCATTCATGTTTATGTGATATTTTATTGCATGCATGGTTATTGTTATATTTCATATTGTTGAGTAAACTATTGTAAAGCTTATGGATGATATTAGTTGGTATACTTATATCATTCGTTGGGCCTCAGTTGCGTGCCAGTGTTTCTATATAATGGAAAGCGGGGTGTGACATTTACAAGGTTGTTTCACTTTCTTTTTTAGTTGTAGTCAACCGTCCTTTCGACACAACTGAACCCCAATTTTTTCCTCCCTCTCTATGACACATGGGGCCCTCTTTATTGGTATTTATACATCTTCTTCTTTCTCTCCTCATCCTCCACTGAAACCCTAACTCCTCTTTCTAAACCCATCACCTCCTTATCAGATTTTCGTGATTTTTGCCCCCAAATTTGTGAAATCTCATCTCTTCTCTCGCTCTCAATGGCACCCAGAGGTCAATCTTCTAAGTATAAGGGTAAGAAATCCATTTCTACTACCTTTAAATTAATTTCTAGGGACGGAATAGTTTTCCGCAATAATGTTTATGTTGATCTATATGTCCATACTCTTTTCAACACTCATGTTGTACCCAGTCGTTCAATTGATCTTGGTTCCTTAGGAGCCCAATTTAGTAACATGGTTATAATTATCCTAGAATTTGAGTGGGAAGATTATCTAACCACTCCTAGTACCCACTCCGATTCTCTTACCCGTCATTTTTATGCAAATCTAGATGATATTAAGGACAATGACATTACACTCTCTTCAATTATTCTTGGTAAATATGTTCAAATCACCCCCCGCGTATCTTCGCTCCTGATATAACAATCCCGAGGGTGAGTTTGAGGCCTATAATCTTGATTTCACTTCTCTTGAATATAATCCTGGCCATGACAAAAATACTGTAAAATTAATGATCATTAAACCCGACTCCCTCACCATGGCCCGACCTAAACCCACCGATTTCACAGATGATGCTCGTGTCTTAAATAAAATTGTTAATGTAAACATTTAGCCCAAAGGGAATGATAAAATTGAAATTTGGGTAGATCAATCGTTTTTAACCTTTCTTATTTTGGTTGAATTCAAATTTGATCTTGCCACATTTATTATCCACACCATGAATAATGCTTCTTCCAGTAATCATGCCCTTCCTTTCAGCAATCTCATCTATAACCTTGCTATTGATTCCCGCATTACCGTTGAAAATTTTCTCTTAAGTAAAGCTCACATGCCCATTCTTCCTCAATAAATGGGTATTGATGTCATGTTAACCCAACGGGCCCGCCGTCGTCAAGCCCAACAAGATTGTCCAGCTCCACAAGCACCCTCTTCTTCCTCTTCTCTTCGCCATGAGAATCCCTCTACTCCCATGACTAATGCACAATTTAAGCAACATCAAGCCATTTTTATGGATACTATCTAAGCATCGCAGAGCTCATCCAAAATCAGGATGATTGGGAGTCTGTTCCCGCTCCTTTCTCACAATTGATGGAACTGAGATGAATCCCAGGACTACGGATTGGTGTGCGTATCGATCGTTAAAGATAAACAGATTGCTTAATTGTGATCTAACCCTATACAGCGGAAATTAGGGTTCACAAAGTATACCTGCGGTGAGAAGAAGACGACAGCGACCCCAAGATCTTCTGCACGTATTCCTTCCTCGGGTTGGACGTCGTGTGGGCGACGATCTCCCAACCTTTCTCCCTTGGCTGACCTCTCTTTCTCTCCTTACGTGAATCACGAGATTTGAGAAAAAAATCTTATATTTCAGATTGTTAATGACGGCCAGAGAAAATAGAGGATATATATAAGGCTACGGCAGGGACCATGAGGAGAAATTAGGGTTAGGTCTCCTAACGGATCTGGGTATCCCGTGTTCAGCCCGAACACACAACCCAGGCCCATTAACAATAGCTCGGTCCACTAAGGAGCTATTGTTGCACTACCTTCCTAATCCCAAATTATATTTATGGGCTCCTTTTATTATATGCTCGTTCAACTCCCCATGTTAAGATATCGAATGTCCGTTGATCAAATTAAGTTACTGACAACTACATTGATCAACATCTTTTATCCTTAAGTAGTACCACTCAACTTTATTTGTCATGTCGGATATAATCCACCTGCAGGGTTTACATGACAATCCTTATGAGCTCCTTAAGGGGACATCATCAACCCGACGTATCGGGACATGGATTCCTTTTACAATCAACAGCCCATCATACATACAATGCTATTACCCAATTCATAGAGGTTGTTGATCCATAATGAATCTCACTCTTTTATGAGTCAAAGTAATGCACACTGCATATACATGTCTGTTATTATATCGGGATTAAGAGCATAAGCATCCATAATAACAGAGGTATTTGTTCTCTTTTATAGTCAGTACAAAGAGAACAACCTCAAGTGGTCCTGTTCAATACACACAAAGTGTACTAGTGTAAACCTATAGTCAAGATAGACTAATACCAGAATACACTACAACCTTTCCAATGGATTGTCCAAGTCCGTCTAGGTTGTGAACTATTTATATATTCCATAGGAAACTGATAATATGATCTTCTGTGTGTCACCTCACACCATATTATCAACCTTATAGAATATCAGACACTTGCATTAATATTATAATAAACACAATATGCAAACATATGCCCATATGATTCTCATTCAACAAAAATAAGGAAATAAAGTTAATACAAAAGTGATGCTTTCAGTATATAACCCTAACAATCTCCCACTTATACTCAAAGCATTGCTTTTTAGTATACTGTTACAAATCTCCCACTTATACTTAAAGCCATGCTGCTACGGATCTGACTCCCATTCCCTCAACATGACTATCAAAAGCCTTAGCTGGTAAGCTCTTAGTGAAGGGATCAGCTAGGTTGTCTGCTGATGCTATCTTGATCACAGCAACTTTTTCTTTCTTTACGAAATCTCGTATCAGGTGGTACTTGCGCTCAATGTGTTTACTTGCCTTATGGGCTCGTGGTTCCTTCGAATTTGCAACTGCACCACTATTATCACAATAAAGTGTAATAGCCTTAGGCAAATTAGGTACCACATCCAAGTCCAATAGGAAGTTTCTGAGCCAAACCGCTTCTTTGGCTGCCTCAGAGGCTGCCACATACTCGGCTTCCATGGTAGAATCAGCAATACATTTTTGCTTGATACTCCTCCATATAGTGGCTCCACCTCCCAAAGTAAATACATAACCTGAGGTTGATTTCCTGGAATCCCTATCTGACTGAAAATCTGAGTCTGTATACCCCAAGGCAACTAAACTATCTGCCTGGTAAACTAGCATGTAATCTTTAGTCCTTTTCAGGTACTTCAAAATATGCTTTACGGCAGTCCAGTGCTCTTGTCCTGGGTTAGACTGATATCTGCTAACCATGCCAACGGCAAAGCAGATATCTGGTCTCGTACATAGCATTGCATACATTAAGCTTCCTACTGCTGAAGCATAAGGAACTGCTTTCATGTTCTCTATCTCTTTAGGTGTCCTCGGAAACTGCTCCTTTGATAGAGCAATTCCATGCCTAAAAGGTAAGAAACCTTTCTTAGAATTTTGCATGCTAAAACGAGTTAGTATAGTATCGATATAGGAAGCTTGAGACAAGCCCAACATCCTTTTCTTGCGATCTCGTAGAACTTTGATCCCAAGGATGTGACCTACTTCTCCCAAGTCCTTCATATCAAACTGTTTGGATAACCATACCCTTACGTTAGATAATACCTTCACATTGTTTCCAATGAGCAAGATGTCATCCACGTAAAGTACTAGGAATACCACTACGTTTCCGTCACACTTTTTGTACACACACGATTCATCTTGACATTGATCAAATCCATAGGATTTTATCACCTGATCAAAACATATGTTCCAAGATCTAGAAGCTTGCTTAAGTCCATAAATGGACTTCTTGAGCTTACAAATAAGATGCTCTTGGCCCTTTTCAATGAACCCGTCTGGTTGCTTCATATAGATGTCTTCCTCAAGACTTCCATTAAGGAAAGCTGTCTTGACATCCATTTGCCAAATCTCATAATCAAGATGAGCTGCAATAGATAAAAGAATCCGGATAGACTTAAGCATGGCTACTGGCGAAAAGGTTTCCTCATAATCGATACCCTCTCTTTGAGTAAAACCTTTTGCAACAAGCCGAGCTTTAAAGGTTTCAACCTTACCGTCTGATCCTCTTTTTCTCTTATAGACCCACTTGCATCCAATGGTTTTTACACCAATAGGTGGTTCTACAAGCTCCCAGACTTGATTAGAATCCATAGATTCTATTTCAGATATCATTGCTTTTTGCCAAGACTCTGCATCTTTATCTTGGAGTGCTTCATTGTAGGTACAGGGATCATAATCTTGTTCCTCAGGGACAAAGTCTGACGACTCTCCCAAGAACATATATCTATCAGGTTGTATCACAACCCTCCCACTACGACGAGGCACTATCGGTTGTGGTGCAACATTTGTGACACGTTGTGCAGTTACTGGTGGTACATCCTGTTGTACTGTTGGTACTGAAGTATTTGGTGTCTCACCTCTCAGTTCTTCTAGAACAGCTCTACTTATGGGTTTATGGTTCATCACATAGTCTTCCTCTAAGAATCGAGCATTGGTGCTAACAATGACCTTCTGATCCTTAGGACTATAAAATAAACCACCTTTCGTTCCTCTTGGATAGCCTACAAACAAGCGTACTTCTGTACGAGATTCCAACTTATCGGCTTTCCCATTCAGCACGTGTGCTGGACTACCCCAAATCCGAACATGTTTCAGACTAGGCTTACGCCCAGTCCACAGTTCTGTGGGAGTAATTGGTACTGACTTAGAAGGAACCAAGTTCAAAATATAAGCTGCAGTTTCTAAGGCATATCCCCAAAACGAATCTGGTAAATCTGAATAACTCATCATTGATCTAACCATCTCCATAAGAGTCCTATTCCTTCTTTCTGCTACACCATTCTGTTGGGGTGTTCCAGGTGCTGATAATTGGGATGTAATCCCAGCCTCTGACAAATAGTCCCTAAACTCCCCAAAGAGATACTCGCCACCACGATCTGAACGTAATGACTTGATACATTTTCCATGACGTTTCTCCGTCTCTGCCTTGTACTCTTTGAATTTCTCAAAGCACTCAGACTTACGGCGCATCAAATAAATGTATCCATACCTTGAATAATCGTCAGTAAATGTGACAAAATATTCAAAGCCACCTCTAGTCTGGACAGTCATGGGCCCACACAAATCAGAATGAACCAATTCCAACACATCTTTGGCCCTATACCCCTTTGCCTTGAAAGGCCTATTGGTCATTTTACCTTCCAAGCAGGATTCACAGACTGGTAGTGCCTCCACTTCCAATGAACTCAAAGGTCCATCTTTAACCAGTCTTTGAATCCTTCTTAGGTTAACATGCCCCAATCGCAAGTGCCAAAGATATGTTTGGTTCATACAAGAAGGTTCTTTTCTCTTATTTATGTTAGAAGACATATTATTCATTTCCATAAGTTGCATTGTGGGCGAAATAGGATTAATGACATATAGATTATCAACCAATGCACCAGAACAGATAAAATGCTTATTTTTTCTAATAACAATATTGTCATTAAAATAAACTGAATATCCATCCTTAACTAACATAGAAACAGAAATTAAATTCCTTCTAAGTGAAGGTGCATAAAGACAATCTCTCAATGTCAAAGACTTATTTTTACCAAAAGATAAAATAACATCTCCTACTGCAACGGCCGCTACTCTTGTAGCGTCACCCATAAACAAGCAATCTCTCCATCACTCAGCTGTCTGGTTTCCTGGAACCCCTGCAATGTATTGCAGACATGATTAGTGGCTCCTGTATCTACACACCAGGTGCCGGTAGATAGCACCGCTAAACATGTTTCAACAACTAGTAAATGAGATATACCTTCTTTGTTCTTTTGTTTGAGAAGTGGACAGTCAGTCTTCCAATGTCCTGACCCTTTGCACTTGAAACACTTGCCTTTCGGCTTTTTCACAGCGCCTTGAGGTCCCATGCCCTTCTTTGCTGAGTTTACCTGTTTCTGAACTTTCTTCTTCTTACCACCTTTCGGCTTAGAAGTAGAGACCTTTTCAGTCACATAAACATGGGCATTGTGCTTGAAGAGAGCTTCAGCATCCTGTAGTTCTTTTGCAAGTTCTGACAAAGTATACAACCTTTTGTTCATGTTGTAATTAAGGCAAAACGAGTCAAAACTTTTAGGCAGAGTCCCGAGAATGATATCGACCTGGGTTTCCCCATCGATTTCAGCACCAAGGATCTCCATCTCATTTAGATGACCCATCATCTTGAGAACATGATCCCTTACTGGTGTCCCCTCAGCCATAGATGCATTCATCAAACTCTTCATAGCAAATTGCCTAGCTGCTCTACTCTGATGTCCGAAGAGTTCCTTAAGGTTGTACATCATATCATAAGCTGTGGACATGGCCTGATGCTGATGCTGCAGTACATTTGACATAGATGCCAAAATGTAACACCGCGCCATCTCATCTGCCTTAATCCACTTCTTATAAGCCTCTTTGACCTCTTCATCAGAGTCAGCATCAGGCTTAGGTGGGCATACTTCATTGAGTACAAATTTGTACTCTTCAGCAGTTAAGACAATATCCAAGTTACGTTTCCAGTCAATATAATTAGGGCTAGTAAGTTTGTTTTCTTTAAGAATCACCATAAGTGGACTGAAAGAACCCATTTTTGAAATCCTGAGAATCACATAAAATAAAAATTATGTAGGGCATAACTTTTTGAATTAATTAAATATTGATTCCCTCAAAACAATAAAAAAAATTCACCAACACCTTAAACACCATGAATTTAGCATGCCACGATAGTGTGGACGTATACAAATTCAATATTTGTTCAAGTAGGTTTTTCCTATTAATTTTACTATCATGTCAACACAACTTTATGACAAATAAAATTAATCTGTTGGTCTTGCTTTGGTCCTACAAATAATAGCAGTGACTCCGATGGGGAGGATACCATTATTTGAATCTAAGTGTATACCATTGCTTAATACTAAGTCCATTATCTTGTATTGAGTTCCTTCAGATGGAGAAGTGAACACATACTAGGTAACTTTCTATAATTATCCCTAAGGAAGTTTATACTGGTGATCCATAATTATACTCATCCGATATGGAGGAAAGCACTAAAGCCAACACGCAAGTATAATTATATCACCTACAAACCAGCAATGGAGACCGTGGGATTCATGTTAAAAGAATTCCCTCTCCCACTTAGTTATTTAACAATGAGGGTTTTTCTACTAGTTAATTTATGTCCATGTTGTCCATTATTAATGTGATCCTAGTTTTTCAAAAAAAACATCACAAAATAATAAACATGCATAATCAGAACAAGCAATAATGGCAATAAATTTGAAAATAAATATCCAACTATTATGGCCATCCTTCCTGATTCTTCCTCGACTGTGCGAAGCCCAAATCTGACCCTGCGTCAGGTCGCGGGGTTCGGGGCAGCGCCCCGATTTTTTTTTTTTTTTTTTTTTTTTTTTTTTTTTTTTTTTTTTTTTTTTTTTAGGTTTGGCTGCCCGATTTCTTCATCGAAACCATCTGTCGATCTCCGGACTGCCTGAAACAGTATCTCCTCCGGCGTCAGAAACAGCCACCACCGCCATCACGATCGATCAAAAAAAATAAAAAATAAAAAAAATAAAATTACATCAATCCTATGCCTCCCGAAGGAGTTCATACATAATCTAGATTGAAAAATTAAAATTACATCAATCCTATGCCTCCCGAAGGAGTTCACACATAATCTAGATTGAAAAATTAAAATTATAAGCACGATCAACCCTCGTGATATTAATTACATCCACAAAACAACAATCACAGAAATAATTACATCCACAAAACAACAACACAAACAAAACATGCATTGGACCATAATAGTTGGATCTAAGATGCCTGCAAAACCGAGTTAGAACAGATCTACATCTAGAACAGATCTACATCTACCGACTATCATGCAACACAAGTTTTATTGGACAACATGGATGTAACAATCAATACGCAGATCCAATACCGGCTCTGATACCAATTGATGGAACTGAGATGAATCCCAGGACTACGGATTGGTGTGCGTATCGATCGTTAAAGATAAACAGATTGCTTAATTGTGATCTAACCCTATACAGCGGAAACTAGGGTTCACAAAGTATACCTGCGGTGAGAAGAAGACGACAGCGACCCCAAGATCTTCTGCACGTATTCCTTCCTCGGGTTGGACGTCGTGTGGGCGACGATCTCCCAACCTTTCTCCCTTGGCTGACCTCTCTTTCTCTCCTTACGTGAATCACGAGATTTGAGAAAAAAAATCTTATATTTCAGATTGTTAATGACGGCCAGAGAAAATAGAGGATATATATAAGGCTACGGCAGGGACCATGAGGAGAAATTAGGGTTAGGTCTCCTAACGGATCTGGGTATCCCGTGTTCAGCCCGAACACACAACCCAGGCCCATTAACAATAGCTCGGTCCACTAAGGAGCTATTGTTGCACTACCTTCCTAATCCCAAATTATATTTATGGGCTCCTTTTATTATATGCTCGTTCAACTCCCCATGTTAAGATATCGAATGTCCGTTGATCAAATTAAGTTACTGACAACTACATTGATCAACATCTTTTATCCTTAAGTAGTACCACTCAACTTTATTTGTCATGTCGGATATAATCCACCTGCAGGGTTTACATGACAATCCTTATGAGCTCCTTAAGGGGACATCATCAACCCGACGTATCGGGACATGGATTCCTTTTACAATCAACAGCCCATCATACATACAATGCTATTACCCAATTCATAGAGGTTGTTGATCCATAATGAATCTCACTCTTTTATGAGTCAAAGTAATGCACACTGCATATACATGTCTGTTATTATATCTGGATTAAGAGCATAAGCATCCATAATAACAGAGGTATTTGTTCTCTTTTATAGTCAGTACAAAGAGAACAACCTCAAGTGGTCTTGTTCAATACACACAAAGTGTACTAGTGTAAACCTATAGTCAAGATAGACTAATACCAGAATACACTACAACCTTTCCAATGGATTGTCCAAGTCCGTCTAGGTTGTGAACTATTTATATATTCCATAGGAAACTGATAATATGATCTTCTGTGTGTCACCTCACACCATATTATCAACCTTATAGAATATCAGACACTTGCATTAATATTATAATAAACACAATATGCAAACATATGCCCATATGATTCTCATTCAAAAAAAAAAAGGGAAATAAAGTTAATACAAAAGTGATGCTTTCAGTATATAACCCTAACAACAATCCGGCGGCGATGAAGGCAACAACGATGACGACGACGATGACGACGAAGAGTAGCCCTCTCTTGATGATGATGAAGGCGTTACATCTTGATCTTTTCTATATGTAGGTTTTTTTAAGTTGTTTCACTTTTGGACCTTATGACATCTCTATACTATAATCTGATGAAGTCTTGATCAATGAATTTCATTTAACTTCGTATATCTCCTCCTTGAATGAAGATTACTTGAAAACTGGATTTCTTCTATATTTTCTTGTGTATGCTTGATTGGCAAAAGACTACTTTTTTGCATATAGGATGGTTGCCCGAATCCCATCCGAGTCCTTTTTTTTACTCTTTTTGTCGGGTACAGTTAACCGCATGGTCGACAGTCCCACATTCTGTCACTCTTTTTACAGGTTTTTCAACATTTTTTGCATTCACCGACTTTTCTTTTCCCTAGTCCTCTACTCTTGTCCCCTCTTGGTGTGTTCCAAAAGGGGGGAGAAAATCTTCGCACTTAGAATTTAACTTTTCCATTCATGAACCTCCTCCAAATTATGTATTTCATAATTTTGAATTCTCAAATCTATGATACCATGTAGAACTCTCACTGTATATCAAAGAGCTTCGTGATCAACAGTATCATATAAGTATATCTTTCTAATAGTACTTAAAATATAATATCCTTTGCTTATAATGCTATGTTCTTGTAATTCTGCTTCTTAAATATGTATCTCCCTCTAAACAATTTTTTTAACTAACATTTATGTATGCATGTTTTCGCACATGTTTGTTTTATGCATATATGATGCATCATTTGTTAGGTTTCGAGGGTAATCGTAGATTAAATACACAGCGAAAAAATTACAAAAAATATATCGAAACCTAGCCATGGATCCATGCAAAAAACATAAATCATGTTTAGGAGTTATACCTTAAAGATGGATTTGTTATCTCCACAGTATGCTGATCACAACACTACAATATTGCGGTGCCTCTACTGTATCCACACGAATGGATCAGATCAAGCTTTTCCTCACACCGCGGTGCTAGCTGCGGGAAGGAGATGTTCCTCACGATCTCTCTCTCACACAATTTCTGTGACAGCTAGAGTTTTCTCATGCGTCACTTTTCCACAGATGCGTATCATATATATAGGTGCAGAAAATCAACCCTAAGAGAGTAATGCGGCTGTTGGACTCACGATCTGACCTGGTTCAGAGTCGTGTGTGGGCATTTGAACTTTAGTCAGCTCATTTAATCTAATTAAATGTCCAACTAATACTAGGAGTCCAAGTCTTACTTGGATCCCCAATTAAATTCATCTTATGAATTTAAATCCCAATTTTGATCCATTCTAAGTGTGTGACCCTGTAGGTTCCCATTACGTTGACAGTAATACTAAAATCACAAACAGTGAGCGGTATCTACCAATACATCACTCTACTCAAGTAACGGGAATGTCATTAATTTGACATAACCTATCCATGACCAATATTACCATGTAGTCTAGTCCCTATGTCCAAATATCTTAATTGACTACAAGGCATAGAGCGTGTCACCCTTATATTGTTCAATCTTTGGTTTTTTGTGTCCGAGTAGACTTACGAAAACAAATGAGCTCAATATTTCATATTGAGTCATTTGAGCACGGTCATGCATTTTGTAGTCTCACTCAATCAAGGGGCCCACAGATATCGCTCCTGTTATGTAAGTGGGACAAATCATATCTTAGTCACTCACATCCCTCCGCATGATTTGTAGTATATCCAATAGCCAACTTTATAATCACCTTATTACAGGCAACGTTTGACGACATTAAAACATATAGCTTCTCATGTAGGGAACTGTAGTGACTTCAAGTCAAAGGACTACATACACCATGGTCACTATGAGAACCGCTTATGACACTCACATAACGATTCATGCCGCGTTCTCATGGTGAGTCAGTCCAGTACATTATTACTCTAATATATATATCCATGTGAAGACTTAATATCCATATCCATGACCCATGAGATATGTTCATCATTCTACGCACATACTAGTCTCTATATATTATTGTTGTCCTAATTCACAACAATACTTGACTAGGGACATTTAAGAATAGTATTCTAATTACAACCAATAGGATCTCACAATCATGTCTTGCACTTGATATCCCATAGTATTGAACCTACTATTCTAAGGACTTTATTATGTTCATTTAATCAAAATAACACAATAAATGAAATACCTCATATATGAAATAAATATCATAATACAATGTAAACTAGTAATGTTAATACAAAACTGGCCTCTAGGGCATACACACACTTATTTAATTCTTATGTGCATGAATTTAGGAGGGGTGAGAGGGGGGGGGGGGGGGGGGGGTATTGGATTAAAATGAAGCATTTGATCTTTTCAAATTCTAAGGTATATTTTGTTCACGCCAAAATAAGGAGATTGTTGATCGTAAGTGTGGTGCACACAAAACGTATTATTATGACTAATATTTTCAGTTGAGATATGCATGATTTATAGAAAAAATAAATCAAAACAAAGAGTCAAAAAAATTCGCAATAAAGCAAAAACAGAAGTTATCAAAGAAGATTGCAAATATTAAGATGATTTCAACTCAAGAAATATGTGCTTCCGATCATCAAAGAAGCTAGCAAATATTGTTTATTTATTTTTGTTTATGTGAGGAAATACCATGTAAAGAAACGTTGATTGAATGATCAGTTTTGAAAAAAATATAAAGTTGATTCAACAAATATGTATAAGTTTGCACGATAGTGGTTGACCGCACATATGTCGGTCGACTGTTACACTGCACAAAGTCCAGAAATGACGGGAGTTTTTCCGACAGCGGACCCTGACTGGAAGAGAGAGAAAAACAACAGCAAAAAGGATAAAGATGAAGAAAAAAAGGAGGGTTAAAATTAAACAAAGAAAGAACTTCCCCATTTGCACATCAAATTAAAGATCTAATTACAAAACACCTGCAACTGTAAATTGCATCGAATCAAGTCAATTACACATCTCCATGCTAGATAATTTATTCTATAAGAATGCAAATTAAAAATAAAAAAAAATTGAACGAACATTTTTTCTTTTACTAAACAAGGGAGATGCAACTCAAGAATGTTTTCTACACTAAATTTTTTTGCAATTGTGTTTGTATACAAATCCAAACACAATTCAACTATGGTTGCAGTATTTCAAGCAACCCCTAGGGAAATGTATGTATAAACAGAAAACCTAGAGACGTACTGCACAACCTCCCTCCAACTCTATATACCAGTAATCTGCACGTGCAATGTACGTTCTAATTATTAAAAAAAATTATATATAGTAAATAATAAGACGTAATCTGACCTTGAGACCAACCTTTGCTCATCACAAACTCCTTCAAAATTATTCCTAATAGCAAAAAAAATTATTTTATATGAGTGACACTTTTGTAAATAATTATGTCGTAAATAAATTTGAACTTTGAGGGTATTATGGTAACTAACAACAGTTGAGTAAATGAATGGTTATTATAACTCCTACTTAAAATTAAATGGTTGAGATTAGATGGTTGAATGTATGTCTACAAATTACAGGTTGTCTACAAATGACAACCAACTCTCTCATTATAATATTAGAGATGAATAATGAAACAATTTCTTTTATAATTGCAGTAGATATGAGACAGATGCAATCTAAGTTTATATGTAGGGATGGCAACCGGGTCGGGCTGACCTGCGACCCACTCGCCAAACCTGACCCATTAGATGTCGGCTCGGGTCCGGGTCAAACCCGCGAGTATAAGCGGGTCGACCCGGATCGTTGAAGAACGGATTTGAACCCGTCGAACCCGGGCCGTGAACCCGGTGAACAGTGTGAAACCCGCTCGCCAACCCGTTGGTCGTCCCGCGGGTTTCGAACCGTTAGACCCGTACGGGTCAAACGTTCGACCCGCGGGTCTAACGGCAAAAACCCCTCTAACGGCTGTTATAGCCAAACAATTTTTGTTTTTTTTTTGTTTTTGGTTTTTCCCTATAAATACCGCTTAAACCCAAACTAAAAATTTCACACCTTACTCTCTTACTCTCTCTACTACTACTACTCAATTCAATCTCATTTCATTCCAAATTTTGTGAACAAAGAAGCTAGCAACATAGAAGCGATCAAACGACAAATTTTGATCGTATCGAATTCAACATTCAACTACGTTTTCAAGTTTTCAACTCCTCCAAGGCTCCAACAAAGAAGCTCTCTCTCTCTCTATCTATATACGAGTCTGGACTTCTACTTCTACTTCTACTTTTATTTTTACTCTCATTTTATATACGAGTATCCGCGAAGTACGGTATCAAAATTTCACAACCCTCTTATTGTCTTGATATATTTTTTTGTAGTTATAATTTTTTTATCATAATTGTTTTGTTGATTTTTTTGATCTTCTCTCTCACAACCCCCTTATTGTTTTCTAGATTTTTTTAAAAACTTATCTCGCCTAGATTGTATTTAATTTTTTCACATACACTACTATATCAACATGTCTAGATCACAAGGTAGCGGCCGTAGACAAAGTGGACAAGATTCCACCGACACTTCTCATAGGTCTCCAATTGTCCTACAAAATGAGACCGCCGAAGAGTACCCTATTACCCAACACATTGCTACACAGGATGAGTTTTTAGGAGACATAGACATAGAAAAAGAACCACAAACACAAGCAACCGAATCAACACAACCGGGCAGTAGTAGGAAAACTAGAGGGAAAACTAGTGATTGGCACAAATTTTATGATTATATTCCGGACGAAGAAAATCCGGGTGTAGGTATAAAAGTTTGTAAAACATGTTCGAAGCCGTACAAATGGAAGGGGGTGAGGAGATGGGTACAATAAGACGATATATCCAAAATGTACACAAAGAACATCTTGTAGACCTACCCAGCCAACAAAAAATCCACCCTAGGACCAGTGTAGTTGATAGCCATTCTTATGATCCCGAACTTGTTCGTCGGGAAATGGCCCTACTAGTAATCAAGGAAGAGTTACCATTTTCCTATTCCGAGAGTAAGGACTTAGAAACTTTTAATCAAACCGCATTAAACCCCCATTTTAAAAGAATCCCTAGGAATACTTGCAAATCTGATTATTTTAAAATATACAATGAAATGAGAGAAGCTTTGATTACCATTTTATGGAATTTAACTTGTAGAGTTTCTTTAACTTCCGATTGTTGGACGGGTTGCAATAATATTCCAATGATGGGAATAACTTATCGTTGGATCGACAGTGATTGGATTATTCAAAAAATGATCATATCACTTGCCGCGTTGCCCTATCCCCATAGTGGAATTGAAATTGCAAATCGTATTATAGAAATTTGTGATGTTTTTCATATTCGTGATAAAATTATGTGTATAAGTTGATAATGCATTTAACAACAATGCATCAATTAGTATATTAAAAACCGCATTAAACCCTCTATCTGACAATATTTTTCATGTTAGATGTGCATGTCATATTTTAAATTTATGTGTTCAAGATGCATTAAAAATAGTCGAACCATATATAATTAAAATTAGAAATTGTGTACATTTTATTGCATTAAGTGGCCCTATATTTTAAGAATGGAAAGCTTGGTGTAGGCTTAAAAATGTACATTTTAGAAAATTTCCAAAGAATGTTAAACACCGATGGAACTCTACTTTTGATTTGCTACCTATTGTTACTGAATATAAAGCATGTATAAATGATTTTTGTATGGCAAAAAATATGCCGAATTTTGAAATGACTCCCCAAACTTGGTTTTATGCTGAATCTTTGTTAAAATTTTTAGAATCTTTTAAAACCGCAACTTTCAAATTTTCTAAATCTTATGAATCTACTTTTAGTAGCATTTTTATTTCAATAGTTACTATGATGCAAACTTTCAATAAAATGGTCAATGATGCTTTTATTGGTGATATTGTAAAACCTGCATACACCAAATTTTTAAAGTATTTTAATCATCCTCCTATGTTGTATTGTATTGCTACTGTGATAGATCCTCGTATCAAATTAGAAGGTACAAAGAGTTTGATTGAAATATTTTTTACTTTACTTGGGGAAGATGAATCTGAAATTGATTATGGAACGTGATTAGCTAAATTTGAATCGACATTAAATAACTTGTATGATTATTATGATAGAAGTTTTTCATCTAGTAGTACTAATACTTTAGTTACATCTTCTTCTGCTACTTCTACAGGTAAGGGTTAGAATAAATTAGATGATGACACATTCAATTTACTTGCAAAAAAACAATCAAAAAAAGCTAGGACTAATCAACCAAATGAATTACATTGATATAATCTGTAAATTCTTGATTTTGATGACCACAACACAATACACAATTATTCTATCTTACATAATTCTTGCAGTGTGTACTTAAAGCATTCAAGGCCAATACAATGATGAAGCTTTCAAAAGCATTAGCTCAAGCTACAAAGACAAGAAAGATTTCCAAATTCAAGACAAAGACTTCTCAAGAGCTTCAAAAGTGATTTGTTAAATTGAACAAGTGTCTTATAATTTTGTTTGTAATATTTGTAAGTCTTAGAAATCTTTGTAAAAGCCTTGTCTCACACACACTCACACATCCCCTAAATGAAAATAAAGTTTTTCCAAAATCAAAATGTCAAAATAAAGCTTGTATATGTTCAGCTGTTGAGTACCAATCGACTTACTCTTGAAAGCAGTCGACTGTTCTAGTACGAAACTGACTGAACTCACTCAAGCTCTGACCAGTTGACTCATATGGCAATCCAGTCGACTGTTCAAGCAGTTTTTGACAGTTTTCTGAAGTTTAAATTTTATTTTTCAAATTTAAATTCTTACAGCCATTTTATGGCAGTTGGGGAACTGTTTCCCAACGTCTTGGAGAATCTAACTCTATAAGTAGAGTATAGAATCCATGTGGAAAAGGTTTCCTAATTATTATCAAGTCATTTTTCTTATTTGAGAGAAAAAGAAAAAAATTTCAAAAGCACTTACTTTCTTTAAGACTTGGTTCTCTGATTTCAGATTTTAGTCTTGTATAACAAAGATTTCGTTCTAGACTGAAGTTAGAAGTTGACCTTTAGCCTTTAAACAAAAATGACAATAAAAAACAAGGTTTTAGGTTGTTGTAATCTTCATTTTGTTGTTATTTTACTCTCAGGTTATGAGAGTGGTCCTCTCGGTTGGAAAGAATGACTTTTGGTGTAGAGTCGGTTTCACTCTAGGTTGTATAGTGGGTTTTGCTCTCTCTAGTGGTCAGAGAGGTCTACGGATTTGACATGGTTGTTGTCAAAGATGGTAGATTATTCTTGTTTAATTTTCAAGAATAGTGGAAAATCTCAAGTGGGTTGCTTAGGGACTGGATGTAGGTCGGGAGGACCAAACCAGGATATATCGTGGTGTTTGCAGTGTTAATTCTCTGTGGTTTGATTTCTTCAACTTGCAATTTCATTTTTGCTGAATCACATTGAAAATCGAGTCTATGCAGTAGACTAGTTTCCGCTTTAAGTCGACTTAACAGACTTGTTATTATTCAGTTCTTTTACTCTGTTATCTGGCGCTAACATTCGACTGATTCCTCTTTGACAGTCGACTTAACAGTTGCGAAAAGTTCAAAAACTGTTTAATTTTTATACAACACTATTCACCCCCTCCCCTAGTGTTATTTGCCTTGCATACAAGATCCAACATAATCAACAAGATTCTGAAAGTTTTACTTCTTCACTAGATATTTTACAATGGTAGAAAGACCATGAACATACTTATAGTATTCTTAAATATATGGCTAAAGATCTACTAACTCCTCCTGTCTCTACAGTTCCTTCAGAAATTGCATTTTCTACAAGTGGCAGGGTTCTAACCGATTACAGAAATCGCTTGAAGCTCCAATCGTTGGAGATGCTCGTCTGCACGGAAGACTTGATGAAGGCCGAAGATAGTTTTCAAGGTGTAGGGTTCGACACGTCTACAGGTGGAAGCAACTCGCCGAAAGAACAACAACAACAACAACAATAGCAACCAACATGAAGAATTGAAGACCAACAACAACAACAACAACAACAACAACAACAAATTGAAGACCAACAAATTGAAGAAAACTGTAAATGTATAAAAAATTGTATAAAATCTTTGTTTGTTATAAAAAATTAGGATAAATGAAGATAATTGAAATTGTATCGAAGAAATTTGTTATTGTATAGAACAAATTTGTAGGAAATCTTTATTTCTTATTAAAAATTGGGAAAATTGTATAAGTTGAAATAATATTAATAATATATACTTTTTTTTTGGAAATTTCACTCTTTAAGTCTTATTATTATTATTTCATTTTTTTAAAAATTATAATTTTTAAGTAAAAAAAATTAAATAAATGGGCCAACCCGCGAGTCGACCCGACCCAAAATTAAATTACAACTTTCATTTGTTCTTTAGCGGTTTAGGGTCCAATAAAAGTGCATTCGGGTTAAGAACAAATGAAATTGGGTTTTAGGGTTCAAACAAGAAATAGATCTAAATTAATCGAGTTCAAATCAGAAATACCCACAATAAAAAAAAGAAAAATAGGATTAACAAGAAAATAATTCATCAAGAAGATCAAAGAGTTTCATGAACATGAATTTAAATCCAAATAAATAAATAAATAATACAAATGAATTGAATATAAACTGGGCTTGAAAATAAGTTGGAATTCGCCAAGAAACTAGGTCTGATACAATAACAAAATAATTCAATGGATGAATTTTAATTAAATAATCACGAAACGACAATTAATTATTATAACAATAAAATCATACAATAAAATAATATCTGGGTTTAACAATTTACTAAAATGACCCTATATATATATATATATATATATATATATATATATATATATATATATATATATATATATATATAATTTGGACTCAAATACAAATAGTTAATCCATAAGATCTAGAAAATAAGATCAAAACACATCGTTATTTGAAATGAATAACTTTTCGATTAGAAAACCACTTTAATGTAGAATCCAAGATGATTTTAATAAATAATGAATTTATAATATCGAAATACAGAAAATATTTAGAAAATACGTATTTGTGGAAATGGGGATTACAATCATACCCACCTTACAACAAAATTTCGTCCTCGAAATTTGCTCAGGCGGTACACAGGAGAAAGCAAAAGCAAAAGCACACTTGATGAAATAACAAAACAGGAGATTAAAGGGAAAGAAACAAAATGGTGGCAACACCAGAAGAAGAAAGAACATGGATATGAATGAAGTGATCTAGGAAGATGTCAAATAAAGATTTAATGAATGATGCAATGCAAATGAATGAATCAAGGAAGTAAACAATGCAAGAAAGAGAAGCAACAAGAGAATCCTGGGACCTGTGAGTTATGGGCCCGCCACGCTTCCGCTGCGCTACTCTGATGGTGAAGCTCCAAACTGTAGATATGTCGTTGAAGATCAAGCGATGCCGATCGATGAAGCAAGCAGGAAGAAAAGAAAGAATAGCACCAGAATCAAAAAAATATGGGTACGAAAAGAATAAAATCATACCCAATAAGGAATCAATGAATGGAATGGACAAAAGACAAAAAGAAATGAAAGAACTAAGTGTGAAGGGATCAAAGAGGAATCAACAAGACTAATTTCCAGACTGTAAGTTGGATATCAATTGTTCATGCGATTATTGTATTGCACATACTGTTGAGTTAATCTGATAAAACCCAAATCATATATCAATCAAGCCAAACTTACTTTCGTTAGTCACGTTGGACTGATATATTATTCCAACCCGGGCTCTGATACCACTAAAAATCTTGTCACGCCCCGCCTCCCAAAAATACAGAATACGAGCACGTAACATTGGCTCAGTGAATGACTAACGTCACCCATAAGCTGTTTATCCGATTAACTCAACAATATAATCAATACAGAACAATTGCGCAGGCAATATAATAATCTCATGAACAGTGGTACTTGGAATTAAGCAATATAAATATCCAAGTACAATAATAATCCAACGTCTTAAAATAAATAACAATATTCGGGACATTAGTCCAATACAATATTAAATACAATCTAAATAATAATAAGTCTCAATACATTAAGTTATTAAAATAATAAGCAATTAGAAAGCAGTAGTCTTCAGACTGTTGTTCTCCGACTCCAGCAGGCAACTGTTCTCCAAAATCTGCAATTTAATAAATTGCAGGAAAAGGAAAAGAAAACAAAATGCCCGTCAATGCAAGTTACGGGCCGCTTGTAGTGCAGGCACAAGTACATGGGAAAAGAAATAACTAATAACATAGAATATGTATGATAACAAAATATAACAACTCGCATGGTAAGATAAACAAGTGTAAGTAGCATGTATCAAGTGTCAAGTAAACAAGTATCATGTAATATTCGATATCAACAGGAACAATGATGAACAATATGCAATGTCGATGTTGTGTTAATCCTTAAGTCTACTATTCATTTCAATCCTAACTAATGCATGTACTACTGTGTCCCATGTGTTCTGTACCACAGGTTCGATGCATACAATCAATTTCGTTTTAGACTTAGTAGTGGGATCTATAGTTCATGTACTCTTCAACGATATTCAATAATGACCGATGACCGAATCAATCGAGATACTGTAGTCAGTAATCTATAATTAATCGATGACCGATATGACCGATAGACCAATAGATCAATAGACCAATAGACCAATAAATTTGGAAACACGGGCCCCTCCTCCGAGTACAATTCTTATATTGTCCACTACTAAAGTCAACCCTTAAACTCCGGCTTGTTAATTATTTATCAATGCAATAATACAATATGCAATTATAAGACATGAGATGAACAATAGTATCAATCGGGAAACAATAGGGTGATAACATTGAATATGGTGTACTAGATATCCAAGTAACATGGTATATGGTATTTTACAAGTATTCGACAAGTATAACATGAATAACCCATCAAACACAGATATCTTAAGATAACATGAACATATACATCAAAAGTGGTCAACCCTAGGTTACTTCATGTCATATATGTCGCGAGGCAACTATGGTCAAATCATCACAATAGAGACAATATCAACAAGGGGATTTACACACAAATTGTCTCTAGAACCCAACTACACTACAAGCAGTATTTTGTACTTGTATTTGCAAATGAATTTAATACAAATTACGTGCCTGTTAATCAGTGAAAACGAATACCAAGAATAACGGGATGAGAATCCCGAAGCAACGAACCCACGAACACACAATAACACGTGCAATATACGTGCACAAAAGAACCCAAATAGAATAGCAAGAGAGAGACAGCAACTGCAACAAGGAAGGCCTCGGTCTTGGCCGATGCTGGTGGTCGGCGACGCTGGCGACCAGAGGGGGCGGTGTCGACGGCAAGGTGCGACGGCGGAGGGGTCGAGGAGCAGCGATGGGGGTCTCGCCGGGGAAGAACACAGGGTGGTCGGGATTCGGGGGGTTTGGTTGGCCGGCGTCGTCGAGGACAGAGGAGGGGGTTTTGGGTGTCTGGGCGACGAGGTCGCGGTGGCGCCGGTGGTCCTGGTCGGCAGAGTGGAGAATAGGGGTGATCGGGTTGAGGTTGTGGGTGCCTGTTAATGTCGAAGACGGAAGAAGGAGGCACAGGGGGGGTTTCGGTCTGTGGTGGTGGCCAGGATGGTCGCCGGAGGTTGGGGAGGACGAAGGGGGCGCCGGAGGTCTGGAGGCTCGCTGGAGAATGGGGGGAATGCTGGGGAAGATGTACAGTAATGGGGATGTTTGGCTGTTGGGCAGTATTCGGGGAGAGAGAAACACAGAGGAGAGAGAAAAAGAAGAGAGGAGAGAGATTAGACGGCTAGGGTTTCGATTTGTGTGCCAAAATTAGGATTTGCATTAGGCTTGTATTTATAGGGTACAATTAGGGTACTGGGTTAGCGGTTTTGGGTCCAATAAAAGTGGATTCGAGTTAAGAATAAATGCAATTGGGTTTTAGGGTTCAAACAAGAGATAGATCTAAATCAATCGGGTTCAAATCAGAAATACCCACAATAAAAAAAGAAAAATAGGATTAACAAGAAAATAATTCATCAAGAAGATCGAAAAGTTTCGTGAACAAGAATTTAAATCCAAATAAATAAATAAATAATACAAATGAATTGAATATAAACTGGGCTTGAAAATAAGTTGAAATTCACCAAGAAAACTAGCTCTAATACAATAACAAAATAATTCAATGGATGAATTTTAATTAAATAATCAAGAAACGACAATAATTATTATAATAATAAAATCATACAATAAAATAATATTTGGGTTTAACAATTTACTAAAATGACCCAATAAATATATATATATATATATATAATTTGGACTCAAATACAAATAGTTGATCCATAAGATCTACAAAATAAGATCAAAACACTTCGTTATTTGAAATGAATAACTTTTCGATTAGAAAAATACTTTAATATAAAATCCAAAACGATTTTAACAAATAATGAATTTATAATATCAAAATACATAAAATATTCAGAAAATAGGTATTTGCGGGAATGGTGGTCATAATCTCCCTCCCGAGCTCCAGCATGCCGCTCTGGCCCTCGTCCACCCATCGTCATCCACGTCCTCGTCGCCCCCACTCTCGAAGCCACATCCACCAGTCGTCCTTGGTCACCTGAACGTCAAACTCGATGAAATCAATCGAAATTTTCCAGCCTCGACGAATGACGTCACCAAATTCTACTTCACCGCCACATCCACCCGTCATCCCGAAGCCACAACCCTCGTCGTCCCCTCTCGAAACCACCGCCAACCGAACACCCTCTTTGGCGTCATCAACGCCCCGATCCTGAATTCAGATCAGATCTGTTTTTTTTCGAAGTCAAATCTAAGTATTCGCCAGATCAGATCAAGATCCGTTTGTTGTTGTTCAATCCAGATCCGTTGTTTTGTTGATGTTGAAGATCTAGTGTGTTGAAGATCAAAATATCGTTTTGCATTTTGTTGAGACTTGGAGTTGTTCTTGGCCAAGTTGTGTCGTTTGTTATTGGTTGCTAAAGATCATATCCGTTGTTTCCTTATGCCGCTACCATGGGACAAACTGATGGATCTGAGAAGAGTATTGGACTCGCCTCTACATTAGTTACAACTGCAGGTAATGATGGTAAGGTATTTAATATTTCTGACTCTGTTATGAATAATACATGGATAATTGATTCGGGTGCTACCGACCATATGACTTGATTCTAGACAAGTTCAAAAGTTTCAACCATCCACCAAATCAATTGTGTTCACTGCCAATGGTGATCCTGCCACTGTTACTGGCGAGGGTACCATACCTCTCACAAACAACCTAATCTTAGATACTACTCTAGTTGTGCCATCCTTGAATTTTAAACTATTATCAGTTTCTCAAATAACTACTGTCTTACATTGTATTTTGGTCTTTTGGTCTTCACATTGTGTTTTAAGGATATTCGGACTCGCAAGACGATTGGTTATGGGGTTAGACACGGGAAACTCTATTACCTGAATTTAGAATCTGAAAGTTCAAGTAAGTTGACTCAAGCTTTAAGTGTGGAAGAATCCGAAGATGAGAAGAAGAAATCAGATATTTGGCTATGGCATCGACGTCTAGGGCATACTTCTTTTGGTTATTTGGAGAAATTATTTCCAAGTTTATTTTTGAAGTTGGATATTTATGCCTTTCGGTGTGATGTGTGTGAACTCGCAAGAAGTCACCATGTTTCTTTTCCTCCAAATCCAAGTAGAAGCTCTCTTCCATTTATGATTATTCATTCTGATATTTGGGGTCCATCCAAAACCACTACATTTGGAGGAGCCAAATGGTTTGTGACATTTATTGATGACTGAACTCGTATGACCTGGATTTGTTTGATGAAGTCAAAAAGTAAAGTTACTGGCTTGTTTCAAAAATTTCACAAGCATGTTATGATTCAGTATTAATCACAGTGTCACGCCCCGCTTCCCAAAAGGAAATACGAAATACGGATACGTGACTAAGCCCAGCGAATGATTTTTATCATCCATAAGCTGTTCAGAATCTTTACAACATTTCACAAGAATAATCAGAGTCGGAAGCAAAAGAATCAACCAAGCATGCACATGTGAATCAAAATACCAACAAGAATACTTGAAACAAAATATATTAATCTCAACTAATTTAGATCTGAATAAGTCAAATATCCTGGGTCACATTGCCCAAATACAAATAAATCCAAATATCAAATACAATTGTTCAAAATAAGAAACAAGAATAATAATAGCAAAATTCCAGCACTAATATCTCATATCACCAACTCCATCTGGCAGCTGACCATCCTGGTCTGCAATTAAATAAATTGCAGGAGAAGGAAAAAGAAACTAACTCTCATCAATGCAAGTTTCGGGCCGCTTGTAGTGCATGATACAAGTACATGGGAAAAAGAATAACTAATAACATGGAATAGGCATGATAATAAAGTATAATAACTAGCATGGCAAGGTAAACAAGTGTAAGTAGCATGCATCAAGTGTCAAGTGAACAAGTGTCATGTAAACAAGCAACAAGTATCAAGTATCATGTAAACAAGTATCAAGTGTCATGTATCAAGTCTTGTAGTTATTACTATCTAGGTATCACTTCATGCATCTCGGTTTTTACTACATGGTTGCTACAACAAAAAGTTTCGCTTTAGATTTCATAGTGGATCATAGAGGGCAGTGTACTCAGGGACAAGCTCTCAAGTAATCAAGTATCAAGCTCCAAGTAACCAAATAATAAGCTCCAAATAACCAAATAATAAGCTCCAAATAACCAAATAACAAGCTCCAAACAAGCTCCAAACAAGCTCCAAATAACCAAATAATAAGCTCCAAACAAGCTCCAAATACTCAAAATATCAAGCTTTGTGTCAAGTGTGCAAGTATCAAGTAATCACGTGTCAAGCTCCAAATAACCAGATATCAAGCTCCAAATAACCAAGTAGGATCTATGAGTCCTCTTCTAAGTACATGTTTCTGTATTTTCCACTATTAGATCTTTCCCTTAAATCCCGGCTTGGTTGTTTATTATTAATATCAAACAAGCATGTATGTGTCACGAATAGGGCAAGTATATCATGGTATAAACAAGTAACAAGTTCAAGTTGTAAGATAAACATGTACGGGTGAAAGATAACACACAAAAGGTTAAAACAACGAAATTCCTAGTTCATGACAGCAAGACAGTACTGAACTAAAACTAAGATTTCTGTTGCTAAAAACATGCAAATCTGAATCCGTCGAAAGGACTAGAAAATAGACTCCCGTCTGAATCCAAAAAATATATATAAGTCATATAGTAGTTCACAAAAATAAGTCTCAAAACTGATTTGAATCCAGAAAACATGTTTAGCCAGAAATCAGAAGATCGTATTCAAAGTCAGGAAAACAGCATGAAAACTCATTAAATAAATCCACGAAAAATCTAGGGGTATTCCCCTATATGTATAGTAACATAAAATCAAGTTCCATAATTTTTCAATAAAAAATGGTAGTCAAGTAAAATCAGAAAACAACAAGACACGGCAATTTTATAAATCTGGAATCACAAACACTGCAGTACGAAAACAGCAATATCTCACAAACCATAAATTAAAATCCAAATCTGCCAAAAGGATAATAAAATAGATATAAGGGGCTAACTTTCATATTCAGGAAGATGTTTCAAACAGCAAGTAGAAATAAGTCGAAAATCAGGTTCTTTACTGAACAGTAATAAAATTCTGTATGTAAAATCTTTATTTGCAAGCATGAAAAGGTTCGTGAAACTCCTCAAATAAATCCACCAAAATTCTTGGTAAACCCCAACCAAGTCTAGAAGTACCGAGCAAAATTTCATATCAAAATAATAATTTTAACACTAGAATAAAAATATATTACTCTTCAGAATTCATAGAAAACAAAATCTGGGAATCTTTCGATACCACTGTAGTAAAATCAACATAACTCACAAACCGTAAATCGAAACTGAGATCCGTCAAAAAGGTTGGAAAATAGAAAGAATTATCTACAAGTTATGTTCACAAAATATTTTCAAATACTGACCTTAATAGGGTCTAAAATACTAATCAATACAGGAAAACCGGCAAAACTGAAAATATCTCTCATGCACAAAATTAACTAGTTCACATAAAGCTCTTCCAAATCATAACCAAACATGAAATATAGTGTACTAGATGTCCAAACAACATGGTATAGGGTATATCACAAGTCCACAACGAGTTTACTACAAATAACACAAACGAGCACATAATATCATATAAACCACACGCATATATATACAACAAGAAGTGGTCAATCCTAGTTTATTTCATGTCATGTATGTCATGAGGCAACTATGGTCGAATCATCACTATAGAGAACACATCAACAAGGGGATTCACACACAAATTGTCTCTACAACCCAACCACACTACAGGCGGTATTTAGTACTTGTATTACACAAAGAAAAGAATACAAGTTACTTTCCTGAGAGACGACGATGGAAACGGTGAAAGAATAAGAATAATGGGAATGGATTCCCGGCAACGAACACAACGAACGGATCACGAACCAATCACAAATACAAACCAACGAACGGATCACTATGACGATCAAGATCAATATGATCAAACAACGATCGGGAGGATCAGCACGAATGAGATCAAGATCAAGATCAACAAGATCAGACGGTCCAAATCAAGTTGATGATGAAGTTGATGATGATCGCGATCGAACAACCAAGATCACCCCGATGTTGATGATCAAGATGATGATGATGATGATCAAGATCAATCAACGGACGGCTAGGAATCGATCAATCAATCAAGGGGACATGATGATCACGATGATCAAGATCATGATGATCAAGATGATCACGGCAATCGACGGCCCACATCAAAGATGATCAAACCACCCTCAACAACAATGGGCTCTGGCTCCGATGGCAGCCAGGGAGGGGTACGACGGTGCTGGACGGCATCGCTGCTGGCATCGGAGGGGAGACGGCACACAGGGGGTCGGCATCGAGGTTTGCAGGCTCGGAAGGAGCATGGCATACAGTGGGCTTTCGTGGCTGTTGAGCTGGCTGGTTCCGGCATCGAGAAGGGGCTGCAGCGGGTGCGCGGCTGTTGTTGATGTTGCGATTGGAAGGCAGAGGCGATCGGGAGTAGGGGTTCAGTCGCGACACTGAGACGAAGGAAAAAGAGAGGTGCACGGGAGGAAGGAGAAGGGGTGCACAGGGGGTGGTCAGGTCGGGAGCTAGACGGGGTAAGGGAGAGAAGGATCGGGAGTGCAAGGTTGAAAAAGGAGGAGGCGGTTCATAGGGTTAATGTATGGGAGACGAAACGGCTGGGTGATAGGGTTATAGGTATATATAGGGTAGGGGTCAATGAGGTTGGGTTCGGTTTGGGTAAACTGGGTTTGGGGAAATCAGGGTAATGGGTTTGGAATAAATGGGTTATTGGGTATGGTTTATATTGGGTAATAGGTACGGGTAAGGTATACGATTAGGCTGTGGGGTTAAACGGGTATTGATTTATAGGGTAAAAGGGGTAATGGATAATAGGGATTAAAACGGGTTAGGGTATTTAATGGGTATGAGTTTATAAATCCAATAGAAAATAAAATAATCAATAAAATGTAGGTTTATATAACCAAATATAATTGTACTACAATATGGAAATTATTTGAAATAACTACAAACACAATTAACAATAGAAATGGACTCTTAAATAAACAATCAACGTTATAATGATGACAATAATAACAATAATAACAATAATCATAATTATAACAGTAAAATAAGAATAACAGTAATAATAATAATACTGATAAAAATAATAATAACAACATCAATAGGGTTTAAAAATCATCGTAAATAGTTACAAAAATTATTGATTAAAAATAAACTTTGGTAGGAGATCCGACAATACATTTTTTAAAAAAAAATAATTTAAGTACGGAAAAAAATAATTTACAAAAATCAAAAATCCGAATATATACAGAAAATACGTTTTTGGGAAAACAGGGGTTACACACAAACTCAAGTTCTTGGGAGTGATAATGGCGGAGAATACTTGAGTTCGAATCTGCAACAATAATTGGTGGAACACGACATTGTTCAGCAGACTACATGCTCATATACACCTCAACAGAATGGGGTTGCAGAAAGAAAAAATAGACACTTGCTCGTGGTGGTCCGTGCTTCTCTTATCCATGAAAATAAACCACTCATTTATTGGGGAAAAGCCCTTGCTTCTGCTACATACTTAATCAACCGAGTTCCCTCTAGTATCCTAAACTTCCTCACACCATTTCAAGCATTAACTGACGCTGTAAATGCACCAAAATTCGTCAACTTGCCACCTTGTGTATTTGGGTGTGTTGCATTTGTTCATCTTCATCAACATGAATGCAATAAGTTAACTTCTCGAGCTGTCCGCTGTGTTTTCGTGGGATATTCACAGAATAAGAAATGGTATCGGTGCTATCACCCACCAACTCAAAGGATGTTTGTGACTATGGATGTTGTGTTCCATAAAGATGAGATGTATTTTTCTTCTTCTACGACTGAACTTCAGGGGAGTACCGAAGTGAAGTTCAGACTCTTGGGTATGATGAAGGGGTTAGTGAAGTTCAGACTCTTGGGTATGATGAAGTAATTACCAGTCAGAACGAACAACTGGATACAAATAATGGCGAACACTTGAATGAAGACCTAGAAATGGAGGAAGACCCTCGCGAAGAAGTGCAACCAAGGGAAGAAGCCCCTCTTTAAGAAGACCCACTTGAAGAATTGTAACCAGTACCGAATTTCAGTGAGAGTGAACCGTCAGAACCCCAAATCCAATCGTCATCGTTTTCCGAAGCTCCTAGAAGAGAACTCCCGCACCGTACTAATAGAGATGTATTCCAAAACCCACTTATGAACCTGATCTCACTAGTAACGTCAAATATCCCATGAGTAATTATGTATTCACTCACCACTTGTCGGAATCAAATAAGTCATTTGTAAACCAATTATCTACTGTATCTATTCCTAACGGTGTGCAGGAAGCCCTTACTGATCCAAGCTGGAAAGCAGCTATAGATGAGGAGATGGAGTCCTTGAAAAAGAATGAAAAGTAAAATGTTGTTGCACACTCTAGTCCAGAAGTTGAGTATCGCGGAGTAGCTTTAAGTTTAGCGGAAGCTTTATGGGTGAAACTCTTGTTACAGGACTTGGGCTATGATCCGAATGAACCAATGAAAGCATATTGTCATAGTCAAGCAGCATGTGAAATTGCTGCTAACCCGGTTCAGCATGATAGGACGAAACATGTAGAGGTGGCACAATTCCCAGCATCAACCTCAATCGTAATAGTAAACATAGCCAAAACACAGATAAAATTTTTCAACTTTCATTACATTAATTCTTTACAAAGCACAACGGAAAAACAAACACCTTGAATTACAATTTTTTTCTTTTACAACACATTCTTTTACAATTTACATAAGCCATAACATCAATTTATCTCATGTATCCAAATCTCAAAGCTATAGGCACCCACCTGTAAAACATGAGGTTAGAGATAACCCTAACCCCCAAAACTACAGGGGTCAGCCATAACGGTGTGAGTGACATAAAAATAAATGCAACATAAATAAAACATAAGACATAGAGTCATAAACAACATCTATCAACAGCAAGAATAAATGAAATAAGAGATAACAGTAAATAAAACATGAAAACATCAAGCGAAACTAGACTAAGTGTCAAGTGTAGAAAAACAGAAAACAACATGCATAAAACCAAGTCAAGAAAACACCAATGCTATATGTTGACTCTCTAACACAAACTTGTCGGATTCTATGCATTCCATACTACATAGGTCCGTTGCAAGCCCTTAACGTTCTCCACTTTATAGGGTTAAATCTCCCGTTATGCAACTAATCCTACTACGGTGATGGAAACAAGATTCAGAATACTCCGCGAATAAGCATTATAACCCTTGATGCGCAAACATCATGTAAGAATTGCTCAAAAACCGACAAATCACCTCCCTGCTGTGTACCCCACGAATAGGCTTGCAAGGCCCTCGACGTGCAGATACACCAAGTACATCTCGTGAATAGGCCCGCTGACCACCCTCAGCACGCGAATGAACCCTACATGCTCCGTGAATAGGCCTGCAGACCCTCGACATGCGAACATACAAATGTCCTCTCGAGACAGAACAACACACAAGTCCTGGAACGCATCCGTTGGACCTAAACCAAGAGCATATACTTACGTTTCCAAAGTTCCATCACATCTTCACTGGTGCCTATCCATAAGTTGGTTATTATTAAAAACGCAAAAAAAATCCCCTTCTCTAGAGTCAGTGCATCCTGCCGGACTTAATTCCACAACAACAAACCCAAGACCCCACTGGTCTAAATCCACAAAATCTCATTTGCCGGTTCACAGGACTCCCACTCAACTCTTAGAGGTTCACAACTCAACCATCAATACTAAAACTTTCAATAAAACTCACAAATCCATCATCAAAACAATTATGTGAAGAAAACTTCTTAAATCAACAAAAATCCAAATCTATAATGTACTCATAAAATTTCAAAATTCAAATAAAATATTAAATCCATTAAATAGCAGAAAACCATATTTAAAGCCACAAAACATCAATTCCTTCGAAAACTACGAATATCACTCTTCATAAAGTCATAGGGATGCAATTTAAATTCCATTATAAACCAAATATAACATTATGTAAAATATTGTAATCTGTAGCAAAATGTCATTTAAAAATAGTAGGTTAATAATCCATAATATCGAGGTAATAAACTTTTAAAGAAAACATCAGAAAAATCAAGAAATCCATCAGCCAGAGCAATGACAATCGACTGTCGCAAATGGCCGGTCGATTGTCTTGTGAAAATCTGAAACTCAAGAAAGCTCATCAGCCAGGACAGTGATAGTCGACTGTCGAAAATGGTCAGTCGACTATCCTGCAAAAATTCGAAACTCAAGAACCGACAGTTGACTGTCGACTTTAGTTCAAAGACAAAGCAGTCGACTGTTATTGCAAACAAAATCCAAAATTCAATAACTGACAGTCGACTGTCGACTTCTGTTCAGTCGACTGTCAATTATAACAGGTTGCAGGTTGAAATCATGTGCATGTTTTAAACTGATACGTCGATAAAACTTTGTAAAATCAAAATTAAACTTCCTGAGATGATCAAATATAGCTTGTATAACATATAGGAGTTTATAAAACAATCCAAACACATCAAGATCTCAAAAGAGTGATTTTTCATGAGTCGTATAGTGTTCAAAATCAATTTAGTATCAAAACAACTCAGATCCAATCGAAGATTTCATGAAAACATCAAAAATCAATTTAGACAATTCATCAACAGTGAGATATATTCATGTGTGTATATGTGTATATATACATATGTGTGTATAGGAAAGTTAAGCATCATCAAAGCATCAAGATCTCATCAATTAGAAGTAGCCTGAGATCCAAACTATCTCAGTAGTAAGTAGCTCAAATCTAGCTCGAAAGCTTTACAAATTTCACAAAACCAATATCGGCAGATACTCATCAGACCAAAATCAAAACCCCTTTTTAAAACATCAACACTCTATCTCTTTTGATCCAAAAATCCCTCCAAATCTTGGTTAAACCCAACCCCACTGATTACATCAGTTACCCATGAATAAAAACAATCATAACAACCATTCATCAAGTTCTACTTCATCAAAAGCCTCAAACAAATCTTGGTTAAACACAACCCCACTGATTACATCGGTTACCCATGAATAAAAATAATCATAACAACCATTCATCAAGTTTTACTTCCTCAAAAGCCTCAAACAGATCATATGTATAGTATACATAGTAAAGGCCTCATCTTTATTTATTCTTTAAGCAATAACCATTGTATAACTCATAGTAATTATTCAAAACAGCAAGATTATGAAGGAAAACAACTTGCTCATGATTTCTTTAACAATCTCAAATCATCTATATGAAATTTTAATCATCAAAGCATAGGTTTCATGAAAAGATTCAATTTTTAGTTCATCTACTCATCAATTTTTATTATATCTTCATACCATCATCTAACATGCTTTCTAATAGACAAAACATCACATAAAATATGCTTAGAACAATAAGAAAACAAACATATGTCACTCACCTTATTGAAGAATCAACCAAAGATAATAAAGAAATAAGAAAAATCCCTCCTTCGTAAGAAAACTGCGATCTTCGCTTTGAAACTCCAAGAAAATTATAAAAAAAAATCCCTTTGTGTTGTGCAGCAAAGAGACGGCTGCACCCCACCTTAAATAGGCCGGAAATCCAAGTAATTAGGGTTTTGAATAGATTTGCAAAATACCTCTTTTGAATATACCGTTACATATATAGATCCTTATACTTGGAAATTAAATAAATCCAACTTAATTGTTATTTAAAAACAAGAACAACCACTCTATTATCAATCGGCACTGTTTTGAAAATCTAGAAAACGAAATTGCACTTTTGCCTCTCTAAATGGCAATTTTGCAAAAAGACTCTTCTTTATCAAAACTTGCAAAATAAAGCAAATTTATTAAAACAAAATGTAAACTCTTTACCTCTAAGTTGACTAGGCATCATGCCCAGCCCAAAAATCCGAAAATCTAGAGTTTTCACTCCAAGTGGTAATTTTGCACAAAAGTTCCTCTTTTTGTAATATTTGCAAATAGGTCAAATAATTATCAGAAAAATCTAGAAAATTCACAAATAATATCTAATAATAAATAATGGGTTTCCCCAAAATAATTTTTGACTTTAAATTTCCCAAAAAAATATTTACACGTGTTTTGCACGTGCAAAAAGGTAAATTTCAGAAAAATATTTATTAAATCACTAAAAATCATTTTAATCCATTTATTAATCTTTAAAACATTATTTAAAAATTGAGGGTATTATAGATTCTTCATCAAAAAAAAAATAGATGAGAAAGTCATTGAGATATCGAAAGTGAAGTCAGAAACTCATCTCGCAGATATCCTAACAAAGGCAGTTTCGAATCGGCTCTTCTTAAAATTTGTTGACAAGTTGGGCATGTTCAATATCCATACACCAACTTGAGGAGGGGTGTTGAAATATAGTAATGGTATATTCTGTTTCCTAATCTATAGGAGACAGATTCCCCAAATCTCTATCTCCTCAATCTTCTCTCAATCTCCCTTCTTCTTCTCCAAGAATGTAACTCCTATATATAGATGTATACAGTAGAGGAATAAATGTATAAGAATAATTATTTTTCCCCAAATCTGCAACACCAATGCCTCCACTTCCATCTCTTCCTATTTTCTTCAGTATGCCCACAATCCCTGCAGCAGCTAATTGAGTATCACAAACTCTGACAACAACTGATCGTGCCTTCAAAGGCACATCTGGCATCTGGAAAGAACCCCAAAAAAGTAATAGAGGGTTGAGTATGCAAATCCTTGTAGAAATGAAAATTGTTGGTAGTGCAAAAAGACAAGTGAATTACCTGAAAAAAATCTTTCAGGATTCTACCTACTTCTCTTAGATCTGGAGAATCATCCTCCTGCATGGCAGCCATCAAAGGCGTACGGGATGGATGGAAAGAACCCACGAGGTAAGAAAATGCATGACATTTCTATTTCAATAATCAAAACCATTTTGGAAGGTTACATCAATAATCGGAATTAACACACAGTAAAGACTGGTCAGGTTATGAGTCAAATTATCCTTCATTATGGGTAAAACATTAATCATTTTATAGTGTGTAATTCACAAATTAGTTAAGTTCAAGCAGTAGACTACATACGGCAAACCAGATGTACAGCTTTGAGAATAGAATTATATCGGTGCATTTGAACTCAGAATCTGCATCAGGAGAAGCTCAACTATAATATAGCCTCTAAAAAATCGTCTTGTGAACGCGAAGTGTTTTCCTGCTGACATCGTTAATCGATACATTAATACTATCTTTAAATATATATAAAAAAAGAAGCGCAACTGAGACTGTCGCAACTGGTGAACTATTCAGGATCCCGAATGCAGTATCTCTAATCTTATAATGGGAGAAGGCCTTAGTGTCATTTGTCAGTTTGTCAGTTTGTCATTCTACCAACATGTGCAATGCACGTACAAAACTAATATAAAGAAGGTTTCCGATTCAAATCCTCCCTAAGTCAGAATTTTTATTTTTATTTTTTGAAATTATTAAAACGTGCATCCCACGTGTTAATTATTATCTCTAATCTCTAATCTCTAATATTATAATGGGAGAAGACCTTAGTGTCATTTGTCAATCTACCAACACGTGCATCGCACGTGCATAACTAATACGAAGGAAATCTCAGGTTCGAGTCCTCACTATGTCAGATTTTTTACTTTGAGTTTTTTATATATATTAAACATACATCACAAGTGTAAATTACTATCCATCTATCTATAATATAATAATATATTTACTTATCTCTAATATTATAATGGGAGAAGGGCTTAGTGTCATTTGTCATTGTGTCATTTTGATCAACACGTGCAGCGCACGTGTTGGTATTTTTTTGTCCTTTTCATATCCCCTCCCCATTTTCCCCACGTGCAACGCACGTGTATAATACTAGATTTTATTTTTTTTGTCCTTTTCATTTCTCCCTACCCATTTTCCCCACGTGCAACGCACGTGTATAATACTAGTACTATTTAATGGAAGAGTTTGTCACAAATAAACAATTTTAAATATTTTTTGTCACAAAAGAAATACGACTTTTATCACCAAACAAACATGTGCATCGCACGTGCAACTCCTAATCTACTTTTCAACACGTGCATCGCACGTACACATCAAAGTTTTTCCTTCTTAATTTGTAAAAAAATACGTGTATCGTCCGTTCAGCTCCATTTTTGAAAATGCATTTTTTCGTACGTGGTAATTATTGTTGACTTGCGTGTATTGCACGTTTAACTCCAACTCTTTATCAAAACGTGCATCCCACGTAAAAAATACTAGTTATGTATTATGCACGTAACAGTCACAATACTTGGCCTTTATCCTCAACCTTTGAAGTCTGACTACAGGAATCTTTTTCTTCGAGACATTGTCAAAATTCACCTCCTCTATCAAATAAATAATTATCATTCTTTCTTAGCTGTCTTAATGTAAGTTTGTTTCCCACCTCACACCCCTCCTCTGCTAACAATCCTGCAACTCGTTTCTTATGGACCTTATCGACACCATTGCATATGACCACACTATCTCAACTGATCAACTGATTCTCCATCATTTGGCCCTCAATTCGAGCTACCTTTAATATATATCCTATAGATGTAAAGATAGACTACAAAATCAACTAATTCATGACATTGTTATGAGAAAAACTACTGATCACAAAGAACAAACAGTTAACTAGCTACATTAAGCACTACGAAATTAGTAGCACGGAAAAACAAAGAAATCATCAAAAAAAAATAATGGTGCAGATCTGACAATATATTCACCTAACAATCAAAAGGTTGCTTAGAATGAATATACAAGCACTACCAATATCCCTAAATAACATTGGTTAAAAACTCAAGACGAGATGTCCCTGGACATAATGAGCATTTATGTTTCAGAACTTCAAGAATTATATACAGGGGTCCTTAACCAGATATAAAGCAATTAAATCAACATTGATGTAGTTGATAATCAGAAAGGTAAAGTTGGGAAGAAAAGAACTTTTAATTTATAACATTTACTAATAATATACACGTGCGTTGCACGTATTAATTTTTTCGAAAAAAAATAAGTAAAAACTCTATTTACACGTGCGACGCATGTCTTAATAAATATGATTATATATTTTTAAAGGTAAATGTAAAGACTATAATGGGAGAGTTGAGCTAGATTTACAACTCCAACACTTCCATTAAAATAGTAGATTATATATTATATTATAGATAGATAGATAGATAGATAGATAGTAATTTACATGTGATGCATATTTAATATATTAAAAAAAATTCAAGTAAAAAATCTGACGTAGTGAGGAATCGAACCTGAAACCTCTTACATATTAGTTATATACGTGCAATGCACGCATTGGTAGATTTACAAATTTACAAATGACACTAAGGTCTTCTCCTATTATAATATTACCAGTAATATACACGTGCGATGCACGTATTAATTTTTAAAAAAAAATTAAAGTAAGAACTCTGGTTTACTTGCATGTCTTAATAAATATAATTATATATTTTTAAAAGTAAATGTGAAGACTATAATGGAAGAGTTGGAGCACATTTAATATATTTTAAAAAAATAAAGTAAAAAATTTGATGTAGTGAGGACTCGAACCTGAGACCTCCTTCATATTAGTTATGCACGTGCAATGCACGCGTTGATAGATTTACAAATGAGTGATGCTTTAGCCACTACCCATTTCACTACCATTTTCTTCACTACCTTAGGTGGCATACACCTATTGGAGAGTTCCCCCAACTACTCCCCAAAATTCCCAAAAATCTTTTATCCAATATCTCAAATCCTAACCCTAATTAATTAAACCCTAATATAATCTCCTCTCTTTCATCTTTCTTCTTCACCTTCACCTCCCGATACCCATCAGTCCCCCAATGCCCCACCTTGCTATCTCCCCTCCATCGCTTGCCTCACCCTCCCGCTACACCACCATCGACGCAAGCCCACAGATTTCTCGACAACCAAGAGCTCCCCTTCACCATCCCATCGCCGCTTACCACCGCCGTCCAACACCCCGCCTTTCCTCTCCCTTCACCATCGTCCTCAACCACCCCAAATCCAACAAACCCCGAAGCTTCTCTCTCCCGCAACCAGCCACCGCGACTCCCTGTCTCCTTCCCTCCGACGCCAAAGCTCCTCCCTCACCACTGACCAACCCTCTCAACCCTTCCATCACCACCCGACACCGGCGCCCCCACTCCAAATCCCCTCAATTTTGAAACCCTAATCCCCAAATCCCTACAACTACGAAACTGTAATTCCCAAATTTTCAATTCAATTCCTAACCCTAATCTTCATATCAAAGGAATGATTTGCGGAGGAGTACAGTACTATTGATGGCGACGATTGACATCATCTTTTTTTATCAGTGGCGACGACTCGTTCTACGAACCCCGGTAACTTCTTTCCACTTCTCCATTATTTGTGTTACAGCCTATCATCTCTATAATATTACTTAATTTATCTGTTGTCCACAAATATCAAGAGTGTGTGTTTCTACTTACCAATTAGCGTACGAATCGTTACTGAATATCTTACGTTCTAATCACACTTAGGTATATTTCTTGATTATTAGGCTTAAATTTTAATTGGGCTAATTAAACTATTTCATATCTTGAAAATCCATCAAACCAATTAATAATTTTAATTGTTGACTTAATCTGCATTACATGTTGGTAAACTTAATATGTTAAAATTCTTGAAAATTCTCTACTTAGAATTAAGTTTACGCAATTGTTTCCAGCAATAAGAGTGGGGGGTTTTACAAAAATATACCATTCCACCAGAATGTTGAAGATGCCCTTGGGATTTAATTATTGCATCATTACGTTCCACAAAGCAGGCATTGGTGCCAGTTCCAATAATCACTGCAGCAACGGTGTCCTCATCATGATAATGCCCAAGTGCTAATGTGCCAGCAGTATCATTAGCCTGCCAGAATGATCACAGTATGTTAATGTACAGTATTTATCTACTATTGCTGAACAATGAAAATAGGACAAGAACCAAGTAAGAGCATCTACAATGGTGTTTCTCATATTTGAGAAAATGGCATATATAGAAATAGAAAATAGGGGTTAGTTGTGCAGTGGTCGTTTGCTAAAACCTTCTCAAAAAATAGTTAGACGATACAACATGTATCGTCTAGCGTATTCCAGTTGATATATGTAATAATAAACGCACAAGACGAGACATGTTGTCTCGTCTCTCTCAAAAATTTAAGAAAATTTGCGTGGGATGGAACATGTTGTTTCGTCCCGTAATTTTTTTTCAAATTTTATGAGAGAGACGGTACCGTCTCTAGTATTTTTTTGTTAAATTTTTTTAGACAGACGGGACATGTTGTCCCGTCTGTGAATTGCAGCATGAATTTTTTGGCGTGGGACAAGATTGGTTCTTCCGTCCAATAATTTACTCTTTTTTAAAGCCAAATAATTTTGTTTCCCATGCTTAATGAAGCTGAAATGACTTATTTACCCTTGGTGTTAATTTTGAGTACATATAAATGTGGAGGTAGCTCACTTCACAGAATGTGGTACTTCTTCTCATCCTATTCTTCATAAAATTTTCTCTCCCCCTTTCAATTCTCATTGTGTTCAACATACGGGAAAAAAAATGTTTTCAATAATCAAGAGACTTATTAGAAAAGTCAAATCTAGACGTTGGTCAGAGTCCGCACAATCACAAAATAGAAGTGAAGAAGAAATTGTTGTGCCTGTGAATTATAGCGATCCATCAGAGTGGGTCAGAGTAGTCGATGAGGGACAACATGTACATAAGCTAATTACTGAGCAACCTATCGGTGGATTTGTTACATTCAGAGGAAATTGGAAGGGGTCGACAAAAGTGTCCAAACTAGTTTTCTCTGTCCCTCTAATCAAGCAGTTGATCAACAATGCCAGCTTGACCTGTTTTTTTTACTATCGATACAGAGAAGTCCTCGGCGCGCCTTGTTGAGGCTTTGGTTGAAAGATGGTGGGACAAAACCCACACTAGCTTTCCATCTTCTAGGTGGCGAGTTGGGATTTACCCCGTTAGACTGGGCAATGCTAACGGGATTATCTATTGGAGTCGGTGATGTACCGCCGTGTAACGATGATACATACACCTTCGATGTTGTCCAGTCTAGGTTCTTCGCAAAAATTACATCAGAAGATTGGAAATCACACGGTATACGCTGCTCGTTATTAAAGAAGTATTTTCAGAAAAAATAAATCGATGCCGCTATGCTAGATCCTGGGGTGGCAATGAAAGTTGCCAGAGCTTTCTTCCCGTACTTTGTGGGTGAGTTTCTTCTGCCCAATGTTTCTTCAGTAGTGAAATGTGGTTTTCTTGCTGCTTTTGAAGATCTGAATCTAGTTGGTACGCATGATTGGGGAAGTCCAACATTGGCATTGCTATATATGTCTCTGGATTCTTGTAGCAGACTAAAACTCCAAGAATTTAACGGCCCGTGGTAAGTACTCGAGGTAATCTTACTAAATAATAATTATTATTTTGTAACAATATCTAAAATACCTAATATTAGTATTGGGATTATTAATAACACATATTAATATTATGATTTTATTTCAGTACTGAGCATATGAATACACAAGTATTTGTACACCGACGAGTGATAAAACCGTAGATTTTGCGATTCATTTACAAAATGCGGATATTATATCCAAAATTGCATGGTGGAATCGTAAAAATTTGGATCAAAGTAGAACTGATTTGATTTGTTACAATATCTCCATGGCCCGGAGTCAGCTGGAGATGAAGTCATCAGCATCTATTATATGGCAACCATATAATGGATCGCAATATGAGAACGAGTATGATATTCAATGTGCGATCATCTTATCCCGCCACCGTGTTATGTTCCAATATGGTAGTCAGGTAATACTTTATAAAGTTATTGTTCCAATGCTTATTTTACTTATGATTGTTAGTGCTAATTATTGTTTCAATGTAGGAGGTTTGGTATCTCGGTGATCGATGCTATCGGCAAATAACTGGGGTTATTGCTATCCCAGCAAATCCTCCTACTACTATCTCTCGAATGAAACCACATGAGTTCTGTAACCCTATTGATGCTTCTACACTGGTCTGTCGTGTTCCACAGAGTTTATATGAAGTATTGGTCTAAGGTATCAATGGGTCGTATTATGCCGAATCTCTCGCATTGAGCTTACGTTAATTTCATAGGGCCAACTAGTTGCAGTGATCCATCTGCGCAATTGCCATTTCCAACACCTCTTTTTTGGTTGCCCTCGCAGTATCCAACACAACCGCAACTTTCTAGACCAGCATTTTATGGTGAGCTCATAGTTGAAGCACCCTTATTCACGGGTGGTACAATGATAAGAAACCTTGGTCATGAAACTTTTGAGTTTGAACCACGCGGCGATCAATCATATATAAGAAAAAAAAAACTTACTTTTTATTTTGTCGGTGTTTATGTTGATTAATGTGAATTTTTTATATCAGTACTTTATTTGTAGGAGGAGTTGTACACATAGTACCAGGAACTATCAAGAAATAATTGTCTATTAAAGGAAATTTATTTTGTCAGTGTTTATGTTGATTAATGTGAATTTTTTATATCAGTACTTTATTTGTAGGAGGAGTTGTACAGACAGTGCCAGGAACTATCAAGAAATAATTGTCTATTAAGGAAATTTATAACGGATGAAATGGTGCTATGAGAACCAGTTCCCCGATAGCAGTTTCGAGTAGGAGATCGGTATCAAAGCATCGGCCTTCTACATCGCGGTAGACACAATTTTCAGGTTCAGAAGATCCGACACGTATTATTTTAGACATACAAAGTTGTGGGGGTATTTTAGGTATTAGGTTATAAATTATTCCCACATCTTTAGTAATTATTTTTGCGGGATCTAATGAATGACTTTTTTTTGCTCTGAGTTTGGTTAATTCATGTGAACCAAGGCATTTCCAATCACCTTTTTATTTTTTTGTATCCACGTATCACGTGAACCAACTCCTTTAATACTATCTAAATAGCCACAACAAGATGGTATTCGTAAAATTCTGAGATCTGCACCCTAAAAGCCACTAAAATGTCTCATTTGTCTTCGTCTTCAACCTCCACCGACTTAGACGATGAATGAGATCATGAAGATGATATAGCAATAATGTATAACAAATGCATGTAGCAAAGAGCTTTGGTAAATCTCGCTTCACGACAAGGTATGCATCACCGTTATATTCGCCGTGAAAGGGTGGAAGGCCACAACCGTTTGATGCGGGATTATTTCTGTGATAATTCAATTTACCCTGATAGTATTTTCCGTCGTCGATTTCGAATGCAACGAGTTCTATTTAATCGGGTACTAGAAGCATGCATTGGGTACGATCAATACTTCCAACAACGGGCATATGCTACAAACGTTATTGGCTTGTCTTCTATACAGAAAATAACAGCTGCAATGCGTTGTTTAGTGTATGGATCTTCTGCTGATGCAGTCGATGAATATGTAAGAATTGGGGAAACTACAGTGCTAAACACAGTACGTAGATTTTGTATTGCAATTGTGAATATTTTAGGTTCGTAATATACAAGAAAACCCAATACAGATGATGTAAATAGACTCCTCTAAGAGAATAAATCCCGTGGATTTCCTGGTATGTTGGGTAGTGTAGATTGCATGCACTATGTGTGGAAAAATTGCCCTACATCTTGGCATGGCCAATATACAAGTCATGCCCGTGAGCCTACAATCATACTAGAAGCAGTTGCGTCCTATGATCTTTGGTTTTGGCACTTTTTTTGGAATGCCAGGCAGCAATAATGATTTGAACGTACTAAACCGATCTACATTATTTAATGATATTCTTAATGGTTGTGCACCTCCAACTAATTATATTATCAACAATCATCATTACTCCATGGGATACTATTTGGCAGATGGAATCTACCCCCTATTGGCCATTATAGTAAAAACCTACACTGCACCAGACACACAAAAGAAGAAAAAGTTTGCTCAAATGCAGGAAGGTGCACGGAAAGACGTCGAACGTGCTTTCGGGGTTTTACAGGCTAGATTTGCGATACTGAAAAGGCCGGCTAGAATGTGGGATGCAGAAAGTCTGTCTTATATAATGAAGACTTGTATAATTTTACATAATATGATTGTTGAGGATGAAAGAGAAGAAGATGCACATGATTATGACTACGAACAAAGTTCTTCAACTACAACGGTAATACCTAATACAACTTCTCCAAGTGAACAGACAGCTTGTATAGCACGCAACGTTGTTTTATATGATCGACAGAAATATCATCTACTACGACAAGATTTAGTTAACCATATTTGGAACAATTTTGGGGAAGCAGATTGACAAATGTAATGCACGATCAAATTTTTATTTAGGCTTATTTTTTTTAATTAAGGGAACATTTTAGTTTCATGTTAGAATTATGGAAGTTTTCTTAATGTAATCGTATCTTTTGATTATCATATAGACGTCTGAACCCAATGTTTGCAAGGGTTGTTGGTTTGTTTTCAAAGCACTATAACTTTAGGCTCATGTGGAATGCAAATTTATATATTCTACTGTGCAATTGGAAAGGTAAAATTCAATTAAAAAGAAACAATACAATACAATAAAATTAAAAGTAGATATACAGTACATGAGAATGTTATAATGAAGAGGATACATAACAAATAAATATTTCTCTAAATGGTAGATAGGAATGAGTTAGGGACATCAAGAATTTCTTTTACTAGGTTCTAACTCATACAAGACTAAGTAGACTTACACGTCAATCCCTAGTGAAACCTCTTTTTTCCATTATTTGATGTTGTCTACAACTGAAATAATAACGTTGATCGTCAGAATATTGACTCAAGTCCAACCCCATTATTCGATCTTCCTCCATTTGCTCTTTCATATCTTGATCTCTTTTTTTCAAAGCAAGTTTCATTTCCGTCGCATGTATCCTACGTTGTTGCGTTTCTATATAGAAGGAGTTAAATTTTCTGGTCTCTTCAAGCATAGTCGCGTCAGAACCATCCATTTTATTTTTTGCCTTTCTCTTTTCGTCCAGGTGGCCAGGAGAAAGGTGTAGAAGAATCACCGCCATGCGGTACATCCGAGTCGACGTCAACATTTATGGGCGCACGTTGACAGCTATCACCATCAGATGATTGTGAACTCGAGGCATATTCGAACACATGTGTGGTACGTAAAGAAAATTTTGGCAAATCCTTAAGTAATTCATAACATTCATCAAATCTGAAAGCTTTCCCAGTTGAATGCATATATTCGGTTCTTGCTTCTCGTATCTATAAAAAAAAACAAACAAACAATAATTTTTAACTTCAACAATACATTTAAATTAAAAAAAATAATTTCTTTAAATCAACATATCATATCGGCCTTGTTCGTTCTGCTCACAGCTCTGTTTGTTACACTCACCAGTTTAGCAACAAATAGAGAGACATCTTTGGAGATAATGTGAAATCTACTACTAAGCGAATTTGATGTTTGATCAGTGATAGTGCCTAATATAGTTTTGAATGTGGTGAATATACGAAGCCAAAATTGGCTACCTGATTGGTCTGCACCGATGGTTGGATCTTAAGTGATTGCTATTCAACTTTGTGAAAGAATCACGTCTTCATTTATTGTATACGCTCTGCCTCTTGAACCCCTAGTCGCCATTCTTGCCAAAAATATATTTCTCAGTAAGCTCTCTGTTGGAAGAGTTGGTTGATCTTTTTTTTTTGTTGTAAAATTTGTAGACTCTGTTGATGATGATGATGTTGGCTAATTATTTATATATGAGCTGAGTGAATATCTAGCCGTTGAAGATTAAATAGACGTTTGATCCAATATAGCCGTTTGAAAAAATATTACCATTTGAGTTTTAAACGAAGGAGATGTTGGAGGGTAAAATGGGAATAAAAGAATCATTTTGAAAAAACAAAAAAAAAATCCTCATGGACGGGACATGTTGTCCCGTCCGATCACTTTTTGTGATCAAACGGGACAACATGTCCCGTTTGAGGATTTCATCAAAAAAAAAGGTCCGAGCTCTTTTTTTTAAAATAAATAAATAAATAAATAGGGACGGCACAACATGTTCCGTTTCCTATATTATGAGAATCGTCATTTCGTTTCTCAAATATGAGAACCTGCTGTAGCGTGTTTGCCATAAAATGACAAAATAAAAAACGACTGTAGCGCCTTGTTTATCAAAATATGAAAAAATGAAAAATATAGCAAACTATTGTGGATGCTCTAAAATAAGATAACAAGGCAAGACTCAGGTTCTATAACAGTGATTAGTGACTACATAAATGGACTTAAATTTCCAAATGGTAGATATCAACAGAATCGTCTCACCATAAGCTGATAATTGCGATGAGTAAAAAAAAATAGAAGCAGTTAATAACTTTAACAGCATGAACTTCGCATGGGCCATAGCTCCCAAAAATATGTATTTTGTGTTTAGGTATCTTATAACCATTAAATAACCTCAGCTAACTTACAAACAGTGTCCTACATCCTGGACACTTGTTATGTAACAAATACCATCTTTAGGAGTGGATTACAATACCTTATTCGGTTCTAAATCTTCAAATAAAAAAATGCGCTCTACTCTACAGAACATTTAGATTGGTTTGTAATCAATTCAGACATACTTAGTAATTCTCTATCAAAAGTGTTATATGGTTGATCATTACTACCGCGGATCATATATAGGCTAAGGGCACATAATGTTGTTGTGTAGAAGGCGAAGACAATTTTGGATGGTTGTGTAAAGAAAGGAGACAGATCGGAAGACTGGCTAACTTTCTATTTCGTTGTTGGAACAAGTGGACAAGACGTATTTACTACATGGACTGTCAGCATAATCATCAAAATCATTCTGCAAACAAAAAGATACAGCAAGTTCATTATTTTCAAATGAACTTATATTTACAATTCGAATTTTTTTCCAAACTGTCCCACTTTTTGAAAGTTTTTTTCAAACCGTCCTACTTTTTTTTTTAATTTCCAAATCATCCCACTCGGTCTTTAAAAGACCTAATGTAGTTAAAACGCACGCGGTCTTTCAAAGACCGAGCCTTAGTCTTCGATTTTTCAAAGTCTAAGACTCAGTCTTTGAAAGACCGCGTGAGTTTTAACTACTGGGGGGAGGGTTATTTCAGATTGCTTTCTTTCTTCTTCTTTCTCTCTACTTTACTCTATTCTATCTTCTCTAACTCATCTCCCTCAATCTAGAGCGACCTCCTACCCACAAAATCTCATCTCAATCTAAATATATTTACCAATTATTTCCTAACCCTCTCAGCTTCCACTATAAAAACCCTAAACCCATCTTTCGAAAGATCCATATTTTGGAATTTTCCTAAATTTGAAGAGGATAGCAACTTCAACTCTTCTACCCAAATATCTACGGCTCTATCCTTGAAGCTTGTGAAGGTATAATGAATATTGGTCTATAATTTTCTACCTATTTTATAGATTTTGTTTGTGGGTAGATAATAACTCGCATATTCGTATAAATATACGTAGGTATGGATCTCGAGATTCCTATTTGGTTATACTTTGGTGGTGAAATAATTCGTGATCCAAAGATTGGTTGCTGATATAGTGTGTTGGGTCCGGAAATAGTTTGGCTATCTCGTACCATTACATTTGCAGAAGTAGTTGAGAAAATTTATGAAGTTACTAATTGGGATCGGAATCAATGGAATGTGAAAATTTTAGCTCGATACGCAGCAGGTAGAGGAGATGGTCAGTATTTTATGACAGTGCCGGTATCTACTAATAATACTATGAAGTCAATGATTGCTAGGACATTTGATCCCAATTTTACTTGGTCTGCATTAGAGTTATATATTCAGCAAATTCAAATTTTGAATGCTCAGACATATGATATTCCTAGTTCAAGCTAGTACCTACACAGAAGATGAGGTTTGACCCCGCTCATTCTTCACAACCAAATTCACTGTCCTCACAAGAGAACACCTTCACAAATACAACAAATCCGGATTCTACAGATATTGAGGTGCCACGCCAACCTAGTCCGGTTCCTGACTATGTTCCAAATGACAGTGTATTTGAACTCTTTCAAAATGCAGTCATTAAAAACAGCTTATTAGACGATGATGAAGAAAAGGAAGAAACAGACGATGAGGTTGATGATAGTGTAGAAAACGACGATGGAGATGAAGATGATGATGTAGCAAATGTAAATAGACTGAACAACAATTCTAATGAGTGCAGTCTTTGAAAGACCGTTCTTATTATAACTAGACTCGGTCTTGAAGCTGATTGGAAAATATAACTTACAGACGCAAGACTTGGTCTTTCAAAGACCGAGTCGAGTCTAGTTATAATGTGAACGGTCTTTGAAAGACCGACTGTGGAGTTCACTCATTTCCAGAGAGCAAGATGTTCTCTGGAAATGAGTGAAGTCCACAGTCGGTTTTCGAAAGAATGTTCTCAATCTTCAATCTAATTTGAAAAAAAATTCACAGATTGAAGACTCGGTCTTTCAAAGACCGAGTCTAGTTATAATGAGAACAGTCTTTCGAAAACCAACTGTGGAATTCACTCATTTCCAGAGAACATCTTGCTTTCTGGAAAGAAGTGTACTCAAAGCTCGATTTTCGAAAGACCGAGCTAACTATAACTAGACTCGTTCTTTCAAAGATCGAGTCTTGAGTTTAATCGAAAAAAAAGTTACAGGCACAAGACTCGGTCTTTCAAAGACCGAGAACGTTAATACTAAACTCGGTCTTTGAAAGACCGAGTCTTGGCTTAAATTTCACCAATTAAGTTTAGAACAAGCATTTCCCCTTTACATCCCTTTCAAACAAACTCACATACAGTTTCAGCAAATTTGCGAACCACTTCCACATTCATTTTCAACTTTTCGTGAACATATCATAAACATCTCATAAACATCAAGCTTACAGTTTTCAATCCACTATCCCTTCCACATACAGTTTTCATTCACTCTCTCTTCCACATACAGTTTTCTTTCACTATCCCGTCCACATACAGTTTTCAATCCACTATCCCTTCCACTATCATAAACATCTCGTGAACAAATTTTCATTCCACTATCCCTTCCACATGCAGTTTCAACATGTCATAAACATCTCATAAACAACTCGTGAACATCTCAAACATCTCATAAACATCTTAAACATCTATTATTTTACAACAACAATCTCAAATATAGTTACAACTTCCACTTCCACTTCCACTTCACATACAGTTTCAACTTCACATACACTTTCACATATAGTTTCCACATCCACTACCACATAAACTTCACAGTTTCAGTTTCAGTTTCAGTTTCATTTTTATTTTCTCCCAAACATCAAGCTAACTCAAAATATTACAACATCAAACTAACTTCAAATATTACAACATAAAGATAACTTAAAATATTACAGCATCAAACTCACAACAAGCTATCATATAACTCAAATTAACATCAAGCTAACATATAACTCAAACTAAATATTACAGACAAGATAACCCAAAAAAGGTAATGTCTTCAAGCGCTACCCTCATCTTGTTCCGTTCATTAAACATTTACTGAACCTGCATTACAGACATGAATCAACTAACTCATAAATTATGGTGAAAAAAATAAAAAAAATTAAGCTAACGCTTAAATGCATCTGAATTCCAAAAATCAAGGGTCGGGTGTGAAGAAGTTAGTGGGTCTATGTTGTCTTCTACCACGTTGTGGAGTAGCTTGTGTGAGACCGGACAACGGGATATTCTCATCTTCTTGAATCTCACCCCCAACTTGTTGTTGTATCCCCTCCCCTTGAATCTCAGGCCCTACTTGTTCTTCGTCTTCTGATTCTCTTTGAGGTTGAGGTAGGGGCCTTCGAACAACTCTCTTTCGTCGGAGACCAGAACGATCGCTGGTTCGATGACTGGGAGTCCTTAGTATTGCATCTAATGTTGCTCCCTCGACCACAAGATCAGCGTGTGCACGGCAACTGTAATCATCTCCCGTATTGTTTTCTTCGTCTGATCGGTGACGTTGCTATTCAACAAAGTTGCATATTTCTTTGCAGTGGCCCAAGTCTGGATCAACTGACAATCATGAAAAGTTGAAAGATTATGGTACTTACATATACACATACCTATATAAAAACATATTTTTGACAAAACTTTAAAAAATAAAACGAAACTTTAAAACTTACAAATTTCCGAACAGTGGATCCCTTCGGTTGGTACATTGGCAACTTCATGGAATGTTGATCTACTGGTTCGGTCCATGGTCGACGGATCGGGCCTACCACTCCAGTAGGATCTGCAACGTCGGAGAGATATACCGTCTAGTCACTCTCTCGTACCAAGTCATGTACGCCCCATGCACCGAGAGGTCAAACGGAGGAATGTCGCTGATGATTTCATCGAACCGGTGTACATTCCATCTCTGAACATACGTAGCGAAGCAAGCGGCCCAATTGTGACCGGGGGTTCGACCCATTCCTGTAATATTGTGCATCTCCGTATTGAATGGCTCGGCAACTGGAATGCTTTGGTGAAGACCAAACTGGCGTAGCACTCTATCGGGGTAGTAGAACTTAACAACCCCAAAGTTGATTAAAGGTACTTTCGTGAGCCACAAATCATGCCTGTACATGCAATTAGGCGACAGTCGAAGTACACGCTCCTCCGTGTAAGGAAGCCACACGACACAGTCTACTGCCAACCTATCCAACTCATTGCGGTAGTACGTTAAGCACCTGTTGGGGTTGGCTATCCAATTAAGTTTACCGGTCCAGTAAACATCGATAGGAGGTAGCATTTCCACATCATCGGGAAGATGTATCCAGTGCGGAGATTGGATCCGTACTACGGGCCGACCGACGTGAATGCAATCCCAACTCTAGATCTAAAGTAAAATCATAGACCCATTCATCTATACCGAACCTATACTGGCCAAACACAAACTCCGGTACAGTGATGACAGTACAACACTACCTCAACTGTAACGGCTGACGTTTCCTAGATCGGCGATTAGTGGCAAGAACATCAACGAGACGCTATTTCCTGACGAATTTGGAAACAATATAGTGCCAAATAGCGTGAGAATGTAGGCCCTACAATAGCACTCCACCTCCGCCGCAGTTGAACCTACATTCAATTTATTCTTAAAGGTGTCCTTCAACCACTTCAAACGAATAAATTTACCATTAATCGCACCGGCTTCAACTTCGACACCTAAGTACTCATCGACTATATAAACCAGGTCGAAGTCCATTGTACCTGTGACTGCCTCTCCATCGATTTGAAGCCCGGTAATTATGGAAATGTCCTGCAGAGTGACTGTCATCTCCCCAACTGGCAGGTGAAAGGAGTGTGTCTCAGGCCTCCATCTTTCAAGAAGTGCTTTCAAAAGATGTCGATCGCACTTGATGGAGCTCATCCTACCAATACCGTAGAACCCACAGTCTCTTAGTATCTCGTGTATCCGTGGGTGCATAGGTAGTGGATAACCAGTCCTAAAGCGGTACTCCGTAGCCTCACCATTCCACACATTCTACGATCGATGCAACGGTTGAAGAATGAGGAGTGAAGGGTCGAGGGGTCCTGGGCCTCCAGAAAGGATATACGATGATGAAGGGACTGAAGAAGTGCCCGCCTCATTTGGATTGATTTGAACCTACATAGCAATAACATTTACATCAATAGACCGAAATTTCATATAATTCTATTAGAATCAACAATTAATTACTTACATTAGTACCCTCGGTACGAGCACGACCACGAGTATGACTACGTCCACCGCGAGTACGTGCTCCATCGCCACGTGGAGGTCTACTACTTTCTCCTTCCTCCATGTTCCCCATTGTGCGTGCCATTTACAATAAAATACAAATCCTACAACTTCAACAAAATTGTTATTAACTACACATAACCTAGATATCAAAACCAACATTAACAATAATTGCTATATAACAATGCCATTTGCTACTCTACTTGTTTTTTTCATTCTCTATTTAAAACCAAATTAAACAACAATGGCTACTCTACATTGCCAAGAAAATCATCAACATTGTCATATATATGACCAACATCGTCAACCAAATTGCCATTTGCTACTCTACTTTTTTTTTTCATTTTCTAATTAGAACTAAAATGAACAACATTTGCTACTCTACATTGTCAACAACAATTGGCATTTTCTACTCTACATTGTCAAAAATAACACAAATTCAACTAAGCACCTTCACAATAACCCAAAATTAACACGAAATTTGCTTAGCAAAGGCTTGGTAAATATACCGTTCGAGTAGGAGATTCCAAAGCTTGATAGTGACAATGTAGAGTACTTCTAGATCCTTCAACCAAGATCTTCCCCCACCGAAGATGAAATTAAACGAGATCTAAGATATTCGGATTAAGGGTTTTAGGGTTTAAAGAAAGATTCAAATTTGGGGGAAAAGATGGGGGAAATCGAGTAACGATGAGAGAAGACTAGGTTTGGGGGAGTGAATCGATCAATTAGAGGGGAAATTGACCAAGAGAATAACTAGGGCAGCGGCGATGGGTTTCGTTGAGGGAAATTTCGAAGAAGATGAAAGTAGAGAAAAGAATAAAGTGGAGAAGAAGAAGAAAGAAAAGATGTGAAATAACACTCCCAATCGACACTCGGTCTTTGAAAGATCGAGTGTAGTTATTCTTCACGCGGTCTTTCAATACCGAGTCATACTCTTCGAATTTTGGAAGTGTAAGACTCGGTCTTTGAAAGACCGAGTGTAGTTATTCTTCATGCGGTCTTTCAAAGACCGAGTCTTACTCTTCGAATTTTGGAAGTGTAAGACTCGGTCTTTGAAAGACCGCGTGCGTTTTAACTACACTCAGTCTTTCAAAGACCGAGTGGGATGGTTTGGGAATTAAAAAAAAAGGTAGGGCGGTTTGGGAAAAACTTACAAAAAGTGGGACAGTTTGGGAAAAAATTCTTTAGAATTCCGTATCAAGGTCAAAGGGATGATTTTTTTTTCTTTTTTTTTTTTAATGTTTGAACATGTTATGCTATTACTCTATTACATAGATATGTCTATTCTGTAGCAATCTCTCATGCATCCATCCATTTACATATGTACCTGTGTACTCTCATTCAGGGGCAAATAAAGCTGTAAACGAATCGAGCTATTCGTGAGCTATTTGGCTCGAGCTCGGTCAAAACTCGGCTCGAACCGAGTTAGATCTCAAAACTGAGCTCGTTTCGTAAATGAGCCGAGCTCGAGCTTGGGTTTTTTTTTAGGCTAAGCTCGCGAGCTATTCGGATCGAATACGGTCAAAGCTCGGTCAAAGCTCGGCTCGTACCGAGCTCGAGCCAAAACTGAGCTCGTTTCGTAAACGAGCTGAGCTCGAGCCTGAAGGTATTCGGCTCGGCTCGGCTCGATTGCAGCCCTAGGGGCGAAGCCAGGATAATTTTGTCGGGGGCCAAGTAATAAATAAAATTAAGAAGAAAAAATAATTTATAAAGTAAAAATATAATTTTTTGGCATATTGATCTTGTCTTCAAAACATAGTTCACATATCATTCTTTTAAACAAAAATAAACAAAAAAGTCAAACTGTCATGATTTCTTACAAAATCCCAAAAAGTATATTTGCCCCATTCCAATAAACAAAAACAAGTGTAGCCTAAAAGAACTATGATCTGCGTTCTTTCATAGAAGTAAACTCTTTGATAATTGTATCTATGCACAAATCCTCAGCTATTTCTCTTTCAATCATCAAGTAGTTCGAGAGATAGTCATCCTCCATCTTGTTACGAAGCCTATTTTTCACAAAATTCATTACCGAAAATGTCCTCTCAGTAGTTGTTGTAGAAACCGATAATGTGAGTACAAGCCTAATTGGTCGATCAACAAGAGGATAGATAATTGATGCAACTAATGCTAATTGAAGCCGATGAGCCATACAATGTACATAATATGCACGTGGAGAATCATTGGAAATCAAGGCTTATAGTCCATTCAATGCACCTCGCATGTTGCTAGCTCCATCATACCCTTAACCTTCTATATTCTTTGTGCTGGGGTTATGAGAAGTAAGGAGTTTATAGATACCATCCTTTAGGGTCAATGTCGTGTTGTTGGGAACATGAAGAAGTCCAAAAAACCGTTCTCGAACGAAGCCATCCCTATCAACAAATCTGAAGACAAGTGCCATTTTCTCATTCTTTGAAATATCTCGAGCCTCGTCAACAAGAACATTATAATTTGCATCTCCGATTTCTTCTCGAATTGTTCTCTTTACTTGAAGACCGAGACATTGAAGAATTTCTTTTTGAGTATCAGGGGATATATATGAGGCATTAAGTGGAGCTTTGTCCAAAACAACTTCTTTGACTTCCTTAGAAAAGTGTGCAAATCCCTTTATGGCTCGAAGAAATTTACCACGATTAAGTGAATCATCATATTCATCATGACCATGCAAAGCACATCCTTGAAGTGTCAACATACGAACACTATATATAGAGACATATAATCGTAGACGATTATTTGCAATTTGTTGAACACTTTGTTGAGAAAGAACTATTTCAATATGTTGACATTGGTCTATTAGAGCAAAATAATTTTGAAGAGCATTTTTATGTGGTGATGTATGAGTACTCCTTTCATGCTTGCGAAGTGAACATTTGGTCTGCTCATGACTCTTTTCCATTTGTCAACTCCTTTGGAAGTAAATTCATCTTGGTCATTTGGACTACCAAAAAGATAACATGGAAAGCAAAATGCCGCATTCCTATGGGGAGAATACTCCAACCAAGGAAACTTTTCAAACCAAGAAGGTTGAAACCGTCAGTTTTGATCATTTCCTTTCTTTGAATATGAAAAATCACCATTTCCATTGTATACCCCCAATTCGATATAAGCACGACGAACTTCATCTTATTTGTTAGAAGGATAATCACAAATTTGTCGACGCAATCCTGGATCACGCTCTAAAGAACCAATCAAATCTCTTTCGCATTCAATTTCATGTCTTGTAGAATCAACTCGTGGAGATTTAAGAGGAGGTTCTTCAACCAAAGGAGTTGATGTTTGTGTATCAGCTCCTAAAGTTTGAGTATTTTGTCTTTTAAAAAAAAATCAATGGTGACTTTTTTCCCACTGATATTTAGAAAACGAACTGATCCTGTACATTAATAAATTCAAAGAAATATATTTCATTATGTTAAAAAAAACCAACAATCTTCAACCAGAAAAAACCCTTCTAATAAACAAATAAAATCAACTTTTACCTTTAGAGTTTAAAATTCTAGGAACAAAATGCAACAGTAGAAAAATAATCATATCTCATGCAATATAAGTCGTGATTCAATAATTTTTGGTGTTCTGGAAACTAGAAACATAGGGCTACATTTCATATTTACAAACTTTTGTGGTTCAGTGTCAATAGATGGGTCAAAAAGGTCATGCCAATTTCAGACAGATAGTAAAAATTCTGGATTAACATATTGCATGGTATTAAAGTGATCTAGGTTATAGTTACCAATTCAATTAATCGATTATCTTAACATGGTAAGCGTGATGACAAAGAGATCACAGCAAAGAAACACAACCACACATCAATCTAACGCTAAACAATACATCAAATACGATGAGATCTACTTGCGAGAATTTCAATAAAAACTTGAATTTGATACAATGAGCAATTCAAGAGGAAGTGACTTTCCTTATATGACGATTAATCCGAATATTAAGGAATAACGGGATTAGGATCCTGGGGCACAGCACGTACGAACTACGTGCAAGCGACACACAACAAGAATAGCATGGGCAGCAACAGTAACACGTGCAATGCACGTGATCTCAACACAGCAAGGCACAACAATGGCGATGGCAGAAATAGGGCTATGGCTTTGACTGGTCGGAGTTCGGCGATAGCAGCAGCCAAGGGGCAGCAGCTTCGGGATGCAAGCAGTCGGCAGGGTTGCGGGATGGCGACGGCCGACGGGGAGAGGGTTAGATTGGCGGTGGCTCGCAGACGGGGGTGCGCTACGATGACTAGAGGTAGGGAGGAATATGGTGGAGTGCAGTGAGGTCGGCAGTAAGAGGAGGGGCAGTGCTGGCTGTCGACGGCAAGGCGAGAGCTGCGCTGAGGAGAACAAGGGGGTGCAGCGTCGGGGCTTCGAGTGCGAGGAGCACCTGCGATGGCACAGGTAGTGTTGCGAAGGAGGGCTACCGGGGTGCAACGAGGGGAGCGATGGTTGGCGATAAGGGGGTGCAACGGAGCGGCAAAGAAGGTATGAGCGGGAGACAGAGGGGGTGTTGCTGGCGATTGGGTTCAGTCGACCCGCGATCGGTGATGGCGATGTGGTGGTCGAGGGTGGATGGATTTCAAATTTGGGAAAATTGTTTGGATTTTAGATTGGGGGAAATGAACAGTCAACAATCCTTTATATATATATATATATATATATATATATATATATAGGAAAATCTTCTATTGAGCACGTACGAACTACGTGCAAGCGACACACAACAAGAATAGCATGGGCAGCAACAGTAACACGTGCAATGCACGTGATCTCAACACAGCAAGGCACAACAATGGCGATGGCAGAAATAGGGCTTTGGCTTTGACTGGTCGGAGTTCGGCGATAGCAGCAGCCAGGGGGCAGCAGCTTCGGGATGCAAGCAGTCGGCAGGGTTGCGGGATGGCGACGGCCGACGGGGAGAGGGTTAGATTGGCGGTGGCTCGCAGACGGGGGTGCGCTACGATGACTAGAGGTAGGGAGGAATATGGTGGAGTGCAGTGAGGTCGGCAGTAAGAGGAGGGGCAGCGCTGGCTGTCGACGGCAAGGCGAGAGCTGCGCTGAGGAGAACAGGGGGTGCAGCGTCGGGGCTTCGAGTGCGAGGAGCACCTGCGATGGCACAGGTAGTGTTGCGATGGAGGGCTACCGGGGTGCAGCGAGGCGAGCGATGGTTGGCGATAAGGGGGTGCAACGGAGCGGCAAAGAAGGTATGAGCGGGAGACAGAGGGGGTGTTGCTAGCGATTGGGTTCAGTCGACCCGCGATCGGTGATGGCGATGTGGTGGTCGAGGGTGGATGGATTTCAAATTTGGGGAAATTGTTTGGATTTCAGATTGGGGGAAATGAACAGTCAACAATCCTTTATATATATATATATATATATATATATATATATATATATATATATATATATATATATAGGAAAATCTTCCATTGAGCACTCCTTTCCGTGAGCATTCCGTGAGCACTCGCCCTTCTAGCCATCGTATGGATGATCCAAACCGTTCACATTGATCTAAACGTCTACATTAGTCTAAATATGTAAAATCAAGTCATTTGAAATCATATGCTCATTCATTAAAGTGTTACAAAAATTGTATGGATGTATATTTATAATGACATGATGGATTGGTAAATTAATTTCAAATGACCTGATTTTACATATTTAGACTAATTTAAATGTGTAGATCAATGTGAAATGTTTGGATCATCCATGCAATGGCCGGAAGGGCGAGTGCTCACGAAAGTATTGCTCAACCGAAGTGCCTCTATAAATATATTATAAAAATTTTCAGGGGGGGGCAAATTGTAAATATGAATATATTAGGGAGGTTTTTTAAAAAAATCAGGGGGGGGGGGGGGGGGGGGGGGGGGGCTTGGCCCGTCCTCACTATGCTCCGCCCCTACTCTCATTTCATAAACAAGAAGTAAGTCTTAAAAAAAATCAATTTTGACTTCCTCAATGCAATAGCAAAAATTAAATTTCCAATGTAGCAAAAGGACTTAAATATTTAGTCTCATAGATATTTACAAGTAGCTGGTCAATCAAGCACCTTAAACTTAAAATTACTCAACTCGTCAAATTACAACTCCAATAAACTATAACCTAACATGTCTGGATGATGACTAATGAAAAAATACACTTAAGAACACCCATATGAATGCAAATTGTTTCTGTATATACCCAGAGCACCCCCACTCATATGCAATGTTACCAAAGAAAACGATAAAAGAAAACAATAGGATACTCTGGGTGCCTACTTGGTACTTGAGTGTACCAACACCCTATACACACCCATTACTGGTACATAGGTCAGTTTTTACGATCCACGCATCATAGAATCAATTCTCAGTGACATTACTAGAAAATATTAGAAAAAATAAATTACCTTGTATGGAGGTTTGCTTGATATCCATAAAAGCAGCTTACCAACAATAGACAAATGGGGCACTTTGGGATGAACAAATTTTTTTGGATAGAGCCGAGAGTCCGCAAAGTAGGCATCCAATAGTAAGAAGGGTTGTTGCATACCCTGTAGACCATCCCCCTGAGCACAGAAGTAAGAGACTCAAATGGTAGAAAAAGGACTCCACAACCCCTCGGGGTTAGAAGTGGGAAAAAGAAGAACGAAAAAGAGACTAAGACTTTCTTTCACTTAATATCCTGTTTTGTCCCTCTCTTTCTATGTTTTTTGTATAAAAAGAGTGACAGTGCTAGAGAAATAAATGGATTTAAGAGAAAGGAGATACGACGTTGGGATTTATATAGTTAGGGAGAAATAGGGATTAATTTGTACTCGATTTCTTCAAAAAGAGAATTTATAACGTAAGTAGCCTACCGAGTTATTGGGTTAATACATGAACCTTAAAACCTTAAATTTCAATTTCCATATACTAGGAAACCTTTAGAAATCAGAAGATGGTCAGGAAATATGTCCCGGGACATGCAGTCAAATTAGGTCTACAACATTTACGCAAAAATGACATTCAGTGGTGGGGAACCTTCAAAACCAACATATTGAACATGTTGGGGAACATTATCACTATCTAAGCATTATCCCACTAAAATGAGATCGACTAAGTAGTTAAGGCTCCTAGAAGATTTGAAAAAGTTTTATGCTGAACACGTCGGGGAACATTAAGCAAGACTTCATTTATTGTATCCATGTGGCCTAATGCTTAGGAAATCTATCAATAAAATCCTATATATAGCCTTGGGATGTGAAATCACAAGTATTTGATATTATTTTCTGATATGGCTAAAAATGGGGTTAAATCGGAACCGTCCAGATTGGGCGCAAATCTTAAAGCTCGGGGGTAAAATGGTAATTTCACATACAAAACAGATCCAAAGCAGGTACTGGATCTCCTTCGCAAGAGACCCAATAACCCACGAACGGGTCCACACCGATTGGGCACGGGTTCCGACCCGAAGCGTGCCCCAGACCAGCAAGAGACAAATCAGGGCCACTGATTTGACCAAGTCAACGGGCCTGATTTGCCCTCACCGGAAATCAAGGGGTTGGTTTCCTAAACAAACTGTGAGGATTTTTCTCCTAGCAGTTACACAGGAAATCAAGCCTCTAATCTCTCCCCTGGCGACTATAAATATCTCCCCTCTGCCACCGTGACCAGGTTAATCACTTTTTCACCACTTAAGCTCTTTCTTAATCTTTTCTGATCACTGACTAGAGCGTCGGAGGGTGCGTCGCCGGAATCAATCCCGGTGTTTCGCACTTCCTTACAGGTTGCGGCAGGAGCAAGAAGGCTTGAGTTAGCTGTTCAGGTTTTTTCGAACTCCCAAATTCTATCTGTTTACCCCCACACCGAAATCAGCGGTAACAGATTGGCGCCGTCTGTGGGAAACACCACACGAACAGCCTCAGCACCTTCCTTGTCGTCCTCTACAACCATGCCTCCAAAGAAGGTTAGATCTAGAGGGTCAAACCGTGTGGCCAATCCCGCCGACCCTACGGAGGAAGCCCCTGTCAATCCTATTCCCCAACCCGATCTTCCTCCACCGGCCCAGCAGGTCCAACCTCCTCATCCCAAGCAGCAACCCAACAATGGCCCCTCCGGCCATAACGGTCGGAAGCAGAAGCAGCCCCTCAACCCGGACCATGTCTCGGTCCGTAATGAGTCCTCGGACTCAATGGCTTCTCATCACCCCGACCTCCGCAACACGATCCTCAACCGCCAAAAAGATGATGACCTCCGCACCCACCTAGACGAGAGGCGGGCCCGAGAGGAAGCCTCCTGCCAGCATCGTGGCGAGCGGTCGCCTCATCGCCGAGAGGGCAGAAGGTCTCCGGACCGAAGGGGCCGAGCGGCATCGCCCGAGCGCCGCAGGAGGAGGCCGCACTCCCCCGCGGATCGGCATCCTCGGAGGAACAGTGACGCACCCATTACTCATGCCGAGTTCCTTCAATTTCAAGACACCGTACTGCAGGCCCTCAACCTTCGGCAGAACAACCAAAATGCCCAGAGGGCTCCGACGCCCCCGAGGGTTCCCAGTCCTCGCCGCCGATCCCGAAGTCCTATCCCGGCTCCCAGTCGCCAGCAGCAGCAGTACAGCCCTCGCCGATCCCAGGACTACCGGCGCCGCAGCCCCCGTTCCCCTTCCTATGAAGAAGAGTCCGGGGGATCGTACGAGTACCAGCGGAGGGACGATGCCCTCAACCGCCGACTTCATGAGGTGGAGAGGCACATTGGTCGCATGGACAGAGAGGAGGAGTCCCGGGCAGGAACCGTCTGGCCCAGCAGACCCCCTTTCTCCCGGTCGATCATGGAGGCCCACATACCGAGGGGTTTCAAACCTCCGCAGTTTGAAACGTACTCAGGGGAATCCGACCCAGTTGATCACGTCGAAAGCTTTAAGACCCTGATGCTGATCCATCAAGCTTCCGACGCTGTGCTCTGCAGGACCTTCCCCACCACCCTCAGGGGGTCGGCTCGGGAATGGTACTCCGGGCTCGCTCCCTCTTCCATCTTCTCATTCGAGCAGTTTGAGACACTGTTCATAACTCACTTCGTGAGTAGCAGGCGAGCTGAGAAGACAAGCCTCTCCCTACTGAACCTGCGGTAGGAAAGGGGAGAGAAGCTGCGGGACTATGTGAAGAGATTCACCGCAGAGGTCAGGTCTATCGCCTCCTTAGACTAGTCAGTGGCAACCGTGGCGTTCCAGTCGAACGTCCTCAATGCCAACCTCCGGTCGTCCCTGGCCAAGAAGCCCCCGCATAACTTCGCCGACCTTCTCCTAAGGTGCGAGAAGTATATCCGGGCGGAAGAGGCCGAGTGCCTCCCGAACTTCGGAGGGTCGGCCTCCGGATCGAAGAGGAAGGCGACGGAGGAGGAGGGGTCGAAGAAGATGCAGAAGGACAACGGCGGTCAGCGCCGACCTTCCCATAGGTTCGAGAAGTTCACTCCCCTCACCACCAATGTCTCCACCATTCTGATGGAGGTGGAGAAGGAAGGGTCATCCCTCCGGCTCCGAGGATGAACACCCCAGCTAAGAGAAGGAATAAGGAGAAATTTTGCCGCTACCACAGGGACCACGGCCATGACACCAACGACTAGCGAGCGCTGAAGAATGAAATAGAGGCCCTCATCCAGAGGGGGCAGCTGGCCAAATTTGTTAAGACAAACGATCGGGCGGATCGCAGCACTCCTCCGCCTCGGGGGGCTAACAAGCGCTCCGAGCGACGCGAGGAGACACCCGAGTTCGAGGAAGAACGGGTTCTGCACCTGATCCACGGAGGCCCCATGGGAGGCTCCTCTAATTCCTCTCGGAAGGCCTTCGTCCGAGAGGTCAATTCGGTTCACAGCGCCCCTCCTCCCAAAGGTCTCGGCATCCCTGTGTCTTTCTCCGATGAGGACCTCGAAGGGGTACGAACCCCCCATTGTGACGCCCTCATCATCGACCTCCGCATGGCCAACTTCAAGGTGCAGAGGATCTTAGTAGACAATGGGAGTTCGGTCAATATCCTCTTCCTCTCGGCCTTCCAAGGCCTGCAGCTGTCCCGGGACCGTCTCAAGCCGGCCGGTTACACACTCCACGGGTTCATGGGGATCCCAGTAACCGTCGAGGGGGTGATAACCCTAGACGTAACTGCTGGAAGCACCCCTACTACCCGGACCGAGCCGATGGACTTCATGGTCGTCGACGTCCCTGCAGCGTATAATGTCATTCTGGGCCGACCCGGCCTAGCCGCCTTGGAAGCTGTCCCCTCGGCGTACCATCTTAAAATGAAGTTCCCCACTCGGTCGGGAGTAGGGGAAGTCAGGGGAAGCCAAGAGATGGCTCGGAAGTGCTACATGACTTCCACAGGGGGACCGATGCTCTCCCTCGAGACACTAGAAATCCCCGAGCCGAAAGTCCGACCCACGTCCGAGCCGGTGGACGAGTTAGAAGAAGTGCTCTTCTCGGACGAGGACCCGAGCCAGAAATTCCTCATCAGCAAGTCTTTGCCGACTGCGCTGTGCTCGGACTTGGTCAAATGTATCCGGGATAACCGCGACCTGTTTGCTTGGTCGGCAGCGGATATGCCCGCCATTTCCGAGGAGCTGCTCGTCCACCTCCTTAGTGTCGAACCGGGGTGCAAACCGGTTCAGCAAAAGAGACGCAAGTTCGCTCCCGAGCGACAGCAGGCCATCAAGGAGGAGGTGGATAAACTTCTGAAGGCCAAGTTCATACAGGAGGTAAACTACCCCGAGTGGCTCTCCAATGTTGTAATGGTCAAGAAGTCCAACGGCTCCTGGAGAATATGCATTGACTTCACCGACCTGAATAAGGCGTGTCCGAAGGACCCATTCCCTCTCCCGAACATCGACACCCTTATTGATGCCACCTCGGGCCATGAGCTCCTCAGCTTCATGGACGCCTTCTCGGGCTATAATCAGATCCGAATGTTCCCTCTGGACATTCCGAAGACCTCCTTCGTTACCGATCAAGGCCTCTACTGCTACCGGGTCATGCCGTTCGGCTTGAAGAACGCGGGCGCCACCTACCAGCGCCTCGTCAACAAGGTCTTCCAGAGCCAGATAGGCCGGAACATGGAGGTGTACGTTGACGACATGCTCGTCAAAAGCGTCCGAGGCACTGATCACGTGGCCGACCTCCAGGAGGCCTTCGGCGTGTTGAGAAGGCACAGCATGCGGCTGAACCCGAACAAGTGTGCGTTCGGAGTCTCTTCGGGAAAGTTCCTCGGCTTCATGGTAAGCCAACGAGGAATCGAGGCTAATCCCGAGAAGATTAAGGCCATATTAGACATGGCCCCGCCTCGGAACATCAAGGAGGTGCAGATGCTTACCGGTCGGCTCGCCGCTATCGGTCGGTTCCTCTCGAAGTCGGGGGAAAAGTGCCTCCCCTTCTTCAAAGCACTCAGGGGGGCTAAGGGTTTTGAATGGGGCCAACCACAATAGGAATCGTTCGACCAACTGAAGGCCTACTTGGTGAACCCCCCTCTTCTCAGCAAACCGGTCCCGGGTGAGACTCTCTTCGTCTACTTGGCTGCTTCCGAGCAGTCCCTAAGTGCGGTCTTGGTCAGAGAGGAGGACCAGGCCCAAAGACCCATCTACTACGTGAGCAAGGTGCTCCGGGATGCCGAGCTCCGCTATCCGAAGATAGAGAAAATGGCCTATGCCCTGGTCATGGCAGCGAGGAAACTTCGGCCGTACTTTCAATCCCACTCGGTCGTTGTCCTCACCGACCAACCCCTAAAACAGATACTCCACAAGCCTGAGACCTCAGGCCGGCTGATGAAGTGGTCCATAGAGCTTAGTCAGCATGACATCTCTTACCAGCCTCGGACGGCAATTAAAGCACAGGCCCTCGCCGACTTCATCGTAGAGTCCACTATCCCCGAAGTTAGCCACGTCCCGAATGGACCCCCCATTTGGACAGTCTTCGTGGACGGCTCCTCCTGTAACAAAGGAAGTGGCGCCGGAATCATCCTGAACGGCCCTGATAACTTCGTCCTCCAGTACGCGATTCGTATGAACTTCAAGGCCTCGAACAATGAGGCGGAGTACGAGGCGCTCATTGCTGGTCTCGGACTCGCACGAAGTGCTGGGGCGCAACGCCTCCGGATCCACAGCGATTCCCACCTTATAGTGAACCAAGTCTTGGGCGAATACGAGGCCAGAGACGAGCGGATGGCGAAGTACCTCGCTAAGGTCCGGGTCCTTATGGGCCGGTTCGAAGAGGCGCTCATTCAACGAGTCCCTCGGGAGGAGAATTCGCAGGTCGATGCCCTCTCCAAATTGGCCTCCTCCTCCCTACAAGGTCTTGAACAGACCGTTCTGATCGAGGTCCTCTCTAAGCCGAGCATAGAAGACGAGACACCTGCCTCGGTGGAGTCGTTGCCGGTCATGCTGCAGGACAATTGGATAAAGCCATTGGTGGAATTCTTAAGGGATGGGGTTCTGCCCTCGGATCCCAAGGAAGCACGCCGTGTCAGAACTCGGGCCGAGCGCTATGTCTTGATCGAGGGTATCTTATACAAGCGCTCCTTTTCTCAAGTAGACGGTCGGCCATATCTAAGGTGCCTCTCTCCAGAGCAGGCCGAATATGCCCTACAAGAGCTCCACAAAGGCATCGGCGGGGCACATTCAGGTTCCAGGTCCTTGGCCCGAAAAGCTTTGAATTATGGATACTTCTGGCCGACTCTCCTTCAAGATGCCGAGCGACACGTTCGGCAATGTAGCTCTTGTCAGAGACACTCCAGCATCCGTCGCCTCCCTCAAGCCAACCTCGCCTCCCTATCAAGTCCTATCCCCTTCGCCATGTGGGGAATGGACTTACTAGGGCCATTCCCTCCGGTTCCGGGTCAATTCAAATTCTTGGTCGTAGCCATCGACTACTTCTCGAAGTGGGTCGAGGCCGAGCCCCTCGCCACTATAACCGAGAACAAGGTGGTACAATTCTTCTGGAAGAACATTATTTGCAGGTTCGGCGTCCCCCGTGTCCTCGTGACGGACAACGGGACTCAGTTCACTGGCGCAGCTTTCCGAGCCCTGTGTGACGACCTCGCCATCCAGCAGCGCTTCTCGTCTGTTTCCCACCCTCAGTCGAACGGACAGGCCGAAAACGCTAATCGGCAGATCCTCGCAGGCATCAAGAAAAGGCTGGACAAAAGTTCCAAAGGCTTATGGGTCGACCAACTCCCCAACGTCTTGTGGAACTATCGCACGAGCAAGCGGACCCCCACAGGCGAGTCCCCTTTCAACCTCACCTACGGGTCCGAAGCTGTGATACCTCTCGAGCTCGGAATACCCTCCCCTCGGCTCGTGGCCTACAACGAAGAGCAGAACGCCAGGGACCTCAGGGTAGACTTAGATCTGATAGATGAGCTGAGGGAAAGAGCGTCGATTCGGCAGCAGAGTTACCGAAGAAGGGTCGAGTTGGCGTACAACAAGAAGGTCCGACCCGCCAACCTTAAGCAAGGAGATTTGGTCTTGAGAAAGCTGGCCATATCCCTTCCCAATCAGAAGAGCAAGCTGGCTCCGAACTGGGAAGGGCCGTACAGGATCACGAGGGTCGTCCGGCCCGGAGCATATCGTCTTGAAGATCTCGAGGGCAGAGAGATTCCGAGGACCTGGAATGCCGACCACCTCCTAAAATACCAAGAAAGCGCTCCGGCGCCGCTCTAGGTATCATAGGATATCGAGTCATTCCTCTCCTCCGACTTGTAACCTATTTTCATAAATTGTAATATGTAAAGTGGTTCGCCGTCGATTATCAATAAACAAAGTTCTTCCATACTTGTGAATTTGAACACCTCTCTCCGCTCTTATCATCTGTTTTTTAAACTTTGATTTCAACCAATAGTTCGGAGTCCACGTCCTGTTCGACTTTACCTCCTCCGCTCGTCCCCGGACGAGCCCGAGGTAGACCGTCGTTCGGAATTGCTCCCACAACCGTTGAACTACACCAATGGTTCGGAGTCCAACACTCGGCTCGACTTTACCTCCTCGGTTCGTCCCCGGACGAACTAGGGGTAGATCGCCGTTCGGAATTGCTCCCACAACCGTTGAACTATACCGATGGTTCGGAGTCCAACACTCGGCTCGACTTTACCTCCTCGGTTCGTCCCCGGACGAACCAGGGGTAGATCGCCGTTCGGAATTGCTCCCACAACCGTTGAACTACACCGATGGTTCGGAGTCCAACACTCGGCTCGACTTTACCTCCTCGGTTCGTCCCCGGACGAACCAGGGGTAGATCGCCGTTCGGAATTGCTCCCACAACCGTTGAACTACACCGATGGTTCGGAGTCCAACACTCGGCTCGACTTTACCTCCTCGGTTCGTCCCCGGACGAACCAGGGGTAGAGCGCCGTTCGGAATTGCTCCCACAACCGTTGAACTACACCGATGGTTCGGAGTCCAACACTCGGCTCGACTTTACCTCCTCGGTTCGTCCCCGGACGAACCAGGGGTAGATCGCCGTTCGGAATTGCTCCCACAACCGTCGAACTACAACGATGGACCCGGAGTCCAACACTTAGCTCCCAGTCCCCCCAAGCTTGCTTCGCAGCAAACTAGGGGTGATCCACCCCCCAGCTTCGCCAGTGGAGGGATACCGAAGCTAGGTTCGGCCGCATAATCCGAGCAATCTTGCCTAGCAGCCGAAGCCCGAAGGCTTACGCCTTCGGTCGGCCACCGAGCAAGTGCCTTTCCGACCCTGCAAACGGAGAAAACTCACTTTCTCCTCAACTTTCGTGCATGATCTCGATCAGATGGCCCAGATCTTGCCACCGACGCTAAACGACAAGATAGCATTTTCTTGGGAACTGAGCCGCCTCGAGATTCATGCCAACATCCAACGATTCAGATCTTGCCACCGACGCTAAACGACAAGATAGCGTTTTCTTGGAAACTGAGCCACCTCGAGATTCGTGAAAACATCAGACGGCCTAGATCTTGTCAGAATCGCTAAAAGACAAGATAGCGCCCCGTCAAGAGCTCGTTCGCTTCGAGACTCTCGCCGACGGCACAATGTGCCCGGCTCCAAGACCTCGGCACGGCCCACACACTCACAAGCAAAATGAGAACGCAGAGCAACAAAGGGAATTTTATTAATGATCGGGACACAATACAAAGCTGTCCTTCAATAGTTACAAGGCATCAAAAAACAAAAAATACAGCACCGACCCATTACACTTAGTCCTCAAACAGAAAGGTCTTCACTGATCTCCTCCGTCGCCAGTCCATCCACTTCGGCTGTTAGCTCCTCCGCCTCCTTCCGAAGCTTCGCCTCCACGGTCTGTAAGTGATGGATCTCGGAGAGCAAGTCGTCCCGCTCGGCTAATATCTTCGACTGATTATGCCGAATACACTGAACCCGAAGAGCGTTACTAAAGGCTGTCTGCGAGTCGTCGTCCTCCCCTTCGGGGGTCTCCTCGATGATCCTGTTCTCCAAACGTTGGATCTCGACGTCTCGTTGGCCGAGGACGGACTGAAGGTGGGCCCGCTCGCTCTCAGCTCGACGTAACTCCAGCTCCACTTTACGACGCCGCTCTTGGTACTTTGACGAGCACGACTTCGTGCCCCCTGGGGTAACCTCGGCATCATCATCGCTGCCCGAGCTGTTGGGATCGGTGTCCTGGTCCGACACCGCGAGCTGAAAAGAAGGGAAAATGAACAACAAGAGTTCAATACACTTCCGAGGCACAACACTTGAGGAATTTTCCAATCATATTCAGACATAACGGTTCCACATACTCTACTACAAAGTTTTACAACAATCAGAAAGAACATAAAACGACAAGATTAGGGTCTCTTCGGAAGGGAAACGCTTCGGTTTAAGGAAACACGAGGACGACGAGGTCTGACCTCCGAACTCGATCCTAAACCAACGAAACGTGACCCCCCTTCGCTGCTGACTCTAATTGTGGTGCCGACCAAGGCACCGCTCGACGAGACGGCCGCACTACTCTGAGCGTCAGCAGGGTTCCGCCTAGCCGCAGGCAAACGTGTCGCGAGTTCGTAAAAAGAAATCCCTCTCTCACTCTCTTCGCGAGTGCACGAGGTATTGCGGACGTTAGCCCTCTCCGGCATAGGCTTGAGTGACGCGACCTCTTCCTCCAGTTCAATGATTCTGTCTCTCAGAGCGTCATCCTTCGCCAACTTCTTCAAACGGGAAGGCCTTGACGAGCCCGAGACGTTGACGCCATCGGTTGCGAGCCGTCGGAAGTGGGTGACCTCGATCCCCCGGTCTATTGTGATCCTTCTGAGCCTGTCGATCTCGGCCAACAGCCTCTTGCGCTCGGTCGAGGCCTTCTCCAGCTCGGAAGTTAGATTCTCTTCCGCCACCGAGCGTTCTTTCACCACTAACTCCATGTGTTGGACCTCGGCCAGAAGCTCGCCGTTCTTCTGCTCGGCGGCAGTGAGCTCTCTACGGAGCCGTTCGACCTCACCTTCGGGACAAGGAGCTCGGGATTGCTTCCGCAATTGCCACAACTCGCGACAATACTTCCGCACAGCCGCCTTCGTCTCCTCCAACTTCAAGAGCATGAGGAAATGCCTCTGTCGGCTGTCCGAGAGCTCACCCTTCGTTTTGGCCAGCTCCTTACGAAGGTGCACAACCTCCGTAACCGGACCGAACCTTACCTGAAAAGCAGAGATAAATCCGAGACCCAACACTTGGAGAATTCTACGCCAAATCAAACACTAAATCCGAGACTCAATGCTTGGATAAATTTCGGCCAAACAAAGTATTTTTATTCAAAACCGAGGAGAAAGTTTTACAAAAGCGGTGGCCAGTCCGCAGTAAGGCTTACACACAAAAAACAAAAAAAACAAAACAACAAAAGACTGAAAGAGACAACCGAGTCAGGGGTCGACCTTTTTGTCGTTCGGGTCCGTCGACCCCCCGGTCTTGTCCTCGCCGTCGCCCTCGCCTTCGCCTTCGCTCCCGCTCTCCTCCTCGGAGTCGTCCTCCCCCTCGCCCTCGGTCTCGGTCTTCCCGGGGACTTCGACACCTTCCGTCTCTCCCTCGGGGTCGAGCAGCCCCTCGGGAACCTCCTCCTCCCCTTCCACGGGGTCATAAAAACGGTAGGAGGACGTGTCGAAGCCCGGGTTCTTGGCGGCTACATGGAGCAAGGCTCGACCGTAAGCGTCCTCCATGTTTTGGAGCATGTGTTACGCGGCCTCCTCCTGCACGGCCTTCTTCACCTTCTTCACCTTCTTCAGGTGTTTGGCCATGATCTTCTCGGCCCTCTTCCGAGCCTTCTCCGCTTCCGACCGAGCATTGGCCAGTGCCTCCTTTAGCTCGGCAACCTCCTTCTCCGAAGCCTCAAGCTTGGTTGCCGTATCCTTCGACAGCTGAACGGCGTCGGCCAGCTGCTTCTCCAGCCCTTCCACTTCGGCGCCCCTCTTCGCCGAGAGGAGCTGCTCGGCATCGAGCAGCTTCGTGGCCTTGACACGCTCCGCCCTCTCCCGTTCATTCTCCTGTTCCTTGCTCGCGAACTCCTCGAGCAGGAAATTGAAGTGGCAGAGGGTCTGAAAAAGAACAGCACGTTAAAACCCGAACCCAAGAACTTAGAAAAATTCTAAGAAAGAAATTTGGATGAGGGAGAGCTCGGCCCACTTACCGACATAGTATTCCGAGCAATCTGCATCACGGCGTCCCCTGCTAGCCCGGCCTTCAGGGTCGCTCGATCCTTTGGGGTCGGCAGGTGCCTCACCGCTTCCATGCAGATGTTGTCGTCGCCCAAGAAACCGTCGACGTTCATCACCTGCCAGTCGGGGATGAAAATCTGCTTATGACGCTCAGTCAAGATCGTCTCCGCCTCGGCAGGTAAGGGACGGAACTTGGAGGGACAACACCTCCTTCACGCCGAACGCCCCGCTCGACGAACCGGGGGCATCCCCCTTCGGGGTCGGTGTCGGCGCACCCGAGGCAGGAGAGTCGAGGACCATGACTTCCCCCTGCTCGAGGACCATGACCTTCGGCTGGTCGGCGACCTTCGCGACCGAAGGCTTCTTCGATGCTCGGCCATCCTGAGGCCCCGCCGAAGGCCTCTTCTTCTTCGCCTCCTGCTCCGACCTGCCCTTCGCCATCAGAGCTTTGTAGTCCAGCTTCATCGTCCTTGCACAAGCCGAATGAAAAAACTTAGAAAAATTCTCATGAACTTTAAGCAAAGAGTATAAATACTAGAAGCATACTAGGGTCAATCGGACTGAGACCCCCTCAGAACAGATCCTCCTCGGTAATATCCTTCCAGCTTAGCGCTGGCAGGGCGAGGAGCTTCTTCTGGACCTCTGCCTCCTCATCACTCAGCACCGTCTCCTTCTTGGTTCGCTTGGGCAGGCCGTCCTTCGCCCAAACCGTCGGTATCACCCACGGCGCGGGAGCTCGGATGATGAAATACTTCTCCTTCCAGTGTTTGATCGAGTCCGGATTCTCGATCAGCTTCACGCCCGTCCGAGGCGAAAGGTAGAACCTTTGTTCGTCTCTCCTTGGCTGACAAGGTCGGTAGAGGCTCCGAAAGAGGAACATACTCGGCTTGGCGCCGACCTCTTGGCATCGGAGGACGAATGCCATGACGTGCCTCCATGTATTCGGCATCAGCTGGGCGGGGCTCAGACCGTACCATGTCAACACATCAACAACGAACCGGTGGAGGGGAAAACGGAGCCCGGCGATAAGCGAGTCGACCTGAAAGACGCACACGTCCGATGAAGACTTAGTATTGGCTCGGAAACCCGGCCCGGGGAGGAGCAGTCCGTGGTCGGCAGGGATCCGGAAACCCTCTCGGATCAGGTGAAGATCGGCCTCAGTGAGAGACGAGATGGTATGATCCACCTCGGACAGCTCTCTCGGTTCATTCTCCTCCACCAACTTAGCCGTGCCTTGGGTCACTCTCTCCAAGGTGTCCTCGGCGTAGTCCCGGACGCCTCCCACGCTCGACAGAACAATGGGCTGCCGACCGAATGCTCTCGCTGTCCTCGGTGTCTCAACGACAGTGACCACGGCTTTACCCTTCTAGGACGCCGCCACGACCTCCTTAGGCGGCTCGGCCACTTCGCCCTCTCTATCAGGGCGTACGACGTTCTGATCGCTTGGCTCGGTCACCTCCTTCCCTTTACCCCCTCGGCCTACTGCTTGTTCCGAGGTGGGGGTCTCATCCGAGAGTGTAATCTTAACCATTTTCTAAAGAGAGGAGGAAGGAGACTGACCTTGAAGTGACAGCTACGGTCGGAAAAGCTCACCGGAGACAAGGAACGCCTATCGCGACAGCTAGCACCACCACCAGAGAACTGAAAACTTCGAAGGCAAAAAGTGAAAACTGAAGAGAGAGAGTAAAATTAAAAAGTGAGACTTGGTTTAAGGGGGGGTGAAGATTTATAGTAAAATGGAACGTCCCTTGGACTTCCAAACGAAAGAGCGCGACTTTTGGGCTGCTCTCGAAACGTCGCGAAGGTCCAACACAACTGCCTTCCTCACCAAGTCAACTAGCTCGGCGCAATGGGATCTGAATCCGAGCCACACGCAATCCGAGCCAGATTGCACAGACTCCGGTCGGTCTCCGAGCAAGTGCCTTTCCGAGCCTGCAAACGGAGAAAATGCACTTTCTCCTCAACTTTGGTGCATGATCTCGATCAGACGGCCCAGATCTCGCCGAGGACACTAAATGACAAGATAGTGTTTTCTTGAGAAATGTGCCCGTTTCGAGATGCGAGCCGCCATCCAACGGTTCAGATTGCGTCAGGTCGCCCGGACTGCCTACACCTACTCCATGTCATCCGACGGATCCGGGTGTGCCACATCGCCCGGACGATTGAACCCTCGGACGCCCCACCTATGTCTAGAGAAACCAGAAAAAGTTTTGATTCAAAGTTTTAAGGCACCGCCCTCGGCGAGCACCCCCCATGCCCCGGGTCCCGGTCGGTATTCTGCCGACCCACGGATCCTGGTCGAAAGCAGATCAACACTCAGAGATCGGGAGAAGCGCACCATTCCGAGCTAGTTGATTGTAACTGTGAAGATTCGGCCTGGTAGAGGACTCTGGCAACAGAACCTTCACAGTTGCAAACAACAAGCTCGGAACGCCCTTTATTTCTTCCCCCTCAATCTCACCGATGGTCCGGAAGTCCGAGCCATGATCTCCCCTGACGCTGATACCCACGTCGGGGCAGTCAGAGTCCGAAGAAGATCATGGTGGAAGAACGACCGCTCGTCCTTCCGAAGCAACTTGGCCCCCGGGTCCGAATTTGGATCGTCACCTCTTCCACCATGATCTCCTCCGACCCCGCCACCCACCTCGGGACAGCCGGAGTCGGCAGAAGACCTTGGTGGAAGAACGACCACCCATCATCCCGGAGCGACTCATACCTCGGGTTCGGATCACAGTCGTCACGACTCCTACCTCGTTCTCCCCCGACCCTGACACCCACAATGGGGGCCGTCGGGAACGGGAGAAGAAGAAGGCAGTAGAGAGACCACCCCTCCGAACCAATCAAGGTTAAGACCTCACAAGACTGGCGTCCGCCAGAGGCAGACACCTCCGAGGTCTAAAACTCAACATTGCTGCGACTGAAATAACAAGGGGAATGGAGTACTTATAGCCTACCCTCCAAGAACCAGCCATTATGACCCTCGGAAGTTGGAACGCCGCACATTAATTGAAGGGATCAACATTAATGACCATTGGAAAACAAAACGCCACATGAATCCGGGAACGCCATTATTATCCCGGGAAATTGGGCCATACCGAGGTCCATTCCTCCACTACCTCTCGGAACGCCCTTTCATGCCTCCGCTCGGCGACCGAGCAAGTGCCTTTCCGAGCTTGCAAACGGAGAAAACGCACTTTCTCCTCAACTTTCGTGTAAGATCTCGATCAGACGGCCCAGATCTTGCCGAGGACACTAAACGACAAGATAATGTTTTCTTGAGAAATGTGTCCATCTTGGGATACGCGCCATCATCCAACGGCTCAGATTGCGCCACGTCGCTCGACCCGCCGAGACCCCATGCCTTCGGTCGGCTACCGAGCAAGTGCCTTTCCGAGCTCGCAAACGAAGAAAACTCACTTTCTCCTCAACTTTCGCGCATGATTTCGATCAGACGGCCCAGATCTTGCCAAGAACACTAGACGACAAGATAATGTTTTCTTGAGAAATGTGCCCGTCTTGGGATATGCGCCATCATCCAATGGCCCAGATTGCGCCACGTCGCTTGACCACGCCTTCGGTCGGCTGCCGAGCAAGTGCCTTTCCGAGCTCGCAAACGGGAAAAAAAGTATCCGAGCGATAACTACCGTCAGATCACTCAGAAATTCGTACTCCCAATGATGTGCGGCTCAGATTAAGCCACGTGCGTTAAAAGACAAGATAGCATTTTCTTGGGATTCACACCATCATCTGACGGCTCAGATTGCGCCACGTCGCGCGGCCTACCGAGACCCCATGTCTCCAGTCGGATACCGAGCAAGTGCCTTTCCGAGCTCACAAACGGAGAAAAAGACTTCCGAGCGATGACAGCCAGTGGATCTCTCAGAAATCCACGCTCGCCCAAGATCAACGGCCCAGATCGAGCCACGTCATAAATCGGTATTTAAAATCACTTTCTATTTATTTAAATCGTTTTATTTATTTAAAAATTGCGAGAAAATTGCTAAAAATTCGGGGAAATTAACTAAAAATCCTGGAAAATAATTAAAAATTCAGGGGGTATATTTTTGAGCCCCCGAACGAACGATTATTGCCTAAAAAGTACTGTTAAGCCCCCCGAACGATTAGTAAACACATCGCAAAATTAAATAAATAGTCCGAAAAATAAATAAAAGCCGTCAAATACTCGATATGGCTAGAGAACAGCACATAGTATCAAAAATTATCTCACTACCCCCTTCAAGATTCAAAATCCTCCACTTGGACTCCGATACAACTCCACTAGCCACTAAAACAGTTAAACTACTCCTCAAAGGCTGATCACACTCAGTCTTTAGGAGTGGGGGGCTCGTGATATGGCTAAAAATGGGGTTAAATCGGAACCGTCCAGATTGGGCGCAATTCTTAAAGCTCGGGGGTAAAATGGTAATTTCACATACAAAACAGATCCAAAGCAGGTACTGGATCTCCTTCGCAAGAGACCCAATAACCCACGAATGGGTCCACACCGATTGGGCACGGGTTCCAACCCGAAGCGTGCCCCAGACCAGCAAGAGACAAATCAGGGCCACTGATTTGACCAAGTCAACGGGCCTGATTTGCCCTCACCGGGAATCAAGGGGTTAGTTTCCTAAACAAACTGTGAGGATTTTTCTCCTAGCAGTTACACAGGAATCAAGCCTCTAATCTCTCCCCTGACGACTATAAATATCTCCCCTCTGCCACCGTGACCAGGTTAATCACTTTTTCACCACTTAAGCTCTTTCTTAATCTTTTCTGATTACTGACTAGAGCGTCGGAGGGTGCGTCGCCGGAATCAATCCCGGTGTCTCGCACTTCCTTGCAGGTTGCAGCAGGAGCAAGAAGGCTTGAGTCAGCTGTTCAGGTTTTCTCGAACTCACAAATTCTATCTGTTTACCCCCACACCGAAATCAGCGGTAACATTTTCAAAAATAACTTATTTGATATTTATTTGCCTATTCATCATGCGGTTAGAAATTAAAGAATTTTCAGTCATATAACTTTGTAAAGTTGTGTAGTATAAACAAATCAACTTTAAATAACTGGATTTTACAGTTTTACGCTACCTTAGACATGAAGAATAAGATGAACAGTTCATATTTTTCATGGGGGTTCGTATTGTTGGGTGCTTACGAAGTGCTCGCTCAGAAACGTAATGCTCCCTTGAATGCCACACTACATATAATTGATGTGCCTTGTCGAGTAGTTTTCAATAGTGGTAGCAATCCACTGCGTCAAGCAACATCATGATGCCTAGTAATAAAGAAGGAAATGCGGACTGATGCAGAAAGAAAGATCATTTCTCCTCGTGTAAGTTCTATGATAGTTCAAAATTTCAATTCAAATTAAATGACTTAGCAAACTCCACATTGATAGGAGCCTAGGTAAGCATCTAAACTTTTTCTCTTCACGAGAATTATATTTTTGGGTATAAGTATTATTACTGTCATGGAATTAAGACACAATTAATGAAAAAGGCAAAAGAATTCTTTTCACATGTTGACTCTAGTTATTCTTTTTGGATGTTGAAACCATGGTTTGAAAATTCAGGCATCCGGTTCCATATCGGTCTACAAATTTTGGTATCGGTTACAGTATTCTCGAAAATATCCTACATATCAACTCTGAATATCGAGTTTTTTTGGTATCGATTCCTTCAAGAGTTTAAAAAAGTAATTAAATTTTTAAAATTTTTTAAATAACTTAATCTTAAATACAACGTTCAATGGATAATTTTGTGAAATTGTAAGAATATATAGTAATTATTTTTATTTTGTTTATAGTAATTTCCACGTACAAAAAATTATTTTTCAAAAAATATTTTATCTTTAAAATATACTGTGAAAATATGATCTTCAAATTATAAAACTATATCATAACAATACAAAAATTTTAAGCTACTGATAGTATACGATAAGAATATAGAGTAAAAATATACTTAAAAATTTTTCTGTTCTTTTCTCTCGACCATGTTGTCTCTCTTTAACACATTAATTCTTGTTATACCTGGTTGTGGCGGTAGGTCCAATAAATACGTTATATGTTCTTCGGTTTCATTTGATTACTATAATCTTCCTTCCCTTTTCTTGTTCACTTAAGTATCAGCAAGTATCTAGCTTTTAGGTGAATATCATAGCGGGTGAGCCAAAAACGAAGATAAGCATGGAGTATCGTCTCAGTCTCAGAAGTAGCATAATTGGTAGTCTTTTCCATCAGTGGGTGAGTCGTGATGTACCAATGCTATGAAGCATGGACATTTGTATTTGCTAGCTGTCGTGTCAGACACCCATTACTCGCCCGTGCTGGACACGCACATCCGACGTGACACTTGCTAGCTTAGTATATTTTTCTTCAAATTATCTCATATGCGGGCATCGTGTACTAGCATGCCTATGCAGATGTGTTTGTGCCCATACATCTTAGATCGGGGTTTTTTTATTTGCACAAGCCCTGTGCTTTTCTTACTAGTGGTTTAATTTATGCATGGATTGTATCATTCCTTAAATGGGCATTACAATACAATATTCTCTATTTTGTTGCCTTACTACAGAAAATTGAGAAATAGTAGCAAGTAAATCTCACTTCATAACCAAACATTCTACTTGAAATTGAAGGACTTCCTAATATTACCAAAATTTAGAATATTTATAGCAAAATCTCTATTAATTTATTTTCAAATAAAATTCTTAAATGAAATAAAATCCAAGATTCTATAGTTTGCTTGCAAGTTTTTCAAATTAGTCCAATCCTCTTTACATCATCTCAATGATAAAAATCATAAAATGACCTCTTTGGATAAGTGGATCGAAATGATAATGAAAGATTTGGGAGGCCTACGCCAAACTAAAAGTATGTCAAGAATAATATATCTACTCCAACCAACATCTAGCCCCAACTAGTTGATGAGTAATGAGCTACAATTTTAAACAGAAGTGGATGAATGTATATTCTAGGAGGTTGCCAACTTTATAAACGAGAAAAGGCTACATTAGTTTGACTCGATTGACCGGCTGAACTAATCAATTGTCTGATATGCTGGACTCAACTACACTAAAAATTGTTTGTGGATTGGCACAACTCATGAATAGGCAAATTCATCAGCTAGCACATACACAACTCCATTTGGGTTAAGCAGCGATGAAATGGGTAAAAGGAATACATTGTACAATGTCTCACATATACTTTAATCTCCAATCCTAGTAAAATAATCTAATATCTGGCAAGTTCAGTGCCTGCAGCAATAGATCCCCAACAAATAACTACTATATTAGTGTTGCTACTTCTAGCAACAGAATTCCAAGATACAGTTACAAGGGAAAATCTACTGGAACATGCCATAGTTGTCATGGATTTAGTCAATTTGCTTTATGATATTGAGCAAGCTCTTTGCTGTGTTATTGAGAAAGGCACCACTTTCAAAGTAAGAAAAGCTATTATACCATGTTGACGAAGAATATAGTGACATTAAAGAGAAGATTGTTTTTTATCTATTGTCTTCTGTTGGCAACACTGAAGGCTTCTACAGGATATCACATATGGATAAAAGAACAAAAGTGTCTGAACCTAGATGAAATGCAGAGGGCAAAAATGCAACTTGATGGCTTCAAAGGATTTGCTAGGGGAACTCATAATCTCACACAACTGATTTGGCAAGTTCTCTTTCTCAACTAACATATGTCTTGCAATTTTCATTACCTGATTCTAGGTAGGCCTGGCCGGCACGAGTACATTTCGTCGTTTCCCACATCTCCAAAGGACTTAACTTCTCCGAGAGCAACTTATTGTGTAACTCCCGTTTCCGAATGCACAAAAAAAATTCTACATTTTTTATATTTCGATTATTTATATTTTATTTTTGTTCTTTTCATTTTTTTTATTAAATTCTTTTTGACTCTCCTATTTGAGCCCAACTCAAATTCTAAACTAATCCAACCCGTTGGATCCCAACACAAACCCAAATCCTAATCCAGCCCCAAACCCAAAACCTAAACTAAACCCACTCCCCACTAACAGCATATAGATCCCCATCATCCCCAAATCTTCTCCTAACCATCAATTACCCCGCGCCTATTAAATCTCAACTAATCCCCTTCTTGATCATTTTCAACAACCACCCTTCACTCTTTCTCACCCTCAATTCGAGCTCTTTATCTTCTCTTCTTCTACACAGCCTACAACCTCATCACACCATCAACCCAACAAGCAACCCCGACTTCATCTTCCTCCCGAGCCCTCCTCCAACACCTCACCTCACCACCCCATACCCGAGCCCTATTGAAACCCCATTGTCATCTTCTCAAACCCTGATCCTCCCACCTTGCTGCCATCCATCGACAACCACCGAAAGTGCTTCAAAGCAAGGCCAACAAGATCGATGCTCGGCATGTGCCTCAAGCAGGTAGCCAGCTTTCTTACAAAAAGCACCTCAAGGCAAGGCCATCAGACTCGACGCTCTACAGGTGCCTCGAGCAGGCAGCCAGCTTTCTCACTGAAAGTGCTTCAAAACAAGGCCATCAGGATCGATGCTCGGCATGTGCCTCGAGTAGGTAGCCAGCTTTCTCACAAAAAGCGCCCCAAAGCACGGCCATCAGGCTTGGAGCTCGACATAAACCTTGAGCAGGCATACAGCTTCCTCTCAGATAACCAAAGCATACCCAGGACTACTCCTCGACAGGTGATGCACACAACCCTCCAGGAGTGGGGGGCTTATGATGTGGGTATCAGTGACGTGGCCCAATCAGGGTCATCAAATCTCCTCGATATTCACTCATCTCATATCATCAGGTTAAAAAATCCAATGGGCCTTCTGCAACTTTAGGTCCATAGATAAACGGGTCTAACCCGACCCATCAGGGCCAGATACCAGATTTCCCTGCCTAGAAATACCAGGCCCCTTCCTTTTTGAAATAGGTAATCCCAAATTACTCACCTGAACCCTACCTTTCTTCCATTTTCTAGTGACTAAGTAGATTTTCAAAAGGCCTGTCGTCGGGATTTCTCCTAGTGTTTCTAGGCGCTCTGTAGGTGTTTGTGTCGGCCAGCCACCAACTACCCTTTCGAGCCAACCTCCAGAGACCAACCGGATCTGCGGTTGAGATCTATCCCTTCCACTTTACAAATTACAAGAACTCACACCTGCTACTCCTGCACTGAAAACAAGCAGCAGCATCCACCATCATCTTCTCTTCAACCTCCAAACAACCTGAACCTCACCCTCACAACCAGCAACATGTCTTTCCCGAGCACCACACACTGCCGTTGCTGCCTTCTTCTCCATCTTCTTCATCCCCATTACTCTCAAACGTATTACTCCTACGTCCTTCTCCTCATTCCTTCCATTACAACTGAAGCTTTCCAAACCCAAACAAACCGACTTCCTCTTTGCTTCCTTACAGTAAAACCCGACATCAGCTTCATCCTTACCTCGACCTCCTCCCTGCACACCATCCACCATTGTTGCTGCCTTGTTGTCCCTCCCACCTCCAACCTATTCTCCAATAGTAACTCCTCCACCCCGAGCCCCTGTCGCTGCCATTGTTGCTACCTCTCCAAACTCGAAACCTGTTAACTCCTTGTTGTCATCGCTCTTGTTCACTGTTGTCATTGCCCTTGCTTGTTTTCGTTGTCTCTCTTGCCTGCTATTGCTACCCTTGCTTATGAGTCGAGGAGCATTTCTTGCCTACTTATTTTATACGAGACTCTTTAGTTTTCATCTATCGCAGGTGAAGTATTCCTTAATAAGGGTGTGCCGCATCCTGTTGGACCACCTTATCTGTGCTAAGAAGAGTTCAACATTGTGGTACCATCGTTCTTCCAAAATAGTTGGCAACCACGAGATAACCAAAGCAACATCCAAAACCTAGCCACCTAGATGTTTAAGAAAATGAAAAGGAAAGGGAGATTGGAAAAGAAAAGAGGAATAACATATCTTTTCTCGATGCACTGCTCGTCACTACCTTTTCCTTGCTTTGTTTGGACTGCCTCACCATGAGAGAATAGAGTGACAGAGAGCCAAGAGTCGAAAGAGAAAAAAAGGTAAAACCCTAGCCTTTTTCAGTAAGTGGGGGCGAAACATTTAGGGTGGTATCAAATACTAGAAAGCAGAAACAAGTAGCGGGCACATGATTTCTTCCTTTCCTCCACTATTTGCATCCATTTCTTTATAAATAAGGTAGCAGCCACCTGAACGACTGCTTATGGTTAAATAGTAGTGTCTAGGTGATGCATCTACCTATCTGGGCTCTTAGGGAGCCATATAAAGTGTTTTCCACAACACTAATTGGTTTATACTAAACTACACTATGAGGATAGCAAGCGGAAGATTCAGTTTATGTCAATCTTAAACAACATTTCTACCATGTTTATATTAAAAAAGGCTCCACCATAATGCCTGGAGTTGAAAGATTTTCTGCTAATTTGACATAGTATAGTTTTATGACGAGGAATAATGAAAGGCCACCAGACCCACACAACGGGAAATGTCACGCCCCGCTTCCCAAAAAGAGAATACGGAAAACGGATACATGACTAAGCCCAGCGAATGATTTTCATCATCCGTAAGCTGTGTCACGCCCCGCTTCCCAAAACTACGGAATGCAAGCACGTGACATGGCCCAGCGAATGACTTGCATCATCCATGAGCTGTTATCGATTCAACTCAACAATATAAACAGGAAGCAATACAACTATGCATGCATTAAAAGAGTAATCACATGAATAACAATACTTGAAATTTAAGCATAAAATAACCAACATAATATAAATCCAACATCTGCAATCAACTAAACAATATTCGGGTCAAAAGCTCACAAATACAAGAATTAACAACACTGTTCAATTATTAAAGTTCTAAAAAGAGAAACAATAATTATTCAACAGCGCAGCAACACAAGTCTTTCACCATTATTGTTCTCCTAGTCCATCAGGCAAATCTCCCTGATTACCTGTAAGTTGTTCATCTAAAAGAGAGGGAAAATGTCCTTAGAGCAAGTCGTGGACAGCAAGTAGAGAAACAAAGAACAATGACAATCAGTATAACAATAAATTCAATGGACGATGAAATCAATAATATTGAATAGTGACAAGGCAATAATAGTACAATGTGCAATAACGATGATTTATAACGATAACAATAAACAATAACAATAATGGTAAACAATAACGATAACACTGTTCAATGAAGATGACAATATGCAATGAGAATGTGATGAAAATCTTAAGTCTATTATTTATTTTTAATCTTAACTACTGCATGTACTACTGCATCCCATACTATAGGTTTCATGCATATAATCAATTTCGTTTAGACTAAAGTGGTAGATTCTATAGGTCATGTACTCGGCACAATATAACATTTCAATAATAATCACTGGCTATTGAGCAATTTCTTGCACAATAACGATAACACTGGCTATTGGCAATTTCTTGCACAATGACGATAACACTGGCCATTGGCAATTTCTTGCACAATGACGATAACACTGGCCATTTGCAATTTCCTGCACAATGACGATAACATTGGCCATTTAAAATTTCTTGCAAAATTAAGATAACGATAATTTGGGATGAGACCCACATTCACGAGTACAGTCACTATATTATCAACGACCCTAGTCAACCCTTAATCCCGGCTTGATTAACATTCTTTATTCAATTAACATACAATAATGCGATTAATAAGGGATACTAGAAAGATAACAACACAACCCTAAGATCATGCAATGTACTCTATACAATTAAATGCACCAAATATAACATTATAGATTTAATTATATGTTATTAAACATAGAAACCCAATTCTGAATAGCAGTAGGTTGCTGTACCAAAATCAGAATTCCCGTTGTTACAGGATAGCAAATGCGGACCCGTCAGAAGGTCTAGAAACTACATTCCTACTCTGTTTTAACACATATAAATAATGTACATAAAAGTTGTGGAATCAGGTGTCAAAACAGCAAACTACACAAGATTTGTGTTCAGCCAGAACTTGTAAAATTGTGTTTATACATATGAAACAGGTCTGAAACTTCATTAATTAATTCCAGAAAAATTAGAGAATGTTCTCTAGTGTGTCTAGTACAAGCATGCAAAATTTCAAGTCATTATCTTACTGGTAGCATGGTTAAATTAATTATGAATCAAAGTGTGGCAGCAGTTTTTAGAATCTGGAATTGTACGACACAACAGCAGTAAATCTGCGATATCTCACAAACCATAACTCGGAATTCAATTCCGTCAAAAGGGTAGTAAACTAGACATCTGGGGATCATTTCATATTCAGGAAGTTATTGATTTTGGTGACATTATCTAGGTCCAAAACAGCATGGTAATGTTCAGGTTGGCGATAATTTTTAGGATCTCAATATGTTTTACATGCATAAAATGATTAAATGTTATGAACGATGAGTTAGGGATCGACAACATAAATCACAGCAAGTTACATGTATGTGAGCATGATATTAAGATGTATAATGTCCATAATCTTACTAATCACAATCAACTAACACACTAACATCAATCATATAAGCCATCAATACTAGTATGCAATCTACAATTATTGTAAGATGTCATGATATAAAATACAATAATAATCCATATTCCTATATTAAATAATTAACCACATGAATGCATGTAAGATCTCTATACATTGGAGGCAAAAGACGGTACGAAGTCAAGACTACTACTTGGATCCACTCGTGTAAATCCGTAGTATCTGAACGATAGATAACAATAAGCAATATACGATAATCGAATTGGATCTACTTGCGGGATTCAATAAACAGTCTCGAACACGATATAATACAATTCGAGAGAGATGACTTGCCTTTAGATGACGATTAGATAAATCCGAATATTCGAAGAATAACGGGATCAGAATTGGAATCCCAGTGACACGACGACGAGAAAACGATCATGATGATCACGATCGGGCACGAATCTTGATGGGGATCAAGATCGGATGATCGGATGGCTGAGATTGAAGATTAAGATCAAGATCAAGATGATGATCACGATCGTGATGATCAAAAGAGATCTGACGATCAAGATCAAGATCTTAATGATGATGATCAATGCAAATCCAATAACCAAGATCAAAGGATCAACATGATGATCATCAGGATCATGATGATCAACGATCGAACAGCTCACAACACACTTGAACAAAAGCAACCCATTAACAATGGCTTCGTTGTCTTGGCTCCGACGGCAGGAGGCGGCGCACAGGGGCTGCATCGGTGATGTGGACATGTCGTAAGGAAGCACACAGCACGGGGCTGGAGTTGTGAGAGCAGCTACTGGCTGAAGGCACGACATCACTGGTGTTGGGCTGAGCTACGTAGGGAGGCTGCATTGCCGACGACTGCAGGGAGGAAGCACCCTGACTGGAGTGCTGTTGTCTGTCTATTGAGGAGAGGCACTGAGGTGCACAACGTCGGGAATGACGGTAGTGGGCACAGGCCGAGAGGGGGCGCGACTATGGGAACTCGGAAGAGGGGGAGAGAGAGCAGCTGATGACGAAGGGGAGCCCAGGGCAGCGCTGCAGAGGTGGTGCGGCGCTGCACAGGGAGAGGGAACCAGGGTGGTCGCAATGACGACAGGGGAGACGAGATGGCGTTTAGAGCAGGGCGACGTGACGAGGAGGGCGGCATGGTGGTCGTTGTTGTCGTCTACAACGCAATGGAGGAGAAAAGGAGATGGGGGAGCGTCGGGGAGATGGGTAACGGAAGAGGATGATAGGAGGAGAGATGATGAGAGGTAGGGGATGGGTAATAGACGGCTGTAGGGCTTAACAGTGGAGAAGGGTTAGGGTTAGGGTTTTAGAATAGGGTTATATAGTATTATGGGTTTTGGGTTAATGGGTTTGAATAGGGTATGATCCAATAAGCAAAGGGGTTTGGGTTTTAGGTTTTTAATCCAATAGAGAAAAATAACTAATAAAATATATAATTTATAATAAAATATAATTTTCATTACAATATGGAATTTTATTCGAAATAACTACAAATACAGTTAGCACATAAAATGTATTTTTAATAAACAGTCAAAATTAATAATAATAATAGTAGTAATCATAATATGTATCAAAGTCATACAAATAATAAGATTTGTATTACAATATAAAAATTATTGGAAACTAGTTACAAATCAAATCATTGATTAAAAATTTGACTTTAATAGAAAATCCAACAATACATTTTAACAAAAAAGAATTTGAAAGCAGAAAAATAATTTACAAAAATCGAAATACCGAAAATACACAGAAAATACATATTTGCGAAAACAGGGGTTATAGCTACATTCAAGGTAGCAATATACTCAGCCTCTGTGGTAGAATCGGCTACTGTCTCTTGCTTCGAACTCTTCCAGCTCACAGCTCCACCATTTAATCAAAACACAAAACCCGATTGTGATTTGGAGTCGTCCTTATCAGACTGAAAGCTAGCGTCAGTGTAACCCTTTACAACAATCTCTTCCTCGGCATCATACACCAAGAACGAATCCTTAGTCCTTCCTAAGTAATTAAGTATGTTCTTGATAGCAGTTCAGTGACTTTCACCGAGATCTGACTGGTACCTGCTCATTATGCTCAAGGCATATGAGACATCTGAACGAGTACATAACATAACATATATGATAGATCCAATTGCAGATGCATATAGAATCTTAGTCATGCGGTCCCTCTCATCTTAAGTTCTAGGTCATTGCCTTAGACAGACTTACACCATGCGACATAGGCAGAGATCCCTTTTTGGACTCTAGGATATTAAAACGTTTCAATATTTTGTCTATGTATGTACTCTGACTCAGACCAAGCAATCTTCTTGACCTATCTCTATAGATCTTGATGACTAATACATAGATAACTTCACCCAAGTCCTTCATGGAAAAATATTTTCCTGGTCAAGTCTTTACAGATTGGAAGGTAAGGATGTAATTCCCAATGAGTAGTATGTCTTCTACATACAACACCACAAAGACAATTGTGCTCCAACTAACCTTCTTATGAACACAAGGTTCATCTTCATTTTTTATGAAACCAAACTCTTTGATTGCATCATCGATGCTAAGATTTCAGCTTCTAGAAGCTTGCTTTAACCTATAAATGGATCGTTGCAGCTTACACACCTTTATAGCATCCTTTGGAGTGACAACCCTTAGGTTGTGTCATGTACACATCCTCGAGAAGATTTCCATTTAGGAAAGTGCTGATGCTGATTTCTGGTGTGGGAGCAAACAGATGAACTTGTGAGTTCTTTTAAGGAAAACAGTAGAACAAACCTGTTGGCTCTGCCTGTGTTGACCAGTTCCTTGTCGTTGCCACGAACCTGCAAAATGTTCGAAACACCGGGATAAATCCCGATGATGAACCCTCCGACGCTCTTGTCAATAACCAGGAAGATTAAGAAAGAATTTTAGGTAGGCAAAGATTCATTACCTTGTAACGGTAGGGGGAGGGGGATATTTATAGTCGCCGTAGGGATCCGTTTCGAGATAAGAACAAATCTCTACTTTCCGGTGTGGATGGATAGAAGTGGTTAACACCACCTCCTAGGGATAAGGACGAATCAAGATTTCTCCATATCCTTTTGAACTGGCTCGTAAGGGGTTGGGACCCGTATCCAATTGAACAGATCCTTTTATGGGCTATTGGGCCCTAGAGAAGAGACCTGGTTCCCATTTCGGACCCATTTATAGGTGAAATTACTGTTTTGCCCCTGTAAGCTTTAAGATCCGTGCCCGATTTTAAAGATCCCGATTTAATCCCATTTTTAGCCAAATCATGAGCCCCCCACTCCTAAAGACTGTGTGTTACAGCCTTTGGGGAGTAGTTTTGCTGTTTCGATGGCGTACAGGACCTTATTGGAGTTCTTAAAGGGAGTTCGGATCTTGTTCGAGGAGTAACGGTGTTATTCTGAGCTGGCAACATGACCAAAATTCTTCTTAGGCTCTTCTGGACTTTTGGTGATTTTTCCCAATTTTTAAACTATTTTTCGAATCATTTATTCAATTTTGCTAAGCGATGATCTATTTTCCGAGAGCACTAATTAACCATTCTAATTAATAATTATTTATCTGGGGGCTTAGAAATATTTTTCCGAATTTATAATTATTTTTTAGAAATTTTAATTAACTTTTTTGAATTTTTAATCATTTTTTGCAATTTTAAATAATTAATTCAAATTAATGAATAAGAAAAAGGAATTAATCAACCGAATATCGATGTGGCCAAATCTAGGGCATTCATCAGCTTTCGGCAAGAATTTCCAAGCGATCGGATGGCTCCTCTGACGCGAAGGCGTTTTTTACCCCATTAGTAGCTCGGTGCCTCGGTAGCTCGGATTTCGGATCCGAGCTACATGGCACAATCTGGGTGGTTGATCACGATTAGGCAGAATTGCGAGGTGATTGTTTTTGCCAATTCACAGCTCGGTGCCTCGGTAGCTCAGATTTCGCGTGGCACAATCAGGGCGATTGATCACGATCAGGCGCAAATTGTGAGGCGATTGTCTTTGCCAATTCATAGCTCGGTGCCTCGGTAGCTCGGATTTCGGATCCAAGCTATGTGGCACAATCAGGGCGGTTGATCTCGATCAGGCGCGAATTGTGAGGTGACTATTTTTGCCAATTTGCAGCTCGGTACCTGGGTAGCTCGAATTGTATATCCGGAGTACGTGGTAAGATCTGAATCGTTTGATGAGGATCTGGTGCGAATCACGAGGGATTAGTAATTTTTCGACAATACGCAGCTCGGTACCTCGGTACCGCGGATTGTAGATCCGGAGTACGTGGCAAGATCTGAGCCGTTTGATGAGGATCTGGCCCGAATCATGATGTATTAGTGATTTTTTGCCAATACGCAGCTCGGTACCTCGGTAGCTCAGATTGTAGATCCGGAGTACGTGGCGAGATCTAAGCCATTTGATGAGGATCGAGCGCGAATCACGAAAGATTAGTGATTTTTTGCCAATACGCAGCTCGGTACCTCGGTACCTCGAATTGTAGATCCGGAGTACGTGGCGATATCTGAGCCGTTTGATAAGGATCTGGCACGAATCACGAAGGATTAGTGATTTTTTCGCCAATACGCAGCTCGATACCTCGGTAGCTCGGATTGTAGATCCGAAGTACGTGGCGAGATCTGAGCCGTTTGATGAGGATCTTGCGCGAATCATGAAGAATTAGTGACTTTTTGCCAATACGCTGATCGGTACCTCGGTAGCTCGGACTGTAGATCTGGAGTACGTAGCGAGATCTGAGCCATTTGATGAGGATCTTGCGCGAATCACGAAGGATCAGTGATTTTTCGCCAATACGCAGCTCGGTACCTCGATAGCTCGGATTGTAGATCCGGAGTACGTGGCGAGATCTGAGTCGTTTGATGAGGATCTGGCCGGATCACGAGGCGGTTGTTTTCACCTTCACTTATTCTATCGTTTAGGCTTCTGATGGGCCTCTGTGGGGGCCCAATATGTTTGAAAGCCCATGCGAATCCCTTTTTTACTATAAGACTCTAGCCCCTCTTGCCACTTCCCCATTCTTCACTTCTCACTTTCTCAGTTTGTTTTTGCTCTTGGGTGGCTCTACTAGCGGTCGTGGCCAGGTGATCAATTTTCTGGCGAATTATTCCGACCGTAGCTATCACGTCAAGGTAATTATATACTTTATCTCATATCTTAAAAGATGTCTAGAGTGTCTTCGGGGAGTGAGACCTCCACCTCGGACCAAGAGAGCGGCCGACCATTAGTGGTCTCCTCGATGGTGAGCAAGGGGAAGGAAGTATCAGGGTCGGCGATCGTGGAGGGCGTGAGGGGAGCTGGCGTGCTAGGCAGGCTACCGTCCATGCTATCAAGCCTCGGGAAGGTGAGGGATTACTCCGATGACCTTCTATCCAAGGTGATATACGGGAGGTCGACCACATACGAGGAGAATAATCCGAGGGAGCATTCCGAGGTTGACGACATCCCTCAGTTCTGACCGAGGGGGGTCTGCAGTGCATCAGGATGGGATTCAAAATACTGAAGGAATATACTTTGCTTCTCCCCGGTCCAGGATTCCGAGCGTGTTCGAGGACTTTGCCTGACACGTGTCTTCCCGTATGGCGCGCTCAATGCTGGCCTTCGACTGCCCTTGCCACCCTTCGTGACCGAGGTGCTACAATGGTACGGATTGAGCCTGATCTAGTTCATGCCAAATATGTGGCGGCACGTCATCGGCTTCATCCTCCAATGCCAGGCCATAGGGGTCGAGCCTTGACTCGTCTTGCTCCGTAGTCTTTATTGAATTTGTCGTATGAGCAAGATGGAGTACCGATACTACCTATCTCCGTGAAAGGGTGTCAAGCTGATTGAGAATCCAGACTCCATCAAGCATTGGAAAGAGAAGTACTTTCTGATTCGGGTCCCCAACCATGGGGTTTCCCGACAAGGTAGAAGGAAGACGTTCCGAAGTGGGTGAAGGCCAAGCCTGTGCTGACTAAGGAGGAGGAGGAGGTCGTGTCGAAGATCCTCGGTTTTCCAATCCTGAGTTGGAAAGATATAACCGAGGGGTCCTCTTCGGTGGGGGTCTCAGTCCGATCGACCCTAGTATGCTTCGTTTATTGTTTTTCTTTTATTCTGACCATTGTTCTCTTCTCGCACTAACTCATGTTTTCATTTTCTCAGAGGCCCCTGGTATGAATTTCCGAGCCATGTTACTCAAGTGAGGTGCGGGTGCTGGAAAGGGCTCTGACAACAAAAAAAAGGAAGAGGACGATGACGGGACCGCCGTCCAGCCGGGCTACCAAGGCACCCTCGCCGGCAACCCCAGTAGTTGACTTGGTGTCCACCTCTCCTTCCGATCCACATACGGCCCTTCCCCAAACCACAGCTTTCGACCCTTCTGCCGAGGGCTTCTCCGTTGGAGCTGTGCTAGCGCTCGAAGCGCCGCCTCTTACCGTCGAGGCAAAATCCTTCCTTACCGAAGAGCACAAGAAACTCTTCATCCCCGATTGGCAGGTGATAAAACACGATGGCTTCCTCGGCGATGCTGCCATGAGCATGCAGACTCTGCGTCACTGCCGACCCCGAAGGATCGAGCCGCATTGAAGGCGGGGATTGTGGGCGACGATGCACTCGAGATCGCCAAGGCCACGATGTCGGTAAGTGTCCTTATTGTGCTCGACACTCAAGTATTTTTACTTTCGGCTTTCAGATCACGTGTCACTTCAGCCACTTGCTAGAGCAATTTGCCGAGTAGGAGAAGGATCTCAAGACGTTGAGCGACAGGGACCGGGCCGAGAGAGCTAAGGCCGTGAAGTTGTACGAGGCGGAGCAGCGGCTCTCGGAGTCTCGAGCAACTCAGATCGGCATTCTCGAATCAGCCTTGGCCAAGGCGAATGAACGCATCACTATGGAAGCGGTGAGGGCAGACGAGGAGAAGGCAAAGGTCGAGCAGGAGAGGGAGAAGGCCATGAAGGCCTCCGAGGATATGCAGATGGAGCGGGAGGCAGCTGTGGCTGCGGCTGTGGCGGCGATCCAGACCGAGGCAGAGCGCACATGCATGATAATATGGAGCAGTCTTACGCCCAAGCCCTCAAGCACATAGAGGCTCGCATCCCCGACTTCGATAGCTCGAGGTATATCTTGTACAACCCCGTCGAAGGCGAGGAGGTGGTGTCCGTCGGAGAAGCCAAAGCCGATGGAGAAGAAGAAGAGGGAGGCGGAGAAGAAGAAGAAGACGTAGTGGTGGTGAACCCAGAGACGGCGATCGTGGAGTTGCCGAGGGAGATTGTGGAGCAGGCCCCAAGGTGGCTCCTTGACTCAATCTACTTGCTCGTCTTTGTTTTTTGTTTTGTATTGCCTTATAGCGAACTAGCCACCGCTTATTGTACTTGTGAACTTTAATGAAATAAAATTTTGACTAAGTGTTGAACTTGTGTTATACTTTGCATCTGAGCTGTCCCGTAGGAGCTTCATTCAAACTTAGTATCTTTCATGTTCTTGGCCTTTTCAGATCACCTAAGTATCTCAGATTGTCGAAGTATCTCAAATTGCCGAAGTATCACGCCTCCGATCTGGTCTAGAGGTCACAAAGCTGGGCCTCGCTCGATCTCGAGAGAGACTCTATAAAGTTGTGTCGGAGTTGAATTACCTCGAGCTGACGTTGGCCCTTCGAGACTCCGAGTTGAAATGCCTAAAGGAGAAGGCTCGCAAACTGCCCCCAAGTTGTGTCGGAGTTGAATTACCTTGAGCTTACGTTGGCCCGTCGAGACTCCGAGTTGAAATGCCTAAAGGAGAAGGCTCGCGAACTGCCCCCCTGAAGGGGAGGAGACGTGCCCCTCGATGGCCGCTAGCCAGGCTTGAGACTCAAGTTTCTTCGTCAGTCTCTATTCGATGTCAGGGCTGAGAGAGACGGGTTGAAGAACATGGTGCTCGAGAAGATCTTGGAGACGGCGCACCTTTGGAGGACTATTTCTGAGGCTTCTCGTGGGGGCAGCTCGAGCCGATTGCCTCGACTGAAGATCAGAGTGACAGACGACTCGCTGAAGGAACGGGTCATGGAGCTAGAGGAAGAGAACCATCACCTGCGATGGCTTTCTGAGGGGAGTAACGTCAGAAGCACTTCCTGCTCCCGAGGTGAGTACGCACAAGGAAGGTCGTTCCACGAGTTTGTGCGATGCTCGCCTCCCATCTTGAGTCACCCTGGGGACGCACAGAGCGGTGTGGCCGGCTCGTCGAGTGAAGCATCTGTTGGGGCAACTCTTAGGCTCTTAAGTGCCGAAGACTCTACTCGGCTCGCCGATTTGGAGACTTCTGCGGAAGTGATGCTACAGCAACATGGTGCTCGTCGGCCTCGTTTATCACTTAATAGAAGCATCCCGCTCCCTAGGAGGGGTTAAGGCAGACTTGTAATCTTGTAGTCTTTATTTCATATGAGTTGTATCTCGATGTAATAAAGAGTTTTTGGTCTATAATTAGACTTGTACCTCACATTTTGAAATAATATTCTTCGAGCTTCTTGTAAGGGTTTGTGTTTTGCTAGTGTTTGCACATGTCAACAATTGTGGGAGCAATTCCGAATGGTGAGCTACTTCGTACTCGCTCGTTCACAAGTAGGAAAAGTCGCATCGAACCAAGTGTTGGACTTCGAACTTGTTGTTTAGAGAGTTTCAACAGTTGTGGGAGCAATTCCGAATGGTGAGATACTTCGTACTCGCTCGTTCACGAGTAGCAAAAGTCGCATCGAACCAAGTGTTGGACTCCGAACATGTTGTTTAGAGGGTTTCAACAGTTGTGGGAGCAATTTCAAATGGTGAGCTACTTTGTACTAGCTCGTTCGCAAGTAGCAAAAGTCACATCGAACTAAGTGTTGGACTCCGTACTTGTTGTTTAGGGAGTAAAAAGTAGTACGAGCAAAATGATAAGAATAAAGAATCTTAGGGGACAGAATACATTTATTAAAAAACACTTAGACGGCTGCTTCTAAGTTGCGAGCTGCTATTACACTTTGGTCAAGAAAAAAGAGAAAATTTAACATGTTTCATGAAGAACATTCTTGTAGAAGTTGCTTGGAGCGGTGTTTAAACACCCTCTTGGTACTTCAACAAGTGTTCTGCATTCCATGTCCTCGGCACTCTCTTGCCCCCTGGGTCTTCGAGTTGATACGTGCCAAGGCGGATAACTTTGGAGACCCTATATGGACCTTCCCAGTTGGGTGCCAGCTTGCCCTTCTTGCTTGGGAAAGAGATTGACAGCTTCCGGAGTACTAGATCTCCTTCTTTAAGATTAGCGGGACGGACCTTCTTATTGTAAGACTGTGTTATCCTATATCGGTAAGTCTCTTGTCGGATGGAGGATCTTTCGTGGATCTCATCGATGAAGTCCAAGTTGCTGCGAAGCTGGTTCGCATTCTTCTCTTCATTGTAGGCGATCAAACGGGGCGAAGTTAGGCCGACCTCTAGGGGGATAATGGCTTCGGAGCCATAAGTGAGATTGAAGGGGGACTCTCCGATCGGGGCCACTCCTCATGGTGTGATAGCTCCATAGCACGCTGGGAAGCTGTTCGACCCATAATCCCTTGGTGGATTTATCTAGTCTCTTTTTTAGGCCGGAGAGTATTTGTCGATTAGTGTTCTACGCTTGGCCGTTGGATTGAGGGTGGGATATTGAGGAGAATCGCTGCTGGATGCCGAGGTCGGTGCAGAAGTTGCGAAAAGTTGCACATGCGAACTGAGTTCCGTTGTCGGTTACTAAGATACGGGGTACGCTGAACCTACAGACAATGTTCTTCCAGAAGACCTTGTTCTCTGTAATTGTTGCGAGGGGCTCGGCCTCGATCCACTTAGAGAAATAATCTATTGCCACAACGAGGAACTTCAATTGGCCTGGCACTGGGGGAACGGTCCGAGCAAGTCCATCCCCTACATTGCGAAAGGGATCGGACTGGCTAAGGAGGAGAGCTGAGCTTGCGGTAAGCGACGGATTGGAGAAAATCTTTGGCAAGAGCCACATTGGCGGACGTACTGTTCAGAGTCGCTAAGAAAAGTGGGCCAGAAGTAGCCGTAATTTAAAATTTTACGGGCTAGGGATCTTTCTCCCAAGTGCGCGCCACACATTCCTTCATAAGTCTCCTTCAGGGCATAGTGTGCTTCTTCTGGGGAGAGACATATTAAGTAGGGCCTGCCGTTTATCTGGGTATAGGAGTATTTGTACATGACTCCTTCAATGAGTGTGTACTGCTCGGCGAGCTTTGAGAGGGTATCCGCCTGTGCATTTTCCTCTCGAGGGACTCGCTGGAGTTGAGCATCTTCAAATAAAGCCAGCAGCTGTTTGACCTTCGCCAAGTACTTGGTCATGCGATCGTCTTTCGCTTCATACTCCCCAAACACTTGGTTCACGACTAGCCGTGAATCACTGAAAATCTTGATACGTTTGGCCCTAGCTTTGTGAGCCATACAAAGTCCTGCTATAAGGGCCACGTACTCAGCCTCAATTTTCGATGCACGAAAGCTTATACAGAGGGAGTATTGCAGAACGAAATCATCAGGGCCGGTCAAGATGACCCCAGCCCCACTTTCATCGGTGCATGAGGACCCGTCAACATACACGGTCCAGAACGGGGGTTCCTTAACTGACTCACAGGAGTCAGGAATGGTGCTCTCCACTATGAACTCCACTAGGGATTGTGCCTTGATAGCGGTTCGGAGTTGGTAGCTGATGTCGTGCTGGCTCAGCTCTATGGACCATTTCATTAGACGTCCCGATGTCTCGGGCTTATGGAGGACTTGCTTCAGCGGCTGGTCGGTAAGAACGACCACCGAGTGAAACTGAAAATAGGGGCGAAGTTTCCGTGCTGCAATGACCAATGCGTAGGCCATCTTTTCTACCTTCAGGTAGCGGAGTTCTGCGTCCCTAAGGACCTTACTCACGTAGTAGATTGGTCGTTGCATCTTATCCTCCTCCCTTACCAAGACGGCACTGAGGGTCTGCTCCGAAGTTGCTAGGTATATATATAGGGCTTCACTAGGCTTCGGCTTGCTCAAGAGTGGGGAGTTTACCGGGTAGGCCTTCAGTTGACCGAAATACTCTTGCTGTTGTTGCCCCCACTCAAAGACCTTCTCTCCTCTCAGGGCTTTGAAGAACGGGAGGCATTTCTCCCCTGATTTGGAGAGGAAACGCTCTATAGCCGCGAAGCGTCCCGTGAGCCTCTGCACTTCTTTAACATTAGAGGGGGAGCCATATTGAGTATGGCTTGGATCTTCTCAGGGTTGGCCTCTATGCCCCTCTGGCTAACCATGAACCCGAGGAATTTACTGGACGAGATGCCTAAGGCGCACTTGCTCGGATTCAATCTCATGTTGTGCCTTCTTAATACCCCGAAAGCTTCCTGGAGGTCAAAGACATGATCTTGCCCGCTGATGCTTTTGACCAACATGTCCTCTACGTAGACTTCCATGTTACGGCCTATCTGCTCTCGGAAGACCTTGTTAACAAGGCATTAGTACGTAGCTCCGGCATTCTTTAGCCCGAAGGGCATGACCAGGTAGAAGTATAGGCCTTGTTTGGTTACGAACGAGGTCTTCGGAATGTCAGGAGGGAACATCCAGATCTGGTTATACCCAGAGAAGGCATCCATAAAGCTGGGGAGTTCGTGGCCGAAGGTCGCATCAATTAGAGCATCAGTGCTCGGGAGGTGGATTGGGTCCTTAGGACACACTTTGTTGAGGTCAGTGAAGTCGATACATATTCTCCAGCTCTCGTTGGCCTTTTTAACCATTACCACATTGGATATCCATTCGGGATAATTTACCACCTGAATAAACTAAGCGTTCAAGAGCTTCTCGACCTCTTGTTTGATAGTTTGTTGTCGCTCAGGAGCGAATTTACGTTGCTTCTGCTGGATAGGTTTAACTCCCAGAGCAACGCTGAGGTGATGCATAAAGAGTTCTTCTGAGATTTCGAGCATATCTGTTGCGGCCGAGGCTATAAGATCGCGGTTCTCCCTTATACATTGGAATATGTCTTCTTTGATGGCAGGAGGAAGGGTCTTGCTGATCTGAAATGTCTTGGTAGCATCTTCCTCCGAGAAGGCAACTTCCTCCAGCTCGTCGACCGGCTCAGAGATGGTTCTGCTACTTCCGTATGGGAGTTCGAGGGCTTCAAGGGAGAGGACCGGCCCTCCCATCAAGGTCATGTAACATTTACGAGCTGCCTCCTGACTCCCTCTTACTTCTCCCACTCCTGCCGAGGTGGGGAACTTCATTTTCATATAATAGGCCAATGGTATGGCCTGGAGAGCGGCCAGACCTGATCGACTCAGGATGATGTTGTAGGTGGCTTTTACGTCTACCACCATGAAGTCCATCGGCTCGGTTCGGGTGACCAGGGTTTTGCCAGCGGTCACGTCGAGGGTTATAACTCCCTCGATCGTCACTGGCACCACGGTGAATTCGTGAAGAGTGTAACCAGCTGGCTTGAGTTGATCTCTTAACAGCTGAAGGCCCTGGAATGCCTCCAAGAACAGAATATTGACTGAACTGCCGTTGTCAACTAGTCCCGACGCACGTTGAAATTGGCCATGCGGAGGTTTATAACAAGGGCATCACAATGGGGCATCCGTACGCCCTCCAAGTCCCTATCAAAAAACGTAACAGGAACCCCAAGGCCCCTAGGGGGGATGTTTCTGTACGGCATTCACTTCTCAGAAGAAGGCTTTTCGGGAGGAGTTCGAATCTCCCCCCATTGGGCCTCCGTGTATGAGGTGGAGGACGGCTTCAGCTTCGACGTCTGGGGTCTTCACACGTTGTTCGGTTCGCTTGTTATCCCCCCTCGGGGGTGGAGGTGGATCGGCCCTGTCCTTCCTCACGAACCTAGAGAGCTGCCCTCTCTGAATGAGGGCCTCGATATCGTCCTTCAGGACCCGACAGTCATCCGCATCGTGGCCGTGATCCCCGTGGAAGCGGCACCACTTATCCCGGTTCCTCTTCTTGCCGGGGATGTTCATCTTTGGAGGGGGAAGAAGAAGGCCCTCTTTCCCAACCTCCATAAAGATGGCTGAGACACTCGCGTTAAGTGGAGTGAACTTCTCGAAGCGGGGAGGGGGCGACGGTGGCCCCCATTATCCTTCTGGAGCTTCTTAGCTCCTTTTTCTTTAGCGCCCTTCCGTTTGTTCCCGGAGGACGATCCTTCAAAAGCAGGGCAGGAGAGGGCTTCTTCCGCTCAAATTTAATTCTCACTCCTAAGCAGAAGTTCTAAGAAATCCCGAGGGGGCTTCTTTGCGAGGGATGCTCGGAGGCTGTCATTGGCGACATTGGATTGGAAGGCAACGGAGGCCACGGACTGGTCTAGGGAGGCGATGGATCTGGACTCCGTATTGAACCATTTGACGTAATCCCTCAGCCGCTCACCCTTTCTTTGGTGAAGCAAGAGGAGGGAGATGCTGGTCTTTTCGGCTCGGCGGAAGCTCACGAAGTGAGTCAGGAAAGGGCTTCGAGCTGATCGAATGAGAAGATGGAGGTCGGGGCCAGGCGGGAGTACCACTCCCTTGCAGGCCCTTTCAGAGTGGCCGGGAAAGTCTTGCAGAGGAGGGCGTCTGACGTCTAATGTATTATCATGAGAGTTTTAAAACTTTCAATGTGGTCAGCGGGGTCGGACCACCCATTGTAAGATTCGAAGTGAAGAGGCATGAAGTTGTCTGGGACCGGTGCCTCCATGATGGTCCGAGAGAATGGGGGTCTGCTGGGGCGGAAGTTCCTCGCCCATTGGTCCTCTTCTCGGTCCAATCGACCAAGGCACCTCTCCATCTCATGGAGACAGCAGAAGATCGATTCTTCCCTCCGATCTTGCCTAGCCGAGGCCCAAGATTCGTCCTCGCATGGAAGGGGACTGGGAGTGCGACGGCGATAGCTCGGGGCCACTTGTACGACGCCTATAGTCCCGAGCAGTTTGAGGACTGGGCTTACGGTGCCTATGGTCCCGAGCAGGTTGAGGACTGGGCGCTCATTGACTGAGGTCGGGGGCGACATTGAGGGCCCTCAGGACTGCCTCCTGGAACTGCTGGAACTCTGCCCTCGTGATGGGGGCCTCCTGCTCTCAGTGGTCACGAGGAGCGGGTCGGCCGATCGGGGAGCGGCTTCTACTTTGATGGTGCCGGGGCGGCTCCCTCCGCCTCCTTAGAGAGTTGGACCTTCCGCGATCCGGCCTAAGGGGGGACCGGGCTCTTGGGGACCGAATCGTTGGACCCCTGGGATCCTCTCGGTGGGGTATCCCATCATGGGTCTGCCTCTCATCCAGGAAGGTCCGGAGATCTTTCGGATACTGCCTGTTGATGATAATGTTGCGGAGGTCCTTTGGCTTAGGGGGACTATGTGAGGTCATGGAGTCTGGCGAGGGGTTGTGCACTGATACATGGTCACGGTGAGGATGTTGTACTTGTCGATTCCGGTGGGAGGTTCCTGCAGGATCCTCTTGTGGCCCTGGAGGGGCCTGCAGGGGCTGTTGTTGTTGAGGAAGAGGTCATCCAGGCTGTGGTTGCTGGACGGGTTGAAGAGGAGGATGTCCAGGCTGCTGGACTTGTTGTGTGGATTGAGGGGGAACCTTATGGATTGGAGGAGAAGGTGCGGGAGTGGCCCTACGGTTAGAGACCGTGGTCTTCCCCTTCTTGGGAGGCATGGTTGGAACTAGCTTTGTTGACGGGAGAGGATCGGATCGTCGCTTCTGCTTCCCACAGATGGTGCCAATCTTGTGCTACTGATTTCTGGTGTGGGAGCAAACAGATGAACTTGTGAGTTCTTTTCAGGAAAACAGTAGAACAAACCTGTTGGCTCTGCCTGTGTTGACCAGTTCCTTGTCGCTGCCGCAAACCTGCACAAAGTTCGAAACACCGAGATAGAATCGGCGATGAATCCTCCGACGCTCTTGTCAATAACCAGGAAGATTAAGAAAAACCTTTAGGTAGGCAAAGATTCATTACCATGTAACGGTAGGGGGAGGGGGGTATTTATAGTCGTCGTAGGGATCCGTTTCGTGATAAGAACAAATCTCTACTTCCCGGTGTTGATGGATAGAATTGGTTAACACCACCTCCTATGGATAAGGACGAATCAGGATTTCTCCATATCCTTTTGAACTGGCTCGTAACGGGTTGGGACTCATATCCAATTGAACAGATCCGTTTATGGGTTATTGGGCCCTGGAGAAGAGACCTGGTTCCCATTTCGGACCCGTTTATAGGTGAAATTACCATTTTTCCCCTGTAAGCTTTAAGATTTGTGCCCGATTTGAACGGTCCCTATTTAATCCCATTTTTAGCCATATCAGAAAGCAGTTTGGACATCCATCTGACAGAGTTCATAATCGTGATATGCTGCAATAGTAAGCAAGATCCGAATGGATTTAAGCATGGCAACTAAGGAAAAAGTCTCATCATTGTCTTCACCATAAACTTGCTTGAAACCTTTAGCCACCAACCGCCCCTTAAAGGTTTGCACATTACCATCCATGTTAGTTTTCTTTTGAAAACCCATTTGCCCCCAATAGGTTTTACCCCTTCAGGTGGGTCTACCAAGGTCCATACTTTGTTGGCATACATATATTCCATCTCAGATCTCATGGCTTGAAGCCATTTTTCAGAGTCTGAGACTTTTACAGCTTCCTCGTAAGTTATAGGTAAATCTTGATCCATGAAAAATACATCTGTCACGCTCCGCTTCTCGTTATACGGAAACACGGGCACGTAACTAAGGCCCAGTGAATAATGTAAGTATACCAACTCATATCATCCATGAGATGTACAATACCGGTAAGCTCAACAATACAATAATAATAATCACGTAAATAATAATAGCATGAATAACCAATATCTGAGATACAAGAACTTACAATAAGCCCGAGAATATGTAATACAATAACAACACATCAAGATCCTTCAATATCCCATCATCTGTACCAGTATAAATATTAACTCAAAAAAAGATGGATAGTACCCGTTGAGCAAGCTACGGGCCGCAAATAGTGGCAAGCAGTTAAACAATAAAAGAACGATGTGACAAAAACAAGAAATTAGAACGATATTAGGGTCAATAAACAAGAGACGATAACATTGATCAAGAGAGCAAGGGTCGGTAAACAATAGTCGATAATGCAATGATCGATAAACTGTAATCAATAATGCAATGATCGGTAAACAATATTCAATAATCAATGATTGATAAAATTCAATAATCAATGATCAATAATCAATGATCGATAATCATTATTCAATAATCAATGATCGATAATCAATATTCAATAATCAATGATTGATAAACGATAAACAATGATCAAAATGCAAGTGTCTCTGCTCAGTGTTATTCTTATGTCTATCAGTCTTTTATCAATCTATCTAATGCACGCAAAATTGTGTCCCATACCACAGGTTCGGGTGCATACAATCATGTGAACATTTCGACTATAGTGGTGAATCTTATAGGTTCATGTACTCAGCAACAGTAATCAGTAACGGTACAGTACATGATAGTTGGGATATTGTAGTAAAAAATCCGCAATCAATCGATAAAACAGTAATCAATATCAATAATCAGTACGGGAAACATGGACCCATCCTCTGAGTACAGCCTGCCACAATATCCACTACTAAGCCGTTTCCCTTTTTACCCCGGCTTGTCGTTATTTTATTACAATAAATCAAGTATATGCATTTGATGGAACGGTGTTAAGAAAAGGTAACAAGGAGGTATCGATGACTGTATAGTGTAGTGCAAAATATAGATGCAAAGTTAACACATTTTAAAAGCATGAAGACACAATTCTGGACAGCAATACGTTGTTGTACAAAAACTCACTTTCCCGCTACTACGGGAAAGCGAATCAGATTCCATCAGAATTTCTAGAAACTAGACTCACTGACGATTCCAACGCATATTCACACGATACATTATAGTTATAAGATATGTCGATCAATCAATTCTTTATGGGTTTCGTGTACAGCCTCGGTTCTGAAAATTATAACATGCCAGTACTAAAACAGTGATAACTTACAATTTATAAATTGGATTGAGAATTCGTAAGATGTTCTAGAAACTAGACACAGTTTTCTACAATTTCTATTTAATAAGTTTTAATTTATAATACATGTAATTAGGTCAAAATCTTAGTACAATCTGAGGTAGACAGCAGGGCAGAATTTAATACTTGTAATATATAACCATTGTAATTCACAAAATTCATTCTTATAGTCTGATTTCAAAAAGTATTCATATTCAGTAAATGTGGCGATTTCTATCATTAAAATGATGGAATTATTGAATTCTATGATATTAAATTACGGATATAACCATACGATCACATACAACTAGAATTCATTCAATCACTCTTTCTTTCACAATTTTGTGTCACTAGTTTGTGTTCGTGTAATATATGTATATGTAAGTGGGTTCTCATGATTTTCTATGACTTTTGGATTGTTGTAATTCGAATGAACGAAGAACAATGTACAATTCAAATTTAAATGATATACGACAGCAATGAATAAGATTGATAACATGTATGCAAAGAGAGAAACTACTTGCGGGGATCAAGAATGTGCTTGCACAAGAACAAGAAGATTGTACAAGATGCTTGCCTTAAATGGTGAGTTACGATCATAGCGAGAACCACGGGAATGAGAAGCAACACCGGCAATAGACGACGGTACAACAGCGAGTAGCAATAAGGCTAACTACAGCAATAAGAGCGGGGGCAGCGAACAATGAGAATGACAGCAACAATGAGTGGAACAACAATGCATTTGCATGACAACGGCAATGAGGGTGGCAACTCTGGTGGTTGGCAGCGAGCTCATAAGATGGCTGCGGCAAGGTGGTGCTGTGGAGGTCAAGGTGTTGTCGACAGTGTGGGTGCGGGGCAGTGGCAAGGGCTGAGGTCGTCGGGGACTGCAGTAGGAAGGCAGGGGGTTGAGGACAGCGGCGACGGGGGGATCGACAGTCAGTGGCTTCGATGGTGAGAGACAGTTGTGATGGGTTCGGCTGGTGGTGCTGCTGCTGGTGGAGTCAGCGACGAGGAGTAGCGGGGTGTCAAAGGGTGGCGATGGAGGACTGGAGGTTGATGATGGAGGCAGCGGAATGGGGGTGCAGTCAATGGCCAAGGAAGGAGCTGCTAAGGTGGCTACTCAGGGTGCTCAAGTTGCAGGCGAGGATGGTGATCGTAGTAGTGTTCGAAGCAGGTGAGGGTGAAGACTGGCGGCAAGTGCTTAGGGTGGCTGAGGCTTCGGTGGTGGAGGACGCGAGGAAGGCTAGGCGCTCGACGAACGTGGTGGTGGAGATAGGGGTAGTCAGTGGATTGCAATCACGGGATGCTTCGGTCGGTGGCGGTCGAGTTGCGATGGCGAGGTGGTGAAGACGGCGATGACGAGGGCTGGTGGTGATGGATGAAGAAGGAGCTGAGGCGTTCGAGGATAGCAAGAGAGGAGCGGAAGGCGCTCGAGGCTGGCGAGGTGGTGCAACTTCGATGATGGCGATGGTCGCGGTGGTCGTTGTCACACCCCGCTTCCCAAAAGGAATACGGAATACGGATACGTGACTAAGCCCAGCGAATGATTTTCATCATCCATAAGCTGTCAGGATCCTTACAACATTCACAGGAATAATCAGAGTAGGAAGCAAGAGGAGTCAACCACACATGCATATATGAATCAATATACCAACAGGAATTTACTTGAAACAAAATTTAATAATCTCAAATAAACCAGATCTGAACAAGTTAATAATTATGGGTCACATTGCCCAATACAAAAATCCAAGTAACAGATACAATTATTCAAATAAGCATCAGGAAATAATAATAGCAAAAACTCCAGCATGTAAAATCTCAGATCACCTACTCCATCGGGCAGCTGATCTCCATGATCTGCAATTTAGCATATTGCAGGAAGAGGAAAAAGAAAACAAAACACCCGTCAATGCAAGTTATGGGCCACTTGTAGTGCATGCACAAGTACAGGAAAAGAATAAACAAATAGAGTAACAGCAGAAACAATCATAGCATGGAATAGGCATGTCAACAAAATAGAATGACTAACATAAATCAGGGAACAAAACCAAGTAACATGATATACTAACAGGTACAGGTAATATGTATCAAGTGTCACGCAAGCAACTTCTGATTTCTGGCTGAACACGTTTTATGGATACAATTCCATTTTGACTCATGTTTTTGTGAAATACCATATGACTTATATATACATGTTGGATTCGACCGAGAGTCTACTTTTTAGATTTTCTGACGGATCCAGATTTGCACATTTGTAGCAACGGGAATTCCAGATTTAGTACAGTATTGTCTTGCTGTCCTGAACTAGAATTTTCGTTGTTCTATCCTTTTATGAGTTGACTTTCGCCTGTACATGTTTATCTTTCAATATGAACCTGTTACTTGTTTATACCATGTTATTCTTGCCCTGTTTTGTGGCACATACATGCCTGTTTGATAATAATAAGAAAATAATCAAGTCCGGGTTAAAGGAAAGATCTTGTAGTGGAAAATATAGAAATGTTTACTTAGAAGGGGGCTCGTGTTTCCCATCTGTTACGTGTTCATGACTACATGATACACGATCCTGTTTACCTGATTACCTGACTGCACGCTTCCCTATAGGAAAGTGTACTCGGAAGAGAACCAGTGGGTTCTACCGTACCTGTTTACCTGATTACCTGACTGCACACTTCCCTGTAGGAAGGTGTACTCGAAAGAGGACCAGTAGGTTCTACCTGTACCTGTACCTGTTCATGTTCCTGTTTTTCCTGATCCCTAAGTACATGGCCTTGTAGAATCCGCTACGAAATCTAAACGAAACTTTTTTGAATGTAGCAAGCATGTGGTAAAAACCTAGGACGCATGATGTGCTACCTAGATAGTAATAATGCAAGGCTTGACATAACATGACACCTGTTACATGCTTTCCTGCACATGCTACCTGTATACCTGTTTACCTGTATATCTGATTACCTGTTTACCTGATAATATGTATCAAGTTCATAAACAGGAAAACAACATAAAAACTCACTGATTAAATCCAAGAAAAATCTGGGATATTTCCTAGTATGTTTAGTATCAGAAAATAAAGTTTTATAATTTTCCAACATAGAAAGAATAGTCATGTAAAATCAGAAAGCAGCAAGATACGGCAATTTTGTAAATCTGGAATCATAAACACAGTAATACCAAAATTGCAATAGATTACTAAATATAAATCGAAATCCAGATCCGTCAAAGGGTGATAAAATGGATACAGTAGGCTAAAATTCATATTCACAAAGTATTTATAAAAAGCAAATAGAATCAGGTCAAAATTATGTTTCTTTACTGAACAGCATGAAAATTCTGCAACTATAGTAGTTGTTTGCAAGCATAGAATAGTGTATAAAAGTTATCAATTAAATCCACAAAAATTAGGAATTAATCCCAATTAGGTCTAGTTGTACTCAGCAAAATATTTGATCAAAATATTATCTTTAACATTAGTAGAAAAATAAATAACCATACAGAATTTATATAAAACTGGATCTGGAGTTTTAAACACATCTGTAGTAAAACAGCAATAACTTGCAACTCATAAGTCAAAACTGCTATCTGTCAAAAAATCTGGAAAGTACACAGAATTCTTCATAATTCATATTCACAAATAATTTTCATTTACTGACCTTAATAGGGTCTAAAATACTGAACAAAACGGGATAACAACAAAGGCCGAATTATTCTTCATGCAAAAAATCAACTAAATCATATGAAACACATCCAAATCATAACAAAACGTGGACTAGGGTATACTAGATGTCCAAGCAACATAGTATAGGATATTTAAAAAATCTACAATGGATATACTACTAGTAACACGTCAAGCATGCAAGATTCACACATTCACAGCCAACATACATATATGCAACAGGGATTAATTAGATCTAAGTTAAACTTCATGTCGTGTGTGTAACTAGAGACGACTACGGACGGATGAACACATAGAGACAAGATATAGCATGGGTTTTTGCACAATAATTGTCTATAGGACAAACCTACTACAAGCGAAATTTAGTACTTGTATTACACAACAAAAAGAATACAAGTTACTTGCCTTATATCCAACGACGAGAACGAAGTAAGAACAAGAATAACGGGAACAGATTCCCAGGCACAAACTCAACGAACGAACGAACGAACATGAGCCACACGAACACGCGAACGCACGAACAAGCGAACAAGCAATATTGAACACACGCACCCAAGAGAGGGCAGCGGAGAGGGAGCACAAGGAAGAAGAACAGCGACAACAGATTCACCGCGGGGCTGAGGCTGTGGTCGATGCAAGGAGGCAGGGAGGTTGGCCGCAGGTAGGGCTGAAATCGAGCCGAGCCGAGCTGAATACCTTCAGGCTCGAGCTCGGCTCATTTACGAAACGAGCTCAATTTTGAGCTCGAGCTCGGCGGTTCGAGCCGATCTTTGATCGAGCTTTGACCATATTCAAGCCGAATAGCTCACGAGCTTAGCCTAAAAAAAAAAGGTAAAGCTCGAGCTCGGCTTGTTTACGAAACGAGCTCGGTTTTGAGCTCGAGCTCGGCTCGAGCTCGGTTCGAGCTGAGCTTTGACCGAGCTCGAGCCGAATAGCTCGCGAATAGCTCGATTCATTTGCAGCCCTAGCCGCAGGTGGCGCTGCATTGCAGGGCTTCGAGAGGAGGGTGTGTTGGGGTTCGGCAGGGCACAGGGCGGTGCGACAGGGTCTGCTAGCGTCTGTCGCGACGCCGGGAGAGAGCAGGGGAACGTCGAGGTGGGGTCGAAGGTAGAGGATGGACAGAGAAGGAGAGTGTAGGGCGAGGGCAGGGTCTGTAGTGGAAGGAGGGGCTTGGAGGTCGGGGGGTACACGCAGAGGAAGGGGGAGAGAGGAGATCGGGAGTAGCGGCTGAAGTGTTTTGATAGGAGGGGATATATATGGGTAGATATTAGGGTTACAAAGGGGGTAACGAGTAGGTATAGGGTTAGATTTAGGGTTATTGGGTTTTGTATGGATCCAATAGGGAAATTAGGTATAGGATTAGGGTATTAAAGATCCAATAATAGAGATAGAACAACATGAATAAAAAAATATTAAAAAATAGGACATGAACAATTAAAATAATGGGGATCAAAGAAATTGCTCGATCAAACAGAGATGAAATAATATGGGACAATCGAATCAAGAAGATTAATTAAAACGACGACAATACAAATAAATGGGTATAAGAAAATGAAGATCAAAAACAAGGTTCAAAAAGAGATAAAATATGAATCAAATACTGAAAAATAAAAATACATTCAAAAATACAGAAAATGGAAAACAAGGGTTACAAATTCTACCGACCTAACAAGAAGAATTTCGTCCTCGAAATTCAAACAAGAAGTACATAGGGTAACCCCGAAAAGAAAAGAAAGAACAAAACAAAAAGCTACTCAAACAGATGGAAAAACTTCTGCTGAATCTCCTCCTCCAGCTCCCAAGTCGACTCACCCGGCGATTGAGGATCCCAAGAAACACGAACCAGCTTGATGACCTTGTTCTTAAGCACTTTCTCCCGCCAATCCAAAATAGCAACTGGCAGAATTTCACAAGTCAAATCTGGCCGAACGGTCAACTCAGAATAGTCGATCACGTGGCTCTCATCTCGGATATATCTCCTGAGTTGTGAGACATGGAAAACATCGTGCACTTCTGATAAAGCTGACTGCAATGCAAGACGATAGGCCACCTTGCCTACTCATTCCACAATGTCAAATGGTCCAATAAACCTAGGGCTGAGCTTCCCCCCCCCCCCCCCCACACCAAACCGAATGACACCCCGCCAAGGCGAACCTTTAGGAAAACATGGTCACCAACCTTAAACTCCAAAGCTCTTCGATGGACATCATCCCATCGCCTCTGCCTATCGTGAGCTTCCTACAGGTGCTTCCTGATTGAGTCAACTGTCTTGGTGATCAACTCTGGACCCAACAACTTCCTCTCACCAATGTCATCCCAGCACACTGGTGATCTGCAATTCCGCCTATGTGTTGTGCTAATCTAGATACCTAAATAAATAGATAAAACTAGACACAAATTATAAAACCTCGCAAGTGCACGAATCGTTTATAGAATCGTAGTAATAGCAAGGGTCGATCCCACAGAGATTGTAGACTTCAACTTACTAATCAATAAAACTAATAATAAAAATGAATAAGAGTTTTTATAATATTCTAAAAGAACTAAAAGATTAAAACTAAGATGAGAGGTGTTGAATCACAAATATCTCTTGAATAGTTGGGTTGTTGATCTCCACCAATAGTTAGTAATGCTAAGTTGCCTTCTGAATTTACTTCTAATTACTCATGTTTGTTCACTTCAAGGGCATGGTATCTACTCCTTAAAGTATTGTTTCCCTAAGCCAAGAATTAGGCATGGTATCTACTCTGATTCGTTTCTTCCCCTAAGTATTTTAGCATGGTATCTACTAAGTTATACTTAACAAAAGCATAAGCACAGTGGAAACGAACAAACACTTAAAGTTCTAGAAATTGGTATCAGATCTAGATCCCTTAAGTTGATTGAACCAAGAATCCTAAAGATTCCCTTGTTACAAATTACGAGCACGAGATACGGATCGTCTCAATATGCTCATATAACAGATTCATATTTCTAACTCACAGACTTGATAATATCAGATTCTGTATGGCAGTCGACTGGCTCTCACCTTCAGTCGACTGTACTTATAACTCCTGAACAAGTTTGACTGTTATCAATCTATATCAATTCAATTAGATTCAATCAATAAGTAAAATAGAAGGATTCAAAAGAACATAGCACTACATAACTACGGCTTCGATCTACCCAACTATGAAATTAGTTCCACATAATTATACTTTTATTGCTTAACAAGTTCAAATACATGATCAACATCACAGAATAAGGAGAGAAGAAATAAACTAATGGATTCCGGCAATAGAGTCAACTGGCTGTCACACAGTCGACTGCCTTCGAGTACTGGTTCTCCTCTTCCCTTTCTTCGATGATGATGGAATGAAGCACTGGTTGATGACTTGATCGTTGGGAATTCTGAGATTAAGTTGCGTCCAAGAGATAGATGCCCCTGGCGGATCCCCCTTGAATAATGATTCTTTTCTGATATTTATAGAATACGGCTGAGAATTAGGGTTTCCACTTTTTCAGCAAAATCCTTCTTTATTTTATTTGATGATTTATATCTTTCTCTTTTCTTCTTTCTTTCCTTATCTGTTCACCACGTGCTCTTGCCAATTCCCAGTCTCTAGATTTGATTCGTTGCATAAGATCTGGTTTCAAATAGATTCGGAATTAGATTTGGGTGAATCTTCGAATATCTTATCTGTTTACTCCGCCGCAGACCAGTCGACTTATCTTCGAACCAGTCGACTGAGTCGAGACTCCTGAAGATTTCATAATTGTTCAGACCAGTCGACTGTCTTTTGGGAGTGAGTTGACTGTGTCGAGAGTTGTGGAAAATCAGCTTCTCTTGTCCAGTCGCCTGTGTTGGGGAACCAGTCGACTGATCCTCTGCAGTTTGCTGTGTATTATCCTTGAAGTCCTAAATCTGCTTCGTTTTTCTGTTATAAGCTGTTTCCTATGGAAAAGAGAAAATAGGAGTTAAATACCACATATAGCGCTTTTAAATGTCTAATTATAACAAGATTATTGCTCTAGAAAGTGAATAATATTGTGTTCATCACTATGAAGTACCTCGAACGGTGCAGCTTTAAGACTGGCCTAAAAGCTGTTATTGTACGAGAACTCTACGAGATGCAAATGGTCCTCCCATGATCCACCGAACTGTAGCATACAGGACCTCAACATGTCCTCTAGAGTCTGGATGGTCCTCTCTGACTGTCCATCTGTCTGGGGATGAAAAGTTATACTGTACTTTAATTTACTCCCCAAACTACTCTGAAGACTCTCCCAAAACTGAGATCTGAATCTCAATTCCTGTCGGATACAATACTGACTAGAACCCCATGAACTCTGACAATCTCTTGCATGCACTTCTCAGTCAGGCTCTCAGTAGACTGTCTGACACGGAAGAGAATGAAGTGAGCACTCTTCGTCAGTCGATCGACAATCACCCAAATGGTATTGTGACCCTTAGGACTCCTCGGCAAAGCAGTCACAAAATCCATAGTGATATGTTCCCACTTCCACTTCCACTCCGAAACGGAAAGCGGTTGAAGAAGTCTGGCGGTCCTCTGATTCTCTACCTTAACCTGCTGGCAGATAAACTGAGATACAAACCGAGCCACAGTCCTCTTCATACCATGCCACCATAAATGAAGATTCAAGTCCCGGTACATCTTAGTACCTCTAGGATGAATAGAATACGATGACTGGTGGGTTTCCTCAAGCAACCTCTAACAAAATTCACCCTTCGGGACACACAACCTGGACCCAAAATGAAGCAATCCATCAGCATGAATAACCATATCCGTTCGGGAACCAGACTCAACCTCAGCTCTAAAACCCTGCAACTGCTCATCACCAGCCTTCTTTGATCTGAATAACAAGAGACAACTGAAGCTGAAGCACCAAACAACTCCGATCAGAACTCGGTAACAACACATCTAGCTCCAACCTCCGCATCTGCTCAACCAAATCACTCTGCTGAGTCAGGAACATAGCTGTCGTTCTCCTGCTCAAAGCATCTGACAGCAAGTTCACTCTACCAGGATGGTATTGCAAACTGATGTCATAATCGGCCATAAGCTCCAACCAACGCCTTTGCCTCATGTTTAACTCCTTCTGGGTGAAGATGTACTTGAGACTTTTGTGATCTGTAAAGATCTCCACTCGGTCCCCAAGCAAATAATGTCTCCACAGCTTCAAAGCAAAGATCACTGCCGCTAACTCCAAGTCATGAATCGGATAGTTCTTCTCATGCGGCCTCAAGTGTCTCGATGCATAAGCAACGACTCGGCCCTTCTGCTTCAGAACTGCTCCATGACCCTTACCCGAAGCATCACAGTGAACTACAAATTTGCCTGAACCATCTAGAATAGTCAACACTAGCGCTGACGTCAACCTGCTCTTCAACTCAGCAAAAGCCTCACTGCAAGCCTCAGACCAACAGAACTTCTGATCCTTCCCTGTCAGCTTAGTCAATGGTCCTGCTATCTTCAAAAAATCTTGGACGAATTTCCGATAATAGCCAGCTAGATCAAGCAAACTCCTCACCTTTGAAACTTACTTGGGAACTGGTCAATCCATCACAGCTTCAACCTTGGACGGATCCACTGAAATACCATTGCTTGAGATAATGTGCCCCAAGAAAGTAACCTGGTCAAGCCAAAACTCACACTTGCTGAGTTTTCCAAAGAGCTGATTCTCTCTCAAAGTCTGCAGAACCAGCCTAAGATGCTCAGCATGATCCTCCCGATTCCAAGAATACACCAGAATGTCATCAATGAAGACCACCACAAATCTATCCAGGAACTGGGAAAAGACCCTATTCATAAGACTCATAAATACAGCTAGCGCATTCGTGACCCCGAACGGCATCACCAGATAATCATAGTGTCCATATCTAGTCCTAAATGCAGTCTTCTGTAGATCAGTCGCCTTCACTCTGACCTGATGATACCTGGAACAAAGATCCAACTTTGAGAAAATAGTTGCACCGCTCAACTTATCAAATAAGTCATCGATCCTGGGCAACGGATACCGGTTCTTCACAATAACACTGTTCAGTTCTCGATAATCAACGCACAATCGACGACTACCATTCTTCTTGTTGACAAAAAGGACTGGAGCACCCTACGGTGAAACACTGGGTCTGATGAACCTCAAATCAAGCAACTCCTGAATCTACACCTTAAGCTCTGCTAACTCAACCGGTGCCATCCTGTAGGGACTGTTCAATATCGGCGTCGTGCCTGGCTGAACTTCAATACCGAACTCTACATTCCTATCAGGGGGTAAGCCAGGCAAATCCTCTGGAAAAACATCCAGGAAATCCCGCACTACTAGAGGCATAGCCTCACAACCTGAATGCAATTCCATCGCTGATCAACTGCAGTCTCAGCTCGGCCAAGGGGCATCTCCCCGGCATGGAACTCAAACTCTGCGCGACCTGGAATCCGGAATACAACTTTCTTGGCACGGCAATCAATAATGGCGTGGGACTCACCCAACCATCCATACTGAGAATAACGTCGAATCCTGAATTTCCAATTACAATCAGGTCGACCTTGAAATCTGCGTCGCCAATAACCACGGGACTCTACCTGCACTCCCGGGAACAAATGACAACATCGTCACCTGTCACAATATTCCAAGCCTCCGATATGAAGCTGCACTCCAACTGATGGCAAGCCACGAAGCGGGTAGAGACGAAGGAATGGGTTGTCCCAGAATAAAAAAGAACAAGAGCAGGAAAAAAACAAAAGAGGAAAACACCTAAGATAGAATCAAAAGCAAGAGGAAAAGAAGATCAAGGGTGAGAAAAACACAATGCAGAAAGATAACATGGAAGAATAATGCAAAACAAATGAAAAGAAGCAAAAGAGGAACAACAAAACAACAAAAACAAAAAAATGCAAAATATACCTGCAACAACACCCTCTGATGTCTCAGCATCAGCAGCAGTCAGGTTGAAAGTCTGACCTCTCCTAGGGGCAGCGGTCCTCTGACCGACAATCTAGCGCTACGGAGGAAGCGGCAATCTGGCTGGACGACAAGCTGGGGCTACCTGCTGAGGTGGACCTCCGGCTGGAAGAGCCATCCGCTGCTGCTGTGGACAATCCTGCACTGAATGGTCAGCAGCACCACACCTAAAGCATCGGCGGTTGGCGTGCCTACATTCCCTGCGATCATACCCAGCCAACTGGCAGAAGTCACAGAAACCAGCTCCACGGGAAACAGCAGAAGAGTAGGGAATCGCCCTGATAGGATGGGCGGGAACATGCCTCCGAATCGGCCCACCAGAAGGCCTAGCAACAACAGAGTGTGGAACAGTCTGCCGGGGACGAGACAACCTGCCACGAGCCTGCTCCTGAGCTCGAGCTGCCTCAAGAGCCTCAGCATAAGTAGGCAAGCGAAGGGAGACAAGCTGCACCCGAATGTCTCGCTCAAGTCCTAGTGTGAATCTACAAGCCCTGTCTCTTCGTTTGCCACAAGAACAGCTGTGAAGCGGCTAAGTCTGGTAAATTCTGCTGCATACTCATCCACTGACCTGGAGCCCTATTTCAAGAAAGTCCCATGTTACAGCATTGCATGGAAAATATGTAACAAAATTCCAAAATAGAATAACGACCAACCTGTTTTAGGGCCAAAAACGGTTGCTCCATTTCAACTCGAGTGCTGCTAGGGAAGAACTTCTCCAAGAAGCTCCTAGTGAACGCGGCCCAAGTGATCGGTCGTTCGAGCCTTTCAGACTCAGACCTCCACCAAATGTGAGCCACGTCCACTAGTTGGATGGCCACCACATCCACTCTATCAGCATCGGCAACTCTTGATGCCAAAAGCAACTGCTCAGTCCGGATCAGCCACTGTTCGGCCTCCAAAGGCATCTCAGTGCCGGAGAATCTGTTGGAATGCAGCCTCATGAAATCTGTGACTGTACCCGGACGATGAGGGAGAGCTGCCTGCATAGGCACAACAGGAGGCGGAACCCGGGCAGCTTCCAAAGCAGCCATCACAAGGTCACTATGGTTTTGCTGCATATTGATCAACTGTTCCAACACATTGGTAACGACTTCACGCCCGGGTTGATCTTCCTGAGAATGAGAAGTAGAACCTCTGCGAGTCATGGTCTGCACAAGATCAAAAACAGTTAGCATCCAGATCATAGTTGATTATAATTCATTCATGTATGCATGGTCTGTGTACCTGTTGTGTCGATCCCAGATCCAGCCAAGCTTGTATAATATATCAGTCAAACTAATACATTAGCCAAACCTGGGTTCTGATACCACTAAAAACCTTGTCACCCCGCTTCGCCAAAAGGGATACAGAATACGGAAACGTGACTAAGCCCAGCGAATGATTTTTATTATCCATAAGCTGTCAGAATCTTTACAACATTTCCCAGGAATAATCAGAGTAGGAAGCAAGAGAAGTCAACCACGCATACATATATGAATCAATATACCAACAGGAATTTACTTGAAATAAAATTTAATAATCTCAAATAAACCAGATCTGAACAAGTTAATAATTATGGGTCACATTGCCCAATACAAAAATTCAAGTAACAGATACAATTATTCAAATAAGCAATAGGAAATAATAATAGCAAAAACTCCAACATCTAGAATCTCAGATCACCTACTCTATCGGGCAGCTGATCTCCATGATCTGCAATTTAGCATATTGCAGGAAGAGGAAAAAAACAAAATGCCCGTCAATACAAGTTACGGGCCACTTGCAGTGCAGGCACAAATACAGGAAAAGAATAAATAAATAGAGTAACAGTAGAAACAATCATAGCATGGAATAGGCATGTCAACAAAATAGAATGACTAACTTAAATCAGGGAACAAAATCAAGTAACATGATATAATAACAGGTACAGGTAATATGTATCAAGTGTCACGCAAGCAGGTAAACAGGTAATCAGATATACAGGTAAACAGGTATACAGGTAGCATGTACAGGAAAGCATGTAACATGTGTCATGTTATGTCAAGTCTTGCATTATTACTATCTAGGTAGCACTTTATCCGTCCTAGGTTTTCACCACATGGTTGCTACATTCAAACAAGTTTCATTTAGATTTCGTAGTGGAGTCTATAAGGCCATGTACCCATGGATCAGGAAAAACAGGAACAGGAAGAGGTACAGGTACAGGTAGAATCTACTGGTCCTCTTCCGACTACACCTTCCTACAGGGAAGTGTGCAGTCAGGTAATCAGGTAAACATGTACAGTAGAACCTACTGGTCCACTTCCGAGTACACCTTCCTATATGGGAGCGTGCAGTCAGGTAATCAGGTAAACAGGATCGTGTATCATGTAGTCATGAACACGTAACAGGTGGAAAACACGGGCACCCTTCTAAGTACACATTTCTATATTTTCCACTACTAGATCTTTCTTTTAACCCTGGATTGATTATTTTGTTATTATTATCAAATAGGCATGTATGTGTCACAAAACAGGATAAGAATAACATGGTATAAACAAGTAACAGTTTCAGATTGAAAGATAAATATGTACAAGCGAAAGACAACTCATAAAGGATAGAACAACGAAAATTCTAGTTCAGGATAGCAAGACAGTACTGCACTAAATCTGGAATTTCCGTTGCTACAAATGTACAAATCAGGATCCGTCAGAAAATCTGAAAAATAGATTCTCGACCGAATCCATAAAATATATATACGTCATATGGTATTTCATAAAAACATGACTCAAAACAGAATTGTATCCAGAAAATGTGTTCAGCCAGAAATCAGAAATTTGTATTCATAAACAGGAAAACGGCATAAAATCTTACTGATAAAATCCAAGAAAAATCTGGGGTATTACCTAGTATGTTTAGTATCAGAAAATAAATTTTCATAATTTTTCAACATAGATAGAATAGTCAAGTAAAATCAGAAAGCGACAAGATACAGCAGTTTTGTAAATCTGGAATCATAAACACAGCAGTACCAAAACAACAATAGATTACGAAATATAAATCGAAATCCAAATCCATTAAAATGGTGAAAAAATAGATAGAGTAGGCTACAATTCATATTCATAAAGTTTTTATAAACAGCAAATAGAATCATGTCGAAATTATGTTTCTTTACTGAACAACATGAAAATTCTACAAGTATTGTAGTTGTTTGCAAGCATAGAATAGTGTATAAAAGTTATTAATTAAATCCACAAAAACTGGGAGTTAATCCCAATTAGGTCTGGTTGTACTCAACAAAATATTGGATCAAAATATTATCTTTAACATCAATAGAAAAATAAATAACCATACAGAATTTATATAAAACTGGATCTGGAATTTTAAACACATCTGTAGTAAAACAGCATTAACTTGCAACTCATAAATCGAAACTAAGATCTGTCAAAAAACCTCGAAAGTAAACAGAATTATCTAGAATTCATATTCACAAATAATTTTCATTTACTGACCTTAATCGGGTCTAAAATACTGAACAAAAACGGGGTAACAACAAAGGCAGAATTATTCTTCATGCATAAAATCAACCAAATCATAACAAAATGTGAACTAGGGTATACAAGCAACATGGCATAGGGTATTTAACAGATCTACAATGGATATACTACTAGTAACACGTCAAGCTTGCAAGATTCACACGTCATATTGTGGTTCATAGCCAACATACATATATGCAATAGGGATTAATTAGATCTAAGTTAAATTTCATGTCGTGTGTGTAACTAGAGACGACTACGGACGGATAAACACATAGAGACAAGATATAACAGGGATTTTGCACAGGAATTGTGTAATGACCCTAATTTTGACGAATACGTCTTATAAACTAACTAAATTCTACTAGTTATGAAAATTATTTTTGGTTAAAGAAATTATTTTTTTCTTACTAATAACCTACAACTATGCATATGAATATATGTGTATATATATGCATATATCTATGTCTTGTTGAGTTTGGGCTTGAAGGGCCCAAATGAAACAAAACAAAACAAATCAAAAATGGGACAAGCCCATGCATAGGCCGGCCAAGCATTGAGGGGAGGAGGGAAACATTAGGGTTTTGAGGGATCTTTTGAATTTAAAGGACCTCATCATGAGTCTTTAGCTTCTCCTACACTCCACCTCCCAAACACCCCAATCTCTTGCATGATGGGATGTTTTCCCATCTTCCCCGTGCTCTAAAAATCCGGCCAACTTTCTCCCATCTCCCTTCTCTTGTGTTTTAAAACCCCCTCTCTTCTACACTTCTCCTTTACAACTCCTACATTTTCCTTAGCCTCCAACCTTCACTCTTTACACTATTGTTACTGATTTGGAGTGAGAAGAAGAAGAAAAATCCAAGGAGAAGAAAAGAGAAGGCCAGAGCAAAGAGGAGAAGTAAGGAGCTCTAGAGGAGTCAAGAAAGAGGACCAACAAGCAAAGAGCTAGAAGGAGAACAAGCTACAAGCAAAGATGTGTGTTTCTAACCTTATGTTTACTTTTATGGTTGAATGGTGTTTGTGATGACTAAAAAATGACATGCATGCCCTAATAATGAACCTAACCAACTCGTTTTGTGTTAAGTAATCCAAACCAGAAAATCCTGTTAAAAGACTGAATTTTTGTTGTCAGTCCGTAGCTCATTGCATGAACACTACTTGGTATTTTGAACTGAAATTTTTAGAGGATGATCATATAGGTGTCGTATACCTTCAGTAATGTTTACAGATTTTTGTGTTTTTTCTTGATATTAAAATAAATTACGAACTTGCATGCTGGTCAGAATAGAAAGAAGCAGTTTTTATTGTTAATGTTGTGGAAAGAATGACTTGTATCTCACTGCATGCTTATGGGAATGATCTGAAATTTTAGTATGTCATTGTTGGAGGTATCTAAGACCTAAGTTTCAAATTTCATGAGATTTGTACCACTGTAGATATGTCAATAAAATTATACAAACTGAGCTATATATTTTAGTAAACAGAACTGCTGTTGTTACTGCCCTATTTTTGGATGACATTCAAAAGAACATAATTAGAAATTTGCTTGGTAGAATCACCTGATTTTTTAGAGTGTTGTAACATCATGTGTCAGGAACTAGATTATAAAATTTCATGATGATCTGACACTATATGCTATTTTAAATTGGTTTTTATCCCATGACTGTGTTGATCTGATCTGCTGTTCTGGAAGTCTGTATACTTGTTAAAGATGGACCCATAAGAGCCTCTAAACGGCCTTATCTGAAGAACCTTATAATTAGGAACTTTTAGTAGACACATAGACCTTTTTGGAATGACCAATAAATCCTAAGTTGGACAAGTATTTGATTTTATACGATTTTTTCAAGTGACGACAGAAACATAGTGAAACATAAAGCTCACTGGTTTGCACCATGTTCGTTAAGATGAGTTTGAACTTGTACTTTACTAGCTTAGAGTTGCTGTTTGAGGTCAAGAATCATGTTATTAGTGTGAATATGAGTTAAGACTTAATTGATCTAAAGTTTCTTGCTAAGAATAGCCCATAGTTGCTTGTAGACCCCAATATAGACAACATTGTCAATGTTTTGAAGTGAAAATTGTATTAGATGTTGGGGTATTATTGTAGACCACTTTGGGATGAAATTCATGCCCATTGTGTACTTGTACTTGCTGTCTACTTTGAGTAGAAGCATGGGGAGCGCCCGATCGCGATTCCTCAAGGGAATGGAACCGGGAATGACTCCATTTTGGCTTAAACGCCAAGTGTGTGCTTGGTGTTTGGAATCTCAAATGGTCGTTTTTAGGACTCTTAGAACCCCTTTTTAGGTACCCTTGGGTTAGGACTTACTCCTAGTGAAGTGTACCTCGTTGGGATACATCGGTTGAGTTTTGAGACCTTAGGATTAAGTCTTGTTGACAAATCTAGACGGGTAGAATATCACATCGAACGCATTGGAGGAGATGACTTGTGCACCGAAATACTTGTCGTACATGGATGGATTCCATGGTTTGTGTTTGGAGCTACCACATGTCAAGGACCGTGGAGCATTAAGTTTAGTAGGGAGCTATTTGTTGGTCGGGCCAAGGATGCGATCAAACTCCAAGCGTGGATGGCGGTTGCGGCAATCGACGGGGTCGATTCGCCGTGGGTTCGTGCCAAGTGTGGGCCGAGGTAGGTCAACCCTTGGGCCGGATTAGAAGGCTAGTTGAGTCCTAGTGTGTAATGGGTTGAGATCCATTATTGTTGAAGGTAACTAACTAGGGAGAATCTACAAATGGAACTGAACTAGTTGATCATGGCAAGCAAAGTTGATTACCAAGTTAGGGATTTGGAAATGGTGGATAGATCGCCTAGCTAAGGGGATGGATGATATGAAATAGTTCTAGAGGTTCATACTTCTAATAATAAAAAGAAAAGAGAATTAGAGTTTCGCTAGAGTGATGGTTTTAGTAATCGGTCGATAAAACAAATCTTGAATTCAACCTTATTCTTGGAATGGGGTGGCTTTGACACTTAGGTAGGGCTAGATCGAGTCTTGGTTGAATGTAAGGACAGGCACTAGCGAGGGTCTTTGCCTGTTAGGGGACGCGTGGCATCATCACGCCCGACCAAATCCTAAATTCGTTTAATGCGGACAGGGACCCTGAGCTGCCCTGGGGAATCGGGAAGACTCTGTGGGGGCTCCGCTGTCTTTGCAGAAATGCCTTTATGATCCGTAATAACCTTTGAGAAGGTTTGGAGTGTTGACGTCGTCTCGACTGCAAATTCTGTTCTAGTGTAAGGACGAGTGTAGCGGAGTTGGGAAAATCCTATATCTATCAGGTCCTTTGTTGATTAATGTGGGTAGACGGATTAGACGATATTTCGGTGAGCTAGACTCTATCAGGAATTGCTCTAGTCACTCGCAGAGAGCCCTTGTGTCCATATATCAGATTTTGGTGAGGTCCGGGGAGACATAGATACAGCAATATATAGGGTAAGCCGATTTAATTACAGTCACTCAGGGTAAGCCTGCGACTGGGACCCCGGGCATAATGGATAAAACATGAGAATTGGACACTACTAATGACAACAGTGACGGGTAAGCCGGACGACTGTAGCCTCACCATCTCTGGAATTAGAAACAGGAGAGAGCACAAGAGTAGGATGCATAGCAGGGGATCGAGCCCCATCAAACTGAAGAACATCGTTTGGTTGGGGGGTGTGTAGTATGGGATGCATATATTTCAACCAAGCGTGCATTAGCTTTAGGAGCATGTGTGCATAGTGTGCATTAGATTAGGTCATGGCATACACCGACACTTGCTTGACACCACCTTTTTTCTTCGCATCAAATATTATTTGTGATTGTTGAGGTTGGAATCGCTTATGGCGTAGAGAGGATAGTTGGATATAGTATTTCGTCAGTTTTAATCAACTGACGTGCCCACAGTTATAAGTGCAGGATTGCAGACTTGGGATCGCGGGAAAGCTCTAGCAGGGGAAAGCATCCAAGTAAAAGTTACTGTCCAAATTTATTGTACATTCTTGTTGTAACAATTAATTGTAATTGTTGTAATCATTGGACATTGTAATAACAATTTGATATAATAAAAGTTTTTAATTTCCTGTGATTTTTGTTGTGTTGTGACTCATTTGAAGAAAGATCCTGGAGAGTGTCACGAGTTCCTAAGTTAGGAATTCGGAGCGCTACAAATTGTCTCTAGGACAAACCTACACTACAGGCAGTATTTAATACTTGTATTACACAATAAAAAGAATACAAGTTACTTGCCTTATAGCCGACGACGAGAACGAAGCAAGAACAAGAATAACGGGAACGAATTTCTGGGCACGAACTCAACGAACGAACGAACGAACATGAGCCACACGAACACGCGAATGCACGAACAAGCAAACAAGCAATATTGAACACACGCACCCAAGACAGGGCAGCGAAGAGGGAGCACGAGGAAGAGGAAGAGCGACAATGGAGTGGCCGCGGGGCTGAGGCTGTGGTCGACGCAGGGAGGCAGGGAGGTTGGCCGTAGGTGGCGCTGCACTGTAGGGCGTCTAGAGGAGGGTGTGTCGGGGTTCGGCAGGTCACAGGGCGGCGCGACGGGGTCTGCTGGCGTCTGCTGCTGGCTACGTCGCGACCCCGGGAGAGAGCAGGGGAACGCCGAGGTGGGGTCGAAGGTAGAGGATGGATGGAGAGGGAGAGTGTATGGCAAGGGCAGGGTCTGCAGTGGAAGGAGGGGCTTGGAGGTCAGCGGGTACACGCAGAGGAAGGGGGAGAGAGGAGATCGAGAGTAGCGGCTGAAGGGTTTTGATATGAGGGGATATATATGGGTAGATATTAGGGTTACAGGCAGGGGGAGGGTGGAGGGGGGTAACGGGTAGGTATAGGGTTAGATTTAGGGTTATTGGGTTTTATATGGATCCAATAGGGAAATTGGGTATAGGATTAGGGTATTAAAGATCCAATAATAGAGATAGAACAACATGAATGAAAAAATATAAAAAAATAGGACATGAACAATGAAAATAATGGGGATCAAAGAAATGGCCTGATCAAACAGAGATGAAATAATATGGGACAATTGAATCAAGAAGATCAATTAAAACGACGACAATACAAATAAATGGGTATAAGAAAATGAAGACCGAAAACACGGTTCAAAAAGAGATACAATATGAATCAAATACTCAAAAATAAAAATACATCCAAAAATACAGAAAATGAAAAACAGGGGTTACAGTCGCAGTGGCGGAAGGGAACTCGGTGGTTACGGTGAATGGTGCGGTGGTTGTCGGCAGAGGGTAGGGGATCTGGGTTTTAATGTGCGGGAGGGCTGATGGAGAGGCTCGACGAGGTGCCGGCGTTGGGTTTCGGGCTAGGCAGGAGGAAGAAGATGAAGAGGGCCGGGGATAGAGGAAGTAGGGGAGGTAGAGGGTTTTTAATAATAGATATATTATAATGGTATTATAATGGGGGTGATTTAATAGGTAATTGATTTAGGGTTAGTGGGGTGGTTTATGAATTTGGTTTAATATGTTATAATGGGTTGTAATTAGGAGGAGTTCTATGCAATTATAGAAGATAAAGGGTTTGGGAATTAGCCATGAATTATTGGGTTGGTGTGGGCTTGTGGGTATGGGCTACATTAAAAAAATAAGATGAGGGATAAATTATTTGGGTTGGGCTTAACAACAAGAAAAGAATGTAGAGTGACTAGGATATAAGAAAATAATTGCAATTAAAATATATTTTGCTAGAAAATAAAATAACTAATTCTAGAAGGAACTAGGAATTTAATATGGGCTTACAAACTTTAGGGTAAAATGGGCTTGATAAAATAATACTAACCATCGAATGTATGTAATAGAGTTTAAAAGAACAAGGAGAAATACAAAAAAAAAATTTAAAGTACAATAGTATGAAGAAAATTAAAATACAATTCCGTATAACTGGAAATGGGGGTTACAACATCACCATGTTGAGTTACGAGAAATTCATCCCTCTCGAGTTGATGGGGTATCCTACTAAACTTATGTAGGCATTGTGCTACTTGAGCAGGTTGTTGTTCCACAACGATTTGTGGAGCCTGCACCATTTCCACCATTAGTTCGCTGCTACTTTGCGAAATTTGAATTTCATCAAGTTCTATCATTCTCCCACTGGTTCTCTTGGAGATGAATTCTCTATCTAGGAACGCAGCAGTCCGCGCGAAAAACACTTTGCCTTCAGTGGGATTATAGAAATAGTATCTCTTGGTTTCCTTGAGATGTCCTACAAAGAAGCACTTATCAGATTTGAGACCAAGTTTATTAGATACTTAGCACCTTACATAGGCTTCACAACTCCAAATCTTCATAAAAGACACACTAGGATGCCTCCCAGTCCATATCTCATATGGTGTCTCTTCAACCGTTTTAGATAGAAGACGGTTAAGTGTGAAAGCAGCTGTTAATAGAGCATATCCCCAGAAGGAGCTTGGAAGCCCCAGATGGAGCTTGAAAGGCCTGCATGGATCGGATCATGTCTAACAAGGTCTGGTTTCTTCTCTCAGAGACACCATTCCATTGTGGTGTTCCAGGATGAGTGAGTTGAGATATTATCCCACACTTTTTTAGATGATCATCAAAATCTTGGCTTAAGTACTCACCACCTCGATATGATCGAAGAGGTTTAAAAATTTTACCAAGTTGGTTTTGTACCACATTCTTGAATTCTTTGAACTTTCAAATGACTCTGGTTTGTGTTTCATTAAATACAAAAACACATTTCTACTGAAATCATCTGTGAATGTAATGAAGTACTGAAAACCTCATCTAGCCAATGGGTTGAAAGGTCCGCATATATCACTATGTATAAGATCTAAAAGATCACTAGCCCTTTCACCTTTTCCAGTGAATGGAGCTTTTGTTATCTTGCCCAACAAACAAGGTTCACATACCTCATGATTCAAAATTAAATGAGTCCAAGAATCTATCTTTATGGAGTTTGGATATGCGGTTCTCATTTATGTGGCCCAAACGACAATGCCAGAGGTAAGTTGGGTTCGTATCATTTGATTTGAATCTCTTACTATTTATATTATAGATGGTCATTTCGAGGTCGAGAATATAAAGTCCATTACTCAATTGTGCACTACCATAACATATATTATTCAAATAAACAAAACAACTTTTGTTCTTTATTATAAATGAAAACCCCTTCTGGTCCAAACAATAAGGAGAAATAATATTCCTACTAATAGCAGGCACAAAATAATAGTTCTCTAAGTCAATGATAAGCCCACTGGACAATGATAAATGACAAGTCCCTACAGCTAAAGCAGTAACTTTTGTTCCATTTCCAACTGTAGTTCCACTTCGCCTTTAGCCAATGGTCTCCTCCTTTTGAGATCATGCGCATTTACACAAATGTGAAATCCACATCCAGTATCTAATACCCAGGATGCAGAAGTAAATTGACTTCTATAACAAAAATACTTGTAGTGGATGTCTAACTTCCCTTCTTCTTCTTAAGCTCCTCCAGGTACTTATGGCAATTCCTCTTCCAATATTTGGTCTCACCATAGTGGAAGCATGTGCTCTCCTTGGCCACCCCTACCATTAGGTTTCAAGGCAGAAGTGCTGGGCTTGAAATTGCCATTGTCCTTCCCCTTGCCCTTGGATTTCTTAAACTTCTTTTTGCCATTGCCCTTACCTTTGGCCTGTTGTGCCATCATAATGATCTCTCCCTTACTAATATTCTACTCAATAGTTTCCAACATGCTTAGCAGCTCTGGCAAAGGTTTATCAATTTTATTCATGTTGTTGTTCATGACGAATTGATTATAACTTTCCGGCAACGATTGTAGGGTCAAGTCGGTGGCCAACTCTTGACCCAAAGAAAAATCAAGTCTTTCAAGGTTCTCTATGTACCCAATAATCTTGAGCACAAGAGTCCCAACAGGGCTTCCTTCTGCCAGTTTGCACTGAAACAGTGCATTTGAGACTTCAAACCTCTCATGCCTAGCCTGTTCTTGATAGAGCCCCTTGAGTTGTACGATCATATCGTAGGAATCCATGTTCTCATGTTACTTCTGAAGCTCAGAGTTCATGGTGGCTAGCATGAGACAACCAACATCTAAGGCATCATATTGATGCTTCTTATGAGCTTCCTTTTCGATGCGATAGGCACTTGCAGTAGGTGGCTCAGGAATTGGCTGCTCTAGAACATACAGCTTTTTCTCATGCCTAAGAACTATCCTCAGATTTCTGTATCAGTCTAGAAAGTTTGTCTCGGATAGTTTGTCCTTCTCAATGATAGATCACAATGATAGATTATTTGATGTGTTTGATGTCATGGTAATCTATCAACAAAAATGTGCAGAGTAAATATTATGTAACGCCCCGAACTTCCTATATGGAGAATTCGAGACACGAGCCAGGACCTTTACATTCAATTAGACACAATACATAGAAAAACAGGAAAATTTAAAACTTTTTACTTGATACAAATATTACAAGCTGAATGTTTCCATTGTTTCAATATATTACATCAGAGTATACATGAACGAAATAATAAACATCGGGCTCTTCACTTGGAAGCCATGCCTTGACTAGAGTTCTCCCGAATTGGTGATCCTGTATCCACAACCTATTTGAGTAGGGACGTCAGTACATATACTGAAGCTTAAAGGCTGATGACTAGCAGCGAATCTCAAAAACAAACATATCATAAGCATGGTAAAATGTGCCGGTGTAGTTTAAGTGTTCGTGAGTGCTATGACTTAGAATCTAATGAAATGCCAACTAAAGCTATGATGCACTTATTCTAATGCAAGCGAGAATCTGGAGTTGTATGCATCCCATAACTACATACGTCCATATCACGCCGTTCTCCATATTTAGGGATTTGAACCCATGTTATGAATTCTACTTTTGTAAACAACCAGTTCCTGACAGATACAACGTGACTGATGAGGTTGCAGACGTGGTCAAGTCTCACCAATGTAGTACGCTCATGGTGTCTATGTTTTTCACTACTACCCGGTGTACCAGACCTCACTCAAAAGCCAGACGAACGCAGGGTATCCGCAGCACAGGATAGCACGAAGCCTACCCTATGGCACCTATAACTCATAGACCGTGGTCTAAGGTCCGTTCGCTTCCTCGGCATAGAACGTGACGGAATTCCGGGGTCCATCCCCTAGTTCCGAAAGGAGAACCTCCCGTTCTTATCATGGTACTTCAGAAATTAACAGAGTGAGATACGCAACTCGTGCTCCCAACTCGTGAGAAGGCACAGTACGTATCCCTTTGATGGGAAGGTACAACCCAATAACACTACCTAGTGTCAGCCTATAGGACGAGTTGGATCATAGGGTATCACCCCTAATACCAGTTCTTCCCTTTGGGCAAAAATGGTTAAGTAATGATCTTTATAAGTTACTACCCTAATGATGTCACCAAACCTACACAATCTTACGGGGTTTTCAATTTAGACTTTCTTAAGATTTTCATGGTCCAACTCGTGGCCTATCGATCCAAGACACCGGTGACGGGATCTCCCTCACTCATCACTACCCCTAACTTAGATCTCGTCAACATTCTCGGCCCGCGATCAACCCACACCAGTTAAGATCCGTCGATGCACGAGGTGTGATTTATCTATAGTTTCCAAGGTGGTAAGATACAAGTCTTGATGGTCGATGACCCCTAGGGTAACTATAAAATCCTGGACGAACTTCTATCAAGCTAATAATAATAGTGACTTTTCCAACCATTATTACCCATACATTGAAGATGAAGAACATTCACATGATATGGTCCAATTTTAATTAGAACCACACACAACTAGAATTCATGGGTTCTCTTTCCCAAATTTGAACTAGAACAACATGCAACTAGGTTCATGGGTTCTTTCCCAAATTTAAGCTAGAACACATGTAACTTGGTTCATGGGTTCTTTCTCAAATTTAAGCTAGAATCACCTAGAAACTAAATGCATGGGTTCTTCGTCAAATTGAGTTAGAACTCTCATGGAACTAATTTCATGGATTTCTTTTAGAAATTGAACTATAATGTACAACTCAAACATGCATGGGTTCTTTTAGCATCCTAGAGTAATTAGAGCATGCTACTACAATATACAACTCAAGCATGCATGGGTTCTTTTTGAAATTTTTACTAGAACAACTACAACTCAAGCTTGCATGGGTTCCTTTGAAATTTTTACTAGAACAACTACAACTCAGGCATGCATGGATTCTTTTGAAATCTTTACTAGAACAACTACAAGTCAAGCAAGCATGGGTTCCTTTGAAATTTTTACTAGAACAACTACAACTCAAGCATGCATGGGTTCTTTTGAAATTTTTACTAGAACAACTACAACTCAAGCTTGCATGGGTTCTTTTGAATCTTTTACTAGAACAACTACAACTCAAGCATGCATGGGTTCTTTTTGAAATCTTTACTAGAACAACTACAACTCAAGCATGCATGGGTTCTTTTGAAATCTTTACTTGAACAACTACAACTCAAGCATGCATGGGTTCCTTTGAAATCTTTACTTAAACAACTACAACTCAAGCATGCATGCGTTCTTTTGAATCTTTTACTAGAATAACTACAACTCAAGCATGCATGGGTTCCTTGGAAATCCTTACTAGAACAACTACAACTCAAGCATGCATGGAAGTAAAACTTATAACAATTATCAAGGACTTTACCTACATATTACAGAGACTACTTTCTTAGGAATTTCTACATATTACAAGGACTACTTCTGTCATGAATTACAAGTCTTACATATTACAAAAATCTAATTTTATTGAATCTACAAATCCTACATATTACAAAACCTAGTTTTCTTTAATCTACAAGTTTCTACATATTACAAGGTCCACTTTTTTGTGAACTAGAGTTAGTAGAGACTTAATCTTTAATATGGTAGGAAGCAACATACAATAAAAGAACTCATCTTTTATTAGCTTGTTGAGTTCCACAACCCCAAATTGGGTATGTAAGTATTCTCACTTCACTAATATTTATATGCTCATAGTTTTAGTCCAAGTTGTATAGTTTTGTGTTAACAAAAATAGAAATAATAACAACAATAATCATATCAAGCTAAAGATTTCATCTTTATGGGTTTTTAGTGAGTTCTACCCTTCAAAACTTTTCATGTGATCATTTTTTATCCACACTACTCATATGCACATAACAATTAGTCTAAGTTTTTAGTTTAGCAAAAATAACCATAGCAACAACAATAACCATAACAAGGTTTTAAAGAATCAACCTTTATGTTTTTGTTTAAGTTCTTTCATCCTTCTTTTCATGTGATCACTTTGATCCATACAACCATTTATATTCTTAAGATTTAGTCCAAGTTGTTATAGAACATACACATACAACATACAACAATAAAAAAAAGAACAAAAACAATATAAAATAAAAAGTAGAGAAACCCCCACCTTTTTGGTTTCTATGTAGGAAGAACTAGCCAAGATTCCTTCTCCTTCCTCTTAGCTCCTGTAGAGAAAACCTACAAATGAAGAACTCTCTAGTTAGGGTTTCTTTCTCTCTTTCTTTTGCTTTCTTTATTTTTTTCTTTTGGCAAATGAGGCAAGAAGTGAAGGAGGGGGTATTTATAGGAGGAATGAGAGGGCGAGGGTGTAAAATGTACTAGGGTTTTTGCAAAGACCCCCATGGATCAAGGGGTGGCCAGCCAATTGCTTGATGAGGTGGAGGAGTGAGGTGGAGGAGTGTTCTAGTAGAAATACACCTATTAAACTCTTATGTATTTCCATTAATCCTAAATCCTAAGTTTAACCTTCCAAAAAAATCCTAGCCATCCATTTTCTTATTAATCATAACAAAAATAAGATATTTTTGTCCAAAACACATACTACACGATTTGTACAAATGTACGAAATCGATACAATACGCATACGTATATATTAATATATATACAGTTAATTTTTGTTTGTTAAACCGCACAATCCGTACAAAAATAAATTAATTCCGAAAATAATATAAAAAATAATAATTTTATTATCGGCTCGGAAGATTCTAGTACCAAAACAATATAATGCATATACATATGGACTGGTATACATACAAATGATGATTATTAATTAAACTAAGTAATATCCCCCAAAAATATTTCAATTCTAAAAAAATAAAATTCAATAATTCAATAATTAAATAATTAAATAATAAAAAATATATATTATTAATAACTGATTGGGATATTACATATCATGTCATTAAAATATATAATAGAAATCAGTAAGGTAACCATCAACAGAAATATGCAGAGTATGTATCATGACATTGAAATAATTAATAAGTTCTTTTATTAAATATACATCCTACTATTTTTTTTCAAATCAACGACCCTCATCATTGACTCGAAAAATCTCATCGTAAGATTTTCCAGTAGGCCAAGATCCATATTTCACTTAGTTCTGAGTCGGGTTTGGCTGGTCACCCAAAATACAGTTATTTAGGTAGGGAATGCTTTCCAATTTCATCATATGCAACTCTTGGATAGTTGGGTGAATAACACTTATTCTATTCTATCTCATAGACTAAAGCCCAACTCTATTCCTCTAAACTTTCAATCCTATTGAAATAGCCTAGTTAAGTCAGAGTCAATAGTTGGCAGTTGAATATTACTTTTATCCCATCACGTCTCAACATGATAGATAAAGGCACCCTGCTTTGGCAGACCTACACTTAATCGATCCTAGCCTAGCGAGTGCCACGCATTGGAAGACATCTTATTATGACTCAATATTTACTTTGATGGATTTTGTTATTGTACTAATTTATCTCACCAGCTATTATCCTTTAGCATGCAACAAAAAAAGAAAACAATGCATCTCATACAACATAAAAGTATAAAATATATATGACATGGTTTCGGCCCCTAACACATTTATACTCCCAAGCCAATGAGAGTATCAATAATCAAACATAAGGATTATAGTGTCTTCTCCAAGCAGCTTCCCAGTCAAGTCCTTGTATGGTTGCCAATTCCTTGTCTCCACAGTGAGAATATATTTACATATAATGAAAGAATGTACAATTGGAGTGTTGAAAGAAATGATTAAATTCAGAATGTAGAGAGAAAAGCATGACACGTAGATCGTATTTAAATTACAATTAGAATGTAGAAAGAGGAACGACACGCATGTTATATTAAAATACCAAAACATAAACCATACATCACAAAACATAAACCATGCATCACAGAATTAAACCATGCATCACATAACTAAAGCCACAACCATGCACCATGCATCACATAACATAATAAACAAAGAATTTGTTGTTATAAATTTATTTAGTTTATCTGAAAATGATTGGTTTTTGGGGAATCAATATTGTTACCCTACGCAGAGTTAAAACGGGGTGCGAGGTCAAAAAAATTGCCTTATCATCCCTTGCCACCGCCAGTGCATGAACTCTTCAAGTTTTAAGATACCCTAACGCCACTGCAAATGATGCGGATGCACGAACTCTTCATGCTTTAAGAAATCCTAACGTCACTGCAAATTACATCTTGCTGCTCCAGGGTCTTCAATGGTTCCAAACTGAGGGCTACCCTGGTGTGGCATCTGTGTTAACAACCAACACATAAACGAATCATTATATTGCAATTGTTGCAAAAACTAAATCACATATGAATCTTTCTTCCAAACGTGCGAACATATCATGAATAATCACATATTATACATATGGTTTCGCAAGTGGCTCTGATACCACTGTTAGGTTTTGAGGGCAATCATAGATTACACAGCGAAAAAAATCACAAAATATCGAAACTGAGCCATGAATCCATGTGAAAACCATAAATCGTGTTAAAGAGTTATACCTTAAAGATAGATCTTGTGTCTTTAAAATATACCAATCACAGCACTACAAAGGTTGCGGTGCCTCTACTGTATCCACATGAACGGATTAAATCGAGCACTCCCTCACGCCGCGGTTCTTGCTGCGGGAAGGGGATGTTCCTCACAATTTCTTGTAACACCCTGAATTCCAAATAAGGCCGAATTCAAAGTTCCACAGGATCTTTACACTTCTCTTCGTACAATTTTACAAGGAAATAAAAACTTTTATTACATCAGAGTTACATTTCAATAGCAAAGTTACAACAATTACATGAATGAAATAAAACAAACTTGAATAATTCTTTAAGCATCAATTCCTCCTTAGTCTTTTTCATGCACTTTATCCTGCATAGAAACTGTGGGCACGTCAGTTCATTCAACTGATGCAAGGATATAATACATCAATTTTCTCTTACTTAGAAAGCACACACTTGTCACAAACAAAACTACATGGACTATCCTATTGATATCGTGTTATGCTGTGCACTTAGTCCTTAATGCAGTTATTTATATTACATGACACTAATGTGCACTTGTTCGGATTCTATGCATCACATACTATATAGGTCCGAGGGCAAGCCCTTAATCGTACTTCATCTTGTAGGTTTCAATCTCTTGCCAGGATTTAAACTACTACGTTAACTACGATAAGTATCCTAGGTATTCTATGAGTTACGAGCCCACGTCCAGGCATCCTGGAGAGAACCCCATGCACTGACACATGACTCATCATGTAGGCATCCTATGGTCAATTCACCTCCGCCATGGACGATGGCACCACCCGTAGTCACCAAATACCCCACAAGCGTCGCCACCAGGACGGTACTCTGAAGTAGTATCCACGCCCTAATCATGACGCATCATGAGGACATCTTGTGAATACTCTCACGCTGCCAATCCAGTGGCCCTCATACTCATGTTTTTGTCTTACTTTCATCACATCTTCACTATGTATCTAGTTCTTAAATTATTGGAATCATGAATAAAATCAATCCCCAAGAGTTAGCACTTCCCCTATACAGGTCTTACACATTAATTCAACAACATGACCCAAACTTGGTCTTTTCATTTTAAATCTTATCTCAAAGAATTCATTCAACGCCAGTATGAGGCTTAGCTACACTTTGGTCCTTTAATCTCATTTCATGTTCACAGATTTGAGTATTCATACTCATAAGATCTTTCTCATAAATCAACATGATTTCTATTTCATTCTTATGTACAATTTCATGTATATCACTACAATTCATTAATTCACTTTTCAACATTCATACATACACTTCACAAAATTTCTGTACATTCATAATGTCATCCTTCCACTTATTAGGCCAAATTACATTTATCTTACTTAAATTTTCCATGTCACAATTTCCATTTTAAAAGTAACTCTACACAGCAAGTATTTATTTAATTAATCAATATTATATTCTAAGAAATTGTATCAAGTTTCTTTTTCTCAAATAGCCTTTAGTTCTCATTATAATAGGTCAAAATGAAAGAAACAATTTTCATGAAGTCTAGGAATTTTTAGAATAAATCTAACAATTTTTTCCTCGGTTTTTAGAACACTTGAAAACTATTTTTTTTTTGAAATATTTCATCAGCCGAAAACCGTGATAGTCGACTGTTGAGATGGGCCAGTCGACTGTTCTGCGAGGATTTAAAACTCGAAAACCAATAGTTAGGACCGTGACAGTCGACTATTAAAACATAGCAGGTCGACTGTTCTGCAACTAAAATCAGAAATTTATTACCTGACAGTCGACTGTCGACTCTAGTTCGGTCGACTGTCGATTGCACCAGGTTGCAATTTAAAGTATATCATGAATATATTTTCAACATTAAAATTCAACAATTTAGCACTACCATTATCACAAAAGATTGTTTTCTTATTTTCTTTTATTTCTACAAACATTTCTAGGACAAAATTCTCTTTTATTACACTAGTGTTCCCTTAATTTAGACAATACAACTTCAATGGTTCACTTAATTAACTAATCATTACATAAGCACAATTTTCTCAATTTAGCATGGCTCAAACATATGTTTCATGGCAATATGATCAATTATAGCATGGAAATCATAAGTGTATCAACTAGCAAGTCAATTCACCAAGCATTTATTTTTTCTACAATTTTTCTCTATATACACAAACATGGGCCAATCTACTTAGTTTTTCTTAGCAATTTTATCAACCAAACTCTAACATGATATCTAGTTAGAAGTTTGAGAAAATCACCCACCTTTATGGAGAGAAACAACTAAGAACTCCTAAAATCTCATAGAATAAACGATTGGATCCCCTCCTAGCTTGTGCCACCAATTTGACTTCTCCTCCTAGCTTGAGTGGAACCCGAGCTCCCCTTCTTGCTCCTATGGTGTAGGTCGGCCACCTCTTGAAAGAACACACACAAATAAATCCCTCAATCTTTTACTCACCAAAACTCTCAATCTTTTCTCACTCTAATCTTTTCTTTCTTACTCAATTCTTCTAGAGTACTAAATGAGAAGAACTAGGGGGTATTTATACAGTTTTTGAGTGAGAATAGATGGCTAGGATTAAATCAAATGGTTAGGATCAAAGGCTAGGATGAGTTAGGGAGGTGTAGCAACTACCCATGATTGAGAAACTACCTCTCCAATACTTCCATCTCTCCCTCTCACTTTGTCCACCATCCGGCCACCTCCAAACACATGCTAGTGCAATGCACGTGTTGTCAAAACACCCCTCTAGTTACTAGTTTGTACAAGCTTAATTAATTTAATTTGCTACAAAACCACTCTACAAAACTACTCTACGCTACAAGTCATGTTAATTAAAGAGGATTTAATTAATGGGCTCACACTAATGGGCTCACACTAATGGGCTAAAAGTCCATGGGTTTCTAAATAAATTGATTAATTAATTAGGGTGGGCTAGAATGAGACAAATAGGCCTAGAGTTTAAATAGGCATTCTAAATAAGAAAGAGGATAATTAAAACATTTGTTCATGAAGAATAATTTTTAGGAAAAAATGTACTATAAATTTGCACGTGCACAACACGTGAAATTAAACAACTCTTATTTAATTATAGCTGAAAATTCAGGATGTTACAGCACTCCCTCCTTAGAATAGTTCCGTCCCCAGAACTACGCTTAAAGAGAGAAAACAAAATTGTAACGCCCCGCACTCAACTCATACGCACACAATTAACTAAATTCTAGCCACGCCCACCACAGGCTGCCTCAAAAGGGTGTCCGGACGTTGGGTACCCTTAATCCTTGGCTAATCCTATATATCCTTCTTTCCTTCCTACTATCCCACCGATATGGGATATTTTCCCCATGGTCAATCCCGGTCAAAGCACCACACACACACACTTCCATCCTTTCTTTCATTCATTCATTCATTTAATACCATCTATAGCCTCATTGATCATCTCATAGGCTTATCACACCATCAATTCCCATAGGATCTTCTATAGTCCACCAATACCCACTCATTCTTTCCTTCTTTCTTTTTCCTTCATTCCACGTCACTAACCATCCTTCCATTCTTTCTTTTCTACTACTACTATATATATATATATATATATATATATATATATACTATACTATACCATATAATATATATATATACTCTCTAGAAATACGGGGTCTCACATTCACCCCTCTTAAGAATTCAGCGTCCTCGCTGAATACGGGACATGTAATCTAGCACAGGATCGTCTTTCTAGTCGAATGTAGACTTATCTCCTAATCACTGCCCACACAGGGTCTTACGCATCTCATACACATATCACTCACTTCCTATATACAAGTCCTACATTCGATATCGAAAGTTGGCTCTGATACCAACTGTAACGCCTCGCACTCAACTCGTACGCACACAATTAACTAAATTCTAGCCACGCCCACCACAGGCTGCCTCAAAAGGGTTTCCGAACGTTGGGTACCCTTAATCCTTGGCTAATCCTATATATCCTTCTTTCCTTCCTACTATTCCACCGATATGGGATATTTTCCCCATGGTCAATCCCGGTCAAAGCACCACACACACACACTTCCATCCTTTCTTTCATTCATTCATTCATTTAATACCATCTATAGCCCCATAGATCATCTCATAGGCTTATCACACCATCAATTCCCATAGGATCTTCTATAGTCCACCAATACCCACTCATTCTTTCCTTCTTTCTTTTTCCTTCATTCCACGTCACTAACCATCCTTCCCTTCTTTCTTTTCTACTACTACTACTACTATATATATATATATATATATATATATATATATATATATATATATATATATATATATATATATATATATATATATACTCTCTAAAAATACGGGGTCTCACAAAAATACCACAAGAAAATAGAAAAGAGAAGAAAAGAAGATACAAATCAAACAAAGAGCTCAGGATGATCTTTTATCATCCTCTCTTCAGATTCCCAAGTAGCCTTTTCAACCAACTGGTTTCTCCAGACTACTTTGACCATCGGTATCGTCTTGTTCCTCAAGACTTTTTCCCGACGATCCACAATCTCAACCGGGAGCTCAATGTAAATCCAGATCCAACTGCAAACCCTCCGGCACTTCGGGTAAATGGTGACTCGGATCTGGAATGTAACCTCTCAGCATAGACACATGGAAGACATTGTGCACCTGAGACAACTCTTCCGGCAACTCCAATCGGTAAGCAGTTTTCCCAATTCGCTTCAATATCTTGTACGGGCCTATAAACCTTTGGGATAACTTCCCACCTCTGCCAAAGCGAATCACACATTTGCTAGGTGATACCTTCAAAAAGACAAAGTCACCAACCTCGAATTCAAGGTCCCTCCTCCGGTTGTCTGAATAGCTCTTCTGCCTACTCTGAGCATCCACCAACCTCTTCCTGATCAGAATGATCTTTTCAGAGGTCTGCTGCACGATCTCAGGCCCAAACATTTGCCGCTCTCCAACTTCAAACTAGCAAACAGGTGTCCTGCACTTCCTGCCATACAGAGCTTCGTACGGCGCCATCCCGATACTAGTCTGAAAACTGTGTTGTAGGCAAACTCCACCAGAGATAGATACCTTTTCCAACTGCCTCCAAAATCTAGAACACAACACCGAAGCATATCCTCAAGAACTCGATTGACTCTCTCAGTTTTCCCATCGGTCTGAGGATGGAATGCAGTGCTGAAATCCATCTTGGTACCCAAAGCTATCTGAAGGCTCCTCCACAAATGCGAAGTAAACCGTGCATCAGACACAATGGTCAACAGAACACCATGAAGCCTGACAATCTTCCAACATACAGCTCGGCCAACTTGTCTATAGACGAAGTGAGTTTTATCGCCAAGAAGTGAGCAGACTTGGTTAGTCGATCGACTATGACCCAAATCGCATCATTACCCTTCGAACTCTTGGGTAAACCCGTAATGAAATCCATGCTGATGTTATCCCACTTCCACTCCGGAATAGGTAACAGTTGCAATAAACCTCCGGGCTTCTGATTCTCGGCTTTGACCTGCTGACAGATCTTACACTTCGCCACAAACTCAGCCATATCTCGCTTCAAACCTGACCACCAGAAATGTTGCTTGATGATCTTATACATCTTGGTACTCCCAGGGTGTACAGACAAAAGAGTAGCATGTGCCTCCTGAAGAATACTCTCCATCAATTCTGCTTGATCCGGAACACACAGCCTCTCTCCAAACCACAACACCTCATCCCTGATCCGAAACTCCAACAACTTGCCAGCACCAACCTGCTCCTTCATCTTCTGAATCTCTGCTTGTTCCCTCTGACTTGCACTAATCCTTTCATTCAGCATGGGCTGAAGCCTCAACTGAGCTAAGGATGCTCCCAAACCTTGCAGAACAACCTCAATACCAGTCCGATCCAACTCCTCTGCAAGACGCCTCTGAGTTGTAATCAAACTAGCCAAACTGCTCTTGCGGCTAAGTGCATCAGCAACAGCATTAGCCTTCCCAGGATGGTACTTAATCTCAGGACGAATGTCCTCAAGTACTTCCAGCCATCTTTGTTCCCTCAAATTCAGGTCTTCTGCTGATAGATGTACTTCAAGCTCTTATGGTCTGTGTACATGTTCAGCTTCTCACCATACACGTAATGTCTCCATTGCTTTAAGGCGTAGATAATCACAGCCAACTTCAGATTATGAGTCGGATAATTCTTCTCATGCAGTCTATACCCATATGCAATCACTTTTTCTTCTTGCATTAAGACACAACCAAGTCCACGATGTGAAGCATCGTTGTAGACATCATACTCAACACCTGCTCTAGGCAAAGCCAAAATGGGAGCAGTAGTCAGCTTCTCTTTTAACTCCTGAAAGCTTGCCTCGCACTACTCAGTCCACTTGAAGTTCACATTCTTCTTGGTCAGACCAGTGAGCGGCACGGCTATCTGAGCATAGCCCTGAACGAACCTCTTGTATTATCCAGTTAGCCCAAGGAAACTTCTGATTTCCTTCACTGTAGTAGGCCTTGCCCAATCTTTCACCGCCTCTATCTTATGAAGATCAGTTGCCACAACCTCCTTAGAAAGGATGTGACCCAGGAATGCCACCTCAGATTTCCAGAAATCACACTTGGATAACTTGGCATACAACCCATGCTCTTCCAGTTTCTTCAAAACGGTAGCCAGATGCTCTGTGTGCTCCTCTTCCAACTTGGAGTACACAAGGATATCGTCGATAAACACCACGATGAAAGAATCAATAAACGGCCTCAGAACTCTGTTCATCATATCCATAAAGATTGCAGGTGCATTCGTTACTCCAAATGGCATAAATAAGAATTCGTAATGCCCATGTCGAGTTCTGAACGCAGTCTTATGCACATCTTCAGCTTTCACTCGAACCTGATGGTATCCTGATTGAATATCTATTCTAGAGAAAATAGTTGCTCCTTGTAGATGATCGAACAAGTGATCAATTTGTGGAATAGGACACTTATTCTGAACAGTGACCTTATTCAGCTCTCGGTAATCGATGCACATCCTCATAGAACCATCCTTCTTCTTTACCAACAGCACCGGTGCTTCCCAGGGCGATGCACTCGGTTGAATAAAGCCTTTCTCCAATAGTTCCTTAATCTGTCGTTTGATCTCATCCTGCTCCACAGGTACCATCCTATACGGTGCCTTGGAAATGGGTGCACTCCCCGGCTGTATAGTGATGCTGAACTCTACATCACGATGCGGGGGTAACCCAGGCAAATCTTCCAAGAATACAGTCGGGTAATCCCAAACCACTGGAACTTGCTGCACCTCTACAGGAACCTTCTTCTTGCTGATAGCTGCCACCAGATCTGAACATCTCTTCTTCCCTTGGAAAATAACTTCGGGACCACCTGGAGCCTTCACTGTTACTTCCTTGGTCTTGCATTCGATGTTCGCATTATACACTGACATCCAATCAATGCCAATGATAACATCGACCCCCAGGATATTCATCTCGATTAGATCAATCCCGAAAATTCTAGCCCCAATCTGGATCTCGCAGTCCACATAGTACCGATCAGTGGTTAGAGTCTCCCCTGATAGAGTAGCTACTGCTAAGACCTTGCCGGGAAAAACCTTCGGTTCGACTCCCAAGACTTTAGCAAACTTAGGTGATATAAAAGTATGAGAGGATCGAGTATTGAACAAAACAACAGCTTTCTTTCCATTCAAATAAAGCTCTCCTATTACATAACACACACTCGTTACATAACAGTTCACTAAAATAAGTAGGAAAAAGAGAACAGCAGAAAAACTTTTAAACATCCTCCCTCGTACCAGTGATGACGTGATCCACTACATCAGCATCAGCTTCAGTCAAGGCAAGTACTCGCTCCTGCTGGTTCGGCTTCTTCCCAGCCTGCTGAGTTGGTCCATTACGGACAACATCTTGCAGCTTAGGGCACTGAGACTTGTAGTGGCATGTCTCTCCACAGGTGAAACAAGTCACAGGAGTTCTCACCCAAACATTCCCAGGTCTTCCAGCCACATTAACAGCTTTCGCCCCAGTAGGTTTGAACATTTGAGCCAGCGGCTGCCCTCTGACATTCCCAGAAACTGCGGGCCTCTTCCCAACATGCCAGTTGCTCCTCTGGTTCTGAGCGGCATGAAACTGCTCCATATCTTCCTCCGTATCTGCAGCTCGCTTGACCAACTTGTCAAACCTCCTGATACCAAGGGGTATCATCTTGGACCTCAGACTTGGCCTTAATTTGTGCTCGAACTTCCGAGCTTTCTTCGCCTCGTCTATCACAAGTTCGGGAGCATACCTCGAGAGCTGAGTAAAACTTGTCTCATACTCTCTAACTGACATACCGCCCTGCTGCAGCACCAGGAATTCCATAGCCTTCTTCTCCTGGACATCAGATGGAAAGTAGTGACTGCGGAACTCCTCCAAGAATTCCTCCCAGCCAAGAACAACATCTCCCATCGTTCGCTTCATGGACTGCCACCAAACAGCTGCGTCCTTCTCGAACTGTAGTGCAACCAACTTCACCTTGCTGGCTTCCGGAGTTTCCAAGACTTCAAAGATGGTCTCGACCTGCCTGATCCAATTGTCAGCCGCATCTGGGTCTGACTTCCCCTCAAACACGGGTGGTTTCATCCTCTTGAATGATTCCACGAGTTTGATTGCCTCAGGTACTAGATTTGCAGGCATCCTCCCCTAGTTCTGATTCATGGCAATGGCGTTGAGGTCTGATAGACTCTCGCCAACTCCGTTTCCAAGTCAATCCCATCTCCATTTCTAGCTCTTCTTCCAGCCATATTCTAATGCAACAGATCCATTAAATTCGAAGTAGAAGACATAAATTTAAATCAACTCTTCATTTCATTGAATTCAAAGCTTGTACATTCAAATTTAAAATATTTCTGACATCAAATGAAAGCAGTAAGAAGATACAATATTCTAGTTCCTACGGTTCCTCTTGGCTTCTCGAAGCTCTTTCCGTTCCACCACTTCCTCCTTCAGTACATCGTACACGTTCTTTCCCTTCTAGAGATCCCAAATACGATGACTAAGAGTTGCAATATCCTCCTTGTACTTCACACACTGAGCCTACAGTAGCTCTGCTCTCTCCCTCTGGGTCTCTACTTGGCTCGGAAGAGACACAATAAGACCACTCGGAACTGGCACTTCCTCGTCGGAGGAATCATCAGATGAATCCGGAGGTGGAGTGATCTCTCGGGACTCAGGCCATTCCTCTTCAAATTCTTCGGGATCTTCTTTGTCGGAATCAGCTTGTCCGGGATAGTAATCCTCTTCGATTATGTGCCAATCATCATCGCCTGCTGGGTCGAAGTGGTTTGCCATCTTGGAGAAAGAAGAAGAAGTATAAATCATAGAGCAACACAAATGTAAATGACTTACATTTAAATCTCTATACTCAACACACGCTCTAATGTCCACTCTAGGGTGTCGTTTCTTATAAATTTCTACTACTTGGAAGCGTAGCTCTGATACCACTCTGTAACACCCCGAATTCTAAATAAGGCCGAATTCGAAGTTCCACAGAATCTTTACACTTCTCTTAGTACAATCTTAGAAGGAAATAAAAACTTTTATTACATGAGAGTTACATTTAAACAAGAAAGTTACAACAATTACATGAATGACATAAAACAAACTTGAATAATTCTTTAAGCATCAATTCCTCCTTAGTCTTTTTCATGCACTTTATCCTGCATAGAAACTGTGGGCACGTTAGTTCATTCAACTGGCGCAAGGATATAATACATCAATTTTCTCTTACTTAGAAAGCACACACTTGTCACAAACAAAACTATGGGGACTATCCTATTGATGTCGTGTTGTGCTGTGCACTTAGTTCTTAATGCAGATATTTATATTACATGACACTAATGCGCACCTGTTCGGATTCTATGCATCCCATACTACATAGGTCCGAGAGCAAGCTCTTAATCGTACTTCATCTTGTAGGGTTCAATCTCTCGCCATGATTTAAACTACTACGATGACTACGGTAAGTATCCTAGGTATTCTATGAGTTACGAGCCTACATCCAGGCATCCTGGAGAGAACCCCAAGCACTGACATATGACTCATCATGAAGGCATCCTATGGTCAATTCACCTCCGCTGTAATGCCCCTGCACCTAGCTCAGACAATTTATACAATTTAGAAGACAAATTAGATACTATGTAGTACAGCTGCCCAACACAGGCTGCCTTTCAAAAGGTGGTTAACCGAATTGGTGACTCTTGATCATAGGCATAATTATTTATATATTATTTAATCTCTTGATTTAACCGATATGGGATTAATCTCACTTACCTTTCTCCCGGGTGAACAGTAGCAACAGCACCCAAAGGTGGGCCCAGCTTTGCAACGTCAGCAAGGCAGGGTAAACTGCCTCTCATTCAATACCCGGGTGGGGCCCAATGGCCTGCACACATCATCAGCATATTCAAATTGTAACACCCCGAATTCCAAATACAACTGAATTCGAGATTTCCACAGGATCTTTTCGTCTCATTCGGTACAATTTTACAAGGAATTGAAAACTTTCCATTTTACATCAGAGTTACATGAGATTTTACACTTTACATTTTACAGCAGAAGCATATAACACAATAATTTACATGTAATGACAGTGGAAGCAATTTACATCATTCAAATAAATATACATCAACAATGAATAATTTGTAAGCATCAGTTCTCCTTTCAATTTTATCAAGTCATTTATCCTGCATACAAAACTGTGGGCACGTCAGTTTATTCAACCGACGAAAATTATACATGGCCATCCTCTCTATGCCAGAAACAGTATAACGATTCTCATTTCTTAACAAATCACAAACTTGTTCACATATCAAACTAAAGGAAATACCCTATTGATGTCGTGTTGTGATTGTGCACTTAGTCCTTAATGTAATTATATATATTATATGACACTAATGCGCACTTGTTCGGATTCTATGCATCCCATACTACATAGGTCTGAGGGCAAGCCCTTAATCGTTCTTCATCTTGTAGGTTTCAATCCCTCATCATGACTTAATCTACTACTGTAACTACGGTAAGTATCCTAGATGTTTTCCGACATACGAACTCATATCTAGGCGCCCTGGAGGGAATCCCAACGCACTGACACATGACTCATCATGCAGGCATCCTGTGGTAATTCAGCTCCTACCATAGACATGACACCACCCGCAGTCGTCAAACACCCCACGAGCGTCGCCACCGGGACGGTACTCTAGAGCAGTATCCACGCCCTATCATGACTCATCATGGGACATCCTGGGATACGCTCTCGCTGCCAATCCAATGGCCCTCATACTCAATGTTTTTCTCTTACTTTCATCACATCTTCACTATGTATCTAGTCTTTATTTTATTAGAATCATGAACAAAATCAAAGCTCTAGAGTTAGCCTCTCCACTATACCGGACTTAATCATTCATTCAACATGACCAACCTTGGTCTTTCTTTTCAAATTTCATTTCATTTATTTTCAATTGCCGGTGGGAGACTTAGCTACTCTTTTGTTTCAATTTCAATTCTCAATTGCCAAAATTGAGTGTTACCAGCTCATGAGTTCATTTTCATAATCTCAATAGATTTTCCATTTCCATGTCCATAACTTTCACATTCGTACAACTTTCATAAATTCAAATAAATGATTTGCTTCATTTCAGGTATAAATTCATGCAAAGACAAATTGAGTTTACTTAAATTGTCACAACCAATAATCATTCAACATAAGATTCATAATCTTTACCATAAAACAATTCATAGAATTTCTGAGATATCAAAAGTGATCTGAACATTCGACTTAGAGCTTATCCAGTCGACTTGTTCAGTCGAAGAAAGTTCTTCAATAACTGCTCGGAAGAGTCGACTACTGCACATGGTCAGTCAGCTGTTCCGCAGCGTTCAAAATCTAAATATCATTTACGGGACAGTCGACTGTCATTCAAACCAGTCGGCTGTTCTACAGAGTTCAATTATACAACTTTTTGAGTTCAGTACGGTCGACTGTTACATACATTCGGTCGATTGAACAGGGTAAATTTTCAAATTAAGGGGTCATCTCTCCCTTCTGTTCTTCATTTAGCACACAGCATTTTATTCAATTACAGTACGTTCAAATGCCAACATAAACATGTGATTCTTATTTATTCACCATCATCATGACATAGTTTATGATTAAATGTAAATTTCACATACTAATATTTTCTTTTCTCCAATGAGATACTAAACATACATTTGTCCTTTACTCATCATTTATCTACGAAGATGAATATTACTCTAATTTAGCATGCTAGAAAATCAAGTTGACAATTCATATTAAATACATCGTTTCATGGAATTCTGAACTGTACATATTTTATTTCAGTGTACCAGTCGACTGCTCGCATGATCGGTCGACTGTACCGGTCATTTCCAGTTCTCTAATTATCATTAGTTCTTTTTCGTCTATTCACATCTTCCACAATAAGTATAACACAAAGAAATTTAATATACGAACACCCTATCAATCCACTTTTCACAAATATGATAACAATCAATATTAGCCCTAGCATGATCTCTATATTAGAAGTCCTGAGAAACACCCACCTTGTTGACGAAATAAACGAATCCCGTAAAGCTTCTTAATGCGATGCACGACTCCTTGCTTCTTGCTCCTCACCGAAGCTCCCTCTGAAGTGATGGCCGGCCTCCAAAAGCACTCACTCTCAACTCTCTTAAAAAATATAACTCTCTTCTCACAATGAAATTTTGTGTAGAAAACAAGTAAGTGAAGGGGTATTTATACACAATTTTGGGTGAGATGGAAGGCTAGGATTTAGTAGATGGTTATGAGATGGAGGGCTAGGATGAGAGTAGGAGTTGTAGAAACTACCCACAACTAAGTAACCACCCATACACTAACTCCACTTCTCCAAAACCGGCCAAGGAGAATAGTGTGCAATGCACACCATGTTGCATGCGCGTGCTATTCTAGTCTCCATATAAAAACGTGTACATTATACATTATAAAAATAATCTTTTAAAAGATGTTACCTCACAAGTTGTTATTAAAAGAATTAATTCATGGGCTTAAATTGATGGGCCAAAATATTAGTTTTTACAAAATAAATAAATTAGGTTTTTGGGCTTGTGTTTATTTGAAAATAATTTAAAGAACATATATACATACATATGCATATACTCATCATCCATAAAGAAAATTATAAGATTTCATATTACGAAAACTGCACGTGCACACTACGTGCAAAATAAATAAGTAATTTTCATAAATGAAAATTGGGGCATTACAACACTCCCTCCTTAGAATAGTTCCGTCCCCGGAACTACAGACAAAAGCGAGAAACAAAACAAGCATAAGAAAAATACAAAAATACAAATCAAACAAAAAGCTCAGGATGATCTCTCAACATCCTCTCCTCAGATTCCCAAGTAGCCTCTTCAACCTAATGGTTTCTCCAGACTACCTTGACCATCGGTATCTTCTTATTCCTCAAGACTTTCTCTCAACGATCAACAATCTCGACAGGAGACACGATGTAATTCAGATCCAACTGCAAACCTTCCGGCACTTCAGGCAAATGATGACTCGGATCTGGTATATAACCTCTCAGCATAGACACATGAAAGACATTGTGCACCTGAGACAACTCTTCCGGTAACTCAAGCCAGTAAGCAGTTTTCCCGATCCTTTTCAATATCTTATACGTGCCTATAAACCCCGGGGCTAACTTCCCACTCTTGCCGAAACGGATCACGCCTTTACTGGGCGATACTTTCAGAAAGACAAAGTCACCAACCTCAAACTCAAGGTCCCTTCTCCGGTTGTCTGCATAGCTCTTCTGCCTGCTCTGAGCTTCTACCAACCTCTTCCTGATCAGATCAATCTTTTCAGAGGTCTGCTGAACAAGCTCAGGACCAAACAACTGACGCTCCCCAACTTCGAACCAACAAACAGGTGTCCTGCACTTCCTGCCATACAAAGCTTCGTACGGCGTCATCCCAATGCTAGTCTGAAAACTGTTGTTGTAGGCAAACTCTACCAAAGGTAAATGTCTTTCCCAACTGCCTCCAAAGTCTAGTATACAACACCGAAGCATATCCTCAAGAATACGGTTGACTCTCTCGGTCTGTCCATCGGTCTGGGGATGAAAAGCAGTGCTGAAATCTGTCTTGGTACCCAAAGCTATTTGAAGACTCCTCCAGAAATGCGAAGTAAACCGTGCATCTCGATCGGATAAAATTATCAACGGAATGCCATGAATCCTGACAATCTCACCAACATACATCTCAGCTAACTTGTCCATCGAAGCAGTGAGTTTCATCGCCAAAAAGTGAGCGGACTTGGTTAGTCGATCGACTATAACCCAAATCACTTCATTGCCTTTAGAACTCTTGGGTAAACCCACAATGAAATCCATACTGATGTTATCCCACTTCCATTCCGGAATAGGTAACTGTTGCAATAGACCTCCAGGTTTTTGATTCTCGACTTTGACTTGTTGACAAACCTCACACCTCGACACAAATTCAGCCACATCCCGCTTCAAACCTGACCACCAGAAATGCTGCTTGATGTCCCTATACATCTTGGTACTCCCAGGATGTACAGAAAAAAGAGTAGCGTGCGCCTCCTGAAGGATACTCTCTTTTAGGTCCGCCTGATCCGGAATACATAGCCTCTCTCCAAACCACAGCACTCCATCCCTGATTTGAAATCCGGGCAACCTGCCAGCACCAACCTGCTCCAACATCTTCTGAAACTCTGCATCAACCTTTTGACTTGCAATAATCCTTTCGTTCAGTGTCGGTTGAAGTCTCAACTGAGCTAAGGATGCTCCCAAGTCATGCAGAACGACTTCAATACCAGCCCGATCCAACTCCTCTACCAGCTGCCACTGAGTCGTAATCAAACTCGCCAGACTGCTCTTACGGCTAAGTGCATCAGCAACAACATTAGCCTTCCTCGGGTGATACTTAATCTCCGGACGAACGTCCTCAAGTACCTCCAACCATCTCCACTGCCTCAAATTCATATCCTTCTGCTGATAGATGTACTTCAAGCTTTTGTGGTCCGTGTACATGTTCAGCTTCTCGCCATACACGTAATGTCTCCATTGCTTTAAGGCAAAAATAATCACGGCCAACTCCAGATCATGAGTCGGGTAATTCTTCTCATGCAGTCGTAGTTGCCTAGACCCATACGCGATTACTCTTCCCTCTTGCATTAAGACACAACCAAGCCCACGATGTGAAGCATCGCTGTAAACATCATACTCAACACCTGCTCTAGGCAAAGCCAAAATAGATGCAGTAGTCAGCTCCTCTTTTAACTCCTGAAAGCTCGCCTCACATTGCTCAGTCCACTTGAAGTTCACATTCTTCTTGGTCAAACTAGTAAGCGGTACAGCTAACTGAGCATAACCTTGAATGAATCTCCTGTAGTATCCAGTCAATCCAAGAAAACTTCTGACTTCCTTCACTGTAGTAGGCCTTGCCCAATCTCTCACTGCCTCAATCTTCTGAGTATCAGTTACCACTCCCTCCTTAGAAAGGATGTGACCTAGGAATGCCACTTTAGATTTCCAGAAATCACACTTGGACAGCTTAGCATACAACTCCTGCTCTTGAAGCTTCCCCAAAACTGCTGTCAGATGCTCGGTATGCTCCTCCTCTGACTTGGAGTATACGAGAATATCGTCGATGAACACTACAACGAACGAATCAATGAACGGCCTCAGAACTCTGTTCATCATGTCCATGAAGATTGTGGGTGCATTCGTCACTCCAAACGGCATAACTAAGAATTCGTAATGCCCGCGTCGAGTTCTAAATGCAGTTTTGTGCACATTTTCAGCTTTCACTCGAACTTGGTGATATCCTGATCGAAGATCTATTTTGGAGAAAACAGCTGCTCCTTGTAGACGATCGAACAAGTCATCAATTCGGGGAATAGGATACTTATTCTGAACAGTGACCTTATTCATCTCCCGGTAATCGATGCACATCCTCATCGATCCATCCTTCTTCTTTACCAAAAGCACCGATGCTCCCCATGGTGACGCACTAGGTTGAATAAAGCCTTTCTCCAACAGTTCCTCAATCTGCTGTTTGATCTCATCCTGTTCCACTGGTGCCATCCTATACGGTGCCTTAGAAATGGGTGCACTCCCTGGTTGAACAGTGATGCTAAACTCTACATCACGATGCGGGGGTAACCCAGGAAAATCATCCAAGAACACAGTCGGATAGTCCCGAACCACAGGAATCAGCTGCACCTCTGCCGGAATCCCTTCCTTCTGACTGATAGCAGCAACCAACTCTGAACATCTCTTCTTCCCTTGGAAAGTGACTTCAGGTCCACCTGGAGCCTTCACTGTTACCGTCTTGGTCTTACACTCGATGCTTGCACTGTACACCGACATCCAATCAATGCCAATGATAACATCGACTCCTAAGACATTCAGCTCGATCAGATCAATCCCAAAGATTCGATCACCAATCACGATCTCACAGTCAGCATAGTACCGATCAATGGTTAGGGTCTCCCCTGATGGAGTAGCTACTGCTAAGATCTTGTCTGGAAAAATCTTCGGTTCAACTCCCAACACTTTAGCAAATTTAGGAGACACAAAAGTATGAGAGGATCCAGTATCGAACAGAACAACAGCTTTCATTCCATTCAAATAAAGTTCGCCTGTTACATAATACATACTCATTACGTAACAGTCCACTAAATAAGCGGGAAAGGAAAACACATGAACCTCTAAACATCTGCCGTACCCGTGATGACGTGATCAACCTCATCGGCATCAGCTTCAGTCAAGGCAAATACTAGCCTTGGTTAATACGGTCTCTTCCCAGTCTGCTGCATTGGCACATTGTGGTTGCCAGTCCGTGGCTTGGGGCATTGAGATTTGTAATGTCTCGTCTCACCACAGTTGAAGCAATTTACCGCAGGAGGTCTCACAACATTATTCCCAGGTCCTCCAACCACACTAATAGCGTTCGCCCCTATCGATTTGAACCTTTGTGCAGATGGTTGTCCCTTGAAATTCCCAGAATTTGCGGGCCTCTTTCCAGACTGCCAGTTGTTCCTCCGATTCTGAACAACATGGAACTGCTCCATATCAGCCTCTGTGGCTGCTGCTCGCTTGACCAACTTGTCGAATCTCCTGATACCCAGAGGTATCATCCGGGACCTCAAGCTCGGCCTCAATCCATGCTCGAACTTACGAGCCTTCTTCGCCTCATCCATCACTAATTCTGGAGCATACCTAGAAAGCTGAGTAAATTTGGTCTCGTACTCTCTAACTGACATGCCACCTTGCTGTAGTGACAGAAATTCCATTGCCTTCTTCTCCTCGACATCGGAAGGAAAATAGTGACTGCAGAATTCTTCCAAAAATTCCTCCCAGCCAAAAACTATGCCTCCCATTGTCCGCTTCATCGACTGCCACCAAACAGCCGCATCCTTCTCAAGCTGCAAAGTCGCCAACTTGACTTTGCTGCCTTCAGGGGTCTCCAGCACTTCGAAGATGGTCTCTACCTGACGAATCCAGTTGTCAGCCGCATTAGGGTCTGACTTCCCTTCGAACACAGGTGGTTTCATCCGTTTGAACGATTCCACGAGTTTAATTGCCTCGGGCACTGGATTCACAGGTACCCTTCCTTGGTTCTGATTCATGGCCATGGTGTTGAGCGTCTGATAGACCCTCGCAAGTTCCATTTCCAGATCCAGACCTTCACCGTTTCTAGCTCCTCTTCTAGCCATATTCTGATGCAAAAGATCCATTAAATTCAAAGTATAAGACATCAACTTGCATTTCATTGAATTCCAAACTTTATACTTTCGAATTGAAAACATTTTTTGACATCAGAATAAAAATAGTAGAAGCTATAACAGTCTAACTCCTACAGTTCCTCTTCGCTTCACGAAGTTCTCCCCGTAGTTCATCAACTTCTTCCTTCAGCACATCGGTCAGATTCTTCCTCTTCTCGAGTTCCCAAACCCGATGACTAAGAACTGCAAAGTCGTCCTTACGCTTTGCCAACTGAGCCTCCAACAACCCAACTCTCTCCCGTAGTGTTTCAACCTGCCTCTGAAGAGATGCAACAAGACTTTTCGAAACTGGTCTCTCTTCTTCATCAGAAGAAGAATCATCAGACGAGTCTGGAGGTGGGGTAGTCTCTCGAGACTCAGGCCATTCCTCTTCGTCAGAATCTGCTTGCCCAGGATGGTACTCTTCCTCAATGATATGCCAATTGTCGTCGCCAGTAGGATCGAAGTGATCAGCCATCTTTAGAAATATGGAGGAAGAAGCATAAGTCATAGAGCAACACAAATGTAAGTCACTTATATTTAAATCTCTAGACTCAAACACACAATCTAATGTCCACTTCTAGGGTGTCGTTCCTTATAAATTTGTACCAGTGTGAAACGTAGCTCTGATACCATCTCTGTAACACCCCGAATTCCAAATACAACTGAATTCGAGATTTCCACATGATCTTTTCGTCTCATTCGGTACAATTTTACAAGGAATTGAAAACTTTCCATTTTACATCAGAGTTACATGAGATTTTACACTTTACATTTTATAGCGGAAGCATATAACACAATAATTTACATGTAATGACAGCGGAAGCAATTTACATCATTCAAATAAATATACATCAACAATGAATAATTTGTAAGCATCAGTTCTCCTTTCAATTTTATCAAGCCATTTATCCTGGATACAAAACTGTAGGCACGTCAGTTTATTCAACCGACGAAAATTATACATGGCCATCCTCTCTATGCCAGAAACAGTATAACGATTCTCATTTCTTAACAAATCACAAACTTGTTCACATATCAAACTAAAGGAAATACCCTATTGATGTCGTGTTGTGATTGTGCACTTAGTCCTTAATGCAATTATATATATTATATGAAACTAATGCGCACTTGTTCGGATTCTATGCATCCCATACTACATAGGTCCGAGGGCAAGCCCTTAATCGTTCTTCATCTTGTAGGGTTCAATCCCTCATCATGACTTAATATACTACTGTAACTACGGTAAGTATCCTAGATGTTTTCCGACATACGAACTCATGTCTAGGCGCCCTGGAGGGAATCCCAATGCACTGACACATGACTCATCATGCAGGCATCCTGTGGTAATTCAGCTCCTACCATAGACATGACACCACCCGCAGTCGTCAAACACCCCACGAGCGTCGCCACCGGGACGGTACTCTGGAGCAGTATCCACGCCCTATCATGACTCATCATGGAACATCCTGGGATACGCTCTCGCCGCCAATCCAATGGCCCTCATACTCAATATTTTTCTCTTACTTTCATCACATCTTTACTATGTATCTAGTCCTTATTTTATTAGAATCATGAACAAAATCAAAGCTCTAAAGTTAGCCTCTCCACTATACCGGACTTAATCATTCATTCAACATGACCAACCTTGGTCTTTCTTTTCAAATTTCATTTCATTTATTTCCAATTGCCGGTGGGAGACTTAGCTACTCTTTTGTTTCAATTTCAATTCGCAATTACCAAACTTGAGCGTAACCAGCTCATGAGTTCATTTTCATAATCTCAATAGATTTTCCTTTTCCATGTCCATAACTTTCACATTCGTACAACTTTCATAAATTCAAATAAATGATTTGCTTCATTTCAGGTATAAATTCATGCAAAGACAAATAGAGTTTACTTAAATTTTCACAACCAATAATCATTCAACATAAGATTCATAATCTTTACCATAAAACAATTCATAGAATTTCTGAGATATCAAAAGTGATCTGAACATTCGACTTAGAGCTTATCCAGTCGACTTGTTCAGTCGAAGAAAGTTCTTCAATAACCGCTCGGAAGAGTCGACTGCTGTACATGGCCAGTCGGCTGTTCCGCAGCATTCAAAATCTAAATATCATTTACGGGGCAGTCGACTGTCATTCAAACCAGTTGGCTGTTCTACAGAGTTCAATTATACAACTTTTTGAGTTCAGTATGGTCGACTGTTACATACATTCGGTCGATTGAACAGGGTAAATTTTCAAATTAAGGGGTCATCTCTCCCTTCTGTTCTTCATTTAGCACACAGCATTTTATTCAATTACAGTACGTTCAAATGCCAACATAAACATGTGATTTTTATCTATTCACCATCATCATGACATAGTTTATGATTAAATGTAAATTTCACATACTAATATTTTCTTTTCTCTAATGAGATACTAAACATACATTTTTCCTTTACTCATCATTTATCTACAAAGATGAATATTACTCTAATTTAGCATGCTAGAAAATCAAGTTAACAATTCATATTAAATACATCGTTTCATGGAATTCTGAACTGTACATATTTTATTTCAGTGTACCAATCGACTGCTCGCATGATCGGTCGACTGTACCGGTCATTTCCAGTTCTCTAATTATCATTAGTTCTTTTTCGTCTATTCACATCTTCCACAATAAGTATAACACAAAGAAATTTAATATACGATCACCCTATCAATCCACTTTTCACAAATATGATAACAATCAATATTAGCCCTAGCATGATCTCTATATTAGAAGTCCTGAGAAACACCCACCTTGTTGACGAAATAAACGAATCCCGTAAAGCTTCTTAATGCGATGCACGACTCCTTGCTCCTTGCTCCACACCGAAGCTCCCTCTGAAGTGATGGCCGGCCTCCAAAAGCACTCACTCTCAACTCTCTTAAAAAATATAACTCTCTTCTCACAATGAAATTTTGTGTAGAAAACAAGTAAGTGAAGGGGTATTTATACACAATTTTGGGTGAGATGGAGGGGTAGGATTTAGTAAAGGGTTATGAGATGGAGGTCTAAGATGAGAGTAGGAGTTGTAGTAACTACCCACAACTAAGTAACCACCCATACACTAACTCCACTTCTCCAAAACCGGCCAAGGAGAATAGTGTGCAATGCACACCATGTTGCATGCACGTGCTATTCTAGTCTCCATATAAAAACTTGTACATTATACATTATAAAAATAATCTTTTAAAAGATGTTACCTCACAAGTTGTTATTAAAAGAATTAATTCATGGGCTTAAATTGATGGGCCAAAATATTAGTTTTTACAAAATAAATAAATTAGGTTTTTGGGCTTGTGTTTATTTGAAAATAATTTAAAGAACATATATACATACATATGCATATACTCATCATCCATAAAGAAAATTATAAGATTTCATATGACGAAAACTGCACGTGCACACTACATGCAAAATAAATAAGTAATTTTCATAAATAAAAATTGGGGCATTACACAAATAGCCCCTTTGCTGTACTTTCTTCAACGTGGAGCCCCCACTTAATACACATTTCACAAATATTTACCAAACCAGCCACTTTATCAAACTATATTATACATATATAATTTTAAAATTACAGGGGGTTACATCCGCCATGGACCATGGCACCACCCGTAGTTACCAAATACCCCACAAGCATCGCCACCGGGACGGTACTCTGCAGTAGTATCCACGCCCTAATCATGATGCATCATGAGGACATCCTGTGAATACTCTCACGCCGCGAATCCAATGGCCCTCATACTCATGTTTTTCTCTTACTTTCATCACATCTTCACTATGTATCTAGTCTTTAAATTATTGGAATCATGAATAAAATCAATCCCCTAGAGTTAGCACTTTCCCTATACCGGTCTTACACATTAATTCAACAACATGACCCAAACTTGGTCTTTTCATTTCAAATCTTATCTCAAAGAATTCATTCAACGCCGATATGAGGCTTAGCTACACTCTAGTCCTTTAATCTCATTCCATGTTCACAGATTTGAGTATTCATACTCATAAGATCTTTCTCATAAATCAACATGATTTCTAATTCATTCTTATGTACAATTTCATGTATATCACTACAATTCATTTATTCACTTTCAACATTCATACATACACTTCACAAAATTTCTGTATATTCATAATGTCATCCTTCCACTTATTAGGCCAAAATTACATTTATCTTACTTAAATTTTCCATGTCACTATTTCCATTTTAAAAGTAACTCTACTCAGCAAGTATTTATTTAATTAATCAATATTATATTCTAACAAATTGTATCAAGTTTCTTTTTCTGAAATAGCCTTTAGTTCTCATTATAATAGGTCAAAATTAATGAAACAATTTTCATGAAGTCTAGGAATTTTTAGAATAAATCTAACAATTTTTTCCTCGGTTTTTAGAACACTTGAAAACTATTTTTTTTTTTGAAATATTTCATCAGCCGAAAACCGTGATAGTCGACTGTTGAGATGGGCCAGTCGACTGTTCTGCGAGGATTTAAAACTCGAAAACCAATAGTTAGGACCGTGACAGTCGACTATTAAAACATAGCAGGTCGACTGTTCTGCAACTAAAATCCGAAATTTATTACCTGACAGTCGACTATCGACTCTAGTTCGGTCGACTGTCGATTGCACCAGGTTGCAATTTAAAGTATATCATGAATATATTTTCAACATTAAAATTCAACAATTTAGCACTACCATTATCACAAAAGATTGTTTTCTTATTTTCTTTTATTTCTACAAACATTTCTAGGACAAAATTCTCTTTTATTACACTAGTGTTCCCTTAATTTAGACAATACAACTTCAATGGTTCACTTAATTAACTAATCATTACATAAGCACAATTTTCTCAATTTAGCATGGCTCAAACATATGTTTCATGGCAATATGATCAATTATAGCATGGAAATCATAAGTGTATCAACTAGCAAGTCAATTCACCAAGCATTTATTTTTTCTACAATTTTTCTCTATATACACAAACATGGGCCAATCTACTTAGTTTTTCTTAGCAATTTTATCAACCAAACCCTAGCATGATATCTAGTTAGAAGTTTGAGAAAACCACCCACCTTTATGGAGAGAAACAACTAAGAACTCCTAAAATCTCCTAGAATAAACGATTGGATCCTTCTCGTCCTAGCTTGTGCCACAAATTTGACTTCTCCTCCTAGCTTGATTGGAACCCGAGCTCCTCTTCTTGCTCCTTTGGTGTGGTCGGCCAACTCTTGAAAGAACACACACACAAATAAATCCCTCAATCTTTTACTCACCAAAACTCTCAATCTTTTCTTACTCTAATCTTTTCTTTCTTACTCAATTCTTCTAGTGTACTAAATGAGAAGAACTAAGGGGTATTTATACATTTTTTGAGTGAGAATAGATGGCTAGAATTAAATCAAATGGTTAGGGATCAAAGGCTAGGATGAATTAGGGAGTTGTAGCAACTACCCATGATTGAGAAACTACCTCTCCACTACCTCCATCTCTCCCTCTCTCTTTGTCCACCATCCGGCCACCCCCCCTATGGCTCCAAACACGTGCTAGTGCAATGCACGTGTTATCAAAACACCCCCTAGTTACTAGTTTGTACACGCTTAATTAATTTAATTTGCTACAAAACTAGTCTACACTACAAGTCATGTTAATTAAAGAGGATTTACTTAATGGACTCACACTAATCGGCTCACACTAATGGGCTAAAAGTCCATGGGTTTCTAAATAAATTGATTAATTAATTAGGCTGGGCTAGAATGGGACAAATAGGCCTAGAGTTTAAATAGCCTTTCTAAATAAAAAAGCGGATAGTTAAAACATTTGTTCATGAAGAATAATTTTTAGAGGAAAATGTACTATAAATTTGCACGTGCACAACACGTGAAATCAAACAACTCTTATTTAATTATAGCTGAAAATTCAGGATGTTACAGCTTGTTTAACACCCTGTAATTTCAAATAACTATATAATATAGTATATGTGTAGGTGTATTAAAAAAATGCATGATGGCAATGTTGTAAATAACTTGAAAAGGAATAGTAGAGGGGGCCCACGTTGGTTAAACAGCAAGAACATGTTGTTGCTGCTCCCGTGTGTGACGTCATTTAGATGACGTGGCATGTATGAGGGGCCCACCCGAGTGAATACATGTTGCTGCTTCCGCTGTTTCTCTTCGTGCTGAGCTGGCGTGTGGGGGCCCCGGGTTGGGGTCTGCACGTGAGAGAGCTCTCAGAGAGAGAACGGGAAAAGGTAAGTGAGTTTGTCCCATATCGGGAGATTACATGAATAAAATAATATGTAAATACTATTGCCTATGATCAAGAGTCACCAATTCGGTTAACCACCTTTTGAGAGGCAGCCTGTGGTGGGCAGTTGTACTATACTATAATTAATTTGTCTTCTAAATTGTATAAATTGTCTGAGCCCGGGGCAGGGGTGTTATATTTCTTTCTCACACAATTTCTGTGACGACTAGGGTTCTCTCCTGTGTCTTTTCCACAAAAATATATCGTATATATATAGGTATAGAAATCAACCCTAAGAGAGTGGTGTGCCAGTTTGGCTCACAATCTGACCTGGGTCAGATTATTGTGTAGTCCTTTTAACTTTAGTTGGCCCATTTAATCTAATTAATTACCCAACCATATCAGAAGTCCAAGTCTTACTAGGATTCCCAATTAAATTCATCTCATGAATTTAAATCCTAATTTCAATCAATTCTAAGTGTGTGACCATGTAGGTTTCCATTACGTTGACAGTAATACTAAAATCTTATTATAGTGTTACAAACAATGAGTGGTATCTAGCAATACACCACTGCTACTCAAATAACGGGAATGCCAGTGATTTGACATATCCTATATGTGACCAACGTTACCATGTAGTCTAGTCCTTTTGTCCAGATATCTTAATTGACCATAAGGAATAGAGCGTGCCACCCTTGTATAGTTCAATCTTTGGTTTCTTGATGTCCGAGTAGACTTACTAAAACAAATGGACCCAATATCTCATATTTACTCATTCGAGCATGATCATGTATTTTGCAGTCTCACTCAATCAAGTGACTCGTAGATATCACTCCTGTTATGTAGGAGGGACAAATCCTATCTAAGTCACTCACATCCCTCTGCATGATTTGTAATATATCCAATAGTCGACTTTATAATCATCTTATTATAAGCAACGTTTGACGACATTAAAACATATAACTTGTGATGCAGGGAACCGTAGTGACTTCAAGTCAAATGACTATGTACACCATGGTCATTGTGAGAACCACTTATGATACTCACGTAACAATCCATATAGCATTCTCATGGTGGGTCAGTCCAGTACATTATTACTCTAATATAACGGCATATCTATCCCGGCATGTACACCTAAACGCCGGGATAAGTCGTTGTTATAATTTTTTTAAAATATCGAATATTTATGCTGGCGTTTATATATAACGCCATTATATATGATATATAACGGCATTTATACATCAAACGCCAGTATATGTTACTTCTATAATGGCATTTCTAGTGTACACACCGGGATAGACTGCATGTATCTTTGTGCTAATTAATGGGGATGTATATCACGGCGATTATGACGTAAACCGCAGGGATAGGGTAGCGTATTTATTTACTTCTAGTTTCCCGCCATCACTATTCATTTTCCCCCAAAATTACTTATTACTAGCCCTAAATCCTCTGTCCCTCTCCTCTCTCTCTCGCGAACTCTCTCTCTCCCTCTCTCTCTCTCTCTCTGCCCACTCGTCGTCCTGTACCTTGCCACTTGCCCCATCAATCTCCGTCCCGTACCTCGCCACTCGCCCCCTCTCCCCCTCAATCTCCTCCTGTACCTCACCACTCGCCGCCACCCTTCCCTTGCTACCGCCACTCCGTCCTTCACCGCCGAGCTTCCCTTGCCACATCTTATTCCTTTGCCGCCGCCCCTCCCTCCGTTGTCATGCCTCCCTTCTCTCCGCCACGTATTCCTTTGACGCCATCCCTCCGTCCATGCCCCTCTTTCGTCACCGCCCCTCCGTCCACGCCCCTCTTTCGTCACCGCCCATCCGTCCCCCTTGCTGCACCAGTGCTTTCTACCATCATCGTTATTATTGAGGTAATTTTCAGCAATTGTGATTAGTAGATATTAATTTGTTTGATTATTGTGTGCTAGTGCTTAATTTGTTTCCTAACATAATTTTTTTTTAAACTAGAGACAAGCTGAAACACAATGAGCAAAATAATTTGAGACAACTAAGTGACAATTAGACCTAGCTAAATCTAGACTGTTAAATTGAACACTGATACAGCTACGTTTTTTCAGTAACCATAATCACAGGGGTGCTATAGGCAAGTTTGAAACACAACATACTTATGTAAATTAACTTGCAATAGCAGATCATTGTTGGTAAGCTGATAGGTATCAAAATGTATGGCTTATAAATTCTCGATATTCAATAGTGTAATTATATGCTAAGGATAGTGTCACTGCACTGTGGTTTTTCTTTTGGTTATGGCTCCATTATTATTTTTGAGTGGAGTATTATGATGTATATTATTAGTATTTAGCAATTGAATGAGCATTCTGAACTTGATCCACCACATTACCTCTACATAATAACTAATAAATTATATAGTTACTATTTTTGTGACTAATCATTTAGTTAGTTGTGATGATGATTACAAAATTACAATTATAAACTTACGTTTACAGTTATAGCTACTAGTAATTTACACGTGTGATGCACTTCTTTATAAATATATATTTTTTAAATTCAATTTAATGAAAGAATATGAGTTTTAATTTATGAAACTTAAATTTCAGATTGACTCGTATTTTTCAAAATGGATAAAAGTTGGATTAATAAGTCACGATTATCCAAGGCGTATCGGGATGTTGTTAAAGATTTTGTTAACTTTGCAAAGAGCAATTCTCCTTATCCGAACACGATTTTATGTCCATGTGTCCGATGTTCAAATTGTGATTTGAGGACGTGCGACGTAGTTGAGACACACTTGATTTGCAATGGTTTTCTACAATGGTATACACATTGGTTTTGTCATGGAGAATCTGCTTGTTTAGTTTCTACTGGTCCGGTTGTGAATGAAGACAAGTCTTTATTTACAAGTGATCTAAGTATTGTTGATGAAATGCACTCTTTAGTGCGGGATGGTTTGGGATTCCATAACATTGAAGCTCACATAAATAATCCAATCAATCAAGTCCACAACGAGTCAGCAGAATCATCACATCAAGGCAATGGGTGGCAGAAGAAATGCCCGGTCCTGAAACTAATAAAGAATACGAAGCCTTTAATAAGTTGTTAAAAGATGAAAATACTCCTCTGTATCGTGATTGTCTCAAGTTCTCTAAGTTTTCATTCATTGTTAGACTATTTCAAATTAAATGTCTAAATGAGTGATCTGCCAAATCCTTCACCTTGCTTCTTGAATTGTTGAATAAAGCTTTTCCTCAAATCTGTATCCCCAATTCAGCCCAAGCCACAAAGAAATTCCTCAAGCATTTTGATTTAGGGTAGAGAAAATAACATCATGTCCATATGATTGTATGCTATTCCAGGGGGATAAGGAGACTCTCAAAGATTGTCAAGTATGTGGTACTTCAAAATAGGTGAAAACACCGAATGAAGATGAGCAAACTAATGAGCCAATTACAAGAAGCAGGAAAAAGAAGCCGGCAAAAATATTGCGTTGCTTTTCTCTAATTCCTAGGTGATGAACACATTATTATTCTCATTTAGAAGCAATAATCTTATTGTAAATGCACATTTAAAAGCTCTATATGTGGTATTTAACTCTTATTTTCTCTTTTCCATAGGAAACAGCCTATAACAGCAAAACAAAGCAGATCCAGGACTTCAAGGATGATACACAGAATATTACAGAGCATCAGTCGACTGAGTCTTCCACACAGGTCGACTGAACAGAGAAATCAAATGTACACAGAAGTTTCGGCACAGTCGACTTACTCCAACACCAGTCGACTAGGCTGATCAATTGAGAAATCTTCAGAAGTCTCGACACAGTCGACTGGTTCGAAGACAAGTCGACTGGTCTGCGGCGGAGTTAACAGATAAGATATTCGAAGATATACCTGCATCTAATTCCAAATCTATTTGAATCCAGATTTTATGCGAATTCTCCAACAAACCAAATCTAGAGACTGTGAATTAGCAAAAGGCGTGGTTAACAGATAAGAAAGGAAAGAAGAAACGAGAAAGAAATAAATCATCAAATCAATTAAAGAAGGACTTTCCTGAAAAAGTGCAAACCCTAATTCTCTGGCCGTATTCTATAAATATCAGAAAGAAAGCATCAACAGGGGATCTTCTCTCTGGACTCCATCTTTTGATCATCATCTTCCACAAACACCCACCACCGAATCACAAGAGTCTGAGCGTTCAAGTCATCAACAGGGGTATTATTCTACCAGCATCGAGGAAGGAGATAGGAGATCAAGTATTCGAAGGCAGCCGACTGTGTGACAGCCAGTCGACCTCATTGCCGGACTTCACTAGTTTATTTCTTCTTCTTCTATTCTTTTATGTTGGTCATGTATTTGAACTTGTTGATTAATAAAAGTATTATTATGTGGAACTAAATTCTATAGTTGGGTAGATTGAAGCCGTAGTTATGTAGTGTTATGTTCTTCTAAATTCTTCTATTTACTTATTGATTGAATCCGTTTGTATTGGTATAGATTGATGATAATTAAACTTATTCTCAAAGCTCTGAGAGCAGTCGACTGAGGTGAGAGCCAGTCGACTGACGTACAGAACTTGAGAATATCAAGTTTGCATTACCATCCATCTGAATCTGTTAGATGAGCATATTGAGACGACCCGTATCTCGTGCCCGTAACTTGTAACAAAGGAATCTTTAGGGGTTCCTGGTTCAATCAACTTAAGGGATCTAGATCTGATACCAATTTCTAGAACCTTGAGTGTTTGTTCGTTTCCACTGATCTTATGTTTTCTTTAAGCACAACTCAGTAGATACCATGCTAAACACTTAATGAAAGAAACGAATTAGAGTAGATATCATGCCTAATTCTTGGCTTAGGGAAACATTACTTTAAGGAGTAGATACCATGCCCTTGAAGAGAACAAACGTGAGTAATAAGAAGAAGTTCAGAAGGTGACTTAGCATTACTGACTATTGGTGAAAATCTAAACCCAACTATTTCATCGATATTTGTGATTCAACACTTCTTAATTTAGTTTAAATCTTTTTATTTCTTTTAGACATTTAAAACAATTCTTTATGATTCTTAGTCTTTTTATTGATTAGTAAGTTAAAGTCTACAATCTCTGTGGGATCGACCCTTGCTATTACTACGCTTCTATAAACGATTCGTGCACTTGCGAGGTTTTTAATTTGTGTCTAGTTTATCTATTAATTTGGGTATCTAGATTGCACAACAAGTTTTTGGCGCCGTTGCCGGGGATTGTCTAGTATTTTAACTTACAGATCAGTAGGAAGTTTTTATTTTCTTTCTTTTAATTTTATTAATCAATATTTTTCTTTTAGGTTACAGGATTTTGGTGGATGCACGGAAGGAGATCACTTCGTCCAGAGCTACTACCTATTGACGCAGAAACAGAACGCACTTTGCACAGACTAGGTAAGTTATTTGCAGCGCACCAGTCGACTGTCCACACGAACCAGTCGACTGTCCAGAGACCCAGTTCACATACAGCAATGGCAGAAGAAATACCCAATCGAGTGCCAATGCAGGACAAGTTCACGCCTAAGAACATCGAGCAACCTTCCTGCATTGCGTATCAACCTAATGTCACAGGGAACATGCATCTATCTCCTCAGTTACTTAGTATGGTTCCCCATTTTAGTGGCAGACCTGATGAAGAGCCTCATCTCCATTTACAAGATTTTTTCGATCTTTGCAGGACACAAAGCGTCCAAGGGCTTACCCCTGAACAAATCAGGTTAATTTTGTTTCCTTTTTCCTTAAAACTTAACGCTAAACTATGGTATAATTCTTTGGAACCAGGATCAATAAACTCATGGGAGCAATTGGCGACAAAGTTCTTAAAAGAATTCTTTCCAGCCCAAAAGACCAAACAACTGAAAAGGGAGATTCAACTCTTCCAACAAAAGGATGGAGATTTATTTTTCGAAGCATGGAAGGATTTCAAGAACAAACTTCTCAAGTGTCCTACACACAACATGCCTAAAGATGATCAGGTACAAGCATTTTATGAAGGTTTAAATGATACTAATAAGGCAATTGTGGATTCAGCTTGCAACGAGATCTTGATGAGGAAAAGCGGCGAAGAGGCCATAGAACTATTTGAAGAACTCAGCGAGAATTCACAACAATTCTCAACAAGGAGGGGCCCTTCGAAAAAACAGGGAGTTTATGAAATTTCTAGTAGCAATAACATTCAATTGGAAATGGTAAACATGAATAAGAAAATTGATATGCTTGTTAATGCAATGTCTATGATGGGTGGAGTTAAAAATCAAACAAATGAAATTTGTGCAATTTGTTCTCATGTAGATCATACCACTGATACATGTCCCATGTCTTCTTTCACAGATCAGGAGCATGCAAACTATGTAGGTCGAGGAGTGTTCCCACAAAAGAACAATCCCTTCTCGAACACATACAACCCAGGATGGAGGAACCATCCAAACTTCTCCTGGAGCAATAATCAGAATAATCAAGGGACTCAATTCACACAAGGACATGCACGGAACTTCCAAATGGGAAGTGGGATTGATAGGCCAGTTCAAGAACAGAAGAAGTTGGATTTTGAATCCACCGTTCTTCAATTGCTCCAACAACAACATCAAACAAGCAACCAACAAGGGCAAGCAATTCAGAAGTTGGAAACACAGATTGGCCAAATTACTAAAGAATTAAGCGAACGAAAGGCAGGGGAACTTCCATCACAAACTATACCAAACCCTGGAGGCCAAGAACAGCTCAAGGCAGTCACAACATTAAGAAGTGGTAAGATAATTGACAACAAAGTTGGAACACACACAGAAGAAGCAGAAACACAACCATCAAAAATTGTGGGGTCCAACAAGGTAAGTGAAAAAGAAAGAACAGTTGTGCCACCATTCCCTCAAAGGTTAGTCAAACAAAAGAAAGATCAACATTTATTTGACATCTTTGAAACTCTCAGAAAGGTAGAAATTAATATCCCTCTACTTGATGCTATTAAACAAATTCCCTCTTATGCTAAATTTTTGAAAGAATGTTGTACTCACAAAAGAACATTTCAGGTTAGGGAAGATGTGGTTTTGACAGAGGAAGTGAGTGATGTTTTATTAAGGAAATTACCTCCCAAATTAAAAGACCCAGGTAGTTTCACCATTCCTTGCAGGATTGGTGAGCACTTCTTTGAGAAAGCACTGCTAGACTTGGGGGCAAGCATCAATCTCCTCCCATACACCGTCTATGAAAAGCTAGGATTGGGGGAACTCCAACCAACATCCATCACGTTGCAATTGGCAGATCGCAGTATCAAAAGACCTAGAGGTATTTTGGAAGATGTCCTAGTTCAGGTTAACGATTTTATCTTGCCTGCTGATTTTGTTGTGTTAGACATTGAGGAATCTTCAATGCCATCTTCTCTACCAATCATCTTAGGTAGACTCTTTATGAGTACGGCTGATATAAAAATTTGTGTTAAAAAGGGTACTATAAGCATGAAAATAAATGGAGAGAAGGTTGAATTTAAAATGTTTGATACACTGAAATTTCCACATGATGATTATGAATGCTATAATGTTGATGTGGTGCAGGAGATTGTTGAACAAACATTTCAGGTACATAGCGTTGAACCACTACAAGCCACAATCACACAATCTCTAACTTTATCTAATGTTGAACAGGAATACGATGAATGGGGGATTGCAGAGACAATACATCACCTTGACACTTCACAGTCATACTCAGGTAAGTTTGCATCAGTATTTGAAAAATTGGTGACTGATGACATTTTTGTTTCTACAGACAAGTCGACTGGTGCACTGGACAAGTCGACTGGTGAAAAGGATCAGTCGACTATCCAGACTGCTACCAGGGACCAGTCGACTGCACCAAGACTTACAGACCCAGCGCTTAAGCAGCTGCCCGACCATTTGAAGCATGCATATTTGGGCGAGAACCAGACGCTACCAGTGATAATTGCTGCGAACTTAAGTGCACAGGAAGAAGATAAGCTGCTAAAGGTATTACGAGAACACAAGAGTGCAATAGGATGGACCATTGCAGACATCAAGGGAATAAGTCCATCCAAATGCATGCATCGAATACTCCTTGAAAACAACGCAAAACCTAACAGGGAGGCACAGAGAAGGCTTAATCCAAACATGAAGGAAGTGGTAAGAGCAGAGATTCTGAAGCTACTAGATGTTGGCATCATCTACCCTATCTCAGATAGCAAATGGGTAAGTCCTATACATGTAGTGCCTAAGAAAAGTGGAGTCACAGTGGTGACAAATGAAGAGAATGAGCTTATCCCTACTAGAGTGACCACAGGATGGAGGGTATGCATTGATTACAGGAAACTGAACAACGAAACCAGGAAAGATCACTTCCCTCTTCCTTTTATTGATCAAATGTTAGAAAGATTAGCAGGATATAGTCATTATTGTTTTTTAGATGGTTATAGTGGTTATAATCAAATTGCTATTGCCCCAGAAGATCAAGAGAAAACCACCTTTACATGTCCTTTTGGTACTTTTGCATACAGGAGGATGCCCTTTGGATTGTGCAATGCTCCAGCTACATTTCAAAGATGCATGATGAGTATATTTTCAGACATGGTGGAAAGGTTCATCGAGGTATTTATGGATGACTTTAGTATTTTTGGATCTTATTTTGATGAATGCCTTAACCATTTGCAGCTTGTGCTTAAAAGATGTGAAGAATGCAATTTAGTGCTGAATTGGGAAAAGTGTCATTTTATGGTACAACAAGGTATTGTGTTGGGACACGTGGTGTCAAAAAGAGGCATAGAGGTAGACAAAGCAAAAATCGATATAATATCAAAACTACCCCCTCCCACTACAGTTAAGGGTGTTAGGAGTTTTCTAGGACATGCAGGGTTCTATAGAAGATTTATAAAAGATTTCTCAAAAATCTCCAAACCCCTTTGTGATTTATTAGCTAAGGATGTTGAGTTTGTATGGACAGAAGAGTGTACAAATGCTTTTATTACATTAAAAAATCTTCTCATTTCTGCACCTATTGTCATGGCACCAGATTGGAGCCATCCTTTCGAGCTCATGTGTGATGCAAGTGATTATGCCTTAGGGGCTGTGTTAGGTCAAAGAATCAATAAGAAACCCCATGTTATTTACTATGCTTCTCGAACTTTAAACGATGCACAGCTAAATTATTCTACTACTGAAAAAGAAATGTTAGCTGTTATTTTTGCTGTAGAGAAGTTTATATCATATTTGATTGGTTCTAAAGTTATTGTTTTCACTGACCATGCTGCTTTGAGATATTTGTTTGCTAAAAAGGATGCTAAGCCTAGGTTGATTAGATGGGTGCTGTTGCTTCAAGAATTCGATCTTGAGATTAGAGATAAAAAAGGAAGCGACAATGTTGTTGCAGATCACATGTCCTGGCTACTGCAGGAGGAAGAGAGAATTGTGCCCCCACTTGACGAAAATTTCCCAGATGAACATCTCTTTCAAATAAACATATCCTCGGGACAGTCGACTGGTACCAGGACCAGTCGACTGGTATCTCATTGCGCAAATTTTCCATGGTTTGCTGACATTGTAAACTATCTAACCGCTCATGTTTTCCCTCCAGGTATGACAAGTCAGGAAAGAACGAGACTGGTGGCTATGTGCAAGCACTACTATTGGGATGATCCTTATTTGTTCAAATTTTTCCCTGATCAAATTATAAGAAGATGTGTGGCAGAAGAGGAGCAAATGAGTATTCTACAACATTGCCACCAATATGCATGCGGAGGACATTTTGGACCAAAAAGAACAGCACTCAAGGTATTACAATCTGGATTTTATTGGCCTAAAGTATTCAAAGATGCTTTTTCTTTTTGCAGGACTTGTGACAAATGCCAAAGAACAGGAAACATCTCTTCTAGAAATCAAATGCCACTGCAAAACATCCAAGTAATCGAGCTTTTTGATGTTTGGGGAATCGACTTCATGGGTCCATTTCCTAACTCATTTGGTTATTTATATATACTTGTTGGTGTGGATTATGTGTCTAAATGGGTCGAGGCTGTCCCCTCAAGAACTAATGATCACAAAGTTGTTGTCAAGTTTTTGCAGGAAAACATTTTCACTAGGTTTGGGACACCTCGAGCAATAATAAGTGATGGAGGAAGCCACTTCAATAACTTTCCATTTGCTTCCTTGATGAAGAAATATGGTATCACGCATAGAGTGGGCACCCCATATCATCCCCAAACTAGTGGGCAAGTGGAGATTAGCAACAGAGAAATCAAGAGCATTTTGGAAAAGACAGTCAACACAAGGAGACGGGATTGGTCGTTGCGCTTGAATGATGCATTATGGGCCTACTGCACAGCATACAAAACACCTATCGGCATGTCACCATACCGTTTGGTTTTTGGCAAAGCCTGTCATCTTCCAGTGGAGTTGGAGCACAAAGCCTATTGGGCCATTAAGAGGTTCAATTTTGATATGAAACAAGCAGGTGACAAAAGAAGATTACAACTAAATGAGCTTGAAGAGTTGAGGCATGACGCTTATGAGAATGCAAAATTGTACAAGGAAAGGACCAAGTTGTACCATGACAAACAACTAGCAAGGAAGGAGTTTTATGAAGGACAGAAGGTATTGATATACAACTCAAGATTGAGACTTTTTCCAGGCAAGCTTATGTCACGATGGTATGGGCCATACATTGTCACAAGAGTCTTTCCCCATGGTGCATTGGAGGTTCATAGCAAAGAGAAGAATCAAACATTTAAGGTGAACGGGCATAGAGCTAAGCCATACATAGAGATGAGCATAGAGCCGCAAGAGGAAGATGTGAATCTTCAAACCATTCAATACATGGCATGACCGTGTCAAGTCTAGCTGAAGACAGAAAACACAGCGCTTATTGGGAGGCAACCCAATTTTCAGGAGAGTATTTACACTTTCCCTTTATTTTCTTTCAGTTATTTATTATTATCCTTCTTTTAGTTATTTTTATTTTTAGTTTCTTCTTACTAGATGGTGACACATGCCTATTTTTAAATTTTCTTTCGAACATTGAGGACAATGTTCCATCTAAGTTTGGGGGTATTAGGTAGTTATTTACATTTGGAATCCTTTGATTTTTTTTAGGATAAACAATTTCTTATAAAGTAAGGGTAAGTATACTTATTTACTTTAGGATTGTTGAGTTTCACAAGTTCCTACAAAGTTATATGAGTCATGCAATTATACATAATAAACAAATGTGATGCCTTCTGTTGATTATTCCCTTTAGATCTAGTCCTAAATTGAGTTTAAGTAAATAGAGTGATAAATATATATATATATATATATATATATATATATATATATATATATATATATATATATATATATTCAAATAAAGTCAATCTACTTCAATGTTTTGAGTGCTTAGTAACTAGGGGTATTCATCACCAATGTTTACCTTTACGTCAAACGGCAACTTGAAATATGAGTATGCAAAGCACTTTGAAGTTTGTGATTTGCTAAGTAACCGGGTGGATTCATCACAAATGTTTCGCATTCGCGTCAAAAGGCAAGTGACAAATTTAAGGAAGCGACTCTAAAAAATAAAAAAAATAAAAAAAAATAAAAAAAAAACTCTAGTTTGCTACTCGGTTTGTAGTAGAGAAAAGGGGATAATCACAGCTTGAGTAATCGCATACTATAACTACATTAATTGCATGACAAATATGATTGTGTTTGGAAATTGTGAACAAATAATCGCACTGGAGAAAGTAGGTATGTTTAACTTTACTTTATCTGAAATTGTTTATATCTTGATACCCACATAATAAGAACTCTTGGTGGTTGAGGCTGTCATTATTATTATAACCTTGTTCGTAATTCTAGTTTGCTTGAGGAAAAGCAAAAATCTAAGTTTGGGGGTATTTGATGAACACATTATTATTCTCATTTAGAAGCAATAATCTTATTGTAAATGCACATTTAAAAGCTCTATATGTGGTATTTAACTCTTATTTTCTCTTTTCCATAGGAAACAGCCTATAACAGCAAAACAAAGCAGATCCAGGACTTCAAGGATGATACACAGAATATTACAGAGCATCAGTCGACTGAGTCTTCCACACAGGTCGACTGAACAGAGAAATCAAATGTACACAGAAGTTTCGGCACAGTCGACTTACTCCAACACCAGTCGACTAGGCTGATCAATTGAGAAATCTTCAGAAGTCTCGACACAGTCGACTGGTTCGAAGACAAGTCGACTGGTCTGCGGCGGAGTTAACAGATAAGATATTCGAAGATATACCTGCATCTAATTCCAAATCTATTTGAATCCAGATTTTATGCAAATTCTCCAACAAACCAAATCTAGAGGCTGTGAATTAGCAAAAGGCGTGGTTAACAGATAAGGAAGGAAAGAAGAAACGAGAAAGAAATAAATCATCAAATTAATTAAAGAAGGACTTTCCTGAAAAAGTGCAAACCCTAATTCTCTGGCTGTATTCTATAAATATCAGAAAGAAAGCATCAACAGGGGATCTTCTCTCTGGACTCCATCTTTTGATCATCATCTTCCACAAACACCCACCACCGAATCACAAGAGTCTGAGCGTTCAAGTCATCAACAGGGGTATTATTCTACCAGCATCGAGGAAGGAGATAGGAGATCAAGTATTCGAAGGCAGCCGACTGTGTGACAGCCAGTCGACCTCGTTGCCGGACTTCACTAGTTTATTTCTTCTTCTTCTATTCTTTTATGTTGGTCATGTATTTGAACTTGTTGATTAATAAAAGTATTATTATGTGGAACTAAATTCTATAGTTGGGTAGATTGAAGCCGTAGTTATGTAGTGTTATGTTCTTCTAAATTCTTCTATTTACTTATTGATTGAATCCGTTTGTATTGGTATAGATTGATGATAATCAAACTTATTCTCAAAGCTCTGAGAGCAGTCGACTGAGGTGAGAGCCAGTCGACTGACGTACAGAACTTGAGAATATCAAGTTTGCATTACCATCCATCTGAATCTGTTAGATGAGCATATTGAGACGACCCGTATCTCGTGCCCGTAACTTGTAACAAAGGAATCTTTAGGGGTTCCTGGTTCAATCAACTTAAGGGATCTAGATCTGATACCAATTTCTAGAACCTTGAGTGTTTGTTCGTTTCCACTGATCTTATGTTTTCTTTAAGCACAACTCAGTAGATACCATGCTAAACACTTAATGAAAGAAACGAATTAGAGTAGATACCATGCCTAATTCTTGGCTTAGGGAAACATTATTTTAAGGAGTAGATACCATGCCCTTGAAGAGAACAAACGTGAGTAATAAGAAGAAGTTCAGAAGGTGACTTAGCATTACTGACTATTGGTGAAAATCTAAACCCAACTATTTCATCGATATTTGTGATTCAACACTTCTTAATTTAGTTTAAATCTTTTTATTTCTTTTAGACATTTAAAACAATTCTTTATGATTCTTAGTCTTTTTATTGATTAGTAAGTTAAAGTCTACAATCTCTGTGGGATCGACCCTTGCTATTACTACGCTTCTATAAACGATTCGTGCACTTGCGAGGTTTTTAATTTGTGTCTAGTTTATCTATTAATTTGGGTATCTAGATTGCACAACACTAGGCTACAAAGACTTTTCATGTCATCTAAGACATCCTCTGATATGAGGTGGCATGCGGAAGATCTCAAGAATGATGAAATTCTTAGGCACCCAGCTGATTCCGAATCATGGAAAAAAATTGATGAAAGATATCCTAATTTTGCTGAAGATCCTCGGAATATGAAACTTGGATTGGCCAGTGATGGTTTTAACCCATTTAGGCAAATAAGCACCATATGGCCTGTTGTGTTAATTCCATACAATATACCCCCTTGGTTGTGTATGAAGCAGCCATCCTTCATTTTGTCCATGGTAATTGCTGGGCCAAAATCTCCAGGAAATGACATAGATATGTACCTGCAGCATTCATTGATGAACTGCAACTATTGTGGGAGGGTGTTCCAACATATAATGCAACATCTAAAGAAACTTTCTATCTCCGGATTATGTTGACTTGGATAATTAATGATTTTCCTGCATATGAAAATTTATCTGGTTATAGCATGAAAGGACATTATGCTTGTCCTTGTTGTGCATAGCAAACTGTTTCAAAGTGGCTATATTAATGCAGAAAGTTCTGCTACATGGGTCATAGGATATGGTTTCCTACCACGCATATTTTCAGGGCAGAAACAATGACATTTGATGGTACCGATTAATGGAGCCATGCTCCTATAGTTAATCCTGGGTCAGATGTGTTAAGAAGGCTAAAAGGCCATCAGTTCACTTTGTCAAAGGAACTAGAAGTCATTAAAAATGCCATGAAGCGAGCTAAAGATAAGCAACAGAACATTGATGAATGTGATGCAGATGAATGTGATAGTCATCTTGATTCAGGGTCATGGAAGAAGAAGAGTAATTTTTTCCAGTTGCCATATTGAGAGTTCAACTTATTGCGCCATAAAATAGATGTGATGCATCTTGAAAAAAACATTGGTGAAAATTGTATAGGAACAGTTATGGGGGATGACCGGAAGACAAAAAACAGTCTTAAGTCTCGCCTTGACTTAATAGAAATAGGCATAAGTCATGAGTTGCATCCTGAAGAATTATCCAATGGCAGAGTACGACTTCCTCCTGCAATCTACTCAATGTCAAAAAGCTATTTGGAGATGTTTTGCAAAGTTTTACAGGATCTTAAAGTCCTTGATGGTTATTCATCTGATATATCAAGATGTGTAAACTATAAGGAGAAAAAGCTAACGTCACATGACTACCATATCTTGATGCAAGATCTCCTTCCCGTTGCTCTGAGGTCTTCAATATGTGAGCAAGTCACTTCCGCCCTAAAAGATTTATGTAGTATATATAAAGGATGTTGCTCGAGATTGCTATGCGTTGAAGATATTGACAAATTAGAGCAGCGTGCTGCATTGACACTTTGTCAAATGGAGAGGATATTCCCCCATCATTCTTCACTATAATGGTTCACTTGATAATCCACCTAGCCGATGAAGCAAGACTTGGTGGACCAGTATATTATCGGTGGATATATCCCGTTGAGAGGTAGTACTTCATCCCTCATTAAGTTCATTAATCCTATACTTTTTAGGTGTTTTATTTCCAACCGTTATCCAATCCAGATATGCTTGTTTAGGTACCTTTACCGACTTAAGGGTTACATTAGAAATAAAGCTTATCCAGAAGGCTCAATAGCAGAAGGTTATCCTTCGGAGGAGTGCTCCAATTTTTGTTCAAGGTATCTTCAGGGTGTGGAGACATGTCTGACTAGACCAAGGAGAAATTCAGACACTTCCAACCTCAAAGGGGTTAAATATCTCTTTCAGACTGCGGGCACTACTTTCGGAAAAATCGATGCTTTTGAGTTAGATGACTTAACATGGGAACATGCACATCGATATGTGTTGGATCACCATGCATCATGTGAGCCATATCGAGTGTAAGTTGGATTTGTCATTAGTATGAATTTATTTCTTACAATTAAAGAGTAGTTAACCTAAATTTTAGTTTACATTCGTTCTTATCTTGTTCCAACGAATTTATCAGGAAAATGAAAAGAAGGCATAGACTAAAAAACTTGAAGCCACGTGAGCAACATAAATTAATGAATGAGCAATTCCACAAGTAGTTTCAAAATCACGTAAGTGACCGACCAAGGTTTAAATTAAAGTATTGCAAAAAATAATTTAAAGTCTTATGCTAATACCATTTACTATATAATAGTAGGTTTCCTCGTTGGGTAATGATGATGTGACATCTGAAGTAAAGATTCTTGCCAAAGGTCCCCATAAAATGGTTAAAAGATACAATGGATATATATACAACGGCTTCAGATTTTGTACTAAGGAGCGTGAACGCAACTTGAAGTATCAAAATAGCGGCGTTGTAGTGACTTCAAAAACTAGAAGCTATGCCTCTAATAAAGACCCGAATCCTGTAGACGGGGATGTTGACTATTATGGGTGCTCACAAATATCATTGATTTGGATTATTACGGGCACTTTCGAGTAGTATTATTTCGTAGTGATTGGGTTGTGTTAAATAACAACCACCATGATAAGTTGGGTTTTACAGTTGTAGACTTCTCACATCTGATTCACACTGGGACACACATTAGTTATGAACCATTTGTGTTCCTATCTCAAGTGCAACAAGTTTTCTATATTCAAGACCCAGTAGTGCAAAAAACTTACGTGGCACTACCTATGCAACCAAGTTCTGTGTCACGCCCCGCTTCCCAAAATACAGGGATACGAGCCCGTGACGTAGGCCCAGCGAATGATATAAGTATGCCAACTCATATCATCCATAAGCTGTACCAGTCTTAATCAACAATATAAGAAAAATAAATCACAACCACGCAGGAAACATAATCACATAAACGAGAATGAAATTCAATAACCAATTCTGGGATATAAAGACTTACCAAATAACTCGAGAGACTCCTGCTCCAATTGTAGAAGATCTGCTCATCAATGCCTCCTAGAAATTCTCTTTGTGCACCTGTACTTGTTTATCTAAAAAGAAAGAATAATTTGTCCTTAGAGCAAGTACGGACAGCAAGTAGTGAAAAGCAGAGAGTAAATGAGTAAGGTACGTGTAGGAAACATGAATCAAGATCAAATTTGCAAGGGCAATAATGCCACTAATAAACAACAGTCTTAATAAAGTATATATATGTCAATTTATGTTCATTAGAGTGTCATTTCTCCTATCTAGTGCACGTACTTCTGTGTCCCATGTGTGCCGTACCACGGGTTCGGTGCACGCAAAACAGTGTACGTTTGAGACATAGTGGTGGGGTCTACAGAGCGTGTACTCGGTTTCAATAACAATCAATTACCATTTGCAATCAATCAATTTCCAATTATTCAATCAATCATTCACATTCATTACTTCTCTTTCCATTCAATACGATATCAATATAGGCCTTACCGAGTACATTTTCTGAGATTTCCCACTACTAGGTCAACCCTTATAAACCCCGGCTTGTTTAGTATTTTATTAAATCATATCCATGTAAGTGTGTATAAGGATATCAAGGGAATGATACGAATGCAGCAACATGATGCATTGCTAAATAATAAACATGAAGTAGGAATCTAAACAACAATTCTCTCTCTATTGATTTAACTAATTCCAATTATAACTGGGTCGAAACCTCAGTACAAGACAGACAATGCAGCAGTAACTTATAAAAAGCCATCACATATATGTTCATTCAGGTCGATAATTAACATGCTATTGTATCATGAAATGCATTACACTATTATACCGCAATTAGAATGGATTTTGCAATGTACGAGTCAATTCACGATGTCATTGTTCAAGTCACGATATTTCAATCAATCAATGTATTCAATCACCATTCATTTTCTTTGTATACAATTCTAGTCATTTCATTAATGTCAATTGTGTATGCAGGCTTAGGTTTGAGTCAATGGATAATTATGAGAGGTTAAAAGTACATCGGGTTAGCTCGTGTAAACCCTCAATACTTTCAACGGACGGGACACAAGGCAAATTTGATAATTGAAATGGAACTACTTGCAGGAGATCAATAAGCTTGAACTAGAAAATTAAAAGAGTTCAAGTGGACTTGCCTGTTAGTTGACGACGACGAAATTGAACAAGAATAACGGGATCAGTATTCCGAACAGTAGAACACGTGCAAAATGTGTGGCAGCCACGCCAAATCCAAAATAGCAACTCCAATAGCAAACAGCAACAACCCCTTCAATAAACTCCAAGATAGTAACAACTTCAAACAGCAACACCCTTCACAACACCAAACACGAACACAACCCAATACAACAAAACAAAGCCCCCCCTTCACACAAACTCCAAGACAGAGCAACCCAACATAGTATAATAACACCAACAGGGATCCAGCACACCAACAGTAGTACAAATCAACCCAACACCAAACTCCAATAACTTCCAAAACCCAATAGCAACAACAATCTCAAACTTCACGTCTTCTTCTCCTCAGAACAGAGAGGGAGATAGAAAAAGAGAGAGAGAGAGAGAGTGGAAGAAGGGAGCGCGAGCGACTAAATCGAAGGGAATGCGAGGAAGACGACGATGGCGGCTTGGCGGAGGGTGATGCGGGAGGGGAACGGCGGCAAGGCGACTGGACTTCAAGCGGAGGACGATGGCTGTCGATGCTTCGGGAGGTGTCGATGGCAGGCGGCGCGGTTGGAGGTCGGGATTCTCGGCGGAGGAGATAGTGGCGTCACAATGGGAGGGGGCAACGATGGACTTCGAGCGGCGGTTGCTGAGGTTGGGGCGCTCGGGTGATGAGCCGACGACGAGCTAGAGGGCGAAACTCGATGGCAATGGCGGAGGAAGAACTCGGGGGATTCTCGGAGGTGATGAAGACGATGCTAATGGAGACGAGCTTCGACTGTGGAGGAGGGAAGCGGTGAGGGTGATTGCGGAGGAAGGGAGAGGGCGATGGAGAGGAGCGTTCGAGCGGTAGACGATAGGAATGGGGTTCTTTGGGTTTGTTCTGTGGTTTTGTTCGTTTATCTGTTTGTTAGAGAAACAGAGAGAGAGATGGAGATATTGAACGGGAGAGAGTAAACGGGGAGTGTTAATAATGGGAAAGAGAGATAGTGGGGGAGTGGTTACGGGATTGTGGGAAGAGTGGGGAAAAGTGAAGAAATTGTATACGGGTGTGTGTATAGATTTGATTCTGTACAACATAGGGGTAATGGGTTCTGGGTTAGTGGGCTTGGGCATAAAAAAGGAGCTCAAAATATTTAAATAAAATAATCAGGATGTTGGGCTAAATTTCTGGGGCCGGATTAATTAAATAAATAGTTAAGATCAAAATATGAAATTGGGCTTGTCATAACTAGTGGGCTCAGATTAATAATTAATAAAATCAAAATACAAACTTGGGTTTTAATAAATAGTCAAACTATTGGGTTTCAGAATAATAGTTTAAATAATAAAAATCAATTGGAGAAAAATAGTCATAAGATACTGATTATTTAAACACGAAAAATACTTTAAAATATGTATTAGTGAAAACAGGGGTTACATTCTGTATTTCAACTGGGGGATGATTCAGATGATGAAGATGATGATACTGAGAACAATTTCACTACTTCTGAGTTTCCTACATTTGATGTAAATATTTTTTTATGTCAATAGTTATCCTACTTGGCTCCGTACGGATGCAGAAGATGGAGATCTATTTGATGATGTTGTAATATAGTATCTTATACATATTTTTGTTTTTGTGTCATTTCAGTTGTGTGTCAATTATTTTCATATATTTCACTACAGTTAATTAGTGGAACTTATTATTTATTTGATTATAATTAATGTTATTTGATGTAAAAGCTTGAAATTGTTGGTATATTGTGATGATTTGTGGTTGTTTTAAGTACTTTTTGTTTTAATGTCATTATTTATTCATATGTTCGATTTGTTGATTAATTTATAATTAATCTGGTTTTTGTTTAAATAGGTGACATATGGCTAGAACGAAGAGAAAGTTGGCAACGATTGTGCACGACCAAGAGGAGGCCGTAGAGCAGCCTAGAAGGGGACCTGCTACTCAGCACCCGACGGAAGAGATTGGAGGGGTGGCGAATGAATGTGCTACTACAGTCGAGGGGGGTGAAGGTAGCACCCCCACCACTTTGAGGAGGTTGAGGGGCCGACGAAGATGAAGCAAATATGGAAGCTCCCAAACAATGAAAAGATATTGGTGAATAACAACAATGTCAATCAACCAATTGGAGAGGCCAGGAGTAAGCTCGGGAAGTTTTGCGGTGTCATAGCAAGAAATCCTCGTATCCTTCACCTAAGCTACGAGAGTTGGTCGGAAGTACCAACGACGACCAAGGCGACGGCCATCAATGCGATTAAGGTATATTTCTATTTTATCTCTTATATCACGGTTGCAAGATATCTAAACTTATTATCTAAATCTTATCATTATTATCTGAACTTATTTCAATATACTTTATTTTCCTCTTATCTAATTTTGGTGAGAATTTTATCAAGTTGAACCCAAGCATTCATGTTTTTTTGGGAAAGTACATTCATGTTGATATAAGAAAAAAATGCATATGTAGTTACAGTATGTTTATCTTAATTGTTTGACATTTGGAAGGAAAAATATTTATTAAGATGTATGGTTATCATAGTGATTTTATCCATAGAGCAGAGACACTCTTATTCGAGAACCATATCACGCCTACAATTAACCAACCTGGTATTCCAATCGTGAAAGAGTAGTTAGAATCTTTTTATTGCAATGTATTTGTGTCGATGTACTTGCATTGTGCTTCTTAGATACTATACTGGAGCATGAATCCAGAATGCATACATTTGAGGGAAATGTATATATGAAGCCATAATTCTTATACAAGCAGAGAAGGTTGTGATCAAATAATGACCCCTCTTGCAATTCTGTGAACTGTACAGCTATTAGTGTTGGCTTCTTTTGGAGATTCAAGGTATCCATCTACCACTTTCATGTCAATGATATGCATCCTTTATATTTGTATGTACTGCTTTTCATGTGCATCAATATGTGGCTTTAGTAAAGGAAGTTGAAGTTTAAAGTATAATGCATATGCTGATAGAATTTGAATGTCGTTATAGGGTAAACGTTGTTATAGGATAAAAACGCCGTTTATAAATGCCATTATAGGGTTAAAAAACCGCCGGTATTGACCTTGCGGTTGGTAGTGGTAGTTATAGTGCAATGTGGCCTGAACTAAGCAATAATATTCCTTTAGAACAGCCTAAATTTGGTTAGGTTTGTTCACAACTTTATAACAATGTGAAATTGTCTTGCTCTTTACCATTCGAATCAAATTGTAGCAGGTACACGGCACATGCATTTATATTTCCTAAAAACTTTCATAGTTGTTAGATTAAGATGCATTTGTGTAGTATATAATTGAGACCGATCTACCCATGTGACTGTGTTGGCCAAAAGTAGAAATGATACATGGAAGATTGGTGTTATCTCCATATTAACAGCACGGATTGATGCGGTTCTTTTGAAAATTAAGGAACTTTGGGAGAATTGCTGGCTTGAAAATAGTAGAATGACTGCTCAGTTCCATTAGTTGACACAATTTATTGACCTATTCATGTTTTCAGTTTCGACCACTTCCTCAGTGTAGCAAAATAAGTTGGATTTTTTCTCTTTTATGGCAAACTTGCCATAGGAGGAGTTTGTTGTCTTCAATGAATCTTTCTGCCTTTTGGGCTATCATCTATATATTTGTTTTATACTGAAACTTCTATTTATTAATTGTCTAGGTACATGTTCAAAAATTAGTAGAAGGATATGAATTGATGTATGTTGTTGAGTACAGTACTGATTGATATGGGTTCGGAATGACGTGGCTCATCCTGGGCCACAGGATCCCCTCAGGATGCGCACACCTCCTGATCCTCCCGATCCGCCACGTTAGCGTCGGAAAACCACCCGGGCCACTGCCACGTCAGCCCTAAAACCGTCCGGATTTCCACCGCTTCAGCATCACGGGCAACCGGGTCCAGACCCGGCCCCAAACGGGTCCAAACCCGGTTGGCATCTTCTATAAATACCAGACCCCTACTCCTTCTCCAGGTAATCAAAACTTCTCCACTCAAACCCTAGTTACTGTTACTCTCCCTTAGTGACTGACTAGATCGTCGGAGGGTCTGCCACCGGGACCAACCCCGGTGTTCCGAGACCGTCTGCAGGTACACGAGACCCTCGGATCCGAGCCCCAAAGATCAGAGCCGAGCATCAGCCTCCACCTCAATACCGCCTACCCCAGTACCGTTCGTCCAGTCGAGGGTCGTCTACATAGGAGTCTCCTCCTTCAATACAAATCGAGTAAGAACTCACGCCTGGTGCATCCACACGTCTCCCAAAAACAAACCGCATCAGGATGGCGCCGTCTGTGGGAAACTATCTATCGTAGACGCCAACCCGAGCCTCGCTTCCAACGGTACCCTCGTAGACGCCGACCCGAGCTCCGCCCCCGTCGGCACCACCGTCGGCCCGAGCTCACATGGCGCCCAAGGCCGCAAAACCTGTTACCTCCGCACACCGACACGACGTGCCTCCACAAGGCATCGCGGCCAATGCTCAGGGACCAAACAACAAAGGGGTCAGTCACGGGCCCCAGCCCAATGCCTCCCGTCCGGTCCAGAGACACCTGCGGGGGGTAATCTTGAACCGACAGGACAGCTGTGGCAGGGGAGGAGCCTCTTCGAACTCGGCTCCGAACCATCCCAGACCCCCGTCCCAAGGGCGGGAGCCTGCGCTCAGTCGAGTCGGTCGGCGACAGTCTGCCCAACCAAACCGGGCCGAAGGAGCCCCGGTTACCCACCAGGAGTTCCAGGACTTCCGAAGGAAAATCTTGGGTGCCATCCGAGGGGTCCCCGTCAATGAGAACGCCCGCCGTTGCCGCACACGGTCAGAGGCCGAGGCAAGCGTGTCTCGCCCCTCAATAATCCCCCCAGAGTATGATGGGGACATTTTGAGGCGCCTCCAAGAAATGGAGGAGCGCCTCGACCACGTTGGTAACGGCGACCCAAGAGCAGCTCAGGGGTACAGGCCGGTTTGCCCTCCTTTCTCCGCCCTCATCCTGCAGGCGAAGATACCCCGCAATTTCCGTCCGCCTCAGTTCGAGACATATGACGGCGAGGGCGATCCTGCTGATCACATGGAGGCCTTTGGGGTCCTTCGAACCCACAACATGAGGCTCAACCCGGTGAAGTGCGCCTTCGGCATCTCCTCGGGGAAGTTTTTAGGGTTCATCGTCAGCCAGCGCGGCATCGAGGCGAACCCCGAAAAAATCCAGGCCATAATAGACATGGCCCCTCCCAGGAATGTCAAAAAAGTCCAGAGGCTAACGGGTAGACTGGCGGCCATCGGCCGTTTCCTCTCCAAGTCTGGAGAGAAGTCCCTTCCGTTCTTTAAGGCACTGCGCGGCACCGGAAGGTTCGAGTGGGGTGCTCAACAGCAAGAGGCCTTCGCACAGTTGAAAGAGTACCTCGCCAACCCTCCTCTCCTCAGCATGCCCAAACCAGGGGAGCCACTCTGGCTCTACCTTTCCGCTTCAGAGAACGTGCTCAGCGTCGTCCTCGTCTGATAAGAAGAGGGGGTTCAAAAGCCCCTCTACTATGTGAGTAAGGTCCTGCTCGACGCCGAGACCCGGTATTCCAGGATGGAGAAGGTGGCGTACGCCTTGGTCGTAGCCGCGCGAAAGCTCCGCCCTTACTTTCAGGCGCATTCAATCCAGGTACTCACGGATCAACCCTTGATGGCCGTGCTCTACAAACCCGAGAGCTCCGGACAACTAGTCAAATGGTCGATCGAACTCAGCCAGTACGACATCGGCTATCAACCAAGAACGTCCATCAAAGGGTAGGCTCTTACCGAATTCATTACAGAATGCACCATCTCCAAGCAACCCGCGAGCAAAGAAGCCGACCAGACATGGGAAGTTCACGTCGACGGCTCCTCTTGCGAAACGGGGAGTGGTGCGGACATCATTCTTCAAGGTCCGGATGGTTTCCTCCTCCAGTATTGTCTCTGCCTCAACTTTTCGCCCTCTAACAACGAGGCTAAATATGAGGTGATGATCGCCGAGCTCAACTTGGCTCATCAAGCCGGTGCCAGACAGATCAGGGCCTTTAGCGACTCTCAGCTGGTGGTCAACCAGATCACCGGGGACTACGAGGCCCGTGACGATCGGATGATCAAGTACCGGGCCTTGGTCCAATGCCTATTATCGTCCTTCGACGAATCGGCTGTCTTAAGAATCCCCCGGGAGCTGAACGCCCAGGCCGACGCCCTGTCAAAATTGTCTTCCTCATCCTTTGAAAGCCTCGACCGCACGGTCCTGATTGAAGTCCTGTTGAAGCCAAGTACAGACTCCCCGGAGGTTCTGTGCGTCGAAGACGGAGCCCCTCCTGACGACTGGACCTCTCTTATCAAAAAATTTCTAGTCAAGGGAGAGCTCCCCGAAGACCGAGCTGAAGCAAGGCAGATCAGGGTCCGATCTGGAAGATTTGGGGTCATCAATGCCACCCTCTTCAAAAGATCCTATACAACAACCGATGGCAGACCCTACCTCCGCTGCCTAAGCCCAGACGAAGCCAAGTACGCCCACAAGGAGTTACACGAGGGGATCGGCGGATGTCACATGGGAAGCCGTTCACTAGCACGCAAGGCTCTAAATCACGGGTACTACTGGCCCACTATGCTGCAAGACGCCCTCGCCCTAGTGAAGAAGTGTGGCCCCTGCCAACGGTTCTCCCCAGTGAAGAGGGCTCCTCAGGCGAACCTCCGGTCCATGGCCAGTCCGACCCCCTTTGCAATGTGGGGGATGGATTTGGTAGGCCCATTTCCAAAAGCAATGGGCCAGCGAAAGTTCCTCATTGTGGCGATCGACTACTTCACTAAGTGGATCGAGGCCGAGCCATTAGCAACGATCACCGAGCGACAGACCCAACAGTTTTTCTGGAAACACATCGTCTATCGGTTCGGGATTCCGCAGGTGCTCATCACAGACAATGGGACTCAATTTACAGGTAAGCATTTCTGCAAGTTCTGTGAAGATCTCGGGATCCAGTAGCACTTCTCCTCAGTCTTCCACCCCCAGTCTAACGGTCAGGCCGAGAACGCGAACTGCCAAATCCTCGATGGCCTCAAGAAATGCCTCGATAACTCTTCCAAGGGGTTATGGGTCGACGAACTACCCAGCGTTCTCTGGGCCCACCGAACAACAAAGAGAATCCCCACGAGAGAATCCCCTTTCAATCTGACATACGGCGCAGAGGCTGTCATTCCCTTGGAGATCGGGATCCCCTCACCCCGAATCATGGCTTTCGACGAGGTCGCCAACCCCCAATAGCTGCGAGCCGACCTGGACCTCATAGACGAGGTCAGGGAAAAGTCCGCCATTAGAAGAAGCATCTACAGCAAAGAATTGATTCTACAACAAGAAGGTGCGCCCAACTGACATCAAACTCAGAGATCTTGTCCTCCGAAAGCTGGAGGTATCCAATCCCGGCCAGAAGAGAAAGTTGGCACCAAATTGGGAGGGCCCCTACAAAGTATCCAAAGTCGTGCGCCCAGGCACGTACCGCCTGACCAGTGCCGAAGGCAAGCCCATCAAGAGGCCCTGGAACGCGGAACACCTAATCAAGTTCTTAGAAGGAGAGTAGCCTCCATGTAAATTATCATGATTGTAATCGGCACGTTGTGCCTAGTCTTTTGTAAAATTCAAATATATTGTAAATAGGCCAGCTTTCTTAAAACAAGCCTACGGCTTCCTATTTTGTAACAAATAAAGAACATATCTCGAGCTCGGCGCTCGGATAACAGCGCGAGCCTAAAAAGCTTTCCTTACAAGCTTGGGGCTCGGTGCTCGGATAACAGCGCGAGCCAGAAAAGCTTCCCTTACAAGCTTGGGGCTCGGCACTCGGATAACAGTGCGAGCCCAAAATGCTTCCCTTATAAGCTTGGGGCTCGGTGCTCGGATAACAGCGCGAGCCTGAAAAGCTTCCCTTACAAGCTTGGGGCTCGGTGCTCGGATAACAGCGCGAGCCTGAAAAGCTTCCCTTACAAGCTGGGGGCTCGGTGCTCGGATAACAGCGCGAGCCTGAAAAGCTTCCCTTACAAGCTTGGGGCTCAGTGCTCGGATAATAGCGCGAGCCAGAAAAGCTTCCCTTACACTAGTATGGGGGCTCGGCATCTGTCCCTCGCTCGGTTTGGGCTTCCTCAAGCTCATCAACCTATGTGCGAGGCGACATCCGCCAGCGACGCCGGCACCGTCTCTCCCTAAGAACAACTGCGGGAGCTCGGCGTCAGCCCCGAGCAAGGCAGGCGCCTTCTTCAAGGCACCGCGACCTTGACGCTCGGCGGCGACCCTCTGCTACGCCTGCAGCTGTCTTTCTCACCGATATGAGGGCTCGGCATCTGTCCCTCGCTCGGTTTGGGCTTCTTCAAGCTCATCAATCTATGTATGAGGCGACATCCGCCAGCCACGCCCGCTCCGTCTCTCCCTGAGAACAAGTGTGGGAGCTCGGCGTCCGCCCCGAGCAAGGCGGGTGCCTTCTTCAAGGCACCGCGACCTTGACGCTCGGCGGCGACCCTCTGCTACGCCTACAACGGTCTTTCTCACCGGTATGGGGGCTCGGCATCCGTCCCTCGCTCGGTTTGGGCTTCTTCAAGCTTATCAACCTATGTACGAGGCGACATCCGTCAGCCACGCCCGCACCGTCTCTCCCCGAGAACAAGTGTAGGAGCTCGACGTCGGCCCCGAGCAAGGCAGGTGCCTTCTTCAAGGCACCGCGACCTTGACGCTCGGCGGCGACCCTCTGCTACGCCTGCAACTGTCTTTCTCACCGGTATAGGGGCTCGGCATCCGTCCCTCGCTCGGTTTGGGCTTCTTCAAGCTCATCAACCTATGTACGAGGCGACATCCGCCAGTCACGCCCGCACCGTCTCTCCCCGAGAACAAGTGTAGGAGCTCGACGTCGGCCCCGAGCAAGGCAGGTGCCTTCTTCAAGGCACCGCGACCTTGACGCTCGGCGGCGACCCTCTGCTACGCCTGCAACTGTCTTTCTCACCGGTATAGGGGCTCGGCATCCGTCCCTCGCTTGGTTTGGGCTTCTTCAAGCTCATCAACCTATGTACGAGGCGACATCCGCCAGCCACGCCCGCACCGTCTCTCCCTGAGAACAAGCGTGGGAGCTTGGCGTCAGCCCCGAGCAAGGAGGGTGCCTTCTTCAAGGCACCACGACCTTGACGCTCGGCGGAGACCCTCTGCTACACCTGCAACTGTCTTTCTCACCGGTATGGAGGCTCGGCATCCGTCCCTCGCTCGGTTTGGGCTTCTTCAATCTCATCAACCTATGTACGAGGCGACATCCGCCAGCCACGCCCGCACCGTCTCTCCCCAAGAACAAGTGCGGGAGCTCGGCGTCGGCCCCGAGCAAGGCGGGGGCCTTCTTTAAGGCACCGTGACCTTGACGCTCAGCAGAGACCCTCTGCTACGCCTGCAACTGTCTTTCTTACCGGTATGGGGGCTCGGTATTCGTCCTTGCTCGGTTTGGGCTTCTTCAAGCTTATCAACCTATGTACGAGACGACATTCGCCAGCCACGCCCGCACCGTCTCTCCCCGAGAACAACTGCGGGAGCTCGGCGTCGGCCCCGAGCAAGGCGGGTTCCTTCGTCAAGGCACCGCGACCTTGACACTCGGCGGCGACCCTCTGCTACTGTCGTTCTCACCCACATGGGGGCTCGGTCACGACCTACTACCAGGTGTTAACAAAAATTTTATCTCGGTTTAGAGCGTCCGCCTTCGACAGACGCCCCGAGCTTCGAGTCGATTTGTTAACCACACTCTCACCCGCGAACAACTCTGGGTTTACGGCTTTCACCAGCCCAAACCCCGAATTGTTCGAGGGTGGCAGGGGGGCCATCAACCCTCTGCTCTCTCCATCCCAAGCCAAACGCTCCTAGCCTTCGAGCCGTCAAGCTGGCCCTTCTCTCGCCCACGAACAACCCGGGGTTTACGGCTCTTACAAGCCCAAAACCCTGAACTGTTCGAGGACGGCAGGAGAGCCACCACGCTTCGGCTCTATCCGAACCCCCGAACTGATCGGTCGGCCCACCACTCACCAATGAACAACCAGGGGTCTCATGGCTCTAACGGCCTGAACCCCGAATAGTCCGAGGGTGATCGGTGTGCCTCCGATCCGGAGTATACGAAAATATTGTGTTCTCTGGGCACCCGCCTTCCGCAGGAACCCAAATCAAGCGGCTCACTGCCTGACAACCAACAAGGGGAGTGGGGATTATATAACCCCCTGAGGCCCACATTTATTGCGCCTGGGAATATGAAACGACGGAAGGCAAAACGTCGCCATAAATGCTCATGGGAATGCGAAACGTCGCCATTAATGACGTAGTCGCGTCAGTGGCGACCTTCGTAGCAGACACACCAGTCACCCTCGGCGACCGAGACAGTCAAGGTTCAAGAAAAAGAATGCCATTATTATTACTCATTGCTTACAACTTAATGAACATCGGTATAAATACAAGGAGCAGCTCACTCACTCACCCTCGGCATGAAATTCAAACTCAGTGCCTCCTTTGGGTCTCCTCTCACGCGTGGTTGGACCGGTCCGAAAAGGTACTCCTGCCGCCGAGCTTCCTGCATCTTCGAGCTGCGCCCCATCTGATAGAAATGTCGGAGACCGCCCCAGGGTCGAGTTGCTGGCCCCTTCAATCAGACCAGCGCCTAACACCAGCTTCAGCCTGCAAATCTCCAGCTCCTTCTCGACTACGGCCTCACGAAGGAAAGACTCCAAAGCCAATCTCCCGCTCGAAGCATCCGAGAGGGACCAGTCCGTCTCGATTACCCACCAGTCCCGGTCGGTTATGGCCTTCTTCAGGCACGCCACCTCCAAACCGAGCTCCCTGGACCTGTTCAGAAAATAGTCAACGGCAGCGGCTCGGTCCCGAGCCTGCTTCTGTTGACGAGCCAAAGCTGCCACCGTGGCCTCCTCCCCCGCTCAAACTAGAGGTACCTCGGCAACAACGGGGAGGGCGACACAGGTCCCGTGCGTCTATCAAAAGACGAGAACAAACATCACAAAAAACACAAGTCTGGAAGGGTCGGCCCAAAAAAGTAAATTTCATTTCTTTCAAAAGTTTGATACAAAAGCCGCGGTTGCCAGTCCGCTTAAGGCATTTACATCAAAACGAGCAAAAAGAAAAAAGACTATTCTATTCTTGAGGGGGGTGGCACCTCGTCGTCGACCTGGTCGCCCCCCGCTTCGTCGCCTCCCGGGGTGGGAGGAAGGTTCGGTGCCCATCCATAGCAGAGATGGTCCACGTTCTGCTCGGGGTAGATCTGCTTAAAATGGGACTTGGCCTGTTCGTACGCCTCATCCTGCGCCAGCATCAGAGTCTCCCCCAAAGCCGACTCCATCTCCTCCAGTGCCTTCTTCCCCTTCTCCGCCTCGGCCGCGATCTTCGCCTCAAGATCCTCTCGGTCCTGCTTGTGAATTTTGCAAAGCGACTCTATCTGGGCCTCGTGGACAGCCACCATGGCCCGGACATCTTTCAGCTCATCCGTGGCCTTGTTCAGTTCGTGGAGGTACTTCTCCGCATTCCGCCTCTCGATGTATATCTCCTTCTCCAAGCACTTATGGAAGTGCTGACCACGGAGCATCGCCTGTCCGAGAAGAGAAAGATCAGAAAAACTCCGCCAAGTTAATGAGAAAAGTGGAGCCAAGCCAACTTACCGAGAGGTGTCCCTAAGACCACCGCATGTAGGCATGGTCCGCCGTCTGCGTCGCCAGGGCCATCAAATCGCGCTCGGTGGCGGCCTTCGAAACGAACTCGACCGACACAGGCCCATCAAGCAGAGAATCCCCCCATACGATCGACCAATCAGGGGCAAAGGGCAACATACCCTGCTTGCCCACCATCTCCGCGATGGTCGGCCGAATATGGGGGAGCCCTTCTCCCGGGGCATCCACTGTCTTGCCCAAACCACTCCTGGCGTCCCGAGCCGCCCTCGACGAATGGGAGCGGGGGGAGTGGTGCCTCTTGACCCTCTTTGCCAGGGAAGGCCCCACAGCCACCGGGGTCGGCCCCTTGGAGGACCCTCCGGCCTGCGCAGCCAGCTTCTGCTTCTCGGCCGCTATCCTCTCCTGCTCGGCCTTCTTCTTCTTCTCTGTCCTCGCCTTCTCGGCAACAGCAAGCAATATCTTCTTAGCGTCCGCCTGTTGAGTTGTCATCCCTGCAAAAACAGAAAGGAGAAGAGCTAACGTTAACACGAAGGCAGGAAAATGAACATATTCGGAAAGAAACATGCTAGGGTCGGCGGGACTCAGTCCGGCTCGGGCGAGGTGTATTTCGGTCACTCGAGGCCATGCGATACTGTGCCCCCCGACTATCTTCTCCACCCTCTTCCACTCCTTGGCGGTCAAGTCGCTCCGCTTCGGAGGCTTGTGGTTCGGCTTGACGAAGTTCCACCTGGTCGGAATTCCCCAAGACCCCTCAGTCCGAACCACGAAATATTTTTCTTTCCACCCCTTTATGGAGTCTGGATGACCGTGCATAACCTTCTTATGCGGCCTCGGTGAAAAGTAGAAAATCCCCTCCTGGTCTCTGAGCGAGCCGATCCCAAGAACGGCTCGGAAATACGTCAGCCTCGGCGTCACTCCCTTCTCTTGGCACTTTAGTATGAAGCAGACTATATGCTTCCAAGAGTTCGGACCATACTGCATAGGGCACAGCCCCGCCCAGTTCAGAACCCTCTTAACAAAAGGATGCAGAGGCAGCCTCAGCCCCGAGAGGAAGGCATCCTCGGGGAACATACAGTAACCCGGTGCCAGAGCCGTGTTGGGCCGAATACCTGGGCTCGAAATGAAGATCTCGAACTCCCATGGAATATAGTAGGTGGCCCTAATAATGTTCAGATATTCTGCCTTCAAAATGCTCGGGATGCTATCAGCGCGAATCTTCACCCGAGTGTCTTTGCCCGGCACTGGAGGGATCGGTGTGATATCCTTAATGTCGTCGGGATACATCCGAATCGACCCTGGATTCTTGAAGGAGACCGGGGGAAACTCGAAACCCGGTCTCGGTGCGTACTCATCTGGTGAGGAAGGACTGTGTGGTATGGTCAAGACTTTCTTCTTCCGACGAGGGCGGGCCTTCCGCTCGGGAGACGGCATCGACAAAGGGGGAAGGGGTGGAAGATCTTCTCCGACCCCGATCGGCCTTCCCACCGTGCCCTGGCCAGCGTCTCCTTGGGCAGCCTCCCATTTGTCGACCTCATCCTCCTCGTCGTAAACATCCTGGACCTCGGGATACTGACCCTCCTCGTCTTCCTCCTCACCCTCGGCACCCTGCTCCTCCTCGTCTTCCTCCTCGCCCTCGGTGCCTTCCCCCTCCTTTTCCTCATCGTCCTCCTCCTGATCCTGCTCCTCCTCGTCCTCGCCGTCCCCCTCATCCTCTTCCTCCTCTTCACCCTCATCCATGGGCTCCTTTCCCAGCCTTCTGGACCTCAGCGGAGACACCATGAAGACTACGTCATCACCATCGTCCGACCCAGGGTCGGTCAGAACCTCCTCCTTCACCTTATACTTACTCAAGGACGAGGATGTCTCCTGCTCGGATTCCTCCGCAGAACGGCCTGACGAGCTAGCCTCGGAACCGGACTGAGTTCGCAACATTACTAAAAAGAAAGTACTAACCTGGAGCGTAGGAATTTACGGTCACCGGAAAGTATCACCGACGGCAAGTAAGAATCCCGCTCTCATTAAAATTGGAAAATGAGTAATAAAGTGAAGAAGAAATGAGGGAGGGGGAGGGGGGTTTAAAGGGGAAAAGCGACTCCTCGATTTTCACAAAAAAGATCTGGCCGTTGGATCTTAACTATCAAGATCCAGCGGCCACCAAGATCTGGAAATGCTTTGATCTTTGCGCCCATGGCGTCAGCAATAGGCATAAAATTACCCCACTACCCCTCCACCTTTTCTCTCCAAACAGGTTTTTTTCGACAAGTCAGAAGGGTCGACGCTCGGATAGTACCCCGAGCCAATAATTCCCCTTCTATTTTCCACAGAAGGGTCGACGCTCGGATAGTACCGCGAGCCAATAATTCCCCTTCTATTTTTCCACAGAAGGGTCGACGCTCGGATAGTAGCACGAGCCAATAATTCCCCTTCTATTTTACAGAAGGGTCGACGCTCGGATAATAGTGCGAGCCAATAATTCCCCTTTTATCTTACAGAAGGGTTGACGCTCGGATAGTACCCCGAGCCAATAATTCCCCTTCTATTTCACAGAAGGGTCGACGCTCGGATAGTACCCCGAGCCAATAATTCCTCTTCTATTTTCCACAGAAGGGTCGACGCTCGAATAGTAGCGCGAGCCAATAATTCCCCTTCTATTTCACAGAAGGGTCGATGCTCGGATAGTACCGCGAGCCAATAATTCCCCTTCTATTTTCCACTAAAGGGTCGACGCTCGGATAGTACCCCGAGCCAATAATTCTCCTTCTATTTCACAGAAGGGTTGACGCTCGGATAGTACCCCGAGCCAATAATTCCTCTTCTATTTTCCACAGAAGGGTCGACGCTCGGATAGTAGCGCGAGCCAATAATTCCCCTTCTATTTCACAGAAGGGTCGACGCTCGGATAGTACCGCGAGCCAATAATTCTCCTTCTATTTTCCACAGAAGGGTCGACGCTCAGATAGTACCCCGAGCCAATAATTCCCCTTCTATTTTACAGAAGGGTCAACGCCCGGATAGTACCGCGAGCCAATAATTCCCCTTCTATTTCACAGAAGGGTCGACGCTCGGATAGTACCGCGAGCCAATAATTCTCCTCCTATTTCACAGAAGGGTCGACGCTCGGATAGTAGCGCGAGCCAATAATTCCCCTTCTATTTCACAGAAGGGTCGACGCTCGGATAGGACCGCGAGCCAATAATTCCACTTCTACTGCTCACAGAAGGGTCGACGCTCGGATAGTAGCGCGAGCCAATAATTCCCCTTCTATTTCACAGAAGGGTCGACGCTCGGATAGGACCGCGAGCCAATAATTCCACTTCTACTGCTCACAGAAGGGTCGACGCTCGGATAGCACCGCGAGCCCCAACTGCCCTCCTTTGTTCATAAGGCTCGGAGCTCGGATAGCATCGCGAGCCCCAACTGCCCTCCTCTGATTCAGAGGGGCTCGGAGCTCGGATAGCACCGCGAGCCCCAACTACCCTCCTTTGGTCATAAGGGCTCGGAGCTCGGATAGCATTGCGAGCCCGCAACTGCCCTCCTTTGATTCAGAGGAGCTCGGAGCTCGGATGACGCTGCGAGCCCCATAAGCCCTCCTCTTGTCACAAGGGACCCGTCTGCCAACCCCTAGTGCTCAACAAACCGATCCCCAGAAGAAGACCTCGCCTCCTCCTCGCTCTTCCAACTAGCGAGGAGACCGTCCACCGGACCTCGGAGCTCGGCCACCGACCCATGGTACTCAACAAAATGGGCCCCAACGGGAGACCTCGGCGTCCCCTCGCTCTTCCAACTAGCGAGAGGATCGCCTACCAACCCTTGGAGCTCGTCTGCCAATCCCCAGGGCTCGTCTGCCGACCCCTAGCCTCGGCAACCGTCGCTCTGGCTCTCCCCTCTCCCTGACTTGGCTTCCCGCGCAAAATCCAATGAGGGGTCCCTTCCTTCTACCCCTGGCCTCTACAGGAGATAGCATATCTCCCTTTTACCCCAACATCCACCATGCTCTTCCTACAGAGACGAAGAATCACTCCTACATGGCTGGTTCACCCAGCCCTACAGGAGTGTGGGGCTTGTGATATGGGTTAGGAATGACGTGGCCCATCCTGGGCCACATGATCCCCTCAGGATGCGCATACCTCCTGATCCTCCCGATCCGCCACGTCAGCATCGGAAAACCGCCTGGGCCGCTGCCACGTCAGCCCTAAAACCGCCCGGATTTCCACCGCTTCAGCATCACGGGCAACCGGGTCCAGACCCAACCCCAAATGGGTCCAGACCCGGTTGGCATCTTCTATAAATACCAGACCCCTACTCCTTCTCCAGGTAATCAAAACTTCTCCACTCAAACCCTAGTTACTGTTACTCTCCCTTAGTGACTGACTAGATCGTCGGAGGGTCTGCCACCGGGACCAACCCCGGTGTTCCGAGACCGTCTGCAGGTACACGAGACCCTCGGATCCGAGCCCCAAAGATCCGAGCCGAGCATCAGCTTCCACCTCAATACCGCCTACCCCAGTACCGTTCGTCCAGTCGATGGTCGTCTACATAGGAGTCTCCTCCTTCAATACAAATCGAGTAAGAACTCACGCCTGGTGCATCCACACGTCTCCCAAAAACAAACCGCATCACTGATTGCTAAAGATTTTTGGTTTTAAATCTTTAGGTCAAGTTGGATCTCTACTCCATCAGGCCTCACAAATCTAAAATTTCCAGAGTTAGGTCTATCAAGAATCTGTACACAGATTGGACACAGTTCACAGATACGAGCAAATATATACGATCAAATATGTCAACTTAAATATGTCTATATGCTATCTGTTGTGAGATAGCTCACTAAACACTCAAGATGAGATGTAAAAATATTGTATTGTTACAAAGAGAGGCCAGTGTCAGATTTAAGCAGTATGCCAAGAATTTGGTGATGGAATCCAGAATGCATACATTTGAGGGACATGTATATATGAAGCCATAATTCTTATACAAGTAGAGAAGGTTGTGATCAAATAATGACCCCTCTTGCAATTCTGTGAACTGTACAACTATTAGTGTTGGTTTCTTTTGGAAATTCAAGATTTCCCACTACCACTTTCATGTCAATGATTTGCATCCTTTGTATCTGTATGTACTGCGTTTCATGTGCATAAATATGTGACTTTTTGTAAAGGAAGTTGTAGTTTAAAGTATAAAAGCATATACCCATAGAATTTGAATGCAAGAAATCCATGAACCCAATCGTTTTGCAGCAAAAGTTTGCAATCCCTTACGCTCTTGAAGGATGGGTCAATGAATCGATTTCGAAAAAATGGAGGGATTACAAGAGCTTCTTGAAAGAGAAGTACTATGACGAGGAGAAGACCGAGGCCGAAAATGCAAGGTCAGTTTCCGAATGCGTGACGAAACAAGATTGGCAATTTCTTGTCAATTATTGAAAATCGGATGCTGGAAAGGTAATCATATTTCATTGTTTATATATTCCATTGATGATATAAATTATTGATTTTGGTAAACATCAGCATATATTCCAATTATTAAAATTGTATAGAGGAAAGCTGAGATTGGTCTAAGCAGCTGTAGGCAGATGAAGGTCAAGCACACTATGGTGAGCTGCAGCTTTGCCATTGTGCGGGATGAGCTGGTAATGAAAATTTCATTTTATAGCAAGTCATTTTTAAAATGGTTTGAATCTTTTTTTTGCCAATTTCTGCCTTGATATGATTTAATTACTACATCTGACTTATATATAAGAAGCTTCAATGGAGGGAGAGAGCGTCGGTGAGGTAGATTTTTTTGAAACTACCACACAAGAAAGTATGGACCTTTCGGGATGAGTTTGCAGCCGATATAGTGGTAAATATGAAACTTTCAAACTAATTTTAATTTGGTAATTAATTTTAGTAGTAAATTATTAACATTAATGTTGTCTTTGCTCTCTTTTGCAGAAGGATGCTAGAAAACTGATTGCAGAGAGGTTGTCATCTTCTTCAGCAGATCGATTAACGATCCAGCGTGAAGCTATGATGTGAGGGGGAGAGAGTGACCCGGTTGTGTGCGGGGAATGGGATTGGGACCAACACCCTCACAGGTAAGTTAGCATTGACATTTGGATTTGAATTAAGTAGAAATTTTCTAAATGTATTCTGTAATATTCAAACCTTTTATAAAGGATATTAAGTAGGAAATTAATTGCCTTAATCGTCCCTTTACGACAATTTTTTTTGCCTGAATAAGTAGAAAATATTAATAATTATGAAGCCATAATTAGGAAAAGAATGGATAGGGCGGCTGCTCTCTAAATGGCAAGTGGAGAGAAGTATCGCAGTCAGTCGTATCTCGTCAGCAATAAGAACAGAGTGTATGTAAATTTAATCAGTTATCTAGATGACATGGGATTGAATTAGTAATGTCACACTACATAATAAATGCTTAATATAAATCGATGACAAGCAAATAATTTTATCAAAATAGGCATTTTAACAGTGGAGCGACAAATGCAAAAAGCAAGAGACGAGTTAGCAAGAAAACTAAATATGAAAAACCGGTTGAGATTTTAAAATTAGGAGTAAATGTAACATAATTGATGCGAAACTGGTGAAGTCGGACCAGTAACTGGTATTGTTGTGCCAGGAGAATTTACAGTGGGTCATAATGGGGAAGGAGTTCGAGCATATGGAGGTGATTGTGACAAAGAAGTATGATGCAGCGGATAAATTGGAGATGATGTCAGTGGAGTTCGCATTGAAGATGAGATAACGTTGAACCCTTTGAAGATCTAGGTGGAGATTTTCTTCCTGGTGTCATATTTACCTCAATCCTGTAGAAGAAGAAGAAGAGAAATTCATTCAGATGTAATAGAAGCAGCGAGAATAGTGCAATCAAGTAATCAAAACTAACTTGTTGTGGACTTCGACATAATCATCAGTCTTATCGAATTTTGGTAAGTTAGCATTAGACATAATCATCAGTTCTAGATTAAAGGTAGATTAAAGGCTTCCTTTAATCTCAAAGATATGTTTGTTGTATGCATTTTACAAGGTGGATTCTATTCATGTTTGTTGAAAGATGATTTCTATTAATTTAGTTAAAAGTTGCATGCATGCATTTTTGGTCGGAGGTTAAAAGTACTTAAAGATGATTTTGATTAATTTAGTTGGATGCATTTTGGTTCTCGTGCATCTAATTGTATCGAATATGTGTTTGATCACAGATATTTGGTCCTTGTGTATCTACCTCCAGTCATCCATCCATTCCGAACGTGTTCAAGATGCATGCAGAGATTCAAGGCTTGAAAGACATGATTGCTTCTTTAATCTCCCAACAAAACCTCAACGCTGAGAATCCAATACATGGGACAGTAAGTAATCAACAAATTTTGCAGTAGGTTAATTTCTTTAGTTTAGATAGTACGAATAAACCTAATATGAGTTTTAAATTAAATATCCTTCAAAATTATAATTATAACTGAGAATTCTCTGCTGAATAAACTAATAAATGACACTACAGTGAATTATACAGAGCCAGCGAATTCCATCGAGTTCTAGTCATGCATGTACAACTGGGCGAAATATCGATGGGAATGAAAGCAACGCCGAGCCACACCAGGAGACTCTCTTGCCATAGTTTTGTTGTATTTGGACTTTATTTTTCTTATGTTTTGTCGAAATTTTATTTATGTTTTGTTATAACTTTGTGTTGTATAACTTATATATTTCTAACTATTCGTATGGTAGTTTTCAGACATATAAATTATTGTTTATTGTGGTCCGTGATTATATGGTTGTTTATTATGCTGCTGTTACTTATTTTAAGATTTGAACATTCAAATTTGATGTGATTACAGGTATTTTTAATATGTGATTAATTATCCGTATTTTATATTTAAAATAAGTGGGAAAAACCTGAACCCACCTATCCCGGCGTTTTGAGAAAACATGCCGGGATAGATATCGATCCAGAAAATGCGGTTATTTATTTAAAAATATTTAATTTAATCTATCCCGGCATTTTACCAACGCCGGTATAGGCCTAACTAATGCAGTTAGCAAATATTCAATCACGACGTTTAATTATATACGTCGGCATAGATAATAAATTAAAACAAAATTTAAATATCTATCGCGGTGTTTCCAAACGTCGGAACATGTCATTATTTATTAAAATTGGACACAAAAAAGAGATCTATCACGGTGTTCTAAACACATTGTTATAGGTCTACGATCTATAGCGGCGGTGTATAAAAACGCTGTTATAGGCCCCTGATTTGTCCCGACACTCGATACAGCGGCGTTTCGGGCGGCGTTGTTAGAAACGCCACTATAATCTAAAATAGCGTCTATAAACGTCGTTATAGGGTAAAAAAACCGCCAATATTGACCTTGCGGTTTGTAGTGTATGTACCTATGTGAAGACTTGATATCTCATATTCATGACCAGTGAGATGTGGTCATCAGTCTACGAACTTACTAGTCTCTATGTATTATTGTTGTCCTAATTTACAATAATACTTGACTAAGGACATTTAAGAATAGTGTTCTGATTACAACCAATAGGATCTCACAATCAAGTCATACACTTGATGTCCCACGGTACTGAACCTACCATTCTAAAGACTTTCTTATGGTCATTTAATCACAATAAACAACACAATAAATAAAATGCCTCATATATGAAATAAATGTCATAATGCAATGTAAATTAGTAGTGTCAATCACAGTTGGTCTTTAGTGTAGCGCCCCGAATTTCCAATATGATATCTCAAAAATACGTGGCATAATTCTCAGCATCAACCTCAATTGTAATAGTAAACATAGCCAAAACACGGATAAATTTTTTTAACTTTTATTACATTAATTCTTTACAAAGCATAGTGAAAAATTAAACACATTGGATTACAAATTCTTTCTTTTACAACACATTCTTTTACAATTTATATAAGCCATAACATTATTCTATCTCATGCCTCCAAATCCTAATACTCTAGGTACCTACCTATAAAACATGAGGCTAGAGATAACTCTAACCCCCAAAACTATAGGGGTCAGCCATAACGGTGTGAGTGACATCAAAAGAAAATGCAACATAAATAAAATATAAGGTATAGAGTCATAAACAACATGTACAAACAGCAAGAATAAATGAAATAAGAAATAAAAATAAATAAAACATGAAAACATCAACTAAAACTAGACTAAGTGTCGAGTGTAGAAAAACAGAAAACAACATGCATAAAACCAAGTCAAGAAAACATCAATGCTAAATGCTGACTCTCTAATGCATACTTGTCGGTTTCTATGCATCCCACTCTACATAGGTCCAGTTGTAACACCCCGAATACCAAATAAGACTGAATTTGAAGTTCCACAAGATCTTTACACTTCATTTCGTACAATTTTACAAGGAATTAAAAATTTTATTACAACAATGATTACATCAGAGTCTTTTACATCAACATGCAACGGAATAAATAAAATACACAATGATAAATGTACAATTGTAACAACTTTAACATTTAAGTAATCATCAGCAACAAATTCATCTTTATATCTTCTTGTAAACTCCAAGTCCTGCATATAAAATTATGGACACGTCAGTTGCTTACAACCGACGAAATATTATACACGGTCATCCTCGCTATGCCGAACAGTATAACGATTCTTAAATACTTTAGCAAACACAAACTTGATCACAAACAAAGCTACAAAGGGACTATCCTATTGATGCCGTGCTGTGCTGTGCACTTAGTCCTTAATGCAGTTATTTATATTACATGACACTAATGCGCACTTGTTCGGATTCTATGCATCCCATACTACATAGGTCTGAGGGCAAGCCCTTAATCGTTCTTCATCTTGTAAGGTTCAATCCCTTGCCATGAGTTAAACTACTACGGTAACTACGGTAAGTATCCTAGGTATTCTATGAGTTACGAGCTCACGTCCAGATATCCTGGAGAGAACCCCACGCACTGACACATGACTCATCATGCAGACATCCTGTGGTCAATTCACCTCTGCCATGGACCATGGCACCACCCGTAGTCACCAAATACCCCACAAGCGTTGCCATCGGGACGGTACTCTGGAGTAGTATCCATGCCTTAATCATGATGCATCATGAGGATATCCTGTGAACACTCTCACGTCGTCAATCCAATGGCCCTCATACTCATGTTTTTCCCTTACTTTCATCACAACTCCACGATAGTGTAGTCCTTACAATTTTGTTTGTTTTAAAAAACAATCATCACAACCTAAAGCTAGCTTACCCTACCGGACTTAAAGAAAACAAAAGAGACAGTCAGCCTACCTGGCTACTTCTCAAAAGATGCTCAAGCCACACGGGTTAGCTTTCAAAATCATCTCTACTATTTTAATGGGAGAGTTGGGGTTATAAACAAACAAACCCTAATTTTGTAACTGAGTAAACACATGCAATATACGGCAAACTAAATCCACAAAACATACCCGAGAACCAATATGACCAATGTGATTAACTGATATAGGAATTGATTAAAAAGTTTCTGTATAACTGTACTGAAATTAGTTTTCCTTTACAAAATTCGATTCTTAAATCAATTTGTACTTGTACAAAGCTTGATTCTTTTCCAAAATATTTTTCTATCAAATGCAATATAATATATTATATTCAAACTTTATAAAAAAAAATTCTTTTCGATGATGTAACAAAAATTTCTCCCCAAATTGCATTAGAAAGCATACATTATAATTTTTCAAATAAAATGTTGTTTTTCATCAAAACTTTTCTATAAAATTTCTTATACTCATAAAATAAACTAATAAGACTAAATTTGCATTTCTTTACCACAATAGCATTAAAAGTCATTTTTCATACATATTGCATTATTTTGTACTACTATTCTAACATGCATCAAATATCATACCAACAATTTTCTAATTGATACAATTATTTTTCACTTCTTAATTTAACACAAATTCTAACTGCTTATGCCAAACACACCATTAATCATGACATAAAATAATTAAAATTAAACAATCTACGAATTAGCATACCAATCAATTTTAATAAATCAAATTTCTACATTAACTAGCATGCAAATTTTATTCCAAATTTAGAAAGAATTTTAGAAACACCCACCCAAAATTGAAGAATTTTGATGTACTCAAATGAACTCCTAGAATTAGAAGCCCCTCGAATTCCGCGCAAAAAGAGCAAATCCCCAACTCCATTTCGGCAACAGTGAAGCACCTCATCACCATTTTCCGCATGCCACGGAGAAGTACCAACTTCACCTCCACATACACATTCTAGTTATGTATATATATGTGTATACATATTTATATATATAAGTATATAGGTACTATAAAGGTGAATAGGTGGAGAAGTGAAAAGGGGATCTTGCTGGTTTGGTTGAGTGGCTTTCGGATTTGATAGGAGGAGGAAAAGGAAAAAAGGAGAGTGAATGAATTGGTTTTGGGGAATATATATATATATATATATATATATATATATATATATGGAAAATGCTCCATTGAAAATGGGTTTGTTTTCACAGGTTGGAAAACACGAATTTGAGCCATTGCATCGCTCATGATCTCGATGAGCGGCTCAGATCGCCTCCTCCCATCACCCAATATGACTTAAGTGGCGGAGGATTATTTTGGGAATTTCGTCCCAAATAACTCTTTGCCTGATTCGTTCTGAAAAAAATGATATAACCTAGGGAACAACGGCCTAGGTTATAAAAAATTGAATCATAGGTCGTTGTTTGGAACAACGGCCTTGTTCTCAATTTTTATAACCTAGGCCGTTGTTCCCAACAACGGCCTAGGCTATAAAATTTCTATAAATTTCTATAAAATTTTATAGCCTAGGTCGTTGTTCCCAACAACGGCCTACGTTATAAAAATTGAGAACAAGGCCATTGTTCCAAACAACGGCCTCTGATTCAATTTTTTATAACCCAACAACGGCCTAGGTTATATCATTTTTTTAAGAATCAGTGAGGCGAAGAGTTATTTGGGACGAAATTCCCAAAATAACCCTCTGCTCATCAATTGAAACGGGTGATGGGGGCTCAATCTGAGCTGCTGATCACGATCATAAGCGATCCAATGGCCCAGATTCGTGTTTTCCAACCCGTGAAAACTAGACCCGTTTTCAATGGAGCAATTGCCTATATATATATATATATGGAAAGCTTCGGTTGTGCACTCCTCTAGTGTACACGGCATGTGCACTAGGCCTTCGGACATTCATATCGACGATCTGAACCGTTCACATTGATCTACACATCTAAATTAGTCTAAATATGTAAAATCAAATCATTTGAAATTCATTTACCCATCCATTAAAGTGTTACAAAATTGTATAGCTGAAAATCATTGTTTTTATAGTCACATGATGGATGGGAAAATAAATTTCAAATGATTTGATTTTACATATTTAGACTAATTTAGATGTGTAGATCAATGTGAATGGTTCAGATCGTCGATATGAACGCCCGAAGGCCTAGTGCACACGTCGTGTGCACTGGAGGTAGTGCACAACCAAAGCCTTCCCTATATATATATATATATATATTGTTACCGCTAAATCTGGTGTGGGGACAAACAGATAGAATTTGTGGATTCTTAGGAAAACCAAATAGCAAACCTGGAACCTTTCCACCGGAGTTTGACCATTGACTCCCGCCGTTCACCTGCAAAAAGTGCGAGACACCGAGGTTGATCCCGGCGACGCACCCTCCGACACTCAGGTCACTAATCAGAAAAGATTATGAATGAGCGTAAACTGGCAAAAGATTGATTACCTCTTAATGGTGGTGGATGGGGGGTATTTATAGCCACCTTTGGGATCAGTTTAGGAATGAAATCCCTAATTCCCAGTGAAAGGATAGAGCGAATCAGGGCCATTGATTGGATACAATCAGAAACCCTAATTCTATCCAGCTAAACTGGGTTTCTTGCAGGTCGGGACCTGCACCCAGTTGAGATGGATCCGTTGGAGGGTTAATGGGCTTTTGGAGAAAAGACCCAGAACCCATTTTAGATCCGTTTGTAGGTGAAATTACCATTTTACCCCGAAACTTTAAGATTCGCACCCGATTTGGACGGTTCCGATTTAACCCTATTTTCAGCCATATCACGAGCCCACCCACTCTCGAAGGCTGAGTGGGTTCAGCCTTTGAGGAGTAGCTTTACTGTTTCAATGGCTTTCGAAGTTGTATCGGAGTCCAAACGAGGGGTATTGAATCTTTGTATGAGGTATTATGGTGATTTTTGAAGCTATTTGTGCACTCAAGGTTATTCTTGAGCTCTGGTGATTTTTCTTAACTTTGCAAAGTGGTGATTTATCATTCGGAGGTCTTAATTAACCTTTCTAAGCGATAATTATTTACCCAGGGGCTCAAAAATATTTCCCCGGATTTATAATTATTTTTTAGAATTTTTAATTAATTTTCCTGAATTTTAAATCATTTTTTCACAATATTTAGGTAGATGATTCGATGTTATTTTCGTCGTTTCATGGCTTAGACGCTTCGGCTTCGTCGCCGACCCCCTCCGAACTCATGCTATGAAGGAGGCTGAGGTCCATGGGGGTTCGGCACCTTCTGTCGAAGAGCATAGATACCTCGGCCAGGCTGAAGGCGCATTCGGCAAATCTTTGCCGAAGTCCAGAGTGCTTTTCTCCATGTAAGAGGGTCGGTGGCAAGAGCACTCGGCAAGGTGTGCCGAGGTCCAATTTTTTCACGTAACAAGGTCGGTGGCAAGAGCGCTCGGCAAGGTGTGCTGAGGTCCAATTTTTCCACGTAATAAGGTTGGTGGCAAGAGTGCTCGGCAAGGTGTGCCGAGGTCCAATTTTTCTACGTAACAAGGTCGGTGGCAAGAGCGCTCAGCACGGCGTGCCGAGGTCCAATTTTTCCATGTAACAAGGTCGGTGGCAAGAGTGCTCGGCGAGGAGTGCCGAGGTCCCAGAGTTGTGATTTTTTGCTCGTTTGGGCATCGGTGCCAAGAGCGCTCGGCGAGGCGTGCCAAGATCCTAGAGCAAGATTTTTGCTCGTTTGGGCGTCGGTGCCAAGAGCGCTCGGCGAGGCATGCCGAGATCGCAGAGCAAGATTTTTGCTCGTTTGGGCATCGGTGTCAAGAGCGCTCGGCGAGGTGTGCCGAGATCCCAGAGCAAGATTTTTGCTCGTTTGGGCGTCGGTGCCAAGAGCGCTCGGCAAGGGATGCCGAGACCCAGAGTTGTGATTTTTTGCTCGTTTGGGCGTCGGTGCCAAGAGCACTCGGCAAGGCGTGCCGAGCTCCCAGAGCAAGATTGTTTGCTCGTTTGGACGTCGATGCCAAGAGCACTCGGCAAGGGATGCCGAGACCCAGAGTTGTGATTTTTTGCTCGTTTGGGCTTCGGTGCCAAGAGTGCTCGGCAAGGCGTGCCGAGGACCAGAGCAAGATATTTGCTCGTTTAGGCGTCGGTGCCAAGAGCGCTTGGCGAGGCGTTCCGAGGTTCCAGAGTTGTGATTTTTTGCTCGTTTGGGTGTCGGTGCCAAGAGCGCTCGACGAGGCGTGTCGAGATCCCAGAGCAAGATTTTTGGCATCTTAGGAAACGTCAGGCTGAGCTGGTGACTGTTGGACTTCTGACAACTCTGACAGATGCGACAGCCATTAATGTGACAGCACAGCTTGGCGCGGTAAATAACGTGATTGTTCAGCTTTTTTTATCGTCTTGTGCAAATGGGCCTAGCTGTTTGGGCCCATTATCCTCGTTTCATGTGCCATGCTCTATAAAACCCCACCCCCTCTCTCATTTTCACTTCTCCAAATTTTTACTCAGGCGGTGAATTTCTACCAGCGAGAGCTTACGATGATCGTCGATCGCTTTCCGGTGAAATTCCGACCGTACCTGTCACTTCAAGGTAACTTATACTTAATTTTTTTCCAAGTAAAAAATGTCTCTTTCCCCTGTCTCCGAGCCCTCCCCTCCTGCTGGCAAAGCTCCATCTCCGAGTCAGAGAGATCGCAAAGATAAGGGCAAGAGAGTTTTTGGTCGAGACACGATTATAGAGGACCCGAAGCGCATGGGGCCGTTCGGCAAGTTGCCGGGACCGCTGACAGGGCTGCAAAGGGTTCGAGAACTTCCGGAGGAGCATGCTGAGCGCATCATTCATGGGAGGGGCAGACCTTCAAGGAGAACGCGGCAAGGGAGACCTCGGAGGCTGACGAGACGGCGTCCATCCTCAACTTGGAGGACTTGGCAGCGATTCGAGATTGTTTCCAAATCCCGGAGGAGTACGAACTGCTGTTGCCGGGTCCTGGGGTTAGGGCCAATTCGCCGCTGCCAGTAACCATGTGTTTCTGGCCGGCGATGCCTTCATCGCCGGGGCTCGGCTCCCTCTCCACCCATTCGCGATCGAAGTACTTAGGTGGTTTGGGGTCAGCCCCATCTAACTAATGCCGAACGCATGGAGATTCATCAACGGGTTCGTGCTCCATTACCAAACAGTCTGAGTCGAGCCGGAGTTGAGGGTGCTCCGGACGGTCTACCGGCTTCATCATCAGAACCGGTCGGAGTTCCAGTACTACCTAGCTCCGAGGCATGGAGGTCGGCTCGTCGTTTGTCCCGACTCCATAAAGCACAGGCGTGATAAGTATCTCATAGTGCGGAGTGCGGAGGCGTGGCCCATACCCTCCGGTTGGGTGGAGGAGGTGACGAAGCGAGTCAGGGAGTCGCCAGTGCTTCACCCTCAAGAGGAAGAGGCAGTTCGGATTCTTCTAGATCGGCCAAAGTACGATTGGCGGGATCTGACCGAAGACGTCCTCTTCAGGGGAGGGCTCTGCCGCATAGATCCCAGTACGCGGCTTCTTCTGTGTTCCTTTTTACTTGTTGCTTTGCCTTTCATAACTTGTATTTTTTTAACCAACTTCTTATTTGATGCAGAGGCGATGGACTACGAAGTAGTGCTGGCGCAGAGAGCTGCCCTCAGAAGCAAGGTGCCGAAGAAGCGCAAGAGGGTCGCCACCAAACTGCCGTCCGCGAAGACCCAGAAGGTCGCGAGCGCGGCTGAGGAGGTGGAGGCGCCGGTGGATGTGACCCCGACCCGCGCTCCGACAGTAGCCTCGGCGACGGCCGAGGGAGGGGAGTTCCAGATCATCGTCGCGCTCAGGATGGAGGCGCCCCCGCTGACGGTGGCAGCCGAGGAGCTCTTGACGGAGGAGCACAAGAGGATTCATGTTCCGGACTGGCAGGTCCAAAAACTAGATGGGTTCCTCGGCGACTCCTTGGCAAGCATGCAGGTGGTAAAGCACCTGGCGATGCTGAAGGACCGAACCGCCATGGATGCTGGCCAGGCAGGCGACGATGCCATCGAGATCGCTCGCTCGGCGATTTCGGTAAGTGTCGACTTTTCGCATCTGAAGGAAGCTTTTATGTTTGATTTTCTAACTCCTTGCACTTCTCGTTGTTCTACTGCAGATAACCCTCCACTTCGGTCATCTCATGGAGAAGATGATGGAGTTGGAGAAGGGGCTCGAGCAGGAGTCCGACCGAGCTCGGGCCGAAAAGGCTCGAATGGGCAACGAGCTCGACAAGCTGAAGGTCGAGTTTGAGGGGAGGACGACGAGGCTCGAGTACCTCGAGGGCCTCATCACCAAGCTCGAGGCCGACCGCTCCGGCAGAAGGAGGAGTCGGCCAAGCAGCAGGCTGAGGCTGCAAAGGCCAAGGCTGCGGCGGTGAAGGAGGCGGAAGCGGCCACCATGGCGAAGGCACAAGGCTTCCTCGCCGCAAACATGGCCAAGGCGTACGCCCAGGCCATCACTTAGGTGTCGGAGTGGTACCCTGAGGTCGACTGCTTGGGGTGGAGGCTCTTCCCAGACCACGTCGACGGCTTCAACCCTGAGTCGGAGGAGGAGGGTGGTGATGACGAAGATGGCCCCGAGGTCAAGGTCATTGGCGAGGTGCAGGGGTTGGTGGTGACTCCACTGGCGACGATGGCTCCTTCGAGGGAGTCCGACCCCACCTAGTCTCGGCGCCCCGGGAAAAAGGTCGCCCCCTGACTTCTCCTTTTCTCTTCTATTTTTTTTTTTTGTTTTTCGAGCTATTGCTTGTACTTCCTAATTGCGGACTGGCCACCGCATTTTTGTGATGAATGGAAATACAATTTTTGAGCTCGAACTTGTCTTGTCTTGTTTTTTCTTTGTAGTCTTGAAATTTGACTAAGTGTTGAAACAAAAGATTTTAGTCTTTAGCTAGGTGTATGTGTCCTTGTTCTGAAGCCTGATGCGAAGCAAATTTGTGAGTATTTACTAAGCATTCTCGTTTTTTGCTTTGAACTCTTCAGCTTGCTGAGGTGACCCAGTCTGCCGAACCCGCTCACTCCGGGGAGGAGTTGCGTTCCGAGGTTGGCTTAGGGGCGACGAGGTTGTGTTTAGCCAGGTGCCGAGAGTGCCTCTACGAAGTCGAGTTGGGGTTGCGTAGGGCCGAGAGCGAGCGAAACCATCTGTAGCAGATCTTAGGCCGGAGGGACATCGAGATTCGGCTAGAGAGTGGGCTCGCCGAGATACCCCCTGTAGGCGAGGATGATGGCTCGTCGACAGCCTTCACCAATTGGCTGAGGCTTAAGTGTCTCCAGCATTCTTTGTCGAAGATGACAGCAGAGAGGGATGATATGCTCACTGAGGTTCACCACCTGCAAATTGTGGAGGCAGAGCTCCTGGCGGAAGGAGAGGAGTTGACGATGGTGGTGGGCAAGCTGATGGCCAAACGCGATAAATTAACGGCAGAAGTTGACGCGTTGAAGAGGGCCACAGTGGACAGGGGCATCGAAGTCACTCAGCTCCGCCGAATCATTGCCAGCCGTCCTAGCATCCCGAGCACCGCAGTGCCTCCTCGCTTCGAGGTGGACGTAAAAGACGACTCTCTGAAGCAGTGGATAGCCGAGCTGGAGGTGGAAGTGGCTCGCCTCAAACCACGTTCGGGACCGATCAACATCCAGAGTACTTCGTGCACTCGTGAAGAAAGTGAACGAGGGATTTCGTTCTACGAGCTTGCGACCCGTTCGCCGGCTGCTCGGCAAAGTCCGGGTGATGCCCAAAGTGGTGTGGCGATATCATCGAGCGGAGTGTCCGTCGGTGCAACTGTCAAGAGCAGTGCCGAAGATACGTCTCAGTTCGCCGGCTTAGGGACGAGCTCCGGGGTCAAGTGCCACCGACCCCAGGTATCTTTGAAGCGGAACATCCCTGCGCCTAGGAGGCATTGAAGATCTCTTGTTCTCCAAGTTTTGTAATTTGTCTAAGTGTTATGAGTGGGCTTTATAGTTTTGGCTTTTCAACTTGTAAACTTCATTGTAAAGAAGGGCACCGTCTTGTACTGTCTTCCCACACTTAATTGAAATGAAGCTTTTTTCTTTCTTGGATTTGTGCATTTTTGTCAGACTTGTGTCGTTGTATTACTCGTTACTATCTTCAGCGGGCCGAGGTCCCAAAGCAAGATATTTGCTCGTTTGGTCTTCGGTGCCAAGAGCACTCGGCAAGGCTTGCCGAGGTCCCAGAGCAAGATTTTTGCTCATTTGGGCATCGGTGCCAAGAGCGCTCGGCGAGATGTGCCGAGGTCTAGAGCAAGGTTTTTGCTCGTTTGGGCGTCGGTGCCAAGAGCGCTCGGCGAGATGTGCCGAGGTCTAGAGCAAGGTTTTTGCTCGTTTGGGTGTCGGTGCCAAGAGCGCTCGGTAAGGCGTGCCGAGCACTGCTTCGAACCTCTTAACTTGTGAATTTCTAAGAGAAGTGAGTTTCTTGCAGTGGAGAGCAACCTTTTGGAGGATGACTTTAAACGAACCATAAGAACCAAAGGTTAGCTCTTCCAAGTACTCTTCACCCATGTCTAGTCTAGTTGTAGGAACTTCACGCACGACAGGGGAGCGTGTTTCGACGGTGAAAGAAATTAAAAACAGAGAGATGTACACAATCACAAAAAATATAGGAAAAGAAGCTTTTTATTGATAACTAAGTCGGCTGCTTCTAAGTTGCAAGCCGCTATTACATTGGGGAAATAAAGAAGCAAAATACAAGTGAAAGGAAAGGAACGGTTCGACATATGAAGGTACTTAGAGGCGCTCAGGCGCTCTCCTGGTACTCCAATAGATGGTCGGCATTCCAAGTCCTAACTGCCTTCAAGATCTTCAAGACGGTATGTTCCGGGCCGAACTTCTTTGGTGTTCTTGTAGGGTCCCTCCCAATTCGGAGCTAGCTTACTCTTCTGGCTGGGGAAGGAGATAGCTAGTTTTCTAAGGACTAAGTCCCCTTCTTTGAGATTGGTAGGTCGGACTCTCTTGTTGTAGGCTAACTCGATCCTCCTTCGATAGTTTTGTTGGCGAATTGAAGCTCTTTCCGGTAGCTCATCAATCAAGTCCAAGTTTGCCTGAAGCTCTCTAGCATTCTGTTCTTTTTCAGAGGCCATAAGGCGAGGAGATGGTTGTCCGACTTCCAAGGGGATCACAGCTTTGGACCCATAGGTGGGGTTGAATGGCGATTCACCTGTGGGGGTCCGCTTCGTAGTGCGGTAGTTCCACAGTACGTTGGGGAGCTGATCCGCCCATAAACCTTTGGCCTCCTTATGTAGCATTTTCTTGATACCGGAGAGGATCTGCCGGTTAGCATTTTCCACTTGGCCGTTTGTTTGAGGATGGGAGACAGAAGAGAAGCGTTGCTGAATGGCGAGGTCTTCACACAGAGATCGGAATGCCGCCCCTGTAAATTGTGTTCTGTTATCGATTATTAGAACCCAGGGCATGCCGAACCTGCAGATGGCGTTCTTCCAGAAGAACTGAAGTACTTTGTTCTCAATGATTGTAGCCAAAGGCACGGCCTCTATCCATTTGGAGAAGTAGTCGATTGCCATGACTAAGAACTTGAGCTGTCCGGGAGCTGGTGGAAACGGGCCGAGCAAGTCCATCCCCCACATTGCGAAAGGAATCGGACTTGAGAGGGAGGGTAGTTGTGTGTGAGGTAGACGACGAACATTGGAGTACTTTTGACAAGAGCTGCATTACCGGACATGTCGTTCGGCATCTTGGAGGAGGGTTGGCCAGAAGTATCCATAGTTCAACACCTTTCTGGCGAGGGACCTTGACCCTGAATGTGCTCCGCCTATACCTTCGTAAAGCTCTTGCAAGGCATATGAAGCTTCTTCCGAGGAGAGGCACCTCAAGTAGGGTCGGTCGTCCACTTGGGTGAAGGAGCGTTTGTACAAGACCCCCTCAACAAGGGTGTACCGCTCTGCTCTAGTTCGGACTCTGCGAGCTTCCTTTTGGTCTTCGGGGAGGAGCCCATCCCTTAGAAATTCTATCAGAGGTTTCATCCAGTTGTCTTGAAGTTGGACGGGCAGCGACTCCATCGAGTCGGGAGTTTCTTCTTCTATGCTTGGTCTCAGGAGCACTTCAATCAGGACGGTCTGTTCGAGACCTTGAAGGGAGGAGGAGGCTAACTTGGAGAGGGCATCTGCTTGGAAATTTTCCTTTCTGGGGATCCGCTGAATGAGTGCCTCTTCGAATTGAGCCATGAGATTTTGGACCTTGGCTAGATACTTAGCCATTTGGTCATCCCGCGCCTCGTACTCGCCTAAGACTTGATTCATGATCAGCTAAGAGTCGCTAAATATCCGGAGGCATTGTGCTCCTGCCTTGCGAGCCATACCGAGGCCGACTATAAGTGCTTCATACTCCGCTTCATTGTTGGAGGCTTTAAAGTTAATGCGGAGGGAGTATTGGAGAACGAAATCATCTGGGCCTGCCAGAATGACCCCGGCTCTGCTTCCCTCGGTGCAAGAGGATCCGTCTACATATACCGTCTAGAGAGGAGGCCCCTTTGCTGCTTGGCTGACCTCTGGGATAGTGCTCTCAACAATGAATTCAGCTAAGGCTTGAGCCTTGATTGCGGTCCGAGGCTGGTATGATATGTCATGCTGACTCAGCTCGATCGAACACTTCATCAGCCGGCCCGAGGTCTCGGGTTTGTACAGAACTTGCTTAGGCGGCTGGTCGGTAAGAACAACCACCGAGTGGGACTGAAAATAGGGGCGAAGCTTCCTAGCTGCCATTACCAAGGCGTACGCCATCTTCTCCAATCTTGGGTAGCGGAGTTCAGCATCCCGAAGTACCTTGCTCACGTAGTAGATGGGCTTTTGAACCTTGTCTTCTTCCCTCACCAGGACGGCGCTGAGGGTTTGTTCGGAGGCAGCTAAGTAAAGGTAGAGTGTTTCTCCGGGGAGAGGCTTGCTGAGGAGCGGGGGGTTGACTAAATATGCTTTCAACTGATCAAATGATTCTTGTTGTTATTGACCCCATTCGAAGCCCTTAGCCCCCCTGAGGACTTTGAAGAAGGGAAGACACTTCTCCCCTGACTTGGACAGAAAGTGCCATATGGCTGCGAGGCGCCCCGTGAGCTTCTGAACCTCTTTCACGCTTTTGGGAGGAGCCATGTCCAGTATGGCTTTAATCTTCTCGGGATTAGCTTCGATTCCTCTTTGGCTGACCATGAAGCCTAGGAATTTCCCCGACGAGACCCCGAATGCACACTTGTTCGGATTGAGTCTCATACCATGTTTTCTCAATACATCGAATGCCTCCTGTAGATCGACCACATGATCGGTCCCATGGATGCTCTTGACCAGCATATCATCAACATATACTTCCATGATTCGGCCGATTTGGTTCTGAAAAACTTTGTTGATAAAGCGCTGGTATGTCGCACCTGCATTCTTTAACCCGAAGGGCATTACCCTGTAGCAGTAGAGCCCCTGATCGGTGACAAAGAAGGTCTTCGGGATATCCGGCGGGAACATTCAGATTTGGTTATACCCGGAGAAGGCATCCATGAAGCTGAGGAGCTCATGGCCCGAAGTAGCGTCGATCAGAGTGTCGATACTGGGGAGGGGGAACGGATCTTTGGGGCATGCTTTGTTCAGGTCGGTGAAGTCGATACAAATTCTCCAACTCCCGTTGGACTTCTTAACCATAACAACATTGGAGAGCCATTCGGGGTAGTTGACTTCTTGGATGAACCGGGCCTTAAGGAGCTTGTCCACTTCTTCCTTGATAGCATGTTGGCGCTCAGGGGCAAATTTGCGCCTTTTTTATTGGATCGGTTTGAACCTCGGAGCAACACTCAAGTGGTGGACGAGGAGCTCTTCGGAGATTCCTGGCATGTCAGCAGCCGACCATGCGAAGAGGTCGCGGTTCTTTCTAATGCATTGGACTATGTCGGAACATAGAGCAGATGAGAGGGTCTTGCTGATGAGGAACTTGCGGTTCGGATCATGCTCGGAGAAGAGCACTTCCTCCAATTCATCCACTGGTTCGAACGTTGGCCGGACATTCTCTTGGGGAATCTCAAGAGTCTCGAGGGAGAGGACTGGTCCCCCGGTGGAGGTCATGTAACATTTGCGGGCCATCTCTTGACTACCCCTTACTTCCCCTACTCCCGCCCTAGTGGGGAACTTGAGGTGATAAGCCGACGAGACGGCCTCTAGAGCAGCTAGGCCAGATCGGCCTAGAATCACATTATAAGCAGCGGGGACATCGACGACCATGAAGTCCACCGGCTCCGTTCGGGTAGTAGGAGTTTTGCCAGCGGTTACGTCGAGGGTGATTACCCCTTCGATAGTCACTAGCACTCCCGTGAACCCGTGGAGTGTGTAGCCGGCGGGCTTAAGCCTGTCCCGGGAATTCTTGAGTCCTTTGAAAGCAGTGAGGAAGAGAATGTTAATGGAGCTACCATTATCCACTAGAATCCTCTCCACTTTGAAGTTCGCCATATGGAGGTTGATCACTAGTGCGTCACAATGGGGGGTTCGGACATCCTCAAGGTCTTCATCTGAAAAAGTGACCGGTACTCCGAGGCCTTTGGGAGGGGGCATGCCATGTACTGAGTTGACCTCCCTGATGAAGGCCTTTCGAGAGGAGTTGGAGGTGCCCCCCATAGGGCCTCCATGAATAAGATGTAGGATGCGCTCTTCTTCGAACTCGGGAGTTTCCTCGCACCTTTTAGGACGTTTGTTGGCCCCCCTGGGGGGAGGAGGAAGATCGGTCCGGTCCTTTCTCACAAATTTAGACAGCTGCCCCCTTTGGATGAGGGCCTTGATTTCATTCTTCAGGGCCCGACAATCATTGGTGTCGTGGCCGTAGTCTCGGTGATATCGACACCACTTCTCTTTGTCTCTCTTCTTGCCAGGGGTATTCATCTTCGGGGCAGGAGGTATAACCCCTTCCTTCTCAACCTCCATAAGAATAGTGGAAATGTTGGCGTTAAGATGAGTGAATTTCTCGAATCTAGGAGGGGGGCGGCGCTAGCCCCCGTTGTCCTTCTGGAGTTTCTTGACTCCCTCTTCTTTGGGAGCTTTTCGCTTGGTCCCGGAGGAAGGCCCCTCAAAGGTGGGACGGTGCTCAGCTTCCTCAGCTCGAATATACTTCTCGCTCCTGAGAAGGAGGTCGGAGAAGTTTTGCGGAGGCTTCTTGGCTAGGGAGGACCGAAGGCTGGAGTTAAGGACATTTGACTGGAAAGCTGCGGCAGCGACTGACTGGTCGAGGGAAGCAATGGACCTAGCTTCCGCAGTGAATCTTTTCACATAGTCTCTGAGCTTCTCACCCTTCTTCTGGTTGAGGTAGAGTAGCGAGATGCTGGTCTTCTCTGTGCGGCGACTACTTACGAAGTGGGTGACGAAGAGGGTCTCGAATTGTTCAAATGAGAATATGGAGGATGGGGCGAGGCGAGAGTACCACTCCCAAGCGGGACCTTTGAGAGTGGCCGGGAAGGTTTTGCACAATAGAGCATCGGAAGCTTAGTGTATCAGCATGAGGGTCTTGAAGCTCTCGATGTGGTCCACGGGGTTTGACTCCCCAGAGTAAGTCTCGAATTGTGGGGGCTTGAAGCCTATTGGAACGGGCGCCTCCATTATTGTTCGAGAGAAGGGAGGTCGGCTTGGACGGAGGGTCCTTCCTCTAAACTCCTCTTCCTTGTCTAGCTGACCCAGACGCCTCTCCATCTCGTGGAGACGACGGTAGACGGTAGCCAAACGAGCCTCTAGACTCGTCTTCGTACGAAGGGGAGCGGGGGCTACGACGACGGTAGCTCAGGGAGCGAGAAGTATATATATAGAGTCCCCTTCGATTGCACACTACTTTTGGTGAGCACTCCGTGAGCACTCATGAAATAAAGACCCTATGAAAAATCCGAACCGCTCATATTGTTCTATATGCCTAAGATAGCTTAACAATAAAAAATCAAGTAATTTGAAGTTCATTTGCCCATCCATCATGCTGTTAGAATTTTCATCCATACAATTTTGTGATGATATATATATATATATATATATATATATATATATATATATATATATATATATATATACACACACACACACACACACACACACAAATTTATGGTGGAATTGAGTGTAGAAGTAAGGGAGAACATGCTAGTTTGATGATTGGTTTGGGGGGTTTCGGAAGTACACAGAGGAAGGAGAGAAAAAGGAAGATGAGGAGAAATGTGAAAAGAGTAGGGGGTATGTATAGGATCTTAACAGAGTGGTTATAATAACTACTCTCCCACAACACCCATTAACACCACTCACATCAATTGAAAATTTGTCTTTCCCTCCTCTCCATAACAGTCCGGCCACCTCTCTCTTCAATCCCAAACACGTGCACATGCTTGCACTAGCACACACTTCCTCATTAATTTTTTTTTTAAACATAAATTATATATATACATAATATGTACGTAAAAATTAGTTTAATTAAAAATTATAATGTTTCATGCAAAAATAAATGCACACACATTTCAAAATTTATTTTGAAAACGAATACGCTCAAATACGCGCACCGAAAAAAACACGTATTCGCACGTAAAAATATTAAAATACGAAATTCGGTTTTTCTCAACAGAAAAATGTTAAAGATAATAAAAATACAATATGAGAAAAATATATTTATTAATTTTATATATTTCACGACGTAATCACTATGTACATAGAAAACACGTGCATTGCACGTACAAAAGTATTTAGATCAAAAATGCGAGAAAAAATGAATTTCCGTTTTATAAAAATGGGTTTGAATACATAAAATAAATAATTTAAACACATAGAAAATATTACACGTAGCGGTGGAAACACATAATCGATACGTGCATCAAAATACGTAAGAAGCATGTAAAACCCAGAGATTGAAATTTAATATTTTAGTTGACTCAAATAGGATAAAAATATACGGAAAAAGCATAAATAGTCGAAAATCAAAATACGTAGTGAAACATGTTACAAATATTACTAGCAACGGTACAAAATACACGTGCGTAACACACGAGGGCAAAGTTGTCATTTTCAATTTTGCGGGGTGTTACACTCTCCCCCCGTTAGAATAGTTCCGTCCCCGGAACTTACTAGGGTAAGGTTGTATTTTGTACACACTAAAGAAAAATATCATTATTGTATATAGAAAACTGCAAACATTAAGAAAATAAATGTAGTATAAAAATAAGTGATGAGGGAAAAACAAAACAAACTCTATATAAGAAAACTATGAGTATCAAAATTTTATGAGAACGGAACAAGAAAATACGAAAATAGCATGAGAAACGAAATGTGACAAAAGACAAGATGGATTGAGAGAAATTTTTATACAAAAATAATATTAGGTAAACCATTAGATAAAATGAAAAATAAATTAAGTCATTAATTGTGAAATAGTTCGGAAAACAATGTAGTAAAGAGAAACATAGTCAATGGATAATTTTGTAAATAGATTTAGTAGTAAAAATTCATCAAAGTAATAAGCGGTAGAAAATTGCAAACTGAATTGGTACTGTATGACCAAAAATTGAATTAGCAATTTAAAAGTACACTATTGAATAAAAAGTTGAAAAATAAACGAGAATGAAATTTAGTTAAAAGTATAGATGACATAGAATGATTTTGTATACCAATTAATATCATAAAATAATTTGTAAGGTAACTTTAATAATTATACCTACGATTTGAAATTTAAAGATATAGAAGGCATACATCAAAATACTTTCGAATTGTCATGTAGAGCAAGAAAACCAACCTAGAAATTTATATATGTACATAGGTGTAAAATTATAGGGTGAAACAAACAATATTATGATATGAAAAGTATAAATGATTTGTAGGAGTAAAACAAAACATTATAGTAGAAAAGAAATAATATATTATTGAAACAATGCGAAAACTAATTATATAGAAATAACTTATGAATCGAAAAAAAGTATAAATACTAATTTTATTTTTTGTTAGGTGAGTAGACACCAAATCTAAGATGAGTTAATAGCAATATAAAACACGATGAAGTGGTATGAAATACTTACTCATGAAAAGATTCAAAAATAAAGAAGAAGACGGCAAGATAGTTGAGATTAAGTAGTAAATACACAAGTATGATAGATATAGAAATCAGCATAAACAATATAATGCTAGGTTGTAAAATATTATAAAATAGTATAAGCTAGTACAAAATGGAATAATGGTAAGTAAATATTATAGAAAACAAAATAGGGGTTATCAAAGTAGAAAATTTCCTTCTGGTGTAGGTTCGCCCCGTTGGTATCCAACTGCAGACTTGCCTCCTCGATCGCAAGTTGCAGAATTGCCTCTACGACATCCGATTATAGTTTACCTTCTGGACATTCGATGTCAAACTTTACCTCCCCGACGTCCAGTTGCAGTTTGCCTCCATTGATGTCTAGTTGCAGATTTGCCCTCTCGACATCAGGTTGCACCAAAATGGGAGATGGAAAGATGTAATCTTCCATATATACTTGAATTTTGGGTGTTTAATAAAGTATGGTGTTACATTTTGAAATCAGTGATATAAAAGTGGATGAAAAAGTTGTAAATGAAGTAGGAGATTACAACGGCAAAATATTAAAATATATATATAGACTTTAAATGTAGGGTATACCAAATTTGTAGTAATGAAAATGATTTATAACATTAAGACGAAAATAGTGTAAAGTATATGCACGGGCTGAAAATACAAATGAAAACGATAATTACGTAGTGTATGCATTATATTGATGAAGCGTAAAACTACAAAATTTAATAAGTAGCCATTAATAGTAAAAGTAAATATAACAAAACAAATTAGTAAATAATATGTAGTATCGAATATAGGCAATAAAACAAAATGGGATGTTATATTTATACGGGTAGAAAATTTCAATCCTGTTTAAAATATATTGAAATATATAAGATAATATAAGATAATGAAAAATATAGTATCACAAAATCAAATCATATAAAATAAATGTACATAAGCAAAATTCGTAAGCAAAATTCAAAATATAATAGAAATAATAAATGAAGAAAATAATAGTTGTAATATAAATTTAATAAAATACGTAAAGTAATAACAGATATAAACGGGTAAACATAAAGTGACATAAAAATATGATGGAAAGAATTTTAAGACTGAAAGACAGATAAAACAAATTTAAAATATCAAGACTAAGGAAGATCGACAAAATAATACATATTCAATTGATTTAATAGTATTGAAAAATATTGAAAGTTGAAAAATACTATGATAAAATCCAGGAAAAATAATTTGAGAGGGAAGTGTGTCTAATTGTAATGTATCAGGAATGTAGGTTCAAACCAACTACGCTTCCGCTGCACCACTCTGATACCAATGGGAAAATATACTCGCATACGATCTCACATCAATGTATACGAGTAGAGCATCATGAATGAAATTTGTAATTGAACTTGTATTCACGACTCCAGCCATCCAAAAGGAAAAGGGAAGAGAAAATGTCAGTGTATAGAGGAACACAAATGTAAATCACTTACATTTAAATCTCTATGAATTGAACTCATACTTCTAATGTCCACCCTAATGTGTCGTCCTTGTAAATTTGTACTATTTATTGAAGTGTAGCTCTGATACCACTCTGTAACACCCTGAATTTCAAATAAGACTGAATTTGAAGTTCCACAAGATCTTTACACTTCATTTCGTACAATTTTACAAGAAATTAAAAACTTTATTACAACAATGATTACATCAAAGTCTTTTACATCAACACGCAGCAAAATAAATAAAATACACAATGATAAATGTACAATTGTAACAACTTTAACATTTAAGTAATCATCAGCAACAAATTCATCTTTATATCTTCTTGTAAACTCCAAGTCCTGCATACAAAACTGTGGGCATGTCAGTTGCTTAAAACCGACAAAATATTATACACGGCCATCCTCGCTATGCCGAACAGTATAACGATTCTTAAATACTTTAGCAAATACAAACTTGATCACAAACAAACCTACAAAGGGATTATCCTATTGATGTCGTGGTGTGCTGTGCACTTAGTCCTTAATGCAGTTATTTATATTACATGACACTAATGCGCACTTGTTCGGATTCTATGCATCACATACTACATAGGTCCGAGGGAAAGCCCTTAATCGTTCTTCATCTTGTAGGGTTCAATCCCTTGCCATGAGTTAAACTACTACAGTAACTACGGTAAGTATCCTAGGTATTCTATGAGTTACGAGTCCACGTCCAGATATCTTGGAGAGAACCCCACGCACTGACACAACTCATCATGCAGGCATCCTGTGGTCAATTCACCTCTGCCATGGACCATGGCACCACCCGTAGTCACCAAATACCCCACAAGCATCGCCACCGGGACGGTACTCTGGAGTAGTATCCACGCCCTAATCATGACGAATCATGAGGACATCCTATGAACACTCTCACGCCGCCAATCCAATGGCCCTGATACTGATGTTTTTCTCTTACTTTCATCACATCTCCACTATAGTATAGTCCTTACAATTTTGTTTGTTTTAAAAGAAAATCATCACCACCTAGAGCTAGCTTACCCTACCGAACTTAAAGAAAACAAAAGAGACAGTCAGCCAACCTGGCTACTTCTCAAGAGATGTTCGACCCACACTGGTTAGCTCTTAAAATCATAAATAAAAACTGTCGATCACTAGGGGTCTCACCTAGCCTCTAGATTCCAACAACTATCTCTTTCTAGAGAGCAACAATAAGTCATATTCAATCTCAAAATAATCATTCAATTTCTTTATTCATATCTCTTTCTCAAATGGAATATTTCTTTATAATGTCACAACACGACATAAGTCAATTCAATCTCTTTATCAATTTAATCTCTAATAACATTGTATACAATTCAAATCATCATTTAATCAATACTAAAAATAACAAAATTTCATTAAGAGGAATTCTAAGTGCATTCCAACTTTCATTTTTCTTAAATTAACCATAGTCATAAATTAATCGACCAAAATTGAGTTCTTTAATGTAAAATCCCCTTTTAATCCTTACAAGATATATCCAAATATTGTAGAAATAACTTTCATTAAGTCTAAACAATTTTAAAAAATTAAATAGGATTTTTTCCAATTTTTATTTCACTTTAAAACCCAAAATACAAAAAAATACCAAAGAAAAACTAAAGTTGCAAAATGTCGGACTCGAACCCAGGACCACAGGCCCAAACCCGTTATGAACAGTAACCATTCCCAAACACACCCACTGACCAGAACGACCAAGATAGATAATTGTTTTATACTGAACCTATCTTATACTTAATTATTGGATTTCGGATTTGAGTCAAAAATTAATTTCAAAAACATTAAGTCTCTTGAGAGACTCGAACCCGAGCCACAGTCTCCGCCGATGAACAGTAACGTTCTTAAAGCGCACCCGAGAACCAGTATGACCAATGTGATTAATTGATATAGGAATTGATTATAACGTTTTTGTATTACTGTACTGAAATTAGTTTTCCTTTACAAAATTCGATTCTTAAATCAATTTGTACTTGTACAAAGCTTGATTCTTTTTCCCGAATATTTTTCTATCAAATGTAGTATAATATATTATATTCAAACTTTATAAAAAATTTCTTTCGACGATGTAACAAAAAAATCTCCCCAAATTGCATTAGAAAGCATGCATTATAATTTTTCAAATAAAATATTGTTTTTTATCAAAACTTTTCTATAAAATTTCTTATACTCATAAAAAAAACTAATAAGAATAAATTTGCATTTCTTTACCACAATAGCATTAAAAGTCATTTTTCATACATATTGCATTATTTTGTACTACTATTCTAACATGCATCAAATATCATACCAACAATTTTCCAATTGATACAATTATTTTTCACTTCTTAATTTAACACAAATTCTAACTGCTTATGCGAAACACACCATCAATCATGACATAAAATAATTAAGATTAAACAATCTACGAATTAGCATACCAATCAATTTTAATAAATTAAATTTCTACATTAACTAGCATGCAAATTTTATTCCAAATTTAGAAAGAATTTTAGAAACACCCACCCAAAATTGAAGAATTTTAATGTACTCAAATGAACTCCTAGAATTAGAAGCCCCTCGAATTCCGTGCAAAAAGAGCAAATCCCCAACTCCATTTCGGCAACAGTTTCGGCATGCCACGGAGAAGTACCAACTTCACCTCCACATACACATTCTAGTTATGTATATATATGTATATACATATTTATATATATAAGTATATAGGTACTATAAAGGTGAATAGGTGGAGAAGTGAAAAGGGGATCTTGCTGGTTTGGTTGAGTGGCTTTCGGATTTGACAGGAGGAGGAAAGGAGAAAAGGGAGAGTGAATGAATTGGTTTTGGGGAATATGAGTATATGTGTGTATATATATACACACACACACACACACACACACACACACACACACACACACACACACACACACACATTTATGGTGGAATTGAGTCTAGAAGTAAGGGAGGACATGCTGGCTTGATGATTGGTTTGGGGGGTTTCGGAAGTACACAGAGGAAGGAGAGAAAGAGGAAGATGAGGAGAAATGTGAAAAGAGTAGGGGGTATGTATAAGATCTTAATAGAGTGGTTATAATAACTACTCTCCCACAACACCCATTAACACCACTCACATCAATTCAAATTTTTTTCTTTCCCTCCTCTCCAAAACAGCCCGGCCAACCGTCTCTTCAATCCCAAACACGTGCACGTGCTTGCACTAGCACACACTTCCTCATTAATTTTTTTTAAAAAAAAACATAAATTATATATACATAATATGTATGTAAAAATTAGTTTAATTAAAAATTATAATATTTCATGCAAAAATAAACGCACACACATTTCGAAATTTATTTTGAAAACGAATACGCTCAAATACGCGCACCGAAAAAAACACGTACTTCGCACGTAAAAACATTAAAATACGAAATTTGGTTTTTATCAACAGATTAATGTTAAAGATAATAAAAATAAAATATGAGAAAAATATATTTATTAATTTTATATATTTCACGACGTAATCACTACGTACATAGAAAACACATGCATTACACGTACAAAAGTAATTAGATCAAAAATGCGAGAAAAATGAATTTTCGTTTTATAAAAATGGGTTTGAATACATAAAATAAATAATTTAAATACATAGAAAATATTACACGTAGCGGTAGAAACACATAATCGATATGTGCATCAAAATACGTAAAAAGCACGTAAAATCCAGAGATTGAAATTGAATATTTTAGTTGACTCAAATAGGATAAAAATATATGGGAAATGCATAAATAGTCAGAAATCAAAATACGTAGTCAAACACATTACAAATATTACCAGTAACGGTACAAAATACACGTGCGTAACACACGAGGGCAAAATTGTCATTTTCAATTTTGTGGGGGTGTTACACCGGTGCAAGCCATTATCATTCTCCACTTGATAGGGTTTAATCCTCCGTTATGTAACTATTTCTACTACGATGACTACTATGAGATCTAGATAAACTGTGAGTATTAGCTCATGCCTCGATAATTCCGGAGGTCAATCTCTATCCACGAATAATTCCGGAGATTATTTCACTCACACCTGGAAATCTTCGAGAATACCCCACACCGCAAACTATGGCCCCTCATCACACGAATAACCCATGAGTGTTGCCTCAACCCCGATTATTCCGGAGATCAATCCCACACCACAGGTAATTTCGGAGACTATTTCACTCACACCTCGATAATTTCGAGGATTATCTCACACCGTAGGCCATACTGAGGTCCATAACCCATATTTCCATTTCATCATATCACCATCTAGTGCCTGTGCTTATCTTATTAAGTTAATTAATTATTTAATAGATTGCAAATTTCTTAGAGTTGGTGTACCCTACCGGGCGTAACTCAACTGAACAACAACCAAAATCTCAACCGCCGGTAGCTAAGTCCCCACTCAATCTCTAAAGACTCATAACTCAACCATCAATACCAAGATTTTCAATAAAACTCATAAATCCATCATCGAATCGTTTATAATAAGAAAACGATAAAATCCAAATCCATTTAATGTACTCGTAAAGTTCCAGAATTGAAGTAGAGTATTAAATCCATCAAATAACAGAAAATCATATTTTTAAGTCGTAGAATATCGCATAACATCAATTCCTTTGAAAAACACAAATAGTTCACTTAATACAGTTATAAGAATACAATTAATGTTCTATTATAAATAAAATATAACTCTCTGTAAAATACTGTAATCTGTAGAAAAAACATCATCTAAAATAGTAGAGCAATAATCCATGATATCGAGGAAATAACCGTTTAAAAGAAACAAAGAAAACTCAACAAAATGACCCAAAACAGTAGGTGCGGTCGACTGCCCAAACAGTTCAAAAACAGGGCAGTCGACTGCCCTTATTTGAAAATTCTCAAAAAATATCATAGCAGTCGACCGCTAGCTGTTAAACAGCTAGCTAGAAATTTGTGCATGCTTTCAACTGATACATCGATAAATCTTTATAAAATCAAAATTAAACTTCCTGATATGCTAAAGTATAACTTGTACAACATATATGAGTTTATAAAACTATAAAAAAAACACATCAAGATCTCAAAGAAGTGACTTTTCACAAAAATTCTTCAAAACAGTCAATGTGTATATATATGTATTCATGTGAGGGTTTAAGCATCAGTTATAGCACAAAATCTCATCAATTAGAAGTATTAAAATAACTAATTCAATCTCAGTATGAAAATATTCAAGATTCAATTTAAAACTTCGCAAAATGCACAAATTCCTCAAAACAGTGCAATAGTTCATATATAAGTGTATGTGTATATGTAGTATCAGTAAAAGCATCAGAATCTCATTATTTAGAAGTGGTATAATGTTCAAAAACGATCTCAGTACTAAAACAACTCAAATCCAATTGAAACTTCACAAAATCACAAAATCCTAATTTCGATCATAATGCATCAGACCCGAAATTAACCAAAACCCTCTTTTGCTCAAAACTTAATCTTTTAATTCAATAGCCCATCTTATAATTCATTAAACGTATGCACAATCACTTTCATTAGCTTACCCATAAATATATGCAATTATAACAAGTATAAATCAGGTCTTACTTCATTGAAATATCAAAACAGAGTGCATGTCTATATATGCACAGTATAGAATAGATTTTGTTTACTTTTGCACTAAACAACATACAATCTCATTATAACCAATCAAAACAGCAAATGTATGAAGAAAACAACCTACTCATGATGTCTATTAAGTTCTTAACAAGTCTCAAGTCATCTATATGAAGTTTTAATCATCAAAGTATAGGTTTCATGAAAAGATTCAATTTTCAGTTCATCTACTCATCAAAATTCATTATATCTTCATACAATCCCTAACATGCTTTCTAATAGAAAAATCATCACATACAACATGTATAGAACAATACAAAACAAACATATGTCACTCGCCTTATTGAAGAATCAACTGAAGATAATAAAGAAATAAGAAAATCCCTCCTTTCGCAAGAAAACCAAGATCCTCGCTTTGAAACTCCAAGAAAATAATAATAAAGAAATATCTTTGTGTTGTGCAGCAAAGAGATGGCTGCACCTCACCTTTAGTAGGCCGGAAATAGGGTATGGTTTTTGAATAGATTTGCAAAATATCTATTTTGAATATATCTTTACATATATAAATCTTTATACTTGGAAATTAGATAAAAACAAGTTAATTAAGATTTAAAAACAAAAACAACCACCTTAATATTGGCCAGCACTATTTTAAAACCCAAAAAACCGAAATTGTACTTTTTATCCTCTAAGTGGCAATTTTGCAAAAAGACCCTTCTTTATCAAAACTTGCAAAATAAACCAAATTTATTATTAAAAAAAAGTAAAATCTTTACCTCTGAGTTGACTAGGCATCATGCCCAACCCAAAAACCCTAAAATCTGGAGTTTTCACTCCAAATGGTAATTTTGCACAAAAGTCTCTCTTTTGTAATATTTGCAAAATAGATCAAATAATTATCAAAAAAATTCAGAAAATTCACAAATAATATCTAATAATAAATAATGGGCTTCCCTTAAATAATTTCTGACTTTGAACTTCCCAAAAAAATATTTGCACGTGTTTTGCACGTGTAAAAAGGTAAATTTCATAAAAATGTTTATTAAATCACCAAAAATCATTTTAATTCACTTATTAATCTTAAAAGCATTATTTAAAAATCTTGGGTATTACTTTTAGGGCATACACCAACAACAACATCCCACCTGCAAGGAGCTTGGGCATCCCGGTGTCATTCTTCGATACAGATCTCGAAGGCATCAAAACACCTCATTGCGACGCACAGGTTATAAACTTGTGCATGGACAACCATGAGGTATGGCGCATTCTTGTAGATAATGATAGCTTTGTCAATATGCTTTTCATTGCTACATTCGATGCTCGTAAGTTCTCCCAAGACCGACTCAAGCCAGTCAGCTATACACTCCACGGATTCTCCAGTGTCTATGTTCAAATTGAAGGAATCATCACACTCGATGTGACTGTAGGAAAGCCTCCAACCACTCGAACAGAAGCACCCGACTCAATCCAGTCGGCTATACACTCCACGGATTCTCCGGTGTCCATGTTTAAATTCTAGAAGGCCTTAAGAAGCGATTGGACAAATCTCCCAAGGGATTGTGGGTCGATGAGCTACCTAGCGTGCGTTGATCATACCGAACGACCAAGATGATTCCGATGGGCGAATCACCCTTTAACCTCACATTCGGAACCAAAGCTATTATTCCCCTAGAGGTCGGACTGCTTTCATGTAACCCTCGTTCCCGTTTATACGGATTTGTATTTCTCTTTTCTCCATATTCTTGTACTCCAATTTTCCTATAAATTATTTTCTTTGAATTCTGTTGTATACATCTCATATTTGATCTATCCCAAGTCCGTATATAAATTTTTCTATTCTCTTGAACCCAAAATCTTATTTCATTCTACAATCTTCTTTTTTCTTTTCTCTTGATTTTATATTTTGACACATTTCTATATTATTTCATACCTTTGGATTATTTGTTAACTTTTCAAAGCCCAGATTCCTAACCCATTCTCCGATTGTACTTCCTGATTGTACAGATTGTTATCGGTATTCTTTTTTTTCCCTTCTTATATATATATATATATCTTCCTGATTGTACAGATTGTTATCGGTATTCTTTTTTTTCCCTTCTTATATATATATATATATATATATATATATATATATATATATATATATATATATATATTCTGTTGTTCTCTTGAAGCCAATTGCATTATTTTGATATTCGACTATTTTGTTTGAATCCGAATCCTAATTCACTTGATAAAATTATTAATTGATTATTTAATTTATTAGTATACAGCCCAATCCTAGTCATCCTATAATTTGATTATTTGATTCTTCTTTTATTGTCAAGTCCAAACTCTTAATCTAATCTATAATTTTGTTTATTTATTTATTTTGTAAACCCAACAAATCTTGTTATTTTTTTTGAAGCCCAAACCATGTCCTATTCTAAATAACCTTAGGTATATTATTTTGGTTTATTTAAAAGCCCAACCCATATTCAACTTGACTATTCTACATCCTCATTATCAATTACTTATTTATAAGCCCATGAATAAAACCCAATTCCACATTTGAATACCCAAACCCGTTAACTTGTTAATCCATTTCCTAAATCATACCCAAAATTCCCCCCCTTAAACTCTAACTAATCTCTCATTTATCTCCTTCATCTAATCCTAACTACTCCCCCACTAATATCTCCACTAACCTCTCCTTAATTAATTAACCCTAACCTAATCCCCTACTCAACCACCAGCTGCCTTCATCTTCTCCAACTCTTTCTTAATCATCAATCTCCCTATCGTCTTCAACCTCCCGAGCTCCACCATTGCTGTCCCCGACCATCTCCTTACCACTATCACCCTCTTCGACTTCGCCACTGCTCCCTTGCCCATATTGCCGAAGACCATCATCTTCCTCCAAGCGCAGTCGCTCATCATACCGAAGCCTTGCCGCTGCCGCTCGTTGCCAACAGCCGCAGCAACCCCTCCTTCCGCTGCCGCAGTCACCTGATCCCTGCCTTCCTTCACAACTCGCTTGCCTACACCCTATCGACCACCGCTCACACCCTGTCTCCACCTCCAACCGCTCAAACCACCGCAGAAACCACCACCTCTTACGATCCCTGCCATTGCCGCCTCTTTCCTCAATGCTTTCGCCACCGTGCAACCACCTTCAACCTCGCCACCACAATCGACAACACCCCCACAGCTCTCGCTGCACCCATCACCCTCGCTGGCAGCCAACACCTTCGCTACACCCCGACCTTCGACTGTGACCTCCACCTGAACCCATCGCCACCGGACCACACTTCAAAGTTGTAAAGTGTTCCCTTGAAAGTGATGGTTTCTCCTAGATCTCTGTTTTTGAATAGTTGTGTATCATCGGCATATTAAAGGATAGTACAGTTGGCGGACCCTACCACTTGTAAGTGGGGAAATCCACTCTATGCATAGATTTGAGGATGTCATTCACGACTGTGAATAGGAGAGACGAGAGAGGATACCATGTTTTAGCCCATGTCTACATGAGAATGGTTAGCCAGTTGCTCCATTCAACAGAATAGCCATCCTACTGGTTATAAGGCAATGATGGATTCACTTGATCTACCTCTCGCCAAAACCCCTCCGTTTAAACGCCTCCAAAATACAATCCCATTCAAGCGATCATACCCTTTCTTAAAATCCAGTGTCACCACACAGTCCAGAATGCATGTCCCTTTAATGAAACCTGTATGTTCTTTACTAATCAATATGTTCATCACCCCTACTAGTTTGTTAGCGAGGATCTTAGTAATGATCTTAACCTAGCAGTTCAGGAGACTGATTGGACGATGGTCTCCAACTTTGTGAGAACTTCTTTTTAATGGATAAGAACCACTTCGGCAAAGTTCAGCTTGCCTAGTTTTAATTTGTGGTCGTAAACTCAATGAGAACAACCATAAGGTCGTCTTTGATTTCATCCCAAAAAGTGTGATAGAGTAACATTAAAAAAATATATATAGTCCTGGCACTTTCTCCTTACCCACATAGAGGACAACTTCCTTGACCTCTTTCTTGATGGCCAAGAGTGCACTATTCAGGTGTTCATATCGTTCTTGTCAGAAGTCTTCGCTAATAGGCATTCAAAAGCCCTTTTTGTATCCAAAGAGATTTTGTAGTAGCTTTGGAAAACTTGTTTAACTGATTCCTCCTCCTGAACCACTCCAGTGTCCATATGCATCAAATGTGCAAGGTTTGATAACTTACGGGCACTGGAGACTCGGTGAAAGAAAGCAGTATTCACATTCCCTTCTTTGAGCCACGAAATTATGGATCGTTGTTGCCACTTGATTTCTTCCAGTTTATAAAGCTTGGCTAAATCCTCTATTAGTTCTAACAGCTGATTCTGTTCATTTTGCGTGAGATCCCTAGACTCCTCCATTCTCTCCAATTCATCAATGCCCTCTAGAAAGGTTTCTTTGGATCTCCAGATTGACGCGAATCCAATGTGATTCCATTTCAGCAATTTGTTCCTAAGTCTGCGGATCTTTTCATACCATATCGTTGCCACTTCAGTTCCCCAAGTGGGTAGTTCCCAGTTCTCCCACACCATGCGGCAAAAGCCATGGATTTCAAGCCATGTCTTTTCAAACCTGAAATTTGTCGGTTGTCTAGCATTCAATTATTCAGTGAAAAAAACTATGGGGACATGGTTTGATCGGGACCAATATGTTAGCTGAAGTGGATTTGCAATTGCAAAAACATCCATCCAAAATAAGTGTAACACCCCGTAATTTCAAGAGTATAATATAGTAGTATATATTATATATATAGAATAGTAGTAGATATTAAAATAATAATGATATATAGAGGATGGCATAAGTAGTAAATATGTGGGTGGCATAGTTGTAATAATGAAAATGAATTAAATGGTGGGTGGGGCCCATGTGAGAAAGATGCACAGCCAAGGCTTTGGCTTGGCTAGTTGTTGCCTGGTGACGTGGTGCCCAGGTAGGGACCACGTGATTGTTTGACCTAGGAGCAAGGGCTTCTACTGACGCAAGGAGAGAGAAGAGAAGATCTGTGGGAATTTGATCCCATATCGGGAGATTGCAAAGATTAATTAATAATAAATATAATTTTCTATGATCAAGAGTCACCTATTTGGTTAACCACATTTTAAGAGGTAGCCTGTGGTGGGAAGTTGTACTATAAATAATAAATAAATATAATAAATTGTCTGAGTATTGGGGCAGTGCGTTACAATAAGTCCTAAGTGCATCTGCAGTCATTGGCTATTTTGTCAAATTTTGTAAATTTTGGGGGGAAAATGTCCACAGTCATTGGCCAAATACCAAAATTTTGGGTTTGAAAGGAACAATAGTCGGCTATATTTGGGAGGAGAATTAGCAATTTGATAAATGTAGCTAAGGAAATATCATCTTTCGTTCATTCAACTTTTTATCACAAAAAGTATCGGACGAAAGATGATCTTTCGTCTCTACGTTTTTTTATTAAAAATTTATTGGACGGGAAATGATTTCCCATCTGATCAATTTATTTTTATAAAATTGAATGGACTGGAAATCATTTTCCGTCCGTGAATTTCCTATCCAAATGATTTGAGTGTCTTCTATGGAATTAGACATATAGAAATTATTATGCGTACATATTAGGATTTAATTGCAATTTAATTAAGATTTAAGATTTAATTAAGATTTAATTAATATTGCCTAATCAAAAAAGCTCTTGAACGGAAAATGATTTCTCGTCTGATGATTTTTTTTTCTTTTAATTTTTGTTTAGAAAATTTAAACGGAGGGGATATGATTTCTCGTCCGATACTTTTTTAATTTTTAAAAAAAAAGATAAATACTTTTTTAATTTAAAAAAGAAATTTTTATGGGACGAAAGATCATTTACAGTCTGTCACTTTTTCAAAATCAAAATCCATATTTTGAATTCAAACCACTACAATTCTAACCCAAAATCCTATTTCTAAAAGCCAAATACCCAAATTTTAAATCCAAACGACTACAAATGCCTGAAGTGACAATTTTCATCTAAAAAATATAAAAAGTGACCAAACACCGATTTGGAATTTGAGCTACCACACAACTGGTTGCATTATAATTCCCACATATAAGAGCATCCACTATCGTCATTGCTAAAATTTGTACTTTTAGCAACTGACAAATAGCAATGCGAAGGGGAGTCTGCTATCGTTGGTGATAAATCTGAAAAAAAATCAGACGGATGATCTTCCTCCGTCCATCGTTTTTTTTATAATTTAAAATGGCATTCTCGTAATTAAGTAATGTCATTTTCGTAATAATTGAAAGAAAAGTTTCTCATAAATTCTCGTATGAGTCTTTTTTTTAATGGCAATTTTGTTAATTAATATGATAGACGGAGCTTCTTCATCCATCTCTCATCTTTTCTGTTTTCATTTTTTTTTAAATTCCAAAAAATCGACGAACGGACCATCTTCTTCCGTCCGTCCTCTTTTTATGTTTTTTTTCTCAAACGAATCATCTTCTTCCGTCTTCTATATATAGTTTTTCTCATTCACAGCTGCTATCTTTAGTGATCAACTGTTCACTCAACTTCAATTCCAGCTCGATCCAACTCCTCTGCCAGCTGCCTCTGAGTTGTAATCAAACTCGCCAGACTGATCTTGTGGCTAAGTGCATCAGCAACAACATTAGCCTTCCCAGGGTGATACATGTAATTTAGCCTTAGTTCGTATTTTATGAACACTATTTCGACATTCGAGAACTAATACATACTTATTCATAAATAAAGTTAGTTCCCACACAAAATCACTACAATGATGTTTTCTTATTCTTTGACAACTATGATGTTTTTAGAACACAAACTCATCTCTATAAGTGAATAAAACTTCCATTTTATTAACTAATCTACACATGATGAATTTGATTATTTGTTTGCAAAAATACATTCTTTTCATATAATCTAACATTTATATGGCATATAAAATGGAGAATTCTACTACAACAATTTACAATCATATCTTAATAAATTACTCCATCAATCCATCTTTAACACACCATTCTACTTTAACACTTTAATCAATAAACATGATTCTAACTTCTTACTAGTGAATTTCACATAATTGCAATTAAAGCGTAATTAGCATGCATTCTAATATTATAAATGAGAACATCACTCTCACTTATATTAAATAAATCTAGCCATCAAAATAACACACATTTACTAATTTATCAATTCTCCTCCAACTAGGTAACATGTATTTCATTTCAACTAGTTACTTTATGCTAACAATTCAATTCCATTCCTAGCATGATTTCTACTTTAGAAGTCATCAGAAACACCCACCTCTTTGAAGAAAAGCCAACTAAAAGCTCCTAGAGTCCCCTAGAATGCGAGAGAGTGTCTTCTCCTCCTAGATTGCGATGAAAAAACTCCTTCTCCTTGCTTCCTTGCCAAAACCAAGAGCTCCAAGTGTGAGGGAAAGAATGGTCGGCCTCCAATGGGGAACACTCACACTCACACTCACACTACTATATATCTTCTATATAATTTTCTCTTTCAATAGTTTATTAGTGTAGAATACAAATAGGTAGGGGGTATTTATACTAATTCTAGGATGGATTGGAGGGCTAGGATTCACTGGATAGTTATAGGATGGATGGCTAGGATAGGAGGGGAAGTTGTAGCAACCACCCATGCACAAAGTAACCACCCATGCACAACCCACACACTCCTCATCATCTCCAAGCATACCCGGCCCCATATTGGTGTGCATTGCACACTACGTGCCCCGTAGTACGCCCTATTTGAAGTTTGTACACTTTTAATTAATCCAAAAGTTCACAATTTGTGTCTACATGACAAGTGTGACCATTTTATTGATTAATTAAATTTGTGGGCTTCACAATTAGTGGGCTTAGGCTTGTGGGCCAAAATAATAAAGAATTATTAAAGTGGGCTCAAACTAAGAAAATAGTGTTTATGCTTAATAAAATAGGTTTTTAGTAAAATAAAGGAAGAAAATAACTGTTCATAAAATGAAATTTTATGTATAAAAATAAATAAATAAATATACACATGAAATTTTCACGTGCACAACACGTGAAAATCAATATTTTTATTAAAATAAAAGTTTAGGGTATTACACTAATACCCATTTTAATTCTCTAAGCCATCCACTTAACCAATACCCTATATACTAAAACCAAATAACCATTTATCACCTGTAGCTAGTACCCATTAATTACCCAGGATAATCTTATACTCTGTTTTTATACCTAACCAACCTATTATTAATCCTATCTACTTTATACCCAATCAGCATATCAATTCCACCCTAATACCTACCCGGTTTACTACTGCTACCTGAAACCCAAGTGCACCCATAACCCGTTATTCCCTAAACCGACCCCCATCTTCTTAAACCCTAACTCCGCCTATTTATATGAACCCATGCACCCCGCCTACCCCCCTTTTCTTCGTGTGTAGCCCTAGCCGCCTTTGCACCCTCCCGTTTTCTCTCTCCCGTCCTACTCTCTCTCTTCCTGCACCCTCACTCCGACCACCCTCTCCCCGTGCTCACCACCCCCCCTCCCTCGCGGTTGTCCCTGCCTTCTGCTCTGTCTCTGTCTCTGTTTGGCAGCAGAGCAGCGGCAGCCTTTCTCCGTCGTCGTCATTCCCTCGTGCTCTTTCGTGGGCTTTTGTGTTCATCGAAGTTATGTGTGCTCGCTTTGTGTCTTTGGGTTCGTGCTTCGTTCGCGGTTCGTGGGTTTTGATGAACACAATATTATTCACTTTCTAGAGCAATAATCTTGTTGTAACTAGACATTTAAAAGCTCTATATGTGGTATTTAACTCCTATTTTCTCTTTTCCATAGGAAACAGCTTATAACAGAAAAACGAAGCAGATTTAGGACTTCAAGGATAATACACAGCAAACTGCAGAGGATCAGTCGACTGGTTCTCCAACACGGCGACTGGACAAGAGAAGCTGATTTTCCACAACTCTCGACACAGTCAACTCACTCCCAAAAGACAGTCGACTGGTCTGAACAATTATGAAATCTTCAGGAGTCTCGACTCAGTCGACTGGTTCGAAGATAAGTCGACTGGTCTGCGGCGGAGTAAACAGATAAGATATTCGAAGATTCACCCAAATCTAATTTCAAATCTATTTAAATCCAGATCTTATGCAACGAATCAAATCTAGAGACTGGAAATTGGCAAAAGCACGTGGTGAACAGATAAGGAAGGAAAGAAGAAAAGAGAAAGACATAAATCATCAAATCAAGAAGATTTTTCCCTTAAAAAGGGGAAACCCTAATTCTCAGTGGTACTCTATAAATATCAGAAAAGATCATCTGTAGTAGGGGGCATCTATCTCTTGGACGCAACTTAATCTCAGAATTCCCAACGAACAAGTCATCAACCAGTGTTTCATTCCATCATCATCGAAGAAAGAGAAGAGGAGAACCAGTACTCGAAGGCAGTCGACTGTGTGACAGCCAGTTGACTCTATTGCCGGAATCCATTAGTTTATTTCTTCTCTCCTTATTCTGTGATGTTGATCATGTATTTGAACTTGTTAAGCAATAAAAGTATAATTATGTGGAAATTTCATAGTTGGGTAGATCGAAGCCGTAGTTATGTAGTGCTATGTTCTTTTGAATCCTTCTATTTTACTTATTGATTGAATCTAATTGAATTGATATAGATTGATAACAGTCAAACTTGTTCAGGAGTTATAAGTACAGTCGACTGAAGGTGAGAGCCAGTCGACTGCCATACAGAATCTGATATTATCAAGTCTGTGAGTTAGAAATCTGAATATGTTATATGAGCATATTGAGACGATCCGTATCTCGTGCTCGTAACTTGTAACAAGGGAATCTTTAGGATTCTTGGTTCAATCAACTTAAAGGATCTAGATCTGATACCAATTTCTAGGACTTTAAGTGTTTGTTCGTTTCCACTGTGCTTATGCTTTTGTTAAGTATAACTTAGTAGATACCATGCTAAAATACTTAGGGGAAGAAACAAATTAGAGTAGATACCATGCCTAATTCTTGGCTTAGGGAAACAATACTTTAAGGAGTAGATACCATGCCCTTGAAGTGAACAAACATGAGTAATTAGAAGTAAATTCAGAAGGCAACTTAGCATTACTAACTATTGGTGGAGATCAACAACCCAACTATTCAAGAGATATTTGTGATTCAACACCTCTCATCTTAGTTTTAATCTTTTAGTTCTTTTAGAATATTACAACAACTCTTATTCATTTTTATTATTAGTTTTATTGATTAGTAAGTTGAAGTCTACAATCTCTGTGGGATCGACCCTTGCTATTACTACGATTCTATAAATGATTCGTGCACTTGCGAGGTTTTATAATTTGTGTCTAGTTAGTCTATTTATTTAGGTAGCTAGATTAGCACAACAGGTTTTGCGTCATTTCGTTCGTGGTTCTTTGAGTTCATTGGCCGGAAATCCATTAACGTTATTCCAGCTTGGAATCATTTTCGTCATTGGTTAAGGCAAGTAACTTGTATTAAATTACTTTGCATATACAAGTACTAAATACCGCCTGTAGTGTAGTTGAGTTCTAGAGACAATTTGTGTGTGAATTCTCTTGTATCTATAGTGATGATTTGACCATAGTTGCCTGACGACATACATGACATGATATAACCTAGGATTGACCACATCTTGTTGCATATATGCGTGTTGTTCATGTGTTATCTTGTGCTCGTTCGTGTTATTCATGGAAGACTTGTTGTGGACTTGTGAAATATCCTATATCATGTTGCTTGGACATCTAGTATACTATATCTCATGTTTGGTTGTGTTTTGGATGAGTTCCATGTGAACTAGTGGATTTTGTGCATATGCGATATTTTCAGTTTTGCTGCCTTTTCAGTTTTGATCAGTATTTTAGACCCTATTAAGGTCAGTATTTGAAAATATTTTGTGAACATGATTTGAAGAGAATTCTGTCTATTTTCCAACCCTTTTGACGGATCTCAGTTTCGATTTACGATTTGTGAGTTATATCGATTTTACTACAGTAGTGTCGAAAGATTTCCAGATTTTTTTCTGTAAATTCTGAAGAGTAATCTATTTTTATTTTGGTATTAAAATTATTATTTTGATCTAAAATTTTGATCGGTATTTCTATACTTGATTGGGGCTTACCCAGAATTTTGGTGGATTTATTTGAAGAGTTTTATAAACCATTTCTTGCTTGCAAACATTGATTTTACATGCAGAATTTTACTACTGTTTAGTAAAGAACTTGATTTTCGACCTATTTTTACTTGCTGTTCCTAGATTATTTTTGAATATGAAAGTTAGCTTACTGTATCTATTTTATTACCCTGTTGGCGGATTTTTATTTCGATTTATGGTTTACGAGATATTGCATTTTTCGTACTGCAGTGTTTGTGATTCCAGATTTACAAAACTACTGTATCTTGATGTTTTCTGATTTTACTTGACAACTCTATTTTATTGGAAAATTATGAAACTTTATTTTCTGTTACTACACATATAGGGGAATACCCCAGATTTTTCGTGGATTTATTTATCGAGTTTTCATGCTGTTTTCTTGACTTTGAATACAATTTTCTGATTTCTGGCTGAACACGTTTTCTGAATTCAAATCAGTTTTGGATTATGATTTTCTGAAATACCATATGACTTATATATGTTTGCTGGATTCGGCCGGGAGTCTATTTTCTAGACCTTTTGACTGATTCAGATTTGTATGTTTGTAACAATAGAAATCGCAGTTTTACTGAAGTATGGTCTTGCTGTCCTGAACTAGAAATTTGGTTATTTTTATCCTTTTATGTGTTATCTTGCACTCGTACATGTTTATCTTACTACTTGAACTTGTTACATGATCATGCCATGATATTCTTGCCATGTTTTGTGCTCGCACATGCTTGTTTGATAATAATAATAAATAACCAAGCCGGGGTTTAAGGGAAAGATCTAATAGTGGATAATTCAGAAACATGTACTCGGAAGGGGATCCACTGATCCTACGTAATTACTTGATACATGATACTTGACACGTGATTACTTGACACTTGCACAACTTGACACGTGATACATGATACATGATACTTGGAGCTTGGAACTTGGAGCTCGATACTTGATAGTTGTCCCTGAGTATACTGCCCTCTATGGTCCACTATGAAATCTAAAACAAAACTGTATTGACTGTAGCAACCATGTAGTAAAAGTATGGATGCATAAAGTGCTATCTAGATAGTAATAACTACAAGACTTGATACATGACACTTTCTACATGTTTACTTGATACTGGATACATGACACTTGCAACATGTTTACTTGATACTAGATACTTGTTACTTGTTTACATGATACTTGTTCACTTGACATTTGATACATGCTACTTGTACTTGTTCACTTTACCATGTGTGGTAGGGTAAAAATGGCCTGGGGCCCAACCAGGGCCCAGTACAGCTCTCGCTCAAAAATGAGAAAAACAGCAATCTGGCTCGGCTTCGAACCCCTGCAGGGTCGGCACCGAGCCCCAAGTTCACCCCCACAGACCTAGTCTCCTCGTATCTGACGAGTCTCAATGGCCCTCGGCCTCCGATCCACAACAGCCCCACGGGCCGTCCACCCAGCCTGGTAAAGAATGAAGACGACCTGGCACAACCTAGGTCATCCGATTCTCCCAGAGGCACAGAAACCCCGTGATCAGCCATGTCAGCTCCAAATACCACCAAGGGCTTTACCACGTCAGCCCTATACCACTCTTGGTACTGCCACGTCAGCCCTAAACCCCCTGGGCCTCCTGCCACGTCAGGCCCATGGGCTTTCGGGTTCAGACCCGGCCCCCAAGCGGATCCAAACCCGGTTGGAATTCCCTATAAATACCAGACCCTCACCAACCTTTTCAGGTAATCAATTCTTGCCACCTAAATTCCTCTAGTTATTGCTACTCTCTCACAGAGACTGACTAGATCGTCGGAGGGTCCGCCGCCGGTATAAAACCCGGTGTTTCAGGACCGTCTGCAGGTACTCGAGGCGAGGCCATCCGAGCCGATCCTCCAGCGCCGAAGCGAGCCCCCCGCTGGTCGTCCCGTGCCGCACTCTTCCCTCGTTACAAATCGAGTCCAAACTCGCACCTGGTGCATCCACACTGCGACCAAAAACAAACCGCATCATGTTGGCGCCGTCTGTGGGAAACTTTTATTCAGTACGGACGACAGTCCGAGCCTCGCCACCGACGCTCTCCCTCGACCCGATCTCCCATGGCTCCCCGAGCCCGAAGATCGGACCGTTCCGCCCGACCAGACGGGCCTCCTCCCGAGGGGGCCCTCGACGGAGGGCAAGCATCCAATAATCCCGGTGGAAACCCCGGACCCCAACGAAGCGCTTTGCACATCGCCGAACCCGACCTTCGTCGGGTCATCCTGAACAGAAGGGCTAGCCAGGCTAGGGGAGGGACCGCTTCCAACTCGGCCCCGAACCATTCTAGACCCGCGCAAGGAGACAGGCCGTCGGCACTCAGCCGCATCGGCCGAATTCCTATGCCCCGACCCAACCCTGCCGACCATGGCGCGGTCACCAGGGGGGAATTCAGAAGCTTCAGAGATGAAATCATGGAGGCACTCCATGGGGTGCCGAGGTCCGCGACTTATAGCCGACCCCTTCAAATGAGCGAAGGCAGGAGTCGCACTCGCGCGCCGACCGCCCCTCCTGAGCGCACAGACGAGGTTCTCTGACGCCTCCTAGAGATGGAGAATCGAATCGAGCGCATCGGCGACAGGAATCCCAACCTAGCCCAAGGACGGGGGCCTTCTCGACCTCCATTTTCCGTCAACATCATAGAAGCGGAGATCCCCCGGAACTTCCGACCTCCGCAGTTCGAGACATACAATGGCGAGGGTGATCCAGCTGATCACATGGAGGGCTTCAAAACCCTCATGATGATTCACAGCGCTTCGGATCCCCTGCTGTGCCGAGCCTTCCCGGCCACCCTCCGGGGTCCGGCCAGGGATTGGTTCTCCAAACTCTCCCCTGGCTCGATCTTCCCGTTCGACCAGCTGGAAGCCAGCTTCCTGGCCCATTTCATCACTAGCCGGAAGAGCGAAAGGACGAGCGCTTCCCTGCTCGACCTCAGCCAGAGGGAGGGGGAGTCGCTCCGTAACTTCGTCAAGAGGTTCACAACCGAGGCCAGATCAGTCTCTTCCCTCGACGCAGGGATCGCCTCGGCAGCTTTCCGACACAATGTCCGCCACAACTAGCTAAAAGTCTCCTTAGCAAAGAGGCCACCTCTGGACTTCCCTGACCTTCTCAACCGGGTCGAGAAGTACATACGAGCTGAAGAAGCTCTGAACCCAGAGAGCAGCAAAGAAATCGTGGGGAAGGGCAAGCGCAGGGTCGACGAGGCTGAACCTGCCAAGAAAACAGCAAAGGAAGGGGTAGGCGCGAATAGGGCACCTCCGGTCTCTCGCTTCGAAAGGTACACTCCCTTGACACATAACGTGTCTGCCATCCTCTTAGAAATCGAGGATAAGGGTATTGTCCGACTGCCTCCCCGGTCAAATAACAACAAGAAGCGAGATCAGCGCTTCTACTGTCGTTTCCACAGAGATCATGGGCACGAAACCGACCAATGTCGGGCCCTGAAAGACGAGATTGAGGAACTCATCTCAAGAGGGTACCTCCGAGAATTCACCAGAGAAGGCCCACGGGATCGACGAGATGCTAGGAACCGGAGGCCTTCGCCTCCGAACCCTACTCCAAACCGCATCCAGGATCGGGACGTCGAACCCGAGGGAGCTGCGGATACGCCATTCATCTTGCACTGTGTCCATGGAGGGCCAATGGGGGGAGAATCAAATACTTCCCGAAAAGCCTTCATCCGAGAGGTGAATGCTGTCCAAGACAACCCCTCGCCCAAGTTGCAACCGATGCCTGTCTCCTTCTCCGGAGAAGACCTCGAAGGCGTTCGCCTCCCTCATTGCGACGCCCTCGTCATTGGCCTCCACATGGCTAATTGTGAGGTTCGACGAATTCTCGTCGACAACGGCAACTCGATAAATATTCTCTTCCTCGAAGCCTTCGAGAATCTCAAGCTACCCAGAGGCAAGCTCAAGCCAGTCGGATACACTTTGCATGGATTCTCTGGCGTCCCTGTCGTAATTGAAGGAATTGTTACCCTCGACGTCACCGCGGGATCGGCTCCTGTCAAGAGGACCGAGTCCATGGACTTCATGGTGGTAAACGTCAAGGCGGCTTACAACACCATACTCGGCCGACCCGGACTATGCTCCCTTCAAGCGGTACCTTCGGCATACCATTTGAAGCTTAAATTTCCCACCCCGCAAGGGGACGGCATAGTCCGAGGTAGCCAGGAAGCAGCACGGTCGTGCTACATGACCGCCGTCGGAGGGGGTGTGTTCCCCCTCGACGCCGTTGAGCTCGAACCCGAGAGGGACGGTCCCGCCCCAGAGCCTGTCGACGAGCTGGAGGAGGTCCCGTTCGGCGCCGAGGATGAGTCAAAGTGGTTCCGGGTGAGCCGCTCGCTCCCCGAGGACTTGAAGCCAGGCATAATCGCCTGCATCCGCCTCAACGTTGATCTCTTCGCCTGGAAGCCCTCCGACATGCCTGGGATCTCCGAAGACTTGATTATGCATCGGCTGAGAGTCATTCCAGACTCTAAGCCGGTCGTCCAAAAGAGACGCAAAGTCGCACCGGAGAGGCAGCAAATTGTGAAGGCAGAGGTCGACAAACTCTTGTCGGCTCGATTTATTCAGGAGGTCAGCTACCCCGAGTGGTTGGCCAATGTCGTCATGGTGAAGAAGGCAACAGGGGGCTGGAGGATCTGTATCGACTTCACAGATCTAAATAAAGCATGTCCGAAAGATCCTTTCCCCCTCCCCCGCATCGACGCCTTAATCGACGCAACCTCGGGACATGAGCTACTGTCCTTCATGGACGCATTCTCAGGGTACAATCAGATCCGGATGTTTCCACCGGACATCTCCAAGACATCGTTCGTCACCGACCAGGGTCTTTTCTGCTACCGCGTTATGCCCTTCGGGCTAAAGAACGCCGGAGCCACATACCAACGGCTCATCAACAGAATCTTCAAAGACCTGATCGGCCGCAACGTGGAAGTCTATGTCGACGACATGCTCGTCAAGAGCCGGGCCGGGCCGAACCACGTCGCCGACCTCGAGGAAGCCTTCGGAGTCCTCCGGCATCACAACATGAGGCTCAACCCGGCTAAATGCGCCTTCGGCATCTCCACGGGGAAATTCCTGGGGTTCATCGTCAGCCAGCGCGGCATCGAGGCGAACCCCGAGAAAATCCAAGCTATTATTGACATGGCCCCACCCCGGAATGTCAAAGAGGTTCAGAGGCTCACAGGCCAGTTGGCTGCAATTGGCCGTTTCCTCTCCAAGTCAGGGGAGAAGTCTCTCCCCTTCTTCAAGGCTCTACGCGGAAAAGGGGGCTTCGAGTGGGGTACCCATCAACAAGAAGCCTTCGAACAGCTGAAGCAGTACCTCACCAACCCTCCTCTCTTCAGCAAGCCCGAGCCGGGCGAACCACTATGGCTCTACCTATCCGCCTCGGATAGCGCACTCAGCGTCGTCCTCGTCCGAGAGGAAGATGGGGTCCAGAGGCCATTGTACTATGTGAGCAAAGTTCTGCTCCCCGCCGAGACGAGGTACGCAAAGATAGAGAAGGTGGCCTATGCTTTGGTCATGGCAGCCCGGAAGCTTCGTCCTTACTTCCAGGCCCACTCCGTCCAAGTACTGACCGACCAGCCACTGAAAACTGTCCTTCACAAGCCCGAAAACTCCGGCCGCTTAGTCAAGTGGTCAATTAAGCTGAGTCAGTTCGACATCAGCTACCAGCCGAGGACGGCCATTAAAGGGCAGGCCCTCGCCGAGTTCATCACGGAGTGCACCGTCTCAGAACAGCCCGGCGTCGAGGCCTCGGATCCGACCTGGGAGGTCTTTGTCGATGGATCATCATGCAAAACAGGGAGTGGGGCTGGCATCATCCTTCGTGGCCCTGACCAATTCTTACTTCAATACTCCCTCCACCTCAACTTTCCGGCCTCTAACAACGAGGCGGAATACGAGGCCATGATCGCCGGATTGACCCTAGCACGCCGAGCCGGAGCCAAGCAAATCCGGGCCTTCAGCGATTCTCAGCTCGTGGTCAATCAGATCACTGGAGAATACGAAGCCCGCGATGATCGCATGGTGAAGTATTTGGCGGTGGTCCGACGTCTCCTAGCATCCTTCTGCCACTCCGCAGTCATTCGAGTCCCTAGGGAGCAGACGCGTTGTCAAAGCTCGCCTCTTCCTCCTTCGAGGGTCTCGACCAAACGGTACTCATAGAAATCCTCCTAAAGCCAAGCAACAACGATCAAGACCAGGAGGCAATGTGTGTCCTAGACGGTGCCTGTCTAGATGACTGGACCACTCCCATCCGGAGATTCTTAGTCAGTGCCAAGCTTCCTGAAGACCGAGCCGAAGCCAGGCGTGTCAGGGTCCGAGCTGAAAGGTTCATCATGATTGATGACATCCTCTTCAAACGCTCATACACCTTGGCCGACGGCAAGCCATACCTCCGCTGTCTCACCAGCGACGAGGCCGGCTACGCGCTAAGAGATCTTCATGAAGGGATCGGCGGATGCCACATGGGGAGCAGGACGCTCGCCCGGAAGGCCCTGAATCAGGGGTACTATTGGCCGACCATGCTCCAAGACTCGCAAGACTTAGTCAAGAGGTGCGGCCCATGCCAAAGGTTCTCCCCTATCAAGAGGCTTCCTCAAGCCAATCTCCGATCCCTGACTAGTCCTACCCCATTCGCCATGTGGGGCATGGACCTTGTGGGCCCCTTCCCCGTAGCGGTAGGGCAAAAGAAATTCTTGATAGTCGCCATCGACTACTTCACCAAGTGGCTCGAAGCCGAGCCTCTGTCCAGCATCACCGAGCGCCAAGTACAGCAATTCTTTTAGAAGAACATCATTTGTCGGTTCGGGATCCCTCGGGTCCTCGTCACGGACAACGGAACCCAATTCCAAGGTCGGAACTTCCAAACTTTCTGCGCGGACATCGGCATCCAGCAATGTTTCTCCGCTATTTGCCACCCTCAGTCCAACGGCCAAGCGGAGAACGCGAACAGGCAAATCCTCGACGGCCTCAAAAAGCGCCTCGACAGTTCCCCCAAAGGGATTTGGGTCGAAGAACTGCCTAGCGTGCTATGGGCGTACCGAACCACCAAGAGGATCCCCACGGGAGAGACGCCGTTCACCTTGACCTACGGGATGGAGGCAGTCATCCCCGTCGAGGTCGGCCTGCCTTCTCCCCGTGTCATGGCCTTCGACGAAGCTGACAATTCATCCGGCTTGAGGGCCAACCTGGACCTCGTCGCCGAGGTCAGAGAGAAGTCTTCAATCCGAAGGAGCATCTACCAACAACGGATCGAGAAGTTTTACAACAAGAAGGTCCGCCCCACAAACATCAAGGCGGGGGACCTCGTGTTACGAAAGCTGTCCGTCTCCGATCCAACCAAGAAGAGGAAATTGGCTCCCAACTGGGAAGGCCCATACCGTGTAGTCGAGGCTGTACGCCCTGGTACATACCGACTGGCAGATATGGACAGCCGGCTCATCAGCGACCCTGGAACGCCGAGTACCTAATGAAGTTCCTGGAAGAGCGAACATAGGTTCTAGCTGGGCTAATGTAAATAAAATCTTTTGTAAGCTTTCATGTGTAAAGGGCAGTTTTTAGCGATCCTCCCTATCTTGTATGAAAGAAATCTCTTTTTGTCAAACTCCAAATGCCTCGGCAGCTCCGACCTAACACCGGACAATGGGATCGGCACCCAAGTCCTCACTCCGGTATCGTCCCCAACGTCTCGGTAGGTCCGACCCGGCGTTAGACTAGGGAGTCTTCCTAATGCCCCGCGTCGATCCCTCACAGATCGGCTGAGCCGAACCTCGCCTCCGCCACCATTCACTACACTACTAACCAGAGCAAAGAAGGAAAAGAATTCTTTATTCACACTCCTTTATTTGGTTCTGAGAAAACAAACAAAGACCGTTACAGGACCACATCACTCATTGCAAATTGAAGGAAACCGCCATCTTAAGGCCCCTCGGGTCCGACGAACGGCGGGACCACTTCGATCGAACGGCTAGGAGCCCTCTCCTCGTCATGATGGTCCTTAGGCTCAACCACGGTCGACACACCAGCCACGGAGCTCTGGGCATCAACTGGTCGCACACGCTCCAGCAGCAGCAGCGTAGAGGGAACCCCCTCCGCTTGCCGATCCACCGAGGAGGATGCCGAGATGCCTAGCATCGTCTTGTAACGGTGTATCTCCATCTCCTTCTCCACAATGACATCATGAAGTAGCCTCTCAGAGGAGGGCCTCTGCACTGATGCACTCGACATGGTATATCCAAGACCGACACCGCCGAGGTCCCGATCCACCATCGCCCTCCTCAGCCGGCTCGCCTCCTCACTTAAGGCTTCGGACTTATTCCGATAATAGTTAAAGGCCGCATCAGTGTCACGGGCCCCCTTTCGGTAGCGAACCAACGTGGCCTCCAGGGCCTCAACCTTGCTCCGGAGCCACGCCACGTCAGAACGACGGGGGTCCACCTCAGGAAGAGGAGCCGCAACCTACAAGAGAACCAGCCAACTCAAAACGCATCGGCAAAAATGGTTCGGAAATATCCGAGGTCAAAACACTTGGCCAGTCAAAAATCTTCTTTCATAAATGGATTTACTTCATACAAAAAATGCGGTGGCCAGTCCGCGAGAGGCAAATACAATCGAGAGAAATGGAAAAAGGAAGACAAAACTATACAACTGATTTTCCCACCTCAGCATCGGTCGGGTTCACAGGGGGGTCGGCGGCCGGGTCATCAACGGGCCCTTCTTCATTAGGGGTCTTCGGTGTCCCCTCGACCTCCATGTCATACTCGAAGTTGGACAGGTCGACGGTCGGGTAGAAGTGCCTCACATGACTGAGGGCCTTCGCATAACACTCGTCCTGGGCCTTGATCACCATCATCTGACCCGCATTCGTCAACTCCTCCTTCTCCTTGGCGAGCTTCTTCTTCAAGGAGACCACCCTCTTCCCCCACTCCGCCTCCTTGGCATCGAGCTCGAGCTTCATCTTCTGCTCCCTCTTGTGCGAGCCCTCGAGCTCAATCCGCATCTCCTTCATCTCCTGCTCGCTCTTATCCGCCCGAGCTCGCTCTTGTGCCAGGGCTGCTTCGTAGAGGTTCTTTACGTTAGCCCCCTGCACGCAAGCCTGCGACCCACAAATGCAGATAAGAAAAAGACTTCCGCAGTAAAATTAACAAGGGGGATAGGGTCGACGAGCTTACCAGCACGGTGGCCTGCGCCAGGCGCGTGAACGCCACCTCCACGGGCTCGCTCTCCATCTCCTTGCGGTCTCGAGGGGTTGCCAACTTCTCCACCACCTCAACAGCCTGGGCCTCCTCGGTCAGACAGTCCCCCATCCGAACCGACCAATCCGGTGCCCACCGTTGCCACAACATCACCACCACCGGGTCCTCTTCCTCGACCTCGACCAAGGGGCCTTTCCCCTTGTCAAGATCGGATGCCTTCGCTTGGCCCTGGCCCTTCGAAGTAGCCACCCCCTTGCTCATCTCCGAGCGAGTCCTCTTGGTTCTCGGCTCGACCTGGGCCTCCGAGACGGCTAGGGACGACTCCCTCGGCCTCTTCGCGCCCCCTCCTTCCTCGGCCTTCTTCTGCTTCTCGGCGAGCCTGCGAGCCTTGATCGATTCAGGATCCATACCTACAAGAAGATCCAGTAAGGACAATGAGCATGGAGGAATAATAAAGCCAAAAGAAAGAAACAACTACATACTAAGCACGGCCGGGCTCAGTCCAATGCTCGCCAGGTGGGCCTCTGTCACCTTCGGCCAGCCGATGCTATGAGATAGGCGGAGACGCTCGACAGATCTCCACTCCTCGGCCGTCAGATCCCTCGGCCTCGGCGCTTTGAAGCTCGGCATAGAATGGTTCCATCGAGTGGGGATGCTCCAAGGCTCCTCGCTCCGGATCACCAGATATTTCTTCTTCCAATCCTTGATGGAGTCCGGGTGACCGTGGACGACCTTCCCCTTACTCCGAGGCGAGATATAATAAACTCCCTCTGACTCCCCTGACGAGCTGATCATCAACATCGCTCGTAATACATTCAACCGAAGGGGCACCCTCAGCTCCTCGCACAACAGCACGAAGCAGATGATCTGCTTCCAGGAGTTCGGCCCATACTGCATCGGCGCCAGAGATGCCCAATTCAACACCTCCCGAACAAACGGATGAACCGGGAGCCTCAGCCCAGAGATGAAGGCGTCCACTAGGAAGACGCAGTACCAAGCACTCAGGGGGTCGGTCGGGCGCAGAGTAGAATTCGGCAGCATGAGCTCGTAGCTGGACCCTATGTGGTACGCCAGCTGCAAAGCCTCCAAGTCACCTGCCTCCAGAACGGTCGGAAGTGTGTCCATCTTCACTCTCTTCCGGCTTGGCAACGACGGCTGGACCCCAAAAAGCTCCTTATCAGTAAGGCGTCAGGGTACCGACGGAACGGCTTCGGTTGTACGGGCGAACCTGTCCTCAAGTTACGATAAACAGGCGCCTGACTCGAGCCACCGGCCCTCGACCCCTTCTTCTTCGGAGCCCTCTTCTTCTTGGCTCCTTCCGGCGAGGGGGTAGATAATCGCCCCAGACCGGTCGGAGCGGAGCTTGAACCCACACCCTGACCTGTGGATCTCCCCCCCGCACCTCCTATCAGAGCCCCTTCGGCTTCACCCTCCTCCGGACCACCCTCCTCTTCAGAAGCCAACTCCAGAACCTGGACTTCGTCCGAACCGCCGCTCCCCTCCTCAGATTCGCTGCTCTCCACCACAAAAGGCTTCCGAGATCGCAACGGCCTCACATTATACACTGGCTCCTCCTCGCCTACCGGCTCCTCCCACGTAGTCGAGTCGGAAGACTCCGCATCATGTACAGACTCCCCCTCACACACGGGCTCCTCCTACGAGGTCGATTTGGAGGCAGGTTTCCCTTCCCCCCTCGATGTCGACGCAGACGAACCAGACTAAGCCCTAGACATGCCTAAACTAAACAGACTTACCAACTAACCTGGGGTTGCTTCGGAAGAACGAGCCTGGTGCAGCAAACTGTAGGGACGAGCGCTGAGGTGTTTGAAGATTTTTTGAAAAAGAAAGAAGCGAGAAAGGAGTGGGCGATAGGGGGAGAGATGGGGACATTTATAGAGGATGAAAACGACTCCTCGATTTCCGCAATTACTGTTCACCGATTGACGTGTAACTGCCGCCTGGAAAATCGCGCCACGTCCTCGAAACGTGCGCTGCTGACGTCACCCAGTGCCAAGCTGGCAGCCAGACACAGGGGTCGGTTCGGATGAAGTGCTCGGCGGAGAAAATATTTTACTTAAGATTTAAGGCGCCGTCCTTCGACAGACGCCTCGGGCTCCAGGGCTCGGTCGGCTCCCCTCTCACCCGCGAGCAGCTCGGGGCTTACAGCCTCGGCAGCCGAAACCCCGAACTGTTCGAGGGTGGGAGAAAAGCCACCATCGCCTGGGACCCTATCGGAAAACAGATCGGCCCACCTCCGGAATACGGTTGGTACCCCTCCCGTCCTGATCTCTCTCGGGCCAAACAACCGTGTCAGGGCCGTCTGACCCGAAAAAGGATCCGGACGGCAAAGTCACCACCAATCCGAGGCTCCTGATTCCCCGACCCAGATTTCGGTCGTTATCCCTCTCGCCCTGATCTCCCCTAGATCTGGCTACCGTATCAGGACCATCAGATCCAAGAGAAGATCCTGGCGGCAGAGCAACCACCCCTCCGACACAACCAGGGTTAAAATTTTGCAAGAGACAGACGTCCGCCGAAGCAGACACCTCTGATGGCCAGTGGACCACTCGTGCTGTGATCAAACCTGCTAAGAGGAGAGGGGTATTTATAGCCTCCCCCATAGACCTGCCGTTATAACATCGGGAAAGCCAAACGACGGAAGCCTAAGCGCCATGCATTTATTAGGCGGCGCCATTAATGCCCCTAGGAAATTGGAACATTTGCACAGATCCCGGAGCGCCTTCAATGCTCCGCCAAGACAGCAGACCGCCCCGCTTAATCCTTCTAAAGCACAACGGTTCGCCATCACCCTTGCCGGCCCATAATCCCTCGCCAGCTCGAGGTTCGGTCTCGCACCAGGGTACTCTTCTCAGGAAGACACAAAGGCTCGCCATCACCCTTGCCGACCCAGAATCCCTCGCCAGCGCGAGGTTCGGTCTGGCACCAGGGTACTCTTCTCCGGAAGACACAACGGCTCGCCATCACCCTTGCCGGTCCATAATCCTTCGCCAGCTCGAGGTTCGGTCTCGCACCAGGGTACTCTTCTCAGGAAGACACAAAGGCTCGCCATCACCCTTGCCGACCTATAATCCCTCGTCAGTACGAGGTTCGGTCTCGCACCAGGGTACTCTTCTCCGGAAGACACAACGGCTCGCCATCACCCTTGCCGGCCCATAATCCCTCGCCAGCTCGAGGTTCGGTCTCGCACCAGGGTACTCTTCTCAGGAAGACACAAAGGCTCGCCATCACCCTTGCCGACCCATAATCCCTCGCCAGCGCAATGTTCGGTCTGGCACCAGGGTACTCTTCTCCGGAAGACGCAACGGCTCGCCATCACCCTTGCCGGCCCATAATCCCTCGTCAGCACGAGGTTCGGTCTCGCACCAGGGTACTCTTCTTCGGAAGACACAAAGGCTCGCCATCACCCTTGCCGACCCATAATCCCTCGCCAGCGCGAGGTTCGGTCTGGCACCAGGGTACTCTTCTCCGAAAGACGCAACGGCTCGCCATCACCCTTGCCGGCCCATAATCCCTCGCCAGCACGAGGTTCGGTCTCGCACCAGGGTACTCTTCTTCAGAAGACACAACGGCTCGCCATCACCCTTGCCGACCCATAATCCCTCGCCAGCGCGAGGTTCGGTCTGGCACCAGGGTACTCTTCTCCGGAAGACGCAACAGATCGCCATCACCCTTGCCGGCCCATAATTCTTCGCCAGCACGAGGTTCGGTCTCGCACCAGGGTACTCTTCTCCGGAAGACACAACGGCTCGCCATCACCCTTGCCGGCCCATAATCCCTCGCCAGCTCGAGGTTCGGTCTCGCACCAGGGTACTCTTCTTCGGAAGACACAACGGCTCGCCATCACCCTTGCCGGCCCATAATCCCTCGCCAGCGCGGGGTTCGGTCCCGCACCAGGGTACTCTTCTTAGGAAGACACAACGGCTCGCCATCATCCTTGCCAACCCATAATCCCTCGCCAGCTCGAGGTTCAGTCTGGCACCAGAGTAATCTTCTCAGGAAGGCCCAGCGATTCGCCATCCCATTTCCATGACCATAGACACTCCTCCACGGCTAACTCTCGCACCCCTGCAGGAGTGGGGGGCTTGTGTGGTAGGGTAAAAATGGCCTGGGGCCCATCCAGGGCCTAGTACAGCTCTCGCTAAAAAATGAGAAAAACAGCAATCTGGCTCAGCTTCGAACCCCTGCAGGGTCGGCACCGAGCCCTAAGTTCACCCCCACAGACCTAGTCTCCTCGTATCCGACGAGTCTCGATGGCCCTCGGCCTCCGATCCACGACAGCCCCACGGGCCGTCGACCCAGCCTGGTAAAGAATGAAGACGACCTGGCACAACCTAGGCCATCCGATTCTCCCAGAGGCACAGGAGCCCCATGATCAGCCATGTCAGCTCCAAATACCACCAAGGACTTTACCACGTCAGCCCTAAACCCCCTGGGCCTCCTGCCACGTCAGGCCCATGGGCTTTCGGGTTCAGACCCGGCCCCCAAGCGGATCCAAACCCGGTTGAAATTCCCTATAAATACCAGACCCTCACCCACCTTTTCAGGTAATCAATCCTTGCCACCTAAATTCCTCTAGTTATTGCTACTCTCTCACAGAGACTGACTAGATCGTTGGAGGGTCCGCCGCCGGGATAAAACCCAGTATTTCAGGACCGTCTGCAGGTACTAGAGGCGAGGCCATCCGAGCCGATCCTCCAGCGCCGAAGAGAGCCCCCCGCTCGTCGTCCAGTGCCGCACTCTTCCCTCGTTACAAATCGAGTCCGAACTCGCACCTGGTGCATCCACACTGCGACCAAAAACAAACCACATCACCATGCTAGTTGTTATACATTATTATCATGTATATTTCATGTTATTTGTTAGTTTTTTTGCATGTACTTGTATCCTGCATTACAAGCGGTCTGTAACTTGCATTGACGGAAGTTTGTTTTCTCTTTCCTATTCCTGCAATTGTTAAATTGCAGATTTTGGAGAACATGTACCAGATGGTGTTGGTGATATGAAATATTAGTGCTGTATTTGTCTATTATTATTTCTTATTGCTTGCTTTGAACAATTGTATTTTATACTTGGATTTATTTGTATTTGGACAATCTGACCCAGGATATTTGACTTATTCAGATCTGGATTATTTGAGATTAATATATTTTTGTTTCAAGTATTCTTGTGGGTATTTTGGTTCATATGTGCATACTTGGCTGATTCTTTTGCTTCCGACTCTAATTATTCTTGTGAGATGTTGTAAAGATTCTTGAACGGCTTATGGATGATGAAAATCATTCGCTGGGCTTAGTCACATATCTGTATTTCGTATTCTCTTTTGGGAAGCGGGGCGTGACACATTTTGTCACATAAACAAAACGAACGGCAGAAACGATCCCTCTATCATACGCGTACCCTCACGGTAACTACACTTCACCACCTCCCCGCCTCCTTCTGAATTTTTTGCTGTACTAGGCCACTTCTTGAAAATATTTGCATTTTAGGGCCAGTTTTCAAACGATTAGCACTCGTGAGTTACTCTGTGCCACGTCAGCAGCGGCCGCTAATCCCAATAGCGGCCTCCTTATTTTCGAAGTCGCTAATGGGAATAACATCCTATGTTGTCAATTTTATGGAAAAAAATTTTATCTGTCGCTATTCCCTTTGACGACCTTAGTATAAATGAAGTCGTTAATGGGAATAGCTGTAATACTCCAGATTTTTAAATAATGATTTTGAGATTAATAAATGAATTAATATGATTTTTTGGTGATTTAATAAATACTTTCTGAAATTTATCTTTTTACACATGCAAAACATGTCCAAATATTCTCTCGGGAAGTTCAAAATTAGAATTTATTTGGGGGGAAATCTATTATTTATTATTAAGCGTTATTTTTGAATTTTCTGGATTTTACTTATATTTATTTGACTTATTTGCAAATATTACAAAAAGAGGGACTTTTGTGCAAAATTACCACTTGGAGTGAAAACTCTAGATTTTCGGATTTTTGGGCTGAACATGATGCCTAGCTAACTCAGAGGTAAAGATTTTACTTTTTATTTTAATAAATTTGGTTTATTTTGCAAGTTTTAATAAAGAATGGTTTTTTTTGCAAAATGCCACTTAGAGGGAAAAAAGTACAAACTTCATTTTCTGGGTTTTGTAAACAGTGCTGGCCAGATATTAGGGTGGTTATTTTGTTTTTAAATTTAAATTAAGTTGGTTTAATCAAATTTCCAAGTATTAGGATTTATATATGTAAAGATATATTCAAAAGGGATATTTTGCAAATCTTTTCAAAAACCATAATACACTGATTTCCGGCTTATTAAAGAGAGAGTGCAGCCATCTCTTTGCTGCACTACACAAAGGGTTTTCTTTATTATTATTTTCTTGGAGTTTCAAGGTGAGGATCTTGGTTTTCTTGCGAAAGGAAGGATTTTCTTATTCTCTTTATTATTTCGGTTGATTCTTCAATAAGGTGAGTGACATATGTTTGTTCTTGTATTGTTCTAAGCATGTTGTACGTAATGATTTATCTATTAGAAATCATATTAGAGATTGGATGTTGATATAATGAAATTTGATGGAAGGATGAACTAAAAATTGGATCTTTCCATGAAACTATGCTTTTGATGAATAAAACCTTAATTGTTGAATTAAGATTGTTAAAGACCTTAATAGAAATCATGAGTAGGTTGTTTTCCTTCATATACTTGCTGTTTTGATTCATCATAATGAGTTGTATGATGATATTGCATAAAAGTGAACAAAAGTATATCTTTACAGTGTAGACTATGTATATGCTCTGACTGAAGCTTTCGGAGAAGTGAAATTTGATTGTTTATATGTTATAATCACCTATTATTCATGAGTATGCTGATGTGAATGATTTTACATATGGTTAATGAACTGTAAGAGAAGTTATCAAATTAAAAAGATCATGTTTGAGTAGAAGAAGGACTTTTGAGTTCAGGTTTGTGCATGTTTCAGCCGAGATTTACTTTTTGTGGTTTTGGAGCTTCCGAGTTGTATTTTGAGTTAATGGCATTGGGATAGATTTGAACACTATATGTGTAACCCCTGTTTTTTTTCATTTTATGTATTTTGGAGTGTATTTTTTATTTTTTGTGTATTTTTATATCTCTTGTATTTTTTCGGAACCGTATATTGGATTATTTTCAATATATATATTCTTTTTCTTTCATTTTGAGCCCTTGTGTCGTTTGCGTCGTTTTTGTTCATTTTCGCCATTTTGAGTTCTATTTCTCATTTTCTTGGCCTCATTCATTATTATTATTCATTTTGGTGTTGTCATGGATTTTTTGTGGTGTTCACCCAAAATTATGATTTTTGACCCTTAAGGAGATTTTTAGGAACCATAGAATTCACTATATATTGTATCCCCATTTAAAATCTACCCAATACCCATTATCCAATTGTATACCTATTACTACATATTCATACCCACTACCCATTAACCCATAATTAAACCCATATATAATACCCTAATCCCCCTTAACCCTAACCCTAATCCTTATTTCTCCTCTCTAGTAATCCCGGCCCCCTCCTTTCCTCTTCAATCCATCCCGGCCTGCATAATCCCTCCTCAAACCGACCCTTCCATCAGCCCTCCACCCTACTCTGGCCACCCATCCACCATACTACAACATCTCCATACAAAAAATCCTACCTTTTCCTCTCCTTGTGTGGCCGGCTACCTCAAACAGCACCCCCACCATCCAAATCAGCACAGGACCCTCCCTTGGTGGTATTTTTGAAGTGGGTTTTCGCCACTTCATCCATTGCATCGAAGGAGTTGATCGTGTGGGCGTTTTGTGTTCGTGGGTTGCTTGGATTCGCGCGTGGAAGTTTTTTGCTCGTGAGTTTTGTTCCTACGGCTTGTTGGCATCAAATTCACTCCAGTAGAGGTAAGTAACTTGTACAGAATTTCATTAGGTTGATACAAGTCAAAAAATTCACATATAGGGTAGTTGTGTCTAGAGACGGCCAAAGATTGTATTTTTAATTATGGTTTTTGTCTCTACTGTGTAAATCAGGCCATAGATGACTTATGACATGAAGATTGATAGGTTAATGCCCTAGGTTTCGCCCAAACTCGATTTTGATCGTGTATGAGACATATTGCATACTATGTGTTTGATTGATTGTCCATATGAGAATTATTAGGTTTTGGCATGTTAGAAACTCTTAAATATGATCTTTAGATGATTGGTAGGCTGTGTTTCAAATTTGGTTGAGTTTGGTTCATTATTATGGAAGTTATGACGTTTTTAAGATGAAGTGTGAAATCTGGAATTTGCGGGCTGTGCTGTATTGTTTGCTGTTTTCACCTATGTTAGGGTCCGAATCTCAACTTGGATATTTCTAAGTGAATTATAGATAATTGTATCTATTTTCAAACCCCAATGATTTCAATGTATTTGGAGTTCGTATGACTGAGATATGATAATTTTGGTACAGACGTGTCGGTAGTTTTTAGGTTCAGTTTTGTGTCAATTTTGTGAACTATTTATTTTCAAGATCTAGGCTACACATAATATCATACTATAATATTTTGCACAGTGTTTTCTCATGAGGTTAGGGACTTCCCAGATTTTTGGTGTATTTTAAAGATAAGTTTTGAGCGATGTTTCATATCCTTTTCTATAAACTACTTTTTCTGTGAATTGCGTGTTGTTCTATGTTGGACCCGGTTTTCACCCTACTTCCTTATGTTTTATGAAAATTATTTGTGATATATTAAAGTTGTAAAATTTTATCTATTTTCACGCTGTTTTGACAAAATTGGATTTCGATTTGCTGATTGCGAGATATGCTTGTTTTCGTACAGCAGTGTTGAGAAATTTCAGATTCGTCAAATCATGTTTTTTTGTTACTTCTTATTTTTGATGTCTCATCTATACTTACTGGAATATTATGAAACTTATTATTTTGAGTATATATCTATAGGGGATTACTCCAGATTTTTCGTGGAATTATTTGCTATGTTTTCATGCTGTTTTTATGCTCTTGAAGTTGATCCCTTGTTTTCTAGCTGAACATGAAACCTGTATTCAAATCAGTTTTAAGCTGAGATGTTGTGAACTAGCATATGACTTTATTATACTAGTTGGTTGTGTGTGGATGTCTAGTTTCCAGATCCTTCGACAGATCATGATTTGCATCCTTGTAGCTCTTTGAACCACTGTTTTAGTGCTGACTGGTCTTGCTGTCCTGATTATGAACCTAGACTATTTTGCTCGTATATGCGATTGTATATCACCCATGCATGCTGAGTTATTAACTTGGATTTTGACCTGATCCTATCATGTATATTTGACACTATTTTGCACGCATTCATACTTGTTGGACATTAATAATAAAAGTAATTAAGCCGGGGTTTATTGGACAGATTGAGTAGTGGATAGTGCAGAAATGTGTACTCGGAAGAACTTGGTTTGGTTTGGAGCTTGTTTACACTTGGAGCTTGACACGATTTACATGACACGATTTGTATGACACGATCTGCATGACACGTGCACACATGACACTGGCGCTTGTTTTGGGTTTGGAGCTTGTTTTGGTTTGGAGCTTGTTTACATGATATTTGGAGCTTGTTTACATGAGACTTGGAGCTTGTACCTGAGTACACTGCCCTGCATGGTCCCCTATAAAATCTAAAGTGAAACTGTTATGTTGTAGCAACCATGTAGGTGGGTTGCATGCCGTGCTACTTAGATAGTAATCACACAAGACTTGAACTTAATACATGAACATGATACTTGACATGATACATGCGTGCTTGACTACATGATACATGAGACCTAAATTACTTGAAACATGATACGCGATACATGATTACACGACACTTGACACGTTTACCATGCTAGTTGACTAGGTTGACCTTATACATATACCATGTGCTAGTTAGTTATCCCCTTTCCATGTGCTTGTATCCTACTCTATTTGTGACCCAGACTTGCATTAACAGGTACTTGTGTTTTATTTTTTCCCTTTCCTGCATTCGATGAATTGCAGATTATGGCAAACAGGTTCAAGATGGTGCTGGAGACTTGCAGTATTAGTTGCTTTTAATTATTATTAGTATTTCTTGTATCGTGCTAAGAACAATATTGTATTCGTGAGACTTGGTTTATTCTTGTGTTTGAGACTTGGTTATTATTTTGTATTTGGGCGATGTAACCCAGGATATTTGTTTTCTTTCCAGACTCTGTTTTATTTGAGAACATGGTATTTGATTTCAATTAAATTTCTGTTGGTGAATTTGTTTCAATGTTGCATGTTGGCTCCACCTTTTGCTTCCGACTCTGATAAATTCTGTGATGTGTTGCAAAGATTTCTTGAAACAGCTTAAGGATGCTAATAATCATTCGCTGGGCTTTTGTTACGTGCTCGTATTCCGTATTTTTGGAAAGCGGGGTGTGACAATATGGCTTCTAATTGATGAGATTTCTATGCTTTAAACTGATGCAAATGTACACTTACACTTATAGATATATACATTCTATTTTACTGTTGTGAAGAAACTGAGTTTTATGTGTTTTGTAAAGTTTTAAATTAAATCTCGATTATTTTCATACTGAGATTGAATGGGATAGTATACTACTTCTATTTGGTAAATTTTGATGCTATAACTGAGCTTAAACTCTTATATAATCACATATATGTACATATCGGTTGTTTTGTGAAAATCTACTCTTTTATGGATTTGATGAGATTTGGAATTATTTTATAAACTCTTATATGTTATAAAGTCATATTAAACCATCTCAGAATTTTAGTTTTGCAAATTTAAGATTTTACAAAGAAATATAGATGTATCAGTAAAACATGCACAAAAATTCAAAACTGCAACCTGTTGGAATTGACAGTCGGCCGATTCGTTTTGAGCTAAAGTCGACAGTCGACTGTTAGTTCTTGAGTTTCGGATTTTCGCATGAAAATCGCCCGATCATTCTTGAACTGGCTTCGACAGTCGACTGTCAGTGCTTGGCTGATGGGTTTTTGTGAGTTTTTGTTGTCTGCTTGAACGATTTATTTCTTCGATATTATGGATTACTGATCTATTGTTTTAGATAAAGTTTTTGCTATAGATCACAATATTTTACAGAGAGTTATATTTTGTTTATAATAAAAATTAAATTGCTTTCCTATGACTTTATAGAGAGATATGTGATTTTCGAAGGAATTGAAGTTTTGTGACTATCTATGATTTTAAAATATGGTTTCTGTTATTTAATGGATTTAATACTTTATTTCGATTCTGAAATTTTATGAGTATATTAAATGAGTTTGGATTTTGTTGTATTCTTTATATAAACGTTTTGATGATGAATTTATGAGCGTTATTGAAAGTTTTGGGTTGATGGTTGAGTTATGAGTCTCTAGAGGGTGAGTCGGACCCTAATTACCGACGATTGAGATTTTGTGATTTGGTTAGTTGAGGCCTTGTTGTTGATGAGTTGAGTTAAGTTCGGTAGGGTGCACCAAACTCTGGGAGATTCGTAATCAACTAATTAACTTAAAAGATAAGGACATGCACTAGATGGTGTTATGATAAAATAAGAACATGGGTTATGGACCTCAGTATGGCCTGCGGTGTGAGTGAAATAGTCTTCGGAATTATCGGGGTCGAGGCGACACTCATGGGGTATTCGTGTGATGAGGCGCCATAGCTTGCGGTACTAGGTATTCTTGAAGATTCCATGGTGTGAGTGAAATAGTCTCCGGAATTATCTGTGGATAGAGATTGACCTCCGGAATTATTGAGGCATGGGCTAATACTCGCAATCTATCTATATCTCATAGTAGTCATCGTAGTAGGATTAGTTGCAATCGAGGGATTAAACCCTATCAAGTGGATAACGTTAAGGGCTTGCACCGGACCTATTCAGAGTGGGATGCATAGAATCCGACAAGTATGCATTAAAGAGTCAGCATATAGCACTGATGTTTTCTTGACTAGGTTTTATGTATGTTGTTTCCTGTCTTTATACACTTGACACTTAGTCTAGTTTCACTTGATATTTTCATGTTTCATATATTGTTATTTCATATTCTTTTCATTTATTCTTACTGTTGATACATGTTGTTTATGACTTTATCCTTTATGTTTTTTTATATTGTATTTCTTTTGATGTCACTCACACCGTTGTGCCTGACCCCTGTAGTTTTGGGGGGTAGGGTTATCTCTAGCCTCATGTTTTACAGGTAGGTACCTTTAGCATTGGGATTTAGATGCATGTGCTAAAATGATGTTGTTGCTTATGTAATTTGTAAAAGAATGTGTTGTAAAAAAAAGAATTTGTAATACAATGTGTTTGTTTTTCCGCTGTGCTTTGTAAAGAATTGATGTAATAAAAGTTGAAAAATTTATCTGTGTTTTGGCTGTATTTACTATTACATTGAGGTAGATGCTGGGAATTGTGCCATGTATTTCTGAGATATTATATTGGAAATTCGGGGCGCTACAATAGTGACCACTAGTGCAGTGTATTCTCCACACTTAACGAAATTTAGAGATCTTCTCTTCTCTGGAATTTTTAAAAATAACACGTGGAAAGATAATCCACGTGGGGTGGTTACTTACTACAAGGACGGTTATACTAGGTCGTTATTCCTAATAGTTACCTCAGTTAAGTTTTTATTTTAAAAAATTTCAGAGAAGAAAAACTCTCTAAATTTTGCTAAGTGTGGAGAATACACTGTATTAGTGGTCGCTATTCCCATTAACGACTTAATTTATACTAAGATCGGCAATAGGACTAGCAAAAGATAATTTTTTTTTCTCATAAAATTAACAACATAGGCCATTATTCTCATTAGCTGCTTCTAAAATAAAGATGCCGCTATTTGGAATAGCGGAGACTATTGACGTGGCACAGAGTAGCCCATAAACGCTAAGATTTTCAAAAATGGTTCTTAAACGAAAATATTTTCAAAAAGTCGCTTTGTACTGCAGAAAATTTCCTCCTTCCTCTCTAAGAGCATACGTAGTTGTTAGCTAAATATGCATAATATGCATATTTGGCCAAAAACAGCGCTGCAGTCATTGCCCAAATATGCATAATATGCATAATTCGCTACAGGAGATTGCCATAAATGAGAGAGGAAATGAGAAATATGCATATATGAGAGACGACACTTCAAGTGAAGTGCCGTCGCACCAAATATATATATTTTAAAAATTGTCGGACGACACTTCAAGTGCCGTCGCACAAAAAAAATTTATTTTTTTACTGGTAAAGTGCCGTCCCACAAAATTTTTTTTTAATTTCGTAATAAAAAAACCCAAAAAGACCCCCAAAAAGACCCCACTTCTCGGACGGCACTTGAAGTGCGGTCCCTCCACTCAGTATAGTTTTTTGCAATTTTTGAAATTTTTTTGTAATTTTTTGTAATGTTTTTGTAATTTTTTTGTAATTTTTATATTTTTTTTGTAATTTTTTTTGCACTTCGAATCCATTTTTTTTCCTCGTGCCGTCGCACCTATTACCTTTTTTTTTCCCACTCCGACGGAGCTTCATATGCCGTCACACCATTTATTATTATTTTTATTTTTTTTCCCTCTCAGACGGAACATGAAGAACCGTGCCTTATTATTTTAATATAAAAAGATAAAAAATAGCATTTGACGACTGCAGCAAAACGATCGATTGCTAATTCTATTTATTCATATATGCATATTTTATCTCAACGACTATGCGAACTTACCCAGTGAACCAAAACCGCAGTGGGCCCCACTATTCTCTCCCAGTGCGCCTCCGTCTTCTCTTTCTCACCGTCTTCTCTCTTTTCCCCTATTTTCACACGCCCGGAAAATGCTTTTCTCCTCGTCCTCACGTGATACCCACGTGCCATCCCTCTCATCTCGTTCCCCTCTTTATTCCCATCCCCAAATCCTAGGGTTTCAAATCTTTCCCAAACCCTAACCCTAAAATTCTCCCCTCTCATCTCTGATGGAGCCGCGACGGCCGCCGCACCAGCTGCCTAAGACGAACGGCCTCTCCTACTCCAGTCTCTTTAATCTCGAGGTATCTATTCATCTCCCTTCGATTTCGGGGTTTTTTTTTTATAAAAAATATATTTAATTTATTCCTTGATTGATTGATTGATCGATTTGTTTGTTGTTTTTTGGGGGGTTTGAATTTGTAGCCTTTGATGAACTTCCAACTCCCTCAACCACCCGATGGATTTGATTCGAGTAGTCAGGACGATGAGAGCACTAGTAGCAAAGGTGAGATGAGAATTCGCAATTCGCAAATTCGCAATTACCAACGTGTTATGTTGTGTTGTGTTTCGATAGAATTGTGTAATTTAAGTTTGATTATTTTTTGAAGGAGAGGAGACGGTGCTAGGTTACGGTAATGGAAGAATGTGCAACCGGGCTTCAGAAGACTACGAGCCTAGAATTTTGGAGGAGCAATATCGTTCGATGCTCGGCGAGCACGTGCAGAAGTACAGACGGGTTAGGTTCAACGAGAACCCATCCGGGTCGACTTCTGTCGTTCGAATGGCAATGCTGGGTTCCACGGGCAACCACCACGGCACGAAGAAAGGTCTAGTTAAGAAGGAGTCTTCGTTTCATGAGATGGGCACCTCGCAAGAGTATTTTGGAGTGGATTTGGAGTCGGACCTTTCATTGGATATTGGGGAAGGGGTGAACTACACGATCCCTCCAAGTTATGATGGTCTTGCGAATATGCTGAAGTTGCCTAGTTTTAACGAGGTTTGCATAGATGAGTACTTTCTCAAGGGTGCGTTGGATTTGAGATCGCTTGCGTCTTTTGTTGCTAGTGATAGAATGTTAGAAGGTCAGAGTGGAAGAGGGTTAGGTGAGCCTGAACCTCAATATGAATCACTTCAAGCGAGGTTAAGGGCTATTTCGGGTGGCAACGCGAACCAGAAGTTTACACTTCAAGTGTGTGATTTTGGTCCTGACTCAATTCCGGAAGGTTCTGCTGGGAGGATACGCCGCTCTATTACGTCTGAATCTGGTGTTTTGCAGGTTTACTATGTTAGGGTTTTGGAAAAGAATGACACGTATGAGGTGCGTTCTGTTCAGATTTATTTGAGTGTAGCTTTATGGGGATGGTTATGTATGATGTCTTTCTTTTCTTGACTGCAGATAATTGAACGAGCATTGCCTAAGAAGCAAATAGTGAAGAAAGACCCTTCTGTACTTGAAAAGGAGGAGATGGATAAAATTTGTAGAGTTTGGGTAAATATTGTGAGAAGGGATATTCCGAGACATCATAGGGCATTCACAAATCTTCATAAGAAACGGATAGTAGATGCAAAACGATTTTCTGAATCTTGTCAAAGAGAAGTATGCATTATCTATTCCAATTTGAGATATATATATATATATTCCCCATATATTGTCAGATTTCTAGTTTTCCCGCAGAACTAAACTGACTAAACTGTTAATAATGTCATCCAGGTAAGATTGAAAGTGGGTAGGTCAATCAGGCTTATGAAAGGTGCTGCAATTCGCACACGAAAACTTGCAAGAGATATGCTAATATTCTGGAAGAGAGTCGATAAGGAACAGGTATTCCTTCTGTACAATTGTCTGATGTTCAGTAATAGTTTGCAAATTTACTTGATACTGCTTGTGCCTTCTGTTTTCCTCCATGAAATGTACTCTGGTTTATAAATGTTAAATTTCTGTTATTAAAAATAATGCCAGAATACTTGTATCCAACGTTCTAATCATTATCCCATTTTCCCATTTGTATTGGTTATTATAAATATGGGGCGATCATGTGAGAGTACCTCTCTTATTTTGAGGCCTCATATGCGAGCCGATTGATGCAAATCCCGTATGAAAAATCCGAGCCATTCATCTTTTTCTACATGCCTAAGATAGCCCAAGTCTGTAAAGTCATTTTTTTTGCAGTTCGTTTGTATATGTTTTACAACGTGACAAAATTGTACGTCTTAAATTCTTTATTTTTTTGACAACATGATGGATGGGCAAATGAATGTCAAAATCACTTGATTTTACATCCTTAGGCTATCCTAGGTACCCTAGGTATCTAGAACAAGATAAACGGTTTGGTTTTCGGTAGGCTGTAGGCAATTAGTATCATGGGGAGCCTAATTTATATATATATATATATATATATATATATATATATATATATAAAGAGAGAGAGAGAGAGAGAGAGAGAGAGCAATGCTCCTGTGCAAACGGGTATGCAAACCACTAAAACCGTTGTTTTCCATCAACGGCTTAGGTTATATACATAAGCCGTTGTTCCGAATATAACCTAAGCCGTTGTTCCGAACAACGGCTTCAGTGGTTTGCATTGGAGCATTGCTTATATATATATATATATATATATATATATATATATATATATATATGTTTCTTCCATTGCAAACACAAATGTTTGTGAAAACCACTTAACCCGTCATTGGCAATGACGTGTTAAAGCAAAATATAAATTTTTGGCTTAAGCCTTAACCCGTTGTTGCCAATGACGGGTTAAGTGGTGTGCACGCGTTTGCACAACATTTGCGTTTGCAATGGACGAAATCCCATATATATATATATATATATATATATATATATATATCTTGTTCTTGAGAAGGCAATCCATTTTCTTAGAAAGTTAAAACTGAGATTGCCTTGTAGCTGAGAACCATGCATTGTCGCTTACGTATCTTAGCTATTTGTTTGCAGGCAGAAATTCGAAGGAAAGAGGAAAAAGAAGCAGCTGAAGCTTTGAAGCGTGAAGAGGAGCTTCGAGAAGCAAAGAGACAGCAGCAAAGACTCAACTTTCTACTATCACAAACAGAGTTGTACAGTCATTTCATGCAGAACAAATCTTCACAACCCTCTGAGACTTTACTTGTGGCAGATGGTGAATCTACAGCTCCAGAAGGGGCATTTTCCCTTCCAGGTAATAAACCAGGGGAAGAAGAAGACCCTGAGGAAGCTGAATTGAAAAGGGAAGCTCTCAAAGCAGCACAAAATGCAGTTTCACAACAGAAGAAGATTACTAACAAATTTGATAGTGAATGTTTGAAGCTTAGACAATCTTCTGAAACTACAATAGAAGGAAATGATTCCACGATTGCAGGTTCCACTAACATAGATCTATTGAATCCGTAAGTCTTTCTAATCACCATCTTTTAGTTGTATACGTAACTAACTGATCAATGAGGGTTAAATTGCATTAATTTGATCTATTGGCTTCAGTAGGTCATCTTTTCTATACTTGGGTTTATTTGGCAACTGGCTGATCATAATCCTAATTATTTTATGTTCAGTTCGACAATGCCTGCAACATCATCTGTTCAGACGCCAAAGTTATTTAAAGGTTCTCTCAAGGAGTATCAATTGAAAGGGCTGCAATGGCTCGTTAATTGCTATGAACAGGTAACATATGATGGGAAACAACCTAAAATGTTTGATATTGAGACTGATATTGTGCCAATATAGTAAATATTTCTTCATTTTCCTAATCTATTGGGGCAGGGTTTGAATGGTATCCTTGCTGATGAAATGGGCCTTGGAAAGACTATCCAAGCTATGGCATTTTTGGCTCATTTGGCCGAGGTTTGATAATTTTGGCCACTATCTATTTTTTTATACTTAAAATCTATTTTTTTCTCTTTAAGGTGCATCAGTTTTAAGTTTTAACTTAGATGCAATACTATCCTGTGTCAACATTTCGTACATATCCATCTACTTACTTCCACTGATATCATCTGGCTTAAGCAGGAGAAAAATATATGGGGCCCGTTTCTGGTTGTTGCACCAGCATCTGTTTTGAATAATTGGGCTGATGAGATCAGTCGATTCTGTCCTGATTTGAAGACGCTACCATATTGGGGTGGGCTCTCAGAAAGGAACATACTTAGGAAAAATATCAACCCAAAGCGTCTGTATCGAAGGTAACCTGGATATGGATGAAGAAGGTTCTTTCTTTTTTCTCTGTATCTTTTGTGAATTGGGATTCATTTTATTTGCTATCATTATTCTCTAAACTGTTCTTTAATATTTTGGTTGGATCTTTCCACTTTCCAGGGATTCTGGATTCCACATACTAATCACTAGCTACCAGCTGCTTGTTACTGATGAAAAGACCTTAAGACGTGTGAAATGGCAGTACATGGTGTTAGATGAAGCCCAGGCAATAAAAAGTTCAAGCAGGTATCTTGGTCTTCCCATTTTATCTAAAGGGTACATCTGGAACTGCACATAATATAAATCTATGCAGTATGGATTTTATTCTGGAGCTATATTCGTATATGACCCCGGCAGTTCATGGACACTCCTTGGACATGTATCTATACTTCTCACACGTGTATTAAATTAAAATTATTTTCTTATGCTTGCTAGACACTTCATAAATACTTATTGAACACATAATCTATACTTTTGATGTTTTTCAATTTTTTAACACTTAACTATTGTTGCTTTGTCATGACTGTGGAGCATCTCATATTTTGGAATCTTCTATGGACGATGAAAGTTGCTACGCTCTGGAATATTGTTGTTGTACTTTCATTATGCAACTCTTATATTGTTGGAGGCTATGTGGGTTAATTTTGCATAATTGTGATATATTATATCTTGGAAAAATTATGTCTTAACTGAAAGTAGAACTTGAATTATTTCTGAACCCTAATATTTTCAGAAATACTACTAACAGCATGCCCCCAAATAGAATATTTTTTAAACCTAATTTTTTCTAGCCATAATAATCATGTATTGTCTAATTTCAATTGAAGTTTTGACATGCTAGGTCTTCATTATCTCCTCAATCAAATAGTTTTCCCCTTCTCTCTCAAATACATATTTACACCATGCCGATTTATTAATTTAATCCTTTAAAAAGAATTACTTGTTTAAATCTAAGAACACATAGGATTTGCAATTTCAAAGAATATGAACAAGGACTAAGGAATTGATGATAGTATCCATGTTCCTTTTGGATCCTTTGTATAGAAAGAAAATCCATGGTTTCCATTATGGTAGGAACAGCTACTATTTTGGGCTCCTTTAAATTAGTAAAGCAACCTCTATTGTAAATCACATATTTGACTAGAAAAGGGAAAATAAATTTGAGGGAGGAGATGATGGAGATAGCTTTGTAACAAACTTTGATAGATTTGTTTTTGATAAAAAACAAATACTGAATGGTAACATTGGAATTGAAGACCTGAAATATGCGTATGGGTTAAAAAAATATTCAAATTGGGCAGAGACGGGATTTTTTTTCTTGGTGGGGGGTTGGGGTGGACTGGAGTTGGGGTTTCTAATATCTAGGAAACTATAGGGTTTTAAAATAGTTCAATTTTCCAAATTTAGTCTAAAGATCATATCCCCTTTATCATATATAATACTACAACCATACTCCTGTGTCCATGTCTCAAGTTTGTCCTGTTTCCATACCAGTACCGGTGTCATGTCCATTAATCCTACATATTTGTTTCCTAGGTATTAACTGTATTTTGAAATTTGAAGTATGGTATTTATTCTTTGTTTTAGATGTTTCTAGTAATCGGATTAGATGCCATACCTGTGGGTTTTCTGTGTCTGTCTCTGTTTTTGTATTTATTGGAGCTGAACTTCATCTCATGAGCCTTTTCATCCTTTTTTGTTTATTTTCTTTGTGTAGTAACCGGTGGAAGACATTACTCACTTTTAACTGTAGAAATCGACTGCTTCTGACTGGCACACCCATACAAAATAATATGGCTGAGCTGTGGGCCCTGCTTCATTTCATTATGCCCACCCTGTTTGACAGCCATGAACAATTTAATGAATGGTTCTCAAAAGGGTACTTATTCAGAACTTCTTATCGACTTCTCTTTCCACTTGTGTATGCAATGTTTATATTCTTATAGCCTTCTCTCTTTTTAATTTGGACAGGATTGAGAGCCATGCAGAACATGGAGGCACCTTAAATGAACATCAACTTAGTAGACTGGTAAGTTGAATCAACTTTAGGGTCTAACTAAATTGGAAACTTATCTTCTTTTGAATAGACCAATATAGAAGTTTTATTTGTATGTAATTATTGTTTACAGAAAAATGAGTACTAATACTTATGATATTGTTGATAAGTCTGCAACTATCGACCCCTAAATCATCTAGCCAGGATTGAATCAACGTGTATTTAATCTTGAAAAATCTGATTATTTCTAGTTCAAAAAATTGTCATTTCTGTTCTGTTTCTTTTTTACTTGATATGGCACCACTTTCTTAGTTGAATTTTCCCAACTGCCTCCAAAGTCTAGTATACAACACCGAAGCATATCCTCAAGAATACGATTGACTCTCTCGGTCTGCCCATCGGTCTGCGGATGAAAACGATAGAGGCAATGGTTGTACGTGCTAAAAATCCGGTACATTCCGTTTCGTTTCCCATCCCAGTCTTTCGCGACACTTCTGGTTTACTTCTTTTGTTAGGTCTCGACTTCTCCGCTATGATCTCCCCAGTAGTCCATATAGGAGCTATTGCCGTTTCATTCCTATTCGTGGTTATGATGTTCAATATTCAAATAGCGGAGATTCACGAAGAAGTCTTGCGCTATTTACCAGTGAGTGGTATTATTGGACTGATCCTTTGGTGGGAAATGTTCTTCATTTTAGATAATGAAACCATTCCATTACTACCAACCCACAGAAATACGACCTCTCTTAGATATACGGTTTATGCCGGAAAGGTACGAAGTTGGACTAATTTAGAAACATTAGGCAATTTACTTTATACCTACTATTCCGTCTGGTTTTTGGTTCCTAGTCTGATTTTATTAGTAGCCATGATTGGGGCTATAATACTGACTATGCATAGGACTACAAAGTCCTATGCATAGTAGGTATAAAGTACAAAGTCCTGGGCCCGAGGGCAAGCCTCTTAATCGTTCTTCATTTTTGTAGGGTTCAATCCCCCGCCATGACTTACTCTACTTCTGTAATTTCAGTGAGTATCTTAGATGATTCTATGAGTACAAGCATGTATCCTGGCCCCTGGAGTAGAATTTCGCGCCATGTCTTGACTCGTCAAGCATGCATTCTGCGACAATTCAGCCTCCTCCCTGAACACACTCCTCTTGCAGTCACCAAAACATCCCACAAGCGTGACTAAAGTCCGATCATTACTGAGTTGTGCCTGCGCCATGTCTTGACTCATCAAGCATGCATTCTGCGGCTCACACACCTGCACCGTACCCTAGCTCTCATACTCATGTTTTTCTCTCACCTTCATCACCTCCACACTATGTATTAATTTGATTAGAATCATGAATAAAAATCAAGCTCTAGAGTTAGCCTCTCCATCAACCGGACTTATCATTTCATTTCACATGACCAGCCTTGGTCTATTTCTCAATATCATTTTCTTTCGTTGCCGGGGAGACTTAGCTACTCTTTCGTTCAATTTCAAATTCACAATATCCGATTGAGCACCTTCAGCTCATAAATCATTTTAGAGTCTCACAGACTTTCTTATCATGATTTCACATCTCATATGTTCATTTAATTCTCAATTTTCTCATCTATGTTTCATTTCACATAATTCATACAGCCATAACCAGAGTCCATCGATTAAATCATAAAGTTCACCATTACCTGCAGTAAATAACATGAATTCAAATATCAAAGTCCACTCTGTACAGTCGACTTGGAAGAACACCAGTCGACTCATACAGTCACATACAGGATCATTCATAAATACTCGGGATAGTCGACTGTTGTACACAACCAGTCGCCTGTCCCGCAACCTTTCATGTTCACAATATTGTCCTCATGACAGTCGACTGTTCATCCATCAGTCGTCTGTCCTGGAGATTCCAACAGCACAATTCTATGTCCAGATCAGTCGACTTGCTACACGCATTCGGTCGACTGGACAGATCCATTTTCAATTTAAGGAGATCATCTACAGTTCTTACATGCACTCGCATCATGATGTCAATTACCAGTATACATAAATTCATGTTTCCTAGACATAGTCTCTTATCGTTTGGTAACATTACAACATGAATTTTCAAGTTACGAACATGCTCTTTTCTTTAGAGAAAAATACTTTAAAACATGCGTTCGCATTGCTCATACTTTCTTACGACAATGAAGATATGAATCTCAAGTCATTAAACTGGTTCTACATAATGGAATATCTTAATTCATGGAATTCTCAAACAGTCATACTCAAGTATGGTACCAGTGGGCTGAATCCAGTATCAGTCGACTGCTCCGACCATTCTAAGTTATTAATCACCATTAGTTCTTTTCATTCATTTACCTTCCCTCCATTACATGTGTCATAGGGAGAAATATACATATAATAATCACACCATCATGTCTAATTGTACACATGTTTATCAGCACATTATGAAAAAATAGCGTATCGTACCAGTCGGCTGGCTCACATGGCAGTCGACTGTACCGACAGTCTCGTTCTCATTATTAATAGCATGTTCGAGCAATTTCTACCGCATTCAATTCACTTTTTGTAACATGGTATCAATCATAACAATTATAGTATCATTCCTACATTAGAAGTCCTGAGAAACACCCACCTTATAGGAAGAAATAACGAAATCCCGCAAAACTCTTCAATACGGTACTGCACTCCTTGCTCCTTTGTTCCACACCGAGCTCCTCAGAATGCTGCTCGTCTCCACAGAAAAGCTCTCACACAGACTCACAAATACACTCACTTACAATAATAATCTTAGAAAATTTTAGTGTAAAAGAGATAGGGAAATAGGAGGGGTATTTATACTAGGAAATAGATAGAATAGATGGCTAAGATTAATAGGGGAGTTGCAGATCAAGGGATAGGATGCAATCGGGAGTTTGAGAAACTACCCACACTCACACACAACCGCCCATGATGGATGCCACTACTCTACCCACAATCCGGCCAAAAGAAAAGGTGCTCAATGCACGTGTATGCGAAATGCACGTGCATGCACACCCACACTAATAAAATTGTACAAAAATATAATGTATAAAAAGTGTTACACAAAATGGGCTTAAATTCATTTGGGCCAAAAATAAATATTTTAAAAAAAAGAGAAAATGAACAAATCAACATTGGGCTTCAAGAAGAATGCTCTATAGAAAATAATACACTTTATTCATCATGTAGAGAAAATAATAGACAACAAGCTACACAAGCACACCATATGAAAATAAATAAATAATCTTTAAGTATTAAGAAAAATCGGGGTATTACATCACTCCCTCCTTAGAATAGTTCCGTCCCCGGAACTACAGCCAAGAGCGAGAAAGCAGAAAACATCACAACAACAAGAGATACAAAGATACAATCAAACAAAAATACAATCAAAAAAGCTCAGGATAGTCCTTCAACATCCTCTCCTCAGATTCCCAAGTAGCCTCTTCAACCAAGTGGTTTCTCCAGACTACCTTGACCATCGGTATCGTCTTATTCCTCAAGACTTTCTCCCTACGGTCAACAATCTCGACAGGAGTCTCGATGTAATTCAGGTCTAACTGCAGACCTTCCGGCACTTCAGGCAAATGATGACTCGGATCTGGAATGTAACCTCTCAGCATAGACGCATGAAAGACATTGTGCACCTGAGACAACTCTTCCGGTAATTCAAGCCGGTAAGCAGTTTTCCCGATCCTTTTCAATATCTTGTATGGGCCTATAAACCTCGGGGCTAACTTCCCGTCTTTGCCAAAACGAACCACACCTTTACTGGGCGATACCTTCAGGAAGACGAAGTCACCAACCTCAAACTCAAGGTCCCTTCTCCGGTTGTCTGCATAGCTTTTCTGCCTGCTCTGAGCTTCTACCAACCTTTTCCTGATTAGATCAATCTTCTCAGAAGTCAGTTGCACAAGCTCAGGACCAAACAACTGACGCTCCCCAACTTCATACCAACAAACAGGAGTCCTGCACTTCCTGCCATACAAAGCTTCATACGGCGCCATCCCAATGCTAGCTTGAAAACTGTTGTTGTAGGCAAACTCTACCAAAGGTAAATGCCTTTCCCAACTGCCTCCAAAGTCTAGTATACAACACCGAAGCATATCCTCAAGAATACGATTGACTCTCTCGGTCTGCCCATCGGTTTGCGGATGAAAAGCAGTGCTGAAATCTGTTTTGGTACCCAAAGCTGCCTGAAGACTCCTCCAGAAATGCGAAGTAAACCGCGCATCTCGATCAGACACAATAGTCGAGGGAACACCATGAAGTCGGACAATCTCACCAACATACATCTCAGCCAACTTATCCATCGAAGCAGTGAGTTTCATCGCCAAAAAGTGAGCGGACTTGGTAAGTCGATCGACTATAACCCAAATAGCATCATTGCCTTTAGAACTCTTAGGCAATCCCGTGATAAAATCCATACTGATGTTATCCCACTTCCATTCCGGAATAGGTAACAGCTGTAATAGACCCCCGGGTTTCTGATTTTCGGCTTTGACTTGCTGACAAACCTCACACTTCGCGACAAATTCAGCCACATCCCGCTTCAAACCTGACCACCAGAAATGCTGTTTGATGTCTTTGTACATCTTAGTACTCCCAGGATGTACTGACAAAAGAGTAGTATGCGCCTCCTGAAGAATACTCTCTTTCAGGTCTGCCTGATCTGGAACACACAGCCTATCTCCGAACCACAGCACTCCATCCCTGATATGAAATCCGGGCAACCTGCCAGCACCGACCTGCTCCTTCATCTCCAAAATATCAGCATCAACCTCCTGACTTGCAATGATCCTTGCATTCAAAGTAGGCTGAAGCCTCAATTGAGCCAAAGATGCTCCTAATCCTTGCAAGACAACCTCAATACCTGCCCGATCCAGCTCTTCAATCAGATGCCTCTGAGTTGTAATCAAACTGGCCAAACTGCTCTTGCGACTAAGTGCATCAGCCACAACATTAGTCTTTCCAGGATGATACTTGATCTCAGGTCGCATATCCTCGAGCACTTCCAACCATCTCCGCTGCCTCAGATTGAGATCCCTCTGCTGATATATATACTTCAAGCTCTTGTGGTCCGTGTACATGTTCAACTTCTCACCATACACGTAGTGCCTCCATTGCTTCAAAGCAAAAATAATCGCAGCCAGCTCTAGATCATGAGTCGGATAATTTTTCTCATGCGGTCGTAGTTGCCTGGACCCATAAGCGATTACTTTACCTTCTTGCATTAAGACACAACCAAGTCCCCGATGTGAAGCATCGCTATAGACATCATACTCAACTCCTGCTCTAGGCAAAGCCAAAATAGGTGCAGTAGTCAGTCTATCTTTCAACTCCTGAAAACTCGCCTCACATTGCTCAGTCCACTTGAAGCTCACATTCTTCTTGGTCAGTCCAGTAAGCGGTACAGCTATCTGAGCATAACCTTGAATGAATCTCCTGTAGTATCCAGTCATCCCAAGGAAACTTCTGACTTCCTTCACTGTAGTAGGCCTAGCCCAATCTCTCACTGCCTCTATCTTCTGAGGGTCAGTCGCCACTCCCTCCTTAGAAAGGATGTGACCTAGGAATGCCACTTCAGATTTTCAGAAATCACACTTGGATAACTTGGCATACAACTGCTGCTCTTCCAACTTCTGCAAAACTGCTGCCAGATGCTCAGTGTGCTCCTCTTCAGACTTGGAGTACACGAGAATATCGTCGATAAACACCACGACGAAAGAATCAATAAACGGCCTCAGAACTCTGTTCATTAAATCCATGAAGATTGCGGGTGCATTCGTCACTCCGAATGGCATAACTAAGAATTCGTAATGCCCATGCCGAGTTCTAAACGCAGTTTTGTGCACATCTTCAGCTTTCACTCGCACTTGGTGATATCCTGATCGAAGATCTATTTTGGAGAATATCGCTGCTCCTTGTAGACGATCGAACAAGTCATCAATTCGAGGAATCGGATACTTATTCTGAACAGTGACCTTATTCAGCTCCCGGTAATCGATACACATCCTCATCGATCCATCCTTCTTCTTTACCAAGAGCACTGGTGCTCCCCAAGGTGACGCACTAGGTTGAATAAAGCCTTTTCCCATCAGTTCCTCAATCTGCCGTTTCACCTCATCCTGTTCCACTGGAGCCATCCTATACGGTGCCTTAGAAATGGGTGCACTTCCCGGTTGAACAGTGATGCTGAACTCTACATCACGATGCGGAGGTAACCCAGGAAAATCTTCCAAGAACACAGTCGGATAGTCCCGAACCACAGGAATCCCTTGCACTTCCACAGGAGTCTCTTCCTTGCGGATAGTTGCCACCAGCTTAGAACACTTCAACTTCCCTTGGAACGTGACTTCAGGTCCACCTGGAGCCTTCACTGTCACCGTCTTGGTCTTGCACTCGATGCTTGCACTGTACACCGACATCCAATCAATGCCAATGATAACATCGACTCCCAAGATAGTCAGCTCGATTAGATCAATGCCAAAGATTCGATTCCCAATCACTATCTCGCAATCAACATAATACCGATCAGTGGTCAAAGTTTCCCCTGATGGAGTAGCTACTGCTAAGATCTTCCCTGGAAAAATCTTCGGCTCAACTCCCAACACTTTAGCAAACTTTGGAGACACAAAAGTATGAGTGGATCCAGTATCAAACAATACGACAGCTTTCATTCCATTAAGATAGAGTTCGCCTGTTACATAACATACACCATTACATAACAGTTTCACACTATGAACGGGAAGAAGAAATGACAAAACCACACTAAACATCAGCCCTCGTACCAGAGATGACCTGATCCGCCTCCTCAGCATCAGCTTCTGTCAAAGCAAATACTCGCCCTGACTGGTACGGCCTCTTCCCAGTCTGCTGTATTGGCACATTGTGATTGCCAGCCCGTGGTTTGAGACATCGAGATTGGTAATGTCCCACTTCACCACAGTTGAAGCAAGTGACTGCAGAAGGTCTCCCCACATCGTTTCCAGGTCTTCCAGCTACATTGATAGCGTTCGCCCCTGTCGGTTTGAACCTCTGTGCAGACGGTTGCCCCTTGAAACTCCCCGATTGAGCAGGTCTCTTCCCGGACTGCCAGTTGCTCTTCTGGTGCTGAGCAACATGGAACTGCTCCATATCCGCCTCCGTCGCTGCCGCCCTCTTGACCAGCTTATCGAATCTCCTGATACCAAGAGGTATCATACGAGACCTCAAGCTCGGCCTCAGACCATGCTCGAACTTGCGAGCCTTCTTCGCCTCATCCATCACCAGTTCTGGAGCATACCTGGAGAGCTGAGTAAACTTAGTCTCATACTCCCTTACTGACATGCTGCCTTGCTGAAGTGACAGAAACTCCATGGCCTTCTTCTCCTGGACGTCGGAGGGGAAATAGTGGCTGCGGAATTCTTCCAGAAATTCCTCCCAGCCAAGCAACAGACCGCCCATGGTCCTCTTCATGGATTGCCACCAAACCGCCGCATCCTTCTCCTGCTGCAAAGTCGCCAACTTGACCTTGCTGCCCTCCGGTGTCTCCAACACCTCGAAGATTGTCTCCACTTGCCGTATCCAGTTGTCAGCCGCATCTGGGTCTGACTTTCCCTCGAATACAGGTGGTTTCATTCTCTTGAACGATTCCACCAGCTTAATCGCCTCGGGCACTGGATTCGCCGGTCCCCTTGCTTGGTTCTGAGCCACTGCATTAAGTGTCTGATAGACCCTTGCAAGCTCGGTCTCCAGATCCAAACCTTCCCCATTCCTAGCTCCTCTTCTCGACATATTCTGATGCAAAAGATCCATTAAATCCGAAGTATAAGACAAGAATTTTAAACCAACTTGCATTTCATTGAATTCCAAAGTTTATACATTCGAATTAAAACATTTCTTAACATCAGAGTAGAAAAAGGTAGAAACTAAGACAATCTAATCCCTACGGGTCCTCTTCGCTGCTCGAATCTCATCCCGTAGTTCATCCACCTCATCTTTCAGCACATTAGTCAGGTTCTTTTTCTTCTCAAGTTCCCAAATCCGATGGCTAAGAACAGATTAGTCGGCATTCCGCTTTTCCAGCTGAGCCTCCAAAACTCCAACTCTATACTTCAGGGTATCCACTTGCCTCTGAAGAGAAGCCACAGTGCCTCTCAGAGCTGGTCCCTCTTCTTCATCGGAAGAAGAATCGTCAGATGAATCCGGCGGTGGGGTGATCTCTCGAGATTCAGGGTACTCCTCATCATCAGAATCTGCTTGCCCAGGGTGATACTCGTCCTCAGAATCAGCCTGTCCAGGATGGTACTCTTCCTCAATAATATGCCAGTCGTCGCCTCCAGCAGGGTCGAAGTGATCAGCCATCTTAGAATAGAGAGGAAGAAACATAAATCATAGAGCAACACAAATGTAAGTCACTTACATTTAAATCTCTAGACTCAAACACACACTCTAATGTCCACATCTAGGGTGTCGTTCCCTATAAATTTGTACAAGTGTGAAAGTGTAGAAAGCGTGGCTCTGATACCACTCTGTAACGCCCCGAATTCCAAATCACTGAATTCGAGATGTTCTTCAGGATCTTTTCACTTTTCTTTGAGTACAATTTTACAAGGAAATTCAAACTTTTCTTTTTACATCAGAGTTATAGCATCTTACATTTAAATTTACACAGCGGAAGCAAAATATACAACATTTACATAAATGAACAACAACATAATGAGATCTTTATGCATCCATTCCTCTTTACATGTAATTCATCCTGCATACAAAACTGTGGGTACGTCAGTTTATTCAACCGACGATAATTATACATGGCCATCCTCTCTATGCCAGAAACAGTATAATGAATCTCATTTCTTAGCAAAATCACAATCTTGTTCATAATACGCATGTAAAATAAAAAGGGAACTTTTAATGATGTCGTGTCGTGATTGTGCACTTAAATCCTTAATGCAATTATTTAATTAACATGACACTAATGCGCACTTGTTCGAATTCTATGCATCCCATTCTACATAGGTTCGAGGGCAAGCCTCTTAATCGTTCTTCATTTTTGTAGGGTTCAATCCCCCGCCATGACTTACTCTACTTCTGTAATTTCAGTGAGTATCTTAGATGATTCTATGAGTACAAGCATGTATCCTGGCCCCTGGTGTAGAATTTCGCTTCATGTCTTGACTCGTCAAGCATGCATTCTGCGACAATTCAGCCTCCTCCCTGAACACACTCCTCTTGCAGTCACCAAAACATCCCACAAGCGTGACTAAAGTCCGATCATTACTGAGTTGTGCCCGCGCCATGTCTTGACTCATCAAGCATGCATTCTGCGGCTCACACACCTGCACCGTACCCTAGCTCTCATACTCATGTTTTTCTCTCACCTTCATCACCTCCACACTATGTATTAATTTGATTAGAATCATGAATAAAAATCAAGCTCTAGAGTTAGCCTCTCCATCAACCGGACTTATCATTTCATTTCACATGACCAGCCTTGGTCTATTTCTCAATATCATTTTCTTTCGTTGCCGGGGAGACTTAGCTACTCTTTCGTTCAATTTCAAATTCACAATATCCGATTGAGCACCTTCAGCTCATAAATCATTTTAGAGTCTCACAGACTTTCTTATCATGATTTCACATCTCATATGTTCATTTAATTCTCAATTTTCTCATCTATGTTTCATTTCACATAATTCATACAGCCATAACCAGAGTCCATCGATTAAATCATAAAGTTCACCATTACCTGCAGTAAATAACATGAATTCAAATATCAAAGTCCACTCTGTACAGTCGATTTGGAAGAACACCAGTCGACTCATACAGTCACATACAGGATCATTCATAAATACTCGGGATAGTCGACTGTTGTACACAACCAGTCGCCTGTCCCGCAACCTTTCATGTTCACAATATTGTCCTCATGACAGTCGACTGTTCATCCATCAGTCGTCTGTCCTGGAGATTCCAACAGCACAATTCTATGTCCAGATCAGTCGACTTGCTACACGCATTCGGTCGACTGGACAGATCCATTTTCAATTTAAGGAGATCATCTACAGTTCTTACATGCACTCGCATCATGATGTCAATTACCAGTATACATAAATTCATGTTTCCTAGACATAGTCTCTTATCGTTTGGTAACATTACAACATGAATTTTCAAGTTACGAACATGCTCTTTTCTTTAGAGAAAAATACTTTAAAACATGCGTTCGCATTGCTCATACTTTCTTACGACAATGAAGATATGAATCTCAAGTCATTAAACTGGTTCTACATAATGGAATATCTTAATTCATGGAATTCTCAAACAGTCATACTCAAGTATGGTACCAGTGGGCTGAATCCAGTATCAGTCGACTGCTCCGACCATTCTAAGTTATTAATCACCATTAGTTCTTTTCATTCATTTACCTTCCCTCCATTACATGTGTCATAGGGAGAAATATACATATAATAATCACACCATCATGTCTAATTGTACACATGTTTATCAGCACATTATGAAAAAATAGCGTATCGTACCAGTCGGCTGGCTCACATGGCAGTCGACTGTACCGACAGTCTCGTTCTCATTATTAATAGCATGTTCGAGCAATTTCTACCGCATTCAATTCACTTTTTGTAACATGGTATCAATCATAACAATTATAGTATCATTCCTACATTAGAAGTCCTGAGAAACACCCACCTTATAGGAAGAAATAACGAAATCCCGCAAAACTCTTCAATACGGTACTGCACTCCTTGCTCCTTTGTTCCACACCGAGCTCCTCAGAATGCTGCTCGTCTCCACAGAAAAGCTCTCACACAGACTCACAAATACACTCACTTACAATAATAATCTTAGAAAATTTTAGTGTAAAAGAGATAGGGAAATAGGAGGGGTATTTATACTAGGAAATAGATAGAATAGATGGCTAAGATTAATAGGGGAGTTGCAGATCAAGGGATAGGATGCAATCGGGAGTTTGAGAAACTACCCACACTCACACACAACCGCCCATGATGGATGCCACTACTCTACCCACAATCCGGCCAAAAGAAAAGGTGCTCAATGCACGTGTATGCGAAATGCACGTGCATGCATACCCACACTAATAAAATTGTACAAAAATATAATGTATAAAAAGTGTTACACAAAATGGGCTTAAATTCATTTGGGCCAAAAATAAATATTTTAAAAAAAAGAGAAAATGAACAAATCAACATTGGGCTTCAAGAAGAATGCTCTATAGAAAATAATACACTTTATTCATCATGTAGAGAAAATAATAGACAACAAGCTACACAAGCACACCATATGAAAATAAATAAATAATCTTTAAGTATTAAGAAAAATCGGGGTATTACATCACCCTTGAAATTTGAGCTTTTGCTGGAATACGTCTTTTGATCTATCATCTATGGTTTATATATGTTCTTGCTGGAATATGTCTTTTGATCTATCATCTATGGTTTATATGTGTTCGTCCGTATCAAATATTGCATTTCTATATCTGTCTCCACAATCTTGTTACTGTAGAAATGTCCCAAAAAATGTGGAGTCCATCTCATATTTATTCTCTGGCTATTTTCGTTTATAAGGGATGAAATATTTCGTCATTCTTAACAACATGTTTATTATAACCAAAATATCCTTGTCCCCAAACATACTATCAATTTTTAATGGCTTTTCCCCTTTCCCTTTATAATGAACCCGACTCTGAATTCTCGTAAAATAACTTACGCTTCCGTGATTTTTCATCACCCTTGTAGATCCAAATTTGCCATTGTATTCTGGTTGCGAGGGAGGGGGGAGTGATTTGGGGAAGAAAGAAGATGAGAAAAGGGATGAAATGAAATGGACCCCACATTGTTGATGATATTTATGCAAATACATAAATACGATATTTGTTGGGGGCTTTGATGAAAAAACCCTTTAATCTATATTACATTCAGTGCTACATTTGTTTTCTAATGATATAGCGGTTTTAATTCTGACAGCATGCGGTTTTAAAGCCCTTTATGTTGCGGCGGGTAAAAAAAGATGTCATAACAGAAATGACTTCGAAGACCGAAGTTACAGTTCATTGTAAATTAAGTTCGCGGCAGCAGGCCTTTTATCAAGCTATCAAGAACAAAATATCACTTGCTGAGCTTTTTGACGGTAGCCGCGGGCACCTAAATGAGAAGAAAATTGTGAACTTGATGAACATTGTTATCCAACTACGGAAGGTATTCTGTCGAATCTTTTTTGTCCCGATTGGACTCTTGCACAATAGATTGTTTATTATAGCATACATTTGAAGTTTGTAATGGTTTTCCTGTAGCTACTGTAAATTCTGAAATCTCCTTGCACATGGATTCTCAATGCTACAACTTCTTTCAGTGTCCAAAGAAATGAGTATTTCTGATGTAGGAAAATTTTCTTTTTGGCAGGTGTGCAATCATCCAGAGTTATTTGAACGTAATGAGGGAAGCTCATTCTTGTACTTTGCCGAGATTCCAAATTCTCTTCTTCCTCCTCCATTTGGAGAGCTTGAAGACATACATTACCCTGGAGACTGGAATCCTGTAACATATAAGGTGTTTTAACCTGTGCCTCGTTATTTTTGCTTGGTTATTTAGGACTGTCTGGTTCTTTTTATTATCTGTGTTTGTCTACTCTTTCTAACCGTGTACTGTCTGCCACTACATCATAATTCCTAAGATACTGTGAAGATTGAGGGATTTATATTTATTTCTAAATCATCGGCAGAGGTTGAGCACCCTTTTTGTGAGCCAAAACCGGGGCTTTGCCTAGCAGTATTTTTTCTTAATTTGCTTTTAGTATGTGCCTGGAGGGAATTGAACCTAGTCTATACCATGTGAATTGTCTCTGCCACTTCACCAAAACTCCCAAGCTGTGGTGAGGATTGAAATTTGTATTCATATTTTAAAATACCCTGACATGTTGAGTGCCCTTTTTGTGAAACTTGGGGTCTCTGCGGCAATGTTCTTGTTGATCCGTGTCCAGTAAAATTTGAACTTGGCTTGTTGAATACTATGTCAGTTATCCCTGTCATTGCACCAAAACTCCTTGTTGAGGGTTAAGTAGTTTATATTTATATTCTAGTACAAACATTCATTACTGGTTTTTGTTTTATGCATTCAGGTTCCTAAACTGGTTCATCAAGAAATTATCCGAAATTCTGAAATGCCTTGCTCAATGGCAGGGCATGGTATTGAGTGTAATACTTTTGACCGCCTCTTCAATATATTCTCCCATGAAAATGTGCATCATTCTATAGTTTCCCAACGACCAGATGAAGATTCTGCAGCTAGTGGAACATTTGGGTTTACCCGTCTGATAGATTTATCTCCAGTTGAGGTCTCCTTTTTAGCAAAGTGTACTTTTCTCGAGAGGTTGTCATTTTCTATATTAAGGTGGGATAGGCAGTTCATAGATGAAGCTGTTGAGCTCTTCATGGATTTGGAGGATGGTGATGTTCAGTATAATCAGCAAGAAGAATCAAAGGTGAGAGCAGTTGCAAGGATGCTGTTGGTTCCTACAAAGTCTGAGGCTAGTATACTGCGAAGAAAACTTCCAACTGGTCCAAATGATGCCCCATTTGAGTCGTTGGTGATATCCCATGAGGATAGATTCATATCCAACATTGGGCTTTTGCGTTCATCATATGATTTCATTCCAAAAGCCAGAGCTCCACCTGTAAGTTTGGTTACATTGATAATGTAGTTCTTTTTAATTTGTAATACATATTAGTATGCCTATTGAGTGTTTATGGTTGTCCTTGCAGGTAACTGCTCAATGCACAGATAGAAGCTTTGCATACCAAATGGTTGAGGAATTGCACTATCCTTGGGCCAAACTTCTGTTTCTAGGGTTTGCTCGCACTTCCATGTTTAATGGTCCCAGAATGCCCACTGGCCCTCACCATTTGATAGAAGAGGTTAATGCAGAACCACCACCGGTTAAACCCATGCTTCAACTCACGTACAGGATTTTTGGTTCTTCTCCACCTATGCAAAGCTTTGACCCTGCTAAAATGCTCACGGTATTTAATATGCTTTTCCTTGTTTCCTCTACAGTATAGATATTGAATAATAAAATGTTTATGAGCTTGAACCTTTTTCGTCAAGACCATGGAGTTTTTTGTTCTTGAATCTTTACTTTGAATATGAATCAAACACGTTTTATTTATTTTGTCATGTGTAGGGCAGAATATGTCTCACTTGACAAACTTAAAATTTGTGTTATTCAGGATTCTGGGAAACTTCAAACACTAGACATATTGTTGAAACGTCTTCGAGCTGACAACCATCGTGTTCTTTTGTTTGCTCAAATGACAAAAATGTTGAACATTCTCGAGGTATGCTTTGTTTCTTTCTTGACATCCATTAATATTTACAACAGAATATTATTTTTTGGTGAGTTATTTAGAGGTATTCCTAATGCTGGATCGATAACTTTTTTTGGCCAATCAATCTTTATTTGTTGCATAAACTTTAAGATAATTAGTTACGCACAATATTTACCCAATATTGGTTATTGTTTAATATGGAAATTAGTAGCGTGCAATTAAACATCGAACCTTACCAGATTTAACACGGTGCATAAAAGATAAAACACTTGCTTCACAATTAAAATGGATTCCGTATTTAAATACTTTAAATTAAGGCCCATGGGAAAGCTTTGTAGTTCATCCTACCATCTGGACACAGAATACATGACAAAAGTAGTAGATAAGGATGTTTGAAATCATAGCTTTTTCTAAGTGAAGATGGTTGAGGCACCCAGCCAAGCTACTGCAGAAATTACAGTCAATGAACTTTATATTGTTTTAATTTGAACCAGTTATGCCTGCGTGAATTTCACTTCAAGAAGGTCTTCATGCCAAGGTAAGGAAGATGGTCAGACAAGAAAGAGAAAGGGAGCTCCTGTTGAAACTAGTACTAGATACAGTGAATATTTTATTCATTGAAACAAAAGCTTCTAGAAGACCTTTCTTACCTGACAAATCTAACTTACTAATCAGTGTAAGGGCCAGTTCAATCCTTCAGGGCAGCAAAACAATGAATTATGCCTTTGCCACCCATATCAATGCACTCTATGTCGCTACTCATCCCATTGTAGCCAACAGGGTTTGGAAAGTGCGATTGAGAGCGATCCATAAATGAAACCAGCATGCAATAGAGACATCATGCAAGGTGGGGAAGAGCAACCTTAATGAATCACATTGTGGTGGTACTACCCGCTAGGGTGCACATGGATAGGGCGAGCGAAGTGTGTAGGGGTGGAAGTCTGAGTTGTTGAAGGAGCCCATATTGAAAACTGGAGTGTATTGATAGCACTCAGTGGTTTGAATTTCTCTCTATTGGCGAGGTCATAGTGAATCTGACCACAAACCGGGTAAGGAGGAGGGTTGCGTTAGGTAGTTGACAAATCCTATGAACGTGAATTCTAAAAATATACGCACAAATGTTAGAGCATTTCCTTAAAGTGGTGCATTGTGTCTGCCTCCGGGTGCTTCAAAAAATATGCAAGAGGCGTCGCACCGGCACCCGGGTGCGGTGAAAAATGGGCAAAGGTTCTTGCACCAATCTGGACATGTGCGGGTAAAGAAGCTAGTCTAGGACAATCGGCTTACGTTAGCGACTTAGAATATAGGAACGTTGATAGGAAAAAACATAGAATTAGTAGATACTATGATTAAAAAGAACATTAATGTAGCTAGTTGTTGCTACTAATTTTGGTGTGGGAGCAAATAGATGATATGTGAATTCTTCTAGAAACAATAAAAGAAAACCTGCTGACTTCTTGCTGGTGTTAACCGTTTCTTGACGCTGCTGCTGACCTGCAAAAAAGTTCCGAAACACCGAGATTTTTCCCTCCGACGAACCCTCCGACGCTCAAGTCAGTAATGAAGAAGATTATGAAAGTTTTTGTGGAGAAACACTTCTCAGTTTGGGCCTAATATTTTTTGCTATACTGATTACCTTTTTTATGGTGGGGATAGAGGGGCATTTATATGCACCTTTGAAAATAGTTTGGTGATAATTATTTATCTCCACTTCTCCTTTTTTTGGATAAGAAACAGAGTTTAAATCGTTTCATGATAAGAGTTTTGGTTTAAACAGTATCTTAGAAATAATCATGAATTTGAATTACTCTTTAAATGTCCTGGGTTTGTTCATAATGGGCCGTCACCCTGACCCAGTGAGACAGACCTGTTTTTTGGGTAATTGGGCTTGGAAAAGATCCAACTCCCATTTTCGGACCCGTTTATAGGTGAAATTACCGTTTTATCCCTGAGAGCTTTAAGATTTGTGCTCGATTTGAACGATCTCGATTTAGTTCTATTTTTATCCATATCACAAGCTCCCTACCCCCGAAGACTAGTTTCACAGCCTTTGAGGAGTAGTTCGCCCGTTTTTAATGGCTCATTGAATTTATCGGCGTTTTCGGGGACGTTTAGAGCTCGGTTGGAGTGTAACGGTGCTTTCCTGTGTTTGTAAAATACTCGAAATTATTTTTAGAATTTTCTGGATTTTTTGTGAATTTTTCAAAATTTTTGGATTTTTCCCAGTTTTTAATCATTTTTTTGAATTTTTAAATTCAATTTCCGAATTTTAATAATTAATTTTCAAAAATTTTAATTAATTATTCTATATTAATAATTAGTTTTTTCAGAATTTAAAAATATTTTTTCGAATTAATAATTATTTTTAGAATTTTTTGATAAATCTATTTTGAATTTTTAATTGTTTTTGGGAATTTTTAAATAATTAATTCAATTTAATAATTAAATAAAAGAAATTACCTGGATTTAATCACGACCGTTGATTACGATCAAGCTCGCGTGCTGATGAGATTGAGCGGCCACGATGAAAGGATCTGATTAGGAGGCGACATGACTCGATCTGGGCCGCTGATCACCATCAGGTTCGCGCATTGATGGAGAAGAGGGGGCGACGTGGCTCGATCTGAGCCATTTTTCACCATCAGGCTCGTGTGATGATGAGATCGAGCGACCATGATGAGTGGATCTGATTAGAATGCGACATGGCTCGATCTGGGGTGTCGATCAGGATCGAGCTCGCCCGCTGATGCGCTTAGGAGATGGAGGAATCAGGCGATGTGGCGAGATTTGGACTACTGATCATGATCTAGTGCGCGAATCGGGAGGTAGATTTTTCTCTCATTTCACGATCGGGGGCAGCTTTGTTCGACGCGCGCCACCGATCGATCGCGATGGTTCAGCGTGCTGACATGTGGCATTGACAATTGACGGTCTGATCAACGTCGACCGTTGACTTGATTTAATCACGACCGTTGATCACGACCGAGCACAGATTGGGAGGAAGATTTTTCTCATTTCATGATCGGGGGCAGGTTTACTCGGCGCGCGCCACCGAGCTTCACCGATGTTTCCATGGTCGACATGTGGCAGTCAACATTTGACCGTTGACTTTTTTTGAGAGCAAATCTCAACCGTCAATCACGATCGAGTATGGATCGGGAGAGATTTTTTTGCCATTTTTCAGTTTGGGGACACATTTGCTCGGCATTGCACGTGTAGTACATGTGCCTTTTCATAGCCGATGATGTGGCAAAATATGGGCCGTTGATCAATATCAGGTGCGGATTGGGAGGTGATTTTTTTGGCATTTTTGTTCGGAAACACGTTTGCTCGGCGATGCACGTGCAGTACACGTGTTTTTTCGGAGCTCGGTGTAACACGTGCGGTGCACGTATTTTTTCGAAGCTCGGTGTAGTTCGTGCGGTGCACATGCTTTTTCATTTGATTGAATCTCAGCCTTTGATCAAGATCGGGAGGAGAATTTTTTTGCCATTTTCATCTCGGAGATGTTTGCTCGATGTAGCACGTACAGTACACTTGTTTTTTTGATTGAATCTTGGCCGTTGATCACGATCTGGCACAGATCGGGAGGAGAAATTTTTGGCCATTTTCAGCTCGGAGACACGTTTGCTCGGCGTAGCACGTGCCATACACGTGCTTTTTCAAAGCTCGGCATAACAAGTGCGATGCACGTGCTTTTTTCATCTGATCGAATCTTAGGCGTTGATCGCAATCTGACATGAATTTTGAAGAGAATTTTGCACCATTTCAGTTCGGGGGCACGTTTGCTCGGCGTAGCACGTGCCATACATGTGCTTTTTTCGGAGCTCGGCATAACACGTGCGGTGCATGTGCTTTTTCGAAGCTGATGATGTGAAATCTGAAGCGTCAATCGTGCGAGCACGGATCATGAGGAGATTCGACCGTTTTTCTCTTTTGCAGCATCTCTCCCTTTTTTTGTTCTTTAATAGCATGTGCGGCGCACGTGTAAACATGTAGCTCGGCTACAAAATAAGTTGCCGAAGATGGAGTTGTTCGGAATTGAGCCTAGGCTCTTTGAGAAGGGGGATAAGCAACCTAACCACTTGACCAATTTACTTTCTTGTAGAAGTTAAGTATCACACTTTATTTAACTTGGTGACGCACTTTTGAGAGATCTACATGGTGCTGCGGTATAACAAACTTTTCCGGTGCTACAGAAGTCCGATTGGAGTTTGTGACCCCTCGTTTCGAAGCTGACTCGAAGATCTACAATTTCTCTTCAAAAGTCAGCAGAAAAATCATCCATCTCTATGGTCGAAACAGGCCTACAATGTCTTTGCCTCCATGAAGTTGAGAAGAGTTTGGGTGTTAGGAGGTCCGTTCTTGGAGGCGAGTTTTAGGGAGTGTCTCTAGACGAGTTAGGCCGAACTCTTTTGGAAAAAGGGCGATCGGGAGGCGAGCGGAGCGAAGAGTATCACCATGCTCTGGATAGAGCCGTTCGGGAGGCGAGTTTGAGGAGCAACTCTAAGGGTGAGTTGTGCACCGAATTCGCTTAGAAGAAAGCCGCTCGGGAGGTGAGCGGAGCGAAGAGCATCATCAGGCTCTAGGAGAGAGCCATTCGGGAGACGAGTTTGAGGAGCAACTCTAGGGGAGAGTTGAGCTCCGAACTCGTTAGGAAGAAGGGCACTCGGAAGGCGAGTAAGACGAAGATAATCTCCGGGCTCTAGGAGAGAGCCGTTCGGGAAGCGGGCTCGAGGAGCAACTCTAGGGGAGAGTTGAGCTCCGTTTGAGCCCGACAAATTTGTACAAGAAACCCGAGGAGGGGGTTGGCGCAATATCCAATGCTTGAAGTTGAACTGGTTGCAGGAGAAACCCTTCGGAAGAGCTGGGCTCCAATACCATCGTATAGAGTTAGGGTGTTGCTGGTGTGGCTCGGAAGAGGAGCTAAGCACATAACTTATTGATGAGAGTTGTCTAGACGAGGGAGCAGCGAGTTAGGCACTAGTTCGAGTAAAATTTTGGAGATAGCCTTGGGAAAGAGCTGGTCTTCGAACTTGCTTGTTGTAAAATTTAACTAGTAGTGGGAGTAGTTTGAATGGTCGTTTTGAGCCCCGAAACTGCATACTTGCAAGCTGTGAGGGCAATTTCGAACCATGAATGTGAACATCGAACTAGTTGTTTCGGAGTTAATGAGTTGTAGGAGTAATTCCGAATGGTGAGCTGCTCCGCATTTGCTTATTTGCAAGTGGTTAAAGCGGCATCGAACCAAGTGTTGGACTCTAAATTTGTTATTTGGGGGTTTCAACGAATTGTAGGAACAATTCCGAATGGTGAGCTGCTCTGCACCTGCTTATTTACAAGCGGCTAAAGTGGCATCGAACCAAGTGTTGGACTCCAAACTCGTCTTTTGAGCCTAGCAAGTTGTGGGAGCAGCCCTGTGGTACAAGCTGGACTCCGAAATTACCGTTTAACGAGTCATAGATGTGACTCAGAGAGATAGACATGAGGCCAATGCAATAATTTTCAAAAGAAAAAAAGCCAAATTTTATTGAAACAAACTAAGTGGCTGCTTCAATGGTGCGAGTCTTTATTACATGCTTTGGCATATCGCTAGTGGCGGCCTTATTGAAAACTGAGAACTTATTTCTACGAGAGGGTGTCAGGCACCCTCGTGGTACTTCATTTGATGCTCAGTATTCCAAGTTTGCTTTCCTCGAAGAGGGGGATCTCCTTGAGTTCATTAATTTGTTCCGGAATGACTTGACTGTTATGTTGGGGGAGCTCTAATGCTTCAAGTGGGAGGACCGAGCCCCCTATTGTGGTTGTGTAGCACCTCCCAGCTGTCTCTTGGTCTTCTTGGACTTCTACTCCTGCAGAGATTGGAAACTTCATTTTCATGTAAAAGGCTGAGGGTACAACATGAAGTACTATTAGGCCTGGTCGGCCCAGGATAGCATTGTAAGCGGCATTCACATCGACGACCATAAAGTCCATTGCCTCTTTCCAGGTAATCGGGGTTTTTCCTGCTGTCACATCAAGAGTGACTATTCCTTCAATTGTGACTGGAACCCCATAGAACCCGTGGAGTGTGTATCTGGCATGCTTGAGACGATCTCGAGAAAGTTTGTGGCCTTAGATGGATTTCAGGAAGAGATATTGACGGAACTAACATTGTCGACCAGGATTCGGTGCACCTCGTTGTTACCCATGTAGAGACTAATTACGAGCGCGTCACAGTGATGCGTTCGGATGCCTTCCAGGTCTTTGTATGAGAATGTCACCGAGACCCCACTGTTCTTGGCCGGGGGAAAGTTCTGGACCGAACTCACCTCTCGGATGAAGGCCTTTTAGGAGGAGTTTGATTCTCCCCCATTGGACCTCCATGGATAAGATGGAGGATGGCCCCAGGTTTGGAGTCTTGGAACTCGGCAGGCCTTTCAGTTCGTTTGTTGGCTTCTCGGGGTGGAGGATCGGCTCCGTCCTTTCTGACGAACTTGGTCAGGTGTCACCGCTGTATGAGTTCTTCGATCTCCTCCTTGAGGGCCTGCCAATCATCCGTGTCGTGGCCGTGGTCCCTATGAAAGCGATACCACTTTTCTGTTCCTCCTCTTTGCTGGAGTATTCATTCTAGGAGGAGTGCAGAGTAGCCCTTCCTTATCTACCTCCATAAGAACTGCTGATATACTAGCATTGGGGGGGTGAACTTCTCAAAACGAGGAGCTGGGCGGCGCTAGCCATTGGCATCTTTCTGGAATTTCTGGGACCATTCTTCGCTTGTATTCTTCTGTTTGTTCCCGGAAGATGACTCTTCTCGACTGGGGGGTTGAGAGCCTCTTCCGCTCGGATGTACTTCACTCCTAAGCAGGAGTTCCGAGAAGTCCCTAAGAGGCTTCTTGGCAAGGGACACCTTAAGGTTAGCGTTATTGACGTTGTGTCGGAATGCTGCAGAGGCTACTGATTGGTTAAGACAGGTAATAGACCGGGTTTCGGCAGTAAAGCGCCGAACATAATCTCTTGGCATTCACATTTTCTTTGACTGAGGGCTAGCAAAGATGCACTTGTTTTCTCGGCTTAGCGACTTCTAACGAAGTGGGTGGGGAAGAGCTCCTCAAACTGGTCAAATGAGATGATGGAGGCTGGGGATAGACAAGAGTACCACTCTCGCGTTGGTCCCTTCATCGTTGCTGGGAAGGCCTTGCAGAGGAGCGCGTTCGAGGCTTAATGAATCATCATGAGAGTTTTAAAACTCTCGATATGATCGCCTGGGTCTGACTCCCCATTGTAGGATTCAAAGCGGGGCGGCTTAAAGGTTTCGGGGACTGGAGCTTCCATGATGGCCCGGGAAAAGGGGGTCTGCTTGGACGGAACTTATTGGTATGTTGTTCTTCTTCGAGATTGATAATTCTGAGGCGCATCACTATCTCTCGAAGGCGACGGTGAACCGAGTCGTTCCTCTGGTCGGATCTAGTCAAACCTCGGGACACTCCTTCATGAGTTGTGGCATGGCGAAAGCTGTGCGCTTGTCGGTCGTGACTTGGGACGATGTTAAGTGCTCGCAGGATGTCATCTTGGAAGTTTCGGAATTCTGCCTGGGTGACTGTTGCCCCTCCATTATAGCGAACCCTGGGTGGTGATCGGCTTAACAACGGTGTGGCTCCTTCGTTGTCGATGGGGAGGGGACCCCCTTTCGCGCCCTTGGGGAGGCGGACCTTCTGGATCTCGGCTTTCCGAGAGAACGTCTCCTCTAACTTTTCTGGCATTCTGAATGAGGGACATCGTCACGGGCTTCTCTCATTCATGCAAATTCGGAGGTCGATCCCTTGTTGGCAGTTGATGATGATTTGACGGATGTCTCTTGACTCCCGAGGACCTCGCGTGGCCATCGAATCGGTGGAAGGATTGTGGACCGAGATATGGTCATGAAGAGGATGTTGTTCTTGATGACTTCGGCGGGAGCCCCTCTGGGCATAGGGCGAGCCTGTTGGGGAGGCGGCTGCTCAGGTAGAGGCTTTTGAACTTGTTGAGGGGGGGGGATATCCTCAAGTGGAGGAGGTGGAGGAAGAGGGGTGGCTCTTCGGCTGGACGCCGCCGCCTTCCCTTTTCCCTTCAGAGGCATGGCTGGAAACTACTTTCACTAGTGAAATATGGTCGGATTACTTTTTCTGTTTTCCATAGATGGCGCCAATCTGTTGCTACTAATTTTGGTGTGGGAGCAAACAGATAATATGTGAATTTTTCTAGAAACAATAAAAGCAGATCTGCTGTCTTCTTGCCGGTGTTAATCGTTTCTTGACGCTGTCGTTGACCTGCAAAAAAGTTCGAAACACCGGGATTGTTCCCGGCGACGAACCCTCCGACGCTCAAGTCAGTAATCAAGAAGATTATGAAAAAGCTTTTCTGGAGAAAATACTGATTACTTTTCTTGTGGTGGGGGTAGAGGTTATTTATAGTCGCCTTTGGAAACAGTTTCGAGATAATTATTTATCTCTACTTCCCGGTGTTTTTGGATAAGAAACAGAGTTTAAATCGTTTCATGATAAGAGATTTGGTTTACATATTGATATGGATCGCTTCACATATTGATATGGCTAAAAATAGAACCAAATCGGGACCGTTCAAATCAGGCATGAATCTTGAAGCTCCCACGGGTAAAACAGTAATTTCCACCATCCGAAATGGGAACTGGGTTTTTTCCAAGCCCAATAACCTAAAAATGGGTCTGTCCTACTGGGTAAGGGTGCGGCCCATTACAAACCAAGCCAGGTCATTTAGATAGTAATTCAAATTCATGATTATCTCTAAGAGACGGTTTGAACCAAATCTCTTATCATGAAACAATTTAAACTCTGTTTTTTATCTAAAAACACCGGAAAGTTGAGATAAATAATTATCTCGAAACTGTTTCCAAAGACAACTATAAATACCCTCTACCCCCACCACAAAAAAGGTAATCAGTATTTTCTCTACAAAAGCACTTTTCATAATCTTCTTGATTACTTGAGCGTTGGAGGGTTTTGTCGCCGGGAACAATCCCAACGTCAAGAAACGGTTAACACCGGCAAGAAGTCAACAGGTTTGCTTTTACTATTTCTAGAAGAATCTACATATCATCTGTTTGCTCCCACACCGAAATTAGCAGCAATAGATTGACACCGTATGTGGGAAACAGGAAAAGCAATCCAACCATATTTCACCGGTGAAAGTAGTTTCCAACCATACCTTCGAAGGGAAAAGGAAAGGCGGCGACGTTCAGCCGAAGAGCCACCCCTCTTCCTCCACCTCCACCGGAGAATATCCCCATCAACAAGATCGACAAAGTTCAACAGCAACCCCCTAACTCCATCAATGAGTTCCGCGCTTAGCTCCTCTTCCAAGCCACACCAGCAACCCCCTAACTCCATGCGATGGTGCTGGAGCCCCGCTCTTCCGAAGAGCTTCTCCTGCAACTAGTTCAACTTCAAGCATTGGATATGACGTTAATCCCCCCATCGGGTTTCTTCTACAAATTTATCGGGCTCAAACGTCAAGTTCGGAGCTCAACTGTCCCCTAGAGTTGCTCCTCAAGCTCGCCTCCCGAACGGCTCTCTTAGAGTCTGGTGATGCTCTTCGCTCCGCTCGCCTCCCGAGCGACCTTCTTCCAAGCGAATTCGGAGCACAACTCGCCCATAGAGTTGCTTCTCAAACTTGTCTCCCCGAACGGCTCTTTCCTAAAGCCTAGTGATGCTCTTCGCTTCGCTCGCCTCCCGAGCAGCCTTCTTCTAAGCGAATTCGGAGCGGAACTACTCCTAGAGTTGCTCTTCAAACTTGCCTTCCGAACGGCTCTCTCCTAAAGCCTGGTGATGCTCTTCGTCCCGCTCGCCTCTAGAGCGATCTTAGTCTAAACGAGTTCGGAGCTCAACTTACCCCTATAGTTGCTCCTCAAACTTGCCTCCCGAACGGCTCTCTCTTAGAGCGTGGTAATGCTCTTCGCTCCGCTCACATCCTGAATGCCATTTTTCCAAGAGTTTGGAGTCTAACTCGTTGAGAGACGCTCCCTAAAACTCGCCTCCAAGAATGGATCTCCCCAAGAGTCATACAAAGCTCTTCTCAAACTTCATGGAGGCAAAGATATTGCGGGCCTATTTTGACTATGAAAAAGGATGATTCTTCAACTGACTTCTGAAAAGAAATTGTAGATCTTTGAGTCAGCTTCAAAATAAGGGGTCAAACGCCCCGGTCGGACCTCTGTAGCTCTGGTAAAGCTGGTTGCAACACAACTGCACCGAGCCAATAAAAAGTTGACCAGGTCAATGGGTCAATGGTCAAAGTTCCATGTGTCGGCACCACGAAGCATTGAGGCAGTTCGGAGTCGCGCGCCGAGCAAACGCCCCCCCGATCGTGAAAATGCTAAGCGCCGAGCAAACGCCCCCCCCCCCCCCCCGATCGTGACAACGCTAAAAAATCGTCAACGGTCAACAGTCAACGGCCAACAGTCAACGGCCGCGTGTCAGCATGCCGAACCTTCGTGATCAATTGGTGGCGCGCACCGAACAAAGCTGCCCCCGATCGAGAAATCAGAGAAAAGCTCTGCCTCCTGATGAAAGCTCGATCGTGATCAGTGGCCCAGATTTCGCCACGTCACCTGATTGCTCTCTCTTCAGCGCATTGGTGCGCGAGTTCGCCACATCATCAACTTCAAAAAGCACGTGTACTGTGCGTACAACGCCGAGCAAACGTGTCCCCGAACTGAAAATGGCGAAAAAGTAACCTCCCGATCCACGCCTGATTGTGATAAGCTACCCAAATTTTGCTACATCATCAGCTTTTAAAAAAGCACGTATACTGCGCGTACAGTGCTGATCAAACGTGTCCCCGAACTGAAAAAGGCAATTTTTTTTGGTTCTCGATCTGATCGTCGGCTGAGATTTGCTCCAAAAAAGAGCCAACGGTCAACGTTGACTGAGTCAACGGTCAAACATTGACTGCCACGTGTAGACCATTCAAAGCACGGTGGTGCACGCTGAGCGAACCTGCCCTAGAACAGGGAAATGCGGAAAAAGTTTCTCCTCCTGATCTGTGCTCGATCCTGATCGACGGTTGAGATTTGCTTAGAAAAAAACCCAAAAGTCAACGGTCAACAGTGACCGGGTCAGTGGTGAACAATTGGCCGCCACGTGTTGCGCTCGCGAACGCTCGCGACGCTGCTCGGCGCGATCTGAACAAAAGCAAAATCGATCAGGAAAGAGAAGAAATGATCCGCCTCCTGATGTGCGCCCGATCGCGATCAGAGATTGAGCCACGTCGCCTGCCTCCCCTCTCTCCTCAGCGCATCACCGCGCGTGCGGCCCTGTGATCAACGGCTGTGATTGAATCAAGGTAATTTCTTTTATTTAATTCCTTATTTAATTATTAAATTGAATTAATTATTTAAAAATTCCGAAAAAATATTTAAAAATTTGAAAATATTAATTAAAAATTCTAAAAATAATTATTAATTCGGAAAAATATTTTTAAATTCTGAAAAATAATTATTAATTTAGAATAATTAATTAAAAATTTCTAAAATTTATTCGGAAATTGAATAAAAATTCAAAAAATGATTAAAAGCTGGAAAAATTCAAAAAAACTGGACAAACACAAAAATTCCAGAAAATTTTGAGAATGATTCTGGGTATTTTACAAGCTCAGAAAAATACCGTTACACGAATAAGATCCGAACTCCCCGAGAACGCCGATAAATTCTATATGCCGTTAAAAACAAGCGAACTACTCAAAGGCTATGAAACTCAGTCTTCAGAAGTTGGGGGGCTTGTGATATGGCTAAAATAAGAACCAAATCGGGACCATTCAAATCAGGCACGAATCTTGAAGCTTCCAGGGGTAAAACGGTAATTTCCAACACAAATGGGTCCAAAATAGAAATTGGTTCTTTTCCAAGCCCAATAACCCAAAAACGGGTCTGTCCCTCTGGGTAAGGGTGACAGCCCATTACAAACCAGCCCAGGTCATTTAGAGAGGAATTCAAATTCATGATTATCTCTAAAAGACGGTTTGAACCAAATCTCTTATCATGAAACGATTTAAACTCTGTTTTTTATCCAAAAACACCTAGAAGTAGAGATAAATAATCATCTTGAAACTATTTCCAAAGGCGACTATAAATACCCCTCTACCCTCACCATACAAAAGGTAATCCGTATTTTCTCTACAAAAGCTCTTTCATAATCTTCTTGATTACTGACTTGAGCGTCGGAGGGTTCGTTGTCGGGATCAATTTCGGTGTTTCGAACTTTTTTACAGGTTAGCGGCAACGTCAAGAAACGGTTAACACCGGCATCAAGTCAGCAGGTTTGCTTTTACTGTTTCTAGAAGAATCTACAAATCATCTGTTTACTCCCACACCGAAATTTGTAGCAACACATATAAAGATAGTAAAGTTATACCCAGAGTTTAACCTCACAACATAGATTAATGGTGTTGGATGTTAAGATTCGGAAACACATGTGCGAGGAAAGAGACTAGGATCCCAAGAATTAGATGGTGGAACTTGAAGGGAGAGAAACTAGAGGTTTTTAGAGACAGTCTTTAAAGGAGCGATATAGAATTGGAAAGGGAATATATATGATGTGGACTAAAATAGCTATGTGCATAAAACAAATCTCAAAGGAGGTACTGGAGAATCTAAAGGTAGAGGGCTGCAAACTAAAGAAACATGGTGGTGGCAAGAAGAAGTCCAAAATATTGTGAGAGAAAAAGATCAGCCTTTAAAATATGGCAAAATAGTAGAAATAAAGTTGATTTGGAGAGATAATATCGTTTGAAAAGAAGTTAAGAAAGCGGTAAAAGATGTAAAAGAAAAAAAAACTTATGATGATTTATACACAAAATTAGGAACAAAAGAAGAAAATAAAATCTACAACATCTATAAGCTTGCTAAACAAAGGGACAGAAAAATAAAAGATTTGGATACAATTAGGTGTATTAAGAGCAAAGACTTAAGAGTCTTAGTAAAATATGTGAAAATTAAGGGAAGATCTAAATCTTTGAGAAGTTATTAAATGAAAAGGTTGTAAGCCACTTAAATATAGAGGACTCGAGGGAGAGTCGAGAGCATATGTTTTTCCATAGAATTAGGATCTCAGAGGTTCAAAATGCTCTAAGAATGATGAAAATAGAAAAAGCTTTAGGATCAGATAGTATACTCATTGAAGTTTGGAAGTGGCTTGGGGATGTAGGAGTTGGTTGGCTAACAAGATTATGTAATGAGATTTTGAGGACCAAGAAGATGCTCGATGAATGGAGGAAGAGTATTTTAGTACCTATATATAAAAATAAAGGAGGTATACAAAATTGCTCCAACTACCGAGGAATTAAATTAATGAGTCATTCGATACAACTTTGGGAGAGTGATCGGACATAGACTGAGACTAGAAACTACAGTGTATGCGAATCGTTTTGGATTTATGTTTGAGAGGTCAATAGTGGAAGTAATTGTAACGCTCCGGATTTCCGTTTCCGGACATCCGTGGCACAACCAGAATCTTTACCTTCAAATGCATCTCAACACAGTAAATAACACGGAAATTAAAAACTTTTATTGCCATCAGAGTTATTACATTTTTAATTACAAATGTATATTGTTCCTGAACAAGGAATACAAATTACATTAACTTGTTACAACTACTAAAATGTAATGATTACCGTCTGCCACCCACCACGGTAACCACAACTCTCAACTGGAAGCTCCACCGAGTGGTCATGCTGCTTCCTTGAGATGCGCCTTGTAGCTCGAATCTTCCGCTGCACTACTCTGATATTCTGGCATCTGTTCGAATGGTAGGCATGTACACCGCCACTCCACTTGGATGCTCTGCTTGTCTTGAGTTCTCCTGCACTTCCGATCCGGTATCCAGTACCGAATTGAGTGGGCACGTCAGTATTTATACTGACGCAGTGCTGATAAGGAAACATCGATCTCTAAACTTGAAATCACAATCAATCTTGATGAGAAAGGAAACGTGCATCCTAATTTTCTAGTGTCAGTGTATGCCATGATCTGGAGTCTAATGCATAAGACACAATGTACAGAAAACAGATGCACTTAGTCAAAAGTCAGTAAGACTCTGGATACACATGCATCCCATACTACATACGTTTCAGATCAAGCCGTCTTCTCTAGTTTCAGGGTTTCGAACCCTCGCCATGCAAATATATTCTACTATTGTACTCAACCTGTTCCTGATAGATACAATCATGGCTGGTGAATCCTGCAGTTATTACTACTAAATACAGTGGTGTTTTTGCTTACCACTAGTGCCCAATCTGGATCACACCAAATGCCGTGACAATCTTACAGATACACAACCATATATCTGTGGCGCCGAAGATTCATAGGACAGCAGCCGCATGGTCAGTTTGTGTCCACTCAACATAAGAACATGACGGTCTCGAAGGTTTAAAGCCCCCAATCCGATAGGATACCTCCCGTTCTTATCACGGCACTGCAGGAATTAACAGTGCGGGATACGCACCGCAGCACGTATCCCTAATGACACGAAGAGATAACCGTGGTTATCACCGCCTAGTGCTGGCCTTTAGTACAAGTCGAATTATAGGGGATCACCCCTAACATCAACTTGGTCTTCAAGCGAAAAGTAAAGAAACATAATATGAAATAACATTGTGTTAACATGCTAGTTGTCAAATCATGCATAGCGTCTAAAGAATGATTGAGCCCAACCGGTTCTGTCAAAAATAACTAATCACAATCACGGCGAACCGACATTCATCGGTTGCCAACACCTCTGTAGGTCTTTGACCTAAGGTCCCCGGCCCGCGACCCTCAGCAAGCAGTACAACGACGCCCAAGGGAGTGCCTCGTACCCGGCAATAGCAATGAAACACACAACTTACTAATATCCAGTCATTTACAGACCTAGACATTAAGACATTCTAGACGAGGCAGATAACCAGCCTATCAACCCCTAAACACTGGCGATCTGATCTCCATCAGTCGCCATCACCTCTCATACAGTATCCCGGTCTGCGGTCAACTTCTCTCAGTAAACAAATTGACGGCGCTCAGGAAAATCACTATCTGTCGAGGTGGAAAAATAAATCAATCACAATACTCGCCAATTGGGTTGATAGTTCTAGGGTATCATAACCTAGACTAGCTCCAAGCTATACTAGCTACGAGCCCCACATACAATAAATCGACCATAAAGCTATTCTCCCAACTTACTCACGTGTCCACCATGAGTACTAAGCACAAGGATCTCACATAAGTCCCACATGAAGTGCTTAATAGGGATAATCATTCAATCATCCCAAACTCAAATCGCCTTATAGTCATAAATCCTGTAGCATGCAGAAAGTTCCATAATTGATGTTACCCTCAACGGAATCCAACAAAATTAGACTTTATAGAAATTAGACCTCTGCTACAATTTTATAGTTGACAACTTTCTCCAATTCCTTATAGAACTCAAGTTTTCCGATTTATCACACGCCTGAAATCAACCAAGACAGCAGGTTGTTGAACTTGTAACATTCATAACTTCCAATATACAGTTCGGAATTACTTGATATTGCCCATTCTGGAAAGCTAAGACCTTGTACTACAAGTCTTTAGTTAACCGTTTCTTCAATTTCCGCCGTCTCGAGGCTATACAATTCCTATATATTTCCAGCTGTGTATTTCTTCATACACTTACTGCATCTTGCCATCAACATCAAAACTTATCTACTTGTCGAAATTACTCGATTCCGAATTCTTTGGAAAGGTGGGAGTGTCTACTACAATTTCCTAGTTGAACACATCCTCAGATTCATCCATTAAAGTGCTAAAAAATTCCAATTTCTATCAGTATACACACAGGAAATAAGTTTTCTCTACGAAAACCAAATTCTTCAAGTAAGACTAGCAGTGTAGTCGCTTCAGGCTCAGCCTCAGGCTCAAGGCTCAGGCTTAACAGCAGTTTGAGCCTCAAGCCTCAGTTAAGGCTCCCCCTTTGTTCGAAGCTTCATTCAGGCTTGCGCATGGACGCGCCTTAGCAAAAGCTCGAGGCTTGCGCCTCAAGCAAAAGGCACGCTTGAACCCGACTCGTCTTCAACTCTTCTCATATCTCGTAACTCCCTCAATTCTCTTTCACCTTCTCATCCCCAATTCCAAACTCTTAACCCCAATCTCCACCTCCCTAACTCCTCAATTTGCACTCTTCATCAATTTCCTCCCCCTCTCAACATCGGCGGTGACAGCGAAGCAGCTTGGTGGCAACACAACAGCATACAGCAGATCAGCGGCTACAGCGGAAGCAGATCGGCTGTGCCAACGGCCTTCTTACTCCTCAGTCTCCAGACTCTCCACTCCTATTCTGGTTTCTTTCTTTTCTGATTTTACACTTTTATAGTTTCTTTCTTGGGTTTTCGTCTATCATTGCTTATGATGTTTTTGCAAGTTACTTTGAAACAAAATTGTAAAGCTAGTTCATTCCATAATTTACTATAATCATGAAACCATGTTTTATTCAAACAGTTGCAAAATAACTCGGTGTAGAGCATGACCAAATTTTATGGTCGGCGAACTGTATGTTATTGTTGTAATATTTCAAAATAACTTACCATTTACTAAAACTGTAATACTGTAATATTGTATGCCCATTAATGCAATATTTAATTTGATACTATTGTAATTTTACTATATGGTAATTACTGTAATATTGTAATACTGTATGTTGTATGGTAAGTATCTTCATTACGGTAATACTGTTATACTGTATGCTTACTACTATATGAAACTATGAATTGAAGGTTAACATGATATTATTATAGTTTTACAAAGGAACACATCGTATCACTTCTTTGGGGGCAAGAAACACATTGTAGTTATACAAAAATGATAACTTACACAGTTATTTTGGTCATTGTATGATATATTTTGTTGCCATGATGTTATCTTGTTTATATAATCTTATTTATAAATTTTAAAAACCCCCAAAAGTAATAATGATCCTCGGTTAAGTGAGGCTTACGCCTCAAATTGCGCCTTGCGCCTCAGGCTTTGTATGGGGTAGTGAAATTGCGTTGTGCCTTACGCCTTCAACTACACTGAAGACTGGTTCTGCCCTTATTAAAAAAATCATAACTTTTGCTACACAAACTGGAATTGCATGATCCCAGATGTTTTGGAATGCTATGACTTTACTACAATTCTCTAGTTCATTCTTCCAACTTCTCAACCCACAATTCCAGAATTTCACGAGTTTACTGATTACTCAAAAACTGGACTGAACTGAACATAGTTCAATCAAAATTCAGAATCAACTTAACCAGAAGTCCAAATCTAATGAAATTTTAGATTCAATAACTAGACATATACAAGAGCAATACCCCAAAAATTTAGCTCCTAACTCATACTATTCTAGGAGTTATGATTTTCCAAACATCGATCAAAATCAGCCTCTTCAAACACAACATCAGCTACTCCTACATTATTGCGCTGTTTTCAATCGATCGAATGAAGCCCCAAATGTTCTCACTAATAGTAGACATATACAAGTCTACAAGATGCCACATTCCAAATTTCATCACAAAATTTCATACCAATTGAGAGATATAGTTTTTCAAAGTTCACATTCCATCTACTTGGCTGCAGTTTCCCCCACTCAACCAGTCGAGCAAATAAATATTTTAAAAATAGCAAATAAATTTCAAATATTCTAAAATTTGGAATACATGTTGTTAACATATACATCTAACTTTTCCTTTCAGGTTCCAACTCAATTCCTCATAGATATTGATTTACGAATTTTTGAACTCGATTCGCTGATTACCCAAAACTGCCGATTTTCCTTGACTCGCTATTTTGGAAATGAATTTTGTAACCCCCCCAAATAAAATCCGAAAATTCTGAAATAATTTTAGCTTGCTCCTAATATCATCATCAACATCCAGTAAAAATTTGGAGTTGAAATTCTATCATGTGATCAAGATTCAATTTCTCTAACATAACCAAATTCTTAAGCTCAAATTTGCAATTCTACTTCAACTTCACATTCAAGCCAAAATTTTCTAGCAAAGCTATTTCTACTCCATGTTTACTACTAACAAGCATTCAACCAAGCATCTTAATTGCACAATTTAAATAAACATAAATTCAATAAGGAGAAGTTAGAAAACACCCACAAAGTTGATTGAAGAGAGGCTCCTTGCTTTGCTAGCTCCTTCTCTTCTCTTCTTCCTCTCCTCTCCAAAACTCCAAGAACCCACAAGCAAAACAAAAACCCTCTTCTTTCCTTTTTTCATTCCAAGAATAAAATAGTGGAAGAAGATGGAGAGTAGAAGAAGTAGAAGAAGATGGAGGTGGAGATTTTGGGTGAAAATTTGAGATTGGAGATGGAGATTTAGATTTGGCCATGGGGATTTGGGATGGAGTTGCTTGCTGCCGAAATGGAAAAGGAAGGGGAGAGATAGGGTGGGTCGGTGGAAATTGGGGGAAGAAGAGATGGGGTGTATGTCTCTTTTACACATATGTATAGATATATACACACTCCTACTTGTATTAAATATACATACATACACAATAATGTATATATATTTCCAATTCACTTCAATACAATTTAATTACATATGTATACATACAACTTCATATACATATAAATATATACATATACATATACATGTAAAATGCGTACAAATATCCATACATATATATCATATGCAATCCAATCACAATTTACATACATTCATATATGTATATGTACTTCCATATACAAATAAAATATTTATTTGTAGAATATAAGAATGTATTTTATAAAAATACTATTTGTCCCAAAGATTGTCCTGTTAGAACAATCGGAACAATTCTCACAATTTAATTGAGAAGATACCCCGAATATACTTTATCGGGTTCAGAATAACTAATATATCTAAAATTTCTCAATTAAAATCAATTATTATTAGAAAAATACATAATCGCGTGCAATTCTCAACTGTGCACGGATTGCGATGCAAAATAGCTATTGATATTTTGCGGGGTATTACAGTAATTTTTGTATTGATGAGACATATGAAAAAAATATAGGGAGAATAAGAAAGATCTACATATGGTGTTTATAGATCTAGAAAAAGCATATGATAAAGTCTAGAGACAGTATGGCGGGCGTTAAATAATAAAAAAGTAATTATTCGGTATATTGCGGTAATTAAGGATATGTATGAAGGGGCAATGACCACTGGCCACAATTAGAACAACTATAGGAGAGACCATTGATTTTCCTATTACAGTAGGTTTACACTAAGGTTCGGCTTTAAGTCCCTACCTCTTTACTTTGGTTATGGATAAATTAACGCCAAAAATACGAGTTGCCTTTGGTGTATGCTTTTTACCAATGACGTCGTCTTAGTGGACGAGACTAGAGCAGGAATCAATGCTAAATTCGAATGTGAAGAGAAACTTTGGACGCTAGAGGTTTTAGAATAAACATAACTAAAACAGAGTATATGAAGTGTAATTTTAGTGATATTCGGAACACAAATGAAGAAGTGGTGAAGCTTGATGGTCAAGAGATACCTAAGAGAGATCGTTTCTGATATTTAGATTCGATTATACAGAGATGGGGAGATTTGTGAAGATGTGCTAGTGTGAAGATTTGTGGAGATTCGATTATTTAGACATAGGATCCAAGCAGGGTGACTTAAGTAGAGATGTGCTAGTGGTACTTTATGTGACAAACATGTACCTTTGAAGTTGATTTTTTTTTTTTGTAGGACGGCTGTTATACCAATAATGGTGTATGGAGCAGAGTGTTAGGCAACAAAGAACATGTCCAAAAAATGTGTAGAGGAGATGAGGATGCTAAGAAAGATGTATGGTAAAACCAGGAAGGATAAATTAGAAACGGGTATATACGAGACATGGTAAAGGTAGCTAAATTAAGAGAGAACTGTCTTAGGTAATTTGGACCTGTCACTCGTAGACCTAGTAGTGCCCCCGTTAGAAAGAGTGATTTAATAAATATTTAGGGTAGAGTTAGGGGTAAGGGAAGGCCTAAACTTGGGTGGAATCGGTGAGGAAAGATATGATAGCTTGTGGCCTTACAGAAGCTATTGCGCTAAACCGAGCAGAATAGAAACTAGTATTCATGTAGCCGACCCCAACTAGTTGGGAAAAAAAGCTTTGTTGTTGTTGTTGTTGTTGTTGGCGATGTCATAAATTCTCTTTTGTGTTGATGGATATCCTAAAACGTCATGAGAGCGATCACCACTATATCTCCTATATTAAGTCCTTTAAATAAAAATAAAAATAAATTCTTTTGAGTACGCAAGATCTATTAGTGTCGTTGAAACAGATATCTCCTTGACCCCCTCAATTTCTTTGAAAAAAACTTGACCCTTCAGTTATTCTTTCATTGGATTGGGAAAATGAGGGACATATTATAAAAATGCTGTGGAGATATTCGTTAATGAAAGGAAATTATAGGACTTAATCAGTCGCTGCTTACTGGTGCATTTGATTTATTAAGTTTTTAACGTGGAGAAGCTTAGGAGCTGGAAGAGAGTATCCTGAGCAATTGCATGAGTTTGGTTCATTGATAGAGTAGATTCTATAAAACATCGTCATACTCCATCTGGTGAATTGTTTGATATGAAAGGAAATCTTCTATATTTTCGGATGTGAAGGATTATTTCTTGGTCTCGTTCATTCATTAATATCGTTATCATTTTTAGATAATAGTAGATGGAATTTTCAAGGTAAATGATGTCCTTACACAGATATTTGTCCAAATTTATTTATATTTGTATGTACGCATGTGTCAATCCTTCAGTAGGATTTGCTAATTGCAAGTGACAACCCTGATCTAGCACATGATACATCATATTTGTTGCTCTAGATTTCCCATACCATTCTTTTAGCTTTCTCACATATCTAACCTTATTTTTTCAGGACTATATGAATTATAGGAAGTACAAATATTTTAGACTTGATGGATCATCAAGTATTATGGATCGACGTGATATGGTTAGAGATTTTCAACACAGGTAGGTTTTTTATCTTTCTAGATATATTTTTAACAATTTTGACTTGCAGAATTGCTGTTTTAATTATTTTTTCCCAACTCTTTGTGCATGTTGCAGGAATGACATCTTTGTTTTCTTGCTGAGCACAAGAGCTGGTGGTCTTGGTATCAATTTGACTGCTGCCGACACTGTCATTTTTTATGAAAGTGATTGGAATCCTACATTGGATTTGCAAGCAATGGATAGAGCGCACCGGTTGGGTCAAACAAAGGAGGTGAGCTAAATCAGAATCTGACTGGTTTATAGATGTTGATGTTTGATAAAACCTCTAGCTTATTTTATTTCTTCGATTCATTGTTCTTCCATTTATTTGATCTTTTTATTAAACTGTTTGGAAATTGTGATTTAGAGGATTTTTAATACCGACTTCCTGTAGGGTTTTTGAAGTTTCATTATTCAAGTTCTAAATTGCACAACCTGTTAAAGTTCTAATAGTGGCAATCAGGAATGCATGTTCGTGCCTTTTCTTGCCTTCCATTAGTGTCAACCAGGAAAGATGTGCTTATCCTGTATGTAAGAATAATGAAGTATTATTTCTCATGTATATAGAATATAGGTACAATTAACTTAAAATGTGTAGTTTATACTATATAAGACAGAAGCAGCAAAGTGGTTAATGGGGTCTAAGCACCGTCTAAATGTTGTTGAATTTTCATGTTCCAAGTCTGGGAAAATTAAATTTTAGTGTATATAATATATGTGGTTGATAGATGAATCAACTTCGACATTTCTTTTGCTAGTACCATTTAAAATAAAGGCTTTGTTGATATGTCCCCAAACAGTTTTCTAATTCTTGGAAATCCCAAACGAATTGATATTTGGAATTAATCCATGAAATGCTTTGAGGAATTATTTACATCGATTGAGAGATAGTGGGAATCCAGATGAAATGTGTAATAAAGTTAACAAAACCACCATCAAAATTAATAAAACAATTAAATGTTACTTGACTTACAATATATGGTTAGATGTAACTTAAAATGAAGAATTAGCCTGAATATATCCAGTATGATGACTTTCTTTAAAGCCACATACACCTTCCACACTGTACGCAGGAGAATGGTATTTTGAATTAATCCCGTGAAGCTTTGAGGAAATTATTACAGCACATCAATTGAGAGCGGAAATTTAGACACACCGACGCGAAGAAGATTTTGAAAATCTACACTAAAATATCAAGTATTGTGTCTGTTTTTTGTGCCACACGACACGTCTACCAACTGGAAGTGCATGCGCAACATAGGATGCATTGCATATCCGATGAAGGCAGTGCTAGAAGTGACCACTTCAAACACTTAGGTGGGCACGTAAGTTGAAGCAGGGTCCTTCTAGCACTTTTTTTTAGGAGCGAACTGAAGCTGTACAATTAAGGGAACCAAAATTTAAGTACGGGTTTTAGCAGATAACAGTTTTAACCCGAACCACATACCCAAATTATATGGTCTTCTCATAAAAACACTAAAACAGAAAACCTTGGATGAAGGTCCTATATGTGAATGTGAGGGTATGGCCTCTTCAAGGGAAAGTTTTAAGGGACCCATGTGAATGTTCTGTAACATTCATGAATGCAGGACAGGGACAAGGGGCTGAAATGTGTTTAGATTCTAGTCGATTTATGGAGTGGTTGAGTAGTTACACCCGAGAAGGGAAGAGTTCAAGAAGTTTGACAGCATAAGAATTTCAAGCCTGATGAGGCGAGAGCTCTCAAGCTCCCCTAAAATGAAAAAGGAAGTCATACTCAATTTGTATTGGGGGCAGAGAGGAATAAATAATAGTGAGATAAAATAACACTTCTGTTATTCAGCCTCCACACCAGTGTCAACCAATTTGTACGCACGCTTGTAAAACCTCTTGAAAGTTTATCCTTAACTCTTCCAGATAGATATCTATCTATTCATGTGGATGCTTGCGTTTGTTGGTTTTGTATTCTGATTTCCCTTTCCTTGCTTTCTTTCTTTTCGAAAGCACCTTTTAATCCCTTAATGGAGATAATACAATTTGCTTTTAGTAGTTGGAGTCGATTTATAACCCTCGCCAAGTGATGGATCGCTTTTAAAAGCTTTTTCTACAATTGTTGCAATTTCTACATTGCACTAACATAATTCAGTAATATATTGCTCAATTTATATGCTATACAGGTTACAGTTTACCGACTGATTTGCAAGGAGACAGTTGAAGAAAAGATTTTGCAAAGAGCTAGCCAGAAAAATACAGTGCAGCAGCTGGTTATGACTGGGGGTCATGTTCAAGGCGATTTGTTAAAGCCTGAGGACGTTGTTTCTTTACTTCTTGATGATGCCCAGCTGGAGCAGAAACTAAGAGAAGTACCTCTACAGGTGATTATAACTATATTTTGTTTTCCTTCATGATGTGGAATGTTTTGGGATGGTAGATCCTTGTTATTTGTGCTTATAACCGATATATTCAGGAAGATGATTACAATATGCTATTAAAATGGTCCTAATTCCTTACATATGATGGAATTTACAAGACGTAATTAAAATTTATTAATTATTAACAAGAGGCACCTTGATCTCATTTTTCATCAGACCAAGTGTTCTGTACATTATATCATAATCCATAGACAACTCTTTTGCAACCCTAGAAAATTCATTGCATGTTTTATATTCCAATATGATCAAATTGAACTAAGGAAGCCTAACCTCTAGTGTACAATATTTAGGTTAGGTAGCGCTACGCGTTCAGGTTTTTGTTCCACGTACCAAAGCAATCCTCTTTCTTGGTTGCCTTGCACACATGTTCACATACACACTACAATTCGATTGGACTTTTCATGTAATACACCTAAGGTGGTGGACTTACAATTTTCAAAGTAGTGGGCGTGTATATGATTAGTGGGTTATTATGGGCTTATTGATATTGGGTTTTATTGATATTGGGCTTTGTGTAGTATCTAATAGGTTGCATGGCAGTGTGTGAATGGGAGAGTTTAATACCACATTGGATAGAACATAGGGTTGAGAGTTGCTTATATAGTAAAGACCATGATCCCAAGGTGCTTTCTGTACTAGCTAGTTTTTGGGTGTGACTTTATCCTTGTCTAGGGCCCGTGGTAATACCTGGTTGTGACTACGGGAATGACTTGGGGTTCTTAGACTAGTAGCTGGGTGGGCCCGAGGGGTGACATTTCGTCCCTTACCTATCGAGAAACTATATAAATATTTAATTGCTTGTAACACGTAAGAAACTAATTAGTATGTGAACCATTATCTTAGAATGTGTAAACAAACTCCGTTTTTTGGGGTGAATTTGGTTAGGGGGTAGGTTTTGGATTTTCTGGTTAAGTTGGGTTTGTAGTAGTAATAGAATTGATCGATTTTGATCAGTTTTAATAGTTAAAAAAAACTGTCTTTCCCCTGTCTTTTCCCTGTTGAGTGGGTCCGATTCTGGTTCAATCCATCCATAGCTCATATTAATTTTGGACAGGTTGGATCTGGAACTTTTCAATTCTCCGTTACAGCTCATGAAAGAGATCCCAGTCATTACCAAAATATTGTTGTTGCAAACAACAAATTTTCAATGCTCCATATGGTTTTAATAATATGTGTTTGTCCTTTTTGCAGGTTAAGGATCGACAAAAGAAGAAACGTCCACCAAAAGGAATACGAGTAGATGCTGATGGAGCTGTATCACTGGAAGACTTCGAGAACCCCAGAGCACAAGGGGAAGATTATCATCCTAGTGAGCAACACAATGGAATGACTGCTGACAAAAAGGTATACCTGATTTAGTGCTTTATCTTCAAATTAGGTTAGTTAGGCATTATTCAGCTTTTGAAATATAATATGGCCTGACGACTTGGTTTTTAGTGCTTTGACAGTAAATTCTTATCCTTGGTCAAGACAGGATTGGTGGATCCATCTTGTAATTCATGTTTTATTGAGTCAGTTGTATTGCTTAGCGTCATGTTTCAATTATTGACTGAGATGGTATGCTCGAGTCATCTTCAATTTTTTTAGGTTACCCAACTTGACTGTTACCTAAAATCTCGGTACTGAGTACTGACTATACTTAAATTGAATGGGGGAAGAAAGTTCCAAATAGCAAGTAATGAGAACTCTAAATCATAAGTCATATTTTATGATGGAAAATAATCATTGAATGGGGGAGAGGGTGAGAGTGAAAAATTAAATGATGTGTAATCGTAGAATATATTTTTGTAGTATATTCTTAAAAGTGTATCCTTTATAGTTTATTTTTTATAAGTTAATATTCTTATTCTAATAAGTTTAATAAAAATTCATTAATGTACATGTTGTACATTTAAATAGAAAATAAATTATAATATATTGATACAAATTTGACAAGGAATAAGATTGGGCCTTTTGCTTTAAGGTTTTAATTTTTAACTCCTTTTGAAGATTTTTTTTGCTTAATTATTTAAGCTGTTGAAGAAGTTGATAGCAAATAGTCTGACACACCTTTTTGCTGTTAAGGCTGATATTTTGGGCAAGGCCAAAACCAGTATTAAAATTAGAAGGCTGATTCCGAATTCAGCACAACATTTTTTGAATATGTTTAGGATTGTCAATGCTTGTTGCGGAATTTCATGTTTTCACAATTAGTCATCTTTGGGTACCTTTTCAGGTAATTTGTGTTTAATTATTTTTTTCTTACGATGGTATATCTTTCAGAAAAATTCAAAATCTGACGACCAAATCCCTTCCAATCGACGGAAGGCCACGGAGATTGATGGTTCCCAACAGATAGGATATGATGAAGACAATAGCTTCCAACAAAGGCCAACAAGACCGAAAAGGCCGAAGAAGAGTGTAAATGAGAACCTTGAACCTGCATTACTTACCATGGAACATTACCATCTAGCCTCTTATGCTCAGAGCTGATGACTTTGGATTTGGAGTTTCAATCACATATCCTTTCTTTCTGATATTCCAATTGCATGGTAATCGGAGTAAAAGAGAAGCAGCATCAATTGTTCAACTCAACCGGTAAAGTTGCTTGTTGTTTCAATACCCATGCTTTGAGAGGACTATCGAGAAAAATGATCTAAGAATCTGTGCCATGTATGCTCTTGTAATTACAAGAAGAGTAATTATTTTGTAAATGTATAGTATATAATTAAAATATATTGGCAACTAAGATAATGATCTGAAATTGGAGACCAAATATATTATCCTAATACAAAGTTTTAACTCATTCGCCTGCTGATGGAGCTAGTTCCAGTTTCACATGTACACTACTGGTTCCAGTTTCATTGATAGATTCTTGTAAATTGCTCGACAGAGTACTGGCATTGAGTATGGTAGTTTCTATTGTCTTTCGCGAGAAAAAATCCTCTAGACCATGGTCTATGAACCAGTGGGATTATCCATCTCTTGATTAACTATCAAATATGTGGGCATGAACTTTAAAGCAAATCAGGTGGTGTGAACACCCTTTGGTTCTAGACCATGGTCCAGGGAATTTTTCCCCATTTGTTTACTTCTTTTTTACTTTGATTATTTACTACAGGAATTATTTCAGATGGGATGGATTAAGAAGTTTTTCTTATTAGAGACCAGATCTTTATATACATTGTATGCATAAGTTTGGTCAAACGCTTATATTTGAATTTTGAAGATATTTGGCAAAGTCGGGAAAAGATTGGGGTGGGTTGCTTATATGCACTGACTATCGTACTTTGGAAGGACTCATTTTTGGTTGGGTGAACTTCAATTGATTACAAAAATGTCATCAATAGCAGAGATATCAAAATATTTTTGTAGGACTAAACCAAAATATTTTGATATCAAATTATCAAAATATTTATAATCGCAAGAAGATGAATCCTAAGCCAACCGCACAGATAAAAGTAAGTTGTTTTCAGTAGGACTAAACCTCAAATTCATAATGCATGAATAAGGTTGTTTCATCAAGCACAACAGTTCTTTTGGAAGAACATCATTGCCGGTTTGGGATCCCGAGAATACTTGTGTCGGACAACGGCACACAATTCGTAGGAAAAAATTTTCCGAAAGTTTTGCGAGGACTTGGGAATCGAATAGCGGTTCTCAGCCATTGCACATCCTCCAACGAATGGCCAGGCTGAAAATGCCAACCGAAAAATCATCGACGTGCTTAAAAAGCCACTGGACAGCTCTCCCAAGGGCCTCTGGGTCGACGAATTGCCCAGTGTCTTGTGGTCGTATCGAAGGACTAAAAGGATCCCCACCGGTGAATCCCAATTCAATCTTACATTTGGGGCAGAGGCCGTAATTCCCTTAGAAATCGGACTCCCATCGCCCTGGGTCATGGGCTTCAATGAAAATTCTAACTCGTCAGACCTCCGAGCCAATCTAGACCTGGTCGGAGAAATCCGTGAAAGAGCCAACATCAGAAGAGCCATCTACCAACAGAGGATTGAAGGAATTTACAACAAGAGGGTCCGTCTGAGTAACATCGAAGAGGGCGACCTCGTCCCCAGAAAACTTGCCATTTCCCAGTCCACCGCAAGAGGCAAGCTTGCGCACTCACTTGGGAGGGGTCATACAAGGTCTCCAAAGTGGTACGTCATGGCACCTACCGATTAGAAGACCTGGGAGAAAGATGGTTAAGTGGCCCTGGAATGCGGAGTACCTTCTTAAGTTCCAGGGGAAAATCTAAGGGGGCTCGACTGCTGTAATCGGCATGAGACGTCGTGTACTTTTGTAATCGCAATAAATAAAAACATGGAGATTTTTGTGTGAATAAATCAAATGTTTGTGTACGAGAAATTTCCCAATCTCTCACGAATTTCTCCATCTGTCAAGTCCTTGCCGCTCGGCTTGGACTTCGACCACACATGGAGAAACTTCACATCCGCTACGTCCCCACCTCTCGGCCCGGACCGCGAGCACCCCACGAGAGATTTCTCAATCTCTTACGAATTTCTCCATCTGTCAAGTCCTCGCCGCTCGGCTCGGACTTTGACCACACATGGAGAAACTTCACATTCGCTACGTCCCCGCTCGGCCCGAACCGTGAGTACCCACGAGAGATTTCTCAATCTCTCACGAGTTTCTCCATCAGTCAAGTCCTCGTCACTCGGCATGGGCTTCAATCACAAATGGAAAAACTCCACATTTGTTACATCATCGGCCCTCGGCACAATAAGTTAAAAAATTATGAAAAGCTGGCAAGAAGTGAAAACAAGGAGCTCAACATTATGAAAAGCCGTTCTCTTATTCACAACTGCAAATACGTAGAGGGTCATTGATACAAATAGGATTCATTACAATACTCACAACCAACGTAAGACCCCTCAAGCCCTGTCGCACGGTTGTAACAAACTAGTTCAAGCCTGACCGAGCAGCTTGGCTCCCCAACCTTGTCACCAGAATGTCTGGGGGTAGCCAGAGTGGACGCACCCGCCACCGAGCTCTCGGCGTCGCCCGGCCTCACGTGCTCCAATCTTCGACACGGGGAGGAGGCTCCACCCGAGGGGAGAGCACTACCGAAAGAGGCAGATCGTGATCCCGACACCCCCAACATGGCCTTATAACATTGTATCTCTATCTCCTTCTACACGATTACCTCGCGAAGGAACGACTCAGAGGAAGGCCGCTAGGCAGAAGTGCTGGACAGGGAAAATCTGAGACTAGCGCTTCCCAGGTCACGGTCGACCAACACCTTCTTCAAGTGAGCAGCACGCTGAGTTCCTTAGATTTGTTTCTAAAGTAATGAACAGCCGCCTCTCGGTCCCGAGCCTCCTTGCGATACCGTGCCAAGGTAAATTCCAAGAATTTGACCTTGTTCTTGAGGCGTATCACCTCGGCACGATGGGGATCCACCTCAAGCAGGGAGGCCATTTGAGAGAGGTGTATCACATGATGAACATCATACACTTGGACAAATCCAAACAAAGTTCTAAGTCAAAAAGCCTCGGCGGAGATAAAAATCTTCTTGTTATGAATAAAATAACCATAAAAAATGTTGCGGTGTCTAGTCCGCCTTAGGCAAATACATTTCTTTCAAAAAAGAAAAGAAAAAGGAGAAAGAGAAAAGAGCTACTGCTGAGAAGTGCTAACCTCTCCCTCGACGTTAGCATCGACATTAGGGTCGGCTCCGACGACTCTGCCTTCAGCTTCCCCCTCGGCTTAGGCGTCGCCCCCAGGGGTCTTCGGTAGGTCGGGGATGACCATATCATAGTCGAACCCCTCGAGATCCAAGGTCGGGAAGAAGTGCTTGACGCGCCCCAGCACCCGATCGTATACCTCGTTCTGGGCCTCAATGACCATGTCTTGGGCCTTCACTGTGAGCAGCCTTTTCTCCACCTCAAAGGCCTTCTTGAGGGTGACCTCCTTCCTTAGGCACTCGTCGGCCATCGAGGCCAACTCGGCCCGCAGAGCCTGTTCTATCGAGCTAGACGCTTCCAACATTACCTTGAGATCTTTCATCTCTCGCTCGTAACGTTGGCGGTCTTCCTCTCCTGCTTCATCTCGTGGTTATGTAGCCTCATCACTTGAGCGCCAGACAGGGACGCCTACAGCCGAGGGGGAAGCACTTAGAAAAGAAAAGGGCCACGAAAAAGAATTCTCAAAGTTGGTGTTAAAACTTACCTGAACACTCGCGTAAGCCCACCTCATGTAGGCCGACTTGATGGTATCAGTACTCATGTAGTGCCGATCACGCGGTGTGGCCATCTTGTCCACAAACTCGACCGCCACAGGACCCTCTGTCAAGCTGTCCCTTTTACGAACGGCCCAGTCAGGAGCCCAAGGCCGGAGCCCCTCTTCCCCAACCATCTGCTGGGCATCGGCGCAGAGGGGAGGTACCCCCCTACATAACCTCCGTAACCTTTAAGCAACTGGAGCTCGGTCTGGTCAGGGTCTCATGGCTCGACCAAGCCTTTATCTTCTTGGCCGTCGGCTCTGATGGACCCTCAAAAGGCGCTTGGGAAGAAGACTTCATCCGCTTCCCCTTCTAAGAATGCTCGGTCTTTTGCTTCTTGAGCATCGCCCTCCTCTCGGCAATCGACACTGGGTCCATGTCTGCACAAACGCAAAGGAAGGGCAATGAGAACAAAATAAGAATTACGTAAGAAAAGAAAGACATACGAGAAGGGGCGGGGCTCAGTCCGATTCGTGCCATATGACTCTCTATCACCTTTGGCCAACATATCTGTTGCTTTTACAGAAGAGCTCGACGTTTGCCCACTCCTTTTCCGACAGGTCGTTCTTCCTCGGGCCCTTGAAGTTGGGCTTGTAGAAATTCCACGTAGACGAAATTTTCCAAGGCTTGTCGCTCCGCACGACAAAGTACTTCTTCTTCCCCTCCTTTGAATCCGGATGGTCGTGCACGACTTTCCTTCCGGTGCGAGGCGACACGTAGAAAATTCCTTCAAATTCACCGGACGAGCTGACACCTAGCATGGCTCGGAAGATGTTCAACTTCAACGCTACCCCGTTCTCGCAGAGAAGAATGAAGCTCACTATCTGTTTCCAAGAATTCGGGCCATACTGCATCGGACATAGCGAGGCCTAGTTGAGAACCTCTCGGATGAACGGGTGGATCGACAATTGCAGCCCCAGGGTGAACGCGTCCACCAGAAAGATGCAGTACCAAGGCGCTATTTGATCGGTCGGACAAAGGCCAGCGTTGGGGATCATCAACTCATACTCCTTCCCAATAAAGCAGCTTGCACGGATTACTGGCAAGTTGTCCTCTTTCAAAATGGTTGGTGTAGCATCCATCTTAATCTTTACTCGGCCTGGCGATGAAGGTTGCACTCTGTAGCAGACCAAGTCTTCGACGTCGTCCAGATACATCCTAATCGAGGATGGTTGCAGAAGGAAGGGAAGGTTGAGCCTTTGACGGGGGACCGTCTCGTCGGGGCTACTCGGCATGGTCCACTTCATCCTCTTCTTTCGAATTCGGGGAGCCTTCTCGGGGGAAGGTGGATCCAGTGGCTCGAGCACGGGGGCCCTAGACGATGTGTCGACTTCTCCAACCTCCTCCACTTCATCACTAACCACTTTGGCAGAGCCTTCCTGCACTTCATCCTCCTCGTCACTAGACTCTATGACAAATGGCCTTCGAGTGCGGATCGGTTTCACAACGTACACATTCTCATCTCTTTCCCAAGAAGCAGAAGAGTCAGAAAGGCACGTGCCTGTATCCCGACCCGAAGTGGAGGCCGTAGAACTGGACCGAACCCTCGACATATTAAAAATATTAACTTGCAGGAAGTAGTCAGAAAAGATCGTCGGAAAGCTGATCGCTGGTGACAATAAGAACCTAGAGAGAGAAGCTCTGAGATTAAGTGAGAGAAAGCGAAAGTAAAAAATGATGAAGGGGGGTGGGGGATGTATATATAGATCCCTGCGATTCCTCGATTCTTGCAAAGTCTGTGACTCCTCGAATTATGCAAAAATGACATCAGCCGCATACGTGTCACCATCTGAATGGCTCACGCGGGGTAATACTTATCCCAAAAGAAGGGTTTTTACGCAAGTATAATGCCTTCGGAGCTTGCCAAGCACTTCGAGCCAGACGTTGCATTGGCGAAAACATTTTAGATCCCAATCTCCGATGCTCGGTATGGACCTCGAGCACAGGGGTAGCTTTCTCACTCACAAAATGCACTCATAACCTCGACGATCGACGTTGATCTCGAGCACAGGGGTAGCTTTCTTATCCAAAAGCGCTTGGAGCTCGATGCTCGGAGCCGACCATCTAGCCTCTGCGCTCGACGTTGATCTCGAGCACAGGGGTAGCTTTCTCACGAAAATGTCTAGAGCTCGACGCTTGATGCCGACCCCCTAGCCTCGACATTCGACGTTGGTCGCGAGCACAGGAGTATCTTTCTCACCAAAAAGTGCTTGGAGCTCGACGCTCAGAGGTGACCACCTAGCCTCGACACTCGCCATTGATTTCGAGCACATGGGTAGCTTTCTCACTCATGAAATGCGCTCCTAGCCTCGATGCTAGACGTTGATCTCGAGCACAGGGGTAGCTTTCTCACTCACGAAACACGCTCCTACCCTCGACGCTCGACGTTGATCCCGAGCACAGGGGTAGCTTTCTCAACGCGCTCATACCCTCGACGCTCGACGTTGATCTCGAGCACAGGGGTAGCTTTCTCACTCAAAAAATGCGCTCCTAGCCTCGACGCTCGACATTGATCTCGAGCACAGGGGTAGCTTTCTCACCAAAAAGCGCTTGGTGCTCGACGCTCGGAGCCGACCACCTAGTCTCGATGCTTGACGTTGATCTCGAGCACAGGGGTAGCTTTCTCACGAAAATGCATAGAGCTCGACGCTTGATGCATACCCGCTCTCGTCCCGGAATAGTAGAGATCAATCTCACTTCGCATATTATTCTTGTAACACCCGAAGTCCTGCTCAGCTCTGTACGCGTCTATGCCTGCGTACGTATGCTACCAGCATAAAAATAAAACTTAACCACAGCCCCACCACAGGGCACATCCTCACCAAAAAAGAGCTAGCTTAGTAGGTACTCTTGAATCATAGACAAACTTATATAAGTACTCTTACACTTACTCTCACTTCCGATATGGGATTTAATTCCCCCACTTTATCTCTTTCTTCACGTGCATATGCATGCATGCACTCATGCATGCACACACCCACCCTATCGTGCTGCCTACAGCCATGTATGCACTTCATGCAAACTTGGGACTTTTTTCTTTTCTTCCCGTGTACAACACAACCTGCCCTTATGAATTAGGCCCAATATATATATATATATATATATATATATATATATATATATATATATATATATATATATATATATATAAAGTAATCTATTAAGAGCTGGGAAGCTGGCCTCCTTATCGGGAGCTGGAGTTCTCAGCCATCCGATCGATCTTGATCGCGATCGAATGGCTGAGATGGGATCCCGTCTCCATCCTGTTTTGTTGAGGGTAAAATGGTCATTTGGCCAGCAATCAAAATCGAAGAGAGAGCGGGAGTGATCGAAGAGCCAGCATACCAAAAGATAAGGAGAGGGGGCCAAATGACCATTTTACCCTCAAGAAAACAGGATGGAGACGGGATCCCATCTCAGCCATTCGATCGCGATCAAGATCGATCGGATGGCTGAGAACTCCAGCTCCCGATAAGGAGGCCAGCTTCCCAGCTTTTAATAGACTTACTATATATATATATATATATATATATATATATATATATATATATAGAGAGAGAGAGAGAGAGAGAGAGAGAGAGAGTCTAATATGAGATGGTGAGCTCAACTTCTTATCGTGAGATGAAGTTCTCAGCCGTCCGATCTCTTTTGATCGCGATCAAACGGCCCAAATCTGATCCCGCTCATCTGAGGTTATGGTGAGGGGCAAAATCGATATTCTATCTCTCTTTCTTTCTCTTCGAGCTCACGACCTCCTCTACCTCCCGCTCTGTCTCTTTCTTCGTCGACCAAAACCCTACTTCTTATCTCTCCCTTCCGTTCTGTCTCTTTCTTCGTCGAGGAAACCCTACTTCTTGTCTTTGACGTTCTCTCTCTCTTTGACGACAAACCATACTAGGGTTTCGACTGGTTGTCTCTCTCTCTCTTCGTCGAAGAAGGGCATCTGCCGATTTCTCTCTCTCTCTCTTTGAAGAGAAACCTAAATCGCTGTTAGGGTTTCGATTTCTACTCTCTCTCTCTCTTCGACGAGAAACCCAAATCGCGGCTTAGGGTTTCGATTTCCTGAGCGATTCAAAGAGAAACCCTAGTCCCCAAACTGAATCCCTAGATCCGCTGATACTTTCTTCGTTAATCCAGCGAAGCATCGACCTCCTCGCAAAGCTACAATCTTCTTATCAGGTAATCTCAATTTCAAATTATGTTTCCTTTATAATCGTTCATGTTTATTGTTAGATTTTTATCTCGAAAAATATGTATGAATAGAAAATTAGTTGAATAACATCATAATATGGCTAGCAGGGTACAGAAAATAGATTCTGTTATGGTAGCATGGATTAGAAAATAGGAGGGCGTTTGAAGCACCAGTCTCGGTAGACAAAAGTGCACCATTTTTTGGCTTATTGTATCTTGGCTGATTGAAGCATTTTCATGTTGTAACTCGGGTGATTGAACCATTTTCATTAATTAACTTGGCTGATTATGAGATGGTGATTTTACTTGTATACAGCGTGAAGGTAATATTACTTGTATACGGCGTCATTTCATAGTTACATTCTTATCATGCATTTAGGCTTGTGTCACGCTTTCATATTTTATTTATCTTTGTGTTATTTTCTTCAACTGCAACATGTTAGTATAAGTAGGGCAGTAGGACCACACAGGTACGTACGTTATCTATAAGTATCATTGATGGTTATCCAATTCGATGAGTGTGCACTTCCAACCTAGTTTAGTTTCTTTAGTTTTTTTAGTTGTAGCTTGTTTTTTTATGTTTATTATCTCATTTTTCTATGTAGAATGGAGTTTGAAAATGAAGAGTTACTAAGCCAAGATGTTCATACCGGTTGGAGAGACGTTGATGATGCTTATAAACCAATTGTTGGTTTAGTATTTGCAACTTTAGAGTAAGGATATGAATTTTATAAAAAATATGCAAAATTAGCTGGTTTTTCTGTTCGCAAGTCTGCTACAATGGTAGACACTTCTAAAAAGGAGAGGTATTCACAACAATTTGTATGCTCAAAGCAAGATATGCCGATAGATACAGTTGGAGTGAATGTTGCCGATATTGAAGAACCATCTTCTTCAAATGTGATGAAGAGAAGGAGAAGGGCAGTGACTAGAGAAGAGTGTTTGGCTCAAATACGAATTCAAAAGGACGATGATGGGAGATGGTCAATTCGAAGGTTTGTTGAAGAGCACACTCATCCTTGTGTTACACCTAGAAAGCAACAGTTCTTAAGAAGTAATAGAACTGTTTCTGAAGCACAAAAAAGTTTTCTTAGTTCGTTCAAAGAGGCCAACATAAGAACTTTGGAGTTTATGTCCTTCATGGGGATAGAAAATGAGGGTTTCAGTAATATTAATTGTACTAAAAAGGACATTAAGAATTCGTTGCAAAGAGACAAGGATGGGAGGAGAGCTTATGATGTGGATCTATTGATGGAGCACTTGCAAGAGGAAAAGGAGATGAATCCTTCTTTTTGGTTTCATTATAAGGTGGATGAAGACAACAAATTAACCCATGTGTTTTGGGCTGATGCTCTTGCCAGGAAAGCTTATAAGCATTTTGGTGATGTGTTAATTTTTGATACTACATATGACAGACAAGATACAATTAGTCAGGATACAATTCAACCAAGAGAATTAGCCAAAATACAATCAACCTAGATACAATCAGCCATGGTACAATTTAGCCAAGATACGATCAGCCAAATTACAAATCGGCCAAGATACAATTCAGTCAAAATACAATCAGCCTAGATACAATCAGCTAGGATACAATTCAACCAAGACATAATCTGTCAAAATACAAATCAGCTAAGATACAATTCGGCTGAGATACAATTCAGCCAAGAAAAAATCAGCGAAGATACAATTCAGCCAAGTTTATAATCAGCCAAGATATAATACAGGCAAGACACAATTCAGCAAAGATATAATTAGCAAGGATACTATTCGGCCAAGATCCAATTAACCCAAGATACAATCAGCCAAGATACAATTTAGCAAAGGTACAATTTAGCCTAAATACAAGTCTGACAGGATACAATTCAGCCACAATACAATCAGCCAAGATACAATATTGCCAAGATACAATTCCAGCCAACACACAATTCACCCAAAATACAATCAACCAAGATTACAATCAGCCAATATACAACCAGCCAAGATTACAATTCAGCCAAAATTACAATCAGCCAAGATAAAACTCATCCAATATACAGTTTAGCCAATATACAATCAGTCATGATTACAATCAAATGCCTCAGACACAATATTGCCGAACCAGTCAACGAGAACATGCTTGAGATGGTAATGGTTTCCCTAAAAAAAATTAAAACCAATTCAGTTAAATTTGCATTGATGAACAAAAAAGTACTACTAACTACCAAGTCGTAATAATCAACAAAAACATGATTAGAAGTAATCGTAGGCTCAGACTCAGAACACAGTTCTATTTGAAAATGTGCTGTAAATCAAGCAATATTATTGGGCTAGGGCTGCATTTTCATGCCATGCTTGCTAGTTCCAACCGTCCCCCCCCCCTCCCCCCCCACACACACATACACACACACAATAGTAGAGATAGTCTAATATGAGATGGTGAGCATGAAAAATAATCATGGCTGAGTGAAGCATTTTTGCTGATTATATCTTGGCTGATTCAACCACATTTTGGCTAATTGTATCTTGGTTGATTGCACGATGTTTATGTCCTGTTTAAAAAGGAAATGAATAAGACAAGATATATGAAAATGCTTCAGAATCATGCCAGCTACCAGATACATGATACAATTAAGCCAAAATACATCAACAGTGCTTGTAAAATTAAGGGGTGAGGGTGGGAAGACAAACTGAAAGTACTGCTTGTCATAATTGCCTATAACAACACAAAATAAACAGCAAGAAGAAATATTTGAAAGCATTGATACTTCCTGAACACAAAATCATGCATCTTTTTTATGTCCATCATCAGTTTGCCTGGAAACAGTCAAAACATAACGATTAAATTAACAAATTAATCTATTTGGAATTAAACAACAATAATTACAGATATGGGAAACAAAAAATTCAAATCATTTAAGACACTTACCTACAGAATCCACATAAATAAACTAATAAAGATCATGGAATATTTGGATCCTCTTCTGTTATGGGTTTCATTATTGAAAAATTAGTAGAAGCTTGTGACTCATTCAAATTAGAACTACACGAATAATAAGCATAAATTAAAGATAAGATTATATTATATATAACAAAAATTGAAATAAAGCATGTAAGAAAATACGAACATTTTCTTCAAAGGGCAAGTGCGACTGTCATGATTAACAAGCTTCTTGCATAAACGACACTTCCTTAATGGCTTCGCGGCCTTCTCCAAGGCTTTCTCCTTCCCCCCTTTAATTCTCTTCCAACTACCTTTGGTCTTTGCAATATCCGGTACATGAATATTTACTGTTTTAGGTAATGAAGTGCTTCTTACTTGTTATAATTCTTGGGGCATATCTTGTTGCAATTCTGCATTAACACCAACTACTAATGTTTTGGCCTTGTGGCACATATCTTTGGATGAGCGAGCAATCCTCATCAACTTATAGATTTCATTTGATAACTCCACCATATCCAAATCTTGTGGATTGTCGTAGCTACCAATAATTTCTTCACCACCGTCATCATATACAATCTCGGTAGTTACCGAGGCGGTCCACCTCTTTAAGATAAAAGATTGAGGCAGGAAATCAGCAAACTCATTCCTTAATTCCACAAGGATGTGTCTACAAGGAATTCCATCAACTTCTAATTTTCTACAAGTACATGACCCAGCATCGTCCATTCCTTTATAGAACACATCCCTTGTTTTGTCTAATTTTAGTGACTTTCCCATTCTTCTCACAATATAGTGCCGCACACTCCCATTATCATCTTTCATTAAAGAGGCGTAATTCAAGCTTTGAACTAATTCATCTTGAAATACATGAAATTTCTCTCTCGTGTAGACCTCAGACATTTGTGTCTCAATTTCTAAATTTGTTTGCAGCTTTGGTTTTGCATGAAGAGTTGTGTAGTTTGCTGCTAACAGATTTTGTCTTTGTTTCCTTATCACCCTTTCAAACCTCTTAATAAATTCATATAAGAATTTTTACTATTAACATACTTATAGACAAAAGCATTCATACTTTCTGATCTTTGAGTTGTGCGAATTCCAGCAGTGAAAATATGCTTAACATAAGCCGGTATCCATTTTTCACGAAGCTCATAAATATCAGAAAGCCAAGGATTACCTGCTATTTCAATATTTATCAAGTATTAATACTACTAAAAATTAGTCAAACGATAATAAAATTCATGAAAACAAGGATTACCTGCAATTTGCAAATTACCGTTCATAACTTCATTCCATCTCATCTCAAATTCTTCCTGCGTCTCTGAATCCCAAACGCAACTGTGGAATGGAATTCTAAAATCACTATTAAGGCCCGGACCACCAAGCATATCGGGAAGCTTTTTAAGAATGTGCCACATATAAAGCCTGTGGTTGGAACTAGAAAAACACATTCGAATTGCATTTTCCATTGCAGGATCTTGATCTGTAATAATAACTTTAGGTGGAGGCCCACACATTGTTTCACCCCATTTTTCAAACAACAAAAGAAACGACTCGGCCATTTCTTTATTTATGAAAGTTGCACCAAAATTGACAGATTGACCACGGTGATTAACTCAAGTAAATGGAGCAAAAATCAATTTGTACTGATTTGTGTCATATGTAGTATAAAAAATTAACACAGCACCAAAATGCTTATAAGCTTTCCTAGCAAGAGCATCAGCCCAAAACACATGGGTTAATTTGTTGTCTTCATCCACCTTATAATGAAAACGAAAAGAAGGATTCATCTCCTTTTCCTCTTGCAAGTGCTCCATCAATAGATCCACATCATAAGCTCTCCTCCTATCCTTGTCTCTTTGCAACGAATTCCTAATGTCATTTTCAGTACAATTAATATTACTGAAACCCTCATTTTCTATCTCCATGAGGGACATAAACTCCGAGGTTCTTATGTTGGCATCTTTGAATTAACTAAGAAAACTTTTTTGTGCTTCGGAAACAGTTCTATTACTTCTTAAGAACTGTTGCTTTCTAGGTGTAACACAAGGATGAGTGTGCTCTTCAACAAACCTTCGAATTGACCATCTCCCCTCATCGTCCTTTTGAATTCGTATTTGAGCCAAACACTCTTCTCTTGTCACAGCCCTTCTCTTTCTCTTCATCACATTTGAAGAAGATGGTTCTTCAATATCGGCAACATTCACTCCAACTGTATCTATCGGCATACCTTACTTTGAGCATACAAATTGTTGTGAATACCTCTCCTTTGTGGAAGTGTCTACCATTGTAGCAGACTTGCGAACAGAAAAACCAACTAATTTTGTATATTTTTTTATAAAATTCATATCCTTCCTCTAAAGTTACAAATACTAAACCAACAATTGGTTTAGAAGCATCATCAACGTCTCTCCAACCGGTATGAACATCTTGGCTTAGTAACTCTTCATTTTCAAACTCCATTCTACATAGAAAAATGAGATAATAAACATAAAAAAATAAGCTACAACTAAAAAAACTAAAGAAATCAAACTAGGTTGGAAGTGCACACTCATCGAATTGGATAACCATTAATGATACTTATAGATAACGTATGTACCTGTGTGGTCCTACTGTCCAACTTATACTAACATGTTGCAGTTGAAGAAAATAATACAAAGAAAAATAAAAATGAAAGCGTGACACAAGCCTAAATGCATGATAAGAATGTAACTATGAAATGGATTGTAACTATGAAATGACGCCGTATACAAGTAATATTACCTTTACACCGTATACAAGTAAAATCACCATCTCATAATCAGCCAAGTTAATTAATGAAAATGGTTCAATCACCCGAGTTACAACATGAAAATGCTTCAATCAGCCAAGATACAATAAGCCAAAAAATGGTGCACTTTTGTCTGCCAAGACTGGTGCTTCAAACGCCCTCCTATTTTCTAATCCATGCTACCATAACAGAATCTATTTTCTATACCCTGCTAGCCATATTATGATGTTCTTCAACTAATTTCCTATTCATACATATTTTTCGAGATAAAAATCTAACAATAAACATGAATGATTATAAAGGAAACATAATTTGAAATTGAGATTACCTGATAAGAAAATTGTAGCTTTGCGAGGAGGTCGATGCTTTGCTGGATTAACGAAGAAAGTATCAGCGGATCTAGGGATTCGATTTGGGGACTAGGGCTTCTCTTCGAATCGCTCAGGAAATCGAAACCCTAAGCCGCGATTTAGGTTTCTCGTCGAAGAGAGAGAGTAGAAATCGAAACCCTAACAGCGATTTGGGTTTGTCTTCAAAGAGAGAGAGAGAGAAATCGGCAGATGCCCTTCTTCGACGAAGAGAGAGAGAGAGACAACCAGTCGAAACCCTAGTATGGTTTGTCGTCGAAGAGAGAGAGAACGTCAAAGACAAGAAGTAGGGTTTCCTCGACGAAGAAAGAGACAGAACGGGAGGGAGAGATAAGAAGTAGGGTTTTGGTCAACGAAGAAAGAGACAGAGCGGGAGGTAGAGGAGGTCGTGAGCTCGACGAGAAAGAAAGAGAGATAGAATATCGATTTTGCCCCTCACCATAACCTCAGATGAGCAGGATCAGATTTGAGCCGTTTGATCGCGATCAAACGAGATCGGACGGCTGAGAACTTCATCTCACGATAAGAAGTTGAGCTCACCATCTCATATTAGACTATATATATATATATATATATATATATATATACAGTCAATTATGAGATGGTGAGAAGAAGCGCTTATCGTGAGCAAAAGATCACAGCCATTAGATCTCAATCCAACGACTGAGATCTTCTCCACCCACTCTCATGAGATCTGTCTTTTCATTGAGGGCATTTTGGGGATATCAAAACCCGTCTTCCTCTCTCACACTCGTTCCTCTCATTCCCAATCTCAGACTCAGAAACCCCCAATTGAAAACCCTTGCTCGTTCTCAAACTCGCCCCCAAATCGAAAACCCTAGCTCGTCTCCATCGAACTCCCCAAACCCCGATGCTCCGCCCCTTCGATTCTTTGAACTCGCCACACTAAACCCACCCCGACGCTCCTCCTGACACTCTGCTTATCGCTGTCGTACTCCCCCAAATCGAAGACCCCCCATATCGTAGTGGGTTTGGCTTATGCTTAAAGGACGCAGTCCTCGACACCCAAGTCCACACCTTTTAACTTCCCTTCCCCTCTCGCTTTTAAACCCTACCCTAAATCGAACTCCCCCAAACTCTCAGGTATTGAATCCTAACCTTAGTTTTATTGGGTTCATGAATTTGTGCTCTTGGTTCTTATTTTTGTATTGTTATTTAGAATTTCATGAATTAGGTGATTTAGAGATCTTATTTATATTGTGAGAGATATTTCTGGAAAAAATCCAAAAAAAGTCAAATTTCTCATTCTTCAAATCCAAACACCCCCTATGTAAATTTCATCCGAGTTTATACATTTGTACATTTTTTTATAGGAGTGCACACAGTGGGAATCACACACTGCTTGTTCCTCTCTGATCGCCTCTACAACTTCAAAAGCAGTAGATCTGATATCACAATGAAAACCCTTTTCGTGGACTTCTTTTAAGGATAAGGTGCCTACAACATGCGAATGTCGATAATACAGTGAATCTTGACCAGAACTGTCGACATTCGTATTTTGTGGGCACCCTAGCTTTAAAAGAAGTCCACGAAAAGAGATTTCATTGTGGGATCATATGTCTCAGTGCTGTTGAAGTTGTAGAGGTGATCAGAGAAGAACAAGCAGTCTGTGATTCCCACTGTGTGGACTCCTGTAAAAAAATGTACAAATGTATAAACTCGGTTGAAATTTCCATAGGGGGAGTTTGGATTTGAAGTTTAAAGATAAATTTGTTTTTTTTTTTGGATTTTTCCCAGAAATTGCACTCACAATTCTAAATAAGATCTCTAAATCACTTAATTCATGAAATTCTAAATAACAATACAAAAATAAGAACCAAGTTCACAAATTCATGAACCCAATAAAACTAGGGTTAGGATTAAACACCTGAGATTTTGGGGGAAGTTCTATTTGGGGTAGGGTTTAGAAGTGAGAGGGGAGGGGAAGGGGGGGGGGACTTGGGTCTCGAGGACTGAGGGCATCAAGTGTCAGCCAAACCCACTGCGGTATGGAGAGTCTTCGATTTGGGGGAGTTTGATGGCGACGAGCAGAGTGTCGGGAGGAGCATTGGGGTGGGTTTAGAGATGCTGGTTCGAAGAATAGATGGGGAGGAGCATTGGGGTTTGGGGGAGTTTGATGGCGACGAGCTAGGGTTTTCGATTTTGGGGCGAGTTTGAGAATGAGCTAGGGTTTTCGATTTGGGGTTTCTGAATTTGAGATGGGGAATGAGAGGAATGAGCATGAGAGAGGAATGAGCATGATATGGGTTTCGAAATCCCTAAAATGCCCTCAACGAAAAGACAGCTTTCCAGAGAGTTGGTGGAGACGATCTCAGCCGTTGGATCGAGATCCGATGGCTGTGATATTTTGCTCACGATAAGAGCTTCTTCTCACCATCTCATAATAGACTCTCTCTCTCTCTCTCTCTCTCTCTCTCTATATATATATATATATATATATATATATATTCTAGGGTCTTACATTCACCCCTCCTTAAGACTTAGGTAGTGTTCTTTTTCTCCTCTTATAAGAGATTTACCTCTTGCAAGAGGTGGTCCACCTCTTACAAGAATTTTTTTAACGTTCTTTTTTTACCTCTTATAAGACATTTTTTCCAAAATTTCTTATAAGCCTAAAAGACTTCTAGTAGCCTCTTTCAAATTCTTATAAGACTTCTATCACTTAAAAAGTTTACATTATAATTGTTATTAATTAAACTAGTTTATATATTAGTCTATAGTAGCCCGGAATATGCTATCCTAGAAAAAGTGTAATCATATACGTAGTTGACTGCAATATGCTATCCTAGAAAAAGTGTGGGAATTCATTCTTCACAATCTCGAACAAGTATGTTAGGGATGCTGTCGAAACACTGATTTATTTAAAGATATATATATTTACGTCCAGTAAGTACTTTTTCAAAAAACCCCTTCACACTATTGAAAATTTTATATATGTTAGGGATGCCCGGCCGGCCCCCCCCCCCGGGAATTTTCAAAAAAACCCTTCACACTATTGAAAATTTTATATATCCTTCAAAAAAATTTATAATTTAACCCCCATGAAAACTAAATTTTATTGTTTGGCCCTCCTAAAAATTATGAAAAATTTCTATATTTTTACATGTAATCATAGAATTTTACCTTGGCCCTCCCAGTAAAATTGTTCTGGCTTCGCCCCTGGGCTAGTTGATTTGTCCTGTTATGATGCCACCATGTTCAAATCCTGCAGCCGACCAGGTTTTTTTAAAATTTTTTTTTATTACAGCTAAGGGAGAATTTATATTAGCCCACTGACCTTAAATTTTTTTAAAATCCAACATCTTTGAAACAAATTATTTATATTTATACATACTAATTTTCATACTAATTAAAAGTCTATAGTAGCCCGGAATTATAATTGATGATTTACACTGATTTGTGAATTTAACTTGCCATTCAACTAGTTTATATATTAGTAATCTGAACTTATCTTTTCTTGTCCTTCATCTCACTATTTTTATACTTTGGGGTAATATAGACTTTGCGGTAATAGAGGCTCTTGTAAGTGGTGAAAAGAGAACACAAATCTCTTATAAGAGGTTCTTATAAGAGGTTATTTTTATATAAAAAGAACCCCTCAAAAAGAGGCTCTTACTGTAAATCTCTTATAAGAGGCAAAAAAAAGAATAGTACCTTAGCCTTCTCGTTAAGCTTGGAACACACAATCTAATACAATACATCCTTTCTAGCTGATGCGGAGTTGAGTACCCTGATTCTGCTAGCGTACTATCCTCAGCTCCATCTCAGGCATACATCTTAACAACTCTTACCCACCGTCGGTATCAAAATTCTTCTCTGGTACCATTTGTAATGCCCCGAGCCCTGCTCAACTCAGTATGCGTACTACCAGTCTAAAAACAAAACCTAACCATTGCCCCACCACAGAGCACAGCGTCACCAAAAGAGCTAGCTTAGTAAATACTCTTGGATCATAGGCAAACTTATATAAATACTCCTACACTTACTCTCACTTCCGAGATTTGATTCACCCACTTTCTCTCTTTCTTCTCTCTCTATTCACGTGGATAGTCTTGCATGCACTCATGCATGCACACATCGACCCTCTCACGTGCTGCCAACAACCATGCATGCACTTCATGCAAAGATGAGCTTTTTATCTTTTATTCTTGTGCACAACACAACCCAGGCCTCCTCTTATGCACTAGGACCAATATATATATATATAGGAAAATCTTCCATTGTGCACCACCCCTTCGTGTGCACTCGGCCTTCCCGCCTTCGTAACGACGATCCGAACCGTTCACATTGATCTACACATCTAAATTAGTCAAAATATGTAAATTCAAATCATTTGAAATTCATTTGCTCATCCATCACGTGACAATAAAAAACAATGATTTTTCAGCCATACAATTTTGTAACACTTCAATGGATGGGCAAATGAATTTCAAATGATTTGAATTTACATATTTAGACTAATTTAGATGTGTAGATCAATATGAACGGTTCGGATCGTCGTTACGAAGGCGGAAAGGCCGAGTGCACACGCCGTGTGCACCGTAGGTGGTGCACAACGGAAGACTTCCATATATATATAGGAAAATGCTAAAATGAGATGGTGAGATGGGTGAGATGAAGATGTATTCCATATGTACATCGAACTAGTTGTTTCGGAGTTAATGAGTTGTAGGAGTAATTCCGAATGGTGAGCTGCTCCGCACTTGCTTATTTGCAAGTGGTTAAAGCGGCATCGAACCAAGTGTTGGACTCTAAATTTGTTATTTGGGGGTTTCAACGAGTTGTAGGAACAATTCCGATTGGTGAGCTGCTCTGCACCTGCTTATTTACAAGCGGCTAAAGTGGCATCGAACCAAGTGTTGGACTCCAAACTCGTCTTTTGAGCCTAGCAAGTTGTGGGAGCAGCCCTGTGGTACAAGCTGGACTCCGAACTTACCGTTTAACGAGTCATAGATGTGACTCAGAGAGATAGACATGAGGCCAATGCAATAATTTTCAAAAGAAAAAAGCCAAGTTTTATTGAATCAAACTAAGTGGCTGCTTCAATGGTGCGAGTCTTTATTACATGCTTTGGCATATCGCTAGTGGCGGCCTTATTGAAAACTGAAAACTTATTTCTACGAGAGAGTGTCAGGCACCCTCGTGGTACTTCATTTTATGCTCAGTATTCCAAGTCTGCCTTCCTCGAAGAGGGGGATCTCCTTGAGTTCATTAATTTGTTCGGGAATGACTTGACTGTTCTGTTGGGGGAGTTCTAAAGCATCAAGTGGGAGGACCGAGCCCCCCATTGTGGTTGTGTAGCACCTCCGAGCTGTCTCTTGGTTTTCTTGGACTTCTACTCCTGCAGAGATTGGAAACTTCATTTTCATGTGAAAGGCTGAGGGTACACCATGAAGTACTGTTAGGCCTGGTCGGCCCAGGATAGCATTGTAAGCAGCATTCACATCGACGACCATGAAGTCCATTGCCTCTTTCCAGGTAGTCGGGGTTTTTCCTGCGGTCACATCAAGAGTGACTATTCCTTCAATTGTGACCGGAACCCCAGAGAACTCGTGGAGTGTGTATCTGGCATGCTTGAGACGATCTCGAGAAAGTTTGAGGCCTTAGATGGATTTCAGGAAGAGATATTGACGGAACTAACATTGTCGACCAGGATTCGGTGCACCTCGTTGTTACCCATGTAGAGACTAATTACGAGCGCATCACAGTGAGGCGTTCGGATGCCTTCCAGGTCTTTGTATGAGAATGTCACCAAGACCCCAGGGTTCTTGGCCGGGGGAAAGTTCTGGACCGAACTCACCTCTCGGATGAAGGCCTTTTAGGAGGAGTTTGATTCTCCCCCATTGGACCTCCATGGATAAGATGGAGGATGGCCCCAGGTTTGGAGTCTTGGAACTCGGCGGGCCTTTCGGTTCGTTTGTTGGCTTCTCGGGGTGGAGGATCGGTCCGTCCTTTCTGACGAACTTGGTCAGGTGTCCCCGCTGTATGAGTTCTTCGATCTCCTCCTTGAGGGCCCGACAATCATCCGTGTCGTGGCCGTGGTCCCTATGAAAGCGATACCACTTTTCTGTTCCTCCTCTTTGCTGGAGTATTCATTCTAGGAGGAGTGCGGAGTAGCCATTCCTTATCTACCTCCATAAGAACTGCTGATATACTAGCATTGGGGGGGCGGGGGTGAACTTCTCAAAATGAGGAGCTGGGCGGTGCTAGCCATTGGCATCTTTCTGGAATTTCTGGGACCCTTCTTCGCTTGTATTCTTCTGTTTGTTCCCGGAAGATGACTCTTCTCGACTGGGGGGGTTGAGAGCCTCTTCCGCTCGGATGTACTTCACTCCTAAGCAGGAGTTCCGAGAAGTCCCTAAAAGGCTTCTTGGCAAGGGACACCTTAAGGTCAGCGTTATTGACGTTGTGTCCGAATGCTACAGTGGCTACTGATTGGTTAAGACAGGCAATAGACCGGGTTTCGGCAGTAAAGTGCTGAACATAATCTCTTGGCATTCACCTTTTCTTTGGCTGAGGGCTAGCAAAGATGCACTTATTTTCTCGGCTTCGCGACTTCTAACGAATTGGGTGAGGAAGAGCTCCTCAAACTGGTCAAATGAGATGATGGAGGCTGGGGATAGACGAGAGTAACACTCTTGCGCTGGTCCCTTCATCGTTGCTGGGAAGGGCTTGCAGAGGAGCGCATCCGAGGCTTAATGAATCATCATGAGAGTTTTAAAACTCTCGATATGATCGCCTGGGTCTGACTCCCCATTGTAGGATTCAAAGCGGGGCGGCTTAAAGGTTTCGGGGACTGGAGCTTCCATGATGGCCCGGGAAAAGGGGGTCTGCTTGGGCGGAACTTATTGGTATGTTGTTCTTCTTTGAGATTGATATTTCTGAGGCGCATCTCTATCTCTCGAAGGCGACGGTGAACCGAGTCGTTCCTCTGGTCGGATCTAGTCAAACCTCGGGACACTCCTTCATGAGTTGTGGCATGGCGAAGGCTGTGCGCTTGTCGGTCGTGACTTGGGACGATGTTAAGTGCTCGCAGGATGTCATCTTGGAAGTTTCGGAATTCTGCCTGGGTGACTGTTGCCCCTCCATTATAGCGAACCCTGGGTGGTGATCGGCTTAACAACGGTGTGGCTCCTTCGTTGTCGATGGGGAGGAGACCCCCTTTTGCACCCTTGGGGAGGCGGACCTTCTGGATCTCGGCTTTCCGAGAGAAGGTCTCCTCTAACTTTTCTGGCGTTCTGGATGAGGGACCTCGTCACGGGCTTCTCTCATTCAAGCAGATTCGGAGGTCGATCCCTTGTTGGCAGTTGATGATGATTTGACAGATGTCTCTTGACTCCTGAGGACCTCGCGTGGCCATCGAATCGGTGGAAGGATTGTGGACCGATATATGGTCATGAAGAGGATGTTGTTCTTGATGACTTCGGCGGGAGCCCCTCTGGGCATAGGGCGAGCCTGTTGGGGAGGCGGCTGCTCAGGTAGAGGCTGTTGAACTTGTTGAGGGGGGGGGGGATATCCTCAAGTGGAGGAGGTGGAGGAAGAGGGGTGGCTCTTCGGCCGGCCGCCGCCGCCTTCCCTTTTCCCTTCAGAGGCATGGCTGAAAACTACTTTCACTAGTGAAATATGGTCGGATTACTTTTTCTGTTTTCCATAGATGGCGCCAATCTATTGCTACTAATTTTGATGTGAGAGCAAACAGATAATATGTGAATTCTTCTAGAAACAATAAAAGCAGACCTGCTGTCTTCTTGCCGGTGTTAATCGTTTCTTGACGCTGTTGCCGACCTGCAAAAAAGTTCGAAATACCGGGATTGTTCCCGGCGACGAACCCTCCGACGCTCAAGTCAGTAATCAAGAAGATTATGAAAAAGCTTTTCTGGAGAAAATACTGATTACTTTTCTTGTGGTGGGGGTAGAGGGTATTTATAGTCGCCTCTGGAAACAGTTTCGAGATAATTATTTATCTCTACTTCCCGGTGTTTTTGGATAAGAAACAGAGTTTAAATCGTTTCTTGATAAGAGATTTGGTTTAAACCGTATCTTAGAAATAATCATGAATTTGAGTTACTCTTTAAATGTCCTGAGTTTGTTCATAATAGGCTGTCACCCTGACCCAGTGAGACAAACCCGTTTTTGAGTTATTTGCTTGGAAAAGACCCAGTTCTCATTTTTGGACCTGTTTACAGGTAAAATTACTATTTTACCCCTGATAGCTTTAAGATTCGTGCCCGATTTGAATGGTCCCGATTTAGTTCTATTTTTACCCTTATCAATAGTTTATAAGAAATAAATTGAGCTGGGGAGAAAGCTAAAGAGACAGATGGTCCTAAATTATATTGTACCGGTAAAATTAAAAATAGAAATAAAGTATGAATTTTTGTAGATAAAAAATTCAAAGGAGATGTAGTAGATGCTAATAGGAAATGCGATAGAATAATACAGATTCAATTTGTAATTTGTATCACTCATAATTAATATCATTAGTGCGTATGCACCCCAAGTAGGATTAGATGCACAAGCTAAAAATAAAATTTGGGAAGATACGGATGAAATAATTCAAGGAGTATTCTTAAATGAGAAATTATTTATAGAAAGAGATTTCAAATAACATGTAATAGAACATAATGTAAGATATGAGAGGGTGCATGGAGGACATGAATTTGGACATGAGAGGAGAGGTGCTATTAGATTTTGCCGCTTCGTATAATCTTATACCCGCAAATACTTATTTTAGGAAGAGGAAAGAACATTTAATAATCTTTCAAAGTGGGATCAAATATGAGCTAAATTGAATTTTTTCATTTCTAGAAAGGTGGATCGCTTCACATATTGATATGGCTAAAAATAGAACCAAATCGGGACCGTTCAAATCAGGCACGAATCTTGAAGCTCCCACGGGTAAAACAGTAATTTCCACCATCCGAAATGGGAACTGGGTTTTTTCCAAGCCCAATAACCTAAAAATGGGTCTGTCCTACTGGGTAAGGGTGCGGCCTATTACAAACCAACCCAGGTCATTTAGAGAGTAATTCAAATTTATGATTATCTCAAAGAGACGGTTTGAACCAAATCTCTTATCATGAAACGATTTAAACTCGGTTTCTTATCTAAAAACACCGGAAAGTAGAGATAAATAATTATCTTGAAACTTTTTCAAAAGACAACTATAAATACCCTTCTACCCCCACCACAAAAAAGGTAATCAGTATTTTCTCTACAAAAGCTCTTTTCATAATCTTCTTGATTACTTGAGCATTGGAGGGTTTTGTCACCAGGAACAATCCCGGTGTTTCGAACTTTTTTGCAGGTCAGCAGCAACGTCAAGAAACGGTTAACACCGGCAAGAAGTCAACAGGTTTGCATTTACTGTTTCTAGAAGAATCTACATATCATCTGTTTGCTCCCACACCGAAATTAGCAGCAATAGATTGACATCGTATGTGGGAAACAGGAAAAACAATCCAACCATATTTCACCGGTGAAAGTAGTTTCCAGCCATACCTTCGAAGGGAAAAGGGAAGGTGGCGGCGTCCAGCCGAAGAGCCACCCCTCTTCCTCCACCTCCACTTGAGAATATCCCCATCAACAAGATCGACAAAGTTCAACAGCTTCAATCTGAGCAGCCGCCTCCCTAACAGGCTCGCCCTATGCGTACAGGGGCTGCACCGAGGGGCTCCCGTCGAAGCCGTCAAGAACAGCATCCTCTTCATGACCATATCTCGGTCCACAATCCTTCCACCGATTCGATGGCCTTGCGAGGTCCTCAGGGGTCAAGAGACCTTCGTCAAATCATTGTCAACCGCCAACAAGGGATCGACCTCCGAACCCGCTTGAATGAGTGACGAGCCCATGACGAGGTTCCTCATCCAGAACGCCAGAGAAGTCAGAGCTTCCGTTCTCCCCGAAGGCCAAGATCCAGAAGTTCTGCCTCCCCAAGGGGGCGAAAGGGGGTCTCTGTTCACCGTTGCCTTCGAGAGATAGAGATACGCCTCAATAATATCAATCCGAAGAAGAACAACAGACCTATAAGTTTCACCCAAGCAGACCCCCCATTTCCAAGGCCATCATGGAACCTCCAGTCCTCGAAACCTTTTAGCCACCCTGCTTTGAATCCTACAATGGGGAGTCAGACCCGGCCAATCATATCGAGAGTTTTCAAACTCTCATGATGATTCATCAAGCCTCGGATGCGCTCTTCTGCAAGGCCTTCCCAATCACGTTGAAGGGACCAACGCGAGAGTGGTACTCCCGTCTATCCCCAACCTCCATATTCTCATTTGACCAGTTTGAGGTGCTCTTCCTCACCCACTTTGTTAGCAGTTGCCGAGCTGAGAAAACAAGTGCATCTTTGCTAGCCTTCAGCGAAAGAAAGGGTGAACGCCTAAGAGGTTATGTTCGGTGCTTTATCGCCGAAGCCCGGTCTATTGCCTCTCTCATCAATAGTCTCTGCAGCATTCAGGCACAACGTAACTAATGCCGACCTCAAGGCGTCCCTTACCAAGAAGCCTACTCGGGACTTCTCAGAACTCCTGCTTAGGAGTGAGAAGTACATCCGAGCGGAAAAGGCTCTCAACCTCCCCAGTCGAGAGGAGTCATCTTCCGGGAACAAACAGAGCAAAGGGTCCTAGAAATTTCAGAAAGATAACAAGGGTCAGCGCCGCCCAGCTCCTCGTTTTGTGAAGTTCACCCCCCTCAATTCTAGTATATTAGCATTTATTATGGAGGTGGATAAGGAAGGGGTACTCCGCGCCCCCTAGAATGAACACTCCAGCAAAGAGGAGGAACATAGAAAAGTGGTGCCGCTATCATAGGGACCACGACCATGACCACGACACAAATGATAGTTGGGCTCTCAAGGAGGAGATCGAAGAACTCATACAGTGGGGACACCTGGCCAAGTTCGTCAGGAAGGACGGGGCCAATCCTCCACCTCGAGGAGCCAACAAGAGAACCGAAAAGCTCGCCGAGTTCCAAAACTCCGAACCTGGGGCCACCTCCACCTTATCCATGGAGGTCCAATGGGGGGAGAATCAAACTCCTCCCGAAAGGCCTTCATCCAAGAGGTGAGTTCGGTTTAGAACTTTCCCCCGGCCAAGAACCCTGTGGTCTCGGTGACATTCTTAGACAAAGACCTGGAAGGCATCCGAACGCCCCACTGTGACGCACTCGTAATTAGTCTCCATATGGCCAACCACGAGGTGCATCGAATCCTGGTCGACAGTCGCACTTTCGTCAATATCCTCTTCCTGGAAGCCTTCCGAGGCCTCAAACTTTCTCGAGATCGTCTCAAGCCTGCCGGATACACACTCCACGGGTTCTTTGTGGTTCCGGTCCCAATTGAAGGAATAGTCACCCTTGATGTGACCGCAGGAAAAACCTCGACTACCCAGACAAAGGCAATGAACTTCTTGGTCGTCGATGTGAAGGCCGCTTACAATGCTATCCTCGGCCGCCCAGACCTAGCAGTACTTCATGTCGTACCCTCAGTCTTTCCCATGAAAATGGAGTTTCTAACCTCTGCTGGAGTAGAAGTCAAAGAAAACCAAGATACAGCTCGGAGGTGCTACATACACAACCACAATGGGGGGCTCGGTCCTCCCACTTGAAACATTAGAGCTCCCCCAACGGAACAGTCAAGTCATTCCCGAGCTAGTTAATGAACTCAAGGAGATTCCCCTCTTTGGGGAAGGCGGACTTGGAATATTGAGCATCAAATAAAGTATCACGAGGGTGCCTAACACCCTCTCATAAAAATAGGTTTTCATTTCAATAAGGCCGCCTCTAGTGATATGGCCAAAGTATGTAATAAAGGCTTGCACCATTGAAACGGCCACTTGGTTTGTTTTAATAAAACTTAGCTTCTTTCTATTGAAAATTATTGCATTTGCCTCATGTCTATCTCTCTGAGTCACATCTACGACTCGTTAAACGGTAAGTTCGGAGTCCAGCTGCCCCACAGGACTGCTCCTACAACTTGCTAGGCTCAAAAGATGAGTTTGGAGTCCAGCACTTGGTTCGATGCCGCTTTAGCCGCTTGTAAATAAGTAAGTGCATAGCAGCTCACCATTCGGAATTGCTCTTACAATTCGTTGAAACCCCCAAACAACAAGTTCGGAGTCTAACACTTGGTTCGACGCCACTTTAGCTGCTTGGAAACAAGCAAGTACGGAGCAGCTCACCATTCGGAATTGCTCGTACAACTCGTTGAAACCCCCAAACAACAAGTGTGGAGTCCCAACACTTGGTTCGACTCCGCTTTGGCCGCTTCCAAATAAGCAAGTGCAGAGCAGCTCACCATTCGAAATTGCTCCTACAACTCGTTGATAACTCCAAAACAACTAGCTCGAAGTTCACAATCATGATTTGAAATTGCCCTCACAGCATGCAAGTATGCAGTTTTGGGACTCAAAACGACCATTCATACTACCACTACTGGTTAAATTTTGCAACATGCAAGTTCGAAGACCAGCTCTTTCCCATTGCTATCTTCAAAGTTTTACTCGAACTAGGGCCTAGCTCGCCCCTGGAGATGCCCCCTTGGCTAGACAACTCTCATCAATGAGTTCCGCGCTTAGCTCCTCTTCCAAGCCACACCAGCAACCCCCTAACTCCATGCGATGGTGCTGGAGCCCCGCTCTTCCGATGAGCTTCTCCTGCAACTAGTGCAACTTCAAGCATTGGATATGACGTCAATCCCCCCAACGGGTTTCTTCTACAAATTTGTCGGGCTCAAACGTCAAGTTCGGAGCTCAACTGTCCCCTAGAGTTGCTCCTCAAGCTCGCCTCCCGAACGACTCTCTCCTAGAGTCTGGTGATGCTCTTCGCTCTGCTCACCTCCCGAGAGACCTTCTTCCAAGCAAATTCGGAGCACAACTCACCCATAGAGTTGCTTCTCATACTTGTCTCTCCGAACGGCTCTCTCCTAAAGCCTAGTGATGCTCTTCGCTTCGCTCGCCTCCTGAGCAGCCTTCTTCAAGGCGAATTCGGAGCGGAACTACCCCTAGAGTTGCTCTTCAAACTTGCCTTCCGAACGGCTCTCTCCTAGAACCTGGTGATGCTCTTCGTCCCGCTCGCCTCTAGAGCGATCTTAATCTAAACGAGTTCGGATCTCAACTCACCCCTATAGTTTCTCCTCAAACTTGCCTCCCAAATGGCTCTCTCTTAGAGCGTGGTGATGCTCTTCGCTCCACTCGCGTCCTGAACGCCATTTTTCCAAGAGTTTGGAGCCTAACTCATTGAGAGACGCACCCTAAAACTTGCCTCCAAGAATGGATCTCCCCAAGAGTCATACAAAGCTCTTCTCAAACTTCATGGAGGCAAAGATATTGCGGGCCTATTTTGACTATGAAAAAGGATGATTCTAAATCTCGATCGCGATCAGAGATTGAGCCACGTTGCCTGCCTCCCCTCTCTCCTCAGGGCATCAGCGCGCGTGCCGCCCTGTGATCAACGGCTGTGATTGAATCAAGGTAATTTCTTTTATTCAATTCCTTTATTTAATTATTAAATTGAATTAATTATTTAAAAATTTTGAAAAAATATTTAAAAATTTGAAAATATTAATTAAAAATTCTAAAAATAATTATTAATTCAGAAAAATATTTTTAAATTCTGAAAAATAATTATTAATTTAGAATAATTAATTAAAAATTTCGAAAATTTATTCGGAAATTGAATAAAAATTCAAAAAATGATTAAAAGTTGGAAAAATTCAAAAAAACTGGACAAATCACAAAAATTCCAGAAAATATTGAGAATGATTCTGGGTATTTTACAAGCTCTGAAAAACACAGTTACACCTCGAATAAGATCCGAACTCCCCGAGAACGCCGATAAATTCTATATGCTGTTAAAAACAAGCGAACTACTCAAAGGCTATGAAACTCAGTCTTCAGAAGTTGGGGGGCTTGTGATATGGCTAAAAATAGAACCAAATCGGGACCGTTCAATCAGGCACGAATCTTGAAGCTCCCAGGGGTAAAACGGTAATTTCCAACACAAATGGGTCCAAAATAGAAATTGGTTCTTTTCCAAGCCCAATAACCCAAAAACGGGTTTGTCCCACTGGGTAAGGGTGACGGCCCATTACAAACCAGCCCAGGTCATTTAGAGAGTAATTCAAATTCATGAATATCTCTAAAAGACGGTTTGAACCAAATCTCTTATCATGAAACGATTTAAACTCTGTTTTTTTATCCAAAAACACCTAGAAGTAGAGATAAATAATCATCTTGAAACTGTTTCCAAAGGCGACTATAAATACCCCTCTACCCTCACCATATAAAAGGTAATCCGTATTTTCTCTACAAAAGCTCTTTCATAATCTTCTTGATTACTGACTTGAGCGTCGGAGGGTTCGTTGTTGGGATCAATTCCGGTATTTCGAACTTTTTTACAGGACAGTGGCAACGTCAAGAAACGGTTAACACCGGCATCAAGTCAGCAGGTTTGCTTTTACTATTTCTATAAGAATCTACAAATCATCTGTTTACTCCCACACCGAAATTAGTAGCAACACATATAGAGATAGTAAAGTTATACCCAGAGTTTAACCTCACAACATAGATTAATGGTGTTGGATGTTAAGATTCGGAAACACATGTGCGAGGAAAGAGACTAGGATCCCAAGAATTAGATGGTGGAACTTGAAGGGAGAGAAACTAGAGGTTTTTAGAGACAGTCCTTAAAGGAGCGATATAGAATTGGAAAGGGAATATATATGATGTGGACTAAAATAGCTATGTGCATAAAAGAAATCTCAAAGGAGGTACTGGAGAATCTAAAGGTAGATGGCTGCAAACTAAAGAAACATGGTAGTGGGAAGAAGAAGTCCAAAATATTGTGAGAGAAAAAGATCAGCCTTTAAAATATGGCAAAATAGTAGAAATAAAGTTGATTTGGAGAGAGATAATATCGTTTGAAAAGAAGTTAAGAAAGCGGTAAAAGATGTAAAAGAAAAAAAAAACTTATGATGATTTATTCACAAAATTAGGAACAAAAGAAGAAAATAAAATCTACAACATTTATAAGCTTGCTAAACAAAGGGACAGAAAAATAAAAGATTTGGATACAATTAGGTGTATTAAGAGCAAAGATTTAAGAGTCTTAGTAAAATATGTGAAAATTAAGGGAAGATCTAAATCTTTGAGAAGTTATTAAATGAAAAGGTTGTAAGCCACTTAAATATAGAGGACTCGAGGGAGAGTCGAAGGCATAAATTTTTCCATAGAATTAGGATCTCAGAGGTTCAAAATGCTCTAAGAATGATGAAAATAGAAAAAGCTTTAGGACCGGATAGTATACTCATTGAAGTTTGGAAGTGGCTTGGGGTTGTAGAAGTTGGTTGGCTAACAAGATTATGTAATGAGATTTTGAGGACCAAGAAGATGCCCGATGAATGGAGGAAGAGTATTTTAGTACCTATATATAAAAATAAAGGAGGTATACAAAATTGCTCCAACTACCGAGGAATTAAATTAATGAGTCATTCGATACAACTTTGGGAGAGTGATCGGACATAGAATGAGACTAGAAACTACAGTGTATGCGAATCATTTTGGATTTATGTTTGAGAGGTCAATAGTGGAAGTAATTGTAACGCTCCGGATTCCCGTTTCCGGACATCCGTGGCACAACCAGAATCTTTACCTTCATATGCATCTCAACACAGTAAATAACACGGAAATTAAAAACTTTTATTGCCATCAGAGTTATTACATTTTTAATTACCAATGTATATTGTTCCTAAACAAGGAATACAAATTACATTAACTTGTAACAACTACTACAATGTAATGATTACCGTCTGCCACCCACCACGGTAACCACAACTCTCAACTGGAAGCTCCACCGAGTGGTCATGCTGCTTATCTGAGATGCGCTCTGTAGCTCGAATCTTCTGCTGCACTACTCTGATATTCTGGCATCTGCTCGAATGGTAGTCATGTACACCGCCACTCCACTTGGATGCTCTGCTTGTCTTGAGTTCTCCTGCACTTCCGATCCGGTATCCAGTACCTAATTGAGTGGGCACGTCAGTATTTATACTGACGCAATGCTGATAAGGAATCATCGATCTCTAAACTTGAAATCACAATCAATCTTGATGAGAAAGGAAACGTGCATCCTAATTTTATAGTGTCAGTGTATGCCATGATCTGGAGTCTAATGCATAAGACACAATGTACAGAAAACAGATGCACTTAGTCTAATGTCAGCAAGACTCTGGATACACATGCATCCCATACTACATACGTTCCAGATCAAGCCGTCTTCTCCAGTTTCAGGATTTCGAACCCTCGCCATGCAAATATATTCTACTATTGTACTCAACCTGTTCCTGATAGATACAATCATGGCTGGTGAATCCTGCAGTTATTACTACTAATACAGTGGTGTTTTTGTTTATCACTAGTGCCCAATCTGGATCACACCAAATGCCGTGACAATCTTACAGATACACAACCATATATCTATGGCGCCGAACATTCATAGGATAGCAGCCCCATGGTCAGTTTGTGTCCACTCAACATAAGAACATGACGGCCTCGAAGGTTTAAAGCCCCCAATCTGACAGGAAACCTCCCGTTCTTATCACGGCACTTCAGGAATTAACAGTGCGAGATACGCACCGAGCACGTATCCCTAATGACAGGAAGAGATAACCGTGGTTATCACAGCCTAGTGCTGGCCTTTAGTACAAGTCGAATTATAGGGGATCACCCTTAACATCAACTTGGTCTTCAAGCGAAAAGTAAAAAAAACATAATATGAAATAACATTGTGCTAACATGCTAGTTGTCAAATCATGCATAGCGTCTAAAGAATGATTGAGCCCAACCGGTTCTGTCAAAAATAACTAATCACAATCACGGCGAACCGACATTCATCGGCTGCCAACACCTCTGTAGGTCTTTGACCTAAGGTCCCCAGCCCGCGATCCTCAGCAAGCAGTACAACGACGCCCAAGGGAGTGCCTCATACCCGGCAATAGCGGTGAAACACACACAACTTACTAATATCCCGTCATTTACAGACCTAGACATTAACACATTCTAGACGAGGCAGATAACCAGCCTATCAGCCCCTAAACACTGGCAATCTGATCTCCATCAGTTGCCATCACCTCCGTCTTAGGTCTCATACAGTATCCCGGTCTGCGGTCAACTTCTCTTAGTAAACAAATTGACGGCGCACATGAAAATCACTATCTCTCGAGGTGGAAAAATAAATCAATCACAATACTCGCCAATTGGGTTGATAGTTCTAGGGTATCATAACCTAGACTAGCTCCAAGCTATACTAGCTATGAGCCCCACATACAATAAATCGACCATAAAGCTATTCTCCCAACTTACTCACGTGTCCACCATGAGTACTAAGCACAAGGATCTCACATAAGTCCCACATGAAGTGCTAATAGGGATAATCATTCAATCATCCCAAACTCAAATTGCCTTATAGTCATAAATCCTGTAGCATGTAGAAAATTCCATAATTGATGTTACCCTCAACGGAATCCAACAAAATTAGACTTTCTAGAAATTAGACCTCTGCTAGAATTTTATAGTTGACAACTTTCTCCAATTCCTTATAGAACTCAAGTTTCCCGATTTATCACACGCCTGAAATCAACCAAGACAGCAGGTTGCTGAACTTGTAACATTCATAACTTCCAATATACAGTTCGGAATTACTTGATATTACCCATTCTGGAAAGCTAAGACCTTGTACTACAAGTCTTTAGTTAACCGTTTCTTCAATTTCCGCTGTCTCGAGGCTATACAATTCCTATATATTCACAGCTGTGTATTTCTTTATACACTTACTGCATCTTGCCATCAACATCAAAACTTATCAACTTGTCGGAATTACTCGATTCCGGATTCTATGGAAAGGTGGGAGTGTCTACTACAATTTCCTAGTTGAACACATCCTCAGATTCATCCATTAAAGTGCTAAAAAATTCCAATTTCTATCAGTATACACACAGGAAATAAGTTTTCTCTATGAAAACCAAATTCTTCAAGTAAGACTAGCAGTGTAGTCGCTTCAGGCTCAAGGCTCAGGCTTAACAGCAGTTTGAGCCTCAAGCCTCAGTTAAGGCTCTCCCTTTATTCGAAGCTTCATTCAGGCCTGCGCATGGACGCGCCTTAGCAAAGGCTCGAGGCTTGCGCCTCAAGCAAACGGCACGCTTGAACTCGACTCGTATTCAACTCTTCTCATATCTCGTAACTCCCTCAATTCTCTCTCACATTCTCATCCCCAATTCCAAATTCTAACCCCAATCTCCACCTCCCTAACTCCTCAATTTGCACTCTTCATCAATTTCCTCCCCCTCTCAACATCGGCGGTGACAGCGAAGCAGCTTGGTGGCAACACAATAGCATACAGCAGATCAGCGGCTACAGCAGAAGCAGATCGGCTGCGCCAACGGCCTTCTTACTCTTCAGTCTCCAGACTCTCCACTCCTATTCTGATTTCTTTCTTTTCTGATTTTACACTTTTATAGTTTCTTTCTTGGGTTTTCGTCTATCATTGCTTATGATGTTTTTGCAAGTTACTTTGAAACAAAATTGTAAAGCTAGTTCATTCCATAATTTACTATAATCATGAAACCATGCTTTATTCAAATAGTTGCAAAATAATTCAGTGTAGAGCATGACCAAATTTTATGGTCGGCGAACTTTATGTTATTGCTGTAATATTTCAAAATACCTTACCATTTACTAAGACTGTAGTACTGTAATATTGTATGCCCATTAATGCAATATTTAATTTGATACTATTGTAATTTTACTGTATGGTAATTACTGTAATATTGTAATACTGTATGTTGTATGGTAAGTATCTTCATTACGGTAATACTGTTATACTGTATGCTTACTACTATATGAAACTATGAATTGAAGGTTAACATGATATTATTATAGTTTTACAGAGGAACACATCGTATCACTTCTTCTTTGGGGGCAAGAAATACATTGTAGTTATACAAAAATGATAACTTACATAGTTATTTTGGTCATTGTATGATATATTTTGTTGCCATGTTGTTATCTTGTTTATATAATCTTATTTATAAATTTTAAAAACCCCCAAAAGTAATAATGATCCTTGGTTAAGTGAGGCTTACATCTCAAATTGCGCCTTGCGCCTCAGGCTTTGTATGGGGTAGTGAAATTGCGTTGCGCCTTACGTCTTCGACTACACTGAAGACTGGTTCTGCCCTCTACACAAACTGGAATTGCATGATCCCAGATGTTTTGGAATGCTATGACTCTACTACAATTCTCTAGTTCGTTCTTCCAAATTCTCAACCCACAATTCCAGAATTTCACGAGTTTACTGATTACTCAAAAACTGGACTGAACTGAACATAGTTCAATCAAAATTCAGAATCAACTTAACCAGAAGTCCAAATCTAATGAAATTTTAGATTCAATAACTAGACATATACAAGAGCATGTGTTTATAATATTAATCCAATTATAAACTAAATACGCAACAAAATAAATACATATGTTTATGAAACAAAATTAAATAAAATTAAACTTCAATCATATTAAAAATAAATGAAGTATTACAAGCATGAAAAATTACAAAATAGTTAAAATTTCAACCTAAGAGTACCATACTGACATATAATAAGCATATAAAGTCTTATAACAATTTCATCCACTTAATTTCTAAGTTTGCTCCATCAAGAGAAAATTAGCTTCTAATCTTCACCTGCAAGTAACAAAAAGAACAAATGAATAATTGCATAACTCAACATAAGAAATATTAACAATTTTAGTAAGAATTAGTTAATACTAATTACATACCATCTTCAGTATCTTCATTAGTGTCTGGATTTAAAGAATTCGTATGGTCAAGGGCACTTGAAGCATCTTTAACCTATTAAAAATAAAATACAACCTATAGACTCTTCTTAATAGATATTTCCATCATTCATTAGAGAAAAATGTATCCCTCAAACAAAATCAGATAGAGCAACATAAAAAAAAGACATTACAAATGCAATACATTAGAATTAAACATATGGAAAATCAATAATAAATACAAAAATATCTCATACAAAACATAATATTGAAATATGAACTCCAAGAGTGAAATATAATATACCTATTTTGCAGCCTGTATAATGTCATTCCCATCTTCTCCAGAGAACCGATTATGAATCAACGACATAACATTTGTCAACATGCTTTCCACTTGCTTAACTCTATTATGTAACTCTTGATTTTCAGACAAAGAAACCTTCTGTTTTTTAGGCGTAGGAATCTTGCCCATACAACGCACACGTCCTCTCTTTTCAGGTCCTTGTACTTGGGAATATGTGTCATCCTTCCAAGGCATATGACTTTGTGTATTTTGGGCAGATTGAGATGGTCCAGCCTCATTATTGTGTTTGTTTAGTTCTTCCTAAAACATTACAAATATTAGAGAAACAACTTTCATGTCATTTAGAGCGGGAACACCTAGAAAATCTATACCTTCATCTGATAGGACAACTAAAATCACAGTAACATCTTGAAATAATTATTGAAAAATTCCCTTCTCATTTGAATAGTAAACCAGTTGAAAAGCAAAAAAGCTTATGAAGATCGGCAGTAGCAACTAAACAAAACTAAACCATTTCAGAAAACTTTAGACATTTTAAGAGTGTCGCGTGAGAACTAAATAAGGATTGATGAAAACAAATCTTACAATCAATCTAGAAGGCTTCTCATTGACAATTGATCCATCTTTACGAGTGCGAGTATCAATGTAAATCTTCTTACGTTGAGGTGATAATCCTTTGCCTTTCTTTTCTGAAACCAAACAAACAAGTTATATGTATTTTGTTTTGTAATTACATTTTGCTCAATGAAAAATACAAATATAAACAAACCTTTTCATCAATCAGTTTTGAGAGACTTTTTCTTTATACAATTGATACAACAAATTATTAGACGAATGAAGAAACCAAAGTCAAAATATTACTCATAATATGCAAGAATCTATTTGCTATATGACTTGTCATTCCTCAGAAAACCAATAACGAACCAATTCACGATATTGATTTTGGTCAACCCTATCTCCGGTAATGCAGATGCAACTTCTTCTTCCGTTTTACTCGGGTCATATGCCATTGACTTTAAATCGCTTTTCTAATGCCTCCACTTCTTCATAAGAAACGGATAGTAGATGCAAAATGATTTTCTGAATCTTGTCAAAGAGAAGTATGCATTATCTATTCCAATTTGATATATATATATATATATATATATATATATATATATTCCCCATATATTATCAGATTTCTAGTTTTCCCGCAGAACTAAACTGACTAAACTGTTAATAATGTCATCCAGGTAAGATTGAAAGTGGGTAGGTCAATCAGGCTTATGAAAGGTGCTGCAATTCGCACACCAAAACTTGCAAGAGATATGCTAATATTCTGGAAGAGAGTAGATAAGGAACAGGTATTCCTTCTGTACAATTGTCTGATGTTCAGTAATAGTTTGCAAATTTACTTGATACTGCTTGTGCCTTCTATTTTCCCAAAGAGGAGGTGGAGTTGCTGCACAGTTCCCAAAGCCAGAGTTGTGGCAGAAAAGAAGAAAAAAATAAAAAAGAAGAAGGTAGCCGCATGGAATTCGAGGAAGAAAAGAAAAATAAAAACGGGGCATGGAATCAGATGAAAGCTTGTTGCCTCTTGAATTTTAAAGAAAATTTCAACTTCAATATCGGCTTCAAGCAATAATGAGTTCTTTCTTCTCTATTCTAATTTTTATTATTATTATGTAATCCAATAAGATGTTCATTAGTTACAATTTTGTCATAATCTAATTTTTTTAGGGCTTTGATGTAGCCTAGTTTTGAAGCACAATTCAAATTTTATGTTATTTTATTTTTCTATTTTTCTATAGTTTTGTGTTTAATTTTTGTTCTAGCTAGATGCGTACAATTATCCGGCCAACTATTGTTTGATTTATTGAATTATTGGGGATGCCGAGAGCTAACTTGTGGAATTAAATACCATCGTGTGAGTGAAATTGGAGATAATTTATCGCGAATAATGTGACTATAAAGAAATCAATAGAACTTAATGAATCTTAAAATAATTAAATTTACATAGTATAAAGAATTATAAGTTCAAGATATGTTTGGTATTATTCGAGAGAAGACATTGAATAATTAGGGGATTTTGGTCTACAACTTGAAAAAGTAGAGTTTTGAGTTACATGAAATTATGAATTGTATGATATTAACTAGGTGAAACCGAATGCACTAGATTTAGATTTGCTATTAATAAACCATAAAATTTCATATTTTTGTTTCTTTTTAATTAGTTTAATTTTTTCTTTTGTTTAGTTTAATTTAGTTGCTATTTTTATTAATTTTTCGATTCTCCTAATAGTAGTTCATCTAGTAAATTTTGGTACTCAGTAGAATAGTTAGTCCTTGTAGGTTCGACACTCTTTTCTTTTAAACTATACTAGTTGTTGCGATTTTGTTGGCTTGCAAATTATTCCAACAAGTTTTTGGCATCGCTGCAGGGGACTAATTGTTCTTTTATTGATATTGATAATTACTAGAATGTTACTAATTTTGGATTTTTCTTATTATTTTTTAAATTCTATTTAGAAAGATAGGTTTGATTAGTTTTTCTGTTATTTAATAGATATATTTCAGGATATAGAATTGTATCACCATGGCGAACGAGATTAATGGAGAAGAAAATAAGGCTTTGAGAGACTATGATATGCCCTCGGTTAATGGAGCAACACCAGGCTTAAAGAGGCCTACTATACAAGCTAACAATTTTGAGATTAAATCGGAGATAATTTAAATGATTCAATAGATTGTTCAGTTTGGTGGACTGTCGCATGGCGTTCCTAATGTTTACATTGCAAACTTTCTAAAAATTTGCTACACTTTCAAGCATAATGGACTATCAGATGATGCAGTCCAATTGAGACTCTTTCCTTTTTCCCTAAGAGATAAGGCGAAGGCTTGGACTATCACCAGGTGTTATTACTACTTGGGAGGGACTGGCACAAAAATTTCTGGCTAAGTATTTTCCGTTGGCAAAGATGGTAAAGTTAAAGAATGACATTACCACATTTACTCAATTTGAGAATGAATCTTTGTATGATGCGTGGAAGAGGTAAAAAGAGTTATTGAGAAAGTGTCCTCGTCATGAACTTTCGAAATGACTGTATGTCCAAACATTCAATAATAATTTGGGAGTTACAAACCAATCTATGGCAGATGCAGCAGTTGGAGGAGTTCTTATGAACACAACTCATGAAGCGGCCTATGAGCTTTTAGAGGACATGACATCTAACAATTACCAATGGTCTTCATTGAGAGCAATGCCTAGAAAAACAACTGGAGTTTATGAGCTTGATCATATTACTACATTGGCAAAAATTGATATTCTATCAAAACAATTAGGTAATATGAATGTTAATGCTATTCAGAATAATATTATTTCTGATTATTGTGCAGGAAATCACTTAATTTTTGATTGCCAACTGGTAAATCCATTTGCTCAACCACATTCCTACCAAGCAAATTACGTGTCCAACTTCCAACATAAAAAAAATCCTTATTCGAACACGTATAATCCAGGATGGAAAAACCACCCCAATTTTTCTTGGAACAACAATCAAGGAGCAATTGGATCACCTCAAAATTTTTAAGAACAAGAAAAGAAGCCAACACTTGAGGAGATGTTCATGCAATACATGCAAATGACAAATTTGGTGATCCAAAATAATGCGGCTTCAACCTCTACTTCAATTCACAACCTTGATGCTCAGATTAGTCATATTTTAAATATTCTTACAGAGTGGACAACAGGAACCTTACCCAGTTACTCTGTGACCAATCCCAAGGAGCATGTCAAAGCAATAATACTGAAAAATGTGAGAACAATTAAGCAGCCACAAGCACAAACTGCAAACTGCGAAACACATGTGGTTGAACATCAAGATGAGTTTGAGCCAATTTTGGAGGAATAAACAGCTGGTGGCCAACAACCATGTTGGGAATTTTAAGAAGATTAAAGCAGCTTCAAACCTCACGATATCCAGAGAGTTTAATTCTGAAACTTATCCTAATTCACCATATGATCCACTGATTCATTTTCCGCAAAGACTTAAAGGAAATAATCTTGATAATCAACTCTTTAAAATTTTAAATATATTTAAGAAATTGCATATTAATATTTCTCTTATTGAAGATTTAGAACAAATGCCTAAATATGCTAAATTTTTTAAGGATATTTTATCAAACAAGCGGAAGTTGGAGGAGCATGAAATGATGATGCTAACCGAAGATAGTAGCGCAATTTTACAAAAGAAATTGCCTTATAAACTTAAAGATCAAAGGAGTTTTCTAATTCCTTGTACTATTGGGAATTCTTATTTTGATAAAGCTTTATGTGATTTAGGGTCAAGTATTAATCTTATGCATTTTCGGTTTTCAGGAAACTTGGTCTTGGAGAAGCAAAGCCACTATAATTTCTTTCTAATTCGTGGACAGATCTATCAAGTACCTAAAGAGAATAATTGAAGATGTTTTGGTAAAGGTAGACAAGTTCATTTTTTTAACTGATTTCATAGTGCTCGACATGGAGGAAGATGAACAAATTCTGTTGATTTTGGGGCGACATTTTCTAGCTACGGGGAGAGAGTGAGGGTTGAGGATGAGAAAGTAACGTTTGATATCCATAGAGTTTCCTTTTGAAGTTCACTCGTGTTTCCAAGTTAGTAAAATTGAATTAGTTGAGGGTGAGACTCATATCTCTCTGAATATATGGAATTCCATGTTGAAATTTTTATATGTGATACATGTATTTGTGGTAAAAAACGCCGGGATAGATTACCTTTTCCTTTTCCCTCACAAAAGCTCTATACCGACGTTTTTTCAATTAAACGCCGGGACAGATATAGGCTATAGCGGCAGTGAAAATTGCCGGGATAGACCCTATATTTATCTCGATGCTCGCTATAGCGGCGTTTACATAAACGCTGCTACGATCTATCCCGGCGTTTATAAACGTTAGGAAAACCCAAAAAAACATCGAGAAAGCCTGTGCAGTTTGTAGTGCCTACTCACAATAGGAGTAACTGGGGGATGAACTGACGCCATGTAAAATATCTCCACAACTGGAACAAATTTTGGATATTGTAGTTAAGGTTAATAGAGAGATTGAAAATATTATTGTGTGAGATTGTGATTATGAGGCATAAAGATTGAATCATGATTGTGTATTAATCTAAAATAATTCATTCTTGAATAAAGGAGTTTTTTATGCATGAAAGATCTAATTTTTATTTGTAGAAAGAGATCTAATGAATCTATGTGCTATTGTTGATGTGTAGATCTTATTGTATGATAAAAGGGTCATGATTTGAGTAAGTAAAAAATGAATTTTTTGAGAGATATTTATTGTTTTATGTGAATTCATGATGAGTTAAAAACTAGAATTTTTATACACAAATACATGTCAAAAATCATTGAAACAATAAGTCCTTAGGGACGCTGAACTCCGTTACCCGAAGCTAGAGAAGATAGCCTATGCCTTGGTCATGGCGGCCCGAAAGCTCTGCCCGTACTTCCAGTCTCACTCGGTGGTCATTCTTACCGACCAGCTGCTCAAACAAGTCCTCCACAAGCCCAAGACCTCCGGGCGCCTTATGAAGTGGTCCATCGAGCTAAGCCAACATGATATCCGCTATCAGCCTCGAACCGCTATCAAGGCTCAAGCCCTAGCAGAGTTTATAGTGGAGAGTACAATTCCCGATGCCAGCAAAGCAATAGAGGAACCCCCCCTTCTGGACGGTGTATGTGGATGGGTCCTCATGCGCCGATGGGAGTGGAGCAGGAGTTATCCTGGCGGGCCCAGATGATTTCATCCTCCAGTACTCACTCCGCATCAACTTCAGGGCATCCAACAATGAGGCCGAGTATGAAGCCCTTATAGCAGGCCTATGCATGGCTCACAAGGCAGGGGCAAGGCATGTCAAGATATTTAGCGACTCGCAGCTGGTGGTGAACCAGGTGTTAGGGGAATACGAAGCACGAGACAGTAGCATGGCCAAGTACTTGGCCAAGGTCAAAGAGTTGACGGCCTCCTTTGAGGACGCACAACTCTAACGGATCCCCAGAGAAGAGAATGTGCAGGCAGACACACTCTCAAAGCTAGCTTTCTCCTCCCTCTAAGGGCTCGAACAAACTGTCTTAATAGAAGTTCTACTGAAGCCCAACATCGAGGAAGAAGGCCTCGAGCCGATGGAGGTGCTATCCTTACAACTCGGGGAGAATTGGATGAGGTCTCTTCTTGAGTTTCTCAGAGATGGGATCCTTCCCTTAGATCCTAAAGAGGCCCGGAAGATCCGAATCAGAGCTGAGCGGTATACACTCATCGAGGGAGTCTTGTATAAACGCTCCTACACCCAAGTAGACAGCAGAGCCTACTTGAGGTGTCTCTCCCTCGACGAAGCCCAGTACGCTTTGAAGGAAGTACATGAAGGGATATGTGGCGCTTACCTGGGAGCAAGGTCCCTCGCCCGCAGGATCTTGGACATCTGGCCTACTCTCCTTTGCGATGCCAAAAAACACATTCGTCAATGCGGCCCTTGCCAAAAAATTTCAACAATCTGCCGCCTACCGCAAGCTCAGCTCTCTTCACTATCCAGTCCAACCCTTTTGCAATGTGGGGAATGGACTTGCTCGGGCCGTTCCCTCCAGCACCGGGCCAGCCAAAGTTCCTTGTTGTAGCGATCGACTATTTCTCTATGTGGATCGAAGCCGAGCCTCTAGCAACGATCACGGAGAATAGGGTGCAGTGCTTCTTTTGGAAAGACATTGTCTGCAGATTCGACATGCCCCGAATCTTGATAACGGGCAATGGAACTCAGTTCACGGGGGCAGCCTTTTGCACCTTTTGTACAGACCTTGGCATTCAGGAACGATTCTCCTCGGTCTCCCACCCCCAGTCCAACGATTAGACAGAGAATGCCAATCGGCAAATTCTCCCCGGCCTGAAAAAGAGACTGAGCAGGTCGACTAAGGGGTTATGGGTAAAGCAGCTCCCCAATGTGCTCTGGAGCTATCGCACTACGAAGAGGACCCCCACGGGAGAATCGCCCTTCAACCTCACTTACGACTCCGAAGCCGTTATCCCTCTGGAGGTGGGTCTACTGTCCCCCCGCTTGATTGCTTACAATGAAGAGAAAAGCGTGAACGAGCTTCGCGACAACTTGGACCTCATCGATGAAATCCGTGAGAGATCCTCCATTCGGCAAGAAATCTATCGGCGTAGGATCGAGCAATCCTACAACAAGAGAGTCCGCCCTACTAATCTCAAAGAAGGAGATCCGGTGCTCAGGAAGCTGTCTATTTCTTTCCCCATCAAGAGAGGAAAATTGGCACCCAATTGGGAATGACCATATAGGATCTCCAAAGTTGTCCGCCTGGGCGCTTATCAACTTGAAGATCTGGGGGGCAAGAGGGTGCCGAGGACATGGAACGCAGAGCACTTGTTGATGTACCAAGAGGGTGTTTAAACACCGCTTCAAGCAACTTCTCCAAGAGAGTTCCACTTAAAGCATGTTAAAGTTTCTCTTTTTCTTTATCAAGTGTAATAATGGCTCGCAACTTAGAAGCAGCCACTTAATTGTTTTCAATAAAAGCGATCTACTCCCTGGAAAAATTATCTATTCTAAGCATTCTTGTCATACTACTTTTGGGCCTACAAAAACTCATTAAAACAACAAGTTCGGAGTCCAACACTTGGGTCGATGCAACTTTTGCTACTTGCGAACGAGCAAGTACAAAGTAGCTCACCATTCGGAATTGCTCCTACAACTGTTGATACTCTCTAAACGACAAGTTCGAAGTCCAACACTTGGTTTGATGCAACTTTTGCTACTCGCAAACGAGCGAGTACGAAGTAGCTCACCATTCAGAATTGCTCCTAAAACTGTTGATACTCTCTAAATGACAAGTTCGAAGTCCAACACTTGGTTCGATGCAACTTTTGCTACTCGCGAACGAGCGAGTACGAAGTAGCTCACCATTCGGAATTTCTCCTACAACTGTTGATACTCTCTAAATGACAAGTTCGAAGTCCAAAACTTGGTTCGATGCAACTTTTGCAACTCGCGAACGAGCAAGTACGAAGTAGCTCGCCATTCGGAATTTCTCCTACAACTGTTGATACTCTCAAAATGACACGTTCGGAGTTCAATACTTGGTTCGATGCAAATTTTGCTACTTGCGAACGAGCGAGTACAAAGTAGCTCACCATTCGGAATTGCTCCTACAATTGTTGATATACTTGCAAAAATTAACAAAACACAAATTCTCACAGAAAACTCGAGAAATGGGTATATTATTTCATCAAAATCTGAGGTAACAATCTAATTCTAGACCAAAAACTCATAATTTGAGATACAAGTCTAACTCTAGACCAAAGACTCATACAAGAAATTACAAGATTACAAAATTCCACCTAAGCCCCTCTTAGGGAGTGGGATGCTTCTGTTAAGCGTCACGCAAGGATGGCGAATGCCGTGTTGCAGTTGCCCCGCTTCCACAGACGTCTTTAGGCCAGCGAGTCGAGTCGCGTCGTCGGCACCCAACCTAGCAGTGGCCCCGACAGATGCTCCGCTCGACGAACCGGACACTCCGCTTTGCGCGTCCCCGGGATTTTGCAAGATAGACGGAGAAGTTGGATCCTGTAGGCAAGGCAAATAACACTGGGGGGGTGAAAAGTGTTATTTAAAAAATAATTAAGAAATTAAACTTTTCGTTCTGTCCAGTCGACTTAAAAAGAGAATACAGTCGACTGGGGCGTCAGATAAGAAGAGTATTTTATACAAGTCTTATCAGTCGACTTATAGCGGAAACTCAGTCAACATACCAGACAAGTGTTCGAAGAATATTTTATACAAGTCTGATTAGTCGACTTATAGAGCAGACTCAGTCGACTTGCCAGACAAGTTTTTGAATAAAACACAGAGAAATTGAAATGCAAGTGAAGAAAAATACAACCACAGAGAGAGTCAACCACAGAGTACACAGTGATGTATCCTGGTTTGGTCCTCCCGACCTACATCCAGTCCCCAAGCAACCCACATGAGATTTTCCACTATTCTTGAAACAAATACAAGAATACCCTACGACATTTGACAACAACCTTGCCATGCCCGTAGACCTCTTTCACCACTAGATAGAGCACACCCACTCTACAACCAGAGTGAAAATCTGACTCTACAACCTAGAGCCCTACTCTCCAACCGAGAGGACCACTCTCACAACCCGAGAGTGAAGAAAAACAACAAAAGAATTACAACCTATAACCTTATTTGTGATTTGTGATTTTTGTATGGTGGCTAATAGGTCAACTTCTGAAATCAGTCTAAAACGAATTCAATGTTGTACTAGACTGATTTTGAGAGAACCAAGATTTAGAGAATATGAATGCTTTTAGAGTGCTTGTTCTTTTCAAAACCAAAAGCGTGAAAACTTAAGAAACAAATTCCTGGAACCTTTTCATGGTGATTCCTATGCTCTATTTATAGAGAGGAATCATAGGAACATTGAAGAACAGTTCCTAAAACTGAATTAAAATGAATAGAAATTGTTTTGAATTTGAAAAACAAGTTTTGAAATCAAAAAACTGTCGAAACATCTTGAACAGTCGACTGGGTTGCCATAATGAGTCGACTGGTCAGAGTTTGAATGAGTTCAGACAGTTTCGTACTAGGATAGTCGACTGGTGCCAAATAGCAGTCGACTGGTACTCAACAGCTGAACTTATTCAAGCTTGTTTCGATCTTTTTAAGTTTGTAAAACACTCAATTATTAAAAGATATGTGTGAGTGTGTGTGACAAGGCTATTACAGCATTCTAAGACTCAAAGAAAGTTACAATTGTTACAAGACACTTAGTACAACACATTTGAAGTACTTGAGTCTTGTCTTGAACTTGAGTCTTTGACTGGAGCTTGAGCCAATGTCTTTATATCATGAAGCTTGCTTGATCAATGTGGCTTGAACTAAGTTCTTTATGGCTTGATCAATTCTCTTTGAAAGCTTCATTGAATCATCATTGCCTCTGTGTATTACATCATGGTATTGATCTTGATACACCCTGCAATATATAAGTGATAGCACAACTTTGCATTGTGTTGTAGTCATCAAAACCAAGAATCAACATTCTTCCTCTTTTTGATGATGATAACACAATAGCTTACAATAGTAATAGTAAATAAAGATGCTGCCCCTAACTAATGTACAACATGCATAAGTTAAAAAAACATGCACAAAAACATGCACATCAAAAATATGCACCGAAACCACAAAACATGCACATAACATCACATAACATACACATCCTTTTCTCCCCCGTTGTCATCAACAAAAAACAGAAGGAGGAAAGAAACAATAACATAGTGGAAAGCATAACACAGTTCAAATTTATATATTGGAAATGAAGTACATGGTTCCAAATACTACATAAAAGTGAAAAACATAAAACATAATGAAAAATACATCAAGTCTAAAAAATAGAAAATACATCAAGTCAGTCTTCGTCTTCGTCATCAGCACCTTGAGAGGCAGGAGGTGGAAATTATTGGGTGAACAAGTGGGTAAGATGAGAAAAACTAGCTTCAATGGTATCCTGACGATCCATGAGATAGTTGACAGAATGATAAAGACTCTCAGGATCGGCAAAAACAGCTCGAGGACGAGACGAACTATATGCAGAATACCTACGACCTGAAGTGGCTAAAGGAATATGAAGGACATTCCTTTGAGGAGATCTAGGAGGAGAGTTTAGAATCTTCATACGAGCTAAACTCGCACGATCAAAAGACTCATAATGAATGACAACACTCAACTCAGAAGCAAGATTAACTTCATAGAAGTTGAAGACATGAGTCAGTAAAGCACCAAAAGGAAGAAAAGAAGTATGAGCCTTATGAAGACGACTAAAAATGACTCAACTCCAATTTATTTGGATATTGCCGAAAATGACATACACTGCTTTCAAAAGAGAATTGGTCGTAGCTACCCGTTCTAGGGATAATGTTATACGACAAAATTCTTGCAACAAGTTTAGCAAGCGGTGTAATTGACTTGTTGGTAATTGGGGGACCGCGATTGGCAAATAAATTTTAGAAAGAATAGAGTGATCATCCATTTCAATCTCTCCTAAGTCCATCCCTTCATTAGGAAGATTCAAAATAACTCATAATTTTGTAGAGGTGAGTTTCATGCGAATATTTTTCACTGAAGTGAGTAAAAATATTTCGCTACCATCCTCAGAGGTAACAACTTTCATATTTGTATAAAACAAATATATAAGCTGTGGATAATAAGGAGGTTGATTCACCAAGGAAAGCAAGTCAAACAACCCACATTGTTCAAACAACGGGGTGATGGGAAACCTATCTAGATCAGGAAAATTGACAAATCTTCCTGGAAAGATTACAATTTGACAGAGAAGGAAAAAAATTTCAACTAGGTTTGGACTTCTCAAATATTGAAGGTAATTGCTAAAGGATTGTCCTTCCTCAACATTAGAACCACGAGCTGTCTTTGGAGGCATGATTCAACTCTAGAAAATTGGAAAGAAAAGAGGACAAGCAATTATACCTAACAATGGAGATTGAAAGAGAGGCACTAAGCTTCAAGAGATCTCGAAAATGGACTTCGGCAAGGAAATGTACTCAAAATTTGAACGAAATCTTCAATTTTTGAGCTTCAAATCGCTGAAATCGCTAGGTTGAAGAGCAGTCGACTGGTCTAAGTCTTCAAAGATAGAGAGAATGAAAAGAGGGGAAAGCGAAAGAGAGAAGTAAAAAAAACTAGGGTTTTACTTAAAATAGAGGGCTGAGATCAAAGTTGGAGAGAATCAAAGGTTGGGATCAGCCAACGGGTAAGAAAGGGTAAAGAGAGTTGCCTCAAAAAGAGCGCCGTTTCGAAGCAGAAAGACAGACCGATGTCGCGACAGTTGACTGGGATTTTAGATCAGTCGACTTGGTCGAGAGCAAAATAAAACAAATGAAAATATTGTAATACTTCTGTCAGTCGAGTGAGTACTGTGCACAGTCGACTGTCCAGAACAAAAAATTCAGTCAAAAAATAGATTACGAAAAATACTTGGTCAGTCGATTGAAAACTAGTTTTAAGGTGACTTATACAAGATAAAAATTCAAGAAATATCATGAAAACTGCAATTTCCTAGTTCTCTTCTTAAGGTGATAAAAGTTTCTTCCTTAAGTGGTTTAGTAAAGATATCTGCTACTTGTTTATTAGTAGAAATAAAGTCTAAAGATATATCTCCCTTTAAAACATGATCACGTAGAAAATGATGTCTAATATCAATGTGTTTCGTACGTGAATGTTGAATCGGATTTTTAGATAAATTAATGGCACTAGTATTATCACACATAATAGCAGGTTTTGAAAATGAAATACCATAATCTAATAGGGTTTGTTTCAAGCACAAAATTTGGGCACAAGCCAAACTTGCAGTAATATATTAAGCTTCTGTAGTGGATAGGGATACTGAATTTTTCTTTTTACTGCACCAAGATACTAGTGAATGTCCCAAAAAGTGACAAGTACCACTAGTACTTTTACGGTCAGTTTTATTACCAGCAAAATCCGCATCACTATACGACAAAAGTTGAAAATTATCGGTGCGTGGATAAAATAAACTATACTCAGATGTGCCTTTAATGTATCTTAAAATACGTTTCACAACTTTTAAGTGAGACTCTTTAGGACTTGACTAATATCTAGCACACAAACATACACTAAACATAATGTCTGGTCTACTAGCAGTTATATGTAAGAGTAAGCCAATCATTCCTCGATAGAGTTTTTGATCGACACTCTTACCTAATTCATCTTTGTCAAGTGTAGTAGTAGTAGCCATAGGTGTGGTCTTACTACTAGTACTATCCATGCCAAACCGTTTGAGTAATTCCGTAGCATATTTTTCTTGATTAATAAATATGCCATTATGTGACTGCTTTATTTGAAGTCCAAGAAAATAATTGAGTTCACCCATGTGACTAATCTCAAACTCATTTTTCATGGTATTAGCAAACTCTTGACAGAGATTACTATTAGTAGAGCCAAAAATTATGTCATCTACATATATTTGTATGATTAGGATATCAGTCTCTATAAGGTAGTATCTACTTTACCTATTTCAAAACCAGTTTCTAAAAGAAAAGTCTTCAGTCGATCATACCAAGCACGAGGTGCTTGTTTAAGACCATATAAAGCATTTTTCAACTTAAAAACGTGGTTTGGGAATTCTTCATGTTCGAAACCAGGTGGTTTCTTAACATAAACAACTTCCTTAATAAAACCATTAAGAAAAGCACTTTTAACATCCATTTGGAAAAAAATGTAAAGTTCATAAAACATGCAAAAGGTAATAAGATCCTAATTGATTCTAGTCTAGCAACAAGAGCATATGTTTCATCGAAATCTGTGCCTTCTTCTTGATTATATCCTTGAGCAACTAATCTAGCATTGTTCCTAACGACTTGTCCTGATTCATCTAACTTGTTTTTGAATACCCATTTGGTACCAATTATAGTATGGTCAGGAGGTCAAGGAACTAAATCTCATATATTATTTTTTATAAATTGATTTAACTCATCTTGCATGGCATTCATCCAAAATTCATTCTCACAAGCTTCTTGTATATTCTTCAGTTCAAAATCCGACAAGAAAGCCGTATGAGAAATCATGTTAACATGAGATCTTGTTTGAATACCACGTGAGATGTCACCAATTATTAAGTCATGAGGATGATCTCTAACTTCAACAAAAGATTTTGGTAAAGTTTGAGTCATCACAACATGATCATTCGACTTGACTAGTTCATCAGCCGACTGATTCACATCAGTCGACTTGATTTCCTTATCGGTCGACTTATCCGCTAGGGTAGTTTGCTCTAGTGATTTAATTACATTATTTAAAGGTGTTGAATCAGTTTCACCATCTTCAATAACAGTAGATGAAGTCAGAGATTCATCAAATGAAACATGCATGGATTCTTCAATAGTCAAAGTTGACTTATTGAAGATCCTATATGCCTTACTCCTATTTGAGTATCCAATGAAGATACCTTCATTAGATCTAGGATCAAACTTATCTAAATTATCTTTAGTATTTAAAATGAAACACTTGCATCCAAATACTTTAAAATAAGATACTTTAGGAATTCTATCAAAAAATAGTTCATAACAAGTCTTCTTAAGCTTAGGCCTAATCAAAATTCTATTTAAAATATAACATGCTGTAGCAATAGCTTCAGCCTAGAAGTACTTAGGCAAATTGTTTTCAACAAGCATGGTACGTGCACATTCTTACAAAGTCCCATTCTGTCTTTCGACCACTCCATTTTGTGGTGAAGCTCTAGGAAATGCAAATGAATGTGTTATACCATTCTTGTTGCAATATTCTGAAAACATTTCATTCTCAAATTCTCCACCATGATCACTTCTAATTGTGACTATAGTTAGAGACTTTTGATTTTGAATCTGTTTACAAAAATTTGCAAATTCATCAAAAGCATCATTCTTATGTTTTAAAAAGAAAACCCATGTGAATCTTTAAAAATCAACTACTAAAACAAATACATACCTACTTTTATTTAAAGAAGCGACTCTAGTAGGGCCAAATAAATCTATGTGGATTAATTCGAGAGGCCTACTAGTAGAAATCATTTCTTTTGTCTTAAAAGTAGATTTGATTTGTTTACCTAGTTGACATGCATCACATAACTTATCCTTTTTATAGGATAGTCTTGGCAGCCCTTTAACTAGGTTTTACTTAGATAATTTAGCAATATTTTTCATATTCACATGGCCCAAACGTTTATGCCAAAGCCAAGAATCATTGTTAGAAGCTACTAAGCAAAAATCAGTCGAAAATTCATTTGATTTTAAACATAACTCATAAATATTATTCTTCCTAAATCCTTGAAAAATTACATTTGTATGGTAGAGTCATATATTAAACATGCATCTTTTTCAAAAACAATTTTATATCCCTTATCACACAATTGGCTTATAGTTAATAGATTATGCTTAAGACCACTAACAAGCAAAACTTCTTCTATATTAGGGGTAGTGTTCTTATCGACCATGCCTATACCAATAACCTTCCCTTTGTTGTTGTCACTGAATGTGACTGTTCCTCCATCGATCTCTTGAATGAAAGACAGGAGGTTCGCATGACCAGTCATATGCTTGGAGCATCTGCTGTCAAGTATCCACCGTTCTCTTTTAGATACCTATAAAATAATCATTGTGAATATGGTACCTTTTTTATTGGGTCCGAAAGGGATTAGTTTTTGGGAAACCAAACCCAAAGTGAGTTTGATTTTCCACCAAAAGCAGGAATATAATCTACAGAATTACATACATTAAGAACATATGAATTTATATAAGTAATTCTATCTTTCTGACTCAGGTTGACTGGAACCCATATATTCTTAGTCTGTCCAGTCGACTTAATTGAACCTTTCAGTCGACTGTTACTGAAATCCAGTCGACTGGGAGGTGAAATAGGTTGACTTGTCTGAGGTTTTCGTCTCTTCGAAAGACTCTGCACCTCTGGACAGACGACTGAAATTGGGGTTCAGTCGACTGGTTTGAACTACAGAGTTACTTTTTCATTGAAAACAACAGTTTTTGGTTTTTCAAAAAATTCATATAATTTATTCTTGACACTAAAAATAGATTCAGCCTTATTACTACTAGTGTTATTAAGGACATGATGTTTTTCAAGAGACTTTTGAAAACCAAGTCAAAATTTCTTATTAGTTTGAACTTGATTTTGGAGAACTTCATTTAAATTCTCCTTTTCTTTGTTAAATTTAGATACATTCTTGAATATCTCTTCATAATTTTTCTTGAGAGATACAAGATCTATATCCAAATTAGAAAGTTGAGAATTTAAAGACTTGACTTCGTTATCTAAGTCAAGATTCTCTTGAGAAAGTGTTTGATTAACTTTCTCTATGTTTTTTACTCTAATTTTCTCCTTCTTCAGTTCTTGAAAAATCTCATTAAAAGCATCTAATAAGTCATTTGAATCAAAGTTATCACTTACCTCGTTTTGTGTAGCCATGAAGCATACATTCGTAACTTCGTTTGTCTCTTCATTTTCTTCTTCCGAAGAAGAGTCGCTATCATCCCAAGTTGCTTGATACGCCTTTTTGTTCTTCATGTACTTGTTCTTTGTGTACTTATCCTTCTTGAAGTTGGAAGCCTTTCCTTATGATTTTGCCTCTTCTAGTGGGAAATCCTTCTTCATATGACCTGTTTTGTTACACTTGAAACAAGTGGAAAGTTCGTTAGTATCTTTAAATTTGGAATTAAATTTACCTTTCCTTACAAACTTTTTGAACTTTCTTCTGAACATGGCCATCTCTTCCTCATCTTCTTATTCATCTTCGGAGTCCGACATGGCCTTGAACGCGAGTGTCTTTTTCTTTGATGTTGAGGTTCTAAATCCTTCTTGCGTTCTTCAAGTTGTACTTCATATGTCATAAGATTTCCCATAAGATTCTCAAGAGAAAGTTGTGTTAAATCGTTGGCCTCTTCTATGGCGGTGGTCTTCTTCTCCCATTCGGGGGTTAAGGCACGAAGAACATTCCTCACCATTTCGGCTTGAGTGTACGTCTTTACAAGAGCCACAAGAGAATTTGTAATATCCGTGAACCTTGTGATCATATCTGACACATTCTCGTTCTCCTTCATGCGGAACATCTTGAACCTGTGAACAAAAACAGATATCTTAGATTCCTTTTACTTTATTAGTACCTTCCTGAGTTACCTCGAGTGTGTGCCAAATTTGATATGTTGTTGTTGCATTGGACACACGATTGAACTCCTCCTTGGTAAGAGCACAAAAAAGAGCATTCATCGCCTTTGCATTGTTCATTGTTTCACTCTTCATGTCATCGTTCCATTGTGCATAAGGAATTGTAAGAGCGGTGTACTTGGTCTCCGTCATGTTCCATATCTCATAGTTGATGGACTGAAGGTAGATTTTCATTCTACACTTCCAATAGTTGTGGTTGGTTCCATCGAATAGGGGTGGCCTTTGTGTGGATTGGCCTTCATGGTATTTATTCGCATTTGAAGTAGATGCCATTGCACTCAACCAGGCTCTGATACCAAGTGTTGGATCCTGTAGGCAAGGCAAATAATACTAGGGGGAGGTAAATAGTGTTATTTAAAAAATAATTAAGAAATTGAACTTTTCGTTTTGTCCAGTCGACTTAAAAAGAGAATATAGTCGACTGGGGCGTCAGATAAGAAGAGTATTTTATACAATTCTGATCAGTCGACTTATAGCGGAAACTCAGTCGGCTTACCAGACAAGTGTTCGAAGAATATTTTATACAAGTCTGATCAGTCGACTTATAGAGGAGACCCAGTCGACTTGCTAGACAAGTTTTCGAATAAAACACAGAGAAATTGAAATGCAAGTGAAGAAAAATACAACCACAGAGAGAGTCAACCACAGTGTACACAACAATATATCCTGGTTCGGTCCTCCCGACCTACACTTGAGATTTTCCATTATTCTTGAAACAAATACAAGAATACCCTACGGCATTTTGACAACAACCTTGCCAAGACCGTAGACCTCTTTCACCACTAGAGATAGCACACCCACTCTACAACCTAGAGTGAAAACCCGATTCTACAACCTAGAGCCCTACTCTCCAACCGAGAGGACCACTCTCACAACCCGAGAGTGAAGAAAAACAACAAAAGAATTACAACAACCTATAGCCTTGTTTGCGATTTGTGATTTTGGTGTGGTGGCTAATAGGTCAACTTCTGAAATCAGTCTAAAACGAATTCAATGTTATACTAGACTGATTTTCAGAGAACCAAGACTTAGAGAATATGAATGCTTTTAGAGTGCTTGTTCTTTTCAAAACCAAAAGCTTGAAAACTTAAGAAACAAATGCTTGGAACCTTTTCATGGTGATTCCTATGCTCTATTTATAGAGAGGAATCATAGGACGTTGAAGAACAGTTCCTAAAATTGAATTAAAACGGATAGAAATTGTTTTGAATTTGAAAAACAAGTTTTAAAATCAGAAAATTGTCGAAATGTCTTGAACAGTCGACTGGGTTGCCATAATGAGTTGACTGGTCAGAGTTTGAATGAGTTCAGACAGTTTCGTACTAGGACAGTTGATTGGTACTTAACAGCTGAACTTATTCAAGCTTGTTTCGATCTTTTTATGTTTGTAAAACACTCAATTATTGAAAGATTTGTGTGAGTGTGTGACAAGGCTATTACAGCTATCTAAGACTCAAAGAAATTTACAATTGTTACAAGACACTTAATACAACACATTTGAAGCACTTGAGTTTTGTCTTGAACTTGAGTCTTTGACTAGAGCTTGAGCCAATGTCTTTATATCATAAAGCTTGCTTGATCAATGTGGCTTGAACTAAGTTCTTTGTGGCTTGATCAATTCTATTTGAAAGCTTCATTGAATCATCATTGCCTTTGTGTATTACATCATGGTATTGATCTTGATACACCCTGCAATATATAAGTGACAGCACAACTTTGCATTGTGTTGTAGTCATCAAAACCAAGAATCAACAGGAGATCGAAGAGTTAACTCATGAAATGATCTTTCTTGGGCAATCTCACCCCGAGGACAGGAGGTGCCTCTGACATTGCTCCCCCATACAGCCGTCGCAGGAGTAGATTCTCTGCCTCCTGTTCGACAATTTGCTCTTTGAGAGAGTCATCAGTCACTCTGATCTTCAAGTGGTGCAGTCGACCCGAGCCACCCCCACGAGAAGCATCGGAGATGTTCGTCGAAGATGTGCCGCCTCTATGCTCTTCTCGAGCACCACATTCTTCAATTCGTCCCTCTCAGATCTTGCCTTGAATAAAGAACAACGAAGGAACTTGAGTCTCAAACCCTGATTGACGGCCATCGAGGGGCAAAGCTCCTTACCTTCCGGTGGCACTTCGCAAGCCTTCTCCTCTAGGCGTTCCAACTCGGAGTCTCGACGGGCCAACGTCAGCTTTAGATGACTCAACTCTATTTCGGCTTTATAAAGCCTCTATCGAGATCGAGTGAGCCTTAGCTTCGCGATGCCTAGTTCAGATCGAAGACGGGATACCTCGGTAATATGAAAAAGTCGAGAAGTGTATAAATTCCCAAGTCTAAAAAAGCCAACGTGGTGATGCTAAGTCTAAACGAGGCAACTCAAAAGAGAGACGAACTCAATTATTTCGGAACTTCTCTAACACTTGTTTAAAAAATATTCTTCATTGAAAATTTCATAAAAATACAAGCGGTGGCCAGTCCGCAGTTCGGCTTCGGTACAAAGTTAAAAAAAGGGAGAATATGAAAGTGCAGCGAGGTCAAAAGCGGACCTCTTTCGAGCGATCCGCTTTTGCCGAGACCTCCACCACTTGAGTAGCCGCGACAATCGCCTGAGGTGTGGCGTCCAAAGGGACCTCTGCCTCGACCTCGTTAGTGCCCGCCTCAATCCCTTTGCCTTCTTCTTCTTCCCCGATCCCTTCTGAGAAGTCATCGAACCCGGGGACAGGGTCGGGGAAAAGACGCCATTCGGTGCAATCTACCTCCGGGAACGACTCCGTCACCTGGTCGATGGAGCGAGCATAGGCCTTCGCCATATTCACATAGAGATACCCCTGGACCTTCTCCATCGCCTGTTCTTCGGCTTCCTTCGCCACAACAGACTTCACGGTGGCTACGACGTCCTCCTTCTCCTTCGCCGCCAGCTCTACAGCTTGGAGCAGCAGTGCGTTGTCCACCTCGAGCTTCGCGACAACAGCCTCGAGATGCTCCAGTCTCGAAGACTTTGCCTCGGCTTCAATCCTCAACTGCTCAAGGTCCTTGGCGATCCAAACCTTCTCCTCGTGAGCCTTGTCAGTTTCTTGCTTCATCTCCTACTCTTCTTCGGTCATCTTCTCCATTAGATGACCAAAGTGACAAGTTATCTGCAAAGAGGAGCACATTTGTTTGCAGTTTAAAAAAAAGGAGATGGCCAATAATCCAAGAGATGAAAACATCTAGTCGATCCGAGACTTACTGACATAACTGCTCGTGCAATTTCGAGTGCATCGTCCCCAATGCTTCCCGCCTCCATAGCGACCTTATCCTTCGGCATGCCTAGGTGCTGAACTGCCGGCATACTGGACGACGAGTCGCCTAGGAACCCGTCAAGCTTGCGGACCTGCCAGTCTGGGTCGAAGATCTTCTTGTGCTCCTTGGTCAGGAGCACTTCGGCTTTGGCAGTCAGTGGCGGGGCCTCCAAGCCCAAAGCTGCAGTTAGGGGGAAGCCCCTTGTCTCTGCTGAAGCCGAGGTCGCCGCAGGGGTTGCCGGCCTTTGGACAATCATTGCCTGCTTCGCAGATTACTTGAGGACAGTGGCGATGATCTTCATCCTCGGTGAAGACACCTTAGAGAAGACCCTCTTCCTCTTCTTCGGGGCCTTGCCGCTCAAGACCCCGTGCTTACCAGCATGTCGTCGAAGTCCATAGATTCTGCAAAAGAAAAAAAAATTGGGGGGTGGGGGGAGGGGGGGACTTGAGTGCAAACAAAACTTCGTCTACGAAGAACGAAGAGAAAAGTAACGCCGACCTAAGCACAAAAAAAAACCCGTACTAGGGTTTTTCTGGCTAAGACCCCCCCTGAAGAACACCTCCTCGATCAGGTCCTTCCAATCGAATTTCGGACGATCGAGGGGGTCCAAACCATATCGCCCTCCTCGGAGTTGAGAACCAGACTCTTTTTAACCCTCTTCGAAATTGCCTCCACCCAAGTCATTGGGATATCCCATGGTCCTCAACTCCGGATGAGGAAGTAGTTGTCCTTCCAGTTCTTTATCGAGTCAGGACAACTAACGAGCCTCGCCCCATGCCTCGGAGCCAGGTAGAACTGATACTTTGATTTATGTTGCTGATACATCCGGTATACGGTTCGGAGCACACTCAACCTCGGCACGAGACCCGCCGCTTGGCAGTGGAGGAAGAACCCGTTCATCAACCTCCAAACGTTCGGCATATACTGAACGGGGCTGATCTTGAACCATCTCAACACTTCGACGATGAAGTGATGAAGGGGGAGCCGAAAACCTGCCAAGAAAGCGTCGACTGGTCAGAAACACATGTCTGCTGGCATCGGCGAGTTGGCCCTCACCCCGGGTCCAGGAAGCATTAAGTCAACTCTCTCGGGATTCAAAAACACTCCTGAATCAGTGCCAGATCTGCCTCGTTAAGAATGGAGATCGTCTCATCGGCCTCCGTAGTCTCCCTAGCTTCGTTTTCCTCGAAGCTCTGTCCCATTCCATAAATAATCCGCTCGGCCGGATCCTCCGGGATATCTCGAACACTTTGGAGTCCGGTTAGTGCCCCTGGCAATCTGCCGAACTCCCCCATCCTCCGCTCAGCTTCAACCCTGGTCTCCACTACTGCCGATGCTGACCCTACTATGGCATTACCCTTGTCGATCGGGGGAACCAGACTAGAGGATGCCTCAGGGGCGAGAAGAGGGGAGGTCTCCCACCTCGTAGGAATGATATACATTCTCTAAAAATAAACTAAGTGTCTGAGATTACCTTGATTTGACAGTCACGGTCGGAAAAATCACCGGAAGTCGGTAAAATCTCGCCTGAAGCTCCCGCTAGTGAAAGAGAATCGCCTGAGTGAAAAACAAGATAATGGGCAAATAAGGGGGGGTTGAAGTTTTAAAGAGTGGGGTTGGTGGCACATTTACCAACGTTAAAAGGCCCCCAATAGCGTAAAATCCTGGCCCATTTATCATAAAACGACAAAAGATATGAGCAACTCAAGAGAACGTTGGATGCAGCCATGTGTCGCCCTCCTAGACTTCGGCAACAGGTGCCAAGAACTATTGCCACCGACGTCCAAATGCAAGAAAATACGTTGACTGGTCAACAGTCAACTGTCAACTCGACACTTGTTGCCCCCCTGGACTTCGGCAACAAGTGCCGAGCGTTCTTGCCACCGACGTTCAAACGCGAGAAAATGCGTTGACTGGTCAATGGTCAACGGTCAACTCGACACGTGTTGCCCTCCTGGACTTCGGTAACTGGTGCCGAGCACTCTTGCCGCCGATATCCAAATGCAAAAAAATGTGTTGATTGGCCAACGGTTAACGGTCAACTCGACATGTGTCGCCCTCCTGGACTTCAGCAACAGGTGCCAAGCGCTCTTACCACCGATGTCCAAACGCGAGAAAATGCGTTGACTGGTTAATGGTCAACTAGACACCTGTCGCCCTCCTGGGCTTCGGCAACAGGTGCCGAGCACTCTTGCCACAACGTCCAAACACAAGAAAATGTGTTGACTGGTCAACGGTTAACTCGACACATGTCGCCCTCCTGGACTTCGGAAACAGGTGCCAAGCACTCTTGCCACCGACGTCCCAATGCAAGAAAATGAGTCGACTGGTCAATGGTCAATGGTCAACTCGACACATGTCGCCCTCTTGGACTTCAGCAACAGGTGCCGAGCACTCTTGCCACCGACGTCCAAACGCAAGAAAAGGCATTGACTGGTCAACGGTCAACGGTCAACTCGACACGTGTCGCTCTCCTGGACTTCGACAACAGGCACCAAGCTCTCTTACCACCGACGTCCAAACGCAAGAAAATGTGTTGATTGGTCAATGGTCAACGGTCAACTCGACACATGTCGCTCTCCTGGACTTCGGTAACAGGTGCCGAGCACTCTTGCCATCGACATCCAAATGCAAGAAAATGCGTTGATTGGCCAATGGTCAATGGTCAACTCGACATGTGTCACCCTCATGGACTTCGGCAACAAGTGTCGAGCGCTCTTGCTACCGACACCCAAATGCGAGAAAATGCGTTGACTGGTCAACAGTCAACTAGACACGTGTCTTCCTTATGGGCTTCGGCAACAGGTGCCGAGCACTCTTGCCACCTACGTCCAAACACAAGAAAATGCATTGACTGGTCAACGGTCAACTCGACATGTGTCGCTCTCCTGGACTTAGACAACAGGTGCCAAACACTTTTGCCACCGACGTCCAAACGCAAGAAAATGAGTCAACTGGTCAACGTTCAATGGTCAACTCGACACGTGTCGCCCTCCTGGACTTTAGCAACAGGTGTTGAGCACTTGTAACACCTCGGATTTTAAAATAACGAAAATATTTGTTTTTACATCTTGTAGGGGTAAGAATTGTTTTTAAGAGATATCTTATTTTAGTTATTTTCAATATTGATATATTAGGGCCATGAGTTGAGATTTTATATGAATAAATATTGTTCATCTTTATTTTATTTCCTTTGGGGGATTATTATCAATTAATTTTAGTGTATTTGGTATTGTTCGTATTATTATAGAAAAGAGTTGGGGTTTAATTGTAATATATTGGATTTGGAGGGCTTATAGGTAATTATACCTTACTATTATTATTTATATATATTATATTTTCAAATAACCCCCTCCCCCATTTCTTTCCTTCTTTCTTTCTTTCTTCTCCCTTCCCGTTCATTTCACCCGACCGAAACCAAAAACCCACCGAAACCCAATTTTCGGCCTCCCTCTCTCCCTCCTCAAATCCACCCAAATACTTTATGATTTTTGAATTAATTTGGGGAGATGACTAAGTGAAGGATGCACTACCTAGTGGTGGAGTCAATTTGGAGAAACAACCACGGAAAGATATATCCCTTTTTATTTTATTGTATAAAATTAAGTGTGGTTAGTTTTATTGAGTAGGATTATTATGGTAGAGAGATTTAGAGATGTTGGAAGTGGTAGATTTGAGGAATTAGTAGATTATTAGGGAAATTGTAAGTTGTTGATAAATTAGGGTTTTAGGTTTGTAAAATAGAGTTATATATATGAGAATTATCTCTTGTATGGTAGTAAAAAAAAATTGTAGTGAGCCATTAGAATAAAATGGGGAGTGGTGATTTTGGCATAAACTTGAATTATAGGGTTTATGAAATCGGGTAGGAAACTCGATCCTAATAGTTGTAGAAAATGCATATGAGGGTGTAGAATATTATGAAAGTATTAATATGAATTTAGGATGATTTTTATAGGCTTAAGCTCAATTAAATTGAGTGAAATAGACTATAGGTGAAAAGTGCACGCCGGGTGTTCGATGAAATGCTCAAGCGAGATTTAGGAGAGGATTTGATGGGTTCGAAGGTGTAGTTGAGTCTCATTATTATTATTAACCCTAATATGTGAGATTAGAAAAAGAGGATTAAAGAAATTAGAAAATATGAATTCTTCTTATTAGAAAGCCTCCGATCAATAAGGGAATCTTTGTATTGGGACCCGAATTCAAAATCCGTCGATGTAGCTCGGTTACTTAGGTCATTTGTAACGAGTGGGTGAAGACGGATTCGAGTTTGGAGGTTCGTAGGTCGAGTTTTGAGTTTTAAGCTAATCGGTCCTATAATTTCCTATTTAGGTGGAAAAAGTCGAACTTCGACTGGCTACAGGACGGACGTGAGACATCGTTTGCTCGATCCGTCAGGTTAGTATGTTGTATTTATGTATATTTTATGTTGTGGCCAAATTTTGTGACTTTTTGATGTATTTCGTAGAAGTTAGGCTAAAGACTGATTTTGAAGGAAAATACGGATTTTTAAGGGCCCGAAACTGAGTTTTTGTGATATTTAAGAAAATTAACTATTTTAAGTATATAAAACCTATATTATGGGTTAATGTGACGTGTTGAAGTATAAAAATTAAATATATTAAACGGTTTATGCATATAATTACCCCGTACATGTTTTGTGCATGTTTTTGGGTGAATAAGCCGATAGAGGTGATTTGGTATATGTGGAGCCTTGTGTATGGGCTAGCATTCTATAGATGGATGCTATAAGATGTAATTAGACGAAATTAGTAGTTGTGGTCATGTTTTGGAGACCCGCGTATATATAGTGCATGTTTTATGCTTATTTTGGAGCATATAGACCCTTATAGATGATTTTACTCACCTAGAGCATTGGGTATGAGTTAGTATGCTATGATTGGTTGTTATGGAGTTTAATTAGATGAAATAAGTGATTATGGCCCTATCTTTTGGAAACCCACAATTGTGAGGTATGTTGTGATATATAGGTAGATGATTATGGTTTGTGATGCAATAATTGATGAAATTTGTAAGTGATTATATGTTTACAGTCTAATCATGTTTTAATGAATTAATGGGCAATAGGATGGTATTATAATGTGATGAATTATCTATTTTGATACTCTTGCGATATGGAATAACATAATATTGTTCTTTTATTAATATTATAACTTGGCGTATGCCTATATCTGATACAATGAGATAATGAATAACAAGGTACCCTTAATGTGGGTTGTTATGGCAAAATAAATATCCTGGCGCATTAATATTATGCATTAATATGATATGATGAGTTATGTGTTGAATAACAGGGTGTGTGCATAATGTGGTATAATGATATGAAGATAAAGGATAAGATGGTACGTGCTTATAGAATGTGTTACTAATTCACGTGGTTAAAGTCAAAGACATGACTGGTTTGTGAATCAAAAGTGAAAAGCTTGTGTTGATAAAGTAAGTTGAAAAGATGAAATGATTAATGCTAATAACAGATGGTTTTGTTGACCAGTACCTATAGCAATCCTGGGGGTTTGGGCTAGACCTCCTAACGCCCAAGGACCGGCTTGGGAATAGTGGACCCAAACTATGTTTGGGGTAAGTGGTTTTTATTGCCCAAGCTATCGGCTTGAGGCCCGGTTTCCCTCGATAATACCCTAGGTGGGACCTGGGAATGCAGATACCTCCGGTGGGATCGGAGAGAGATATGATACCTCAGGATTGACCTGAGAGAGAGTTGATACCCCAGGATAGACCTGGGAGAGCAGATACCTCCGGTGGGACCGGAGAGCACCCAGTTTATCTGGGGTGTGGTGTTCCCTCGCTAGTTCGGCTAGGAGGAAGACGTAGCCTCGGACGAGTAAGACTCTGGGAGAGCATCGGACTGCGTGTTTACTGGGCTGTCGGCTTTCAGTATGTTGGGATACTGTGGCTCACTGGTCGACAAACTAATAAAATAACTAAGTGTAAATAAAATTGTGAAAGTACAGAAAGTGGAGAGTGAATTGGGAATGTGACAGAAAGTGGTTGTGAATGAAATGAATATGAAAGAATACGAGTTATGAGTTTGTGTATGAAAAGAAATGATAAATGCAGTATGTGGTTAATTTAAAATGAAAAAGTAAAAGAGATGTGTGTTAATATGAATAGTATGAAGTAATTGTGTAATGAGAATGAGTATTAAAGTAAAATACAGCATGATATGAGTTGTCACACCTTGGAATTGTGTCAAGAAATTACCTGCCCGCTGTTTCTGTGGAAATGGTGGAAACTACCTGCCTTGGCATAATTCGCAGGGTGAGTGGAAATGGTGGGAACTACCTGCCTTGGCATAATTCGTAGGGTGAGTGGCATGATATCGGTAATGAATAATGGAAATGAAAAATAAAGTAAAGTGAAGATGAAAAGTAATTGAAGTGAATTAATAACCAAGCTATCGGCTTGAGATGTGATGTGATATTACCCAAACTGTGTGTTTGTGGTGTGGTGATTATTACCAAGCTATCGGCTTTGGAGTGTGATATGTTGTGGCCCAAATTGTGTTTGGGGATATGGTGTATATTGTGATGAGAATGAAAGTGAGGCTAATGGTAATTTGTGTTATAAGTGAAAATGATAATAAGATATATTACTTATAAGAATGAGAAAGTACCAAGTGACATAATGGGATGAGAATGAGCTGTAGATAATGCTTTTGTTGCAATGAGAATAAGCATTCTAATAAGTGATGTGTTAAGGATGTGATGTATTGCAAGTAAATTATAATGTGTAATGAGACGTTATGTTTGTGTTATACGACATGAAGGAGCGCGGTATTATGAGAATGAATGCATATGTTTATGATGTGATACGTGATATAGTGCAATAAAATAAACACCTGTATTATTAGAGTGGTTATGAAAATGGTTATTAAGGAAAGTATGTCGTGATATGAGTTTGTGTATCTTGGAAGTGTGTCAGGGAACTACTCGCCCGCTATTTCCATGGAAATGGTGGGAACTACCTGCCTTGGCACCACTTCCAGGATGAGTAAGTGAGTTGTTGATAGAATGCAAGTAAATGAAGTGCATGGTTAAATAGAGATGAAGAAAAGATATAGTAACATCATGTGGTTATGTTCTTATGAATAACAAAATGAGGATATGACGATAATTGTGGAAAGATGAATATTCGTGTTAGGAAATTTAAATTGAAAAGTAATGGATTGTATGGGAATTCGTATTATGCGAATGTAAAATAAGGATATATATATGAGGTTGATGTGAAGCATATCATGAAATGTGTGAATTATGGGTAATTATATAATCGGATGCAGTTTTGAGTACTTTGATATAAAATCGAATTGGTGATGTTTTTATGTTCAGATTTCAGGTTGCATCATCTTAACATGACGTTGTAAGTTTAAAGTATTTTCTTTATACCATTTCAATTTACTTATTAGATTAATGGTTATACTCACACCAGAAATGGCTAACCCTTATTGTTTTCTGGGGGTTAGGGGGGTCCCTCCTTAAGGATGGACACCCCTAACTCTCCTGCAGGTTTGCTAGCAGCCCGGTGAGGTAGTTATAAAGATAGAAATTTTATTTTGTTGCGATGATAGATTATTTATGTATTTAGTATATAAAGAAACATGGACAGTTGATGTATTTATTTGTATTAAAGTGAACCTATATAGATTTAGTGCTGTGAGGAGGTGAGAAAGCCCATACCCACCTCGTTGTGGAGTATTGGGTCCTGTGTTTGGTTTTGGAAAGTTTTTCTTTAGTTTTTCTATTACTTATATAAGTTTTTAAAGGAAATTTATGGTTTTAAATTGATAATTGATATTATGTTATGAGTTTGGCCCCCAGAGCATGATATTTATATTGCCTGTGTGATTCTACTCATTTTGGCCTGGGGAGCCCATGATTATAATGCCTGTGTTGTGAGCTACGGAATTTAGAGTAGAATTCCGTAAGCCTTTTGTGTTTCGGGACAGAAATTTCAGGGGAGACTGCCAAAATTTTATTTGAAATATATATATCTTAGTTTATGTTTTAAGTGATATAGAAATTGACAGAATGGTATTTAGAGGTTTAGTTTTCCAAAAAAAAAAGGGGTGTTACAGTTTGGTATCAGAGCTTAGGTTAACTAGGAATTTGTTAATCCTAGTGATCTTGCCATGTGAGTATGGGTTCATTATTGCTTAGTCAGAGATAGAGAGTGTATTTTATGTGGGTGTTTTGATTAAGTATAGATTATATTATGGAAGGGAGCGATCCTCATTAGACTTTTTCTGACTTTGAGTCAGCATTACCTTTCATGGCCCTGCATATGGGTTGACCTCTGTAGAAATTCCGGTGTGAATTTGTGTACTATTGGAGTATTCTATTATATTGATTGCTGTGTGCCGTAAAGGGCTATTCCCTGGAGATCTTGTGTAGGTTCTATGGGCGTATGTCCTATAGGTGTATATTTTTTAGACTGAGGAGTGATGTGTGGTTATGGTTATATCCCATATTTGGGGAGATTGATTGTTTGTGAAGGGTTATGTGGGTCTTATGCATAGTTGGGGTATGATGCAGGGAGGATTCGGGTGAGACAGCCCGATGAACCCAGTTTTTGATTGTATGTAATGCCTTGGACGATGAAATTATGCCCATTGGGTTCAGTAGAAATATCTAAGGCGAAGATTGAGTTTGTTGTTGTGGTTTGCAAAGTTTTTAATATATTCGAAGAGGTTCTTGGTCCCTTACCTTGGCAAGCTCTGGAGTTCAAGATCGATTTGATATTTGGTATGACTACGGTTTCTAAATCAGCTTGTGGTATAGCACTTTAGGAATAAGGAGAGATGAAAGAGAATTTGAGGTGATGTTTTTGGAAAAGATTATCGGTTCAAGTGATACGCCGTAGGGCGCGTCGGTAGTTTTGTAACAAAGAAGGTAGTTCACCGAGAAGGTGTACGGAGTAAGGTGACTATTAAGTATTTGTTGTAAAGAATAGATAATTTGTTGGATTAGTTGCGGGAAGCGCTACTAATTTCACGGCTAGAGTTGCACACCGAGTACCGTCAGATAATCCTTGAAGAGGGAATTATTCCAGGGATTGCTTTTCGTACTCAGTATGAATTGTATGAGTTCTCAGTGATGTCCTTTGGGCTGGCGAATGTCCCTATAGTTTTCATGAATTTGACGAATTGGACCTTTCACCCTTATATTAACAGGGTGTGATTGTATTCTTAGATGATATTTGGTGTATTTTCGCAGTATGGAGGGGCATAGATGGCACCTCAGAATTGAGTTGTAAACTCATTGGGATTAAAAGCGGTATGATAAGTTTGTAAATTGCTATTTTTGGGGGCAAGAAGTGTGAATTTTGGGATACATTGTGTCTGTTGAAGGAAATTACCAAAGGTGAAAAGACGGGAAATAACCCTCGGATGTGTTGGAAATTCAGAGTTTCTTGGTTTTAACTGGCTATTATCGGAGGTTCATTCCTCGATTTTCTATCATTGCTGTACCGATGACTCATTTTATCATAAAGAATGAGCCGTTGGTATGACCTGAATAGCGTGGAAAGATATTTTCAAGAGTTAAAGGAAGATTAACGACAGCTCATGTTTTGATCATCCCGAGAAGGGAGTGCATGTGGTACAAGACCAGGTGCAGTTTGATGCATGAAGGCAAGCTTGAGGCTTATATTGAGGCAGTTGTGGTTATATGTGGTGCGTGAATTACGCAGATTTGAAATTAGTGACAGGAAGGCATGTATTGAAGGTGTTGAGAAATTAGTTTTTCAGAAAATAGTTTTAGCTTTTTCTGTGATCGTAAGAGTTTGAACACTTGTTCTTGCAGTTGATTTTAGCAGGAGGCAATAAACGTGGCTTGAGTACATTAGTAGGTTGGTATGGAAATAATGTACCACCCGGGGAAGAAGTAAGGTGATGAATGCTATAAATGGAAAGAAGGTTTTGGTCTTAATGACGTCCCAGGAGTGGACGGTGTTAAATTCATTAGATCAATCTGATTTTATTTTAGTAGTAGAGGTTGACCCGCCCTTATATATCAGTAGTTTATCGATACAGCTGTCTATCCTACAGTTGATCAGTCAAACTTGAATTCTAAATTTCTGCTTGCGACAGAGGATGCATAGTCGAATTCTGGATGGGATTAATGAATGTAATGCAGAATGGTTAGTAGGCAGTAGGGAAAATCCTTGTTATTATCGTAGATTTGGTGATCTTGATGAGGATGGCTTGTGGTAGCGGGTGATGGAGAATGTTCCTTATGCTCAGTATATTGTCTATCCTGGTGGCATGAAGATGTATCAAAATTTTAGGAGAATATTTTATTGGTCCGGAACGAGGAAAAATATTAATTGTCAGGTGAGCATGGATAAGCCTCTTTTGAGGTGTGTAGTCAACAAAAGAAAAGGTGACGCAGATCAGCGGCGAAAGCCTCCGGAAGTTAGAAGTTGGAGATTGGGTATTCTTAAAGGTATCCCTTATCCATGGAGTACGCCGTTATAGGAACTCGAAAAAAGTTAGACCCGAGGTATGATGGCCCTTCAGAGTTATATAACGAATTGAAACTGTGGTATGTTGTTTGAAGTTTATCTTGGAGATATCGTGTATTATATTTAGTCATTCAATAGTCATCAAGAACATACAAACAATATTTATCTCAATAATTAAAACAAGTAATTAGAAAAACTCTAGCATGCTTTCTACATGAAAACAAACTAGCATGCTACAAAATTGAAATAACAATAACAATAATAATCAAGAGAAGAGAAGAATGCCCACCTATTCTAATGTCGGATTCTTAATCAATAGCCTCCAAAGGTCATTCACCTCCAAAATCCTAAAGCAACTCCAAAAGAAAAGCAACAAAAAGTGAGAGAGGGGCTCTCTCTCTCTCTCTCTCTCTCTCTCTCCCTCTCCCTCTCTCTCTTTATATTGGCCGGCCAAACCTTAATAGGGTTGGGGTTTGGGCCTCTTTTGTGTTGGGCTGGGTTTTTATTTGTCTGTGGGCTCATATAATATTTTCTTATTATTAATACTAATTTTAAATTGGCTAAATTAGAAAAAACCTCACCAAACTATACCCCTCGTGCAAAAAGCCATCGTGAACTTTATTTTTGCGCAAAATACCTCTACGAACTATGTTTTCAAAAAACATTAGGCGACGACGATAGCTTCTGTTACCTTTTTTGACACATGCATCACACATGACATATTTTGGGACAAAATTGCCTTTTTCAGGTTGTATTAAAAAATCTCATTCATCTTTCCATTTTTTTTGAAAAAACCTCACTCACCTACTCAAGTTGTTTTAAAAAGTCTCATAGAACTAATGCTTTTATTCAGAAACCTCACTCAATTAGGTTATGATTAATATCAAACTCGTCATACAAAGTATGAGCTACTATCAAAATCCTACCACAAATCAACAAATCCAACATCCACCACATCGAACACATTCTCATCAAAATTATCAAAATAAATGCACACTATATAACATTCTCACATCCTTTCATCAATAAATACAACATCCAACAAATTCAACACATTCACACCAAAATTAATATAAAAAATATGACACAAACAGGAAAAATATCATCTGCCAATCCTACACCATGACACAAAAATCTATCACAAATACATCAACTTTTACTATATCAGTTTTTAAATATCCTATGCCAAACTAGTTTCTAATAAAAAAATCAGTCACATATACACAACTCCTTGTACATTAGTTTCAAAATCAGAACCACCTATATCAGTTTCATACACTAGTGTTATGATGAGCTTCAAAAGTACCATAACTGCACATATACAAAACCAATACACCTCAGTGACCATCAAAAAGTATCCCCTCTATACAAACCACTCTCAAATCAAAACAGTACATATAAAAAACATCTTTTGAAGCTCATCATTACACTAGTGTATGTTATTGATATAGAGGGGTTTTGATTTTGAAACTAATGTAGAGGGAGTTGTGTATATGTGACAGGTTTTTGTTCCAGGAACTGGTTTGGCACATGATATTTTGAACTGATATAAAAGGAGCTGTTGTATTTGGGACAAATTTTTGTATCAGGGTGTAGGTTTGGCACATGATATTTTTCCTATTTGTGCCATAGTTCTGATGTTAATTTTGATGTGAATTGAATTTGTTGGATGTTGTATTTGTTGATGAAAGGATGTGAGAATGTTATATAATGTTTATTTATTTTGATAATTTTGGTGAGAATGTGTTTAATGTGGTGGATGTTGGTTTTACTGATTTGTTATTGGATTTTGATAGCAGAATATACAATGTATGATAAGTGTGAAATTAATCATAATCTGATTGGGTGAGATTTCTGAATCAAATCATTAGTTCTATGAGGATTTTTAAAACATTCTGAGTGGTTGAGTGAGGTTTTTTGAAAAAAACATGGAAAGATGAATGATGTTTTTAATACAACCCGAAAATATAGATGTGGTTTATTGATAATCTTCAGATAAGAGTAATTATGTCCAAAAATTTGTCACGTGTGGTGCACGTGTCAAAAAAGGTAACGAAAGTTGATGCCGTCACCATGGGTTTTTGAAAACATTGTTCACAGAGGTTTTTTGCACGAAAAAAAGTTCACGGTGTTTTTTTTTCACGAGGGGTATAGTTCAGTGTGGTTTTTTCTAATTTAGCTATTTAATTAATATTAATTGCCCACTAACAAAAATCCTTAAAATAAAAATAATAATAATAAATAAATAATATTAAAAGTGCTATTAACATAATGCAATGTACGCAAGTTGCACGTACTAACTTGTAGGCAATAATAATAAAAATCAAAATGTTATTTTATTTTTGCGTGGTGCTACAAAAGGCACTCCCGAGGTGATGTTCTTCGCTTACAACACTGCATAATTCAGAGGAGTCCATCCTCTCGGCTATAGAAATTACATCGACCGCCCTCACCATGAGAACGAAGACGCGAGAGGAGCCCGACCCCAGTTTGTTGGAGCTCCTAGGAATAACAGAAAAGAAGAGGCACCCATCCCCCGGGCCAAATTATGCGACTTCAAAGACCCTACTGTCAAATCCCTCCAGGTCTACGCAAACAGGGACCGTTAAACATGCAATCACCACCCTAGAACAGTGTAAAGAGAAGAGTTCCGTGTGTCAACTCGATCCGCGGAGAAAGAAGATGTGGTACTCCGTCGCCTCCAAGAGATGGAAGACCACCTTGCCCGATGTTAGGTTTCGCAGGCAATCACAGATTAAATATACAGCAGAAAAATTACAAAATTATCGAAACCTAGCAATGGATCCTTGCAAAAACCATAAATCGTGTTTAGGAGTTATACCTTAAAGATGGATCTACTGTATCCACAGTACGCCGATCACAGCACTGCAATATTATGGTGCCTCTAGGTATCCAGACGAACAGAACGAGAAACGGCTCTTTTTCAGACCACGGTGCTAGCTGCAGGAAGGGGATGTTCCCCCTCACGATCTCTCTCCCTCACTTTCCGTGATGGCTAGGGTTTTTCACGTATCACTTTTCCACAGATAAATTTCACATATATAGGTGCAGAAAACCAACCCTAAGAGAGTAATGAGGTTGTTGGGCTCACAATCTGGCCTGGGTTAGATTCGTGTGTGGGCGTTTAAACTTTAGTCGGCCCATTTAATCTAATTAAATATCCAACCAATGTCAGGAGTCTAAGTCTTACTTGGATCCCTAATTAAATTCATCTTATGAATTTAAATCTCAATTTCGATCCATTCTAAGTGTGTGACCCTGTAGGTTCACATTACGTTGACAATAGTACTAAAATCATATTCGAGTATTACAAATAATGAGCGGTATCTAGCAATACCTACTTCTACTCAAGTAACGTGGATGTCAGTGATTCGACATAACCTATCCGTGACCAATGTTACCATGTAATCAGTCCCTTTGTCCAAATATCTTAATTGACCACAAGGCATAGAGCGTGTCACCCTTGTATACCTGAATCTTTAGTTTCTTGATGTCTAAGTAGACTTACTAAAACAAATGAGATCAATATCTTATATTGACTTATTTGAGCACGACCATGCATTTTGTAGTCTCACTCAATCAAGTGGTCCGTAGATATCGCTCCTGTTATGTAAGAGGGAAAAATCCTAACTAATTTACTCACATCCCTCCGCATGATTTGTAGTATGTCCAATAGTCGACTTTATAATCACATTATTACAGGCAACGTTTGACGGCATTAAAATATATAACTTCTCATATAGGAAAATGTAGTGGCTTCAAGTCAAAGGACTACGTACACCATGGTCACTGTGAGAACCAATTATGACACTCACATAACGATCCATGCAGCGTTCTCATGGTGGGCCAGTCCAGTACATTATTACTCTAATATGTACCCATGTGAAGACTTGATATCTCATATCCATGACCTGTGAGAATGGTCATCAGTCTATGCACACACTAGTCTCTATGTATTATCGTTATCCTAGTTAACAGTAATACTTGACTAGGGATATTTAAAAACAGTGTTTTGATTTCAGCCAATAGGATCTCACAATCAAGTCATGCACTTGATATCCCATGACATTGAACTTACTATTCTAAGGACTCTATTATGTTCATTTAATTCACAATAAATAACACAATAAATGAAATGCATAAATATGAAATAAATGTCATGATACAATGTAAACTAGTAATGTCAATACACTACTGTCCTCTAAGGCATACACCAACAATCTTCCGCTTGCACTAGAGCCAATCAAACATACATCTAATTCCTATAGATCTAGTGTGACCCTCATTCTTTCGCAGTGCAAGAGGCTTTTTGAGTGGGTCAACGATGTTATCATCTGTCGGTACTTTGCATATCTTCACATCTCCTCTATTGATGATCTCTCGAATAAGATGGAATCGCCTAAGTATATGTTTGGATCGCTGGTGAGATCTAGGCTCATTAGCTTGTGTAATGACCCCATTGTTATCACAATAAAGGTCCACCGGAACTATGCCAAGTTCAGTGGTAAACTTTCTTATCCTAACGGCCTCCTTTGCTGCATTGGAGGCAGCAATATACTCAGCCTCTGTGGTAGAATCAGTTACCGTCTCTTACTTCGAACTCTTCCAGCTCACAACTCTACCATTTAGGCAAAACACAAAACCCGATTGCGATTTGGAGTCGTCCTTATCGGACTGGAAGCTAGCGTCTGTGTAACCCTTTACAACAAGCTCTTCCTCGGCTCCATATACCAAGAAAGAATCCTTAGTCCTTCTTAAGTACTTAAGAATATTCTTGACAGCAGTCCAGTGACTCTCACTCAGATCTGAATGGTACCTACTTGTCATGCTTAAGGCATATAAGACATATGGACGAGTACATAACATGACATACATGATAGATCCAATTGTAGATGCATATAGAATCTTATTCATGCGGTCCCTCTCATATTGAGTTGTAGGACATTGAGTCTTAGAGAGACTTACACCATGCGACAAAGGCAGAAATCCCATTTTGGACTCTTGCATATTAAAGCGTTTCAATACTTTGTCTATGTATGTACTCTGACTCAGGCCAAGCAATCTTCTTGATCCATCCCTATAGATCTTGATGCCAAATACATATGTAGCTTCACCCAAGTCCTTCATGGAAAAGCATTTTCCTAGCTATCTTTATAGACTGTAAGCTAGAGATGTCATTCCTGATGAGTAGTATGTCATCTCCATATAACACCAGAAAGATAATTGTGCTCCCACTAACCTTCTTGTAGACGCAAGGTTCATCATTATTCTTGATGAAACCAAAATATTTGATTGTGTCATCGAAGCAAAAGATTCCATCTTCTAGAAGCTTGCTTTAACCCATAAATGGATCATTGCAGCTTACACACCTTTTCAACATCCTTTGGAGTAACAAAACCCTCAGGCTGTGTCATGTACACATCCTCTAGAAGATTTCCATTTAGGAAAGCAGTTTTGACATCCATCTGCAAGATTTCATAATCATGATATGCTGCAATAGCAAGCATGATCCGAATGGATTTAAGCATGACAACTGGGGAAAAATTCTCATCATAGTCTACACCATAAACTTGTTTGAAACCTTTAGCCACCAACCACCCCTTAAAGATTTGCACATTACCACTGATGTCAGTTTTCTTTTTGAAAACCCATTTACACCGAATAGATTTAACCCCTTCAGGTGGGTCTACCAAGATCCATACTTGGTTGGAATAAATGGATTCCTTCTCAGATTTCATGGCTTCAAGCCATTTCTAAGAGTTTGGGCCTTTAACAACTTCCTCAAAAGTCGTAGGCTCATCTTGATCCATGAGCAATACAACACCATGTTGAGTCACGAGAAATCCATATGTAATACCCCGATTTTCCTTAATACATAAAGATTATTTATTTTTTTTCATATGGTATGCTTGTGTAGCATGTGACTATTATTTTCTCCACATGATGAATAAAGTATATTGTTTCCTATAAAGTATTTTTCTTAAAGCCCAATGTTGATGCATTTATTTTTCTTTTAAATATTTTTGGCCCAAATGGATTTAAGCCCATAAATTTAATTCCTACAACTTGTAGGTGTAGCATCTTTTTCTTTTTATATTTTCCGGGTATTGATGTACAATTTTTGTAGTGGGGTTTGTGTGTACACGTGCACTCCATGTACACATGCACAAGGCACAAAACTTGGCCGGATTGTGGGGTAATGGACTTAGGTCATGGGTGGTTACTCTTGGGGTATGGGTAGTTTCTCAACTCCCGAATGGATCTCAGTCCTTGATTTTCCAACCTCCTAATGCATCTCAACCCTCCATCTCACTCTAGTTTATGTATAAATACCCCTCCCATTTCCCTATCTCTTTTACACTAAAATTTTCTAAGATTATTATTGTAAGAGAGTTATTTGTGAGTTTGTGTGTGGGAGCTTTTCTGTGGAGACAAGCAGCATTTCTGAGGAGCTCGGTGTGGAGCAAAGGAGCAAGAAGGCGTTCTCTACTTTGAGGAACTTTTGCGGGATTTCGATTATTTCTTCATATAAGGTGGGTGTTTCTCAGGACTTCTAATTTAGGAATGATACTATAATTATTATGATTGATGCCATGTTATAAAAAGTGAATTGAATGTAGTAGAAATTGCTTGAACATGCTATTAATATTGAGAACGGAACTGTCGGTACAGTCGACTGCCATGTGAGCCAGCCGACTGGTACGAGACACTATTTTCATAATGTGCTGATAAACATGTGTGCAAAAGACATGATGGTGTGACTACTAAATTGATATTTCTCCCTATGACACATGATGGAGGGAAGGTAAATGAATGAAGAAAAGAACTAGTGATGATTAATAACTTAGAATTGTCGGAGCAGTCGACTAATGTTGTGTTAAGTCGACTGGTACTTCAATCTGATTGTCACTATTTGGAAGTTCCATAAATTAAGATATTCCAGTATGTAGACCCAGCATGATGACTTGAAATTTATATCTTTATCTTCGTAAGGAAGTTATGAATATGTGTGAATGCATGTTTAAGAGATTTCCCTTGAGGAAGAGACAACATTCGTAACGTGAAGTTTCGTGATTGTAACATTACTGAACAAGAGAACTCTGTTTATGAAACATGAATTTATGTATTCTGTAAATTGATATCATGATACAAGTACATGTAAGAACTGTAAGATAATTTGTTAATTTGAAAAGTGGATCTGTCCAGTCGACCGAATGCGTGTAGCAAGTCGACTGATCTGGACTTGAAATTGTGCTGTTGAAATCCCAGGACAGACGACTGGTGGATGAACAGTCGACTGTCTGGTGGACAACTTGTGAACCTGAAAAGTTACGGGACAGGCGACTGGTTGTGTACAACAGTCGACTATCCCGAGCAATTACGATGATACTGTATGTGACTGTATGAGTCGACTGGTGTTCTTCCAAGTCGACTGTACAGAGTGGACTTTGACATATTTGAATTCATGTTATTTACTGTTGGTAATTGCGAACTTTATGATTTAAGTCGATGGGCTCTGTTTATGGTTGTATGAATTATGTGAAATGAATCATAGATGAGAATTGAGAATTAAATGAAAATATGAAATGTTAAATCATGATGAGAAAGTCTGTGAGACTCTAAAATGAATTATGAGCTGATGATGCTTAATTGGATATTGTGAATTTGAAATTGAACGAAAGAGTAGCTAAGTCTCCCCGACAGTGAATTGAAATGATGTTGAGAAATAGACCAGGTTGGTCAAGTGAAATGAAATGATAAGTCCGGTTTTGATGGAGAGGCTAACTCTAGAGCTTGATTTTTATTCATGATTCTAATGTAACTTTAATACATAGTGTGGAGGTGATGAAGGTGAGAGAAAAACATGAGTATGAGAGCTAGGGTACGGTGCGGGTGTGTGAGCCACAGAATGCATGCTTGATGAGTCAAGACATGGCGCGGGCACAACTCAGTAATGATCGGACTTTAGTCACGCTTATGGGATGTTTTGGTGACTGCAAGAGGATTGTGTTCAGGGAGGAGGCTGAATTGTCGCAGAATGCATGCTTGACGAGTCAAGACATGGCGCGAAATTCTACTCCAGGGGCCAGGATACATGCTTGTACTCATAGAATCATCTAGGATACTCACTGAAATTACAGAAGTAGAGTAAGTCATGGCGGGGGATTGAACCCTACAAAAATGAAGAACGATTAAGAGGCTTGCCCTCGAACCTATGTAGTATGGGATGCATAGAATTCGAACAAGTGCGCATTAGTGTCATGTTAATTAAATAAATTGCATTAAGGATTAAGTGCACAATCACGACACGACATCTTTAAAAGTTCCCTTTTGTTTTTACATGCTTATTATGAACAAATTGTGATTTTGTTAAGAAATGAGATTCATTATACTGTTTCTGGCATAGAGAGGATGGCCATGTATAATTATCGTCGGTTGAATAAACTGACGTACCCACAGTTTTGTATGCAGGATAAATTATATGTAAAGAGGAATGGATGCATAAAGATCTTATTATGTTGTTGTTCATTTATGTAAATGTTGTATATTTTGCTTCCGCTGTGTAAATTTAAATGTAAGATGTTGTAACTCTGATGTAAAAAGAAAAGTTTGAATTTCCTTGTAAAATTGTACTCAAAGAAAGTGAAAAGATCCTGAAGAACATCTCGAATTCAGTGATTTGGGATTCGGGGCGTTACACCATATCTCATGGATTGATGAGGTATCCTACCAGATTTACGTCGGCCTTGTGTTACTTGAGCAGGTTGTTGTTCCACAACAATTTGTGGAGTCTGTTCCATTTTCACCATTGGTTCGCTGCTACTTTGCGAAGTTTGAAGTTCTTCGAGTTCTATCATTCTCCCACTAGTTCTCTTGGAGAAGAATTCTCTCTCTTAGAACACAGAAGTTCATACGACAAACACTTTGCCTTCAGTAAGATTATAGATATAGTATCCCTTAGTTTCCTTTGGATATCCTGCAAAGAAGTACTTATCAGATTTGTGACCAAGTTTATCAGATACTTAGCGCCACAACCCCAAATCTTTATAAAAGACACACTAGGATGCCTCCCAGTCCATATTTCATATGGTGTCTCTTATACCGTTTTAGATGGAACATAGTTCAATGTGAAAGCAGCTGATAGAGCATGTCCCCAAACAGAGCTTGGAAGATATGCATGATCCATCATGGATCGGACCATGTCTAACAAGGTCTGGTTCCTCCTCTTAGAGACACCATTCCGTTGCGGTGTTCCAGGGAGAGTGAGTTGAAATATTATTCCGCACTCTTTTGGATGATCATCAAAATTTCGGCTTAAGTACTCACCACCTCGATCTGATCGAAGGGGTTTAATACTTTTACTAAGTTGGTTTTGTACATCGTTCTTGAATTCTTTGAACTTTTCAAATGACTCTGATTTATGTTTCATCAGATACAGAAACCCATATCTACTGAAATCATCAGTAGATGTAATGAAGTACTGACAACCTTCTCTAACCAATGTGTTGAAAGGTCCGCAGACATCACTATGTGTAAGACCTAAAATATCACTAGCCCTTTCACATTGTAACAACCTGAATTTTCAACTATAATTAAATATAAGTTTGTTTGATTTCACGTATTTTGCAGCTCAAATTTATGTAAAATTTCCCTTAAAATTTATTTATTTTTATATCATGAACAGGTATTTTATTTCTTCTCTTCTTCAAGCCCAAAAGCCTATTTTAAACTCTAGGCCTAATTGTTTAATTCTAGTCCACACTAATTAATTTAATTATTTTAATTAATAAGCCCATGGACTTTTAGCCCACTACTTTGAGCCCACTAGTTTATTCTCATTCAAAATGAGACAACTTGTAGGGTAGACTTGTTTTTGTAACAAGTTAATTGAAACATGAACATTTAGTAATTAGATGTGCATTGTGGGACACGTTCATTGCACTAGCACGTGTTGTGAGTGAGCATGGGGGGTGGCCGGATTGCTTCATGAAGTGGGGAGAGAGATGGAGTAAGTGGTGAGTGGTTATGTGTTCATGGGTAGTTGTTCTAACTCCCTAGTACATCCTAGCCCCTAATCTACTTTTATCAAACTAATCTTAGCCCTTCATTTGGCCCTAAGAAGTGTATAAATATCCCCCCTAGCCATTCATTTCTCTTGCACCATTAGAATTTGTAAAGAAAGTGAGAAGAAAAGATAGAGTTGTAAGAAATTTGTGTGAGGAAAAAGATTGAGTTTTGCATTCTTGTGCGTTCTTTTCACTATTGGAGGCCGGCCTAGCTTCAAGCAAGGAGAGGAGCTCGGGTTCACCTAGTACAAGGAGGAGGAGAGCTTTGGTGTGCACAAGCAAGGAGGGGAAGGCTTACAACTAGGAGAGGATCGTGTGTTCAAGGAGTTTCCTTAGGAGTTTTTCTTGTTTTCTTCAATTAAGGTGGGTGATTTCTCTACTTCTAATATAGATATCATGCTAAGAATTGAATTGATGAAATTGCTAAGAAAAAACTAGTTAAATTGGCCATGTGTTTGGTTAAAAAGAGACTAATTAGAAATGAAGTGAATGCTTGATGAATTGATTGATAATTGATAAAAATTGTGATTATTACATTGGAAATTATCATGTTGCTATGAAATATGTGTTTTTGAACCATGCTAGATTAAGGAAATTTGCTTGTGAAATGACTAGTTGATTAATTGAATCATCAATATGTATTATCAGAATTAATGTAACACTAGTATGAAGAAGGGAATTATGTTCTTGAAATGTTTGTAGAATAAAAGAAAGTAAGAAAATAGTCTTTTGTGAAAATTGTGGTGCCAAATTATGTAGAAATCATGGTTGCTTTTCAATGTTGAAAATGTAGACATAGAATATAAAGTAGAAAGAAAAATTCATATTTTTATGTCAAAATAATGATCTTAAGATACTGTTAGTGGTGGGCATCAGTCGGTATCCGACCTAATATGGATCATCCACCACCGATCCAATGAAGACCGGTTTTTAAATTTTTTCATCCGCAACCGATCCGAACCTTTATTGGATCGGTTTTCATCCAAGCCGATTAAGGTCTGTTTGGATTGGTTCGGATTGGTCGGTTTGGGGAAAAAAACTGACCTAGCCAGAAACTGACTTAGTCAGAAAAACATGGTTCCTACATTTTATGCAAAGTCACTTTCCAATAAAAAAATGTCGTATATGCAAAAAGGCTTCACTTTTCCATCCACTCACTCATCTATAATGCAATAAATGAAATGTTAATAATGAGGGTTCTGTTTCAAACGATTGGAAAGCAAAACTCTAGTAGATAACATGAGAAAGATGCAACAACATTGCTAGCAAGTCTTGAAAAAGATACATGTGTATAAATGCAATAAATATTTTTTTTTTCTTTTGAGAAAAAAGAATGGAGTATAACCATCCTGAAATGCAATAAATGTTGCTAAAACTAACTAGTATAAATGATTACAGTTGTAACAAAATCTGTTGTAGTTCATTTTTACGGACTTTGCATCTGAACAATGATATGTATTCCCATAAATGAACATTACTAACTCACTCACACACTCACCTTAGTCACCTATGTATATTTGTTGAAGAATTAATATCACTATTAATGGTCAAAAGGTGAATGGATGTATTTTCTTCTGGGAACTATGAACTGAACTTAAAGTCTATTAAATGAGACTCTTGGTATGTTCAAGAAAACCTGGTTTATATATTCAAAAATTTAAATGAGAACTATATTTATTATTTTTAATGGATTAATGTATAAAGAATGGTCGGTTCGGTTCTGTCGGTTAATTGAAAGCCCAATCCAACAACCGAACCGATCCAACTGGTTATTGAAGATAAAGAACCGAACCAACCCAATTCCCCAATTGGATCGGTTAAAAACCGATCGGTTCGGATTGGTCGGTTCGGATAATAGTTGTCCACCCCTAGATACTGTTATGCTACAAATTTCTAAGGCTGATAATCTGGAAATTTTTATAATATGCCTAACAAACAAGATTCACATACCTCATATGATTCAAAATCAAATGAGTCCAAGAATCATTCTTTATGAAAAACCCTTCACTGTAATAAGGTGATTATAAAGTCGACTATTAGATATACTCTGTTAGGTTTTGAAGATAATCACAGATTATATACACAGCGAAAAAATTGCAAAATTATCGAAACCTAGCCATGGATCCATGTGAAGACCATAACTCGTGTTTAGGAGTTATACCTTAAAGATGGGTCTACTGTCTCCACAGTATGCCGATCACAACATTGTAATATTGCGGTGCCTCTACGGTATCCACACGAACGGAATGAAAAATGGCTCTCCCTTAGACAAGAAAGAATTGCAAGAAATGCAAAAAAGGACCGCGGTGCTATATGTGGGAAGGGGATGTTCCTCCTCACGATCTCTTTCGCTCACTTTCTGTGACGGCTAGGGTTTTTCACGTATCACTTTTTGACAGATACATATCATATATATAGGTGCAGAAAACAAAGCCTAAAAGAGTAAAGAGGTTGTTGAGCTCATAATCCGACATGGGTCACATTCGTGTATGGGCCTTTAAACTTTAGTCGGCCCATTTAATCTAATTAAATATCCAACCAATGTCAGGAGTCAAATCTCACTTGGATCCCTAATTAAATTCGTCTTATGAATTTAAATCTCAATTTCGATCCATTCTAAGTGTGTGATCCTGTAGGTTCCCATTACGTTGACAGTAATACTAAAATCAAATTCGAGTATTACAAACAGTGAGCAGTATCTAGCAATACATTACTGCTACTCAAGTAACAGGAATGTCAGTGATTTGACATAATCTATCCGTGACCAATGTTACCAAGTAGTCTATTCTCTTTGTCCAGATATCTTAATTAACCATAAGGCATAGTGTGTCACCCTTGTATAGTTCAATCTTCAGTTTCTTGATATCTAAGTAGACTTACTAAAAAAAATAGATCAATATCTCATATTGACTCATTTGAGCACGACCATGTTGTTGATTCTTGATTTTGATGATCACAACACAGTGCAACATGTGTCTATGTTATACAGCTAATATTGCAGTGTACATACCAAAGACAATTCTAGCTGAACAAATGAACAAGCTCAAAAGGATACAGATGAAGACTTCAGACAAGACTCAAGACAAGACTCAAGACTCAAGACTTCAAGCTCAAATGTGTCAAATTGTTGTGTCTTGTAAACAATTGTATTTTACTTTCTGTTGAGTCTTAGTCTGATGTAAAGCCTTGTCACACACACACACTCAAAATTTCATAATGTGTGTCTCTTAAAAACCCCCAAAAAGAGTCAAAACAGTTTGAAGAAGTTTAACTTTTGAGTACCAGTCGACTTAAGCTTCTGCCAGTCGACTGATAGTACAAAACTGTTTAAATTTATTCAAACTCTGATCAGTCGACTCATATGGCAACCCAGTCGACTGTTCGAGAGCTTTTGACCGTTTTCTGTTTTTCAAAATCGAATTTTTTCAAACTCAAAAGCTTAGATCCGTTGGTTGACAGTTGAGTAACTGTTTCCCAACGTTCAGGAGATCAAACTCTTTAAGTAGAGTTCAGATCTCACTGAAAAGATCTACAAAATTTTTACTTTGAACTCCGAGCACTCTTGAAAAACATTCTAAGTGATATTTTCTGTGAGAAACAAAGCTTTCAAGTTCATACACTTTGGTTCTCTACATTCAGTCCAGTATAGCATTGAATTCACTCTGGACTGAGTATAGAAGTCGACCTGTTCTTTTAGCCATGTGCATCAACACATACACCAACAAGGCTATAGGTTGACTGTAAAGTATTCTTGTTCTCTTGCTCTCGGTTGGAGAGTGTTTTTGACTCTAGGTTGTAGAGTCGGTTTTGTTTCACTCTTGGATGTAGAGTGGGTCTGCTTTCTCTGGTTGAGAGAAAGGACTACGGGTTAGACAAGGTTGTTGTCGTAACGCCGTAGGGTATTCTTGTAATCTTTTTCAAGAATAGTGGAAATCTCAAGTGGGTTGCTTGGGGACTGGATGTAGGTCGGGAGGACCGAACCAGGATATATCTTGTGTACTCTGTGATTGATTATCTTGTGTTTGCATTCACTCTTGTTTATTTAAGTTCTGCAAAAAGCTTCTGGACAGTCGACTCCTTGCACTATCAGTCGACTGGTCAGTGCCGTTTGTAGTTGTAGTTTCATTGTGCTTTCAGTCGTCTGTTTCATTCATCAGTCGACTGCATAGAGTTATTATTTTCAATTATTTTGGACATATCAGTCGACTGGTCCATAACTCAGTCGACTGCACCGAGAAAAATTTCTGCAGTTTTTATCAAACACTATTCACCCCCCCCCTCTAGTGTTTGTTGTCTTGCTTACAGGATCCAACACTTGGTATCAGAGCAAGGTTACAGGCTATGGCAACTACTTCAAATACAAATCAGTACCATGAAGGACAATCTACACAACGGCCACCACTATTTGATGGAACGAACTACAATTATTGGAAGTGCCGAATGAGAATCTATCTTCAATCAATCAACTATGAGATATGGCAAATGACAGAGACGGAATACACTGCCCCTACCATTCCATATGCACAATGGAATGATGATCAAAAGAATCAGACTATGAACAATGCCAAAGCAATGAATGCCTTATTTTGTGCACTTACAAAAGAAGAATTCAACCGTGTATCAAATGCTACAACCGCACATCAAATTTGGCATACACTTGAGGTAACACATGAAGGAACGAATAAAGTAAAAGAGTCTAAAATTTCTGTTCTTGTCCACAGGTTTGAGATGTTCAGAATGAAGGACAGTGAGACTGTGTCCGAGATGATTACCAGATTCACAGACATCACAAACTCTCTTGTGGCGCTTGGAAAGACTTATACTCAAGCAGAGATGGTTAGAAAAGTCCTACGTGCACTCACCCCAGAATGGGAGAAGAAAACCACAGCAATAGAGGAAGCGAATGACTTGTCAACACTTACTCTCGAGAATCTTGTTGGCAATCTCATGGTATATGAGGTCCAACTTGAAGATCGAAAGAAAGATACAGAATCACACCAAGCAAAAAAGAAATCATTGGCTTTTAAAGCCATGACAGACTCAGAAGATGAGGAAGAAGATGAAGAAGAAATAGCAATGTTCACTCGGAGATTCAAGAAGTTCTTAAAGAAGGGTAAGTTTCATTCTAAAGTTAGAGATTCTAATGACCCTCCTACATGTTTCAGGTGCAATAAAATAGGTCACATGAAGAAGGATTGTCCCTTAGAAAATGCAAAGAACAAGGGAAAATCATCCAACTTCAAGAAGGACAAATATCCAAAGAACAAATTTGCCAAGAACAAGAAGGCTTATCAAGCTACATGGGATGATAGTGATTCATCTTCCGAAGAAGAAACGGATGAAAATAACGAAGTGGCAAATGTGTGTTTCATGGCTGCACAAGAACATGTAAGTAATGATTATGATTCCGAAGATCTTCTTGATGCTTTTAATGAAATATTCCAAGAGTTAAAGAAAGAAAAGATTAGAGTTAAGAATCTTGAGAAAGTGAATCAAACACTTAATCAAGAAAATCTTAACCTTGATAAGGAAGTAAAATCCTTAAATTCTCGCATTGCAAGTTTAGATACTGATCTTGAAACTCTCAAAAAGAATTATGAAGAGATTTCAAAGAACGTATCTAAGTTTAACAAAGGCAAAGAGAATTTAAATGATATGCTTCATCATCAAGTTACATCTAGTCAAAAATATGGACTTGGTTTTAAAAAATCCTCTGTAAAAGAATCTCCTGTTGTAAACACTAGTAAGAATAAATCAGCATCTATTTCTAGTGTTACACACAAGTTGTATGATTTCTTTGAAAAACCTAAGATTGTTAATTCTAGTGATAAAATCAAGACTACCGTTCGGTTAAGTCGACTGAACTATACAACCAGTCGTCTGTCCAGAGAATTTGGATCTTATTCAACGAGATCAAAACCTCTTATAAGTCGACCTAGTGTACCAACCAGTCGACTGATGTACACCAACAGTCGACTGAAAAACACTGGTAAGTCGACTGGACAGAACAAATTAGTATGGGTTCCAGTCAGTCTAAATCAGAATGATAGAATTGCTTATATTAACTCATATATGTTAAATGTATGTAATTCTACTTATTATATTCCTGCTTATGGAGGAAGGTCAAACTCTTCATGGGTTTGGTTTCCCCCAAACTAATGTGTTTTGGACCCAATAAAAAGGGTACCATATTTACCTTAAAATTTTTATAGGTACCCAAGAAAGAACGCTGGATATTAGACAGCGGATGTTCAAAACACATGACAGGACATGCCAACCTACTATCCACCATTCAACCTACTATCCATCATTCAAAGCATAGATGGAGGAACCGTCACCTTTGGAGATAACAACAAAGGCAAAGTCATAGGCATTGGCATGGTCGGTAAAACTTCTAACCCGACTATAGAAAATGTGTTATTGGTTAATGGTTTAAAGCATAATCTTTTAAGCATTAGTCAATTGTGTGATAAAGGATATAAAATAGTTTTTGAAAAAGATGCATGTTTGATTTATGACTCTATTATGCAAAATGTTATTTTTCAAGGTTTTCGTAAAAATAATATTTATGAATTGTATTTAAATGCAATTGATCTTTCAAATGACTTTTGTTTAATAGCCTCTAACAATGAATCTTGGCTATGGCATAGGAGATTTGGACATGTGAATATGAAAAATCTCTCAAAATTATCTAAATATAACCTAGTTAAAGGACTGCCAAAACTATCCTTTAAAAAGGATAAGCTATGTGATGCATGTCAACTAGGAAAACAAATCAAATCCACTTTTAAAACAAAAGAAGTAATCTCTACTAGTAGACCACTTGAATTAATTCATATGGATTTATTTGGCCCTACTAGAGTTGCTTCTTTAAATAAAAGTAGATATGTGTTTGTTTTAGTAGATGATTTTTCAAGATTCACTTGGACATTCTTTTTAAAACATAAAAATGATGCTTTTGAAGAATTTGCACATTCCTGTAAACGTGTCCAAAATCAAAGATCTCTAACCATAGTCACTATTAGAAGTGATCATGGTGGAGAATTTGAAAATGAAATATTTACAGAATATTGCAACAAGAATGGTATAACACATTCATTTGCATTTCCTAGAGCTTCACCACAAAATGGAGTGGTTGAAAGGAAAAATAGGACTTTGCAAGAATGCGCACGTACTATGCTTGTTGAAAGCAATCTACCAAAGCATTTTTGGGCTGAAGCTGTTGCTACAGCTTGTTATGTTTTAAATAGAATTCTTCTAAGACCTAAACTAAAGAAGACTTGTTACGAGTTATTTTTTAATAAAATTCCTAAAGTCTCTTACTTTAAGACATTTGGTTGTAAGTGTTTTATTCTAAACACAAAAGATAATTTAGACAAATTTGATCCTAGATCTAATGAGGGTATCTTTTTAGGATACTCAAATAGGAGTAAAGCATATAGAATTTTCAATAAGTCTACAATGACTATTGAAGAATCAATGCATGTTACATTCGATGAATCCTTACCTTCATCAACCTTAAATAAAGATGATGAAACTGACTTATCACCTTTAGATAATGTGATTAAATCCTTAGAGCAAACTAATCTGTCTGATAAGTCGACTGATAAGGTCTCCCAGTCGACTGACGTAAAGCAGTCGACTGAAGAACAAGTCAAGTCGACTGATCCGATTGTGATATCTTCAACTTTACCAAAGTCATTTGTTGAAGTTAAAGATCATCCTCATGACTTAATAATTGGTGACATCTCTCATGGTATTCAGACATGTTCACATGTTAATATGATCTCTCATACAGCATTCTTGTCGGATTTTGAACCAAAAAATATACAAGAAGCTTGTGAGAATGAATATTGGATGAATGCCATGCAAGATGAACTAAATCAATTTATAAGGAATGATGTATGGGATTTAGTTCCTAGACCTCCTGATCAGACTATTATTGGTACCAAATGGGTATTCAAGAATAAGTTAGATGAATCAGGACAAGTTGTAAGGAACAAGGCTAGATTAGTTGCTCAAGGATATAATCAAGAAGAAGGTATAGATTTTGATGAAACATATGCTCCTGTTGCTAGACTAGAATCTATTCGTATTTTATTATCTTTTGCTTGTTTTATGAATTTTATACTCTATCAAATGGATGTGAAAAGTGCTTTTCTTAATGGGTTTATTAAGGAAAATGTTTATGTTAAACAACCACCAGGTTTTGAACATGAACAATTTCCAGATCATGTTTATAAATTGAAAAAGGCTTTATACGGTCTTAAACAAGCACCTCGTGCTTGGTATGATCGTCTGAAAACTTTTCTTTTAGAAACAGGATTTGAAATAGGTAAAGTAGACACTACTTTGTTTATCAAAAGAGTTAAGAATGATATCTTAATCCTACAAATATATGTTGATGATATAATTTTTGGTTCTACTAATAATAATCTATGTCAAGAATTTGCTAATACCATGAAAAATGAATTTGAGATGAGTCACATGGGTGAACTCAATTATTTCCTTGGACTTCAAATTAAACAGTCCTCAAATGGCATATTTATCAATCAAGGCAAATATGCAAAGGAACTACTCAAACGTTTTAACATGGATAGTACTAGTAGTAAATCCACACCTATGGCTACTACTACTACTCTTGACAAAGACTTATTAGGTAAGAGTGTTGATCAAAAACTCTATCGAGGTATGATTGGTTCACTCTTATATATTACTGCAAGTAGACCAGATATTATGTTCAGCGTATATTTATGTGCTAGATATCAATCTAGTCCTAAAGAGTCTCATTTAAAAGCAGTGAAATGAATTTTAAGATATATTAAAGGCACATCTGAATATGGTTTATTTTATCCACGCACCGATAATTTTCAACTTTTGTCATATAGCGATGCCGATTTTGCTGGATGCAAAACTGATCGGAAGAGTACTAGTGGTACATGTCACTTTTTGGGACATTCCCTAGTATCTTGGTGCAGTAAAAAGCAAAACTCCGTATCCCTATCAACTACAGAAGCTGAGTATATCGCTGCAAGTTTGGCATGTGCACAAATTTTATGGATGAAACAAACCTTATTAGATTATGGTATTTCATTTGAGAAACCCCCAATTATGTGTGATAATACCAGTGCAATTAATTTATCTAAAAATCCGATTCTACATTCACGTACGAAACATATTGATATTCGACATCATTTTCTACGTGATCATGTTTTAAAAGGAGATATATCTTTAGACTTTATCTCTACTGATAAACAAGTAGCAGATATATTTACCAAGCCCCTTAAAGAGGATACTTTCATTAATTTAAGAAGAGAACTTGGAATTTGTGATTTTGTTGATATTTGCTGAAAATTGTTACTGTTAAGTCGACTGTATTCTTGAGTAAGTCGACTGTACTGGCTTTTTAAAACATTTCAATTTTTTATCTGACCAGTCGCCTGGTACCTATACCAGTCGACTGATTAGTAGACATAAAACTTTTATTTTCTTCTCGACTCAGTCGACTGATATACCCTACCAGTCGACTGTCGCGAGCTAAATCGTCTTCAGCGACTATTCATCGCGTCTTTTGAGATGGAATTCACCTATCTTTTAACCCGTGATCTCTAATCTCTACCGTCGATTTCATCTCTCTTTGATCTCAGCCATTTATTCACTGTTAAAACCCCCTTTTACCAGTCGTTTTAACCCCTTACCGATCTCTAGTTTTTACTCCCAATTTCAAAACCCTAGCTTTTGGAGAAGAAGGTGATTTACTCTCTCAGTGCTGCTTGTGCTTGCCCCTGATCGAATCTCTCTTTTTCTTAGGTAAAATCCTTTCCACTTTCTTTTCATGGCACCCAAACGATCTAAACGATCTCATGAGGGTAGTTCTTCTTTCCAAGACTACACTCAATATCTCTTGAGTCCCAATCTTATTGATCGATGGTATGTCTTCTGTACCATTACAATCTTCCCTGGAAGATTTGTAAACTTTAATGATCTAGATCGTTTCAATCTCATCCCTTTATTCCAAAACTGCAGTCTTTATGATTTTTTATCTTTATCAAACCAACCTATTACTATCCCCAACTCATCTATTTGTTTTATACAAATATGAGAATAGTCCAAAAACCAGATGGGGATGTCTTAATCCGTTCGTCTGTGAAGAATGCTAAAATGACACTCACACCGATTAGGATTAATGAGATGTTGGGTATTGATGATGTGGGATTACCTCTTGATGACATTCTTTTAGATAATGCTTCTATTTTATCTAGAATTTTCCTACCTAATCATGGCCCTCCAATGACAAGCAAAAATATCAAACCAATTGCTAAGCTTGTAGGTAGAATATTAGCCTATAACATCCTTCCTAAAAAGGGTAGTTATGACCAATATTCTATTGAATTACAAAAAACTATATATGCAATTTTTGGTAGAATTGCTGTTAATTGGGGTCAAGTTATCTTTTCTAAACTTAATCAAGACCACACTCACTTTCTACCTTTTGGAGGTCTTCTTACTAAAGTCTTTATAGCTTTTGGTGTTGATCTCGATTCGGAGACAAATGTTGTTTCTCGTTATGAGTGTTTCGATCGTGCTAGTTTGGCACGTATGAAACTCCTTGATGCTCCTACCCGATCACCCCCTAGGTCTCCTCCTCTTTCTCAAGCTCCATTAGGATCTAGTTCTAGACCTTCTACCTCTTCTGATCCACTGCTTCAAGCCAATTTTGATGACCCTCGTACTCTCTACGACTGTGTTTCCTATCTAATGAAGCATTCCGCCACTGTAGATACCCAACTCCATAAACTCGTTTCCAAGCTAGATCACATTGACTCTAAGCTTGACAACCTCACTCATCTCTTCAGCTCTCAGTTTCATCCTCCTTCTCAAGATGACGATGAAGACTCCGATGAAGAAGATTGAAATTTTTTATTTTCTTTTCTATTATGTAATTTTCTTTTTTAATGCATTTGTTTTATGTATCAGACTTTATCTTCGTTTCCTTCTTAATGCAAAAGATTGTTCTTTTCTGCTTTTTGATGATTCCAAAGGGGAGAGTAATATCTGCGTTAATATCTGAATTATATTTTATCTATCTGTGTTATGTGGTGCTTATGTTTTGATTTATTAACATTGTTACATTGTTCTGGGTATTGAAATATCTCTGGTCAGTCGACTTCCCCAAGGGATACAGTCGACTGCTGCTAACTGCTGCATCTGTGATACTTATGTTAACTGCATTTGTTATATTTTCATATTCTGTTCAGTCGCCTGATCTATTGTTCAGTCGACTGATACATTCTTTATGATAACATCTATTTGATGTATGAATATTGTGTTTTTAATAGGGGGAGCTTTTAAAACCTATACTTGTATGTTTCTATATAAATTGTTATCAGCTATTGTGTTGTCATCATCAAAAAGGGGGAGAATGTTAATTCTTGGTTTTGATGATCACAACACAGTGCAACATGTGTCTATGTTATACAGCTAACATTGCAGTGTACATACCAAAGACAATTCTAGCTGAACAAATGAACAAACTCAAAAGGATACAGATGACTTCATACAAGACTCAAGACAAGACTCAAGACTCAAGACTTCAAGCTCAAATGTGTCAAATTGTTGTGTCTTGTAAACAATTGTATTTTACTTTCTGTTGAGTCTTAGTCTGATGTAAAGCCTTGTCACACACACACACTCAAAATTTCATAATGTGTGTCTCTTAAAAACCCCCAAAAAGAGTCAAAACAGTTTGAAGAAGTTTAACTTTTGAGTACCAGTCGACTTAAGCTTCTGCCAGTCGACTGATAGTACAAAACTGTTTAAATTTATTCAAACTCTGATCAGTCGACTCATATGGCAACCCAGTCGACTGTTCGAGAGCTTTTGACCGTTTTCTGTTTTTCGAAATCGAATTTTTTCAAACTCAAAAGCTTAGATCCGTTGGTTGACAGTTGAGTAACTGTTTCCCAACGTTCAGGAGATCAAACTCTTTAAGTAGAGTTCAGATCTCACTGAAAAGATCTACAGAATTTTTACTTTGAACTCCGAGCACTCTTGAAAAACATTCTAAGTGATATTTTCTGTGAGAAACAAAGCTTTCAAGTTCATACACTTTGGTTCTCTACATTCAGTCCAGTATAGCATTGAATTCGCTCTGGACTGAGTATAGAAGTCGACCTGTTCTTTTAGCCACGTGCATCAACACATACACCAACAAGGCTATAGGTTGACTGTAAAGTAGTTCTCTTGCTCTCGGTTGGAGAGTGTTTTTGACTCTAGGTTGTAGAGTCGGTTTTGTTTCACTCTTGGTTGTAGAGTGGGTCTGCTTTCTCTGGTTGAGCGAAAGGACTACGGGTTAGACAAGGTTGTTGTCGTAACGCCGTAGGGTATTCTTGTAATCTTTTTCAAGAATAGTGGAAATCTCAAGTGGGTTGCTTGGGGACTGGATGTAGGTCGGGAGGACCGAACCAGGATATATCTTGTGTACTCTGTGATTGATTATCTTGTGTTTGCATTCACTCTTGTTTATTTAAGTTCTGCAAAAAGCTTCTGGACAGTCGACTCCTTGCACTATCAGTCGACTGGTCAGTGCCGTTTGTAGTTGTAGTTTCATTGTGTTTTCAGTCGTCTGTTTCATTCATCAGTCGACTGCATAGAGTTATTATTTTCAATTATTTTGGACATATCAGTCGACTGGTCCATAACTCAGTCGACTGCACCGAGAAAAATTTCCGCAGTTTTTATTAAACACTATTCACCCCCCCTCTAGTGTTTGTTGTCTTGCCTACAAGATCCAACACATGTTGGCTGCCATGAATGTGTTTAAGGTTTGATACACCCTGGCAACCTCAGTCTTAAGATCAAGTCCAGCCCCACGGGAACTCTCAGCTCCATCACCATTCCCACCATTCCTGGTCCTAGGTCCTGCCATTATACTGATTACTGCAAAATGAGGGAACAGTTAGAGCATCACAACACATTTCACATTCACATCAATACCCCATGGCAAAACCTCAATCATACCCCAAATCATAACATCTTGTTTTAATTCTATGTGATACTCACACTCTAATGTCCACCCCTAGGTACGCATGCTCTAATATCCACACCTAGGTTTATTTTTTATACCATGTTTATTATTACTATTGAAGCATGCTCTGATACCAACTTTGTAGCGCCCCGAATTTCCAACGCAATATCTCAGAAATATGTGGCACAATTCCCAGCATCTAACTCAATGTAATAGTAAATATAGCCAAAACATAGAATAAAATTTTCAACTTTTATTACATCAATTCTTTATAAAACACAGCAGAAAACTAAACACCTTGAATTACAATTCTTTCTTTTACAACATATTCATTTACAATCTACATAAGCCACCTTATGATTCTGCCCAAGCATCCAAATCCCAAGCTATAGGTACCTACCTGTAAAACATGAGGCTAGAGATAACCCTAACCCCCAAAACTACAGGGTTCAGCCATAACGGTGTGAGTGACATAAAAAAAAATGCAACATAAATAAAACATAAAGAGTAAAGTCATGATCAACACATATCAACGACAGTAATGAATGGATTATGAAATAACAATAAATAAAGAATGAAAACATTTAGTGAAACTAAACTAAGTGTCAAGTGTAGGAAAATAGAAAACAAACTTGCATAAAACCATGTCAAGAAAACACAAATACAATATGATGACTCTCTAATGCATACTTGTCGGATTCAATGCATTCCATACTACATAGGTCCGGTGCAAGCCCTTATCGTTCTCCACTTTATAGGGTTAGATCCCTCGTTATGCAACTAATCCTATTACAGTGATAGAAACAAGATCCAGAATACTTCGCCAATAGGCATCACAACCCTCGACGCGCAAGCATCATGTAAGAATAGCTCTGACCCCCAGGAAGAATCACCTCCCTGACGTGTACCCCACGAATAGGTTTGTGAAACCCACGATGTGCAGATACACTAGTACATCCCGTGAATAGGCCCGCCGACCCTCGACATGCGAATGTACCCGTATGCTCCGTGAATAGGCCTACAGCCCCTCGACACGCGAACATACCAAATGTCCTATCGAGACAAAACAACACACAGTCCTTGAATGCATCCGTGGGACTAGACCCTAGAGCATATACTTACGTTTCCCAAGTTCTATCACATCTCCATTAGTGCCTGTCCTTAAGTTGATTATTATTAAAACACAAATCCCCCACTTTAGAGTTAGTGTATCCTGCCAGACTTAATTCCACAACAACAACCCCAAGACCCAACTGGTCAAAATCCACAAAATCTCATCCACCGGTTCACAGGACTCCCACTCAACCCCTAGAGATTCACAAAACGAATATTAACACCAAAACTTTCAATAAAACTCTTTATTTCATCATCAAAATGTTTATGTCAAGAAAACTCCTTAAATCTGCAAAATCCAAACTCATTTAATGTACTCATAAATTCCATAATTGAAATAAAATATTAAATCCATTAGATTACTGAGAATCATGTTTTGAAGTCATAGAAAGTCACGAAACATCAATTTCTTCAAAAACCATATATTTTTTACTTTATAAAGTCATAGAAATACAATTTAAATTCTATTAAAATCAATATATAACTTTCTGTAAAATATTGTAATATGTAGTAAAAATATCAACTAAAACAGTAGATCAGTAATCCATAAGTTCAAAGAAATAATCGTTCAAGAAAAACAACAGAAAAACTCAAGAAAACAATCAGCCAAGCAGCTGACAGTCGACTGTCAAAGACAGTGCAAAACATGATGGTCGACTATCGAGCAAAAATCTGAAAACCCAAGAATTGACATTCGACTGTCAACCTTAGTACAATTATTAGGCGGTCGACTGTCATGTTAAGAAAAATACAGCTTTGAAATTTGTGCACATTTTTACTGATACTTCAATAAATCTTTTAAAATCATAAATTTGCAAAAACAAAATTTCCTAAGATGACCAAATACAACTTGTCTAACGTACTGGAGTTTATAAAACAAATCAAAACCATATCAAGATCATAAAAGAATAAATTTTCATCGAAATTACTTCAAAACAATAAATATAGATATATGAAGTGTATATATGTGTGTTTGCATCAGTAAAGCTTCAAAATTCATCAAATAGGAGTATTATAATGTTTAGATTCAATCTCAGTATAAAAAAAAATCAAATCTCAATCGAAAACTTCATAAAAATCACAAAACCCAAATTCGGCTGAACCTAGTCAGACCTGAAATATACCCCTCTTCACAACATCCAAAACTTGATCTCTTTGATCCAAAAACTCTTGTAATTCATTAGCTCATATACAACTACTAAACATGAGTTTGCCCATGAATAAAAGAAAATTTTGACGTGTATTAATCAAGTTATACTCATCAAACTTCAAGAACAGATCAAGCATATGTACACACACAGTAAAAGTTCATCTTTAATCAATTTGTGCATTATACAACATACATACTCATCCTAACCCATCAAATCAGTAAGCATATGAAATAAAACAACCTACTCATGATTTCTATTAGGTTCTTTAAGAATCTCAAACCATCTATATGTAATTTTAATCATCAATAACATAGTTTCATGAAAAGATCCAATCTTTATTTATCCATCATTCAATAATTCATTATATCATCATACAATCCTCTAACATGCTTCCTAATTGACAAATCATCACACAAAACATGCATAGAACAATGAGAAATCAAACATATGTCACTCACCTTATTGAAGAATCAACCGAAATAATAAAGAGAGTAATAAAATTCCTTCCTTTCGCATGACAACCAAGATCCTCGCTTCAAAACTTTAAAAAGTCAATAATAAAGAAAACCCTTTGTGTAGTAAAACAAAGAGATGACTGCACTCTCTGTTAAATAGGTTGGGAATTAGGGTAATTAGGGTTTTGAATAGGTTTTGCAAAATATCCCTTTTGAATATATCTTTGCATATATAAATCCTTATACTTGGAAATTAAATTAACCAATTCACTTTAAATTTAAAAACAAAAATAACCACCCTAATATTGGCCGGCAGTGGGTTTAAGTCTAGAAAAACAAATTTGTAATTTTTGCCTCTAAGTGGCAATTTTGTGGCAATTTTGCAAAAAGACTATTCTTTAAGAAATTTGCGAAATAAACCAAACCTATTAAAAAAAAGTAAAATTTTTACCTCTGAGTTGGCTATCCATCATGCTCAGCCCAAAAATCCAAAAACCTGGAGTTTTCACTCCAAGTGGTAATTTTGCACAAAAGCCCATCTTTTTGTAATATTTGCAAATATGCCAAATAAATATCAGAAAAATCCAGAAAATTCATAAATAATACATACTAATAAATATTAGGTTTCTCCCAAAATTATTTCTGACTTTGAACTTCCCAAGAAAATATTTGCACGTGTAAAAAGATGATTTTCAGAAACATGTTTAATAAATCACCAAAATCATTTTAATTGATTTATACACCTCAAAAACATTATTTAAAAATCCAGGGTGTTACATCACTCCCTCAGAATAGTTCTGTCCTCAGAACTACTACTAATAGGGACCAAACAATATAAGCAAAAATGCAACCACATAAATGAAAATATAGTTTAAAGAATACAGTCATACAAGAGAATACAATTTAACCAAAAAGAATACAATTTAACCAAACGAATACAATCATACAAAAAGCTCAGGAAAATCCTTTTGCATGCGATCCTCCGGCTCCCAAGTAGCTTCCTCAAACTGCTGGTCCTCCACAATACCTTGACCATAGGTATCACCTTATTCCTCATCACCTTCTCCCTACGATCAACAATCTCTACAGGCCGCTCCTTGTAACTCAAGTTCAGCTGTAGACCTTTAGGCACTTCCACCAACTAATGATTCTGATCCGGTACATACTTCCTCAACATCGACACATGGAACACATCATGCACTTGTGCCAATTCCTCCGGTAGCTTCAACTTATATGCCGTTTTACCAAATCACCCCAAAATCCTATACGGCCCAATGTACCTTGGCGCCAACTTGCCTCCTTTTACAAACCTGATAACTCCTTTAGTTGGAGACGCCTTGAGAAAAACTGCATCTCCAACCTCAAACTCTAAGTCTCTTCATCGAGTGTCTGCATAACTCTTCTGCCGACTCTGAGCCTAGACCAACCTCTTACAAATCAGCTCGATCTTCTCCGATGTCTGCTGCACGATCTCATGCCCAAACATCTGCCTTTCACCAACTTCATACCAACAAACAGGTGTCCTGCACTTCCTCCCATACAAAGCTTCATACAGAGCCATCCTGATACTCGTATGGTAACTGTTGTTATAAGCAAACTCAACCAATGCCAAGTACCTCTCCCAACTGCCACCAAAATCCATAACACAAGTCCTCAGCATATCCTCCAATACCTGATTCACCATTTCAGTCTGACCATCGGTCTGCAGATGGAAAGCAGTACTGAAATTGGTTCTGGTATCCAAAGCTGCTTGCGAACTCTTCCAAAATCTCGAAATGAACCTCGCATCCCTGTCGAAAACAATCGATATAGGAACTCCATGAAGTCTCACAATCTCATCATTGTACAGCTCTGCTAATTTCTCCAACGACCAAGTAATCTTCATAGGTAGAAAGTGAGCTGACTTAGTCAAACGGTCCACAATAACCCAAATTGAGTCATTGTCCTTTGGACTTTTCGGCAACCCTGTGATGAAATCCATGCTGATATTCTCCCACTTCCATTCCGGGATGGACAAAGGCTGCAACAAACCTCCAGGCCTCTGATTCTCTGCATTGATCTGCTGACAAGTCAGACACCTTGCTACAAAGTCTGCCACGTCCCTCTTCATACCGGACCACCAAAAGTGCTGTTTGATATCCTTGTACATCTTTGTGCCTCCACGATGTACTAACAACAAGATACTGTGTGCCTCTTGCAAGATACTCTCTCTCAAATCTGCTTTCTTCGGAACACACAACCTTTCACCCAACCATAGAACTCCATCTTGGATACGAAACTCTGATAACTTGCCTTCGGAAACATGCTGCAACATCCTCTGAATCTCTGCATCTGATTTCTGACCTTCCATAATCTGCTCTTTCAAAGAAGGCTGCAGCCTCAACTGAGCCAAAGGTGCTTCCAAACTCTGTAGTACAACCTCGATACCTGCCTGATCAAACTCTGCTGCCAACTCTCTCTGAGTAGTGATCAAATTCGATAAACTGCACTTCCGACTAGGCCCATCGGCCACCACATTCACCTTTCCTAGATGATACTTGATCTCAAGATGAATGTCTTCCAACACTTTCAATCACCTTCTCTGCCGAAGGTTTAGATCCTTCTGGTGATAAATGTACTTCGGGCTTTTGTGGTTGGTATACATGTTGACCTTCTTTCCATACGCATAATGCCTCCACTGCTTCAAGGCAAAGATAATAGCTGCCAATTCTAGATCATGTGTCGGATAGTTCTTCTCATGCGGGCGCAACTGCCTTCACCCATATGCAATAACCTTCCTTTCCTGCATTAAGACACACCCCAAACCTCTGAGAGATGCATCACTGAAGATATCCCAGTCCTTCCCAGCTTGCGGCAAAGCTAAGATAGTCACAGTCGTCAACCTCTCCTTTAGCTCAAGGAAACTTGCCTCGCACTTATCAATCCATGTGAATGCCACATTCTTCCGAGTTAACCCTGTTAAAGGAACTGCGATCTGTGCATAGCCATGAATGAATTTCCTATAGTACCCAGCCAAACCTAAGAAACTCCTGACTTCCTTCACTGTCGTTGGCCTGGGCCAATTTTTCACGGTTTCAACCTACTGAGGATCGGTGGTCACTCCCTCCTTAGAAAGGATATGACCAAGGAAAGCTACCTCAAACTTTGATAACTTGGCATACAAGTTATGCTCCTATAATTTCTTCAATACTTCTGCCAAGTGCTTAGACTGCACTTCCTCCGACTTTGAATATAACAGAATATCATCAATGAAAACCACCACGAAGGAATCAATAAATGGCTGCAAAATCCGATTCATCATATTCATGAACACTGCTGGCGCATTCGTCACTCTGAATGGCATTACCAAAAACTCATAAAGTCCATGACGAGTCCTGAAAGATGTTTTACTCACATCTTCCTTCTTGACTCCAACCTGATGATACCTTGACTGCAGATCAATCTTCGAAAACACAGCTGCTCCCCGAAGCCTATCAAACAGATCATCAATCTGTGGAAGAGGATACTTGTTCTGAATAGTCACCCTGTTCAACTCCCGATAGTCAATGTACATCCTCATTGACCCGTTTTTCTTCTTTGCTAACAATACTGGTGCTCCCCACAGTGAAGAACTAGGCCAGATGAATCCCTTATTCAGCAATTTCTCAATCTTCTTCTTAACTTCATCTTGCTCTACAAGTGCCATCCTGTACGGAGCCTTATAAATCGGAGCACTCCCCGACTGAACATTAATACAGAACTCAACATTTCGCTGCGGCGACAATCCCGATAAATCTTCCAAAAATACTATAGGAAAATCCCTGACAACTGGAATGCTTCTGACTTCATCTGGAATCATCAACTTAGATACCATTGCAGTCACTTTCAGGTCCTTCCTCTTCCCCTGAAATGTCACTGCGGGACCTCCTGGTGCTTTCACTAACACCTCTTTCTTCTTGCATTCAATTGTGATATCAAATATTGCCATCCAATCAATGCCCACGATCACATCCACACCCATGACTTGCAGCTGAATGAGATCAATGCCAAATAATCTCCCACCAATCTCGATATCACAACCTTCGTAATATCTATCTGCAATCAATTCTTCTCCTGATGGTGTTGCCATCGACAAGACTCTGCCTGGAAAAACCTTAGGTTCCACACCTAAAACTTTAGTAAAATTGGGCGACACAAATGTATGCGAAGAACCAGTATCAAATAAAACTTTTGCTTTTATTCCATTAATCAAGACAAATTCTGTTACATGAGGAATCATACTCAAATCTCCAATTTATTCTTAAACAAAATTTTACTTAATACATCGAATAAATAAATTTAAAATTTTTGCATACCCTGGATCACATCCTCTGAGTTACCTGCATCCTCCTCAGTTAATGCGAACACTCGCCCCTACCCCTGAAATCTACCACCGCTTGCACATTCCTTCTTCAACTGCAGACAGTTTGGTCTGAGATGCCCTTCACGACCACACTGATAGCAAACCCGCGCCTTAGGTGGCTTGGTGCATGCTGACTGATAGTGGCCTGCTTCTCCATAATTGAAATAGATCAAGCCTTCAATAGAGGGTGCCTTCTGCTCTGGCCTACTGAACCTTCCCTGCTTCACTGGGAACCTCTTTCTACTCTGACTAGCTGCTAGCCTCTTGTTCCTTTCCAGGTCTCCTGCTTCTTCTGGAACTGATCCATATCTTTTTCTATCATAGCTGCTCTCTTGACTAGCTTATCAAACCTTCTGATGCCCAACGGTATCATCTGCGACCTCAAATTCGGCCTCAAGCCCTGCTCGAATTTCTTGGCCTTCTTCACCTCATCAATAATCAGTGCCGGTGCACATCTTGACAGCTAGGCAAACTTAGTCTCATATTCGTGCACTGACATGCTGCCTTACTACAGATTCAAGAATTCCGTTGCTTTCTTCTCCTGAATATCTAGAGGAAAGAAACGATCCCTGAACTCTTCCAGAATAGCCTCCCAAGTCACTTGTTGATCCCCAAAATTCCTCTTCACTGACTGCCACCAGACGCCAGCATCCTTCTCTAACTTCATTGTAGCCAATTTCACCTTATTGACTGCTGGGGTTTCCAAGGCTTCGAAGACCACTTCCATCTGTCCAATCCAATCATCATCCTCATTTGGATTAGACTGCCCCACAAACACGGGCGGCTTCATCCGCTTGAAAGACGCAACCTGCTTAATTGGATCAGCTTTAACAAACACTGGTCCAGCCCCTTGATTCTGATTCTGTGCCATGTTGGCTGCCATGAATGCGTTCAAGGTCTGACACCCTGGAAACCTCAGTCTCAAGATCAAGTCCAGCCCCACGGGAACTCTCAGCCCCATAACCATTCCCACCATTCTTGGTCCTGGGTCCTGCCATTATACTGATTACTACAAAATGAAGGAAAAGTTAAAGCATCACAACACATTTCACATTCACATCAATACCCCATGGCAAAACCTCAATCATACCCCAAATCATAACATCTTATTTTAATTCTATGTGATACTCACACTCTAATGTCCACTCCTAGGTACGTACGCTCTAATGTCCACACCCAGGTTTATTTTTTATACCATATTTATTATTACTCTCGAACCATGCTGTGATACCAACTTCTATAGCCCCCCGAATTTCCAATATAATATCTTAGAAATACGTGGCACAATTTCCAGCATCTACCTTAATGTAGTAGTAAACATAGCCAAAACATAGAATACATTTTTCAACTTTTATTACATCAATTCTTTACAAAACACAGCAGAAAATTAAACACCTTGAATTACAATTCTTGCTTTTACAACACACTCATTTACAATTTACATAAGCCACATTATTATTCTACCACAAGCATCCAAATTCCAAGCCATAATACCTGTAAAACATGAGGCCAGAGATAACCCTAACCCCCAAAACTACAGAGGTCAGCTGAAACGGTGTGAGTGACATCAAAAGAAATGCAACATAAATAAAACATAAAGAGTAAGGTCATGATCAACACATAGAAATGGTAGTAACGAATGAAATATGAAATAAAAATAAATAAAGCATGAAAACATTTAGTGAAACTAAACTAAGTGTCAAGTGTAGGAAAACAGAAAACAAACTTGCACAAAACCAAGTCAAGAAAACACAAATGCAATATGATGACTCTCTAATACATACTTGTCGGTATCTATGCATACCATACTACATAGGTCTGGTGCAAGCCCTTATCGTTCTCCACTTTATAGGGTTAGATCCCTCATTATGCAACTTATCCTACTACGGTGATAGAAACAAGATCCAGGATACTTCGTGAACTGGAATCACAACCCTCGACGTGCAAGCATCATGTAAGAATAGCTCTGACCCCGAGGAAGAATCACCTCCCTGACGTGTACCCCACGAATAGGTTTGCGAAACCCACGACGTGCAGATATACTAGCACATCCCGTGAATAGGCCCGCTGACCCTCGACATGCGAATGTACTCGTATGCTCTGTGAATAGGCCTGCAGACCCTCGACACGCGAACATACCAAATGTCCTGTCGAGACAAAACAACACACAGTCCTAGAATGCATCCATGGGACTAGGCCCCAAGAGCATATACTTATCTTTCCCAAGTTCTATCACATCTCCATTAGTGCCTGTCCTTAAGTTGATTATTATTAAAACACAAATCCCCCACTTTAGAGTTAGTGTATCATGCCGAACTTAATTCTACAACAACAACCCCAAGATCCAACTGGTCAAAATCCACAAAATCTCATCCACCGGTTCATAGGACTCCCACTCAACCCCTAAAGATTCACAAAACGAATATTAACACCAAAACTTTCAATAAAACTCTTTATTTCATCATCAAAACGTTTATGTCAAGAAAACTCCTTAAATCTGCAAAATCCAAACTCATTTAATGTACTCATAGAATTGAAATAAAATATTAAATCCATTAGATAACTGACTCATTTTGTGAAGTTATAGAAAGTCACGATACATCAATTTCTTCAAAAACCATATATTTTTTACTTTATAAAGTTATAGAAATACAATTTAAATTCTATTAAAATCAATATATAACTTTGTGTAAAATACTGTAATCTGTACTAAAAATATCATCTAAATCAGTAAATCAGTAAATCAGTAATTCATAAGTTCAAAGAAATAATCGTTCAAGAAAAACAACAGAAAAACTCACTAAAACAATCAGCTAAGCAGCTAAAAGTCGAATGTCAAAGACAGTGCAAAACACGACGGTCGACCGTCGGGAAAAAATCCGAAAACCCAAGAATTGACAGTCGACTGTCAACCTTGGTACAATTACTAGGCGTTCGACTGTCTTGTTAAGAAAAATACAGCTTTGAAATTTGTGAAAATTTTTACTGATACTTCAATAAATCTTTGTAAAATCATAAATTTGCAAAAACAAAATTTCTTAAGATGATTAAATACAACTTGTCTAACGTACTGGATTTTATAAAACAAATCAAAACCACATCAAGATCATAAAAGAATAAATTTTCATCGAAATTACTTCAAAACAGTAAATATAGATATATGAAGTGTATATATGTGGGTTTGCATAAGTAATGCTTCAAAATTCATCAAATATGAGTATTATAATGTTTAGATTCAATCTCATTATCAAAACAAATCAAATCTCAATCGAAAACTTCATAAAAATCGCAAAACCCAAATTCGGCTGAACCTAGTCAGACTCGAAATATACCCCTCTTCACAACATCCAAAACTTGATCTCTTTGATCCAAAAACTCCTCTTGTAATTCATTAGATCATATAAAACTACTAAACATTAGTTTACCCATGAGTAAAAGCAAATTTGGACATGTATTAATCAAGTTATACTCATCAAACTTCCAGACACACAGTAAAAGTTCATCTTTAATCAATTTGTGCATTATACAACATACATACTCATCATAACCCATCAAATCTGTAAGCATATGAAAGAAAACAACCTACTCATGATTTCTATTAGGTTCTGATATGGCTAAAAATGGGATTAAATCGGAACCGTTCAAATCGGGCACGAATCTTAAAGTTCACAGGGGCAAAACGGTAATCTCACCTATAAACGAGTCCGAAATGGGAACTGGGTCTCTTCTCCAGGGCCCAATAACCCACGAACGGATCTGTTCAACTAGGTACGGGTCCCAACCCGTTAAGAGCCAGTTTCGAAGGATATGGAGAAATCTTGATTCGCCCTTATCTCTAGGAGGTGGTTTTAACCACTTCTATCCAGCCATACCGAGGAGTAGAGATTTTTTCTTATCTCGAAACAGATCCCCACGGCGACTATAAAAACCCCCTACCTCCTATCATTAGAAGGTGATCACTCTTTGCCAACTTAAAACTCTTTCATATTCTTTTTTGAGTACTGATAAGAGCGTCGGAGGATTCGTCGCCGAGATCAACCCCGGTGTTTCTAACTTTGTGCAGGTCAACGAGAGCAGTTAGAAGCCTACCCAACAACAGTGGAAGTGGTCAGGTTTGACCCATTCGATTCCTCATGAACCCACAAATCAATCTGACTGCTCCCACACCGAAATTAGCGGTAATAGATTGGCACTGTCTGTGGAAAATCGAATAGAAATCTGACCCTACTCTATCAGCAAAAGCAGCTCCTAGCTATGCTTCCAAAGAAAGGGAAGTCCACGGTCTCCAATTGTAGAACAACTTCCATCCCTCCTCCGGATCCAGAAGGTCTCCCTCCGCCCGTCCAGTTGGCCCAGCAGATCGAACAACCGATCCCTCAACCCCTTCAGTAGCCACAGGGGCCTCAAGTGGCAGTTGGAGAACCCTCTCGCCGAAGTTGCCAAAAGCAACCCCTTCATCAGGTCCATGTCTCCATACACAACCCTTCCTTCGACTCCATGGCAACCCATAACCCACCAACACTGAGAGATCTATGAGATGTTCTCAACAACTGGCAGAATGAGCCAGATCTTCGGATCCGCTTGGATGACAGGCGGACTCGTGATGGGATCCCTCGCCGGGAGCATCAGAGGGACCGTTCACCCCACAGGGCGGATCGCAGGGGGTCCAACTGTAACACCCCACTTTTATTTTAATTAAAATGCATTTTTATTCTTGCACGTATGATGCACGTGCAAATTTTTATTTCTTCATTTGTTACTCTCATTATCCATTTATTTTAGCATGCATAACTTATTTGCCTTTTTAATTAATCCATGGACCAAAGGATTAGAATCTAGCCCACTAAGAGATGAGCCCACTAGGTAATTAAACTAATTAGACTAATTATTAAGCCCATTAAGCTAGCTCACTAATAAAATCAAATTTTTAGTTGATCATACACTAACGCATGATAAGTTACTAGTGTTAGTACACATTTAGTAACATAACAAAGTGTACCTAGTTGTATGTGTATGGGTACATATGCATACCCAAATGTACCTAGATGGTTTTCTAGCCTTGGGGGGGGGGGGGGGGGGGGCAGTTTTCATGAAGGGAGAGAGAGAGTGGAGCTTTAGTGCATGGAGAGTGGGGAGATGAAAGGTTGTAAGTTTTAGGAGTTAGGAAAATAAAAGGTTACATAAGTTAATTAGGAGAGTTATTAGGGGTGTAAATTTGCGAAATAAACCCTTCCAAAACCCTATAAATAGAACCCTATTCTTCCCTTTTTCATTACACCAAAAATATAATCAAAAGAAAGAAAGAGAAAGAAACAAAATGAAAGAGAGTGAGAGTTCTCTTGCTTGGAACTTTGCTAGGAGATGAAGGTTGTTAGGAGCAAGAAGGAGCCCACTCTTTGTAGTTCTCAATCTCCAAATTAAGGTGGGTGTTCTTATGCTTTCTAAGTAGAATTTTCCTGCTAATAGTCTAATGAATAGTAAAGGATTCAATGAGATATTGTTGATAAGAATCCATGCTAGCATCTCATGAATTATTTTTGTTGTTACCATGCTAATAGTTTAATGAATAGAATAAAAATTGAATGTGATATGTGTAGATAAAATGCTAGTATAACATGCAATGATTTTATTGAAACTTAGTAGTTGATTGATATCATGCAAATTGAATGTAAAGAAATAATCACATAGATCATGGTAGAATATTTGCAAAGTCTTGTTTGACAAATGCGTGATGAGTATGAATGATTGTTAAAGAATATTTTATTGTGACATGCTTAGAAACATAAAGCTTAAAAGAAGAAAAGGGAAAGATAGATTTTATTATTTTGGCGTGTCGACATATGAAAAGGATGATAGTTCTCGCATAAAGAAACATTTGTGATGTCCAAAGTCGATTCTTGAGATATAGTTGGTTTTTAGTAACAAGAATTTTATTTTATAAGATGATGGATTTTCTTAAACTAACAATGATTTCTACAATTTCGAGTTTTATTGAAAAATGCAAATATTATAAAGTGAGAAGAAAATAATAGGAAAGGCTTATCTAAATAATAAGTTGAATTTGTCTTTTGTATTTTGATTCATTTTAGTTCTAAAAGAAAGATTTATCTATCAAATCTTAAAAGATAGAAAAGTGAACTTTTCGAAAAAGAATTAGATTCAGAATAGTGTAAACAAAATAACACAAATGAAATTTCTAAATAGAAAATATATTTGGGCTTACTGGTTAGCCAGTGCACTACAAATTATAAGTGGTCTTTGGTTCAAGGCTTGATTGCTACTTTTATATAATTTATATATTCTTTTTTAGAAATTCCGAAACTGAAAAAGTATACATAAACATTTCGATGTACAACTGGGTCTATACCCGAAGTACATCGCCACAGATTGACATGTAGGTAATGGACTATTCTTGAAGGAGTAAAGATAATATAATGCAATCGATGACTCAATTTATGAATTTGTAGAAGTTATATTTTGTTTTCAACTGTTGTAATCTTTTATTCTTGTGCTGTGTAAAACAAGGTGTAATGTAACTCTGATGTTATTGAAAAAATTTTAAATTCCTTGTAAAATTGTACGAAGTGAAGTAAAGATCTTTTGGAATCTCGAATTCATTCTTATTTGGAATTCGAGGTGTTACACCAACTTTCCCAGGAGGCGGAGAGAGTCACTTCAGCACCATCAGAGAAGAAGTCGCTCCCCGACTGGCCGACCTGCCACTCGAGCACATTGGGAGCAGGAGGCCCCTGTCACAAGGGCGAAATTTCAACAGTTCCAGGAGACAGTCCTACGAGCACTCAATGTCGCCCCCAACAACGACCAACGGGCTCCCAGTCCTCAGCCACCTCCAAACCAGCGCCGCCGCTCTCCTAGTCCTCGACCGGCTCTGAGCCATCATCGTCGCTCTCCTAGTCCTCGGCCAGCTTCGAGCCATCGCCATCGTACCCCTAGTCCACGACCTACTTAAAGCTATCGCCGCTGCAGCCACAACCCTTTTCTACATGAAAACGAGTCTCGGGGCTCAGCGAGGCATGACCGAAGGGAGGACTCGGTCTACCACCGTCTCCACGAGATGGAGAGGCGTCTCAGCCAACTTGATAGAGATAAGGAACAACAGGCGAGGAAACTCTGCCTGAGCAGACCCCCGTTCTCCCGCACTATCATGGAGGCCCCCGTCCTGGAGAACTTCATGCCTCCGCACTTTGAGTCTTATATCGGGGAGTCGGACCCCACTGATCACATTGAGAGTTTCAAAACTCTTATGATGATCCACCATGCCTCTGACGCCCTTCTCTGCAAAACCTTCCCAGCCACGCTTAAGGTCCCCGCTCGGGAGTGGTATTCCAGACTTGCTGTAGCCTCCATTTTCTCCTTCGACTAGTTCGAAGGTCTCTTCCTCACCCACTTCGTAAGTAGCCGCCGCTCCGAAAAGACAAGCATCTCTTTGCTTTTCCTCAGTCAAAGGAAGGGCGAACGGCTGAGGGACTATGTCAAGCGGTTCACGACGGAGGCTAGATCTATCGCCTCTATGGATGAGTCTGTGGCCTCGATAGCTTTTCATTCCAATGTCATTAATCCCGACCTCAGGGCAACCCTGGCCAAGAAGCCTCCTCGGGACTTCTCAGAGCTCCTTTTCAGGAGCGAGAAGTGCACCCGAGCCGAAGAAGCTCTCAACCACCCTACTCTTGAAGGATCGTCTTTCGGGAACAAACAGAAAACTGATGAAGAAGAAGGAGCTAGGAAGCTCCAAAAAGACAACGGGGATCAGCGTCGCCCTTTTCCCCTTCGAAAAGTTCACTCCGCTCAATGCAAGTGTCTCGGCCATCTTGATGGAAGTTGGGAAGGAGGGTCTTCTACCGCCACCTCTAAAGATGAACACCCCCGGCAAGAAGAAAAACTGGGATAAGTGGTGCCACTTCCACAGGGACCACGGCCACGATGCAGACGACTGTCAGGCCCTGAAGGACGAGATCGAGGCCCTCATTCAGTGAGGGAAACTCGCTAGGTTCGTGAGGAAGGACAGGTCTGATCCACCTCTACCCCCATGGGGGCTAACAGGCGAGCTGAACAATGTGCAGAGACCCCAGGTGTCGAAGCCGAAGCCGTCCTGCACCTCATACACGGAGGCCCAATGGGGGGAGATTCCAACTCCTTCCGAAAAGCCTTCGTTCAAGAAGTGAATGCCGTACAGAGCCATCCTCCTCCCAATGATCTTGGGGTTCCTATTACGTTTTCTGATAGGGACTTGGAGGGCATCCGGACACCCCATTGCGATGTCCTTGTTATAAACCTTCGGATGGCCAACTTTGACGTGCACCAAATCCTAGTGGACAACAGCAGTTCAGTTAATATTCTTTTCTTGGAGGCATTCTAGGGCCTCTAACTGTCAAGAGATCGGCTCAAGCCAGCTGGTTACACTCTTCATGGGTTCACCGGGGTGCCGGTGATGACGATCGAGAGAGTAATAACCCTTGACGTGACCGCTGGCAAAACCCCGATCACAAGGACCGAGCCGATGGACTTCATGGTGGTAGACATCAAGGCCGCCTACAACGTCATCTTGGGTCGACTGGGTTTGGCCGCTCTCCAGGCCATACCATCGGCCTATCATATGAAAATGAAGTTCCCCACCGCGGTAGGAATGGGGGAGGTAAGAGGGAGCCAGGAGGCAGCTCGTAAATGTTACATGACCTCGATGGGAGGGCAAGTCCTCAGCCTTGAAGCCCTCGAACTCCCACAAGGAAGTAGCCAGACTATCTCTGAGCCGGTGGACGAGCTAGAAGAAGTCGCCTTCTCAGAAGGAGATTCCACCAAGACATTCCAGATCAGCAAGGCCTTGTCCCCCTCCATCAAAAAAGACATCTCCCAATGTATAAGTGATTTGCGATCTTTTTGCCTGGACCGCGGCTGATATGCCTGGGATTTCAGAGGAGCTTCTGATGCACCAACTCACGTTGCCCCGGGAAACAAACCCGTCTAGCAGAAGCAACGAAAATTCACTCCCGAGCGCCAGCAAGTGATCAAAGAAGAGGTCGAGAAGCTCTTGAACACTCGGTTCATCCAGGAGGTGAACTACCCCGAATGGCTACCTAATGTGGTAATGGTTAAAAAGGCCAACGGGAGCTGCAGAATATGCATCCACTTCACCGAACTTAACAAAGCGTGTCCGAAGGACCCATTCCCCCTACCGAGCATCGATGCTCTAATCGATGCGACCTCCGGCCATGAGCTCCTCAGCTTCATGGATGCCTTCTCGGGGTACAACCAAATTCGGATGTTCCCTTCCGATATTTCGAATACCTCGTTCATAACCAATAAAGGCCTGTACTACTACCGGGTCATGCCCTTCGGGTTGAAGAATGTCGGAGCGACGTACCAATGCCTTGTTAACAAGGTCTTCCGAGACCAGATAGGCCGCAACATGAAAGTCTATGTGGACGACTTGTTGGTCAAAAGCGTCAGCGGGCAGGAACATGTCCGTGACCTCCAGGAAGCCTTCGGAGTGTTGAGAAGGCACAACATGAGATTGAATCCGAGCAAGTGCACCTTCGGCATCTCGTCCAGGAAATTCCTCGGATTCATGGTGAGCCAGAGGGGATAGAAGCCAATCCTGAGAAGATCAAAGCCATACTCAATATGGCCCCTCCCTCCAATGTGAAAGAAGTGCAGAGGCTCACGGGACGCCTCGCAGCTATAGGGTGTTTTCTCTCCAAGTCAGGGGAGAAATGCCTCCCATTCTTCAAAGCCCTAAGAGGAGCGAAAGGCTTTGAGTGGGGGCAACAACAACAAGATTCTTTCGATCAACTGAAGGCTTACCTGGTAAACCACCCACTCTTGAGCAAGCCAAAGCCTGGCGAAACCCTCTACATATACCTGGCGACTTCGGAGCAGATCCTTAGTGCCGTCCTGGTAAGAGAGGAGGATAAGATGCAAAGCCCCATTTACTACGTGAGTAAGATCCTTAGGGACGCAGAACTCCGCTACCCGAAGGTAGAAAAGATGGCGTACGCGTTGATCATGGAGGCAAGGAAACTTCTCCCCTATTTTCAGTCCCACTCGGTGGTCGTCCTCACCGACCAGCCGCTGAAGCAAATTCTCCATAAGCCCGAGACATCAGGGCATCTGATGAAATGGTCCATAGAGCTGAGTCAGCACGACATCAGCTACCAACCCCGAACTGCTATCAAGGTACAAGCACTAGCGGAGCTCATCGTGGAGAGCACCATTCCCGATACCCATGAATCGGTTGAAGAACCCCAGGCCTGGACCGTGTATGTTGACTGGTCCTCGTGTGTCGAAGGAAGTGGGACAGGGGTCATCTTGACCGGCCCATACGGTTTCGTTCTGCAATACTCCCTCCGTATGAGCTTCCCTGCATCGAATAACGAGGCTAAATACGAGGCCCTCATAGCGGGGCTCTGCATGGCCCGCATGGCAGGGGCCAAACATGTCAAGGTCTTAAGTGATTCGCAGCTAGTCGTGAACCAAGTGTCTGGGGAGTACGAAGCAGGAGATGAGCGCATGGACAAGTACTTGGCGAAGGTTAAGGGGCTACTGACTTGATTTGAAGATGCTCAACTCCACTGAGTCCCCCGAGAGGAAAACGCACAGGTAGACGTCCTCTCCAAGCTTGCTTCTTCTTCCCTCCAAGGTTTGGAGCGAACCGTCTTGATAGAGATCCTCCTGAGACCCAGCATCGAGGAAGACATCCTGGAACCAATGGAAGCCTTGCCCCTAACTCTTGGGGAGAACTGGATGAAACCCCTACTCGAATACCTTAGAGATGGAGTTCTTCCAGCTGACCCCAGAGAGGCAAGGAGAGTCAGGACCAGAGCGGAGCAGTACACACTAATTGAAGGAGTCATGTACAAACGCTCCTATACTCAGATAGATGGCAGGCCCTACCTAAAATGTCTCTCCCCCGAAGAAGCACACTATGCCCTTAAAGAGGCTCATGACGGGATGTGTGGCGCACACTTAGGAGCGAGATCCCTAGCTCGTAAAATTTTAAATTACGTGTAACGCCCCAAATCCCCATACCGGGAACTTGAGACCCTACTCTAGGAGTCGAACTTCAAAATAGCCACAATCACAGAAAGTACAGGAAAATTTAAAACTTTTATTCTATATAAATGTTACATTTACAAGTGCTACAATATCCAAATAAAAATTACAAGATTTACAACAATATAATAGCACTTGCATATGTCCCTTGGATCCTTAGACCAACTCGAGCTCTGTAGTACCAGTAGATCGGCTCCGGATACCTACAAGGTGGGGAACATCAGTACTTCGACTGACGCAAAGTTGGTGATAACAACGATCCTCTAAAATTCAATCACAATCATAATTTTATGCAAAAGGAAAAGTGATGTGCCAAAACAAGGGATTAATGGATTCGGTTTCTAGTGCAGTGGTATGCCATGACCCTATGACTATATGCAGCAAATCACATGCCTGACTCTAATGAAAGCAAGACTTTGGAGCACGAATGCATCCCATACTACATACGCCCCCAAATCTAGCCGTCTTTCTCCACAATTCAGGGATTTGAACCCTCGCCATGCATCCCACTCTTGTACTCAACCAGTTCCCAATAGATTGTCCATCGCCCAAGGAGGTTGCAGTTGGTCGGTCTAGTTCTGCCACTGCATTGCCTAAGTGGTGGTCGTGTTTCACTTGGTACCTACGTACGGATCTCTTCAGAAAGCCGCGTTGAATCCGACCACAAGACCGTGTGATTCCCATGTCCACCCCTAACCCGGGCTATGGACTGACGCATGCGTGTTCACCCCTACTCCGGGTTATGAACTTATATATATACCAAAAAACAACAAAATACACGTGCATAGGGACATAAGCGCCTCGCGAGGTCAAATCCTCCTAGCCTCCCGTGCCTTACTCCGGCAAAACTTTGGGAATTAACAGATCAAGATACGAGCCGAGGACTCGCTCATGAGTGCCAAAAACGTATCCCTACGACTGGAAGGTACAACACCGACTATGGTTTGCTAGGACTAATGCAAATTTTCAAACCCCTTAATATGTCATTCTAATCCCAGCCTTACTCTAATCACTTTGGGTAAAAGATAAGATTTGCTTCCACACTTGCTTATCAATCTCTGGCCATGGCGATACCGATCTGGTTCGCCACTTCCCCAGCTTGGAATTGTCCAGCATTACGGTCTACATTCACCCCTAACCTGGTAATGAATGTGTTTTCATCCCTAATCCGGGCTATGAACTCGTATTAGTGGCACGGCTCGGATGTTCTACGCTTCGGCGGAAGTTTATAATGTAGGGTTGACAGATGCAGGGTATCCCATACCCTAGTGACTAACTCGAGTCACACACCCATTATGGGAGTCAACAATACTAACAATAGATACCAACATCCCTGGACAAGAGTTATCAACTCTAGTAGTACACAAGGGAAAGTCCTCACAATACTTAGTCAACACTCCAGACTAAGCAATCTATGGGTTCTGCCCGAATCTTAAAAAGGTCATAACTCTCTCAATACAAGTCCGAATGGAGTGTACGAGCCCAATCCGGAAAGGTAAGATCCTAGACTACAACTTTATAGTTGATCATAAACTCAAATTACATCATCTATATTCCCAAAATAGCCTCTCAAGCCTCAGCCTAAAACATTGCTCACCTATCCGAACGCTACAAATCCAAGTTCTATGGAAAGGTGTGGATGTCCTCTACAAGTCTCTAGTTGGTCATGAGTCCAAAATACACCAATAGATTACCCTAACACACACATCTCTCACAAAGGTACCAAGTCACACACTAGGACTTTCTAAATTGGAGCACTCAGCTCGATTTCTAGTCTCTGTTCAGTATTACAACAATCACAGTAAATCAACCACTTACTGGAAATATCTCAAATAGGTCTTTTTGAAAAGGTCTTGATGTCTACTACAATCCTCTTATGAAACAGTTCCTCAAATTTTGCTCTTAGTGAGCCTCAAATGTGCAATTTCTACAGGGTATCAAAATTTGCTAAAATCAGCACAGTACATGCTAAATAAATCATCATAAATTCCATACTCATCCCAATGATACAACATTCACAGTGATGAAACTAGATATCAATATGAACAACATGCAAAAGGTTTAATGTCAAAACTCTATGTATACACTGAGTTCTACATAATTCAATTTAGCACAGGAATCAGCATGTTCTTCAGTTCAACTCTAGCTACTGTTTTAAAGATCAAATTTTCACATGCTTATAAATTCATCGAAACATTTCTCTGATTTTACTGTAGAATCTATATATAAGTGGGAATACAGGGTAAAAATTTCAGATTAAGAACATGCTCCAATAAATTATGAAAATTCTAACAATATCAGTCATCCTCTTAACCAACTACTGATTCTGCCTTACGACACAGTTCTACCATTCGATTTTATTAAAATATCAAAACTTCACAGAAAAATCCGAAATAAATCATGAACTATCTAAACATGTATATGAACAATCTCTGAAATTTTCATGTTCTAATGCTTTGTGGGTTGCTCTCGGAAAAATCTAGAAAAATAGCATTCAAATCAAGATTCTAATTTCATTTTCTGATTTCATCTTCCAAACTTCTTAACTATTCATCCTGGCACTTACTACCACACATGCATGCAAGAACTTAATTACGAAATATAGAGAAAGGTTTAGAGTAACTTCCCACCGTTAGTTGCTGTGGAGGAATTGATTTCCTTGAGCTTCCTTCCCTTGGGAATCTTTCCTAGAGTACCTTCATCAATCTCTCTTCTTGCTCTCCTTCTCTTCTTTTTTCCTTAGTTGAGTTCTGAAATTCCAGAGCAAGAGAGGTGGAAAGGGGGGGTTTGATGGAGAAATGAAAGAGGAAAGAGGGGGAGAAGATGGGCCGGTTTCTAGGGGGGTAGGATAGGGTGGTAGGGTGGTTTGGACAAAAAACCATGGCTTTGCCCATGGTTTTGTGGTGGGCTGTGTTGGCTGCCCATTTTACTCTTAAATGGGTCCCTTCGAATGCGAGACAAGAGGTTTGTCCAGTGTACGCACGATATACCCACCGTAGTACCATACAGTGTTATATTTGCATAGGCGTCGTACCGAAAACTAGTATTTATATCAATATCGGTCCTCCTCATTCTCGTGCATCTTTTAGAATGCAATCCTCCAATGAACCGTTCCGCAACCCTAACCACACACCATGATAGCAAAATCAACCAAAACACTGCAATCATGTGCACGCATACGGACAATATATATACATACATATATATATATTCAGGTATCATACATTCGGGGTGTTACATCACTCCCTCTTTAGAGTCGTTCTATCCCCAGAATGTTCCTAGTGGGAGAAAAGAACAATAAAATAAAACAGAAAACACTTAAACAAATCCGGATGTAAAGCCTTCATGCGGCCCTCCGGCTCCCACATGGCTTCTTCCACGAACTGGTTCTTCCAGAGAACTTTGACCATCGAGATGACCTTCTTTCTCAGTATCTTGTCCTAATGATCAAGTATCCTGACTGGTTGCTCTCTACAGGAAATATCTATCTGCAAATCTTTCGGAACCTCTGGCAACCGATGGCTTGAATCCGTCACATACTTCCGTAGCATAGAGACGTGGAACACTTTATGCACTTGAGATAACTCGGCCGGTAGCTCCAACTTATAAGCCATCTTGCCAATCCTCTTCAGAATCTTGTATGGTCCAACATATCTCGGAGCTAACTTTCTGCCTTTTCCGAATCTGATAACTCCTTTTGTGGGCAACACCTTGAGAAATATGGAGTCCCCTTCCTCAAATTCTAACTCTCTTCGGCGGTTGTCCGCATAGTTCTTCTGCCTGCTTTGAGCTCCTTGAAGCCTCTTCTGAATAAGCTCGATCTGCTCCGACGTTTGCTGTACGATTTCTGGCCCATACATCTGCCGCTCTCCTACCTCGAACCAACAAACCAGTGTTCTGCATCTTTGTCCATACAAAGCTTCATATGGGGCCATGGCAATGCTTGCCTGATAGCTGTTATTATAAGCAAACTCTACCAAGGCTAAGTATTTTTTCCAACTTCCTCCGAAGTCCAAAATGCATGCCCGCAACATGTCTTCAAGAATCCTGTTGACTCTCTCTGTCTGTCCATCCGTCTGTGGGTGAAAAGCTGTGCTGAAGTCTGTTCTAGTTCCCAATGCTGACTGTAGACTTCGCCAGAATCGAGATGTAAATCTTGCATGTCGGTCGGATACTATCGACACTGGCACTCCATGTCGTTCTCAATGTAGATCTCGGCCAACTTCTTGACATTCCAGGTCATCTTTACTGAAAGAAAATGTGCTGACTTGGTGAATCGATCCACAATCCCTCATATTGAGTCATTTCCTTTAGGGCTCCTGGGTAATCCAGTGATAAAATCCATACTAATGTTCTCCCATTTCCATTCTGAAATGGGTAAAGGCTGTAGCAATCCTCCTGATTTCTGATTCTCGGCCTTAACCTGTTGGCATGTTAGACATTTGGCGACGAACTCTGCTATATCTCGCTTCATCCCTGACCACCAATAGTGCTGCTTTATATCATGATACATCTTGGTGCCTCCCTGGTGAATTGCAAGCAATGTGGAATGAACTTCCTTCATGATGTCTTCCCTTAGCTCCTCGTCCTTTGGTACACATAGTCTGTTACCAAACCATAGTGAACCTTCTCTTATACTGAATTCGTGCAATTTTCCTTCGTGTACTTGCTTCGTGTCTTCCATTTCTGGATCTTCGGTCTAAGCCTTTTTCACTTGCTTATCCAAGCTGGTCGTAACACCAACAAAACTACACTCAAGTGTTGTGTAACCACTTCAATGCCTGCCTGCCTGATCTCTTCATCTAGCTCCCTCCGGGTCGCTACCAATGTAGCCACACTTCTCTTCCTACTGTGTAACTCCTATTTTTCGTAATTGTATTTTTCTACTGTATTTTCATTCTGGTATTCTTGTATTCTATTTGAGATCCTACATTTTGTTTCCGTTCAAATTTAATCACTAATTTGTTTTGACTCAATTTTTGGTCCCTTTTATCTAATTCAATTGTGTGTGCTCTTTGTGTCGTTCTTCATGAAGAATGAGCTATTCTATGTCAATCATCTCTTTATTCCCCATTTTAATGCAATTTGACAAATTCTCCAGTTGGATCCCTCTCGAAACGGATACCCTAATACCTAGAAACCCGAAACCCTATACTATTTAAACCCTAGCCCCTAACCTAATACTGTTGAGACCCCAGCAGTACCGCCGCTCCCATTTTCTTCTTCCTCCGGTTTCCTCTCAACCTCTCCAGACTTCGTCTCCACGACCCATTTCCCCGAATCCGATCGCCCTCCGATCATCCCCTCACCTTCGACTACCACACCGCCATCACCCACCATCGCCTTCGTCCACATCATCACCATAGCGCCACTTTCTCCCCGCCATTGTCCCCAACTCCGTAACCCATTATTTCGCCATTTCCCAATCCTCCACCATCCTCGCCTTCTCGATGCCTCTACCCATCGCATCGCCACCTCCGACTCATCCCCTCGACCACCTCTCGACCTCCGTCCACTCCGAACACCCCGCTCCTTCGCTCCTCCTCTGTTTTGAACCACGAACAGAGTCGCCGCGCGATGAGCTCTTCCTCAACGTCGCGCCGCCCGTGACCGCCGTGCTACCCCATCGCCGCGTCGCTTCTCGACGTTGCTGTCGCCTCGTCACCGTCGAAGGACCCCGCTATTGCCAATCCCTCTCGTTTGCTGTTCGTCGAAGAAGAGAACGAAGAAGAAGAAAGGAGGAATTGGCGGGATTTGATCTCGACCGTAGGGTCGCGCCAGGATTCGTGCCCTCTGATCGCCGTTCCGTGTTCGCCCACAGCGAATCCTAGATCGCTGTCCGCTGTTTGGATCAGATCCGGTGCGAGGGCGAAATCTGATTCGCTGGATCTGGTGTTCGCTGTTTTGGCACGCCGAATCCAATCTTGCCGTTTGCTGTTTTGGCTGATCGGGTGGGGGGGAAACTCGATCTACGGTTGATTTTCGCACGTGCTTCACACATGCTTTTGGGAGACTTTTTTCGGGATTTTTCGATTCAATTTTCTTCAACAATCGGATCTATCGTCGTCAATTAAGGCAAGTATCCCTTGTACAATTTATTTGTTCTAGTACAAGCATCCCTTGAAAAATACTACAAATAGTTAGAATTGTGACTCCTCCTTGACTATCGTTGTTGATCAATATCTATCCTCCAAAATTTTATAATTCTAGGAGTCACAAAAATTTCATTGTATTAAATTATAATTACTTGGACTCTTTTACCCCTTGAACACATGAACACATGAGATTAAGGAGCTCTAAATTTGTAGACACGTGGTATATTTTGTATTTGATGAACTTGCAACCATTTGACTTGGAAAATAATTATTACTTGCTATTTTGACAACCATTATCCTATGTTTATATCATACAATAACTTAGACGCTTAATAACAAATTTTCTTGTAATCTATACTAGTAAGATATTCCCACATGTTGCTGTCCTGAATCTTGCTACGCTGTTTTAACCCCTTTAGCATTACAATCTGAATGCAATCCCTGAATAGAAAATGTAGCTCTAGATGTCTAGATGTCGATAGCCTCCGAAATTTTTGAATTTGGAGTTACGGTCTAGAAGTTATTGCAGTTTTACTGCAGCTATGTCGGTAGGCACAGATTCGTAAAACTGCTGCACACCTTTACTTTGCGAATTAATTTAACTATGTTAACAGCTTGCATTTGACTCGAAATTTTATATGCTGTTGCTGGACACCCTAGAGAACCTTCCCAAATTTCCTTAGAATTAATTATTAATATTTCAATCCTGTTTCCCATGTTTAGACTTAGATTCACAAACGATTATGCCATATAAATATCTCAGACTTGTCCCATGTCCAAGACCATGATTTCCTAACTTGTTTCGCACACATGTATTCTTGTTTGATAAATAATAAAAAGTAATAAGCCGGGGTTAAGGAAAAGACCATAGTGATGGACAATATAGGTAAGTGTACTCGGAAGGGGGCCCGTGTTTCCCACTTGATACATGTCTCATGAACTAGTATATTATGAATCGATTCATGGACTAGTATATTATTGATCCATGAACTCGTATATATATATGTGATTCATGACTTGTCTTGCTATGACTCGACTCATGAACTAGTTATATGATTACCCGATTCATGAGCATGACTTGCCTGATACTTGATACTTGATACCTGAGTACGCCGCCCTATAAAATCCATTACAAGGTCTAAACGAAATTGTTTTGACTGTAGCAACCATGTAGTAAAAAGATGGATGCATGAAGTGCTACCTAGATAGTAATAACTACAAAACTTGAACATGAAACATGCTACACGACACTTGATTACTTGATACATGAAACTTGACCCATGAAACTTGAACTCGATACTTGTTCACTTGTTACTTGATACTTGACAACTTGTTACTTGAGACTTGGCACTTGAATATAATATTTGACACTAGACATGACACTTGTTACTTGACACTAGACTTGAGACTTGTCACTTGATGTTAGATACCCCTACAAGTTCACTTGTCATGTATTTTACCATTAGCATTTGTTATTCAGCCTGGTTACTAAGATGTCCCTCTTGCTAGCTAGTTCTTCGTTTTCCACTACTTGTGATATCTCTGTTACATTCTTGATTCCAATTCTTGTTCCCCATTACTTGTACTCATTTTTACTATTTGTGGCCATAATTTGCACTAAGGGCATTTTCTCTTGTTTTCTCTACTTTTCCCTTTTTATATTTTTTAAAGCAGACTTTGGAGACGTGCTACCTGCTGGAATCGGTGAGCAGACATTCTAGGCCTTGCTTGGAAAAAGCTTTCTTTAATCATTTCATTTTGTATTTGAATTATTTCATTTGTTGTTGCTTAAGACTTGTAACGGGCTGATGTTCCCGAGTTTTACCTTTTGTTCCAGACATTGAAAACATTTTGGATATTGTTAATGTTTAAATTGTTTCCTGTTGCTTAATGAATTATTCATGCATGCTTGGTGATATATATATATCTTCTTATATTCTTGTTGTGATGCTGAGTCGATCCTAAAGCTTATGGAAGATGTAAAAATCATTCGCTGGGCTTCGTCACGCGCTCGTATTTCATGTTTTTGGGAAGCGGGTGTAACACCTCGGATTTTAAAATATCGGAAATATTCGTTTTTACATTTTGTAGGGGTGAGAATTATTTTAAAGCTATATTTTATTATTATTATTTTTATATTGATGTTGGTATGGATATTTGTGGTTGATTGGTGCTATTGATATATTGGGGACTATGAGTTGAGATTTTATGTGAATAAATATTGTTTACCTTGTTTTATAATTTTGGAGGATTGTTATGAGATGATTTAATGTCTTTTGTATTATTAGTATTATTAAAGTATAAGGTTGGTGTTTATTTGAAATATTTTAGGGTATTGGGGGTTTATTTGCTAATAGCCTTTATTTAAATATTATTATTAATATGTTTTTTTATAGAAAACCCTTCTCCCTCCCCTTTTCTCTTCCTCCTTTCTTTCTCCCCATCTATTCCGATCGAAACCTGGGGGGACCGAAACCCATTTCGGTCCTCCTCTCCCCCATCCTATCCATTGATTTATTCCATGAAATCCAAATTAAATTGGGAAATAGGCTAATTGAGGGGTTCTCTACATCGTGGAAGTGTCAGATTTTCAAAAGGATTCCGAAAAGGTATACCCTAATTTATTTATTCGTATAAAATTAAGTGTGGTTAGTTTTATTGAGTAGGATTATGATGGTAGAGAGATTTAGAGGTGTTGGAAGTGGAAGATTTGTAGTTTTATTGAGTAGGATTATGATGGTAGAGAGATTTAGAGGTGTTGGAAGTGGAAGATTTGAGGAATTAGTGGGTTGTTAGAGAAATTACACGTTGTTAGTAAATTAGGATTTTGGGTTTGTAAAAGAGATTATATAGAACATGTTAGAAGTTAGGATTGGTGTATATCATGGTGAAATCATGAAGTTCAAATTTTGGCCTAAAGCCAAATTTTAGAATATGTGAAGTGGAGTAAGAAACTTGCTTCTAGCGAGTTTAGAAAATGTATGAGAGGTTGTGGAGTGGTGAGAGAGTATTAATATGAATTTAGAAGGGATTTTGTAGACTTAGAACTTAATGGAAAGGATGGGGAATGAAAGTATAAATTTTGTGCACGCCGGGTATTCGGTGAAATGTCCGAGCGATATAGAGGTGAGAATTTGATGAATTCGGAGGTGTAGATGAGTCTCATTATCGGTGTTAACCCTAATCCGAGATATTAGGACAAAGGGATTGAAGAAATTAGGAAATAGGAAATTTTCCTATTAGAAAGCCTCCGATCAATATGTGAGTTCTTGTATCGGGGTTCGAATTTGAAATCCATCGATGTAGCTCACCTACATATGTCATTTGTGATGCGTGGGTGAAGACGGATTCAAATTTGGAGATCCGTAGGTTGAGTTTTGAGCTTTAAACTAATCGATCCTATAATTTCCTATTTAGGTGGAAAAAGTCGAACTTCGACTAGCTACAGGACGGACGTGGGACATCGGTTGCTCGATCCGTCAGGTGAGTATGTGTAATTATAAATATTTTATATTGTGGCCGAATTTCGTGGCCTTTTGATATGTTTTGTGGGAGTTATGCCAAAAGTGGGTTTTTATTGAAAATACGGATTTTTAAGGATCCGTAATGGGTTTTTGAGAGATGTGGTGAAAGTGACTATTTTAAGTACATAAAATCTATAGTATGGGTTATTGTGATGTGTTGAAGCATAAAAACTAATTATATTAGATTGTTTATGCATATTTTTAACCAGTGCATATTTTGTGCATGTTTTGGGGCATATAGGCCCTTATAGGCAATTATGATTACATGGAGTATGGTGTATGAGCTAGTATGCTATAATTAGATATTATAAGATTTAATTAGAGGAAATAAGTGATTTTGGCCTCTTTTTCTGGGAAACCCGCATGTGTGGTGTGTATTTGTGATATATATATAGATGATTATGACGTGTGACGCAATAGTTGATGAAATCAATACTTGGGTACATGTTTATATTGTAATTATGTTCGAAGTGAATTAATGGGCAATATTATGATATTATTCTGTGATGAATTATATATTTATATACATTTACGATACAGACTAACACCTTATAACTCTTTTATTTATGATATGACTTGGTGTATGCCTATATGTGATTTAATGAAGTAGTAAATAGCATAGTATGCATAATGGGTAATGTTATGGAAAAATAAATAACATGATGCATTCGTGATATGTAATAATATGACATGTTGGTTTATATGTTAAATGGCTAGGTGTATATATATGTGATATACTGAGATGATAATTATATCGTGGACATCAGATGTGCACCAAATGCACGATAAAAGGTGAGATGGTAAGTGTTAATAAAATGTGTTATTAATTCACATGATTAAAGTCAAGAATGTGGCAATTGTTTAATTAAAAGCTGTGATGCTTTGTGTTGATTTAATAAGATGAAAAGATGAGATAACAAATGGTTTTGTTGACCAGTACCTACAGCAATCCTGGGGATTTGGGCTAGACCTCCTAATACCCAAGGACCAGCTTGGGGTAAGTGGACCCAAACTATGTTTGTGGTAAGTGGATTATATCGCCCAAGCTATCGGCTTGAGGCCCGGCTTCCCCTCGATGACAGCTGTCGCGAGGAAGTACCCAGTTTATCTGGGGTAAGTGGTTTTTTCCTCCTGGCTTCGGCTGGGAGGAAGTACCCAGTTTATCTGGGGTTAGTGGTTTTTCCCTCGATGACAGCCGTCGCGAGGAAGTACCCAGGTTACCTGGGGTCAGTGGCTTTTTCACTTCTGGCTTCGGCTGGGAGGAAGTACCCAAGTTCTACTTGGGGTTAGTGGTTCCCTCGCTAGTTCGGCTAGGAGGAAGACGTAGCCTCGGACGAGTAAGACTCTGTGTAAGCATCGGGCCGCGTGTTTACTGGGCTGTCGGCTTTCAGTATGTTGGGATACTGTGGCTCACTGGTCGACAAACAAATAAAATAAATAAGTGTTAATAATAAATGTGGTAGTAAAGAAAGTGGAAAGTGAAATGTGAATTGTGTATGGGAAAGAAAGTGGTTGTGAATGAAGTAAATGTGAAAGAAAATGAGTTATGAGTTAGTGTATGAAAAGAAGTGATGAATGCAGTACGTGGTTAATTTAAAATGAGAATAATAAAAGAGACATGTGTTATTATGAATAGTACGATGAAATTGTATTATGTATGTGATCATTAAAGTAAAATACAGTTGATATGAGTTGTACCTTGGAATTGTGTCAAGGAACTACCTGCCCGCTATTTCTGTGGAAATGGTGGGAACTACCTGCCTTGGCATAATTCACAGGGTGAGTTGATATAATAGTGGTAATGATTGATGGAAATGAGAAATAAAGTAAAGTGAAGATGTTTAGTAATTGCAGTGAATTAATAACCAAGCTATCAGCTTGAGATGTGATGTGATATTACCCAAACTGTGTGTTTGGGGTGCGGTGATTATTACCCAAGCTATCGGCTATGGGGTGTGATATGTTGTGGCCCCAGATTGTGTTTGGGGATTAAGTGAAAATGATAAGAATAAGATATATTACTTATAAGAATGAGAATTTCTAAAGTGGTATAATGAGATGGGAATGAACTATAAAGCATGTTTTTGAAGTAAAGAGTACAAGCATTCTATCAACAATGTGTTAATGATGTGATGAGATGTGTGAGCATTGCAATAAGCAATTGGATGTTATATTTGCGTTATCAAACATGAATAAATGTGGTATTATGAGAATAGAAGCATTTGTAAGAAGTGATACTTGATAGGGCATGATAAAATAAATACTTGTATTATGAGATTGGTTATGAAAATGGTTATTAAGAGAGTATGTTGTATTATGAGTAGTATTCATATAAATGGTTATTAATGAAAGGAGTAATAACATCATGTAGTTATATTCATATAATGCTATTATGATGATACTTGTGGAAGAATGAATATTTGGGTCAGAGAATTTATATTGAAAAGTAATGGATTGTATGTGTATTCGTGCTATGCGGATGTAAAATAAGAATATATATATATACGAGGTTGAGGTGAAGTATATTAGGAAACGTGGGAAGTATGGATAATTAAATAGTTGAATGCAGGATTGGCAAAGTATTTGATATATCGTCGTATTGATGATGTTGTTGTGTTCAGGATTCAGGTTGCATTATCTTAACTTGGTATTCGTAAGTTTAAATTATTTTCTTTATACCATTTTAATTTGTTATTTGATTAATAACTATACTCACACCAGAAATGGCTGACCCCTTAGTGTTTGGGGGGTTAGGGGAGTCTGAGGACTACCCTAGATCCCCCACTGTTACAGGTTCTCATCAGTGCAGAGGTGAGGCGTGGATTGGTAGGGTGAAGTTTTATTTTAGAAATTTGTACTAATTAGTTATGTGAATAGTAAAAATTTATGATCTAAATTGTATTATGGATGTATAAGCATGTATATGATGATGATGAGTATAGAGTGGGGTGGTATGGTATGATTGTGTCCCGTACCCATCTCGTTGTGGAGTACCGGGCTCTGTGGTAGGTTTTACAAGAATTTTTCTAAATTTTTACCTCGTTTTTCAAAGAAATTTATAGTTTTTATTTGATATTTGATAATCCGTTATGAGTTTGGCCCCCAGAGCATTATATTATATTGCCTGTGTGTTTCTGCTCATTTTGGCCTGGGGAGCCCGTGAAATTATTATATATATTGTGAGCTACGGAATTTTGAGCAGAATTCCGTAAGCTATTTGTGTTTCGGGGCAAAAATTACAGGGGAAACTCTGTCCAAATTTTTATTGAAATATAACTATTTTAGTTTATGTTTAAAGTGATATAGATATTGATAGAATTGAATTTGGAGGTTTGGTTTTCAAAAAAAAAAAATTTGGGGTGTTACAGTTGATTTTAAAATCCGAGGTGATACAGCGGGGCGTGACATACTGAGTGCATCTGCTACCACGTTGGCTTTTCCTGGATGATATATAATTTCAGGCCTGATATCTTCGAGTACTTCCAACCATCTCCTCTGCCTTAAGTTGAGATCCTTCTGCTGGTAGATATACTTCAAGCTCTTATGATCAGTGTATATTTCCATCCTTGCTCCATAGATATAATGACTCCAAAAATTATGGCTGCGAGTTCCAAATCATGGGTCGGATAATTCTTCCCGTGTGGTCGTAGCTGCCTCGAACCATAAGCTATAAACTTGCCCTCCTGCATCAGCACACACCCGAACCCCAAATACGACGCATCACTGTAGATGACAAAGTCCTTGTCCTCCCGAGGTAAAACCAATATAGGTGCGGAGATTAAACGATTCTTTAGTTCCTGAAAACTCTCTTGACACTTTTCCGTCCAGTCGAAACTTTGGTTTTTCTTGGTCAAGGCTGTAAGGGGTACAGCTATCCTTGCATAATTCTAGATAAACTTCCGGTAATATCCAGTCATACCCACAAAACTCCTTACTTCCTTCACCGTCTTTGGTTGTAGTCATTCCTTGACTGCTTCTATCTTCTGAGGATCCATTGCCACTCCCTCCTTAGAAAGGATATGGCCTAGGAATGCAACTTCCGATTTCCAGAATTCACACTTTGATAATTTGGCATACAACTGATGCTCTTGTAGCTTGCTCAAGACTGCAATCAGATGTTCTGCATGCTCCTGCTCTGTCCTTGAATATACCAAAATGTCATCGATGAAGACCATGAAAAATGAGTCAATAAACCGATGTAGAATTCTGTTCATCAAGTCCATGAAGATTGCTGGCATTACCAAGAATTCATAGTGTCCATGTCGAGTTCGAAAAGCTGTCTTAGGTACATCATCTTCCTTGACTCGCACTTGATGATATCCGGACCGTAGATCAATCTTGGAAAATACTGCTGCTCCCTGAAGCTGATCGAACAAATCGTCGATCCTGGGAATTGGGTACTTGTTCCGAATAGTGACTTTATTCAATTTCCAATAATCAATACACATCCTGGATGACCCGTCCTTCTTCTTAACAAGCAATACTAGTGCTCCCCAAGGTGATGCACTTGGTCTAATAAATCCCTTCTGTAAGTATTCTTCAATCTGTTTCTTGACCTCATTCTGCTTTACTGGGCCATTCGATAGGGTGCTTTGGATACTGGAGCGCTACCTGGTTGAACTGTGATGCTAAACTCAACATCACGGTGAGGGGGAATTCCAGTTAAATCCTCCAAGAATACAAGTGGAAAATTCCTCACCACTGGTATCTTGCTCACCTCTTCTGGTACCCGTACTTCACTAGTGGCTGCAAAAGTCATTGCCTCCGATCTCTGTTCTCCGTGGAATACAAGTTCCACTCCTTCAGCAGAGATGACTACCTCCTTCTTCTTGCAGTCAATGCTTGCCTTGTGCCTCGACATCCAATCCATACCAATAATGACATCTGTTCCGACAAAACCCAACTCCAACAAATCAATACTTAGGGTTTCTCTGCTAATCTGGAGCTTACATCCCCTATAGCATAGATCAGTAGTAAGGGTTTCCTCTGACGGCGTAGCTACCGTTAAAGCTAACTCTGGGACTGCCTTTTGTGTGCATCTTAATTTTCTCGAAAAAGATTTTGACACAAAAGACTGAGTCGATCCACTATCAAATAAGACCGTAACCAAAATTCCATTTATATATATATATCTAGTTACAACAGTTCGTCATCCATCAACTTCCAAAAACCAAAATACAACTTTAGAACTTATAGACCACTTGCTTACATACCAGTAATAACCCTTCCATCTTCTTCAGCATCCTTCTTGGTCAAGGTGAACACTCTTCCTTGACGCATAGGCTTTTTTCCTTTGTCGGTTGCTCCAGACCCTGCCCTGTGACTGTTCCTTGCAATTTGGGGACAACTTGACTTGATATGCCCTTCTAGTCCACACTGGAAATATTTCACTGCATTCTTCTTGGGGCATCGATCCACAAAGTGACCCTGCTCTCCACAGTGATAGCAACTTCCGGGCTTGAATTCTCTTGTATTGGTACTGACTTTCCGGAACTTCTGGCCCTTGCCCTGTTTCTTGAACTTTGATGCTGGGGTAGATCTCTTCCCTTTGTTCCAGAACTCCGTCCTTCCCTGATTTTGATTCATATCTGTCTCTGTCGCTGCGGCTCTTCTTACCAGCTTGTCGAATCGGCGAATGCCCAAGGGAACCATCTTCGACCTCAGTCCAGGCCTAAGTCCTTGCTTAAACCTCTGGACCTTCTTTACTTCTTCCTGGACCATCTCCGGCGCATACCTCGATGATTGAGAAAACTTCGTCTTATATTCTCTGACGGATGTACTTCCTTGCTTCAAGCCATGGAACTCCATTGCTTTCTCCTTTTGCACATCCAAGGGGAAATAGTGCTGTCGGAATTCCACAAGGAAATCTTCCCAAGTGATCTGTCCTTCTCCAAGACCACGCTTCACGGACTGCCACCAAACTCCGGCGTCCTTCTCTAGCAAGATTGTGGCTAGACGTACCTTGCTGTCTTCGGGAGTCATCAGCAGCTCAAATACTATCTCCACTTGACGTATCCAGTCGTTAGCAGCTGTGGGATCGGCCTGTCCTTCGAAGACTGGCGGTTTCATCCTCCTAAATGATTCTACCATCTTCACTGGATCAGTGTTCACCGCAACTCCTGGTGCTTTTTGTGGCGGCACTTGGTTCCTGCTAGCCTCCACAAATGCTCCAATCATCTGATATACCCGAGTAAATTCTTCCCTTACATCAAGGCTAGTTTCGTTGGCTCCACTGCCTTCGGCTTCAGTCTGGTCACTCTGGTTGCTTCTAGTCCTTCCAGCCATCTGAAAGCTAATACAGATACCATCAACCAACAATCGTAATGCAAAAACCCATAACACACCAGCATTGGTCAAAACACACTAGTTCCATTCATTTCAAAAAGGTTTTACAATGAGTTGTCACCATACAATCACATTATCATCACATGTGTTCATACTACACCCATCAAAACAATAGCATGTTATTCAGAAAGGTTGTCATCTATACACATCAAAAGAAATCCTACAACACTAGGGGAGGTCACTATTCTCCTACTCCTGGCGAGTCGCCAACCTCGGAGCTATCCCCGGCAGTCATATGGTCTGACAGATCCTGCATGTCGCAGACCTGAGTCCTCAGTGCCAGATATCTGCTCTGCAGCTGACCCAGCCTCTCCTCGTACCGGTGCTTCAGAAGTACTACCCTCATCTTCCATTTCCTCTTGGCCCTCTCTAGCTTGGCCACTCTCCTTTCAGCGGTTATCAATGCCCGTGCGAGGTTCTTGAAGCGATCCTCTAGCTGCTCGTGGCTCTATTTGTAGGCAGCCAGCTCCTGGTACAACATGGTGATAACTTGCACTATGGCCGTGGGCTGTGGGGGTGGAGGTGGAAGTGGGGGTGCAGAACCATGTCCATCGGACCATCCATTCGAGTGTCCATTGTCCAAGTTCGGCATCTGTAAGAGAAAAAATGGGAATTAGTCCAGATATAGAAAAATTATAAGGTATAAGTTGTAAAAGCAACATTATAAATTATAACCATCAGCTATCTGACTAAACCAAACTCTCGCAATGCGTCTAAGTCTAATTTTTCTGCTGTGTTGGACTAATATTTGAAGTCTGCTCTGATACTAACTTTCTGTAGCACCCCAAATCCCCATACCGGGAACCTGAGACCCTACTCCAGGAGTCGAACTTCAAAATAGCCACAATCACAGAAAGTAAAGGAAAATTTAAAACTTTTATTCCATAGAAATGTTACATTTACAAGTGTTACAATATCCAAATAAAAATTACAAGATTTACAATAATATAATAGCACTTGCATATGTCCCTTGGATCCTTGGACCAACTCGAGCTCTGTAGTACCTGTAGATCGGCTCCGGATACCTACAAGGTGGGGAACGTCAGTACTTCGACTGACGCAAAGCTGGTGATAACAACGATCCTCTAAAATTCAATCACTATCATAATTTTATGCAAAAGGAAAAGTGATGTGCAAAAACAAGGGTTTAATGGATTCGGGTTCTAGTGCAGTGGTATGCCATGACCCTATGACTAGATGCAGCAAATCACATGCCTGACTCTAATGCAAGTAAGACTTTGGAGCACGAATGCATCCCATACTACATACGCCCCCAAATCTAGCCGTCTTTCTCCACATTTCAGGGATTCGAACCCTCGCCATGCATCCTACTCTTGTACTCAACCAGTTCCCAATAGATTGTCCGTCGCCCAAGGAGGTTGCAGTTGGTCGGTCTAGTTCCGCCACTACAGTGCCTAAGTGGTGGTCATGTTCCACTTGGTACCCGTGTACGGACCTCTTCAGAAAGCCGCATTGAATCTGGCTGCAAGACCGTGTGATTCCCATATCCACCCCTAACCCGGGCTATGGACTGACGCATGCGTTCACCCCTACTTCGGGTTATGAACTTATATATATACCAAAAAACAACAAAACGCGCTTGCATAGGGACGTAAGCGCCTCGGGAGGTCAAATCCTCCTAGCCTCCCATGCCTTACTCCGACAAAACTTTGGGGATTAACAGATCGAGATACGAGCCGATGACTCGCTCATGAGTGTCGAAAACGTATCCCTACGACTGGAAGGTACAACACCGACTATGGTCTGCTAGGACTAATGCAATTTTCCAAACCCCTTAATATGTCATTCTAATCCCAGCCTTACTCTAATCACTTTGGGTAAAAGATAAGATTTGCTTCCACACTTGCCTATCAACCTCTGGTCCTGGCTATACCGGTCTGGTTAGCCATTTTTCCGGCTTGGAATTGTCCAGCATTACGGCCTACATTCACCCCTAACCTGGAAATGAATGTGTGTTCACCCCTAACCCGGGCTACGAACTCTTATTAGTGGCACGGCTCAGATGTCCTACCCTTCGGCGAAAGTTTATAATGTAGGGTTGACAAATGTAGGGTATTCCTTACCCTAGTGACTAACTCGAGTCACACACCCATTATGGGAGTCAACAACACCAAACAGATACCAATATCCCTAGACAAGAGTTATCAACTCTAGTTGTACACAAGGGAAAAGTCCTCAGAATACTTAGTCAACACTCCAAACTAAGCAATCTATGGGTTTCTGTCCGAATCTTAAAAAAGGTCATAACTCTCTCAATACAACTCCGATTGGAGTGTACGAGCCCAATCCGGAAGGGTAAGATCCTAGACTACAACTTTCTAGTTGATCATAAACTCAAATTCCATCATTTAGATCTCCAAAATAGCCTCTCAAGCCTCAGCCTGTGTATTCCCTATATGCGGGCTGCACCTTACCGGTAGCATAAAACATTTCTCACCTATCCGAATGCTACAAATCCAAGTTCTATGGAAAGGTGTGGATGTCTTCTACAAGTATATAGTTGCTCATGAGTGCAAAATACACCAATAGATCACCCTAACACACACATCTCTCACAAAGGTACCAAGTCACACGCTAGGACTTTCTAAATCGGAGCACTCAGCTCGATTTCTAGTCTCTATCCAGTATTACAAAAATCACAGTAAATCAACAACTTACTGGAAATACCTAAAATGGGTCTTGTTGGAAAGGTCTTGATGTCTACTACAATCCTCTTATGAAACAGTTCCTCAAATTTTGCTCTTAGTGAGCCTCCAATGTGCAATCTCTACAGGGTATCAAAATTGGCTGAAACCAGCACAGTACATGATAAATAAATCATCATAAATTCCATACTCATCCAAATGACACAAAATTTACAGTGATGAAACTAGATATCAATATGAATAACATGCAAAAGGTTTAATGTCAAACCTCCAAGTATACACTGAGTTCTACATAATTCAATTTAGCACAGGAATAAGCATGTTCTTCAGTTCAACTCTAGCTACTGTTTTAAAGATCAAATTTTCACATGCCTATAAATTAATCCAAACATTTCCCTGATTTTACTGTAGAATCTATATATAATTGGGAATACAGGGTAAAAATTTCAGATTAAGAACATGTTCCAATAAATTATGAAAATTCCAACAATATCAGTCATCCTGTTAACCAACTGCTGATTCTGCCTTACGACACAGTTCTACCATTCGATTTTATTAAAATATCAAACCTTCACAGAAAAATCCGAAATAAATCATGAACAATATAAACATGTATATGAAGAATCTCTGAAATTTTAATGGTCTGATTTCTTGTGGGTTGCTCTCGGAAAAATCTAGAAAAATAGCATTCAGATCAAGATTCTAATTCCAGTTTCTGATTTCATCTTCCAAACTTCTTAACTATTCATCCTTGTACTTACTACCACACATGCATGCAAGAATTTAATTAAGAAACATAGAGAAAGGTTTAGAGTAACTCCCCACCCTTAGTTGCTGTAGAGGAATTGATTTCCTTGAGCTTCCTTCCCTTAAGAATCCTTCCTAGAGTACCTTCTTCAATCTCTCTTCTTTCTCTCATTCTCTTCTTTTTTCCTTAGTTGAGTTCTGAAATTCCAGAGCAAGAGAGGTGGAAAGGGGTGGTTTTTGATGGAGAAATGAAGGAGGAAAGAGGGGGAGAAGATGGTCCGGTTTCTAGGGGGTTAGGATAGGGTGGTAGGGTGGTTTGGAGCAAAACCATGGCTTTGCCCATGGTTTTGTGGTGGGTTGTGTTGGATGCCCATTTTATTCTTAAATGGGTCCCTTCGAATGCGAGACGAGAGGTTTGTCAAGTGTACGCACGATATACCCACCGTAGTACCATACAATGTTATATTTGCATCGGCATTGTACCGAAAAACTAGTGTTTATACCAGTATCGGTCCTCCTCATTCTCGTGCATCTTTTAAAATGCAATCCTCCCATGAACCGTCCCGCAACCCTAACCACACACCATGATAGCAAAATCAACCAAAACACTGCAATCATGTGCACGTATACGGACAATATACATACATACATATATATATTCAGGTATCGTACATTCGGAGTGTTACATTACGACTACTTTTGGCTCACACTCCTTAGCGACTCTGAACAGTACGTCCACCAATGCGGCTCCTGCCAAAGATTTTCTCCGCTTCGTCGCCTACCATAAGCCCAGCTCTCCTCCTTAGCCAGTCCGATCCCTTTCGCAATGTGGGGGATGGACTTGCTCGGACCGTTTCCCCCAGTGCAAGGCCAACTGAAGTTCCTCGTCGTGGCAACAGATTACTTCTCCAAGTGGATCGAGGCCGAGCCCCTTTCAACAATTACGGAGAACAAGGTATAGAAGTTCTTCTGGAAGAACATTATTTGTTGGTTCGGTGTACCTCGTATCCTCGTAACGGACAACGGAACCCAGTTCGCAGGGCCAACTTTTCTCAACTTCTGCGCTAATCTCGGCATCCAACAGCGGCTCTCCTCCATATCCCACCCTCATTCCAATGGCCAAGCGGAGAACGCTAATCGACAGATACTCTTCGGCCTAAAGAAGAGGCTCGATAAATCCACCAAGGGGTTATGGGTCGAACAGCTTCCCAACGTGCTATGGAGCTATCGCAACACCAAGAGAACTCGGACAGGAGAGCCCCCCTACAATCTCACTTATGGCTCCGAAGCCATCATCCCCCTAGCGGTCGGCCTACATTCGCCCCGATTGATCGCCTACAATGAAGAGTAGAATGCGAACCAGTTTCACAATAGTTTAGACCTCATCGATGTGATCCGCGATAGAGCTTCCATCCGACAAGAGACTTACCGACGTAGGATAACCCAGTTGTACAATAAGAGGGTCTGTCCCACTAATCTTAAAGAGAGGGGACCTTGTGCTCCGGAAGTTGTCAATCTCTCTTCCAAGCAAGAAGGGCAAGCTAGCGCTCAACTGGGAAGGTCCATATAGGGTCTCCAGAGTTATTTGCCCGGGCGCGCATCAACTCGAAGACCCGGGGAGCAAGAGAATACCGAGGACTTGGATTGCTGACCACTTCATGAAGTACCAAGAGGGTGTTTCAACACCGCTTCAAGCAACTCTTGAGTCGAACAGTTTTTATTTGGTGTTTTTATCTACCTTGTTAATTTTCTTTTCAAAAAGTAAGAGTGGCTTGCAACTAAGAAGCAGCCACTTAAGTCATCTTTAGTAAAGGTGAGTTACTTCCTGGGAATTCTTTGTCTATGATAATCTAGTTGTTTTGCATTGAGACGCGCGAAACTCTCTAAAAACAACAAGCTCAGAGTCCAACACTTGGTTCGATTTCGCTTTAACTACTTGCTTATAAGCGAGTACGAAGCGGTTCACCATTCAGAATTGCGCCCACAGCTATTGATATTTTCTAAACGACAAGCACGGAGTACAACACTTGGTTCGATTCCGCTTCAACTACTTCCTTCTAAGCGAGTATGAAGTGGGTCACCGATCGGAATTGCTCCCACAGCTATTGACATTCTCTAAAAACAACAAGTTCGGAATCCAACACTTGGTTCGATTCCGCTTTAACTACTTTATTATAAGCGAGTATGAAGCGGTTCACCATTCGAAATTACTCCCACAGCTGTTGATATTTTCTAAACAATAAGTTCGAAGTCCTACACTTAGTTCGATTTCGCTTCAACTACTTGCTTCTAAGCGAGTACGAAGCGGTTCACCATTCGGAATTGCTCCCACAGCTGTTGATATTCTCGAACGACAAGCTCGGAAGACATCCAAATACGAGAAAGATCAATCTCTTGGACATCGGCGACGTGTGCCGAGCACTCTTGCCACCGACGTCCAAATATGAGAAAAATCTCTCTTGGACCTCGGCAATGTGTGATGTTCCACAACTGTTTATACACTTGCAAACGATATCAAAACACACAAGTTCAAGAAATGAGCTCTCTATTTCATTAAAATTTGAGGTACAAGTCTAACTATAGACCAACAACTCATCTTTACAGTGAGGTACAACTCATACGAAACAAGGATTACAAAATTACAAAGACCTATCTTGACCCCTCCTAGGGAGTGGGATGCTTCTCTTAAGTGATAAGCGAGGCCTGTGAGAACCCTATTGTTGTGGCCTTACTTCCGAGGAGGTCTCCAAACTGGCAAGCTGAGTTGCATCATTGGCACCTGAGAGCCTAAGTGTTGCCCCAATAGATGCTCCGCTCGACAAGCCAGCCACTCCGCTCTGTGAATCCCAGGGCACCTCACGACGGGGGCGAGTGTAGCGCCAACTCATGGAACGACCTCCCTTGTGCATATTCACCATGGGGGAAGGAAGTGCTCCTAATTTTACTCCCTCAGAAAGCCGTCGTACTCGATGGTTCTTGGCCTCTAGCTCCACGACCTGTTCCTTCAGCGACTCATCCGCCACTCTGATCTTCAGGCATGACATTCGGCTCAAGCTAATTGCACGAGAAGCCTCGGTGATAGTCCTTCGAAGTTTTGCTGCCTCGAAGCCCTTCTCGAGTACCACGTTCTTCAGCCATTCTCTGTCAGCCTGGACATTGAACAGATACTGACGAAGGTACTTGAGTCTCAAGCCTTGGCTGAAGGCCATCGAGAGACACATATCCTCCCCTTCGGGGGGCACTTCGCGAGCCTGCTCCTTTAGGCGTTCCAGCTCGGAGTCTTGACGAGCCAACGTCAGCTTAAGATGGTTCAGCTCCGACTCGGATTTGAAAAGCCTCTCTCGAGTCCGAGTGAGGCCCAACCTCGCGACCCCTAAACCAGACCGAAAGCGTGATACCTCGGTCATCTAAGACACTTCAACAATCTGAGATGCTTCGGCAATCTAAAAAGGCCAGAACATAAAGATGCTAAGTTTAAACAAAGCTCCTAAGGGACAGCTCAGACACGAGTGCAACACTTAGTCAAAAATTTTCGTTTCATTAAAGTTTGCGAATACAAAATGCGGTGGCTAGTCCGCTACAAGGCGATACAAAATGAGAAAAAAAATGAAAACAAAGTCAAGGAGCCACCTTGAGGTTCTGCTCCGCACTCTCGCTCGGCACCATCACAATTGCCCTCTCCGGATTCGCCGCCACCGCCACATCCTCTTCGTCTCCTTCTCCTTCTCCCTCGGCCTTGGTTCCGGCTACGGCCACAACCTCCTCGCCTTCAAGGGGGCGTACAGGTTGTACCCTGAGCTATCGAAGTCAGGGATGCGAGCCGCGACGTGTTTGAGCGCTCGAGCGTAGGACTCCTCCATATTGATGAGCATGTGGGCCTCCGCCTCGGCTTGGATAGCCTTCGTCTCTTCAGCCACCGTTGCCTCCAGCTCCCTTTGAATCTCCTCCAAAGCCTTTAAGGCCTTCTCCCTCTCCCACTCGGCTCTGGCCTTCTCCTCGTCTGCCCGCGCCGCTTCAGCAGCGATGCATTCGTTCGCCTTGGCTAGCACCAACTCAAGAATGCCGATCTGCATGGCCCGGGACTCCGAGAGCCATTTCTCGGCCTCGTACATCTTCATGGCCTTAGCTTGCTCGGGTCGGTCCCTGTCGCTCATCGTCTTCAGTTCCTTCTCTTGCTCGGCGATCTGCTCTAGCAGGTGCCTAAAGTGACATACGATCTGAAAGCCGAAGGAAAAAAAAGACGTGAGTATCAAAAACCAAAAACTTTGAAATTCCAAAGAGCACAAAAAGGACACTTACTGACATCGTGGCCCGGGCAATCTCTAGCGCGTCGTGGCCCATGGTTCCCGCCTTCAGTGCCGCTCGGTCCTTCGGGGTAGCAGGTGGAGCACGGCCGACATACTCATCGTGGCATCGCCAAGGAAGCCGTCGAGCTTCATCACCCTCCAATCGGGGACGAAGAGCTTCTTGTGCTCCTCGGTCAGGATGGCCTCTGCCTCAGCGGTGAGGGGCTGTACTTCGAGCACTAGTGCCGCTCCGACGGAGAACGCCTCGGTAGAAGGCTCGAAAGCCGTGGTTGAGGGAAGGGCCGCTTGAGGAGTAGAGGGAGAGGCGGAGACCAAGTTCATCATTGGCGTAGGAGCCGAAGGTGCTTAGGCAGCCCGGCCGGACGAGGGTCCCGTCGTCGTCCTCTTCCTCTTCTTATTATCTGATCCCTTTACGGCGCCCGCACCTCGCTTCGCCAACATAGCTCTGAAATCCATACTGGGGGCCTCTGAAAAAGAAAAAAACGAAGAAGGTTAGCACATGAAGAGAACGATAGTTAAGAAAGAAAAAAATAGACGGATCGTACTAGGGTCGATCGGACTGAGACCCCCACCGAAGAGGACCCCCTCGGTGATATCTTTCCAACTCAGGATCGGAAGACCGAGGATCTTCGACACGACCTCCTCCTTCATAGTTAGCACTGGCTCGGCCTTCGCCCACTTCGGAACATCTTCTTTCCACCTTGTCGGAAAACTCCACGGCTCGGGACCACGGATCAGAAAGTACTTCTCCTTCCAATGCTTGATGCAGTTCGGATTCTTGATCAGCTTGACCCCCTTCCGTGGAGATAGGTAATACCGGTACTCCATCTTACTCATTCGACAGATCCGATAGAGACTGCAAAGCAAGATGAGCCGAGACTCAACCCCTACGGCCTGGCATTGGAGGATGAAGGCGATGACGTGCCGCCACATATTCGGCATGAACTGCACCGGGCTCAGGCCATACCATTGTAGCACTTCGATCACGAACGGTGGCAGGAGCAGCCGAAGGCCAGCATTGAGTGCGTCATAGGGGAAGACGCACGTGTCGGGCGAAGTCTCCATGCACGCTCGGAAGCTCGGACCGGGGAGGAGCAAGGTGTACTCTTTCGGGATCCTGAACCCCTTCTTGATATGCTGAAGATCCACCTTAGTCAGAATCGAGGGGATGTCGTTGACCTCAGAAGGATCCCTCGGACTATTCTCCTCGTAGGTGGCAGACCTCTAGTATACCACCTTAGACAGAAGGTCGTCGGAGTACTCCCTCACCAATCTGAGGTTCGATATTGTGGACGGTAGTGGACCTAATGCGCTAACACGCCAGCCCCCCACACACTCTCCACGATCGTCTCCATGATCGCCGACCTTGTTACTTCCTTCCCCTTGCTCGCTGGCGAGGAGACCACTAAGGGTCGGTCACTGTCTCGGTCCGAGGTGGAGGTCTCACTCTCCGACGACACTCTAGACATCTTTAGATACAAGTTAAGATATATAATTTCCTTGATGTGACGGCTACGGTCGAAAAAGTTTGCCTCATGACCGCTAGCAGCACCACTCGAGAGCAAGAAACAGCTTAGAGAGTGAAAAGTAAAAAGTGAAAAGTGAAGAATGGGGGAGTGGGGAGAGTGGTAGAAACTTATACCACAAAGGGGGAATCGGGTGGGCTCACAAACACTTTGGGCCCCGATAGAGGCCCATCAGAAGCCTAAGCGATGGAATATAAGCAGGCACAAGCAATTCCTCGTGATTCGCGCCTGATCTCCATCAGACAGTTCAGATGTCACCACATTGCTCGGAACCAAAATCTGAGCTGTAACACCTCGGATTTTAAAATACCGAAAATATTCGTTTTTATATTTTGTAGGGGTGAGAATTATTTTAAGTGATATCTTATTTTATTTATTTTCAATATTGATATTGGTCAGAATATTTGTGGTAGATTGGTATTATTGTTATATTAGAGTTAAGAGTTGAGATTTTATGTGAGGAAATATAGTTTATTTTATTTTATAATTTTGGGGAATTATTATAAGATGATTTAATGTATTTGTCTTGTTCGTATTATTATTATAGAAAAGAGTTGGAGTTTAGTTGTAATATTTTGAATTTGGAGAGCTTATAGGTAATTATACCTTTCTATTATTATTAAAAAATATATATATTATATTTCCAATATAACCCCTTCCCCATTTTATTTCCTTTTTTTTCTTTCTTCTCCCTTCTTTCCTTCTTTTCCATTCCGATCGAAACCAGAGAAGGCCGAAACCCAACTTTCAGCCTCTCTCTCTCTCCTCTCAAATCCACCCAAATACCTTATAAATTTCGAATTAATTTAGGGAGATGACTAAGTGAGGGATGCTCTACCTAGTGGTGGAGTCAATTTGGAGAAACAACCATGGAAAGGTATACCCCTTTATATTTTATTGTATAAAATTAAGTGTGGTTAGTTTTATTGAGTAGGATTATTATGGTAGAGAGATTTAGAGATGTTGGAAGTGGTAGATTTGAGGAATTAGTGGATTGTTAGAGAAATTACAAGTTGTTAGTAAATTAGGGTTTTGGGTTTGTAAAATAGAGATATATATATATATATATATATATATATATATATATATATATATATATATATATATATATATATAAGAATTATCTCTTGTATGGTGGTAAAAATTGTAGTGAGCCATTAGAATAAAATGGGGAGTAGTGATTTTGGCATAAACTCGAACTATAGGGTTTATGAAATCGGGTAGAAAACTTGATTCAAATAATTGTGGAAAATGCATATGAGGGTGTAGAGTATTATGCAAGGATTAATATGAATTTAGGATGATTTTTATAGGCTTCTCAATTAAATTGAGTAAAATAGACTATAGGTGAAAAGTGCACGCCGGGTGTTCGGTAAAATGTCCGCGCGATATAAAGGTGAGAATTTGATGAATTCGGAGGTGTAGATGAGTCCCATTATTGTTGCTAACCCTAATTTGAGATATTAGGTCAAAAGGATTGAAGAAATTAGGAAATAGGAAATTTTCCTATTAGAAAGCCTCCGATCAATAGGTAAGTTCTTGTATTGGGGTTCGAATTTGAAATCCGTCGATGTAGCTCGCCTACGTATTTTATTTGTGACATGTGGGTGAAGACGGATTTGAATTTGGAGATCCGTAGGTCGAGTTTTGAGTTTCATGCTAATAGATCCTATAATTTCCTATTTAGGTGGAAAAAAGTCGAACTTCGACTGGCTACAGGGCGGTCGTGGGACATCGTTTGCTCGATCCGTCAGGTGAGTATGTTGTGTTTATAAATATTTTATATTGTGGCCGAATTTCGTGGCCTTTTGATATGTTTTATGGGAGTTATGCCAAAAGTGGATTTTTATTGAAAATACGGATTTTTAAGGATCCAAAATGGGCTTTTGAGATATATGGTGAAAGTGACTATTTAAGTATATAAAATCTATATTATGGGTTATTGTGACTAGTGGTGAGTGTTTGCCTCGCTGGCTTCGGCTGGGAGGAAGTACCCTAGTGGGACTTGGGGTGAGTGGTTCCCTCGCTAGTTCGGCTAGGCGGAAGACGTAGCTTCGGACGAGTAAGACTCTGGGAGAGCATCGGACTGCGTGTTTACTGGGCTGTCGGCTTTCAGTATGTTGGGATACTGTGGCTCACTGGTCGACAAACTAATAAAATAACTAAGTGTAAATAATAATGTGAGAGTAAAGAAAGTGGAAAGTGAGTTGTGAATATGAAAGAAAATGAATATGAAGGAATACGAGTTTATGAGTTTGTGTATGAAAAGAAGTGATAAATGCAGCATGTAGTTAATCTATAATGAAAGAGTAAAAGAGACGTGAGTTAATATGAACAGTATGAAGTAATTATATTATGTAAATGATTAAAGTAAAATACAGTATGGTATGAGTTGTTACACCTTGGAATTGTGTCAAGGAACTACCTGCCCGCTATTTCTGTGGAAATGGTGGGAACTACCTACCTTGGCATAATTCGCAGGGTGAGTTGGCTTGATAGTGGTAATGATTAATGGAAATAAAGTATTAAGTAAAGTGAAGATGATAAGTAATTGAAGTAATTAATGACCAAGCTATCGGCTTGAGATGTGATGTGATATTACCCAGACTATGTGTTTGGGGTGTGGTGATTAATACCCAAGCTATCGACTTTGGGGTGTGATATGTGATTGCCCAAACTATGTTTGAGATATGGAGTATAAATTGATGAGAATGAAAGTGAAATTAATGGTAGATTGAGATATAAGTGAAAATGAAATTAAGTTTAATTCTCAATTCGATTGAGTAGTAACTAAGTGATATAATGATATGAGAATGAGCTATAAAATATGTTTTTGATGCAATGAGAATAAGCATTCTAATTAGTGATGTGTTAATGATGTGATGAAATGGGAGTAATTGCAATGGGCAATGAGATGTTATATTTGTGTCATAAGGCATGAATGAATGTGATATTATGAGAATAGATGCATATGTTTATGATGTGATATTTGATATAATACAATAAAATAAATACCTGTATTATGAGAGTGGTTATGAAAATGGTTATTAAAGGAAGTATGTTGTGACATGAATTTGTGTATCTTGGAAGTGTGTCGGGGAACTACTCGCCCACTATTTCCATGGAAATGGTGGGAACTACCTGCCTTGGCACCACTTCCAGGATGAGTAAGTGAGTTGTTGATATAATGCAAGAAATGAAGTGCAAGGCTAAATAAAAATGAAGAAATATGTAGTAGCATCCTGTGGTTATCTATATAATAAAACACAAAGAAAGCTATCAAGTGGCTCTCCTTCAATCTCCAAAAAAATTAAAGGTCCAGATCTAACCTCACAAAACATATTTTTTTTCCTCCAAAGTTTTCCCCCAAAACTCAAATTCAAATCTCCCACTCAAAACAACTCCTATATTTATTTAATATTTTTTTTCTTTCTCTCCTCCCTCTTCTATTCAAAAAATTAAGAAAATAAAAATTTAAAAAATTTTAAAAAAAAACTAAAAAAAATTGAAATTTAAAAACTTTAAAAATAATTCAAAAAAATCAAAAAAAATAAAAATCATATAATATGTTTTTTTGCTTGACCCCCAAAAGTTTCTCATATAATATGTTTGCTAATTCAATTAATTTGCTAGACCTCCAAAACTATTTTATATGATCAAACAAGGTGCATCATTCCGAAGATGTGCCGTAGGCACGTGTCAACGGGCAAACCTAGTATATTTATAAATGAAGAATTGGTGATGTGACGATAATTGTGGAAGATGAATTCAAATTGATAAGTAATGGATTGTATGTGATTCAGTATTACGTAAATGTAAAATAAGGATGTATATGAGGTTAGTGTGAAGCATATAGTGAAATGTGTGAATTATGGGTAATTATATACTCGGATGCAGATTTGAAGAGTATTTTGATATAAAATCGTATTGGTGATGTTTTTATGTTCAGATTTCAGGTTGCATCATCTTAACTTGATGTTTGTAAGTTTAATTTATTTTCTTTATACAATTTAATTTATTTACTTGATTAATAATTATACTCACACCAGAAATGGCTAACCCCTGATGTTTTCTGGGGGTTAGGTGTAGAACCCCGTATTTTCAAATATTATTTAATTATTTGAAAATAAATTTAAATGATTTTTGAGGATTTAATTGATGTTTTTCCAAGAAATTTATCTTTTGTACACGTGCAAAACACGTGTAAATGATTTTTAGAAGTTTGAAAAATTAAGATTTCTTTATGAAAAATCATTATTTATTATTTAGAATTTATGTAGTATTTTTCCAGATTTTTCTAAAGTTAATTGATACTATTTGCAATTTTTGAGAAAAGAAGGACTTATTTGCAAAATTGACAATTTTAAGGGTTGAAGTGCAAAAGATGTTTTCTGGACTTTCCGATTAGTACTTATTGAGGGTTGAAAATATATTTTTCTATTAGATCCTAATTTAAATGATATTTGATTTAATTTTCAAGAATACAATTATATGTGTAAGATGTACTCTTAAAAGGATTATTTTGCAAAGTGGGAATTAAACCCTAATAATTCAATCCGGCATATTTAAGGGAAATTCTTTTCCCAGCCGTCATTGAGTATATTCAGATTATTGAGATTCGTTTGAGGAACAAGAAGAGGATTCTTGGATCTAGCAAAAGGAGGAAGCTTTTGTGGATTTTTCTTCAAGAACAATGTGAGTGGTTGTTTTGTTTTGTTTTGTTTGTTTGTGTACTTTGTTTGCTTGATTAATGAAGGACATGAGACCTTTGTTATGATTGTTGTGATCGTCATGCTATTGTTTGTCAATCTCGTTGTATATATGATATGGATCTTTTATTTGATATGGATGATTAGAACTTTTATTGATATTTGGACCATGATGAGAAAAGATTTAGATTCGTTGAGGATATGTTGATTTATGAGACCATGTTGTTAGAAAGCAAATTAAGAACTGATTATGTTGTGATCAGATATTACACATCTGGATCTAGTGATTGCAAACCAATCTTGTTTATGTGTTGAGGACGACATTTAGTTTTGTTGAGAAAACCCTAATCAAAGGATTAAGAGTTTAGATCATGAGGAGATGAGATTTGAGTATTTGATTAATTGAGAAATGTATCCATGATGGAGATCTTTGAGAGTTGTTTAATTGCCTGGATACAAGTTAATTTGGTGATCAGTAAATCTTTAGAAAACTCTAGTTTTGATTTGTGTTCAGATCTATTCTGTTTGGAAACCTGTAGCCGACGGTCGACTGGCATGTAGAGCAGCCGACTGGTTCGAGCCTACTGATGTACTTGTAGTCTTTGAGATTTGTTCGGGACAGTCGACCTAGACTGGGGTCAGTCGACTGATCTTCTGTTTGTATTTTGTTCAGTCCTTTCGGGACAGTCGACCTATGAACCATTTCAGTCGACTTATATACTTAGAATATTTTTGATGAAAATTATTTGTTTTTGTCTCGGGGCAGTCGACGGACTCCTTGGTAAGTCGACTGACCATGCCTTAATTTATTTTTGAGAAATGTTGGATTATGTCCTCTGGACAGTCGACTGGTAAGATATGCAGTCGACTGGTCCTGAAGGATATTGATATTTTGTTCAGTGATTGATTTTGAGACATTTTGTTCAGCATATAATTTTGAGATCTTCAGTTCAGTATTTGTTTTAAGATGTTCAGTTCAGTATTCATTTTGAGATGTTCAGTTAAGAACATGATTTTGAGATATGTTGTTGAGCCACTTGTTGAGTGGGAATTTGTTCAGTTATTTGTTTTTGAGTCTCTAGAGGTAAGTGACCCTAGTATACCGGTGTTGAGATATTTGTTCAGTTACTTGTTGAGGACCATTGAGGCGAATTTTCAGTTACTCAGATTTTTAGTCCGGTAGGGTACACTACTCTAGGAGATTTGTTCAGTAACCCAAACTAATAAGGACAGGCATTAGTAGTGTCATGACGAATGGGAACTTGAGTTATGCACCTCAGTATGGCTTTTGATGTAGGATTTAATCTCCTGAATTATCCAAGTAGTTATCTTGTGATGTGTGATTTATCTCCGGAATTATCCAGGTAGTTAACCTGTGATGTGAGGTATATCTCCTGAATTATCCAAGTAATTATCTTGTGATGTGGGATTGAACTACGGAATTATCGGAGTCGAGGCGACGCTTTTGGGGTATTCTTGTGATTATAAGTCTATGTTTAGATGTGGGATGATCTCCTGAATTATCCAGGGAAAATACCTGTGATGTGGGATCAATCTCCGGAATGATCAAGCATGGGCAAATTATCATAGTTTATCTTCATCTCTTAGTAGTCATCGTTGTCAGCATGTAGTCATGATGTTTTCTTGAATCACTTTCATGCATTTGGATTTCCTGTTTTTACACACACTCGGCTTTTGGTTTTGGTATCACCCGTTATTCTTTTGTTGTTATTTCATACTTTAGTGTTTGATCGTTATTCGTTGGATATTATGTTTTAAGTTCATTTATGTTATTTGTTGATTTGTTACCACTCACACCATTTATGGCTGACCCCGTAGTTTTGGGGGTTAGGGTTCAACTCTAGCCTCACATGTTGCAGGTTATTGCTTAGATTGAAGGTTGGATGCTTGAGTGGGCAATTTGAGATAGTTGGACTATTTAGTGTTTGTTGTAAAATTGTAATGACATAATGAGTTATTATTGAGTTGTAAACAAAAGATTAATTTGTGTTGAGATGTTTGGACTTCCGCTGTAATTGTAATAATCGTTGTAATAAAGGAAAGAAAATCCTAGTGATTTTGGTTGTGACTATTGTTGTATTGAAGTGGATTGCTGGGATTTCGCCACTTATTTTCTAAGCTCTCATATTAGAAATTTGGGGCGCTACATTAGGGGGGTCCCTCCCTGAGAGTGGACAACCCTAACTCTCTTGCAGGTTGGTAGCAGCATGGCGAGGTAGTGATAGAGTTAGGAATTTTATTTTATCGAGATGTTAGATTATTTATGTATTTAGTATAAGTAGATGAGTGAATAGTTGATGTATTATTTTGTATTATGGTAAAGGTATATGTATATAGTGCTGTGATGAGGTGAGAAAGCCCGTACCCACCTCGTTGTGGAGTATTGGGTTCTGTGGTTGGTTTTTAAAAAGGTTTTTCTAAATTTTTCCAAAAATCCTTTATGTTTTCAAAGGAATTTATGGTTTTTATTGAATATTTGATAATCCGTTATGAGTTTGGCCCCCAGAGCATTATATTATATTGCCTGTGTGTTTCTGCTCATTTTGGCTTGGGAAGCCCGTAAAATTATTGCATGTATTGTGAGCTACGGAATTTTGAGCAGAATTCCGTAAGCTATTTGTGTTTCAGGGCAAAAATTTACAGGGGAAACTCTGCCAAAATTTTCCTTGAATTATAAATTTCTTAGTTTATGTTTAAAGTGATATAGAAATTGAAAGAATTGAATTTGGATGAAAAAAAAAATTGGGGTGTCACAGTTGGTATCAGAGCCTAGGTTAACTAGGAATTTATTAATCCTAGTGATCTTGCCATGTGAGTATGGGTTCATTATTGCTTAGTTGGAGATAGAGAGTGTATTTTTGCGGGTGTTTGTTGAAGAATAAATTATATCGTGGAATGGTGCGATCCTCATTAGACCTTGGTCTGACTTTGAGCCAGCATTACCTTTCATGACCCTGCATATGGGTTGACTTCTGTAGAAATCCCGGTGTGAATTTGTGCACTATTGGAGTATTCTATTATATTGATTGCTGTGTGCCGTAAGGGGCTATTATCAGGAGATCTTGTGTAGGTCCTTTGGACGTATGATCTATAGGTGTATATTTTGTAGATTAAGGAGTGATGTGTGGTTATGGTTTTATCCTATATTTGAGGAGATTGATTGGTTGTAGAAGGTTATGTAGGTTATCTGCGTAGTTGGGGTATGGTGCAGGGAGGATTCGGGTGAGACAACCTGATGAAACTCAGTGTTTGATTGTATGTAATGCATTAGACGATGAAAATTATGCCCGTTCGGGTTCAGTAGAAATGTCTAAGGCGAAGATTGAGATTGTTGATGGGGTTTGCAAAGTTTTTGATATATTTGAAGAGGTTTTTGGTCCCCCACCTTGGTGAACTCTGGAGTTCAAGGTTGATTTGATATTTGGTATGACTCCTATTTCTAAATCAACTTGTGCTCTAGCACTTTAGGAATAAGGAGAGATGAAAGAGAATTTGAGGCGATGCTTTTGGAAGGGATTATCGGTTCAAGTGATACGCCGTAAGGCGCTTCTGCAGTATTGTAACAAAGAAGGTAGTTCACCGAGAAGGTGTACTAAGTAAGGTGACTATTAAGTATTCGTTGTTGAGAATAGATAATTTGTTGAATTAGTTGCGGGGAGTGACACTAATCTTCCGGCTAGAGTTACACACCGAGTTCTATCAGATAATCCTTAGAGAAGGAAGTATCCCAGGGGTTGTTTTTTCGTACTCGGTCTGAATTGTATAAGTTTTCTGTAATGTCTTCTGGGCTGGCGAACGTCCTTGCAGTTTTCATGAATTAGACGAATTGGACCTTTCACCCTTATATTAACAGAGTATGATTGTATTTGTATATGATATTTGGTGTATTTTTGCAGTATGGAGGGGCATAGATGGCACCTCAGAGTTGAGTTGTAGACTCGTTGGGACTAGAAGCGGTATGAAAGGTCTGTAAATTTTCATTTTTGGGACTGAGAAGTGTGATTTTTGAGGACACATTGTGTCTGCTGAAGGCGTATCAGGTGGATCTGAAAACATTTGAAGAGGTGAAAAGATGGGAGATAACCCACGAATGTGTCAGAAATTCTGAGTTTCTTAGTTTTGGCTGTCTATCATGGGCGATTCGTTTTTCAATTTTCTGTTATTACTGCACCGATGAATCAGTTTCCCTGGAGGAATGTGCCGTTCGTATGACCGGTGCAGGGTGAGAAGACATTTTCAAGAGTTGAAGGAAGAATTAATGACATATGCTGTTTTGAATACCCCGAGAAGGGAGTGCCTCTATATATATATTGATGCTGGTGGTACTGGTAGGTGCAGTTGGTGTATGAGGGCAGGTTAGTGCCTTATATATATTTGGGTCGTCGAGGTCTCACGGAGAGTGTGATTTTAGGCAGATTTGAAATCGGCAACAGTGTTGTATGCAATTGAAGATATGGAGACATTATTCATTGGAGGGATAGTTTTAACTTTTTGCAGATCATAAGAGTTTAACACACTTGTTCTTGCAATGATTTTAGTAGGAGGCAATAAACGTGACTTGAGTACCTTGGTGGCTTGGTATGGAAATAAAATACCACCCGGGAAAGAGATAAGGTGATAAATGCTATAAATGGAAAGAAGGTTTTGGTCCTAATGACGTCCCAGGAGTGGACGGTGTTAAATTCATTAGATCTACTTGATTTTATTTCCGTAGTAGAGGTTGGTCCGACCTTATATATCGGTAGTTTATCAATACAGTTGTCTATCCTCCAGTTGATCAGTCAAACATGAATTCAAAATTTCTGCTTGCGACAGAGGATGCATGGTCAAATTCTGGATGGGATTAATGAATTCAATGCAGATTGGTCAGTAGGTAGTAGGGAAAATCCTTATTATTATCGTAGATTTGGTGTTCCTGATTAGGATGGTTTGTGGTAGCGGGAGATGGAGGATGCTCCTTATATTCAGTATATTGTCTATCCCGGTGGCACGAAGATGTATCAAGATTCTAGGAGAATATTTTAATGGACCGGAACGAGGAAAAATATTAATTATCAGGTGAGCATGGATAAGCCTCTTTGAGGTGTGTAGCTGACAAAAGAAAATGATTCTGCAGATTAGCGGCGAAAGCCTCTTGAAGTTAGAAATTGGAGATTGGGTATTCTTAAAGGTATCCCTTATCCAGGGAGTACGCCGTTATAGGAACTGGGGAACTGGGGAAAAGTTAGACCCGAAATATGATGGCCCTTCTGAGTTATAGAAAGAATTGGAACTGTGGTATATTGTTTGAAGCTTATCTTAGAGATATCGGGTATTCTTGATGTATTTCTTGTTTTTATGTTGAGAAAAGCGTGAGAGATCTATCTCAAGTATGGAGCCGTTGTAGATTGAAGTCCAGCTGGATGTGGTATGGGATGTGACAGATCTTATGAGGCCAGTGGTTATTATAAATCGATAGTGCGATCGACCAGACGACAAGTTGTGCAATTGTTAAAGGGGCAATGAAGTTCTGATGTAGATAATGTCCTTGGAACCTTAGGAAATGGAGAGGAGTAAGTATCTTGACTTTGTTCGAGGAGTTTTCTTAAACCCCATAGCTCGAGGACGAGCTTCTTTTGAGGTGTGTAGAATGTAACACCTCGGATTTTAAAATACCGAAAATATTCGTTTTTATATTTTGTAGGGGTGAGAATTATTTTAAGTGATATCTTATTTTATTTATTTTCAATATTGATATTGGTCTGAATATTTGTGGTAGATTGGTATTATTGTTATATTAGAGTTAAGAATTGAGATTTTATGTGAGGAAATATAGTTTATTTTATTTTATAATTTTGGAGAATTATTATAAGATGATTTAATGTATTTGTCTTGTTCGTATTATTATTATAGAAAAGAGTTGGAGTTTAGTTGTAATATTTTGAATTTGGAGGGCTTATAGGTAATTGTACCTTTCTATTATTATTAAAAAATATATATATTATATTTCCAATATAACCCCTTTCCCATTTTATTTCCTTTTTTTCTTTCTTCTCCCTTCTTTCCTTCTTTTCCATTCCGATCGAAACCAGAGAAGGCCGAAACCCAACTTTCGGCCTCTCTCTCTCTCCTCAAATCCACCCAAATACCTTATAAATTTCGAATTAATTTGGGGAGATGACTATGTGAGGGATGCTCTACCTAGTGGTGGAGTCAATTTGGAGAAATAACCATGGAAAGGTATATCCCTTTTTATTTTATTGTATAAAATTAAGTGTGGTTAGTTTTATTGAGTAGGATTATTATGGTAGAGAGATTTAGAGATGTTGGAAGTGGTAGATTTAAGGAATTAGTGGATTGTTAGAGAAATTACAAGTTGTTAGTAAATTAGGATTTTGGGTTTGTAAAATAGATATATATATATATATATATATATATATATATATATATATATATATATATATATATATATATATATATATATAAGAATTATCTCTTGTATGGTGGTAAAAATTGTAGTGAGCCATTAGAATAAAATGGAGAGTAGTGATTTTGGCATAAACTCGAACTATAGGGTTTATGAAATCGGGTAGAAAACTCGATCCAAATAATTGTAGAAAATGCATATGAGGGTGTAAAGTATTATGCAAGGATTAATATGAATTTAGGATGATTTTTATAGGCTTAAGCTCAATTAAATTGAGTAAAATAGACTATAGGTGAAAAGTGCACGCCGGGTGTTCGGTGAAATGCCCGCGCGATATAGAGGTGAGAATTTGATGAATTCGGAGGTGTAGATGAGTCCCATTATTGTTGTTAACCCTAATTTGAGATATTAGGACAAAGGGATTGAAGAAATTAGGAAATAGGAAATTTTCCTATTAGAAAGCCTCCGATCAATAGGTAAGTTCTTGTATTGGGGTTCGAATTTGAAATCCGTCGATGTAGCTCGCCTACGTATGTTATTTGTGACATGTGGGTGAAGACGGATTTGAATTTGGAGATCCGTAGGTCGAGTTTTGAGTTTCATGCTAATCGATCCTATAATTTCCTATTTAGGTGGAAAAAAGTCGAAATTCGACTGGCTACAGGGCAGACGTGGGATATCGTTTGCTCGATCCGTCAGGTGAGTATGTTGTGTTTATAAATATTTTATATTGTGGCCGAATTTCGTGGCCTTTTGATATGTTTTATGGGAGTTATGCCAAAAGTGGATTTTTATTGAAAATACGGATTTTTAAGGATCCAAAATGGGTTTTTGAGATATGTGGTGAAAGTGACTATTTTAAGTATATAAAATCTATATTATGGGTTATTGTGATGTGTCGAAGTATAAAAACTAAATATATTAAATTGTTTATGCATACTTTTATCCAGTGCATGTTTTGTGCATGTTTTGGGGCATATAGGCCCTTATAGGTAATTATAATTTCATGGAGCATGGTGTATGAGCTAGTATGCTATCATTAGATATTATAAGATTTAATTATAGGAAATAAGTGATTTTGGCCCCTTTTTCTGGGAAACCCGCATGTGTGGTGTATATTTGTAAACTATATATAGATGATTATGACGTGTGATGCAATAGTTGATGAAATTAATAATTGGGTACATGTTTACATGTTAATTATCTTCGAAGTGAATTAATGGGCAATAATATGATATTATTCTGTGATGAATTATATATTTTGATACGCTTACGATACAGACTAACACTTTATAATTCTTTTATTTATGATATAACTTGGTGTATACCTATATGTGATTTAATGAAGTAGTAAATAGCATAGTATTCATAATGGGTGATGTTATAGCAAATTAAATAATATGGTGCATTTATGATGTGTAATACTATGACATGATGGTTTCTATGTTAAATAACACAGTGTATGTGTATATGTGATACAATGAGATGATAATTAATATTGTGGACGCCGGATATGCATCAAATGGTAAGATAAAAGATAAGATGGTAAGTGTTAATAAAATGGGTTTTTATTCACATGATTAAAGTCAAGGTTGTGGTAGCTATTGAATTAATAAGTGAAGCGCTTGTGTGATAAAATAAAATGGAAAGATGCAATGATTAATGCTAATAACAGATGGTTTTGTTGACCAGTACCTACAGCAATCCTGGGGTTTTGGGCTAGACCTCCTAACGCCCAAGGACCGGCTTGGGAATAGTGGACCCAAACTATGTTTGGGGTAAGTGGATTTTATCGCCCCAAGCTATCGGCTTGAGGCTCGATTTTCCCTCGATGAAAGCTGTCGCGAGGAAGCACCCTAGTGGGACTAGTGGTGAGTGTTTTCCTCGCTGGCTTCGGCTGGGAGGAAGTACCCTAGTGGGACTAGGGGTTAGTGGTTTTTCCCTCGATGACAGCTGTCGCGAGGAAGCACCCTAGTGGGACTAGTGGTGAGTGTTTGCCTCACTGGCTTCGGCTGGGAGGAAGTACCCTAGTGGGACTAGGGGTTAGTGGTTTTTCCCTCGATGACAGCTGTCGCGAGGAAGCACCCTAGTGGGACTAGTGGTGAGTGTTTGCCTCGCTGGCTTCGGCTGGGAGGAAGTACCCTAGTGGGACTAGGGGTTAGTGGTTCCCTCGCTAGTTCGGCTAGGAGGAAGACGTAGCCTCGGACGGTAAGACTCTGGCAGAGCATCGGACCGCGTGTTTACTGGGCTGTCGGCTTTCAGTATGTTGGGATACTGTGGCTTACTGGTCGACAAACTAATAAAATGACTAAGTGTAAATAATAATGTGAGAGTAAAGAAAGTGGAAAGTGAGTTGTGAATATGAAAGAAAATAAATATGAAGGAATACGAGTTTATGAGTTTGTGTATGAAAAGAAGTGATAAATGCAGCATGTAGTTAATCTATAATGAAAGAGTAAAAGAGACGTGTGTTAATATGAACAGTATGAAGTAATTATATTATGTAAATGATTAAAGTAAAATACAGTATGGTATGAGTTGTTACACCTTGGAATTGTGTCAAGGAACTACCTGCCCTCTATTTCTGTGGAAATGGTGGGAACTACCTACCTTGGCATAATTCGTAGGGTGAGTTGGCTTGATAGTGGTAATGATTAATGGAAATAAAGTATTAAGTAAAGTGAAGATGATAAGTAATTGAAGTAATTAATGACCAAGCTATCGGCTTGAGATGTGATGTGATATTACCCAGACTATGTGTTTGGGGTGTGGTGATTAATACCCAAGCTATCGGCTTTGGGGTGTGATATGTGATTGCCCAAACTATGTTTGGGATATGGAGTATAAATTGATGAGAATGAAAGTGAAATTAATGGTAGATTGAGATATAAGTGAAAATGAAATTAAGTTTAATTCTCAATTCGATTGAGTAGTAACTAAGTGATATAATGAGATGAGAATGAGCTATAAAATATGTTTTTGATGCAATGAGAATAAGCATTCTAATTAGTGATGTGTTAATGATGTGATGAAATGTGAGTAATTGCAATGGGCAATGAGATGTTATATTTGTGTCATAAGGCATGAATGAATGTGATATTATGAGAATAGATGCATATGTTTATGATGTGATATTTGATATAATACAATAAAATAAATACCTGTATTATGAGAGTGGTTATGAAAATGGTTATTAAAGGAAGTATGTTGTGACATGAATTTGTGTATCTTGGAAGTGTGTCGGGGAACTACTCGCCCACTATTTCCATGGAAATGGTGGGAACTACCTGCCTTGGCACCACTTCCAGGATGAGTAAGTGAGTTGTTGATATAATGCAAGTAAATGAAGTGCATGGCTAAATAAAAATGAAGAAATATGTAGTAGCATCCTGTGGTTATATATTTATAAATGAAGAATTGGTGATGTGATGATAATTGTTGAAGATGAATTCAAATTGATAAGTATTGGATTGTATGTGAATCAGTATTACGTAAATGTAAAATAAGGATGTATATGAGGTTAGTGTGAAGCATATAGTGAAATTCGTGAATTATGGGTAATTATATAATCGGATGCAGATTTGACGAGTATTTTGATATAAAATCGTATTGGTGATGTTTTTATGTTCAGATTTCAGGTTGTATCATTTTAACTTGATGTTTGTGAGCTTAATTTATTTTCTTTATACAATTTAATTTATTTACTAGATTAATAATTATACTCACTCCAGAAATGGCTAACCCCTGATGTTTTCTGGGGGTTAGGGGGGTCCCTCCCTGAGAGTGGACAACCCTAACTCTCTTGCAAGTTGGTAGCAGCATGGCGAGGTAGTGATAGAGTTAGGAATTTTATTTTATCGAGATGTTAGTTTATTTATGTATTTAGTATAAGTAGAAGAGTGAATAGTTGATGTATTATTTTGTATTATGGTAAAGGTATATGTATATAGTGCTGTGATGAGGTGAGAAAGCCCGTACCCACCTCGTTGTGGAGTATTGGGTTCTGTGGTTAGTTTTTAAAAAGGTTTTTCTAAAATTTTCCAAAAATCCTTTATGTTTTCAAGGGAATTTATGGTTTTTATTGAATATTTGATAATCCGTTATGAGTTTGGCCCCCAGAGCATTATATTATATTGCCTGTGTGTTTCTGCTCATTTTGGCCTGGGGAGCCCGTAAAATTATTGCATGTATTGTGAGCTACGGAATTTTGAGTAGAATTCCGTAAGCTATTTGTGTTTCGGGCCAAAAATTTACAGGGGAAACTCTGCCAAAATTTTCCTTGAATTATAACTTTCTTAGTTTATGTTTAAAGTGATATAGAAATTGAAAGAATTGAATTTGGAGAAAAAAAAAGAATTTTTTTTTTGGGGTGTCACATGAGCAACCGAGGAACCGAGCTGCTTATTGGGGAAAAACAACTAATTTCTCATGATTCGTGCCTGATCTTCATTAGACTGCCATGATTGTGCCACGTCACTCGGAACAAAAATTCGAGCAACTAAGACATCGAGCTGCATATTGGCGAAAAAACACTCTTTTCTCATGATTCGCGCCTGATCTTCATCAAACGGCTCAGATCTCGCCACGTCGCGAAAAATCACTATTTTCTCGTGATTCGTGCCTGATCTTCATCAGACGGCCTGATTGTGCCACGTCGCTCGGAACCAAAATCCGAACAACCAAGGCACCCAGCTGCGTATTGGCGAAAAGTCACTCTTTCCACGTGATTCGCGCCTGATCTTCATCAAATGGCTCAGGTCTTGCCACGATGCTCAGAACCCAAATCCGAGCAACTGAGGAACCGAGCTACATATTGGGAAAAAACAATTAATTTCTCGTGATTTTTGCCTGATCTTCATCCAACGGCTCAGATCTCGCCACGTCGCAAAAAATCACTCTTTTCTCGTGATTCACGCCTGATCTTCATAAAACGGCCATGATTGTGCCATGTCGCTCGGAACCAAAATCTGAGCAACCGAGGCACCGAGCTGTGTATTGTGAAAAATCACTCTTTTCTCGTGATTTGCGCTTGATCTTCATCGGACGGCATTGTGCCACGTTGCTCGGAATCAAAATCCGAGCAACCGAGGCACCGAGCTGCGTATTGGGGAAAAATCACTCTTTTCTCGTGATTCGTGCTGGATTTTCATCAGACGGCCATGATTGTGCCATGCCGCTTGGAACAAAAATCCGAGCAACCGAGGCACCGAACTACGTATTGGCGAAAAATCACTCTTTTCTCGTGATTCGCGCCTGATCTTCATCAAACGGCTCAGATCTCGCCACATCACGAAAAATCACTCTTTTCTCGTGAATCGTGCCTGATCTTCATCAGACGGCCATGATTGTGCCACGTCGCTCGGAACCAAAATCTGAGCAACCGAGGCACCGAGCTGCGTATTGGTAAAAAGTCACTCTTTCCTTGTGATTCGCGCCTGATCTTCATCAAAGGGTTCAGATCTCGCAACATCGCTCGGAACCCAAATCTGAGCAACCGAGGAACCGAGCTGCATGTTGGGGAAAAACATTTAATTTCTCTTGATTCGCGCCTGATCTTCATCCAACGGCTCAGATCTCGCCACGTCGAGAAAAATCACTCTTTTCTCATGATTCGTGCTTGATCTTCATCAGACGGCCATGATTGTGCGACGTCGCTCGGAACCAAAATCCGAGCAACCGAGGCACCGAGCTGCATATTGGGGAAAAATCACTCTTTTCTCGTGATTCATGCCTGATCTTCATTGGACGGCCATGATTGTGCCACGTCACTCGGAATCAAAATCCGAGCAACTGAGGCACCGAGATACGTATTGGGGATAAATCACTCTTTTCTCGTGCTTCGCGCCTGATCTTCATTAGATGGCCACGATTGTGCCACGTCGCTTGGAACCCAAATCCGAGAAACCGAGGCACCGAGCTACGTATTGGCAAAAATCACCAATTCTTCGTGATTCGCACCTGATCTTCATCAGACGGCCATGACTGTCTACGTCGCTCGGAATCAAAATCTGAGCAACCGAGGTACCGAGCTGTGTATTAGCGAAAAATCACCAATTTCTCATTATTCGCGCCTGATCTTCATCAGACGGCCATGATTATGCCACGTTGCTCGGAACCCAAATCCGAGCAACCGAGGCACCGAGCTGCGTATTGGCAAAAAATCACCAATTCCTCATGATTTGCGCCTGATCTTCATCAGACGGCCCTGATGTGCCACGTCGCTCGGATCTAAAATCTGAGCTACCGAGGTACCGAGCAACCGAGGCACGAGCTTCTCATGCGGAGAAAACACCTTCGCATCAGAGGAGCGGTCTGATCACTCCGAAATTCTCACCAAATCCTGATGAACGCCACAGATTCAGCCACATCACCAAAGCGCTGATCCACCCTCTGATTGTTCAAATATTCGTGCCAGTGAGCGATGGACGTTCGAGATTTGTCCACGTAGATAATATCGTGATTAAATCTGTTTTTTATTTATTAATTCGAATTATATATTTAAAAATCGCAAAAAAATTATTAAATATTCAAGAAAATTAATTAAAAATTCTAAAAAATAATTATAAATTTGGAAAAATATTTTTGAGCCCCTGGGTAAATAATTATTAGTTAGAATAATTAATTAGTGCTATCGGAAAAATAAATCATCGCTTTGCAAAATTGAATAAATGATTCGAAAAATAGTTAAAAATCGAGAAAAATCGCCAAAAATCCAGAAAAGCCTAAAGAACAATCTTGGGCATGTTACCAGCTCAGAAAAAAATCGTTACTCCTCGAACGAAATTCGAACCCCCTTTAAGAACTCTGATAACATTCTGTACGCATTGAAATAGCAAAACTACTCCCTAAAGGTTGTAGCTAATAGTCTTTAGGAGTGGGGGGCTCGTGGTATGGATAAAAATGGGATTAAATAGGAATTGTTCAAATTGGGCACGAATCTTAAAGTTCACAGGGGCAAAACGGTATCTCACCAACAAATGGGTCCGAAATGGGAACTGGGTCTCTTCTCTAGGGCCCAATAACCCACGAACAGATCTGTTCAACTGGGTACGGGTTCCAACCTGTTAAGAGCCAGTTCTGAAGGATATGGAGAAATCTTGATTTGCCCTTATCCCTAGGAGGTGGTTCTAACCACTTCTATCCAGCCACACCGGGGAGTAGTGATTTGTTCTTATCACGAAACAGATCTCCACGGTGACTATAAAATCTCCCCTACCCCCTATCGTTACAAGGTGATCACTCTTTGCCAACCTAAAGCTCTTTCATATTCTTTTCTGAGTACTGACAAGAGCGTCGGAGGGTTCGTCGCCGGGATCAACCCCGGTGTTTCGAATTTTGTGCAGGTCAACGGGAGCAGCTAGAAGCTAGCCCAACAACAGTGGAAGTGGTCAGGTTTGACCCATTCGATTCCTCACGAACCCACAAATTAATCTGATTGCCCCCACACCGAAATCAGCGGCAACAGGTTTTTTAACAATCTCAAGCCATCTATATGTAATTTTAATCATCAATAACATAGTTTCATGAAAAGATTCAATCTTTATTCATCCATCCTTCAATAATTTATTATATCATCATACAATCCTCTAACATGCTTCCTAATTGACAAATCATCACATACAACATGCATAGAATAATGAGAAATTAAATATATGTCACTCACCTTATTGAAGAATCAACCGAAATAATAAAGAAAATAATAAAAGTCCTTCCTTTCGCAAGAAAACCATGGTCCTCGCTTCGAAACTCCAAGAAATCAATAATAAAGAAAACCCTTTGTGTAGTACAGCAAAGAGACGGCTGCACTCTCTTTTAAATAGGCCGGGAATTAAGGTAATTAGGGTTTTGAATAGGTTTTGCAAAATATCCCTTTTGAATATATCTTTACATATATAAATCGTTATACTTGGAAATTAAATTAACCGATTCACTTTAAATTTTTAAAAAGAAAAAACCACCCTAATACTGGCTGGCACTGGGTTTAAGTTCAGAAAAACAAATTTGTAATTTTTGCCGCTAAGTGTCAATTTTGCAAAAAGACCCTTCTTTAAGAAATTTGCGAAATAAACCAAAACCTATTAAAACAAAAGGTAAAATTTTTACCTCTGAGTTGGCTAGCCATCATGCTCAGCCCAAAAATCCGAAAATTCGGAGTTTTCACTCCAAGTTGTAATTTGCACAAATGACCCTCTTTTTGTAATATTTGCAAATATGCCAAATAAGTATCAGAAAAATCTAGAATAATTCATAAATAATACCTACTAATAAATAATAGGCTTGCCCCAAAATAATTTCTGATTTTGAACTTCACAAGAAAATATTTGCACGTGTTTTGCAAGTGTAAAAAGATAGTTTTAAGAAAAATGTTTATTAAATCACCAAAATCATTTTAATTCATTTATACACCTCAAAAACATTATTTAAAAATCCAGGGTATTACAATGCACTTGATATCCTATGGCATTGAAGTTATCATTCTAAACACTTCATTATGTTCATTTTATTCACAATAAATAACACAATAAATGAAATGCATAAATATGAAATAAATATCATGATATTATATAAACTAGTAATGTTAATACACATCTGGCCTCAAGGGCATACACCAACACCCGAATCATCCAATAGGAGGGTTGCCATGATAAAGAATACCACCCCAACCATCCTCTGTTCACTAGATCTATCCTTGAAGCCCATGTTCCAAAGAACTTCAAACCTCTCACCTTTAAGTCTTACAATGGTGAGTTCGACCTGGCAGATCACCTCGAGAGTTTCAAAACTCTCATGATGATTCACAGAGCCTCTGATGCACTCCTCTGCATAACCTTCCCAATAACCTTGAAGTGATCAACACTGAAATGGTACTCCCCTCTCTCCATGGTTTATCTTCTCCTTCGATCAACATAAGGAGCTCTTCCTCACACACTTCATCCCCAGCCATAAAACCAAGAAGGAGAACACTTCCTTGCTTGAGTTAAAGTAAAATATAAAGGATCCACTCAAGGACTTTGTCAGACGCTTCACAACCAAGTCTAGGTCTATCCACGCCCTCAACTCGTCGCTAACGGCTGCCAACTTTTGACACAATGTCAGCCACGGTGAACTCAAAGCATTTCTTGCTAATAAGCCTCTTCAGGACTTCTTTGAACTACTGCAAAGGAGGGAGAAATACATCCTGTAATGCCCCGGCCTCGATCGGCGATTTTAGCAAACAACTGCCCACCATAGGCTACCTCATAAAAGGTGCTATAGCTTATTGGTGACCTTCAATCCTAGGAAATTATATATATACACAATTAACTCCCAAATCTCCTGATATGGGACAATTAAATCCCATATCTCTCACGTTGTCTCTTTTGAAAGAACACACAGGTGGCCGCACATGACGTCAATAGTCACGTCAGCTATAGTAGCACTCACAGCTACTCCGTGCCCCCCCCCCTCACGTGACCCCCCTCCACGTCACCTACAGCAACGGCATCTGCTGCATTTTTCAATCGGGCAGGCCCCACTTCAAGGCATAAATCCCATAGAATTCTCCCATAGGAAACTCTATAAGTCTCTTCAATTATATATATATATATATATATATATATATATATATATATATATATATATATATATATATATATATATATATATATATATACTAGATTTTCCCGTGGGCATGTGCCTATGGCACGTCTTCGAAATGATACAACATATGAAAGTCTTTTAAACAGTAAAACAAAAAATATGTAGCTCAAGTTTGAATAGTAAACAATAATTAGTTGTAAATAAAAGTCCATGTTTCCATTAGTATATGTTGAAAAATAATTATAAATGGGGGTGTAAAATCCAATTTCTTAGAACTTTGAGTGTGGAAAATGATGAAATTTATTTGTTGATGAAATATTTGCTATTTTCAGTGTAACATGAGCAATAAAAAAATGAATAAAAAATTTGAAAATTTCAAACTTGAAATCTGAAAATATAAATTCCTGAGTAAATAGAGAGAGAATGAGTGAGAGTGAGAGAGAGAGAGAGAGAGAGAGAGAGAGAGAGAGAGAGATAAATAAATAAATAAAGGAGTTATTTTGGGAGGATTTGAATTTGAGTTTTTTTTTTTTTGGGGGGGGGGGGGAGGGGGGAGGGGGGGAACTTCTGGGCGGGAAAATATGTTTTGTGAGGTTAAATCTGGACCATTGATTTCAACCTTATTGAATGAGAGACACGTGATAGCTTTCTTTGTGTTATATATATATATATATATATCTATATCTATATCTATATATATATATATATATATATATATATATATATATATATATATATATATATATATATATTCTTAACACAGGGTGTTACAGACACCCCCTTTAAGAATTCAGCATTCTCGCTGAAGCCGGGACTTACAACGTAGCGCAGGATCCTCCTTTCTAGCCGATGTGGAGTGATGTACCCTGATTCTGCGTGTTGTCCAATCCCCTAGCCCACCTCAGTGGATTTACCGGGCGACCTGACCCATCCATGCTCCTACTCAGGCATACTTACCAGTACATCTGCTAGCTCCATCTCAGGCATAACCACCACTCTGTACCCACACTCGGTGTCGAAAGTCAGATCAATACCATTTATAATGCCTTGCCCCAAACTCAGACAATTTATACAATTTATCAGACAAATTATTTATTATTTAGTACAACTGCCCACCATAGGCTGCCTCTCAAAAGGTGGTTAATCGGATGGGGACTCTTGATCATAGGCATTATTATTTATTATTTAATTATCTTGTGCAATTCCCAATATTGGACAATTTCCA